>CM057461.1:171863623-173113623 GCA_030035585.1 Dugong dugon
AGAAGCCAGCACAACTGGGACAAGGAAAGGTTATAGAAGCTCCATAGACACATCCAAACTCCCTGAGGGACTGTGGGGACCATGATCTCGAAGAACGTCTAGCTCAATTGGCATAACAGAGTTTATAAAAAAAATGTTCTACATTCCACCTTGGTGAGTAACATCTGGGGTTTTAAAAGCCTGTGAGCAGCCATCTAAGACACTCCAATGGTCTCACCCCTTCAGCAGCAAGGGAGACTGAAGAATACAAGATACAACGAAAAGATCAGTCCAAAGGACTAATGGACCACAACTACCATGGCTTCCACCAGACTAAGTCCAGTACAACTATATGGTGCAGGCTACCACCACTGACTGCTCTGACCAGGACCACAACAGAGGGTCTTGGACAGAGCTGGAGCAAAATGTAGAACAAAATTCTAACTCACAAAAAAGACCAGACTTACTGGCCTGACAGAGACTGGAGAAACCCCAAGAGTATGGCCCCTGGACTCCCTTTCAGCTCAGTAATGAAGTCACTCGTGAGGTTCACCTTTCAGCCAAACATTAGATAGCCCCATAAAACAAAACTAGGCTAATGGAGCACAACAGTCCAGGGACAAGGACTAGAAGGCAGGAAGGGACAGGAAAGCTGGTAATAGGGAACCCAAGGTTGAGAAGGGACAGTGTTGACTTCATGGGGTTGTTAATCATTGTCATAAAACAATATGTGTACTAACTGTTTAATAAGAAACTATTTGTTCTGTAAACCTTCATCTAAAGTACAATAAAAAACTTTTTAAAAAACCAGTAGGTTAGCTTAACTAGTAAAAAATGTGTGCATTGAGCATTATGGTCTTTTAAGAACTGTCTATATGGGATCGAAGGAAGTGACAACAGCAACTCAGAAGATTAGATAGGAAACTTAGGGGGCAGTGAGTTTATGTTAATGGGGGAGGAACAGCTCAGAAAAGGAAGGTGAGAATGGCTGCACAACTCAAAGAATATAATCAATGTCACTGACTTGTACATGTAGAAACGGTTGAATCAGTGTATGTTTTGCTGTGTATATTCTCAACTACAACAGCAACCACAAAAGAATTAAAGCCAAGCTCTAAATTAGAGTAATAAAGCATAAGTGTTTTATTCATTATTTTAGTATATATACAGTATTATTTTAGTATATATACAGTATATATAAATATATACAAATACCATTGATTCTTGTTACTCTTGGTAGTTGTGTTCTTATAAAGTATCTGCAAACACTTAGTCAATACCAAACCAGCCTTTTTCGACCTGAGCGGAGACTACACATCTGAAAAGATTTTTATATAAAAGTATGCATGACAGCATAATTCATTAAAAAAATGGAAAATGAATCAACCTAAATAACATACTGAAGTCCCTGGGGGGCACAGAAAGTTAAGTGTTCAATTACTAGCTGAAGGGTTGGCAGTTCGAAACTACCCAGAGGCACCTCGGAAGAAAGGCCTAGTGATCTGCTTCCAAAGGGCATAGGGTTGAAAACCCTATGGAGTAGTTCTACCCTGCACACGTAGCGAGCGTCACCAGAAGTTGGAACTGACTAGATGACAACTAACAACAACAAGGACACGTAACATAGGAGAATGGTTGAAAAACACACAGTAAAATATTATGCAGTGATGACAAAGAAGAAAGTGAATCGCTAAGCAATATGTCTGATGATCATCCATGATACATTTCATTAAATACATGTGTGGGAATGTATAGACACTGAGAATGTTCGCATACACTAATATCTTGAAAGACACTCGATAGGGAATATTCCTGTGGGGCAGCAAGTGAGGAGAGGACCGCTAGGTAGGGAAGGAAGATTTGTAACTTTTTCTTCTGTGCTGTTGGGATTTATTACAGTGAGCATTATTACTTTCATGGTTTAAAAAAGCAATAACATTTGAAAAATGAACAGTCCCTTTCAAGACAACATCAATATCTTTTCTGCTTCTACTGAAGCAGAACAAGTCTCTCTCCTGAGTCTTTCAGGTATAGATTCACAGAAGTAATTTAAATGCTTTGGTGTTTTCTTTTTTGCTTGTTTTTTCTCTGAGAGTAAGTACACCAATCTAGTTCAGGTACCTGGTATTGAGAGCGCTATTGACAAGTCTGCTCAAATAATTTAGCCTCTCTACCTGGACTCACACACCTATTTGACTGGGACAATAAATTTACCTGTCATTGCATAGGCTAAGCCTTAAACCTGTGTGTAGGGGAGTGTATGTGCGTAATGAATTTTTGTATAAACGAACTATGGAAAGCAGTAAGTTTTCTCTTTCTTGTTTTATTCTTCTGATATACATTAACTCACATTTGACACATTTGAAATGAAACGTTTTGTATATGCAGGAGCAATGGAACTAGATCTATGAGATGTATATTAAATAAAATGAAGCAAATTTTCATCACTAGAGGAAATATCATATTTAAATACTCTTGTAAAGCATTCGGCAGTTGTGTTACCGATCCCAAGAAGAGTAAGCCTACAAATAGACAAAGCTGATTGTTGTTGAGACATTGAGAGATTTAAGGAAGTTGAAACTGACAATTATCTCAGAAGAGATCAAAAATTTTTGAAGCAGTGCGGTTGGTTTGACCGATTCATGTTAAGTCATTAAAATGTACCTGTCAAAAGCTCTGGCTGATTCTCAAGAAAAGCAGCTTAATGTCCAGCAACGCTTAAGTCAATTAAAAGAAAAGCAAATCTATGTATCCAATTAAACAAGAAATGCAAACAATACACTGATGAAAATGATGTTATGAAAAGCAGTATGTACCTGTGATGATAAATACGCATAACTGCTAATGGCCAAAAGTGAGTTACAAGGGCCTTTATTCTTTAAATGTGAAGAAAACTTTGTGATGTTAAATAAGGAAACAATTTACGTTGTTGCTGTTGTTGTTAGGTGCCTTGGAGTCGGATTCAACTCACCTTATGTACAACAGAAGGAAATACTGCCCGGTCCTATGCCGTCCTCAGAGTCCTTGCTATGTTTGAGCCCATTGTCGCAGCCAATGTGTTGATTCTTCTTGTTGAGGGTCTTCCTTTTTTTTGCTGACCCTCTTCTTTACCAAGCATGAAGTCCTTTGCCAGGCATTGGTCTCTCCTGCTAACATGTCCAAAGTAGGTGAGACAAAGCCTCACCATCCTTGATTCTAAGGAGCATTCTGGCTGTACTTCTTCCAAGACAGATTTGTTCGTTCTTCTAGCAGTCCATGATATACTCAGTATTCTTCACCAACACCATAATTCAAATATATGATAATATCAAAAATTATGTTATTATTAATTAGAAAATAAAAACTGCATGTTTACCGTAACAATTTCTAGCCTCAAAAAAAAAAAAAAAAAAAAGAAAAGCCACTGCCACTGAGTTGATTCTGACTCATAGTGATGCTATAGGACAGAGCAGAACTGCCCCATAGGGTTTCCAAGGCTGTAATCATTACGGAAGCAGATTGCCACATCTGCCTCCTGCAGAGCGGCTGGTGGGCTCAGACAGCCGATCTTCTGGTTAGCAGCCCAGCGCTTAACCATTGAGCCACCAGGGCTTCGTCTCTCCTTAAAAAGTACCATGATTAGATCAACAATTCCATCTTAGAACAAGAGTAAGTCCTTTCCCTAGCAGGTCACTGAGCTTCTTTTTGCTGCTAATTTCATTGCAGCTTAACATAGGTTTAATATTGTCTCCCATTTGCATACTTAAAAGCAATTTAATCAGATTCCTTCCAGTTTCAATCTTGTGTTATAATGCTTTATGCACACAAGTAGGGTGTCTTGTTGATCTTTGTATTTCCCAAGTGTATAACCCAATACCTTGACCAGGATGCCTATTTGAAGAATGATTCATAAATAAAGGATTAACAGTTAGTGTGTAGCTTCACTGCCAACGTTTTATCATCTTGGCTATACCACAATAATGCAATTGATTTTCTCATTTTTTTTTTTTTTTTGCAGTGCCTATCAAATGAGTGTTCTTGCCTCCATAGCAACCTAAGCTTTTGGTTACTGTGACATGTTAGTGAAAATACAAACATAGTGTGTCTTTCTTTAGAAAGCAGTACATTTTGCCCCAATTCTGAAATGTAATTGCTTATACATGATATAAACTTGTACTGTTTGAGAGTCTACAAAGATGTAGACATACGTTGTCACATAAATCTGACCTTATACAATATTTATGAAATCAGGGGAAAAGATCTATTTCTCATATCTAATAATCTTATCTTTTTCCTAATACTAAATTACAAAAATTTCCCAGATACCAGAAATTACATTAATCATTTTGGTCAAATAATAATTTTTCCAGGGAAATTTAATGTCCCCTTTAATTCTTAGCTATTTCAACATCATCAGATGTTATTGATAAATTGCAAATGTTAACAGTTTTAAATATATTTATTCATTTACTTTACATTAATTTTGTCCTATAATCCTGAATTCGTATATTCCAAGTGATGTAAATTGCTTCCTAAATTCCCTAAGACATGATTTCTCTAAGTTCCTTTGATGTTAGTAGAATAATACAGAATTTATATCATGTATTTTTCATTTTATTTATATTTGATGTTTCTCTAGCATAAAGTGGTTCCTAAGTATAAAATCAAAATAAAGACAGATAAAAATCTCTCTAATATCTCTGTAATAATTTCTTAGGGAAAATATTTCTGAAAATTAAAAGTAACTCCATAGCCAGAACAGATTACTACCAGAAAAATACAATTAGTCATTAAAAAAGAAGATGTCATATATTCCCCCTATAGGGAAAACATGAATTACTGTTTACATTTGAATCCTTGCTACATGATTCATTCTCATGTCAGAGTAAGTACAGTCTTCTGGTTCTTACCTCCTGCCTTCTGGATCTTCTTCCCTTTGTACCATCCTGGTGAAACTTTTTTTGAGATAGAAAGATAAAGGAGACCTGATTATCTCTTAAGACAGATCACACTGGATTTTGCCTCCAAAGTACTTTGAATAAACTGAGTAAACCCAAAGGGGCAGACCAAATAGTGAGAATGAATACGGTGTTGGTCTGTAATTTACACATAAGAAAATGCACTTATTTTAGGTATACAGTTTGATTAGTTTTGACAAATGTAAACACCCATGGAACCAACCCCTGACCAATATACAGAATATTTTCATCATCCCAAAAAGCTACTTCATGCCTCTTTGCAGTTAATATCCACCCCTCCACCACCGCTTCCAACACCACGCCAGCATCACCACAAGTTCCAGGCAACCACTTACGTGATTTCTATCACTGTAGATTAGATTTTCTTATTCTAAAATTTCATAGTTGATATAAGGTTAAGGAAAAAAAAAAGATCTTTGAGAGATTTCATTGTGCAAGCTTTTCACATTTTACATGGTAGCATAACCTGGCCATGCTTCCTGATATATAAATGGATTCTCACGTCTATTTTTTCTTATTTGGCATGGACCCAGAACTATATTCTGAGGAAAACTCCTCTGCTACCTCTGTGCTAAGAAAGAGTGGCCATAGATTCAAACAACTGTTCTGATTGGCTCTTCCAATTTCACTGAAAATATCATCTCATTCCTCAATCTGGTACCTTATCAAAAAGCCCAAGGCTCTCACCTTAGTTAGCAACACAAAATAGCTGCCCTTCAAGTCGCAACAAAAATTAGAACCTTAAATACTCAGTTGCTAATTCATAGTAAAATTTTAATTGTGATAAATAATTTTATTTGGAGTGTTGCCAGAGTGGCAAGTAGTTAATCTGTTCATCCAGAAGTATAAATCCTTTTGTCCTCCTAAATTTGCTTTTAATAAGTTGTATTTTGGCTTTATATCATGAACTTGCATTGAGGAAACTATTAGGGAGAGTATATAAAATTCAGTGCTATATCCTCTCATTTATTCAACTTTTTTTTAATGACAAGTTAAGTTTGAGGTACTTGTGAGAAATCCAAATCCTATATAAGGTAGGGAAATGAATACCATAGTCTCCAGAGATCTATTGTCTTAAATAGTGGATGATATTGATAGCTGCCATGGAGTCGGCCCTCGACTCATGGCACAGACTCAGACCATTGTGATCCATAGGGTTTCCACTGGCTGACTTTTCAGAAGTAGATCACCAGGCTTTTCTTCTTAGTCTGCCTTGGCCTCCCCTGGCAGATGGGTGGTGGCTGCTCATGAGGTCGGGAATCAAACCCAAGTCCCCTGAATGAAGGGCAATAATTCCACCACTGAACCACCACTATCATTAGGGGATGGTGGTCAACATATTTCGCAATCAGTCAGGCACAGGTGCTTAGCAATCACGAGAAACACCACCAGAGTGCTGGAGCAGAACCTGAAGCCTTCCTGCTATACCAGGTTTCAGCCCTGGATGCTGGACGGTGATGATGAACTGAAGTAACAATCTCAGCAGAAAAGGGTGAAGAAAATGCATTCAGGGAAGTGGCTATTTACTCAGTAAGAATACTTCAAGATTTTAATAACCAACGTGGCCATCTTGATGCATATTGGCTGCATATCAGTCCTGAATAAAGTCGAAAACATTTATAATTATATCAGACAACGCCCTATTTATAAAGACCTTTGGAATAAATTTCTTCCAAATGATGTAAATTATATAGTTCCTAAGCATCTGTCTTCTTAAAAATGTATCTCATGGACATTTTGTATCTCAACAATCTCTCTTTCTCTCTGTGGCTACTGAGAAGCTTAGAACAAGAATTTCAGCTGTTGTATTAAAATTTTAGCTATTGTAGTAAACATTTTAAATTAAGGTACTTTGTATTCCTATACTTGGCTTTATCTTATTTTTATTCTAATTTTTTATATTTCTTTTGAATACATTTTCCCATTTATTTGTATTCTATTGTATGCATCTCTTAAAGCAACCTCAAAAATTTTAAAAATTTAATGTATATTCAATTACATATATATACATGTATGTGTATCATATATATATTATACTAAGCATTGGTTAACTTTAATTGAGTGGGAGAAAATAGGTGATCCTTTAACCAGGATTTGAGACAAAGGCATTTACTTGGTAGACATGGGGACAAGGGCATTCCAGAAAGAAGTCATAGCACGTTCAAAGGCATGAATTAGTGAAAACAGTACTGCATATTGTTGAACTATAAGTTCATTTTTTAATTAGAAGACACTGACGGGGAGAGGAGAGATTTGCAGAGATAAACGGGGGCCAGCTTATGATACCAAGACAGTTATCCTGGACTATTTTTTGCATGCAACAGAAACTTAATGATTAATTTTAAGCATAAGGG
This sequence comes from Dugong dugon, assembly GCA_030035585.1. NCBI lineage: Eukaryota > Metazoa > Chordata > Mammalia > Sirenia > Dugongidae > Dugong > Dugong dugon. The sequence goes on from CM057461.1 coordinate 171,870,915, forward strand.
AAATGTGAACCCATTTGTAATTTAAAAAATGTATTTTAGGAGCAATATAGAAAATATTTTTCAGGGTGGAAGAGGTTAGAATATGGAATATAAATTAAATTACTATTGCAATATTCTAAGCTAAATATGATTAAAAAATAAAAGTATGTGTTGGGCACAGTGCTAAGAGCCTTTGCATATATCATTTGGTTTAGCACTGTTCTAATCATGATGAAAATATTCCTATTACTGAAATAATACTGCTCACCTTTTCTGGAATGGTTCATCTGTTTTCTTGTCCTTCTTGGTCAAATGCTTCTTATCCTCCAAATCAAGATCCGAGTACTACCTCCTGCAGGAAACCTTCCCTGAGTGCTCCAGCCATTATGAGTTGCTCTCTTCTCTAAAGTTGGAGATTATACTAAAGCTGCTAGACAACATTAAGCAGTTCACTGTTGATTCATGTGTTCTCTTATCTCCCCACCAAGAGCATAAGCTTCTTGAGTAGAAGAACCGTGCAAAATATCTCTTAAGAGCTTTCACCACCCACTTTTCACAGTGGTTAGCACTAACAGTACATTGAAAAAAACTGTGTCCTTTGATCTAAAAGAAAAAATAATCAGTTGAATTCTTAATCAATTACTAATTTCAGCTGCTGGTAAAGAACTAAAAATAACACCAGCTTTCATAAGGTATAACACCATTTCTCTTTTGTTTAAAAAAAAAAATGTCAAGGTAAGTCAACCATGGTAGGAGTCAAGCTCCACTGATTATCAAAGACCCAGTGTCCTACCTTTCTATTTCCCCATCCTTGGTAAATAGCTTACATCCTTAAGGCTTCTTCGTGGTTCAAGATGGCAGCTGGTGCTCCAGCTATCACATCCAAGCAGGAAGCAGAAGGAAGGATTGAGGGGCAAAAACCACACATGCCAGCTGTCTGTCCCTCTAAGAAGTTTTCACAGTCTTTCCACCTACCTCTGCTTATTTTTTTGTTCTCCTCTAGCTTCAAGAATGACTGGGAAATGTAATTTTTTAATGGGCATTGTAACTCCAAATAGAATTTGAGTCATAATAAGGAAGAAAAGCTGTACAACTATCAAGTAGGCATTTCACAGTCTCTGCCATAGTGCTTATTTTAAGGTCAGTATTTTAATATATACTTTCTTTTCATTAACCCACGGTGAGATGTCTTGAAGCCTGTGGGCTCAAGACTGCCTGAATCCATATCCTATTTTACTAGCTGTGTGAACTTGGAAAGTTATTTATCCACTCTGTAAAATGGGATAATCATAGTACCTACATCATGGGTAGCTGTAAGGATTACACAAGTTAATAGGTGAAATCCATTAAAACAATATCTGACATAGAGTAAGTATTATGCAAGTATTTGCTATCATTGTTACAAATATTCTGTGAGGGTAGGCCTAATTGCCATTTTGAGTGGCAGTATCCAAACTTGGCTTCTCTAACTCCAAACTTAAAACTCTTTCCACCTCACCACTGATTTACTGGGCACCAGTAGACCAGTGCAAATAGAGGACTGCAGGAAAGAGAGACAATAAAGCCCAAACCTAAGCATCTCTCCTTTGCAGTTTTACTCAGGGCTAGTGTGGTAGCCCTGATGCCTAGATGGTCTGTACCTTTAAATATTTAATAAAGCTTCATGCAGCCCCTGGGCCTTGAATTAACTATCTGAAAGGAATACCTCAATCTGTCATGTGAAACATTTGTCAAGATGGGACCAGCTATGTATTTGTAGATACACTGCAAGATTTAACAGTAAAGAAAGTGCTTTTCTGCTTGAAGCAGAGTAAATTTCAAAGCTTTAAATGATTTTGACTTGTTAGTCATAATAAAAATGGTTTTACATCTAGATAACTGCAGCATTCTCTGTTCCCTCTCAGGGTGACCTTGCTTCGCTAGCCAGTTAGATTGCTCTCTATCTGATTGGGGCCTTGTCAGGAAGTCTTACCTCCTATACCTGCCAGCTGTGGCAACACCGACTCATTGCACTGGAATGAAACCAACAATTGGGAGTGAAACCTGAAGTCCTGTTGACAACAACGACATTATTGATCCGTAGCTATGGCTCCATGTTGAGCCAAGTTGTGGGCAGCATGTTTTCTTTGCATGTAAATTGCTGATTCCTGAATCCAAGCAATGGCCCACTTTTAAAGCACCTATAGTCATAGATAAGGGCTTTATAATTTCTTTAGCCTCTCCTATGATCATATCAGTATATTGAAAACATTATAGCTATGTATTCCAGACCAGCTGTTGCAATGACTATATAGTGTGCTATTTTTTTAAGTGAAGTATCAATTACCTTAGTATATTGTAAAGTTAAAGCAACTCTGTGCAAAGACCTGGAGTTAGAAAACCTAAAGGGAAGAACACACTCAGTATTTCTCAAGCTGAAAGAACTGAAGAAAAAATTCAAGCATCAAGCTGGAACACTGAAGGATTCGATGGGCAGGAAATTGAATGCTGCAGGAAGCATAAAAAGAAGATGGACGGAATACACAGTCACTGTACCATAAAGAATTGGTCGATGTTCAACCACTTCAGGAGAAGGCATATGATCAAGAACCTATGGTACTGAAGTAAGAAGTCCAAGCTGCACTGAAGGCATCGGTGAAGACTAGGCTCTAGGAATTGACAGAATACCAATTGAGATGTTTCAACAAAGGGATGCAGCACTAGAATGCTCACTCATCTATGCCAAGAAATTTGGAAGACAGCTATCTGGCCAACCGACTGGAAGAGATCTATATTTGTGCCCATTCCAAAGAAAGGTGGTCCAACAGAATGTGGAAACTATTGAACAGTATCATTAATATCACAAGCAAGTTAAGTCATGCCAGATTCAGAAGAGGATATGGAACCAGGGATATCAGTGCTGATGTCAGATGCAACTTGGCTGAAAGCAGATAGTACCAGAAAGATGTTTACCTGTGTTTTATTGACTGTGTGAAGGCATTTGACTGTGTGGATCATAACATATTATGGATAATATTGCAAAGACTTGGAATTTCAGAATGCTTAATTGTGCTCATGAGGAAGCTGTACATAGACCAAGAGGCAGTTCGAACAGAACAAGGGAATACTGCATGGTTTAAAACCAAGAAAGATGAGAGTCAGGGTTGTATCCTTTCACCATACTTATTTAATCTGTATGCTGAGCAAATAATCCCAGAAAATGGGCTATATAAAGAAGAATGGGTCATCAAGATTGGAGGAAGACTCATTAACAGTCTGCGATATGCAGATGACACAACCTTGCTTGCTGAAAGTGAAGAGGACTTGAGGCACTTACTGATGAAAAGCAAAGACTACAGGCACTACAGGCTTCAGTATAGACTGCACCTCAACATAAAGAAAGCAAAAATCCTCACAACTGGACGAATAAGCCAAACATGATAAACGGAGAAAAGATTGGAGTTGTCGAGGATTTCATTTTACGTGGATCCACAATCAACGTCCATGGAAACAGCAATCAAGGAATCAAATGATGCATTGCATTGGGCAAATCTGCTGCAAAAGACCTCTTTAAATTGTTAAACTGTTAAAAAGCAAAGATGTCACTTCAAGGACTAAGGTGCACCTGACCCAAGCGATGGTATTTTCAGTTGCCTCATATGTATGTGAAAGCTGGACAAGGAATAAAGAAGACCGAAGAAGAATTGATGCCTTTGAATTATAGTATTGGCAAAGAATATTGAATATACCATGGAATGCCAGAAGAACAACCAAATCTGTTTTGGAAGGAGTACAGCCAGAATGCCCCTCAGAAGTGAGGATGGTGAGACTTTGTCTCATGTACTTTGGATATGTCATCAGGAGGGAACAGTCCTGGAGAAGGACATCATGCTTGATAAAGTGGAGAGTCAGTGAAAAAGAGGAAGACCCTCAATGAGACGGATTGACACAGTAGCTGCAATGATGGGCTCAAGCATAACAATGAATGTGAGGATGATGCAGGACTGGACAGTGTTTCATTCTATTGTACATAAGGTGGCTGAATCAGAACGGACTCAACAGCACCTAACAACAACAACAAAGCAACTGTAGAGTCAGAGAAAATCTATGGACTTCCCCAAACGTTCACCCTTACGAGGAAAAAAAGGCATGTTCAGAAGCAATACAAGTGTATAGCAGAGAAATGTATCCTTCTTCCTCCTCAAGGCAGGTTATATCTGACAGGTGCAGCAATGAACTAAGAGACAATCTAACACCACCACTTTGTTCAAAAGCCTAAGGAGGACGTATCACCAATTTATATGTATTTTTCCTTTTTTACATTGACAAAAATGTATTTATCACTATTTGAAACTAATTTATTTTTAAATGATTAGGCTGGTAATAAAATGTTATATCATAATAATAAGGACAATATGAATTACTGACAAAAAGAAGCCATCTGGCAGATTGCATTACTATGGAAGAGTTTTGGTCTTTGTCAATGTTATAGGAGTATTGTTTTTTAAACTGGAGGGTGCCACAGAGTGGAATGGGTAGAGATGTCCTTATTTAGAGGGACAGAATGAGTTCAGGTAGATGATTCAAAGGTTCAAGTACTTTCACAGGTGCTCGTCGCGTTGGGCCTCTCATGTTTACGCATACATGAATGATCATCCTTACATTGATCTCCATATCAATTCTATACACCTGATGTATAGAATTTAAAAAGCAGAGTGAGAGTCTTAGTGTTATCCATGGCCTAGACCTTGAATGCTGTGAGAATGATGTCAATATTGAATTAATTTTTATAGCAAATATCACCTTCAGAATGAGAAGTGCCATATAGTTATGGAAACATAAGTAGTGCACAACGTCTGGCACCAGTAAATATTTAAGTAAAATGTACTTAGTGAATGCAAAGCTCTGGACAAATGTCAAGAAATATGAACTCTAGTTGCAAAATATTCACTTGTTAGCTATTTGTACATGGCTGACCACTTATCATGACAGCAAAAGTATACACTTCCACTTATCTACCAGAATATTTTAATATTTTATGAAATGGAGCAGAAACTCTGCATTTATCAGGGCTTTCTTGTCTCTGCAGAACATACCAGCAGATGTCTGTAGGTTCCTCTCTGGGTAATTTGCTCATTGACTGGTATTTAAGTCTCTTTATGATTTTGTAACTACATATTTGAATTAATCATTACATAAATTGATGTAAATATGTGTGCAAAAAGACAATTCTTTCTATGAAAACTATGTTGAATGCTTTGGAAAGATTTCATAAATCTGAATCTATCAAAACCCTTTATCAATCAAGGTGTATCAAGAAAAATAAATAGCATTTACCTTTAATGTGATTACAGTAAAATGTGTTGTGTATGATGAGAGATTTCTTTGAAGCACAGTTAAGGCACCAACCCAAACCAAATTCATTGCCAACTCAGGGCAACCTCATGTGTTACAGAGTAGAACCGCTCTATAAGGTTTTCTTGGCTGTCATGTTTACAGAAGTAGAGCTGCTAGATGTGTTCTTACTGTCAATCTTTAGGTTAGTAGTCCATCGCAAACCATTTGCACTAGTGGAGGCACAGGAGCAGGAAATACTATTGTCTGTGGAGTGTCTCAGTTATCTACTGCTGCTATAACAGAATACCACAAGTGGATGGCTTTAATTTATTCTCTCACAGTTTAGGAGGCTAGAAGTTCGAATTCAGGGTGCTAGCTCCAGGGGAAGGCTTTCTCTCTCTGCTGGCTGTAGGGGAAGGTCCTTGACATCAAGCTTCCCCCGGTCAAGGAGCTTCTCAGCGCAGGGAACCCGCATCCAAAGGATGCAGTCTGCTTCTGGCTCTTCTTGTTTGGTGGTAATGAGGTCCGTCTCCTCTCTGCTCGCTTCTCTCTTTTATATCTCAAAAGAGATTGACTCAAGATACAACCTAATCCTGTAGATTGTGTCCTGTCTCGTTAACATAACTGCCTCTAATCCTGCCTTATTAACATCATAGAGGTTAGGATTTACAACACATAGGAAAATAACATCAGATCATGAAATGGGAGACAACCACACAATACTGCGAAACATGGCCTAGCCAAGTTGACATATATTTTGGGGGGACACAATTCAATCCATAAAATGGAGGAAAGAAAACGCCTCCCTGTGATAACCTTGATGAAGCATCTTGAAAAGCAGGATTTCATTTAGCAGACCAAGGGGAGAAAGGTTCCTATGAGGGCATGGTGACCTACCAAGTTACACAAATTTGAAACACATTTCTAAGCTAAAAAAAAAAAAAGAAATTACATCAGCACAATAAGACTGAATAAGCCCCAAGGTTTCAGTACAAAATTGTTAGGAGGTGAGTTTTGGCAGATATACAGAAACCACATGATGAATATACCATATTCCATGCTATGAAATTTTAAGTCTATTCTTGAGGCACCAGGCGCCACTAAAGGTGTTTAAACAGGGAAGTGAATGACATGGTCATGTTTGCATCTGTAAGATTTCCCCTTAAGTAAGTCCTGGCTGAATTCTTTAATTCAAACAAAAAGGAGAATAAATTGAACAGGAGAAAGACCTAGATTAAGTTGTAGCACTGAGGCTGGAGAGATGGTGCCAATTTCAGTTCTTGTTTTAGAGGTGGAATTAACAACACTCAGTGCTTTAAATATTATTGGTGACTTTCCTTCACTAGCAGCTTCCTAATTGTGCCATGCTTTTCCTCCTCAGGACATTCCTAGATTTAGTTTTGGGACAAGGTAGTGTATATTAGTATATAACCCACTCACTAGATTGCTGCATGCCTAAATAGACTAGGAATAGATTTAGAAATCTTGCATCTCCTTATTTTGTCTGAAGGTATTCTTATCTAAAGTGACAGTATTGCCTACCTCTTAACCTAGAGGCTAGGGTTAAATCAAATTTGCAGAACCAACATCCAGTTCGCTCTCAAATTAAACCCAGACTGAGACAATTTGACCAAAGAAACTGCAGTGGGTACTAGTCAGCCGCAGCATGAAGGTTCTCACCCCTGCCTTACTTCTAAGAGAAGAAAAATTGGTTGCCATCAAGTTGACTCCAACTCACGGTGACTCTATGAGTATCAGAATAGAACTGTGCTGCATAGTGTTTTCAATGGCTCTGATCTTGTGGAAGTAGATCAACAGACCTTTCTTCTAAGGTGTTTCTGGGTGGACTCAAACTGCTTACCTTGTGGTTAGCAGCCTAGCATGTTAAACGTTTGCACCACCGAGGGACTTAAGAGAGAAGGAAAGAGTCACCAGTGTGAAAGAAGGAGGAGAGGCCACTAAATTGCTCTTTAACCATACGGCTTCATAAAAGCAACTAGAGAGGTCAATTAATTACCTCATGCTTTTATAAAAGTCTTTTCTTTTTTGCTTGAAATGAATAATTCCTTCGTTTCTGGCAAATTTTTGGAAAAGACGAATATATAATTTACATTTTATCCTTTAACATAAAATGTTAAAAATAAATTCCAAAATCATGAAAAAAAGGGGGATGGTTTTAAGAAATAATTTCTCTGGTAAGTGGACAAATATACAAGTGTATGCACACACAAAATTGCAACCCTTAAGCCTTGTCAATAAATGTCAGCTTGAAAATGGACTTAGCCAAAGATATACCCATTGTTATTAGTAGGATAGTGGCCAAATCTTATGCATCTATGGGAATTTATTGACTTGTAAATTTAAAGCCAAATAATTTTGAAATTTCTACTTTTAATACTAGTTTTAGTATAATCCGCTATGTTATGAGGGAGTCCCTGGGTGGTGCAAATGGTTAAGCGCTGTTCTACTAACTGAAAGGTAGGCAGTTCAAACCCACCCAAAGATGACTTAGAAGCAATGCCTAGAGATCTACTCCAGCAAGGCCACAGCCTTGAAAACTCTCTAGAATACAATTTTACTCTGCACGCTTGGGGTCACCGTAAGTCAGAATTGACTCGATAACAACAACATGTTTTGAGGCCTGATTTAGAAGTGTTTAGTAGCCACTGATTTCTCTTAGCTTAGTTCTATATTAGACTCTAAGGTAGAAATCTTGGGGAAGAGTAACATTCACCAGTCTCCAATAATGTTAAGACGAAGAGGGATAGTTGACTAGCATCCATGTGTCTCTAATTCATTTCACATGCCTTCGCAGGGGACTTCATATTTCCCTGAGAGCTTTCCATGCAGAAAAGCCAGGCTCATTTTTCAGTCTGACCAAGGTTCTGGAGGACATGATGCTCTGGAGGACACAAGCGCAGTGGCAGACAGACAGGTTACCGGTATCAGGCACAGAGTAGCGATTGTGTTCCGCAGGTCCCCATCCACTCCTTGCCTTCCTGCACCTGAGATTAGGCGTGTGACTTAACCCAGCTGTGTGACTTAACCCAGCTGTGTTTCAGTTTCCTCCTCTGTAAAAAGTGTGAGAATTACAATTACTTGCCTCTCAGGGTTGTTATGATACTAATTAATGTCTCAAAACTCTGTGCATAAAAATTATTCTGCACAGATGTTAATTGATATTATTTAGAGAACAGCCATGAGGCCAGATGCAGTAGATGAAGGTGGTAGGTAGGTTTTCAACCTCCCTAATGAAGGTCAAATGGCGGTTAGTAAGAAGAGTGAAGAACATAAAGCAGTTAACCAATAATTTAAAATGAAGGCATTACGTTAGAGCTGAAGCAACCAAGTATCTACTGAAAATGAATATGGAGCGACTGAACATCCTTAGAAAATTCAATGGTCTATGGGAATATTTCATGACAGAGACAACGTTTTTAACACAACCTGAATCCCAGTGGAATGAAAAAAATTTCGAGGGATATTGGCAAGCTCTGTATAATCAAAATAAGACTAATCCACCTAAAAGACATCATGTGAGTCCACCTGACAGTGTCCTTTTGTCATTTTTAGATTCTGAGGTAGTTCAAGATGTGAACAATAGATCCATAGGGATTGTAAAAGAGACAAAGTTCCAACTAGAGGATTCTGGAACCTACCTCTTATTCTGTAATTGAGGAAGATAAGAGATTGTGTCTCAATGGCATTTGAAAGGCTGATATTTTTTAAAGATAGCATAGTAATTTTCCTATGATTTCTACAATTGTACTTATCTCCTTCTGGCTTCTGTCTCTGTAGCACTTTTTGGCCACACCTGGGGAAGCATGAGGAAGACCAGTCCTCATTTCTCCCTGATAAATCTTGTATAACATAACCTGGTAAATCATGTGAGGGGATTCCTGTAAGATTTCTGGATCAGTAAATATAGTTTGAGCAGAAAGTCAGGGGGTTCTAAAATCTGTTCCATCCTAAGACTGCAGAATTTCTAAGCACCCAGGTATTGCAGATTATTTACTTCACATTTTGCCTTTTTCCACAAGACTTCTGCAAGATAACTTGAGCATTTTCAATATGACAAGCTACTGCACCAGCTAAGGGCAGAAATACTGTGAAATCACACTTGAGTTACATATGTGGGTGAGCTAAGCAACAGGTGGCCAGCTGGAAGTCTTGAAAACTTGCTACAGGAGTAGGGTCTGGAGAACAGCAGTTGTTATCTTATGCATCTGAGCTGTATCTGACAACCATTTATTTTTGCGGAGATCATATTCAACATAAATTGAAGTTTTTACATGCCAGCACAGCCATAGTTATTTTGTCATTCCATCTTCAAAAAAACCAAGTAAAATAGGCATTTTCATTCCAGTTTTTTTTCAGAGAGGAAACTGAGATTCAAGGAAGTTAAATAACATGCAATGATAATTTAGCAAAGTAAGATGACTTAAAGAAAACAAAAATCCTCACAACTGGACCAATAAGCAACGTCATGACAAACGGAGAAAAGATTGAAGTTGTCAAGGATTTCATTTTACTTGGATCCATAATCAATGCTCATGGAAGCAGCAGTCAAAAAATCAAACGACATATTGCATTGGGCAAATCTGCTGCAAAAGACCTCTTTAAAGTGTTGAAAAGCGAAGATGTCACCTTGAAAACTAAGGTGCACCTGACCCAAGCCATGGTGTTTTCAATAGCCTTGTATGCAGGCAAAAGCTGGACAATGAATAAGGAAGACCGAAGAAGAATTGATGCCTTTGAATTATAGCGTTGGCAAAGAACAATGAATATTCCATGGGCTGCCAAAAAAACAAATAAATCTGTCTTGGAAGAAGCACAGCCAGAATGTTCCTTAGAAGCAAGGACGGCGAGACTATGTCTCACATACTTTGGACATGTTATCAGGGGATTGCCTACAGACTTTATCCTGGATTTTCACAGTTCCCAGGACTTCCAATTCATTGTAAGACTCTGCTTTAAAGGAAGATAGAGTCAGAGGTTCCATTCCATGAGGGACTCACCATGATAAACAAGGAAACCAGATGCCGGTGAAACAGCCTGATAGGTTGAGTCAGGGTTGAAAGGGTTATGTACCCTGTCATGTGGCCTGGTTCAATGCCCCAGGCATCAAAAAGTCTGATACCAGGTCCCTGGCAACTCTCACCAAAAACAAATGGGTTTCTTCTCCTGAGCCTACAAGTGAAATGAAATCCACAGGCTGGTCTCAATAATAACTGCTCTTCAAAATGCTCACTGTGACCACACGAGTCCCCTTAACACCATCTCAGCACTTTAACTTAAAAACTGCAACTGTACCTTACTGCTTGGAGACAAGCATGTAGCAGCTGAGACTTCTTCATTTGTTTGTATATGATTCTCCTTGTGAGTTTTAAAAGATCTCTGGAATTAAGCTGTGTCTGGCTGCACTGCAGAACAGCAGTATACCCAGCACACTGGCCTTAGGCAGGCTTGGATAATGGGGCAGAACAGCAACATGAGATATTATAGCAATTCCTAACCCATTCCACACCTGAACAACCCCGTTAATGTGTCAATAAGGTCTGCAGCTCTGTAAGGAAAGTTTAGGCAATAGAACATTGAGGCAGGACCTTGCACAGGACAACCTAGGAGCTGCACTAGAGCAGATACCATGGCTCCCAACATTTTTAATAGGCCAATTCAATCTGTAATATAATCTTTGTGTGGTACCCAGGACTCTCCTTGCTTCCTTTTCTGAATCACTTCTCCTTTTCAAGTTCCTTATACGAAAATAATTGAGACTTTCTTTCTAAAATGAGACAGACAAGATTTACAACCTTGAGTTCTTAAAAGGAGGAAGTACAAGGACCGAAAATAAGGCTTATCACGTACTGGTACTGACCTCTCATCCCAAACTCTTGGATTTCCAGGATATATGTCTGGTAGTGTGGTATTGAGGCACCCTGGTGGTACAACAGTTAAATGCTCACCTGGAGATCTGCTCTGGTAAAGATTACAGGCTAGCAAACCCTGTGAGGCAGTCCTACTCCTTCACATGGAGTTGCTATGAGATGAAATCAACTCGACTGCACCCAACAACAATGCAAGTGTGATATTAGCCAGAATTATTGCCTTCCCCTTTTAGTTCTACCAGTCCTTTTCATTGTTTTAATTCTTTAGCAGTCTCTGATGGTATTTATCACTTTTTAAACCTAATAATCATATGAGTATCCTTGAAGTTGGATTCTTTGAGCAGTTTCCCAGTGATATCAAATGGATTACACATGGAAAGTCAAATATCACAGGGCTCTTTCCCAGCCCCAACAATACTGATAGCCACATGTTTCTAGACCAGTGCTGCTTTCCAATAGAAATATATTGCAAACCAAATACAGAACATTAAACTTTCTAGTGGCCACATTAAAAATAAGTAAATAGGTAAAATTAATTAATTGTACATTTTATTTAATCCAATATACCCAAGATAGTATCATTTTGACATGTATTCAATATAAAAGTAATTATTGATGAGATATTTTGCATTACTTCTTTTCTTACTAAGCCTGCTAAATTCAGTGTTTATGTTTGTAGCACATTTCAATTCAGACTAGACACATTTCACATGTTTCATAGCCACATGTGGCTAGTGACTATGCTATTGAATAGCACTGTTCTAAAAGGCCTTGTTACAGGATGAAGGAGGGCTGCCCCATCCATCCAGATTTTTTCTAAGCAAAAAATAATCCTTTGTTGCCTTGAGCAAGCCAATGGAATTTTAGGGTTTATTTGTTATTACAGCATAGCCTATAGTTATCCTGACTAATATAAACATTTTTATAAATTCAGGACTAAGCAGAACACTTCTTTCTCTTAAGTTTAGAGAAATTTGGTCTGGCTGAACAGAAATAAAATTTCTGACTAGGAAATTAGGTTAAGAGTTGATACACCAGTGTTTTTCAGTGGTGGGGGCAACCTTGCTAAAGAATAAAAAGCTGATGCCTCACTGTCAAAAGAAATGTATACAACAGATGGAATTGATTGCCCATAAGTGAGTCAGATATATGCACAAAACTGAGTGCCGTCACAAGTCAAAACTTTTCAGAGCCCCCTTTCCTACATGGCTATGGAAAACTGGGCTTTTCCCAAAGTTATCATTCAGTCAAACATTGAGGTTATTATTTAATACATCCTTTTCAACCTTCCTTCTTTTTCTTGTATTTACTCTTCCCTCTCCTCCTGGTCTTAACATTTAAATTTCATGGGAGTCACAAAATGCCAAACACCCAGTAGAGGAGTGAAAGAGTCTGATACCAGTGAGTTGCAAAGGTTGGGGATGAGGGATAGGGGCATCTACATTCTCTCTTTGCCTCCTGCTTCTTAGCCAGATGTCCAGGGGGACCAGTTGTTGATACCTATAGTTGAAGATCTATGGGAGGCTTATATAACAATATGTGGAACATTTAATGATCTTTGGATGTCTAGTTATTTCCATTCTCCTCACAAACTGTACTCTTACCTTGCTAAGTAATTTCTTGGAGGAACTGGTAATTCAAATTAATTTCTCTGGCCTGCCCTAGACCTACTGTCACACCTAAATGGGAGATGGGGGACAGGACACACTCTGTTACACAGAAACGCTATTTAAGCTATCAGTCTCTTATGCTCCAGGATTATGCTGCTCCATGAACTCCAATCAAAAAGCAGTCACCAGTCCCCTAATTAAAGACTCACCCAAAAACTTCATGGGCAGGTACCTTAGGACTTCTAACTGCATAGGAAGATGAGTCAAGCACTACCAGTCACTATAATGAAGAGGGTGGGCTAGAGAGGTACAAAGAAACTCTCATATACATTTTTCCAAATCTGTCCAACTCTCCTCTCACTCTCACACCCTTTTGCTCCACCTCAGCAGTGGAGAGACAAACCAGTTCTTCTAGTTCTTATAATTTCTTCCCCCAAAGGCTTAATCTGACACCTAGCCAGGTCTCCATTGAAATGGCAATTTTCTGTCTTTGCCTCTCTTCCCACACTCCCTCCCATATCACTTGAGTGCATGTGTGTGTGTGTGTGTGTGTGTGTGTGTGTGTGTGTGCTTGTTTTGTGTTTAGGTGTGTGTGCGGTTTGTATTTTGTGTTTAAGTTGGGAGAGGAGAAATGAGAGAGAAGACAAAATTCCTTGTTCCCCCTTTCACTTTCTTGCTACAGGTAAACAATTGACATCTCACTCTCTTCCGTGTAATTTCTATAGCCTTACTGCAGATAAAAGAGCTTCCGTAGACACTCAAGACAGGTGCACAATTGAGTTCCTGATGAAACTTTTTTTGTTTGGCTTTGTGAATAGATTTGACAACAGCTTCCAGGAAATTGCATCTGATGTTTCAAGGCTAGACTTGGCTGTCAAGCCTGCTGAGTCATATCCATTGAGTCAAAGAGTGTTGTGCTGTAAGGGAATTTTTTAAAGATTAGCAAACCTCTTTGCTTTGGGATGAGGAAGACAAGCAGAGTTCCCTAGGAAATGACCCTGAAGAGGTAGAAAATCTTCTTAAAGTTGAGTTGCTGTTGTTTTTCTTCAAGGTCTTGTCATTATGATCTCAAGGGTCAAACACAACTGTGAACTTGACTACCTGGGAACTAGAAGCTCGTAACCCAAATGATTTTTCAAATAAACATACCCATTGCCATCAGGTTGATTCTGACTCTTAGAGACCTTATAGGACAGAGTACAACTACCCCATAGGGTTTCCTAGGTTATAATCTTTAGAGGTGGTCATTTGTCTTGCTCTGGCCAATGGGACACTAACAGACATGACACAAATAATGGCTTGAAAGGTGCTTGCATATTCTAACGTCCTTCTGCAATTGCAATGAAAGGAACATGACCCAGGGAATATCTATGGGAGATGAGTGAGGCAAATGGAGCAGATGTGCATTTAAACTGCATCTTGAAGCCAAACCCAGATTAGCTAAACCCCAGCAGACCTGCAACTGCATGAGCAAGAATAAATGATTATTGTTTTAATCCACTGCATTTTGTGGTGCTTTGTTTTGGTGCCTCTTCATGGCAGTAGCTAACAGATACACTGAACTAGGTACTGGAAATAAGATAGTAAGACATAACCTTTACTCTTGAGGGACTTACATTTTAGTGGGTGACACATTTAAGTAACCAGAAAGTAAATTGCAGTGAAGGATACTATGAAGAGTACCTAACCTGATCTTAAGGGCTAAGGTGTCCTGGATCAAGTGATATCTAAGCTCAGACCTGAAGAGTGAAGAGAAGTGAGCAAACTTAAAGGGCTGAATACAAGATGTGATTTGATAGAGTAACCAAAGCAGAGGAAGTAGACGTGAGAGAGCAGGAGAATTGAAGGGAATCGTGAGCAACTAGAGCATAAAGTTTGAGGTGGGGAAGGGTGAGAAATGAGATAAAAAAGAGGAGCAGCCCAATGAGTCCAGTTAAGGACTCATGGGCAACATGGAAGAAGGACAGCAAGAATGGATTTGAGATTTTGGTATGGTACACTAGGAAGATTATCGGGCCATTGAGTCACAAGATCAGAGTTTGAGTTCATTCACTTTCTAGCTATGTATCCTTTGATATGTTACATTGGAGCTTCTGGTTTTTAGTTGTCATTCAGAAGTAATCAAACATACCTTAAAGCACTGTGAAAGTTCTTCATAAATTACAGAATTCTATGCAACCTGTGATATGCAGATAAGACAACCTTGCTTGCTGAAAGTGAAGAGGACTTGAAGCGTTTACTGATGAAGATAGAAGACCACAGCCTTCAGTATGGATTACATTTCAACGTAAAGAAAAGAGAAGTCCTCACAACTGGACCAGTAAGCAACATCATGTTAAATGGAGAAAAGATTAAAGTTGTCAAGGATTTCATTTTACTTGGATCCACCATCAACGCCCATGGAAGCAGCAGTCAAGAAATCAAATGACGTATTGCATTGGGCAAATCTGCAGGAAAAGAACTCTTTAAGGTGTTAAAAAGCAAAGATGTCACTTTGAGGACTAAGGTGCGCCTGACCCAAGTCGTGGTATTTCTAATCGTCTCATATGCATGTGAAAGCTGGACAATGAATAAGGAAGACCAAAGAAGAATTGATGCCTTTGAATTATGGTGTTGGTGAAGAATATTGAATATACCATGGACTGCCAGAAGAATGAACAAATCCGTCTTGTAAGAAGTGCAGCCAGAATACCCATTAGAAGCAAGGATGGCAAGACTTCATCTTTGGACGTGTTATCAGGAGGGACCAGTCCTTGGAGAAGGACATCATTCTTGGTAAAGTAAAGGGTCAGTGAAAAAGTGGAAAACCCTCAAAAAGATGGATTGACACAGTGGCTGCAACAACATAGCAACGACTGTGAAGATGGTGCAGGATGGGCAGTGTGTCGTTCTGTTAGACATGGGGTCACTACGGGTCAGAACCAACTAGACAGCACCTAACAACATGCAAATGCTATTATTATATTTGGTAATAACAATGCCCCTTTATCTATAAAGTTCTTAGTTGAGGAACGTAGAAGAAAATAATGATTAAAGTGATTTCAGATTGCATGCAAATTTCTGTTTTTCAATTTTTATTAAACTTTATTATATTTCATCATACAGTAATGTCTAGTAGGCATACAAGGATATGCACAGCTTAAAGAATAAAAAAGCAAACAATTAATAGAATATTACCAGTACCCATGTTATTCTCTCCAATCCAATTTTGCCCCTTCTTCTCCAAACATAAACATAATGCTGGATTTTGTGTTAACAATTCTCTTATTCTTCTTTACAATTTTATCATTTGTGCATGTATTGTTAAATGATATATCATTTAGTTTTGAATATTTTAAATTAGTACTGCATTTATCCCTCTATGACTTTCTCAACATTAATTTTTGAGAATCATCTATGCTAATGTGTGTAAAGTACTCTGTTAAGTCTCCAGTATGTTTGCTATTACACCCTGGGCTGCCAGAAACATATGTGTCCTGGTGTGCATTTGTAAAAAGGTCTTGAGATTCTATTCTCAGAACTGAAATTGCTGGGTCATAGATTTTGTGCATTTTCAAATCCACTGGGAATATTAAACTGTTTTCCAAAAAGGTTACCATCAGTAGGGTTTAAGAGTTCACACTGTTTTACTTCTCGCTTGCAGTGGGTACTGTGGGTTTCGATTTTGCAAGTCATTCTGGCCCATCCTTCCTTTCTGTCTTCCCTTCTTTCCTTCCTACCCTCTCTCATTTCCTCCCTTTATACTGTCTTCTCTGTATCCCATCACTGACAAGGAAACGGAAATATGTCTATAACTAAATTTGCTAGAGTGAAGAGCGAGGAAGAGGGTCAAGAGATAACCTTGCTGTCTTATTCTACACCGGCATTTTAACCTCAAACTCTCTGGTGACACTACTGTCAGTTTGGCAATCCTTACAGTATTTTTTCCAGACTGCGTTAGCATCATTTATTGCAGAGTAACATCTGAAAGTTGACCTTCTGAAACAGAGTCAGGGGCCAATGTCAAATACATTAGAGGCAGAGCTGCTGTTTTGAGAATCTGCATCCACCATGTTTTGGAAGATACGGCAAATAGATGAAATCTTTTACTAACCGACTGCAACGCTGACTCTACTGTTTCCATGGCAACCCATTCTGAGCAAGGTATGAAATCTGGGCAAGACTCTTTATTTAAGAAATATCAAATAGCCCCAGGGAGTCACTAGTCATGTCAGATTATCATACCCACAATAGCAAAGATTATCCTTTGCCGGTCAGAAGAGGATAATCCTTCCCCAGATTTCAGGACTTTCTGACACCTCTTGAGAGGAGTAAAATTCCATTTCAAAGCTTGTCTCTTCATTTTGCTTTCTTGGAGCAAATCAAGTAGTCAGAGTATGAGGCAGGAGGAAGTGGGAGGGGGAGTGGATCCAGTCTGTCTCCAGTGGCTCTATTTATGCTAGCTGTCTGGAAGTATTAAATACAAGTGTTCAGAGGATCTAGGTTTTAAACACTCCTTCTTACTGTGTGATATTAATGCTGAAGTCTTGGGTTCTTTCAATTTAAAATGAAAAGATTGGACTGGATATCTCAAAGGATCCTTCAAGTTATCAACTGAAAAATATGACACCATATCCCAATCGTCAGATAGACGTCCATGTAAACACACTTTCTCCCTCAGAAAATGATCAACCATAAGAACAATGTTGAGGTCCTAAGAATCTAGTCAACACTCTCCCACATTTTTTGCATCATATAGTATTTTCGTTTTGAAACAAGTTAAAAGGCATGTTTTTAAACTCTAAAGACCACTCTGCTGGAATATAAGAGGATTAGCTTTTATAATTTAACTTTTTTAAAAACATAGACTCTGAGATCAGGTGAGCTGGTTTCCACCCCTGGATCTGCCCTGTTTTTGTTTGTTTGTTTGTTTGTTTGTTTATTGTTGTAGTTTAAATGAAGTTTACATTTCAAGTTAGTCTCCCATACAAAAATTTATACATACATTGTTATGTGACCCTAATTGCACTCCCCATACTGTGACAGCACACTCCTCCAGATCTGCCCCTTTTTGGTTCTTTAACTTAGGGCAACTTCCGTATTCTCTCTAACCTCAGTTTTCCACATATGTAAAATAGGAATAATAATTGTACTTCCATCATAGAATTGTTGTGAGAAATACATGTGTTAATGCTTGTAAAGCACTTAACAGTGCCTGGCATATCATAAGATCTCAATAAATGTTAAGTATTATTACTTTATCATTTCAGAAGCATTCCTTAGGATACCATTCTGGTTGCCCAAGTGTTTATTTGCCTCCAAAGTAAGCAGTTTATTGCTTATTTAATTGCCTAATGCACTCTAAAGTATTTTAATCTGCTTGAATAATAATAAAAGTGTACTATGAAGCATTATTCTTATTATTTTAAAAATCATTAGAAGAAATTAATGCATGAAATGAATGTAGAGAGTTAACTAAATTTGATTCTTTGAAAATGTTGGCTGACTATCATTAATGTTTATGTTGCTGAATATTTAAAAAGCAGTAAAACAAGATTTTTAAACGTTTTTCTTAAGCGAACTTTTTTATTCTATCCAGAATCCGTTAGTTTCTCTGTATATCTATCTCAGAACAATTTAGACACCTAGATTTTTCTATTTTTCAGTTTGGAAGTGAATTTAAATTTTACAAGCCAGTCTGGCCCCTCCCTTTCTTCCTCCTCTTTCTCTCTCTCACTTCCTCCCTGTGGTTCCCTCTTTTGAGATTCTCCACTTAATACGGCTCATTAAAACTGTTCAGCAATCCAGATTTTTAGTAGCCAAAAGTGTTAGGAACCCAAAGAAGAACTCTCTTCCATAAAACCATTGACCACAACAATATTTGTATTTTCATTTAATCATTTTTATCTATTGGTTTGAATTTTGATACCTGAATATTTTGTAAATTAATCAAATGCAGTATTTTATTTAACAACAAATTCTCTAAGCAAAATTAAAAAAAAAAATTTTGCAAAGTGGAGAATCATCAGCCTCATCATTTTTTTCAACATATATAATGAATCTCTTTTAAGAGAGTCCCATCTGTATTTTTCCATCTCCAGTAAGGGCACAATCAGGCCAACTGCAGCAGGAATGCAGTGAGATATTTGGAAGGATTTCTACGTTACCATGGCGGGCAAACCCTGGGATGCTTTACTAAGGCAGAAAGCCCTTTCGTTGGAGTTTTTAGGAAGAGGATGAGTAACTTGTCTGGGAACAATGCCATCCTGAAATCTGAAGGACAGAAAGGAATCATCTGATCATTTAACATAGTTCCATCTTATCACATGCTTATCACAATTCCAATACCTTTATTGATGGCTAGTCTTGGACAAAATAGTGAAGTAATCAAAATGTGACTTGTTTGCCCCCCTCTCTGCAATATAGTGGTGCTACTCATAATATTACCTGAACCCTTACCAGGCAAATGGTACATTCAAAGTATCTCCCAAAACCTAGGAGCCATCCACTGTGTTAAAAATTAAGTGAATTAGTATCATGATACATGGCCTTCTACAGTTCATAAATACTTGTTATTACATTTAATTCTCACAGAACAACTCTTTGAGGAAGTTACTATTCTCTTTATTTTGCAGTAGGAGGTTGAGAGAAGTTAAGTAGCTTCCACTAGGTAGAACAGCTGACTCCAACTCTGCTGCTTTTCCAACAAATTAATCTGCTACATGATTGGCAAAGGTAACAATTGGCAATGGTTTTAACCATAAAACTAATAAATTACCCCCAAAGGATGACTAACTGGGATTTTTCAGGGACAGTGGCAAAATAGGTTGTTTTAGAGCTGAGAGGTGGAAGGGACGTTTCCTAGCACTTCTCAAACTGTGTTAAGTAGCCAGGTTCATACTGTGACCATGTCTGAGTTAAGGATTTCAGATTTCACTTAAATAATGGTACTTGTCCTCAGGCAATTCAGCTGCATGGCAGTCTGACTCTTGTAGAAAAACAACTGCTATCCTTACTTCAGTAAGTTACTCTCCTAGTCATTTTACACAAGACCAAAACTGATCACCCCTTAAGTTTTATCATTCATTTACTCTGGGAACATTAAGAAACTTAGACTTAATACTTTGACATTTTGGCAGCAGTATCTTTGATAACATTTGTAAAGAGGAATAAATACTTTAAATTAATGCTATAAAAATAAATGAATGCAGCAAAGTACCGTCAACTGTTTAGTCATACTTGTATGCTTGCCTGAAAATTGAAAAACTTTATTATTCTGAAATGAAACTCTTAATCGTTATGTATCAATATACACTTAGACAAATTCACTGGTGTAAATAATTAGTGTTTTTGTAGAAGTAAGTATTTTTGCTTAGAATTTAAATCAAGTCCTTAAAAGAGTTCAAATTACAAATCAATATTTTATTTATTAAATGATATCATGCACTTTAAGTGCTTTGTTTGACACATAGTAAGAGCTCAATAAAAGTTAACGTCATTGTTTCTGTGAATCTAAAGAGCATGATTCTATTTTATGGCCCCTCTTATTTTGTTAAATTAAATTGTTAATTTTAGTTGCTGTCTTCATAATAATTTGCTCCATTAGTGAATTTTAAAAGACATTTTATAAGAAAACTACTGTAAGTTAAAATATATATCAAGTTATATTGCAGCAATGTTAAGACATGCTGACTATCCATTTGACGATCAGATGTTATAGATATCCATTGCAATTCCTCTGTAGAATCTGCATATTAATTTTAATTTCCACCCACAGAAAAAAATAAAATATTTGTTAATCTTTCCACAAGTACTGACGATAAAAGGGATTAAGTTAAACTCTGTAGCCCAGAATTCACACAATAAAAGTGATACCAAAAAATAATTCTAGTAATAACCGTTTGTGTACTTTTATCTCCATAATTATTGTATACTACCTGAGAGCAAAGATTTGATTTTAGTAATGTTTGCAGCCATTTACCCATTAATTCATTCGAGAATTATTTGTAACAAACTTATCACGTGCTAGGTACAGGGCAAGCCCGCAGTCATACTGGAATCCATGCATTTATCTCCATCTTTACCAGTAACATGAGGATCCTAGTCATGAACATCTCTTGCGTGGACTCTCACAACAACCCCCTGACTATTCTTCCTACTATCAGCCTTGTCTCTCTATAATACATTCTCCACAGCAGTCAAAGCGATTTCTTTAATTACATAAAGGCTCCAATAGCTTCTAATGGCATTTCAAATAAAATCCAAACATCCAAGTTTCTAAATCCCTGCCTGATATCACCACAACTCCTTCTCGGACCTCGTGTAACACAATCCCTCTTATCTACTACCCTCAAGCCCTCCAACCTTGTATCTCTATCTTGCTCATTCTTACCTCCTCCTTATCATTCAGATACCAGCTTAGACATCAACTCTTCCTGATTACCCATTTAATTAGACACCCAGTTACTCTTCTTCAATTCACCTCATTTTTAATGTGTTATACAGAGCCTTATTAGTATGTGCTATTTCTCTCCCTGCCCAAGAATGTAAGCTTGGGAGAACATCTTGTTTGTTCATGAGACCATTGCCCAGAATAGAGATGATGTGAAGAAAATGTGCCTTGCCAAAAAGTAAATATTATTTGGAACATATTGAGTTAGATGCCTATAAGCCAAGTAGAGATGATTAGTAAACAGTTGTACAGAGGAATAGGGAATCCAGGAGAAAAAACTGAGTACGTCTTAATACTGAGTACTATACCATTCATTTCCACATCCATGATCTCTTTGGAAATTAAAGCAATTCTTTAAGGTAAGTAAGGTTGATATAATTTCCATTTGTAGCTGAACAACCAGTTCAAAGGACACAGAAACATGAGAAATGGAATTCAGATCTCCTATTTGGCCAGTGTTTTCTTCATTAAGTTTACTGTAGACATCAAATATTTGGAATATAGTAATAGATTGCAGGAAGAATAAATATTCTTGATAGGGATGGTGAAGAGATGGAAGAAAAGAATATTTCCTGTTTAATTTTAACTTTTTTATATTTCACACTGACTATTAGTAGGAGAGATGTTAATGGGACATTGATTCATGAATTTGCTGGTCATCCTTCCATGTTAGAGATCAGTCTTGCTAACATCTTTTGGGTGTAGATAACGGTAATATGGATATATATATATTATATGCATAATATATATAGTATGTGTGTGCATGTGTGTGTGTGTGTGTGTGTGTGTGTATACACTAAGGGGCAAGAAGTAAGAGAAGGGAGAAGCACTTAAGTGATTTGAATGATTGAAGCATTTAACAATATTAAAGTGAGGAAAGATAATAAGTTTTAGGTTATTTCCATTCACTTTTCTCAGAAACATCTCAAAGAAACAAATAAATATAAGAAAGTTTAGTAAAAATAATACCAACCCTTAAAAATTGGTGGGATTGAATCTATAAAATGTACCTGAAGGATAATTATAGCAGATTTTGAAAAGAATGAGTGGTTATTGAATCCAGTCATGGTAGACATAGAATCACACCGGAGGAGGCATTTTACTTCATTTGTTTTCAAGTAGAAAATGTACTTGAAGTACATCCAAAGAGTGTCTAATTTGTTGTTATAAAATGGGAGACATCATCAATAAGAATGATAAATATTTATAGTATTGAACAGAAATGGAGTGGAAAACTACATCCATGGCTTGGAACCCTTTTGCCGTATTACAAACAAAAAAATACTTCCTTTGAAAAGGATTTTAACGCATTGTGACTATAAAGGCAAATAGGGAAAGTATTTTGGATTTATATGTAAATTTGGATTCAACAAAATCTTTTGTACATTTTCACACTTTTTATTTCAACATGCATAATTTTATTATACATTAATTTGTATAAAATGTGGAGCATTGTAAAATATAAATAATTAAAGTAAAAATAAAATATTTTGCTAGACAACCAACCACCATTGCTAATATTTATTGGTCTATCGCTCCATCCATCTAGTAGTGTTCTTGGACAATCCAGGTCCATTTTATTACTTTTTATTGCATGTATTTTCTCTTCTAGATGCCCTGGTGGTGCAGTGGTTAAGAGTTTGACTGCTAACCAAAAGGTCAGCAGTTCGAATCCACCAGCCGCTCCTTGGAAACTCTATGGGGCAGTTCTACTCTGTCCTATAGGGTCAATATGAGTCTCAATTGACGCGATGGCAATGGGTTTGGTTGGTTTTTTGGTATTATCTCTTCTTATTGATAACGTATCATGAACATTTTTCTCTAAATTATAAGTTTAAAACAGCCTACAGATCAAGCCCCTGGGCTCTAGAGTCAGAAATCCTGGAATTAAATTCTACTGCTTACTATTCATATAACCTTGCTTATATTACCCAACTTCTCTGAGATTTAATTGTCTTACCAAAATAATGGAGATAGTAAAAGTACTTATCTCATATGTCTATCTAATGTATGAATTTTTATGCATATGTCTAGCTGCAGTGCACATGCAGACAGTGCCTCAAACTTCCAGACGGCTAGGAATGGGGCATGTACACCCACTGGCATCAACCATTTGATGGATGCTATGTTCCTCTATTGATAAAATGAAAGCCATTATTATTTGCAGAAACCAGACAGTAAACAATAACAAAAAATTCTCAAAAGGAGAACTGCTTACCCTTCCTCAAATTACTGGTGTCCTTCTTATGTTGCTGGGTAGGCGTGCCATCATATGTCAGATACTGTCTTCACATCACCATTGCCTCTGGCTACCACCTGCGTGGCTCCTGAGGCTTCTGCTCTACCACTGGGCCTCGAAGGCCTCTGCTGCTGGCTTCCCCCACACCACTCCAGCCTGCAGGGCTCTATTGCCTCACACTATCCAGGCTTCGCTGCCCAAAGAGGGAGGCATGCAACGCTTGCATGGGGCACACTCAGGTCTCTGCCCTGCATGGGCAAGTGTTACAACTCTTTTAGTTCTGCCGGCAAACCTTCTGCCTGAAGGTGCTCACCTCTCGCTCCACAGGCTGAGAAGCCAACTACTGCTGTTCCTTGCCTTCTTGCGTAGTCTTCAGTCTTTGCTCTTTCTTCTGGGTCTAGGAGATTCTCAGTGCAGGCAACCCAGGTCCAAAGGATGTGCTCCACTCTAGACTCCCTCGTCTTTTCTTTTTTTTGAAGCATGTGTCTATGTCTTATAGAACAGAGCCTGACTCAGTAATATTGATTGATCACTAATGAAGTCTTGACTTTTTTTTTTTTTTTTTGAACACGGGGAGTCTCTTTCTTCAAATAAGTATTTTCAGAAATCCAGTGTATAAAAGGGTGAAAACGGAACTGTGACTAAGCTCCTGAGGCACCTTCATAAAATCCCTAGGACCCATGGTTAGAAGATGGATGGGAAACTGCTGTGAGAGTGGACATAGCACTGGAATTACAGCAGGTGAGCGGTGTGCCTATACTTGTCTGACTCTGAGCAAACTATTTAACCATTCTAGGACTTTGCTTTCGGACCTGTGAAATGATAGATTTTTCCTAAATGTTCTGCATGTTTCTTTTCAGCTATATAAGTATGTTCAAATATTTCAGGTATATCCAAATATTTCAGGTTTATTCCAGCTCTTGGTCCTCACTCAAGTTATATTCTCTTACTGGAGTATACACTTGCCTCTGCCGATCTTAATCCTAAATTTTTCTCAAGATCTTGCTAATGTCTTTCTTTCTTTTTCTTAATGTGTGGTTGACATACTCTAAAATCTCTGCTTTTTTTTTTTTTTCCTAGACTCTTCTTGGTGGTAGTGAGGTCTCCCTGAACCTCTGTAGGATTAATCCTTATATAAGCCTACTCCTTGTCAATTTCAAGACATGACCCTCCCACCAGGACCACCAACTGACCGACACCCTCAGTAGACCATAAACCACTCAATTTTCATAGTCTCAGCCAATAATTTTTTGGGAGTTATAACACCATGGCTATAAAGGCCATATGAAAGCAATTCATTATAATTAAATGAGATGGTGCATAAAGTACCTTAGTGTATACTAGGTGCTCATTAAATTTTTGTTTATTATTAATTTTAATTATTACTTTTTAACATTTTGATGCCTGCATATTTTCTTATTATAATGTTATCCTCTACTTAACCAATTCACATATTTGGGCATTTAAGTTGATTCCAAGTTTTGTCATTTTTACTAATGATTCCATGAACATTCCTGTCACAAAATATTTATTTAGTTGATTTATTTTTCTTTCTTATGGATTCCTGAAAGTGGAATTGCTGGTCAAAAGGCAAGCTCATTTATAGAGCTTTTTAGTCATTTACATTTGGTTTAGTAAAGAAAAAATAAAAATAAAATAAAGATTCCTCAGTAACAGAAAAACAGGTACCTGACAAAATTGTGGCATCATATTAAGAATAGCTGTCAGGGGGAAAAAATTAAAGTTACAAAATGATACCCTATACTGAGGATGCAACTTCAATTAAAATAAAGTAGATTGCATGTAGGTGACTAGAATAAGACTTAAAAAGGTCATGTATAATAGATCAAAAGCTAAGCATTTCAGAATCTCCTAGCCTTGGGATAGCAACCTGAAATAATTAATCGAGGTGCCAGTTCTTCCGAGAGAACCCTGATAGGCATTGTCTAATGAATGGAGAAGAAAATAAAAATATAGAAGATGTTGGTAGACAAAGGAGATGGGCATGCTGGAATGCTGTTAAATCTACACGAGAGTAGAATGTTACACATCCGTATGTAACTATAAGAAAAAATAACACAGAATGTGAAATATTCTTTTAGAAGGCTGCAATGGCGTCATTAGGGTTGATGTCACCCAGTGCAGTAACTCATGGTGTCACACCCCCATGCTAATTACCACAACATTGTAGCTAAAACACCAGAAAATTTGACAAAATTAGTAACTATAAAAACACCGGAAGCAATGAAAACAACAGCATCCGCTTGCAGCACGTGCGGACAAAGTGATTCAAAGCATCATTGTAATTGGGTAATAATGACAGCTCTGACTGGAGTGCATTAGAAGGTTCAAAAAGTAAATTAGCATAGAGTTTTAGCCTTGTAGGTATATTGATACATGTAACCTGGGCTTATGAAAAATTTTTTTGTTGTTATAACTACTACAGGGATATTTTTAGAAAAAATAATAAATTTCTGCTTAAACACTGCACAAAAATTTTATAGACAGTCTTTTAGGTGTCATGCTCTCAGTGTCACACCACCTGCCCCTCCCCCCCCCCAATTCCACTGGGAGACTGACACTTCCTGAACAATGTATCAGTTAGTTCATTTCTGAATGGAGTTATACATAAATCCAATATAAAAACTAAATCTAACAGTATGTCAACTATGACTGACTCAGCAAGAGGAAAGATGAGTTGGAGGCTTAGTAAGAAGCACAGACACCCAGTGGTCAGAGACTAACAGGTGTATTAGTTTCCTAGGGCTGCCGTAACAAAGTACCACAAACTAGGTAGCATAAAATGGCAGAAACTTATTGCCTCACAGTTCTGGAGGCTAGAAGTTCAAATTTAGAGCATCAGCAGGACCATCCACGTTCTCTAATGACTCTAGAAGACAATTCTTTCTTGTCTTTTCCAGCTCCTGGTAGCCCCAGGTGCTCCTTGACTTGCAGCTGCAGTGATCTCTGCTGCTACAGTCACATGGTATTCACCCCTCTGTGTTTCTTCTCTTTTTAAGGATGCCACTAATATTGGATTAGGGCCCACCCCACTTCAGTATGACCTCATGTTAACTGATAACATATTCAAAGATCCTATTTCCAGACAAGGTCATATTCACAGGTACTGGCTGTTAGGACTTCAGCATATCTCTTTGGGAGACACAATTTAATCTATAACACCAGGTAAAGTTCCAAAGACCAGAAAAGTAAGGAATTGCAACTGTAGGAAACTCACTTCTACTTGAAGCATAACAGTGCATGAAATTAGCAATGCAAACCTTGAAACAATACATGATTCCCTTTTTTCTACATCTGGGTGAGAATTGCAAAATTTTCAATACAAGAAAAACTAAAAACAAAGATAAGCTATGAAAAATCACTACTATGAAAGATTTATTTCTGGACCCTTACTCTCAGATTCTGTATGTAGTTTTTTCTCTTTAGGTAAAAGATACTGAAATATTTTAGGAAGTCCTTAGTAAAGCTAGTTTCTAGAGCTACAAAAAGAGTAATAAAAACATGTGATTTAGGGCTTATTGAAACAATAGAAGGAGGAAGAAAATAGGTCAAGGTAGTCCGCTGGTTTTTTTCTATAAGGTGCTCTGTGATTGGAGTCAGGAAATCAGCTCTAAATGGATGAGGACTAAATACGTTGAAAATACAGGCAACAAATTTTCATGTGACTAACTCATTAAAAACTGCTATCTATTAAGCTCTTAACTATAAGATGGGTGCGAGACTGAATATTACATTAATTAATCCCCTCCACTACTGTATGAGGAGAATACTATATTCCTATTTTATGTAAGAGAAGTTGGGTATCCTGTTCACTGCACAGCTAGTAAGAGGCAGAGCTAGGATTTCAATTTAGGAGTTCTTTGTGATTCCAAAGCCTGTCCTCTTAAATGCTCTACTAACTTTTGGCTAGACTGCAGCTCAATTCCAGGATAGGGCAGATGCATAAAACCTGGCTGCCTCTCTATGTTTCAGATTTACATCTGGGACCAAAAGAGAGAGGTATTATATCCTTGATGCAGGAACATCATGTATCACCTTCATTTACTGAACTGCCGGTTCATTTGGAAATTCTAAGGCCTAATAACCCATTTAAAGGAGTTGTAAGAGAGACTGTTTATGTATAGCTTAATTTATCTGATTGCTAACCTACAAACAAAACTAATTAGCACCATTAAAGGACTGGGATGTAGAATATATATGAGAATACAGACAATTAACATAGAGGCTGTAAAAATAAGGATAAAGACGAGGTGAAGACATTTCCATGATTAATGATATGAAAGAAAATGTGAAATGTGATGAGTGGGAGTAAAAAAGGATACTGAGAACTGTTAAGACCGTGTGGTTGCCAAGGAGACACCAAACCATGCTGTGGATGACCTAGCTAGGAAAAATATTCATAAGAGAGAAAATGGCTTTGAGAGAGATATAAGAACAATCACATCTTAAAGCAGCATATGGGGAAATAAGGTATACTAGAACATTTGGTTTTTGAATGCCTGGTGAAAAAGAAATGTTGGGAAAAAATAGCAATAGATTTAAGAATGCCAAGGTTGAAGAGCTGTCTGGGGAAAGGAAGAAATACCAGAGAACAGTAAATGCATTTTCACTAAAGGACATGGGAGGATAACTATCTAGTAGAGAATACAGAGCGACTTTGCTGGTGTCACTGAGCATCAGCAGCTGGAAACACAACTTTGGTGCTCACTTGCTCGTAACCAAATTGTTTTAAGTTCTGACAAATTTCAATACTGATTTGCAAGACCAGACTGGTAGAATCAATTTATTTCCATCTGTCGTTGAACATATTCTGGGTGGCAGACCGTAAGTGACTGCTGAGGCTCTATTTATGAAGTGAAATTCGATACTACAGTTATCGACATTTTCGTTAAGAGCAAAGCACACAGTGTAAAGAAATGCATTTTTCTATACAAACTTAAGTGTTCATTTGGTTTACTTTAACATACTTCATAGCACTTAGCACAATGGTTTGTATATACTAATTGCTTTTTGAATGCCATTGAACAAAGCATTAATACAAACTACTCACTAATCATTATGAATATTGAGGGCACCTTTAGAACAAGAATTAAAGAAATAAAAATTGTGAGGAACAGTTTAGATTTTTCTATTAAATGTGACTTATTTTACATTGTTATACCTTCTCACTTTTTTAAGGAGCAAATGTTGACCATTTCTCTCATTTATTCTTCAAATAATGAAAAGTTTTGAGCCTGTACACAACTCAATAATTCCTTGAAATAATGATGAAGCATTACTCTGTGCAGTTTAACTGAGAATACTTTTGATGGTATGAACTTTGACACACAACTAACATCTCAACAGCTTGTGTCAACATAAGAAAGAATTGTTTTTTGTTCAACTTGACTCTATTACTTGATAAATATTAGAAGAACTGTACAAAATTATACAAGGAAGAGTGGGTACTCCAACAGAGCACCCTGTACTATCAGAAAAAGAATCACAAGAAAGAATTTAACTTTAAAAGGAATAAATGGAAATTCAATTGACCAAAAAAATAAATAAATAAAGGAATTAGATTAAGTAAAGATAGCAATATGTTTAAAGAAACAGATATTTATTGAGAATAATACACATTTTGACAATTGCAAACGTTAGAGTTGTTCCCCATATATCATTATTGCTAACATTTTCATGCTAAATGTAGTGTTGCAGCTGGATTGTTCCCACCTTTAGCAACAGAAGTGATATTCTTTGTTCAATTTAGCCTTTAAAATGTCTGTTGAAAACTTTCAACCCCTCTGTCTTTCAGATCTTCTTGTAAAAATAGCCACACTTAATTTGTTATATTGCTGATGATGTCCCTTTTTCTGCCAACTTGTTTTTTCTTAACGGATGCAATACAATATAACAAACTTGGATTAAATTACATGTCAGTCAAGATAAACTACAGCAAGTGATTTTTATCAGATCAACCTATTAGCAAAAGAAGCTATTGTTGATGTAATGCATTTCTCCCTTTTTATAGACTTGTTTTGGAGAATAATTTTAAAATTTCTCTTTACTTATGACATCAGCCAGCTTCACATTAACAAAGTACATTTCAGTGAAACTGATCTTTAGAAGTCGTCATCCATCAATTTTATCAGCTCAATTTAGAATAGTATCAGGAATTCAATTTTGACTTTCTGTGAACAGTTTTTCTAAGGATAAAATTTAATGGACTGTGTAATAAATAATGACACAAGACTTGTAATGTGCATTTTTAATGAAACTTGATCAAGATTTCAAATGTTGACCTGAATTTTACTTTGATCTAAATGATAAAAATTACCCCAATGTTAGATACAATTATGGTTTATTATATTTAAAATAAGGAAGTAATTCCTTAAGTTTTTAACCTGGCAACTGTTCTGAATTCTTCATATGAAAAGAGCTAAACAAAAACAAATGAAATACAAATATTTTGATTTTCTATTCAAGGTACTAATGTTGCAATATACCTCACTGCTTTTATTTAAGAGATAAAATACCTTTATACATACAATTTATTTGGGGACTTAACATAGTTACCCAATTGTTTTTCTCTTTTCACCTAGTAATTTCACAACAAAATGGCAAGGAACTGGTGAGGTCTTCTGGTGCCCTTCCATTTATGTCAAAGTACGTTTATTTCTGCATTCCTTGACCCTATTAATTAATGAACAATGACTCTTTCAGAGTACCACAACATTCACAGCAAAAATAATTGATCTCTAGGTATTTGAAGACCTTGTCTTCTGACCTTATCAAGTATTATGATATTTGAAAAATAACACTCAAACGGCAAATACTTTACTTAATTATATTGACCACTTCGAGCATGAGGTCATCATTTAAACGTGTTTTGGAGTGGAAAGTGTGTTTGGGGGTGGGCAGGTGAGTTTGCAAGAATGAGAATCTAAGAACTCAGGGAGAAAGTGAAATAATCTACAGCATGTTAGAAAAATTGTATTTGTATTTATTGTTTCTTTTACTTTCAAGTATAACCAATGTTTCTTTTGTTTAAGGAAAATTAATAGGTAGCTGCTGCAGTCCAGCTCAATTGCTTGAATCTTTTTCTGCAGAACTGGAGGTGGGTTGAAACTTCAGAAATATTGTTTAAGGTCTGAGCATACATACTCTGTTGCAATCACCATAACTCTGGGCTGCTTAAATGCAGCATAAAAGTACTATTGTTTGTTGATGGAAAAATACAAAACCTATGAATTATCCCCCAATGGCCTTGGGGCAGGCTGGCTTCTGTGTCAGGAGCAGTTCGACTCTGTGCCTTTTGTAACACAATTGTACTCATTTCTGGCTCTCCTTCTAGTGGTGAGAGAGCTCTACTTTCCTGCTGAGATACTTGATGCTGCTGATCAGAGTTATGACAACTGACTTGTAAGTACCTGAAAAGGCATGAAGGGGTAGTGCTGTTTCCTTTGACAGCCAGAGTTTCTGGACTTCAGTGCTGTAATATTCAACATGCACAATCTTCACAGCATTGTCATTTCACAAGAATAACTATTTGCGTTTTATGTTGACTAGCACACTACTCTGAAAATTGGAAGTGCACCCAAAACAAATCCTTGCTCAGTGAGAAGGTATCATTCAGATAGAACAGGCAAGAGCTATTTTACACAGGGGAAGGCTTATAAATTCTCTACAGCACTGTCTCATTAAATGGTTTCTATCGAAGTGCTGAGTTGTGCACGGCATTAAGAAGAACGAAATCATGACTTATATTTGGAGAGATGCATGCTTGCGCATTATAATTTAATCAGTTCTGATATGGTGAATTGGCACAAAGCATTCATTCCAAGCTCATCCTACCATTGCATACAACAGGGGATAGATAACCAAACCATACACATACTCATTTCAGTTGTACATAAGGTTCTGGAAATTATCTTCGCTCTTTTCTGTGATTTAGAAAGAAGTTAGTTTGTGTTTTGGTTATTGTTGCTGGCAAGTGCAGTTGAGATGTTAGATTTTTCTGCAGCTGTGCTTCAGGGTACTATCATTGTCAAGCGGCAGCTGGGATGTGAGCAGAAGTTACTTCCTGATAATTGAATTACATTTAGGGCACTGTTCTTTTTTAATTTTTTTCTTTTTTCCCATGCAAAAATTTATACATACATTGTTATGTGACTCTAATTGCTCTCCCCGTACTGTGACTGCACACTTCTCCTTTTCACCCCTGATTCCCCATGTCCATTCAACCAGCTCCTAACCCTCTCTGCCTTCCCATCTCACCTCTGGACAGAAGCTGCCCATTTAGTCTCTTGTATCTACTTGAGCTAAGAGGCACACTCCTCACGAGTATCATTTTATGTCTCACAATCCAGTCCAATCCCTGCCTGAAGAGTTGGTCTCGAAAATCGTTTTAGTTCTGGGCTGATAGAGAATCCAGGGGCCATGCTTTCCAGGGTTCCTCCTGTCTCAGTCAGACCATTAAGCCTGGTCTTCTTACTAGAATTTGAGTTCTGCACCTCACCTTTCTCCTGCTCCATCCAGGACTCTCTGTTGTGTTCCCTGATGGGGCGATCATTGGTGGTTGCCGGGCACCATCTAATTCTTCTGGTCTCAGGCTGATGAAGTCTCTGGTTTATGTAGCCCTTTCTGCCTCTTGGGCTAATACTTTCCTTGTATCTTCGGTGTTCTTCATTCTCCTTTACTCCAGGTGGTTGGGACCAATTGATGCATCTTAGATGGCCACTTGCAAGCTTTTAAGACCCCAGACACCACTCACCAAAATAGGATGCAGAACAGTTTCTTAATAAGCTTTGTTATGCCAATTGACCTAGATGTCCCCTGAAAGCATGGTCCCCAGACCCCTACCCCTGCTACTCTGTCCCTCAAAGTGTTTGATTGTATTCAGGAAATTTCTTAGCTTTGGTTTAGTCCAGTTGTGCTGACTTCCCCTGTAGTGTGTGCTGTCCTTCCCTTCATCTAAGATAATTCTTATCTACTATCTAGTTAGTAAATAACCCTCACCCTCCCTCCCCACCCTCATAACCATCAAACAATGTTTTCTTCTGTCTTTACACCTTTTCTTGAATTCTTATAATAGTGGTCTTATACAATATTTGTCCTTCTGTGACTGACTAAATTCACTCAGCATAATGACCTCCAGCTTCCTCCATGCTATAAGATGTTTCACAGCTTCATCGTTGCTCTTTATCATTGCATATTATTCTATTGTGTGGGTATACCATAATTTGTTTATCCATTTGTTTGTTGATGGGCACCTAGGTTGTTTCCATCTTTTTGCTATTGTGAACAGTGCTGCAATGAATGTGGGTGTGCATATGTCTATTCATATGACGGCTTTTATTTCTCTAGAATATATTCCAAGGAGTGGGATAGCTGGATCGTATGCTACTTCTATTTCTAGCTTTTTAAGGAAGCACCAAATTGATTTCAAAATTGGTTGTACCATTTCACATTCCCACCAACAGTGTATAAGTGTTCCAGTCTCTCCACACCTCTCCAACATTTATTATTTTATGTTTTTTGGATTAATGCTAGCCTTGTTGGGGTGAAATGATGTCTCAATGTGGTTTGGATTTGCATTTCTCTAATGGCTAATGATCATGAGCATTTCCTCATGTATTTGTTAGCCGCCTGAATATCTTCTTTGGTGAAGTGCCTATTCATATCCTTTGCGCATTTGTTAATGGGATCATTTGTCCTTTGTTGTTGAGGTTTTGCAGTATCTTGTAGATTTTAGAGATTAGATGCTGATTGAATTTGTCATACCCAAAAATTTTTTCCCAGTCTGTAGGTTGTCCTTTTACTCTTTTGGTGAAGTCTTTTGATGAGCATAAGTGTTTGATTTTTAGGAGCTCCCAGTTATCTAGTCTCTTTTCTGGTGCTTGTGCATTGTTACTTATGGTTTGTATTCTGTTTATTAGGGCTCCTAGTGATGTCCCTATTTTTTCTTCCATGATCTTTATCATTTGCAATTTTATATTTAGGTCTTTGATCCATTTTGTGTTAGTTTTTGTGCGTGGTGTGAGGTATGGGTCTTGTTTCAGTTTTTTACAGATGGATATCCAGTTATGCCAGCACCATTTGTTAAAGAGACTGTCTTTTCCCTAATTAATGGACTTTGGGCCTTTGTCAAATATCAGCTGCGCGTAGGTGGATGAATTTATGTCTGGATTCTCAATTCTGTTCTATTGGTCTATGTATCTGTTGTTGTACCAGTACCAGGCTGTTTTGACTACTGTGGCAGTATAATAGGTTCTAAAATCTGGTAGTGTGACACCTCCCACTTTGTTCTTCTTCTTCAGTAATGCTTTACCTATCCAGAGCCTCTTCCCTTTCCATATGAAGTTGGTGATTTGTTTCTCCATCTCATTAAAAAAAAATACTGGTGGAATTTGGATCAGAATTACATTGTATCTGCAGATCACTTTGGGTAGAATTGACATTTTCACAATGTTGAGTCTTCTTATCCGTGAGCAAGCTATGTTTTCCACTTATGCAAGTCCCTTTTGGTTTCTTGCAGTAGTCTCTTGTAGTTTCATTGTATACGTCTTTTACATCTGTGGTTAGATTTATTCCTAAGTATTTTATCTTCTTGGGGGCCATTTTAAATGGTATTGATTTGGTGATTTCCTCTTTGAAGTTCTCTTTGTTGGTGTAGAGGAATCCAACTGATTTTTGTATGTTTATCTCGTATCCTGAAACTTTGCTGAAATCTTCTATTAGTTCCAGTAGTTTTCTTGTGGATTCTTTGTGGTTTTCTGTGTATCAGATCATCTCAACTGCAAATAGAGATACATTTACTTCTTCCTTACAAATGTGGATGCTTTATTTATTTTTCTAGCCTAATTGCTCTGGCTAGGACCTCCAGCACAATGTTGAATAAGAGTGGTGATAAAGGGTATTTTGTCTGGTTCCCATTCTTAACGGGAATGCTTTCAGACTCTCTCCATTTAGGATGATGTTGGCTGTTGGCTTTGTATAAATGCCCTTAATTATACTGAGAAATTTTCCTTCTATTCCTATCTTGCTGTGAGTTTTTATCATCAATGGGTGTTGGACTTTGTCAAATGCCTTTTCTGCATCAATTGATAAGATCATGTTCTGGCCTTTTGGTTTATTAATGCGATGGATTACGTTGATTATTTTTCTAATGTTGAACCATCCCTGCATACCTGGTATAAATCCCACTTGGTCATAGTGAATTATTTTTTTGATATGTTGTTGAACTCTGTTGGCTAGAATTTTGTTGAGGATTTTTGGATCTATGTTCATGAAGGATATTGGTCTGTAATTCTCTTTTTTTGTGGTATCTTTACCTGGTTTTGGTATCAGGGTTATGCAGGCTTCACAGAATGAGTTTGGGAGTATTCCTTCCTTTTCTATGCTCTGAAATACCTTTGGTGGTAGTGGTGTTAACTCTTCTCTGAAAGTTTGGTAGAATTCTCCAGTGAAACCGTCAGGGCCAGTGCTTTTTTTTTTGGGGGGGGGGAGTTTTTTAATCACCTTTTCAATCTCTTCCTCTGGTATAGGTTTATTTAGTTGTTCCATCTCTATTTGTGTTAGTTTAGGTAGTGAGTGAGTTTTTAGAAATTTTAGTTTTTTTGTGTCTTCTAGTCTAAGGTGTGTCTCTTGCAGGCAGCGTATAGACAGATCGTGTTTTTTATCCATTCTGCTACTCTCTGTCTCTTTATGGGTACTATTAGTCCATTTACATTCAGCGTAAATATTGATAGGTATGAGTTTAGTGCTGTCATTTTAATGTCTTTTTTTGTGTGTTGTTCACAGTCTCTTTGTTCCACTTAATTTTCTGTGCTGAGTCGTTTTTCTTTATGTGTTTTCTTTTCATCTTTTTCATTGCTGTTGATTTCTTATTTGCTTATTCTTTATGTTTTTCTTGTTTTTTATTTTCATGTATAGGATTGTTAGTTTCCTTTGTGGTTACCTTAATATTTACCCCTATATTTCTAAGTTTATACCACTCTTTTATTTCTTTATGTTGCCTTGGCTTCCTCTCCATATGAAAGATCTATAACTGCATTTTTTGTCCCTCTTTTTTGCTTTAATGTTGTCATCTTGTCCACATTTTCAGGGTTCTAGGTTTGGTTTATTTTTGTGACTTCCCTGTCTGGGTTGATATCTGGTTGCTCTGTCCTGTGTTCTAGTCTTGGGTTGTTATCTGATGTAATTGATTTTCTAACCAGAGGATTCCCTTTAGTATTTCTTGTAATTTTGGTTTAGTTATTCCAAATTCCCTAAACTTCTGTTTATCAGAAAATGCCCTAATTTTTCCATCATATTTGAGAGACAGTTTTTCTGGATATATATTTTCTTCTTTCAAGGCTTTACATATGTCATCCCATTGCCTTCTTGCCTACATGGTTTCTGCTGAGTGGTCTGAGCTTATTCTCATTGACTCTCCTTTGTAGATGACATTTCGTTTATCCCTAGCAGCTCTTAAAATTCTCTCTTTGAAAAAGTTGGGCAAAATAGCGCTCTAGGCCGTCCCTCCACAGCAAAGATCCGAAAAACTAAACCAAACAGAGAATGCAACAATCCTGAAACCCTAGAACATCAAATAAAGAGATAAAGAACTCAGTCAAGCACCAAATGGAGTGAGAAAACTGACAGAGAATGGAGAGCGAGGAGAGATTCATGCGGAGGTCCCCTACCAGCTAACGCAGTGCCGATCCACCATCTTGGACTCCTATCGGAGACCAGCAAAACGGGGTACGAGAAAGCAGCCTCACAGAGCAC
Organism: Dugong dugon; assembly: GCA_030035585.1. Classification (NCBI taxonomy): domain Eukaryota; kingdom Metazoa; phylum Chordata; class Mammalia; order Sirenia; family Dugongidae; genus Dugong; species Dugong dugon. Next base: position 171,907,149 of record CM057461.1, read on the forward strand.
CCAGTGGGAGACAAAACAACCAGTAATTTGCAGTGTGCGCTTTCCCACCCCCCACCCCTCTTTGCCCTAGCTCAGCCTCCTCTGCTTCCCACGGCCATGGTCTCTTGACCGGGAAGCACCGGCTGCTTGGATTCCACACACCCAAGCGGGCGGCTCTCTGGGTGCCATTTGTTGGATGCTGATGTTGCTTTTTTCTGCGTCTTTTGATTTCTTCCTTGCCTCTCGCCATCTCCCCCTCCTTTCGCTCAAATGCCTCGCTCCGTGAGCCATCTTTGCTTCTTCCTGAGGGGCTGCAGAGCTCTGGTAATTTCTGATATACGCTCTTCCACTCTCTAACCTTCTTCACCCATAGTCGGCCCCCTCCGCTTCCCCCAGACACAGTCGCTTGTCCAGAAACACAAGCCCGCACTAGCTGGCTCTCTGAGTGCCATTTGTTGGCTTCTAGTGTTACTTTTTTTTTTTTTTTCTGCTTCTTTTGATTTCTTACTTGCCTCTCCACCTCCCCCTCCTTTCACTCAAGTGCCTGGCTTCATGCGCCGTCTTTGCTTCTTCTTGAGGGGCTGCGGAGCTCCATTCGCGTGTGGAGCTGCTTCCCAGTCTGGGCTACCACACTGGTGGGATCCTGGGGCTTTTCTTCGTTTGTTCATTTTGAAGTGTCTCTTCGTTTTCTTTTAATTTTCTTGAGTTGGAAGCCCTTTCTGGCCAGCTGGAGCTGCTTGGCAGGAACTCCCCTTCAGCATCCACAGACGTGCAGAGGGATCCACAAGAGCATTTCTTTTATTTGTTGGGTTTGGTTTTTTTTCTGTTTTTTTGGGGGGCCCTTCTTGTTCCTTTTTTTTTTTTTAATTTGTTTTGTTTTCTTTTCCCTCTTTTTCCCTTTTTGTCTTTCTTCATTGCTCAGTTTCTCATCTTTCTATATCTTCCTTCTCTTTCTGATCCTGAATACCAGGCGTTGTATACCTCTACGTCTTCTAGCCAAGCTGTACTGCAACACCTGAGAGCGACTTCCCCAGACCTCATAACTGCATCGGAGTGATCCCTGGGAAGTTTGCGGTTCTTTAACCTTTCTGATTTTTATTTATTCATTCTTTTCTTTCTCTTCCCCTTTCTGTTTTTCTCCATTTCATAGTGTCTCATCTCTCCATTCCAACAGCAAGCTCCCCTAGCATTCTTTTTTGATTTATTGTATGTTTTTGGCTCCTGTTCCTCTCTCCTCTCTCCCATATCCATCTTAGCTCCACACATAACAATCTCCCCACTGCATCCTGCCTACCTGTACCATGCACTTGACATCACACCACCAAGCAGCACAGACACAGCCTACTGGAACCTGCCCTGCACTGATTACCGACCCGCTCTGGTGGCTGTAGTAAGTGCCACAAACAACCCGTCCCAGTAACTCCCCTTCAGCTGGACCTGCCCTGCTGTACCATATCTCAGTGAGTGACCCTGCCAGTTGGAGAAGGAGGTGAAAAGTATTGAGCGCTCAGACGAGCAAACAACAAAGAACACACAGTCCACCTGCTCAGACATAATCAAAATTTTTCTTTAAAAAAGGGATGAAACAAACAAATATACAATCAATAAATGAGAAAAATAACTACTGAATGCCCTGAAAACAGCAGGCAATATCAAAACATTTACAAAAATAGGACAGGATGGTTCCAGTAGGCGTCCAAAATTAAACACCAGATGACTCTCCTGTGGAAGAAAATGCACTAGAACTACCTGATAGGGAATTCAAATCTCTAATACTCGGAATTTTCCAAGAACTGAGGCAAAAAGCTGACAAACATGAGGAAAAAGTAGACAAATTCATGGAAAATACAGACAAAAAATTGGAAGAATTCAGGAAGATGATGCAGGAACAAAATGCCAAAATAAATTCACAACTAGAAATTATACAAAGACGACAATTAGAAAACCAAAAGATAAACAACAAGATTTCAGAAATGGATGATGTCATAGAAGGGCTGAGAAGCAGATTTGAAATGGTGGAAGACAGGATCAGTGGAATTGAAGACAAACACTTGGATACAACTCTGTTTGAGGAAAACTCAGGAAAAATAACAAAGAAAAATGAAGAGACACTGAGAGTTATGTGGGACACAATTAAAAGCAAAAATTTACGAGTGATTGGAATTCCAGAACAGGGGGAGAAAACAGAAAACACAGAGAGGATCGTTGAGAAACTGCTGACAGAAAACTTCCCCAATATCATGAAAGATGAAAAGCTGGCCATCCAAGAAGCTCTACGAACCCCATATAGAAGAGACCCCAAAAGAAAATCACCAAGGCATATCAATTTTACACTCACCAAAACCAAAGACAAACAAAGAATCCTGAGAGCAGCTCGTGAAAAACAAGAAGTCACATACAGAGGAGAAACAATAAGACTAAGCTCAGATTATTCGGCAGAAACCATGCAGGCAAGAAGGCAACGGGATGACATACAAAAAATCTTGAAAGAAAAAAATTGTCAGCCAAGAATAATATATCCTGCAAAACTCTCGTTCAAATTTGATGGTGAAATTAGGTCATTTCCAGATAAACAGAAATTGAGGGAATATGTAAAAGTCAAACCAAACTTACAAGAGTTATTAAAGGGAGTTCTTCGATCTGAGGAAAAACAGCTTCAGCTTACAGGCAGAACCTAGGACGCAGTATCGTACGAACCAGGTACCAATCTAGGAAATGAACTCTTGAGGACTATCCAAAACCAAAAGAAATACAACAGGGAATCAGAGCAGTTAATCAATAAATGACAACAACATCAAAACAATAAAAGAGGGAATAAACGTCATAGGTATAGAACCTTCTACTGGAGAGGAAGGCAAGGTGATACCAAGTAATGGTAGACTGCTTCAAACTTAGAAAGATAAGGGTAAAATTCATGGTAACCACAAAGAAAGTTAACAAACCAACTCATAAAAATAAAGAAGAAAAACATAAAGTCTCGGCAAAAACAAAACCTACAAAAACAAAAGAAATGAAAAAAAAATCCACAAACAAAAGTAACTCAACACAAGAGAGTAAGAAGAACAAAGAAAACTTCAGCACCACAAAAAAAACCACTACAAAATGACAGCAACAAACTCACATCTATCAATAATTACACTGAATGTAAATGGACTAAATGCACCCATAAAGAGACGGAGAGTGACAGAATGGATAAGAAAACAGGATCCATCAATATGCTGCCTACAAGAGGCACACCTTAGAAACAAAGATGTGAATTTATTAAAAGTCAAAGGTTGGAAAAAAATATATCAAGCTAACAACTGCCAAAAAAGAGCAGGAGTCGCAATTCTAATCTCAGATAAAATAGACTTTAAAACAAAATCTACCATAAAAGACAAAGAAGGACACTATATAATGATTAAGGGGATGATCCATCATGAAGCCATAACCATAATAAACAACTACGCACCCAATGACAGGGCTCCAAAATACATAAAACAAACTCTAACAACACTTGAAAGAGAAATTGAGAGTTCCACAATAATAGTAGGAGACTTCAACACACCACTCTCAGTAAAGGACAGAACAACTAAGAAGAAACTCAGCAAAGATACAGAAGACCTAAAGGGCACAATCAGCCAACTTGACCTCATAGACATATATAGAACACGCCATCCAACAGCTGCAAAGTACACGTTCTTTTCCAAGGCACATGGAACGTTCTCCAGAATAGACCACATCTTAGGCCACAAAGCAATCCTCAACAAGATCCAAAACGCTGAGATAAATCAAAGTATCTTCTCTGACCACAATGCCATCAAGGTAGAAATTAACACTAGAAAGAGCAAGGAAAAAAAATCAACTACATGGAAACTGAATAATACCCCGCTTACCGATCAGTGGGTAATAGAAGAAATCAGAGATGGAATCAAAAAATTCCTAGAATCCAATGAGAATGAAAACACATCATACCAAAACCTTTGGGACAGCAAAGGCAGTTCTCAGAGGACAATTTATAGCAATAGATGCACATATCAAAAAAGAAGAAACAGACAAAATCAAAACATTAACTACAGAACTCAAACAAATAAAAAGAGAACAGCAAAAAAAGCCCACAACCACTGGAAGAAAGGAAATAGTAAAGATCAGAGCAGAAATCAATGAAATAGAGAACAGACAAACCATAGAAAAAATCAACAAAACCAAAAGTTGGTTCTTTAGAAAGAATCAACAAAATCGACAAACCCCTGGCCAGACTGACAAAAGAAAAACAGGAGAGGACACAAATAAGCCAAATAAGAAATGAAATGGGGTACATTACAGCAGACCTAACTGAAATAAAAAGGATTATAACAGAGTATTATGAAAAACTCTACTCCAACAAATTTGAAAACCTAGAGGAAATGGATAAATTTCTAGAAACACACGGCCTACCCAAACTACAACAAAGTGATGTTGAAAATCTGAACAGACCCATAACAAGAGAAGACATTGAAAAGGTAATAAAAAAACTCCCAACAAAAAAAGCCCTGGCCCAGATGGCTTCACTGGAGAATTCTACAAAACATTTACAGAAGAGCTCGTACCAGTCCTACTCAAGCTATTTCAGAGCATAGAAGAGGAAGCAACACTTCCAAATTCATTCTATGAACCCCGCATAACGCTGATACCAAAACCAGGCAAAGACGTCACAAAAAAAGAAAATTACAGACCAATATCTCTCATGAATATAGATGCAAAAATTCTTAACAAAATTCTAGCCAATAGACTTCAGCATCATATCAAAAAAATAATACCCCACGACCAAGTAGGATTCACACCAGGTATGCAAGTATGGTTCAACATTAGAAAATCAATCAACGTAATCCACCACATAAATAAAAGGAAAGAAAAGAATCACATGATCATCTCAACTGACGCAGAAAAGGCATTTGACAAAGTCCAACACCCATTCCTGATAAAAAGCTCTCAATAAAATAGGTATAGAAGGGAAATTTCTCAACATAATAAAGGGCATCTATGCAAAACCAACGGCCAACATCATTCTTAATGGAGAGAGGCTGAAAACATTCCCCCTTGAAAACAGGAACAAGACAAGGATGCCCTTTATCACCACTCCTATTTAACATTGTGCTGGAAGTTGTAGCTAGAGCAATAAGGCAAGAAAAAGAAATAAAGGGCATCCAAATTGGTAATGAAGAAGTTAAACTGCCCCTGTTTGCAGATGATATGATACTATACATAGAAAACCCTAAAGACTCCACAAGAAATCTACTGGAACTAATAGAAAGATTCAGCAGAGTAGCAGGATACAAGATAAACGTTCAAAAATCAGTTGGATTCCTATATACCAGTAAGGAGAATGATGAAAGGGAAATCAGGAAAACAATACCATTTTCAATAGCCTCTAAAAAGATAAAATACTTAGGAATAAATCTGACCAGGGATGTAAAAGACCTATACAAATAAAACTACAAAACACTACTGCATGAAACCCAAAGGGACCTACATAAATGGAAGACCATACCATGCTCATGGATAGGCAGACTCAACATTGTGAAAATGTCAATTCTACCCAAAGCAAATTACAAATACAACGCAATCCTGATCCAAATACCAACAACATTCTTCAAAGAGATGGAAAAACTAATCATTAACTTTATATGGAATGGGAAGAAGCCCTGAATAAGTAAAGCACTACTGAAGAAGAAGAATAAAGCTGGAGGACTCACACTACCTGACTTCAGAACCTACTATACAGCTACAGTAGTCAAAACAGCCTGGTACTGGTACAACAACAGATACTTGACCAATGGAACAGAATTGAGAACCCAGATGTAAATCCATCCACCTACGGTCACCCGATCTTCGACAAGGGCCCAAAGTCCATCAAATGGGGAAAAGACAGTCTTTTTAACAAATGGTGCTGGCAAAACTGGATATCCATTTGCAAAAAAATGAAACAGGACCCATACCTCACACCGTATACAAAAACTACTTGAAAATGGATCAAAGACCTGAATATAAATCCTAAATGTATAAAGTTCATAGAAGAAAAAATAGGACCAACACTTCAGGCCTTAACACACGGCATTAACAGGATACAAACCACAACCATCAAGACACAAACCCCAACAGATAAGCTAGATAACTGGGATCTTCTAAAAATCAAACACCTATTCTCTTCAAAAGACTTCACCAAAAGAGTCAAAAGAGAACCTACAGACTGGGAAAAACTTTTTGGACAGTACAAGTCAGACAAAGGTCTAATCTCCATAATCTACAAGAAAATCCAACACCTCTACAACAAAAAGACAAATAATCCTATTAAAAAAATGGGCAAAGGAAATGAACAGACACTTCACCAAAGAAGACATTCAAATGGCCAACAGACACATGAGGAAATGCTCACGATCACTAGCCATTAGAGAAATGCAAGTCAAAACCACAATGAGATACCATCTCACCCCGGCATTACTGGCACGAATCAAAAACACTGGAAATAACAAATGTTGGAGGGGCTGTGGGGAGATGGGAACTCTTATGCACTGCTGGTGGGAATGCAAAATGATACAACCATTTTGGAAAATGATATGGCGCTTCCTCAGAAAGCTAGAAATAGACATACCATTCGATCAAGCAATCCCACTCCTAGGAATATATCCTAGAGAAATAAGAGTCGTCACTCGAATAGACATATGCACACCTATGTTCATGGCAGCATTGTTCACAATAGCAAAAACGATGGAAACAACCTAGATGCCCATCAACAGATGAATGGATACACAAACTATGGTACATACACACAATGGAGTACTATGGAATGAGAAAGAACAACGATGAATCTGTGAAGCATCTCATAACATGGATGAAACTGGAGGACATTATGCTGAGTGAAATAAGTCAATCACAAAAGGACAAATATTGTATGAGGCCTCTATTGTAAAAACCCATGAAAAAGTTCACATGCAAAATGTAACAATCTTTGTTGGTCACCAGGGATGGGAGGGGTGGGGGGGAAATACTGAATAGGCAATAGATAAGTGGTATCTTGTGTGAGAGGTGAGAAACTAGCACAGGGGAAACTAGCACAACCTGTACAAGGAAAGTTCATGGAAGCCCCATAGACACATCCAAACTCCCTGAGGGACTGAAATGCTGGGCGGAGGGCTGTGGGGACCATGGTCTCGGGGAACATCTAGCTCAATTGGCATGACACAGCTTATAAAGACAATGCTCTACATTCTACCTTGGTGAGTAGTGTCTGGGGTCTTAAAAGCCTGTGAGCAGCCATCTAAGATACTCCACTGGTCTCATCCCTTCGGGAGCAAGGGAGAATGAAGAGAACAGGATACAAGGAAAAGATTAGTCTGAAGAACTAATTGTCCACGGCTACCAAGGCCTCCACCGGTCTGAGTCCAGTGCAGCTAGATGGTGCCCAGCTACCACCACTGACTGCTCTGACCAGGATCACAACAGAGGGTTCTGGACAGAGCTGGAGAAGGATGTAGAGCATTATTCTAACTCACAAAAAAAAAAGAAATAAGACCAGATTTACTGGCCTAAAGGAGACTGGAGAAATCTCGAGAGTATAGCCCCCAGATACTCTTTTAGCTCAGTGGTGAAGTTACCTCCAAGGTTCACTGTTCAACCTGGGAGTGGACAGCCCCGTAAAACCAAATGAGACTAACGAGGAACAGGAGTCCAGTGACAAGGGCCAGAAGGCAGAAGGGGCAAGGAAGCTGGTGATAGGGAACCCAAGATTGAGTAGGGATATTGTTGATGTGTTGTGAGATTGTTAACCATCGTCAGAGGGCAACATTTGTAGTGACTGTTAAATGAGAAACTATTTTGTTCTGTAAGCCTTCATCTTAAGTGAGAATAACAGCACAATTCGAAGAGCATAGTCAGTGTCACTGAACTGTGCATGTAGATATTTTTGAAACAGTGTATCTTTGGCTATGTGTATTTTCACCAAAAAAAATGGTTGAGAAGTTAGAGGGTTGATAGGTTGTGGGGTTGTTAACCAATGTCATAAAACAACATGTGTACTACTGTTTCACCAGAAACTATTTGTTCTGTAAGCTTTCACCTGAAGTACAATAAAATATATATATATATATATATATATATATAAAAAGAGATTGAGATAACTAAAAAAGATGAACACTCACTGAGTTCATGGATTGGCAATATGTTGTTTGCAGAAATGTCTGTTCCTGGTAAGCTAGTTGGCATGGGTTTGAAATTTATGAGCTTAGAATTGAAATAGGCTCAGAATTTCTGTTAGGAAATTATACAGTGAAGCTTTTTTGTTATGTTGTAGCTAATTTTTGAAGTATATGTGTCATGCCAGTTTCATTTAACAAAAAGTGATTAAAAAGAAAAAAAATTCTCTCTTTATCTTTGGTTTTTGCAAGTTTGATGATAATATGTCTTGGTGACTTTCTTTTGGGATCTACCTTATGCGGGGCTCAATGAGCATCTTGGATAGCTATCATGTCATCTTTCATGATATCAGCGAAGTTTTCTTCCAACAAATCTTCAACAATTCTCTCTGTATTTTCTGCTATCTCCCCTTGTTCTGGTACTCCAATTACTCGTAGGTTATCCCTCTTGATAGAGTCCCACATAATTCTTAGAGTTTCTTCATCTTTTTAAAAATCCTTTTGTCTGTATTTTCCTCAAATAAACTGGTGTCAAGTGCTTTATCTTCAATCTCTCTAATTCTGACTTCCATTGCCTCAATTCTGCTCCTATGACTTTCTATTGAGTTGTCTATTTCTGTAATTTTATTGTTAATCTTCTGGATTTCTGACTGCTGTCTCTCTATGGATCCTTGCAGCCTGTTAAATTTGTCATTATGCTATTCTCTAATCTTTTTAATTTGCTGTATTGTGTATTCTCCATTCTGCTTAATTTCCTTCCTAATTTCTTGAAGAGTTCTGTATATTAATCTTTTGTATTCTGGTAATTCCAAGAAATTTTCCTCCTCTGGAAAATTTCTAGATCCTTTATTTTGGGAGCTTGCCGAAGCCATCATGGATTGCCTCTTTATGTGATTTGATATTGACTGTTGTGTGCGAGCTATCAATAAGTTGTTACATTTATTTATTTTATGTTTGCTTACTGTGTCTTAGGTTCTTGTTTTGTTTTGATATGCCCAAATAGGCTGCTCATATGAGCTAGTTTGATTATTGGCGGTTTGAAGCTCTTATGTCCTATCACCAGATGGTTAGATCTGTTACTAGGTATGTGAGCTCAGGAGTCCGCCCACTCCTCCTGTATGGATTTAACTCAGGTGCCCAGGTAGATAGCCACCAGGTGTGTGGTGTAGGCTCTCACCTATAGTCCTAGACAGACATGGGTGATTGGTGTAGGCACAGGCATCTGGCTGCAGCAGGGGAACACACTCTGAGCGAGGCGGGGGGCTGCCTGCCACCCCTGAGTGTCCAGGAGGAAGGCGTGTCCCTGTTCTCTAGAGCCCATAGGTGGGTGGGTTTTGCAGCTGGACTATGAACACCTAATGCTGTTGCTATAAGGACTGGGGGCACCTCTTATTCATGGGTCCCTATTGCAGGTGGCAAGGTGGCATGGGTGGAGCCACCAGTCCTCAGGCCTGTGATATGAGTAGGTGAAGACCCTGCTTAATGGGCAGAGCAGTGTCAAATGTCAAGAACCTGCCACTTCACAGCTGAAACAGTTGAAGTTAGAGTTAGGTATATACCCTGTTGTACTGTGGTAATGAGGGCCTATGCTGTTGAAATGGGCCCACACAAGTCTCTGTAGGGGGAAAGGCACTCAGAGTCCATGGATCCCTTATGTCTATGCCTGGGCAACGGAACTGTGCCTATCCTGGGTTCCTGGCTTAGGGGAGATAGCGGTTTATTTTTTCCCATTTGTTAATTTGTTCACTGTCCAAGGCAGGGAGAATGGCTCCAGGAGTGTCATGGATCCTACTTCTGGCCCAGGGACTGGGCAATTGCTGAAGCCGGTCTGGGACCCAGTGCAGAGCAGGGAGCGGGGAGGTAAATGGGAGAGAGGTTTTTTCCCTAAGGGGGCGTTTTTGATCCACGCAGTAAGCTGTACGCAATTACTTATCTTTCGCTGATGGGGGCTGTTTCTCCTGGTTCTGGGTGGCTGTGTAGACTTTCTGGCTCTGGGTCTCTCCCGGTGTGGAAAATGTGCCTCCCAAGCACCCGCTTGCCTGCCTCACTGGCCACCCATGACCTGCTTAGGCCTGAAGGGCTCAGGCTCTCGCCTGGTCGGGTCTCGCTGCTTCCAAACCGTCTCTCCCTCCCCCTGCCACTCAGTCTGATTCCTCAACTCTGCTTTTGATATTCAGGGCTCCCAGATTGCCATATATAATCGAATCACTTGTTTTTTCAGGTCTTTGTTGTAAGAGGGTCCACGGGAAACATCTGACTACTCCACCTTCTTGGCCTTGCTTCAAGAGGTGATTTTTTAAGAAGGTGACATTTCATATTTCAAGGTCAACATTTTCTGTGCTAATTTGCCATATTTGTATCATTCTTCAGGATTCATCAAAGGCCCTTATTATATATTCTTATTATATCTGCATATTAAACATGAGAGAAAGGTAGGGCTGGCATCTTTAATCCTCATCTGACATATTAATAAACTGAAATTTAGATTAAGTGAATTGTCCCTGGATCATACACTGATTATCTAGAATGGGATGTCCACGAAGGCAGAGGTTTTTCTTTTTTGTTTTTGGTCCGTTTTACTCACTGATGTTTCCCCAGTGCCTAGAAGAGTTCTTGACACAAAGTCGATTTCAAGAAACACTTGTTGAATAAGTAAATGAATCTGCTTACTGACAGCTGAATCTAGAATTCTCTAAATCCTCAGGCATTGCTCCTTTAATACGGACAAGTTCTACGTCCTCATGCTCGCCTAATTTTCCTTTGTCTTTCTGGATACAATTGTTAGGTTTGGGGAGGCAACGCCAGAGCACCTTCTCCACTGAGGGGTTGCTGGAGCCCCTGCCTCACAGTAATACAAGGAGGGAAAGGAGGGGGAGTCATATGGGGGGGCTCCTCCCTGAGATACTAAAGCTGATGTCCACTGATTTCTCAAGGCCATCTGTGTAGACGGCCCGCTGGTCCCCGCTGCCCAGTGCGCTGCTCTCACGTTGAGGGGAGTGGGGTGGGTAATTCTGCAGAGAGGGGCCCCTCTGGATGGTAGCCTTGTCCCTTCAGCCCCACATCCTCATTCATCTGAAGGCTGGGCCAAGCTCGCTGTCACCACCGGGTGGCGGGCTGGCTGCGGCTTGAGGCGGGGCCGCACTCGCCCCTCCCGGACACTGCGGCGGCGGCAGTTCAGTAGTGAACGGCCGCGGACCAGCTCCGAGCCGGGCGGGACTTGCGGGGGGCGGGGCAGGCGGGGCGGGGCGGCGGAGCTAGGAGCCAGCGCGGGCGTCGCTCAGGCTAGGCGGGCGCTGGGCGGCCGCGGCGGCGGCAGCAGCAGCAGCAGCATCCTCTCCTCCTTTTCTTCCCTTCTGCTCCTTTCTCTTCCTCCTTCTCCTTTTTCTTCTCCCCCTGCCCCGCCTTCCCCTTTTACTCCTTTCCCGGAGGGCTTACTCTTTTCAAGTGTGGGAGCGGCGGCAGAGGCGGCAGCGGCGACCGCGGATGCATCCAGTGTCTGCGTCCAGGTAAGAGCTCGGTCGCCACCTCTGGCTCTATGTAGGACGTCTGTCTTTCCTCTCGCTCGGTCTCTGCGTAAAGCGAAGCTCAGCCTGCGAGGGGATGGGAGTGGGGAGGGGGCTGTCTTGTCCTCTGTGCCTTGGAAACAGGCACAGGTTGGCCAAATGTCCAGTCTCCCACCTGGCGGAAGCTTCAGTCCAGGCCTCTCCAGGTGTCACCACAGAGCGCTAGTACCTGGGCTCTAGCCTTGTAGAAGAGCGAGTGACTTTTTAGGTACCTCTTTGAAGCGCCAGAAAACTTACCTCGGGCTACGTTATGCGTAATGAGAGCTAATATTATCTGAGCTGTGGAGAGACTGGGAGTGGGTCATTATACAAAGATAATGGAAAAAAGGAATTTGAGTGGAGTTTTTTTTTTGTCCCATCCAGCTGTAGAGAACTGCACATCGACGAATGAGTGAGGGAAATCTTGTCACTTTAAAATCGTTTCCCTTGTAATTATCCAGAAACAGCTGGAAGGTGAAGACTGATAAATATTTATGCATTTAAGTAAATGAAGAACCAATGTCTAGTGGTGTTGGAGGGTGGGGCAGTAAGAAATGACTCGTGTTGAGCTTGCCCGTACACATAGGCTTTTCTTCTTTTTAGACGATAGGGCTGCAACGCTGCATCCATAGTCCGTCTATTCTTTTCAAAAGGCTTTGAGGGGGCTGCAGTGCTGGCTGCTTTCTTTCACCAACCTCGTCTTTTGTTTAAGGATGGAGATTTCAAGACTGTTCGAGAGCCCAGGAGAGAGAGAGAGAGAGAGAGAGGGTGTGTGTTTTGGGGGCTGGTAGGAAAGTGGCTCGAGTTAGAAAAACCATCCTTGAAAACTGGAAATTGATGTTATTCTGCCTGGCCTGAGGCCTTCAGGATTTTGTCAGAAAATAAAAAGCTTTCATTAGCAACCCGTTTGTGACAATTGCTGTGTGCCATCTGCCATGAGCCCTTAGCATAATGCTTCCGGGACATAGACCCTTTAAAACAGAGTCAGTGTAAAGGTTTTTGTTTAAATGCATGCACAGCAATACACACAAACATGCACAAACACACACACATATAATATACTGTATGCATAATGCTGCAAAAGGGAGTGGATAAGTAAAAGACAGATCTTTTGAATTCATTTTTGGGGGTTTAGGGATTATGGTATGAATGAAATCTGTAATGCAAAACAAAAAACTATTGTTGGGAGGTGTATAATTTTGAATGTGAAACAAAGGGATTGATGAACGTTGGTAAGGAGCTAACTTAAACGCTAAAGGTATAATTTATTTTAAGATGATCGGCCCGGGAGAGGAAATAACTGCAAACTGAAATTGAGGTTTACAACCGCAGTGAGGCGGTGGAGAACAAAGCCTTTTTATGTGAGCCACATTATGCAAAACGTCCCATGCTTGAGCTGCAGGTACCAGCCCAATTTAAAAGCATAGCTCTGTGACCCTGTCATTTTACTGAAGGTAATTAGGGTTTTTTTGGCAGTGAAAATAGATTGAATAAATAAAACCTCTTTAGAATGCTTTTGATTTTATGCTCAAGAGGAAGACAGCAGCCTTTTACCTGAATATGACACAAAACACCAGGTTAACTGGGCGATAGATGTCTGTATTTTGATAGGAATCCTTATGAATTTGTAAATCATGGATATTTCAATCACCTCAACACATACACACAAAACCCCTCCTCCAAAAAAAGGTGAAAGGCAGTTTTTAATAAGCAAAAAATACTGTGTGCGTGTGTGTGTGAATGAGTGCATTGTAATATATCCTGCGAATTTTATCTGATTATCATAGGTTTACATCTGTACTCATGATTTAGGTAATGTCAGAGCCGTTGTGCCCTTAGGATCAGTGGTACATGCCGTTTATTTGTTCACGGTTGATTTAATTTAAATTTTTAATATTTCACAGTTTTCTATAATTTTATTTAATTTCCCAAAGGTTTTTTTTTGTTTGTTTTTTCCTGTAAGAGAAAATTGCTTAACACATACACCTGGAGATATAAGTAATTTGAAAAATGAGCTTATTTTTAAAAAAATAATATTTTGATTGCATGAAATTTCCTTTTCTGTTTCTCTCCTCTCATATATATATACTTATATATATGTATTTTTTTTCCTTCTGGGCAAATAACCTGTTTCTTCCTGACTGTGCTGCTTTAAGCTTCTGGTTATTTCTAGGCTACCAAAAGCACAGCCAGTGTTCTCAGGAGTTTCGAACTCAGGATTTGTTCCTTCTCTGCAGCAGTTCTGTCTCTGGATGACTTGTTTACAGCACCTTCTCAGGGAGGAGAGGGAGGAAGAATGTGCTGAGAGAGCAAGACCCAGTGAAACTGGTACAGCCATTACCTCATCATAGCAGGTACCTCAGATTCTTTGAGAGCGCAGACATCCTCTCAGTGGAAACCCAACACCAGGAGCACACCCATCTCAAAGCAAAAGCCCTTCTCTGCCCAAAGCAGCCTTTACTAATGTTGCTCTGCTGAGGTTAAAGGGATGTTTTCTCTTTCATGTATTTCTTTTCAGGGATCTTGAACTTGGCCAGAAATATGCAGCCAGCAATGAAACTTGGCACAGAATCCTCTAAGCCTGAAGGAATAATTTCATTCCTTTACCACTTTTGGTTTAAATCAATTTGCAAGTTTTCTGCACGTCAGAAGGGAGGAGGAGGAAAAATGCTTGTTGCCGTATTTTTGCATGTTTTCTTATGACCCGCTATATTTTGTGTTGAGTTTTGCTAGCTATTACATAACAGACTGGATTGCTATGCTTTTGGGAAATATAGTTGTGCTTTTGGCACATAAAATGGTTATTACCTTCACTTTGATGCATAAGTGACAATATGTGTATCCCTAAAGTATTCACTGAAGTCCATATGACCTAGGAAACCCACTTGGTGATTTTAATATTCAAGTTGATTACTCTGATTATTGAACTTTTTTCAGTGCTTAATTTCCCCTTGACAGTAAGATAAAGAGTCTGATAATAGTTACAGTTGATGATAACATCATCCCCAGATTAATACTATACTCCTTAATATTAAAAGTAGCCATTAGGTAAGTCACTAGTAAATGCATGAACCGAAAATAACATTTCTAAAACAATCCCAACCTCTCTTTCATGTCTGATAACGTCAATTAAAGATGCTAATAAGCTCTTTGGGTCATATCTGTTTCTCTCAGATGTGTTAATTCTTTTTAGTACTTTGATTCTGTCTATGCTTTAATATTACTATTGCTTCAATCTACATAATCTAGGCCTTCCTTTTCATCTATGGACAATATTTTGATTATTTCACTGATTTTTTTTCTTCCTTCATACCATTCTTTTTAGTTGCACATTTGAATGTTAGGCTTACTGTTGTCTAGGTCTTTTGGCTTCCACTCTGTTACTCTCTGGACACAGATTTAGCCTTTACCTTTTATTTAGGAGAGCATTTATTCCCATTTATTTATTTATTCATTATACATCCATTAAATTTCTACTGGATGCAGGATATCATACTGGGACCTATGGGGGGGAGATAACAAAAGACATAGCCAACATGGTCTCTGGCTTTAAGGAATTTACAATAAAGCTGGAGGAATTTGTTTCTTTTGTAATGGAGAATAAGATGTAGCATACAAATGAGTAGCTATTGCATTTCAGATATGACACACAAGTGCTAGAGACTGCATTTGGACACAGAGGCAATGTCCCAGCATCTCATAGACAAGCTTTTATGCAGTAATCATATGAATGCCTCTTTGTTCCATGTATACCTTTTTTTAAAAATAAAATTAGGGAGTGATAAAATATAACTTTTTTTTTTTTTTTTTACTGTTGACATATAATTATAAATAATAGTGTATAACTGTCTTTGAGTGTGTGTGTAACTGTTTGTGTTGAACTGCTAACCAAAAGGTTGGCAGTTTGAACCCTCCTATCAGCACCTCAGATGAAAGTCCTGGCAATCTGCTTCCGTAAGATTAAAACATAACAAACCTGACGCCATTGAGTCGTTCTGACTCATAGTGTCCCTCTAGGACAAAGTAGAACTTCCCCATAGGGTTTCCATGAAGCAGCTGGTGAATTTGAACTGCTGGCCTTTTGGTTAGCAGCTGATGTCTTAACCACTGTGCTACCAGGGCTGCCTCCATAAAGATTACAGCCAAGAAAATCCTATGGAGCTCAGTTCTACTCTGTATGTAACACGTGGGATTGCTGTGAGTTGAAATCGACTCAATGGCAATGAGTTTAGTTTTGCTTTTGGTATATCCAGACATAATGCAAGTACTAATAGTCTCTCAAATGCTTCCCTTATATACACATAAAGAAAGCTGTAAAAGGTCATGTCATTAAATGCTGGAAAATACATGGAATTTCCAACTCAGAATATTCTGAGAAACAACTTTTGATATTCTTAAGGAATTATCAGTCCCTGGAATTGATTCCAGGCACCAAAAGCATCGGAAGAACTATAAGTTAAGAGCTGCTACAGAAAGGACCATAATCATGGGAGACGGTGTGTGTGAAAATTTGGGTGGGTGGGGAGGGGTAGAGGGTGATGAGGAACAAAAGCAAATGCTCAGCTGGTAATAGTTGTCCATGTAGGAAGACGATGAGGCAGAGCCATAGAGATGAGGCTTTTTCTGAGTGGGTGGAGTGGGAAGAAATCTGTTGTTTGTCTACCTTGACAAAATATTTTGTCCCCATCCCTCCCCTGCCATTCCTTTGAACTAAGGCCATGAGTGTTTCCTTGTAAAGATTATACAGGATGCTCATGGGAGGCACTTCTGTAGTGAATTAAAAATTTTAAACAATGTGAATATGATTAGTTGACTTTTTATGAAAAACACTTTGAATCTAACCTTTCTTGTTCAAGAAAGACAGATTTTCCTTTGAGGGGTAGTAATTTAACTATGATACTTTTCACTTACACATTTTAGTAAAAGCCTATGGAAATTTAGACAAAATAGAGAGCTCAGGTTTTCCTCTTTAAGTCTATTGTTAAGTTTATTATTGTGGACTTTGGGGAAAGTTTGAACAATTTGTTTTCTATTAAAATATACTAAAACCCACTGCTGATGAGTCAATTCTGACTCATGGCGACTCTATAGGACAGGGTAGAACTGCCCTATGGAGTTTCCAAGGCTGTGAATCTTTATGGAAGCAGACTGCTACATCTTTCTCCCACAGAGCGCCTGGTGGTTTCATACTGCTGACCTTTTGGTTAGCAGCCGAGAGCTTTAACCACTGTACCACCAGGGCTCCCTAAAACATTTTTTTAAAGAAAAACAAACCTATTTCTGTGGAGTAGATTCCAACCCTTTTGTTATGTCAATAAGCCTTTTACAAATAGACAAATAACATTTACTTATAAAATCACACAGCTTGCCTTTTTCCTTCCCTCCTTCCTTTTCTTCTTTTCGGACTTTCTTCTTGCCTCCCTCCCTCCCTCTCCTTTTCCTCTTCTTTCTTTTCTCTTCCTTTGTTCTTTCCTTTTTTGTTTCATTGATCATTAGACAAATGATAACGTAGCCTGTTATTTTTATTGAACTCTTATTTCCCGTTATATCTAAATTTCTCAACTAACACGCAATTTCATCTGACTTCTCAGAGCTCCATCCCTATATTAGCTTTTACTGTGAACTTGCCCTTTATATCCTCAAAACCCAGAACAATCATTTCCTTGTATACCAGTCCTTGATGAGGCTTCCTACCTCTAGAAAGCCTTTCTGAATCAAAAAGAAAAGCTAATGCCTTATTTCTTCCCATTAATTTGTACCCAAGTTTATCCAGGTTCCCTTATTGCTTATCTCAAACTGTGTTTCCTCACTGACTTTCTTTAGTTTAAAATTTTCTGCAAGCAAAAATGGTACAGCTAAACATATACAACTATTTTTTTCCAAGTAAAAAATTGGGTTAACAAACTGAGTTTTTATTGTTCTATTTACAAGCTGTCAAATAAAATTTTTTGTTTTAATTGACTAATCAATGTCATTACGTGTCAGGCAGTCATTTGTCTATATGTTAAGCTAGTTAACTGACTCCACAGACGCATAACTAATAAATTGAGTATCAACTACTATATGATCAGTCAGGGCTGATCCACATTAATTTAAATTTAAATGTAATATTCCTAATTGCATTACTCTGTACAACATCACCTTCAGCCGTCTTGAATCTACCTCAAAATTCTCAAAATGCACAGTGCTTGGATATCCATGAGTATATTTCACCACATAACTGTGAATCCTTTAAATTTAAAGCAAACTCACAAGTAAAAACACCGACTGTTTGTTTGAGGCAAAATACTCATGTCAATATAAACCCTTTACATTTCTTTCTTAGTGGATTTAAGATGGCTAGTGTGTTGTATTGCTAATGGACTGCAGTGAAATTCTATAATGAATTGGTATGAAAGATGTTTCTCAGTTGTATTGACTAGTAAGTATGATGTGGCATCATTTTCAATAGCATTAAGGAAATTAAATAATGCTTAGGTGTGAAAATTTACTATTTTACTTGGATATTGTGCCTCTCAAAATTGTAATTTAGTCTTTAAGATTATACATTTTGAGCAGAGCAATATTTTAAGCAAAATGCTGCCTGTTTTCTATCGGTGTTTATATGAGATGCCACATTCTTTTTGTCCACTTTGTAAACTAAACAAGCAAAAGAGGCTTTAGAATTGTTCTGCATTTTTTTAATTTAAATGTCATGTAGTGTAGCTAGGAAAAATCTGATTCTTTAAGTTGCTACACTTATTAGTTATTTAAACAATTACTTGCCATCTGTAGCATATCGTTTCTCTGCTCAGTGGACAAGAATATGAAAACTCATTACCTGTAACAACTAATTCGGCAACCAAACTTGTCTACCTTGGCCTTCACAAAGGGCTTATGTGGTGGTGGCGGTGGTGGCATTGGGGGTGGGAGAGATGTCATGATACTTGAAGGCAGAGTTAGCCTTTTATATATATGTTTTTTTTTCCCCCCAGTGGAGATCAAATTGTTATGCAGTCAATTTGATTAAAGAAAATTAAAAGTTCTACAGTGATGTTCCACGAAGAGCCCTGGTGGCGTAATGATTAAGCGCTCAGCTGCTAACCCAAAGGTCATCAGTTCAAACCCACCAGCAGCTCCAAGGGAGAAAAGACCTGGCCATCTGCTCGCATAAAGATTACAGCTTAGGAAACCCTATGGGGCAGGTCTGCTCTGTCCTACTATGGGTTGGAATTTACTCCAGGGCACACAACAACAGTATAGTGCATTCGGTGGCCTTTGGTGAAACTGTGGATTTTTTTTTTTAAGTTCTTATAGCTTTCAAACTCAGTCACTAATGTCATGATTTTTGTTTTGTCTTGCTTTGAGTAGGACCACATTAAATAGGGGTGGTCCATATCATAATTGAAAGCTATAAGAGCTTTATACAATCCTGGATATTCTCACTGCCCTATTTCAGCCCCTTCCCAAAAGGTAATTAAGAAACTGAAGTTTTTCATTAAAAAACAAAACCACAACAACAACAGAAACTGTTATTGAAAATGAGTTAACTAATATTAAATAAAGTCTTCTCCTTTGCTTCCTAATATATTTATAGTCTGTATAATAGAAAAGCTTTGTATTAATTTAATGGCTTAGAAGAATTGTCTGCTTACTCTTCTGGAAACATAAAATGTCATTAAATGTAGTCTTTACTTCTGTGTCTCTGCCTCATGACAGAAGGGGCATCTATTCTCAACACTTTATAATTACATATGCATTAGAGGATTTTTTGATGGGGAAGAGGAACCTTAGCAGGTGATATGAAAATCTGATGTACGTGTAAGTGAATTGGGACAATGAGAGGTTAAGTGACTTACCTAAGGTATGAGGTTAGTAATGAAACCAGGCCTGAGACCCAGTTATTCAGCCTCAGCCTTGGTGTTTGATATGGATGCCAGCAACAACCATCTCATTCTGGCTCTCCATTCCCTATTCTGTTTATATTTTTCTTCTCTGAGCTAAAGGTGGAGTGAAGTGACAGTCATTCTTGCCCAACTTTGTGACTCAACTGTAACTTTCACATGGCTGTTAAAGAGGGAGGGATTCAGAATTCTAGGGCCATTCCAACAAGTTACATAGGTGGGCGGGACTGAATCTGAGTCAGGAAATTCTTGTAAGGCTGAAGCTGCAGGGCAATTCCTGTGGCTTAGATCTCTTAGGACTGAGGTTTAACCTTTCTGGGGATGTGTGCCCAGTCTCAAGGGATTTGGTAAACCAAAGAGCTTTTCACTGAGCTTGAATTATCCATACTGATGCCTCCAGCGTGATTGAGTCTGTGTTTAAATTTGGTCCTGTGTACAAGGAAAATTCAACAAAAATAGCCAGGTTGAAACTTTTTTCTGACCTATAGCACCATGAAATTTTCTAAAAAACAGCTTCCCTTTTTTGTTTCCTCCAGCTTTAACATTTTTTGGCTAAAGGAAGTAATCTAGGAAAGGCTGTGGGCCTCTGTTTGTGCCTGTTTCTCACTTACCTTCCTACTCTTGTGTGTCTTCCTGTTTCTCTGCCTGCAGCTCTCTTGTTTTTTGCTTCTTCCAGTGAGACAGCAAATTAAATGGGAATTAGGTGTTGCCATGGTTACTGTGTTCAGTAGTGATTCACCTGCACCCACGCTGCTTAGGCATTGTAGAGTCTTGAGTTGACAAATATTTCAAAGGCATGAGAGTATCTTGGAGGAAAGAAATTAAGTAGAAACCATTCTTAAACATTTAAAGAGAAACATATACCTAATCACTAAAAATTTAAACTGTACCACTGTCTAGGGAGTGAAGGAATTCTACTGTCACCCTTCTGATAGAGAATGTCATGGAGTATGTCCTGATTCTTTAGTTGAGCATGTTTAGTTACCCATCAGAATTGGAATGGCTGTTTTATTACTAAGTAGATAGTATATTTAAAAAACCAGTTGCTTTTAGTAAAGAATGCTTACCTTGAATATCAGTGCTCTTTTGAAGAACTAGCAATATGGCATAAAATTGATAACAAAACCTCAAACCAAACCCACTATTGATTCCAACTCATAGCAACCCCACAGGGTTTCCAAGGCTGTAAATCTCTACGGAAGCAGACTGCCACGTCTTTCTCACTGGAAAGATTAGAAAGGAAGCTTAGGGTAAACAGTGAGTTTAGGTTAATGAGGGAGGAACAATTTTGGAAAGTAGGGTGAGAAGTGTTGCACAGATCGAAGAATGTAATCAATGTCACTGAATTGCACATGTAGAAATTGTTGAATTTGTGTATGTTCTGCTGTGTGTATTCTCAACAACAACAAATAAAATAAATTAAAAAAAAAAGTTGGTGTCAAGTTGATTCTGATTGCTGGTGACCTATGTGGGTCAGAGTAGAAATGTGCTCCATAGGGTTTTCAATGACTGATTTTTCAGAATTAGATTGCCAGGCCTTTCTTCAGAGGTACCTGCAGGTAGACTTGAACCTCCAACCTTTTGGTTAGCAGTTGAGCATGTTAACCATATTATAATGTTTTCCATGCACACTGGTGAAAGAATGGGATGGGCATATTTTATTCCCTTGAAGTGTTTTTTTTTTGTTGTTTGTTTGTTTATTTTAAACCATAAATACCGGGAAAAAAAGCCATTTTAATTGCACATCAGAAATATACACTTACTAAATACAGAACTTTTTAAAATAAGATATTCTTTGCTCTTATTCTTAGATGTGGTTTACTGAATTCCATACTCTGGATATCTAAAGTCTATAAAAAATTGAATAATACATTTTAGTAAATTATGCACTTATTTGAGAAGGACTCACTCTCTCTATTTCTCTTCCATCTAAATATCAGGCTAGGAGCCCTGGTGGTGCAGTGGTTAAAAGATCGACTGCTAACCAAAAGGTTGGCGGTTTGAACCCACGAGCCTCTCCTTGGAAACCCTATGGGACGGTTCTACTCTGTTCTACGGGTTGCTATGAGTCCGAATCAACTTGACGACAACAAGTTTTTTTGGTTTAGTTAACCTCAAGTATTTATAACACCATGGTCCATGATTTATGTATTTAACTAATAGTTACTGGACCCCTAATAAACAACAGACATTTTTGTAAGCGTGAAGGATATTGTGACAAGCCATGTGGATTCCAGCCCTCATGGAGTTTACAGTCTGTTAGCAGAAGACAGAAATTAACAAGTAAAACAATAAGTGAATGAAAATTTCAAACACAAATAAATCCTGTAAGGAATGTAAAACAAAATCATATGGAAGAGACTGATTGTGATGGTGTTCTTGTCTCTTCCAGCTTCTGGCAGCCCCAGGCATCTCTTGGCATTGCTTAGCTCATAGATGTATCTTCATGTGGCCCCCGTGTGACTGTCTCCACGTCTGTTCTTTTTATAAGAAGCCACTCAGAAAGGATTAGGACCCACTCTACTCCGTTATGACCTCCATAGCTTAACTGACAACACCTTCAAAGAAAGAATCTGTTCCCAAACAAGGTCACTTTCACAGGTACCGGGGTTAGGGCTTCAAGATATCTTTTTGTGGGACACAATTCAATCATAACAGATGGGATAGGCTGCCTTTGGAGACGTGACTAATGTGAAGTAGCCAACCAAAAAACCAAACCTGTTGCTGTCGAGCTGATTCAGACTCACAGTGACCCTAAAGGACAGAGTAGAACTGCCCCATAGGGTTTCAAAGAGTGACTGGTGGATTCAAACTGCTGACTTTTTAGTTAGTAGCTGAGCTCTTAACTGCTGTGCCACCAGGTCTCTGTGAAGTAGCCAGCCCTATTAATATCTGGAGGAAGAGTTTTCAAGCCAGAGGAAACAGCAAAGGTGAAGGCCTTGAGGCAGGAAGAAGCATGGCATATCTGAGAAACAGATAACAAGCTAATAGTATTGGAGTCTAATGAACATGGTGGAGGGTGGTAAAACAGGAGAACAGAGTGGAGGGCAGGTCCAGGTCATGGAGGTCCTCTTGACTATGATAAAGAGGTTGACTTTTATTTAATTTGCATTATACTCTAATTTTGAGGTTAAAAAACAACAACAAGAAAAAAAAAAAAAAAACCATTGCTGTTGAATCTATTCCAACTCATAGCGACCCTATAGGACAGAGGAGAACTGCCCCATAGGGTTTCTAAAGAGCACCTGGTAGATTTGAACTGCCAGCCTTTTAGTTAGCAGCCAAACTCTTAACCACTATGCCACTAGGGTTTCCAATTTTGAGTAGGAGCAGAAAGTATTTGAGACTCTCATAAAAGCTTTCAAAGCTTAATTATATCTTCTAAATCCCTCTGGATATATCTGTATCTTATTCACTAATGTGTTAAATCACAGGAGAGAAATAATTTAGAAAATCAGAAATCAGTGGTGAAGACAAGGTTAAATTTTGAGTAACCCGATCTGATATAATGCTGTAAATAAAGGTAACCCAAATTCTGTCATTTTCTTTGGATTCTGGAGAATTACATGTATAAGTAATTTTAGTCCCCTATAGTCTTTTTGAACCTAAGGCAAGTTATTTCTATGTATTAATATTTTTACTTTTCTGAAGAAGATGGATTTTTTTTTTAATAAGCCAATAGGGACCTGAAAGAAAAATTAATTTAAAAAACAACTAAATTGGGGAAAGTACTTATCCATATATGAGAAATATAATCCCGAAAATTCTTCCACTTTCAATATGAGTGTGTGTTTTGTCTTATTTTCTCGCAGCAACTTTAGTTGTAAACAAGCTCAGGTGCAGACAGCAAACAACATGGCATTGAAATGTATAAATAAATAACAATGCACCACACATTTTGCCTCTTAGAGGTAGTGCTCCTAAATCTCTTCAGAATTTGGTAAATGAGCCAATCCAATTTCATGGTGATCTTGGATTATCTGTGAAATTAATCATCAGTGTACCTCTTCATGCACATGCATATGCATATATATTGCTTAGACTAAAATATTTAATGCCCTTTTCAGATATAGAGTTAGTGTAATGCTCTATTGAACTTAACATTAAACAGAGTTTGATTATATTTTTGCATAATTCAAAGCTGTTTATTTTTCTTCTAGGTATTTTCTCGATAGAAAACAAAAATACTAATTTTTTAATTCCTTCATGTAATGTTATTTACAGGACATTTTCAAATATCACAGAATATAAAAGAAATTAGTATTTTTATTATATAATGAAGTATTTAATTGCTGTGGGTTTCTCTTCAAGTTATTTTCCTTCACTTCCATTTGGTTTTGTCTTAAGGATTGATTTGTGGTATAAATTGCTTTAATGTGAAAAAAAAAAGAATCTCTCCCAGACTTGAAATTATTCAACAAAAAATATGAATAACAAACCAAAACTAATTCAAATATATATATGAAATTCTGAATAGTGTTCTTGGAATTATATTCAAATATGGACTTTTTAATATTGAGAAGTCACTAAACATGAAAAACCAAAAAAAACTAAAACCCGTTGGTGTTGAGTTGATTCCAACTCATTTCAAAGGATTAATGAAGAGACTTTAAAAAGAAACAATAACAGAATTAATTTCCTCCTATGTATACAACCATGCTTGTGTTATATAATAAAATATATAATATGTGAGACCCAAGATATAGTAATAATATTAAAGAGAATTTAATGCTCAGTAAGATAAATGGTAAAGAATAATGTCTTAGTTATCTAGTGCTGCTACAACAGAAATACCACAAATGGATGGCTTTAAGAAATTTATTTTCTAACAGTTTAGGAGGCTAGAAGTCCAAATTCAGGGCACCAGCTCTAAGGGAAGACTTCCTTTCCCTGTCGGCTCTGGAGGAAGGTCCTTGTCTCTTTGAATTTATGCTCCTGGGTGATCTTCATGTGGCTTGGCACCTCTCTTTCCCTTTGGCCCCCAAAATTCATGTCCTTGCTACATGCAGAACACATTCACCCCTTCATATCATTCCAAAAGTCTTAAATCAACTCTGAGTCTAAAATCTCATCTTCTGAATCATCTAAATGAAATATGGGTGAGACTTTAGGCATATTCCATTCTGAGGCAAAATTCCTCTTCATCTGTGAACCTGTGAAATCTAGAATACAATCTACCTGTTTCCAAAGTACAATGGTGAAAGAGGCACGAGGTAAACATTTCGATTACAAATGGGAGAAATTGGAGGGAAAGAAGGGATAACAGGCACCAAGCAAGCCCAACACCGAGCAGAACAATTACGTTAGCTCTCAAGGACTGAAAATAATCCTCTCTTTTCTGAGGCTGTCTGAGTGTTCGCCAAGCCCTCTGGATTCTGGGTGGAGGCCCCTCGACCTTGGGCTTCAGCTCTGCTGTCCAGGCCCTCTGGGATGGCAACTCTGCTCCTTCAGCTTTGGGCACCCCCGTTCTCTTAGTCCATCTGAGTGGAGACCCTAACCCGCTCAGTCCCCCACAGGTCCCATTCCTCTGCCCTTTGGGTATGGCAGCCCTGCCCCCTCAGCTTTGGGCAGTGGCCCCATCCCCCTGGCACACATTAAGAAGATCCGACTGTTTGAGACCTAGGAAGCTGTGACCCAACCCTTGGAAACTGAGAAGGCCCTGCTTCCTGTGCTCCTTCCAACAGTTCCGCTGATCCCCAAACTACTCCAGGGATGGTCCTTTTCTTTTCCTGGAGGACAACAGATGTATCTCCTTTGGTCTGTTCCCTACCTGTAAAATTCCCTTTCAGTCTAAGCTCATGGGTTTTCTGCTTTGGTAGCTGGTTAGATCCATCAGTCACAGGCTTAATCTCTTTAACAGAAGATTGTATAGCCACATCCTTGGTAATATTCTAAGATATGTGTCCTTAGTTTGTATAACAGAATTTTCCAAATTGTTAAGTTTTGCTTTCATTTTGCACAGCTCATATTTAAGTCCATCTCTTTCCTCTAACATTTTACTCTAAGTGGAAAAGAAACCATGAAGCACCTTTAAGATCTTAGAAATTTCCTCAGCTAGATATCCAACTTCATCACTTACAAGTTCTACCTTCCACCAAACATTTTGACATAATTCACACAAGTCCTTTGCCACTGCATAAAAAGCATCGCCCTTTCTCCATTGTCCAATCACATATTCATCATTTTCTTTTAAAGTCTCACCAGAAGCATAATTAATATCCACATTTCTAGCAACATTCTGTTGCTCATGCTGTATGTATTCTCTAATAAAGATTTTCTCTCTAGTTCTGTTCGCTTCCTTCTGAGCCCTCACCATGATTGCCTTTGGTGTCCGTAATTCTACCAACAGACTCTTCAAGGTAATCTAGGCTTTTACTGTCAGGGCCCCCGTGGCGAAGTGGTTGAGCATTCAGCTGCTAACCGAAAGATGGGCAGTTCAAATCCACTAGCCACTCCTTGGAAACCTTATGGGGCAAACTCTTCCAGCCTCTACCCATTACCCAATTCCAAAACTACTTCCATATTGTAGGTATTTGTTAGAGTAGCACCCCCCACTTCTCTGTACCAAATTTGGTCTTAGTTATTTAGTACTGCTATAACAGAAATATCACAGATGGATGGCTTTAACACACAGAAATTTATTTTCTCAGAGTTTAGAAGGATAGAAGTCCGAATTTCAGGGTGTCACCTCTACAGGAAGTCTTTCTCTGTTGGCTCTGGAGGAAGGTCCTTATCTCTTCAGCTTCTGCTTCCTGGTTCCTTGGAGATCTCCATGTGTCTTGGCATCCATGTTACCCCAGAATTCCTTTCCTCCCTTGTTCAATCTCTTATATCTCAAAAGAGATTGACTCAAGATACAACCTACATTAATCCTGACTCTTTAACATAACAAAGAACTCATTACCAAATGGGAGTATACCCACAGGCATAGGGGTTATGATTTACAACACACATTTTTGGGAGATATAATTTAATCCATAATGAATAGTATGTCCTGTAAGTACTATAATTCAGAGGAGACAGATTAGTCACCATGTACTGACCTGACAGCAAAAGACTTCATGTGGAAAATAGGATGTAGAGTGGCTGCATAAGTTGCTGGGTTTGGAAAAGCACCCCAGGTAGGACAACAGCAAAAGGAAAGGACTGAAGTGACAATGAGCAAGGCAAACCAGATTGACTGAAGTGAAAAGTTCCTTTTGGAGAAGAACGGTAAACGGGTGGGTGGTCTCAGATTTTTTGTTGTTAGTTGTTGTAGAGTTGATTCTGAGTCATGGTGACCCCATGTGTTATGGAGTAGAATTGCTCCATTTGGTTTTCTTGGCTGTAATCTTAACAGAAACAGATCTCCAGGCCTTTTCTTCTGCAGTGCCACTGAGTGGGTTCGAACCTGCTGTTGTTGTTGGTTGCTGTTGAGTCGACCCGACTCATGGCGACCGTATGTGTACAGGCATGTCTTCCAAGGTGCCTCTGAGTGGTTTTGAACTGTTAGTGCCACCCAGGGACTTTTTGGTAACTTAAAGAGTCTATAAATAAACACTTAACACTAATCTACCCATTTAAAATACTTGTAGGAGGAAACATATATGTGAAACCCTTAAATAAGAGCCAAACATAATGTGATTATGTGTTAAAATGAGTGATACTAATGTTCAGAACCTTTGGGAAGGTGAAACTGAGGCAAAGCTTTGGGAAAAGGTTGATAGAAGTCCATACACTTTGTAGATTATATTTTCTTTCCCATAGCTGGTATGGATTTTAAAAATTAAAAAGGACAAAGTTGTTTTTGAAAAAAATATGTTGCATTAGAAAGGCAATAAAATGTTTTTTTTCCACTAATATATGTGTATGCATATATTTATATATATGTATGTATATGTATATATATTTATTTATAATTCTGTATTTTCTTTGTATAATAAGTCTTAAAATGATCCATCAGAAATTGTGTGGATAAAACATTTCTCATTTAAATTTCTTGTCATCAGCAGATGATCTACAAATGTCCATTTAAATTCTCTGAGAATGTTTTCCACTTGAAGTGTAAGTCCTTTGGAAGACATGATGCTTTGGAAAAGGAAGGGCAAATGAAGGAGTTGTGCCCAAAGGATTTATTGTACTGTTTTTCAAAGCGGAGGCCAGCTGTTTTGGAACCAGAATTAAAATGTAAATTATCAAAGGGGAATAATGAGAGCCATTCCTTTCAGACAATGCCCAGTGCAATCAGAGTAAGAAAGGGTTCGGGGAGATTTTCTACTATGCACAAGTCACGAATGATGAACTGAAAGACTGGGAGGAAAGTGATTTGCAAGGAACTAAATGGACACAACCCACGGATTGTCTAGTACTCCGGGCAGTTGAATTAATTGAGGAGCAGACTTTCAATTCTGCTGGGACTGAATCCAAATCAGAAGATAACTGTGCATGGAACTTAGGAAGTCAATGCCTCAATATCATAGCATGACTGTAAATTGAAATACATTGCTGGCATGAGTTGCATTTCAATTCATGTGGTTTTATGAATCAAAACAGAGGTCTTTTAGTACGTTGCAGGCAGTCAGTGCCACATGGGAACAAACTAGAAAGATTATGCATGAGTTTGGTCAGGGCTTTCTATATTAACCGTAGGACAGAAACCAATAAATGCTTTCAAATCCAAGGATTTTCACAAATAAATTAGTTTTTATTATATTTTTCATTCAAATTTGACTAGCTGCTTCAAAAAGGTTGAAGTATTTTAACCAGAATTGTACGTAATTGTACAGATACACATTCATTTGAGCTGACCTTGTAAATGTAATATATAATATCAGTCAGACATTATGGCTCTGTATGAAGAAATGAAATATCTGTGATTAAAAAATAGCTGTAAATATTGTACTGATTTATAATTGGGCTTTACACAAATAAGGCTATTAAAGTGAGGGAGTAAAAGAACTTTATCCTCTATATTTTTGGGGTGTGGGGGCCTTAAACACTTTTTGATATAACACTGATCAAGGATTTTGCCTTTTATGTAACCATAAAGTTTATATGGGCTGATGAAACAATTTTTATAGTATCCAAATGGATAAAGACCAGATTCGCTTAATGAATGAAATAATAAGGGATTTGATCAGCAAATACTTGATTACTAGCTTAAATTTTAGCATCCCCCCCCCCCAGCCCCCTCCCTGCTCAGTGTTTTGCTAGGATGTGTGACTCATTTTTCTGTATATTCTTGTTCTGGTTACTCATGTCCATTTTCAAAGCTTCAGCAACTATCTGTATACTGACAACTCCCAAATCTGTATCTCTGTCTTGGAACTCTTCCCTGATAATCAGACTCATATACCCCACTGCCAGCCAGGTGGCTCCACTTGGGCCCAGTAGGTTCCTGAAACTGAATGTGTTCGTCAGTAAACTTATTTCAACATATACCCTGCCATTCTTCTTATTTGTTGTTGTCGTTAGGTGCTGTCGAGTCAGTTCTGACTCATGGCGACCCTGTATACAACAGAATGAAATACCTCCCAGTCCTGCGCCATCCTCACAATCGCTGCTGTTTGAGCCCATTGTTGCAGCCATTGTGTCAGTCTATCTCACTGAGGGTCTTCCTCTTTTTCGCTGACCCTCTACTTTACCAAGCATGATGTCCTTCTCCAGGGAATGGTATCTCCTGATAAATGTCCAAAGTACATGAGAACAAGTCTTGCCATCCTCACTTCTACGGAGCATTCTGGCTGTACTTCTTCCAAGACAGATTTGTTCATTCTTCTGGCAGTTTATGGTATAGTCAGTATTCTTCACCAACAGCATAATTCAAATGAATCAATTCTTCTTCTTTGGTCTTCCTTATTCATTGTCCAGCTTTCCCAGGCTTATGAGGTGATTGAAAATACCATGGCTTGGGTCAGGCACACTTTAGTCCTTAAAGTGACATCTTTGCTTTTTAACACTTTAAAGAGTTCTTTTGCAGCAGATTTGCCCAATGCAATATGTCACTTGATGCTTTGCTGCTTCCATGGTGATTGTGAATCCAAGTAAAATGAAATCCTTGACAACTTCAATATTTTCTTTGTTTATCATGAAGTCGCATATTGGTCCAGTTGTGAGGATTTTTGTTTTCTTTATGTTGAGGTAGAATCCATACTGAAGGCTGTAGTCTTCAATCTTCATCAGTAAATGCTCCAAGTCCTCTTCACTTTCAGCAAGCAAGGTTGTATCGTCTGCATACTGAAGGTTGTTAATGAGTCTTCCTCCAATCCTGATGCCCCGTAGGCCAGCTTCTCACATTATTTGCTCAGCATACAGATTGAATAATTATAGTGAAGAATACAATGCTGATGCACAACTTTCCTGACTTTAAACCACACAGTTACCCCTTATTTTGTTCAAATGACTGCCTCTTGGTGTATGTGCAGGTTCCTCAAGAGCACAATTAAGTGTTCGGGAATTCCCATTCTTTGCAATGTTATCCATAATTTGTTAGGATCCTTGAAGTCAAATGCCTTTGCAGAGTCAATGAAACACAGGTAAACATCTTTCTGGTATTCTTTGCTTTCAGCCAAGATCCAGCTGACATCAGCAGTGATATCCCTTTCTCCATGTCCTCTTCTGAATCCGGCTTGACTTTCTAGCAGTTCCCTGTGAATGTACTGCTGCAACCATTTTTTAATTATCTTCAGCATAATTTTACTTGCATGTGATATTAATGATATTGTTTGATAATTTCCACATTCCATTGGATCACCTTTCTTTGGAATAGGCACATACATGGATCTCTTCCGTTTCCATTTGCTTGGCCAGGTAGCTGTCTTTTTTGCTTGAATGCAACATTGTTTTGGCCTGATTCCATAAATCAGTAAATTTCTCAGGAGCTATTGAGCTTTAAAACCCTTGGAATTAGAGAATAATATTTCTGGATCACTTAGATTTTTTTTTTTTTAATTGTATGGAAATGTTGTTGTTAGGGGCCGTCGAGGTTGACTCCGACTCATAGTGTCCCTAAATATAACAGAGCAAAATGTTGCTGGGTCCTGTGCTGTCCTCACAGTCATTGCTGTTTGAGCCCATTGTTGCAGCCACTGTGTCAGTGCATCTTGTTGAGGGTCTTCCTCTTCTTTGCTGCCCCTCTGCTTTACCATATCCTTCTTGAGAAATTGGTCCCTCCTAGTAACATGTTCAAAGTAAGTCAGATGAAGTCTTGCCATCTTTGCTTCTAAGTAGCATTCTGGCTGTTCCTCCTCCAAGACAGATTTGTTCATTCTTCTGGCAGTCCATGGTATATTCAGTATTCTTCACCAACACCACGATTCAACGGCATCATTCTTCTTAGGTCTTCCTTATTGATTGTCCAGCAAATGAGGCAATTGAAAATACCATGGCTTGCGTCAGGTGCACCTTAGTTATCAAAGTGACAGACAGGTGGTGGAGACTCTATGGAAATATTCACATTGTAATATCTAATCACATAGTATCTGATTAGCTCCACTTAAATATAGCCCCCATATTTAAGAAATCTAAAAATTAACTAATAAAGCAAATTATAACACTTCTAATAGGCAATAAGGACATTAAAATGATTATTATCTTCAATGCTTTTAAGAGAGAAATGTGTGTTCACATTTTTAAAAACTGACTCCTTGAAATACATAGTGTAAGTCTTTGCTTGGACAGTGAAGAGAGTGAATATTACATGAAAGCAAAAGCTACATCTTAATCATTGTTCAGAATAGATTGACAGAGTGTGGTTTCAGTGTTTGGGTTTTCTTAAAACCCTAAAGGTATATGGCACAGTCCCCCCTCTCCACCCCACTGGTAGAGAAGTTGCAACATATTTAAAACATGTAACCAAAAAATATGGGTGGAGACAAGAGAAAAATCGGTGTTCCTGTTTCTTATGGAAAAGCAAGTAACAGTCTGAACACAAAATCTTGCTAGGTACATAGCCTGTGTTAAGAGAGTAAGATGTCATTTTTATGTAGTACCTTAACTATGATGACTTATCAAATATGATCAAGAAAATCATGTTCTACCAACAGAACTAAGCTCGAGAACAACAATCAGAAGCATTGGCAAACTATTCAACCACCCACATCTTACAAGGAAGTTACTCATAATAGCAATTTGCATTGAGGTATTAAGCAGCATGTTTTAATCATGTGTGGGTACAAACTCAACAAGGAAACAGAACAGTTCTTATTTTTTGTCTACAGACCATAAAACATAGCATAACCTAAATGAATAACCAAAACCCACCTGTTTTTTGACAGTCATAATCTAAGTACTCCTGCTTCCTGCCCATTATAGAATGCCATTTAAAAAAAAAAAAATCAGTATTCCATCACATGATGCATCTGCAAGGGGCCAAACCACCAAATATTAGAAAATATTTGGAAATTTGAAGTAATTATTTAAAATTGTTCGATTTGATGCCATAATGTGGCTATAAGCATGGATTGTTTTTTTTTTTTAGAGAAAAAGTAACATTATTTAAGGAAAGTGTCAGTTTTCATAGTTTCTCACTTTGTATTAAGCACAGCTGTATTCATTGACTAACAAGCCTCAAGTACAGAAGCAAAGGAAACTTTAGTACATTACTGAATGTGGTCCTGGCATACCACCTGGTTTCTTTAGCTTCATGGAGGACTTTAGTCATCAGTTTAATGTTACACTGTATATTTTATCATTTTTATTGAAAAAGGAAGATCCCAAGGATAGCTTTACCTCCCCTCAACCACCACCAATCTCAGTTTTGAAATAAATAGAGCTGCTACATTAAATTATTTTAGACATGCTGGCTGTTTAATGAATAATGAAACAGGCTTTAAATTTACAATGATGTAAATTTTTTAATGTAGACACTCAAACTAGAACTACCTAGACATGCATGAGCCAAGGGAAAGAATTTTATGGTAACTATGAAAGCATCTAAAATTATATTATTAAAATGGGCAGGAAGGAGAGGAGGTTCCAGCTGTCTTATCTCTCCACTCAGTTTTGAATAACTACAACTTGGTTATCTCAGAGCAAGGGAGTTGGATTTTTTTGTTGTGGAATCAATAATGGAGAGAGTCAAACAGCCTGCCACCTTACACCCTACTGCTGCTCTGTTTAAGTAGAATAAATTTGGCAGATTTTTGAAGTCCTTGGCCGTCTATTGAGATTTAATTGGTCCATGCCAAGAGTTATTATTAGTTTTCCAAGATTTCAAAGGTTTGACAGTGTCAGCTGAATTGGAGATATTTCACCAGATACTACCTACCTATGTACTCTGGGTACTTTAAGATCACCTAGTTCATCTAAGACCAGTAATTCTTTTCTTCTGGCAAAGCTTGCTACTGTCCACATTTTGCTTTCTTTTTCTGGAACTAATGTCTAGGTAAATAACTGCAGGGAAGCAATAGGACACCAGAGTAACTGCCTAGCTTCTTTTCCCAGACTTGAGTTCTCCAAGGACCTGGTCTGTGGCCTTCCTTAGTGCCTGGACAAAGACACCCTTTGTGTTCAACTCCAAGTGACATTCCACTCAACTGGTCATGAACTTTCAATCTGGTAAAAATGTGGCTCTTTTGTGGCTGACAAGCCTACAAGTTTGATCATAGGAAAGAGGCCAGTTCCATAGAACTACCAAATACTAGTCCACCAATATCCCCTGAACCACTGAAGTTTTGCTAGCCATGTCTCTTTATATTACCTGTTGTGGGTCATGTTGGTCATTTTGGGCTAATAATTCCACCTTTGGGGTTTTCTCAGGGGCTGTGATGTAACATAATCCCAAACTACAGGAATCTCCTTTGCTAACATCTTAGTAACCAGGGGAGCAGACTCAACTGCTGTCGTTTCTATGGAGAAAATCTTGCTAATAATTCTAGTGGCCAGAAAAAGAAACAAGATCATTTAGTCTAGAGAGTGTAAAGGGGATACTCTCACTTGTTGGACAGGGTAGTCATATATTTCCTGAGATTATCCTTACTGATTTTAATAACTCCTAAGTATCACTTAGCAAGTGTTGATTTCCTTAACCTTATGAAGGCAGCTAAAAACAACAACCCATACCTCTGTAAAGGATCCCTTCATCAAAACCCCACTTTCCTAATTAGGATCCTGACAGATATAGATGCTGAACAGGACTGGGGTGTTTAATACAGACTTTTAGTAAACTTGCTGCTGGGTGTATGTAGGCACAGCTGTATGAGGCTAAAAATAGGCTCTATCCACAGCATCTTTTTTTTCTGAGAATCTTTTTCAATTCTAAACTCTTATTTTCTGGGCTTACTAAGGACTTTATCCTTAGGTGCCAGCTTTTTACTTACAATCTAATCTTCTCTGTACTCTCAGAAAGAACCTGATATTGATCAGCACTTACCCATATTACTTTATCATACAATATTTTAGAATTGATGAGTTTAAGAGAAGCATACCTTAGCCTAGTGTTCACCTTATAAACCTCTCTCTCATTTTATATAGAAAGACTGTCAATTTTTAAGGAATTTTAGGCAGCATTGAGTTGATGTGGAGATACTAGAGGAGTCAGAAGAGCACCTTGAAATCAGATTAGCTCTATTTGCAAGTCTAGGCTTGAGAGTAGGCCTGATAATTTTTTTGAGGTGAGGAATAGGAAAGGATATGAAGTGATAGCCTAGGTGTTTCTCTCCTCTGGAGAAGGACCTGAGGTCTCTTGAAGTAGACAGGGGAGGGGGAGGGGTTGACCTAGATGCAAATACTAACACCCTGTTTCTAGGAGATATTTGGTTTCTCCAGCCTCTTAAGGAAATGAAACTGACTTTCATCTAGTCCCCTGGCAGGTCTTTCTCTCTGGAAAGGCGTTCTATTAGGAACTCTCCTTTCCTTTTTTTGAGCATAGATCTGGTTCTTCCTTTACTCTATAGGCCTCCCTATTCACTTTGTATTTTCTCACATGCCTAGAAAAAATCCTGGTATTTTAATACCCCTTTTTGATATCTAAGGCATATCCCTAGACATCCCATTTTCTTCCTGCTCTGATAATGACGTTTCTGCCAAAGTACGTTTTCAGAAGGAAACTTCATCAGTTGAGTTAGAATAAAACCATATATTAAAGGATTGATGCACATTTTTGGATCCTTCATGGCAACGGACTTGGTACCTCCATGATTCAGTCCCATCTGACATGAGTCTTCTCCCTACTTCAGTTCTTACTTGTATCCACAGCTCAGTACCAGTCAATGGTTCTGTATCTGAACTGAAACATGGAGTGGGCAAAGAGGAATGCTTTTAATATCTTAACTAAACACTTCTGTGGCAATCTTATAGCATTTCTTTTGTTTTATGATAAAAAGTGATATAGTTAGTTGGTCACTATCCTTTTTACAAATACTATTGATCTTTCATGGATATAAACAATGATTTACATCTATCCATTTTTTCTTCCTCACTGTAAAAAAAATTGAGAGTATTTAGCCTGAAGCTTTATTTTTTTCCTTATGTTACTTATATTCCAGCCCTACAATTATTTTCTTTGGTCCTCTCTGTGTTTTCTCCTGCTCATCTATATTTTGAAAGTAGAACAGCCAAAACACAAATTCTGTAGCTTTATATATATATATATAAGATTCAGACAGAGTGGGAAGTTTGCCTTTTGGTCTTTGTGTTTAATACTCGGTTATTATATCTCAGAGTGACAGTATAATTGTAGAGATGTTGTTGTTCTTTTAGTGAACTCTCTGAACTCCCAGATATTTTCCTGCTCTAATGATGCATAATCAGCCATTACCCATCTTGTATTCATGCTTTTGTTTAAGACATTAATGAAAAACTGGCCATGATAGTGATAGTTTGATGCTTTGCTTGGCCAGTTCAGTCCTGTATTAGTCGGGTTTCATTTGTTAAAAAGCAAGTTTTATCCTTAGAAATATAATACCAGAGTCTGATCACTTAATATCAAAATACTTTGAGGTTGGAATGTACAGTTCTAATATACAACAATGCAACATAACAATTTAATATGGGCTGGAAGAGGGTTAGGATTACATATAAATACCTATGACTATTACTGTTTATATTTGTTTTCCAAAAGAGTAAAACCTAAATAATCCCAACTATTTTATGTGTCCAACTTATATTGAAATTCTTCCAGATAAAAAAATTCCATACATTCTCTTAGTAACAAAGATTATTATTTAGAATTCCTCTTTATATCAATAAAAGCCAAAAGCTCCCCTGTTCTATCTTTACTCAGATGGAGTGACATCTCATAAAAAGTGATGTTGCTCGTATGAATCACTGTCTTGATGTCGGCATCATTAGCATACACAGATGGGACTGTACTGAGTTGTCCTTTCACTTAAATAAAATAATCATAATAATAGGGGGCAAATTTCAATCCAGTTAGCTCAGTCCAGCAGTGAGTGAAAAAGCTCAATCTTAAAATCAGAAAAAGAAGGAATATTTTACTTTTCTTCATAGCGTGATATAGGATTGTGTTCATCTAAAGCTAATATGTTAGAAAATTATCAATATATTCACTGAGTACTAAGTATCTTAATAAATTCTATGTGTAGCAAAATAAAAATAGTCTGTTTTTAAATATGCAATACTATATAACAGCATGTAGTATGTAAATAAGTGAAAACAGCTAATATTTAATACTATACCAAGTGTTAATGGTGTGATTTGCACTTTTCTGAGTGTATGTGAGTGTGTGTGTATGTGTGTGTATTTAATCCTTGCAACAACCTTATTAAGCAGATTCTGTATTAACCTCATTTTACAGATGAGGGGACTGAGAGAACAAAAATGCTAAGTAATTTTTCCTAGGACACACAAGTAGTAAGTAGTAAAGTTAGAATTTTATCTCATAATCTTAACAAAAAGACTCTACTTTCTCCTCTAAAATTCTTGTCTGTCATACTGTTATGTGGATTTAAGTTCAGGATATCCATGTGTCCACCCTTAATTTCTTTTATTTTTTTTTTAACATCCTTGTTATGGATTGAATTGTGTCCCCCCCAAAATATGTCAGTCTGGCTAGGCCACGATCCCCAATATTGTGTGGTTGTCCTCCATTTTGTGATCTGATGTAATTTTCCTATATGTTGTAAATCCTAACCTCTATGATGTTAATGAGGCAGGACATGATCTACAGGCTTAGGTTGTATTTTGAGTCAATCTCTTTTGAGATATAAAAAGAGAAGTGAGCAGAGAGAGATGGGACCTCATTACCACCAAGAAAGAAGAGCCAGGAGTGGAGCAAGTCCTTTGGACCTAGGTTCCCTACACTGAGAAGCTCCTACACCAGATGAAGATTGATGACAAGGACATTCCCCTACAGCCGACAGACAGAGAAAGCCTTCCCCTGGAGCTGGCACCCTGAATTCAGACTTCTAGCCTTCTAAACTGTGAGAGAATAAATTTCTCTTTGTTAAAGCTATCCACTTGTGGTATTTCTGTTATAGCAGCACTAGATACCTAAGACAATCCTTAAGTTTTATTTATGTTTTTAAATTTTATTGTGCTTTAGGTGAAAGTTTACAGTATAAATTAGTTTCTCATTCAAAAATTTATATATAAATGTTTTGTGACATCGGTTGCAATCCTTGCAATGTGTCAGCACTCTCCTCCTTTCCCTTTACACCCTGGGTTCCCTGTGTCCATTCGTCCAGGTTTCCTGTCCCTTCCTGCCTTCTTGTCTTTGCTTTTGGGCAAGAGTTGCCCATTTGGTGTTGTATACTTAATTGAACTAAGAAGAACTTTACTCACATGTGTTATTGTTTGTTTTAAAAACCTCTCTAATCTTTGGCTGAAAGATGGACTTTGTGAGTAGCTTCAGTTCTGACTTAGCAGGGTGTCTGGGGGCTATAGGCTCGGGGCTTCCTCCAGTCTCTGTCAGACCAGTAAGTCTGATCTTTTTTTGTGAATTTGAATTTTGTTGTGTGTTTTTCTCCCATTCTGTCTGGAACCCTCTATTGTGATCCCTGTTAGAGCTGGGCACCATCTACTTTTTGGGGGCTCAGGCTGGCAGAAGCTGTGGTCCATGTGGTCCATCAGTCCTTTGAACTGACAAAGTATTTTCCTTGTGTCTTTCTTTTTCTTCATTCTCCTTTGCTGCGGACGGGATGGGAACAATAGATTTATCTTAGATGGCTGCTCACAAGCTTTTAAGACCCCAGACGCTACTCACTAAAGTAGGATGTAGAATATTTTCTTTATGAACTATGTTATGCCAGTTGACCTATATGGCCCTCGAGACCATGGTCCTCAGCCCTCAGTCCCAGTAACTTGGTCCCTCAGGGTGTTTGGATGTGTCTGGGAAGCTTCTATGACTTTGCCTTGGTCAAGTTGTTCTGACTTCCCCTATACTGTGTGTTGTGTTTCCCTTCACCAAAGTTAACACTTGTCTACTATCTAGTTAGTGATTTCCCCTCCCCAACCCTCTCTTCCCTCGCAACTATCAAAGGTTGCTTTATCTGTGTGTAAACCTTTTCTTGTTTTTTTATAATAGTAGTCTCATACAATATTTGTCCTTTCATGATTGACTTATTCCACTCAGCATAATGCCCTCCAGATTCATCCATACTGTGAGATGTTTTGTGGACTCATCATTGTTCTTTTTCTTTGTGTAGTATTCCATTGTATGTATGTACCATAATTTGTTTAGCCATTCATCTGCTGATGGGTGCTTAGGTTATTTCCATCTTTTTGCTGTTGTGAATAATGCTGCAGTGAACATGGGTGTGCATATGTCTATTCATGTGATGGCACTTATTTCTCAAGGATATAGTCCTAAGAGTGGGATTGCTGGATCATATGATATTTCTATTTCTAGCTTTTTAAGGAGGCGCCATATTGTTTTCATTAGTGCTTGTACCATTTGACATTCCCACTAGCAGTGCATAAGAGTTCCAGTCTCCCTACAATCTCTCCAACATTTGTTATTTTCTGTTGTTTTCATTTGTGCCGGTAACATCGGTGTGAGATGATATCTCATTGTAGTTTTGATTTGCATTTCTCTAATGACTAACGATCACAATCATTTCCTCATGTGTCTGTTAGCTGCCTGAATGTCTTCCTTGGTGAGGTGTCTGTTTATATCCTTTGCCCATTTTTTAACTGGATTATTTGCCTTTTTGTTGAGGAGTTGATTAAGTATTCTATAGATTTTAAAGGTTAGACCTTTGTTGGATATATCATAGCCCCAATTTTTTTTGCCCAGTCTGTAGGTTCTTTTTTTACTCTTTTGGCAAAGTCTTTTCATGTGCATAAGTGCTTAATTTTTAGGAGCTTCTGTTATGATGTGCATAAGTGCTTAATTTTTAGGAGCTTCTGTTATGATGAGCATAAGTGCTTAATTTTTAGGTCTGTGAACATGACCTTGTTTGGAAATAGGGTCTTAGAAGATGTTACCAGTTAAGTGAATATGAGGTCATACAAGAGTAGGGTGGGTCCTAATTCTATCATATTAGTGTCCTTATAAAAAAGGAGAAGAGACACAGAGAAATAGAGGAAGGATACTATGTGACCCTGCAGCTGCAAGCCAAGGAGCTACCAGAAGTTAGGAAAGAGTCATAGAATAGATTCTCCCTCAAAGCCTCAGAAGGAAACAACAGGGCTGATACCCTGATCTCAGACCGCTAGCCTCCAGAACTGTGAGACAATACATTTCTATTCTTTAAAGCCACCTGTTTTGCAACATTTTGTTATGGCAGAAATAAGAAACTAATGCATATGGTAAGGCACATCTAAGTGCTAAATGGTGCATCCTCTCACTTTGATGAGGAAGTTGAAAGGGTTTGTAAGACCTTCAGTGTAGCCTTGGAAATTATAATCTCAGGCCACGGGGATTGGTTCTCTGATAATAGAATTAAAGGATGTCAAGACTGTGAAGGACTTTCATAATTGCAGTTCTAAGCCCTCATTTTACAGATGGGGAGACTAAGGCCCAGGAAGTGAAACAGCTGGTTTAAAGTGATGTACCTCATTGTGCCCTAATTGAGAGCAGTCACTTTACCACTTGGGCCCCTGGCTCTGAAACCATCTTGGTCCCGATGCGTCTTTTCTGGATATTGAGAAGAGTGCTAGAAGCACAGAGGTTGCGGCCCAGGTATGCATCTCTGATTAGGGAAAGCCTGGCCAGGATAATTGACTCAAGATATGAAGCCCAAGGGAGGTGGAGAGGAGCCAGTCACAAATCAAGAGTGGCTCTGCTCTCTCCATTCTGTTTATTGTACTTGTCGTTGATTCCTCAGGGAGGAAGAGTTGTCATCAGTTTTAAATTCCTAAAAGACATGAGCCATTTGCTTACTTCCTTAGATCAGATTCATTGGCCTGTGAAACAGTGTGCCTCCTTCATATGAAACAGAGAGAAAAAGATGTTGCCTTATTTATTTAATGATTAAATGTGCCATAATAACAAGTTACAACCTTTAAAACTTAATGTAAGGTGTATTCAAAAATTGGGAGTTGGGATAAGGGAAAATCTCCATCTTTTTTTGCCATCATTGTTTTACTAATGGAGATTAATTTTTGATATAGGAAAATGGTCATCATTGTAGAAATCTTAGGGGAAGAAAATTGGTAGCCCTTCCCTCCCCAACACACACACACACACACACACACAAGCATCAAAGAAAGCAGATGGGTCATTTTAATAAGAATCTCATCCCTGCTAATAGATGATCATCCTAATCGCAGTTAATATTTATGTAGAGCCTACTGTATAAAAAGGTGAGTTTCTCATGCATTGTTTCATTGACTCATTTTAGCCTGTTTTGGAGTGGTTGTTATTTTTTTCTTGGTTTTAAGATTAAGATACCGAGTCTTAAAGAGGGTGAATCTTGAATAGCATGAGTGGTTTGGCTATGACAGCTACTCAGATAAGCTTTCACTTGGGTGTTGGCTCATCTTTTCTGCACTTATACGGTTATGTTGCAAAGTCTTCTTAGATTGCCCATCATCTAGGTCTAGAGAGGTACCCATACACCTATGTTTCTTCTTCTGGGGCAGTGAGTCTGCTACTAGGAAATGACTGCATACATGCAGAAGAGTATCCCATGTCATAACCCATTTTTGGAAGCAAGAAAGATATAATACAACAAACTAATGAGGCCTTCAGAAAACCCTTCAGTTTAGATTTTTTGAATGAGTAAGGTACTGTGATATAGTGGAAAGAGTACTGAATTTGTAGTCAAAATATGAAGGTTTCAACTTCAGCTCTCTCATGTATGAGTTGTGACCTGAACATGTGACTTATTCTCAATGAGCGACAAACACCTCATCCATTACAAGAGAACAAAGATAGTCCAATCTGTATACCTCACAGGACTGTTGAGAAAACCAGACTCAAAGCAGCACATGAAAGTTCCTTGAAAACCATAAGATACTGGAGAAGTGTCCTAGGTTGGGGAGAGGGGTGAGGGTAGAGGTTAGGCCAGGTTGTGTCCTTGATGTAGAGACCTGTGTTTTATTGCCACCTTTGCCCTTCCTTCTTGAGTTAGGATGGTCCAAAGAGGATCGTGATCCACGTGCCACAATATTCCAATGCCCACGTCAACCGTTTGGATGAATTACAGCTGCAAAATAAATCATATCCTTGGCATGGATTTTCTTGATTTTGTTGGGGTTGGCAAATTTATCTTTTTGTTAAATTAAAAATGGTTACTCTTTAACCAGCATTGGTTATTAATATGTCCTAAGCATTAGGATAATAATGCAAAAAAAAAGTACAGTTTTTCTCTCTTACAGAAGTTCCTACTGTTAAATTGATAGCAATCTTATTTAATAAAGTAGAATCATTAGAAAGGGCTTGACTCCCACAGCAGGATGTTTCCAGCGAAAAACTACCTGTTAGCAAAGTCTTCATCTCACTGTTTGGAGTCACCTAAGAATGTGACTTATCTGGAGGAAGCAACACAGAGGATCAGGCGGAAAATTGCCTTCCCCAAAGAATCCAAAGATTGTATAGTTATACCTCTTATTACACAATAGGATGCATTCCAACTATACCCTCTGCTAATTGAAATTGTTTAAAAAGAGGTAGAAATAATATTGGAAGCAATGGAAACAGGGAAGCAGAGATAAAGGTTAATGCCCACCAAAAAATGGTCCATAATAACTCAGTAACTAGAAGTCAGTCACACTAAGGGGTCAGGCTACCCATTTGAGAAATGTTTGGGATTGGCTAGGGTTATAGATCACACAGTAGGGAATAAAGCAAGTGGAGTTTAAGGATGCTGAAAGATATTTTGGCTTAAAAATTCCCCCAAGATCTGTCTTGTTACTTTTAATCACAATAATAATTCATATGGGTAGAGCACACTATTCTCAAACCTGTAAACGTTAGACCTTGAATCACACAGGCTGTCTCCTGCCCATCAGACGTTCCATAGACATATATGATGCATATAATGCTTCTTCACCTCTCTGAGAAGCCGTGCAGGATACAGGTTAAGAGCATAGGATATAGAGTAGCTTTGGGTAAGTTATTGAACCTCTCCATATTTTAGTTTCCTCACATGTCAAGCAGGGATAATATTTTTACCCATGTAAAAGTGCCGTTGAGTTGGTTCCGACTCATAGTTACCCTGTGCACAACAGAATGAAACACTGCCCGGTCTTGCGCCATCCTCACAATTGTTACTATGCTTGAGCCCATTGTTGCACCCACTGTGTCAGTCCATCTCCTTGAGGGTCTTCCTCTTTTTCGCTGACCCTGTACTTACCAAGCATGCTGTCCCTCTCCAGGGACTGATCCCTCCTGATAACACGTCCAAAGTATGTGAGATTAAGTCCTTCCTTCTAAATAGCATTCTGGTTGTACTTCTTCCAAGACAGAGCTGTTCATTCTTTTGGCAGTCCACGGAACATTCACTATTCTTTGCCAACACCACAACTCAAAGGCATCAATTCTTCTGTCTTCCTTATTCACCGTCCATCTTTCGCATTCATATGAGGCCATTGAAAACACCATGGCTTGGGTCAGGCGCACCTTAGTCCTCAAGGTGACATCTTTGCTTTTAACACTTTAAAGAGATCTCTTGCAGCCGATTTACCCACTGCAATGCGTCTTTTGAGTTCTTGACTGCTGCTTCCATGGGTGTTGATTGTGGATCCAAGTA
The DNA here is from genome assembly GCA_030035585.1 of Dugong dugon. Lineage (NCBI taxonomy): Eukaryota > Metazoa > Chordata > Mammalia > Sirenia > Dugongidae > Dugong > Dugong dugon. Next base: position 171,949,778 of record CM057461.1, read on the forward strand.
AAATGAAATCCTTGACAACTGCAATCTTTTCGCCATTTATCACGATGTTACTTACTGGTCCAGTTGTGAGGATTTTTGTTTTCCTTATGTTGAAGTGTAATCCATACTGAAGGCTGTAGTCTTTGATCTTTGACAGTAAGTATTTCAAGTCCTCTTCACTTTCAGCAAGCAAGTCTTCCTTCAATCCTGATGCCACATTCTTCTTCACATAGTCCAGCTTCTGGGATTATTTGCTCAGCATACAGACTGAATAGGTATGGTGAGAGGATACAACCCTGATGCTCAGCTTTCCTAACTTTCAACCATGCGGTATCGCCTTATTCTGTTCGAATGACTGCCTCTTGATCCATGTACGTATTCCTCATGAGCACAATTAAGTGTTCCGGAATTCCCATTCTCTGAAATGTTATCCATAATTTGTTATGATCCACACAGTTGAATGCCTTAGCATAGTCAATAAAACACAGGTAAACATTTCTGGTATTCTCTGCTTTCAGCCAGGACTCATCTGACATCGGCAATGATATCCTTGGTTCCACGTCCTCTTCTAAATCCAGCTTGAATTTCTGGTAGTTCCCTGTCGATATACTGCTGCAGCCACTTTTAAATGATCTTCAGCAAAATTTTGCTTGCATGTGATATTAATGATATTCAATAATATCCGCATTCAATTGGATCACCTTTCTTGGGAATAGGCATAAATATGGATCTCTTCCAGTTGATTGGCCAGGTAGCTGTCTTGCAAATTTCTTGGCATAGACAAGTGAGCACTTCCAGCGCTGCATCCATTTGTTGAAACATCTCAATTGGTATTCCATCAATTCCTGGAGCCTTTTTTTTCACCAATGCCTTCAGTGCAGCTTGGATTTCTTCCTTCAGTACCATCGGTTCCTGATCATATGCTGCCTCCTGAAATGATTGAACATCGACCAGTTCTTTTTGGGATAGTGACTCTGTGTATTCCTTCCATCTTCTGATGCTTCCTACATGGTTTAATATTTTCAGCATAGAATCCTTCAGTATTGCAACTCAAGGCTTGAATTTTTTCTTCAGTTCTTTCAGCTTGAGAAATGCTGAGTGTGTTCTTCTCTTTTGGTTTTCTATCTCCAGGTTTTTGCACATGTCATCATAATACTTTACTTTGTCTTCTTGAGCCGCCCTTTGAAATCTTCTGTTTGGCTCTTTTACTTCATCATTTCTTCCTTTAGCTTTAGCTGCTTGACTTTCAAGAGCGAGTTTCAGAGTCTCTTCTGACTTCCATTTAGGTCTTTTCTTTCTCTTCTGTCTTTTTAATGACCTCTTGCTTTCTTCATGTGCGATGTCCTTGCACAGCTCACCAGGTATTCTGTCATTAGTGTTCAAGGCATCAAATCTATTCTTGAGATGGTCTCTAAATTCAGGTGGGGTATACTCAAGGTCATGCTTTGGCTCTCATGGACTTGTTCTAATTTTCTTCAGTTTCAACTTGAACTTGCATATGTGTAATTGATGGTATGATCCATAGTCAACCTCTGGCCTTGTTCTGACTGATGATATCGAGCTTTTCCATCGTCTCTTTCCACAGATGTAGTTGATTTGATTCCTGTGTGTTCCATCTGTAGCAGTCCATGTGTATAGTCACTGTTTATGTTGGTGAAAAAAGGTATTTGCGATGAAGAAGTTGTTGGTCTTGCAAAATTCAATCATGCGATCTCTGGCATTGTTTCTATCACCAAGGCCATATTTTCCAGCTACTGATCCTTCTTCTTTGTTTCCAACTTACCCATTCCAGTCACCAGTAGTTATCAGTGCATCCTGATTGCATGTTCGATCAATTTCAGACTGTAGAAGTTGGTAAAAATCTTCAATTTTTTCATCTTTGGCTTTAGTGGCTGGTGTGTAAATTTGAATAATAGTTATATTAACTGGTCTTTCTTGTAGGCGTATGGATATTATCCTATCACTGACAGCATTGTGCTTCAGGACAGATCTTGCAAAGTTCTTTTTGATGATGAATGCAAACCCATTCCTCTTCAAGTTGTCATTCCCGGCATAGTAGAACATATGATTGTCCGATTCAAAATGACCAATACCAGGCCACTTCAGCTCACTAACACCTAGGGTATCGATGTTTATGCATTCCATTTCATTTTTGATGATTTCCAATTTTCCTAGATTCATACATCATACATTCCATGTTCTGATTATTAATGGATGTTTGTAGCTGTTTCTTCTCATTTTGAGTTGTGACACATCAGCAAATGAAGGTTCCGAAAGCTTGACTCTCCACATCATTAAGTTTGACTCTACTTTGAGGAGGCAGTTCTTCCCCAGTCGTGTTTTGAGTGTCTTCCAACCTGGGAGGCTTATCTTCCAGCACTATATCAGACCATGTTCTGCTTCTATTCATAAGGTTTCCACTGACTAATTCCTTTCAGAAGTAGACTGCCAGGTCCCTCTTCCTAGTCGGTCTTAGTCTGGAAGCTCAGCTGAAACCTGTCAGCCATGAGTGACCCTGCTAAGTACTTGAATACTGGTGGCATGGCTTCCAACGTCACAGCAACACACATGCCCCCACAGTATGACAAACTGACAGATGCGTGGGGGACTTCTACCTATGTTACTTTTATATATGTGTGTGTATGTGGGTGTGTGTATGTTGAGAATATGTTAAGGGTAATTTTATCTGGCAAATAATTATCGAATGAGATTGAATGACAAGCAAATTTAAGATCCGTCTATTGCTATTTATAAAATACATTTTACCTCCAAAAGAAATTTTTATTTCTTTGAATATTCTGGGCCCTTTCATACCCAATCTGTCTTGTATATTGATGAGGAGTATGAGTTGTGAAGTCAAACTGCTTGTGTTTAAATTATTGCTCCACTCTTTATTACATGTGATCTTGTTCAATTTACTTACCCTGTCATGCCTCTTTTTTCCTCTTCTGTAAAATGAAATTGATAAAAATCATAGTTGTTGAGAGAGTTAAATGAGTTAAGACATATAAAGTCCTGGAACAGTGCTTGGCACGTGTTAAGTGTTCATTAAGTACTGCCTATTGTAGCCCTGGTGGCACAGTGGTTAAGAGCTCGGCTGCTAACCAAAAAGTCAGCAGTTTGAATCCACCAGCCAGTGGGTCCTTGGAAACTCTGTGGGGCAGTTCTACTCTGTCCTATAGGATTGCTTTGAGTTGGAATCGACTCGACAGCAATAGGTTTGGTTTTGGTATTGTTTATCAGAGGAGGCATGGCAGTGCAGTGGTTAAGTGCTTGGCTACTAACCAAAAGGCTGGCAGTTCAAATCCACCAGCTGTTCCTTGGAAACCCTATGGGTGAATTCTACTCTGTCCTATAGGATTGCTATGAGTCAGAATCGACTCTATGGCAACGGGTTTTTTTTTTTTGGTGGTGGTGGTGGTGGTGGTGTTTATTGTTATCATTATTTTCCTCTGCAACTTACTTCCTCCCCATGACTGGAACCACTAGATGTTCCCGTGGAATCTACCCCTCCCCTAACATTAAGACCAACCCTGGTCCAAAGTGAAAGATGGGAAGCATCTGTAAATAATTGCTCTGACTCAGTATCATCATGTACAGTGTTATGTCATCCTGTCCTCCAGGCAGTTCCTGATCTTGTTCCCCAGAACTCTTATGTGAGTTTCTACTATTGTTCTTGTGTCCTGGTTTCTACTCTAGCACTCTGCTAAGACTCCCTAGACTCTTTGGGCCTGGGGTCCTGGCCCTGCAAGATGGTCACACAGTTGGGATCTATTGGCAGATCTGTTGGTAGTCTCTGATGTTCACTGCCTGCCAGGCCACTATGCTTTTTTGAAGGGTACCATTTTGGGGCTTCCAGTCCCTAGTCCTTTCATTTAGAACTTCTTTGCCTGCAGAACATTCACCCCATAGGTCTTAGACCCACTATAATTGATTATTCAAATATTTCTGTACTCTTATCACTTGAAGCCCCGCCATCTCCATGTCTTAGCTCCTCCTATCAGCTTTTCTGAATAACTGTAATTTCCAGTGAGCAAACAAGACCCATTGATAGATTAACTAATATGCTATTAGTCCAACCTCCCTTATAAAAACAAATACTTGGCGATACAAATAAGTGGACTAAACTTTTCAACTCAGCATATAAAATCTCCTTTTTAGAAATTATATCTCAGTGTTTGTAAGGTAGCCTATTTTTACTCGTGAATGCAAGTGTGATATCATAGTTTCTTCAATAAATTCTGGAATTATAACTTTCATAAAGTAAGAAGTAAGAAATAGATGGAAGAAGTGGTCATCGAAGTGTATGGAGATTACTAGTATGTGACTAACTTTGCTTCCACTGACAACGTATGTGAGGCTGTACCTATTCAGGAGAAAACAAACAGGTGTTTTGAAAAAGAACAAACTAGTTCTTTTGGGTGTGGGCACCAGTTTCATAATGGAGAAGTTGGTTTGCCCTAGAAAATCATTGCAGTGCAATAAATGGAGTGACTCAGGTGCCTTAGATCTCAAGGAGAAAAAATTATCTGCCTTAGAAGTTGGGATCTGGGTGAACTGGGAATGATTAATTTCTCTCTCTCTTTATATATATATATGTACATATATATAATTTTACTTTAGATGAAAATTTACAGAACAATTAGTTTCTCATTAAATAATTAATACACATATTGTTTTGTGACATTGGTTGCCATCCCCACCACATGTCAACACTCTCCCCTTCTCCACTGTGGATTCCCCATTACCAGCTTTCCTGTCCCCTCCTGCCTTCTCATCCTTGTCCCTGATCTGGTGTGCCCATTTAGTCTTGTTTTGTTTTATGGGCCTGTCTAATCTTTGGCTGAAGGGTGAACCTCAGGAGTGACTTCATTACTGAGCTATAAGGGCATCCGGGGGCCATACTCTTGGGGTTTCTCCAGTCTGTCAGGCCAGTAAATCTGGACTTATTTTGTGAGTTAGAATTCTGTTCTACATCCTTTTCCAGCTCTGTCTAGGACCCTCTATTGTGATCCCTGTCAGAGCAATCAGTGGTGGTAGCTGGGCACCATCTAGTTGTGCTGGACTCAGTCTAGTGGAGGCTGTGGTAGTTGTGGTCCATTAGAAGGATTAATTTCTCTTACCAATTTCTATTCACTCTCTTTTCTCACTTTTTAACTAAGTCACTGAAACAAATTTCCTCTTTTGCCTGGTTCTGAGTAGGACTATCTCAGTGGGTGATCAAAAAATACAAAATATAAACTAGTTCTACAGGAAAAAGGAGAGAAAGGAAAAACAAACCACAAAAAACTCATTATAATACTCTATAAAACCTGATGATTAAATAAATTTAATTATTGTTCAAAGTACTCATACATCATTCAAAGACTACTCATAATCATTCAAAGTAGAAATAAAGCTTTTGTTCAAAAATCTGTGCTGTCCAACATTAATCATAAGTGGCTATTTAAATTTGAATTAATTAAAATTAAATATAAAATATTAAGTTTAGTTCCTCAGTTGCACTAACACAATTCCAAGGGCCACATGTGGCTGGTGGTTACCATATGGGACAGCACGGAACATTCTATTGGACAGCACTGTGTCACATACTTTTATATTGGATCACTGCAGAAAGTTCAGTTGCCCAGCAGTAGTTCAAATCATTCCCTTGCTTTAGGTTCTTTGTTTAATAGATAAAACCTGTTTTTTTGTGTGTGTACTTCTTTGGTTCCTAGCCTTCTAGTCTTCCAGCCTATTTTTTGCTACTTTCCAACTCTATTGTACCTCCTTTTACAATGTTGATTTTTTTTCCTCCTTTGGCCCTTTTCACTGGTTGCTTCTCATCCTTTGAATTTAGCTCAGCTATCACCTGCTCAGAAAAACTTCTCTGACCTTCTTCCTCTGGTTTTGGTGCCCTTAGAGTCTGAGGGTCCCAATAATACCTTATGCTTATTTATATTTGATAAGTCATCACATTTGTCAAAACTACATTATAATTTCTCTTCTATCTTGAGTTGCCTTATAGAAAATCCTGGTATACATATATGAATTTTACTTCCATTCAATTTTGGCTAAAAATGTAATTTTTGATTCAAGTTTTCCTTTTAAGAATGTATGAAAAAAAAAAAAGAAACAGGTGTTTAGTTAAAGAAAAGAGAAGTAAAATCAATGACAGAGGGTTAGATTCTTCAGTGTTGCCTTTTGGGCCAGATAAAGAAAAATAAATGAAGCAAAGGCGGGCTGCACTCCTGTGGTATCACTGAAGAGAGAAGATGTGTAGAAAGGGCAGGGACTTAGTAACGTACTTATCATGGGAAGAGATAATGCCATGGGACCCTAATATTGGGCCAGAGGTTTGAAAATACTTAGTCATTCCAATTATACACCCAAACAGAACCAAACCCACTGCTGTCGAGTCAGTTCCAACTCACAGCAACCCCACAGGGTTTCCAAGGCTGTAAATCTCTATGGAAGCAGACTGCCACACCTTTCTCCTGCGGAGCCACTGGTACTTTGGAACTGCTGACCTTTCAGTTAGCAGTAGATCACTGTAACCACTGCGCCACCAGGGCTCCTTAGGTTATACACAGATGACCACAATATTTTTCAAGCATACATGTTATTTTGTATCTCTGAAAGCTCAGTTGAACCTAGGATCTGGGATCCAAGAGACAGGAGGAACTCAACCTTTGAATCAGGAAATCAGAAAAGCACTGACCAGTTAGAAGGCCACGTCATGACTATAGGTTTGGATTTATTTTCCACAAATGCTTTACAGATTATTATTTACTAATTATTACTAATTTGCAGTGTATAAGATAGCATTGATTAAGCGTTTGATTAGACTTATGTTCATAGTTGTTTGTTTTATATATATGTGGAGTCCTAGGGGCACAAGCAGTTAAGCACTCAGCTGCTAAACAAAAGATTGGTGGTTCAAACCCACCCAACAGCTCTGTGGAAGAACGACTTAGCCATTTGCTTTCATAAAGATTGCAGCCAAGAAAATCCTATGGTGCAGTTCTACTCTGTCACATGGGGTCACTATCTATGATTCAAAATCGACTGGATAGCACCTAAGAACTATGTATATATATATATGTAATAAGAGATTACTTAAATTCATTCTGACATTATTCCTCAAATTTATTTTAAGATATTCAGTTGTAAATCCTCTTACATAGTGGCTTTTGGGATTCCAGCCTCTTTAAGTGAGGAGAGACTTTCATTTAATTATCTGTTTACTTGCCTGCTCTTCTGTCAACCCACAGCACACGTGTACATGCGCGTGCATGCATACACACCCACACACTGACATACGCACACAGACACGCACAGAGGAGCAACTTGAAGGCAAGGGCGTCTTTTATCTTTACATTCCCAGTGTCTCTCTCATAATGGCTATTTGTTAAATGTTGAAAGAACGAAAGGAGGAGAGGAATGTAGGAAAGAATGGAGAAAATTTTTTATACTGAATCTTTATACAGTCATTCTATAATTATAATCTTGCTTTCATCATCTCTGACTTATTCTTTATTGAAAGATAAAGTCTTTTAAAATTTGTTGTGATGAATCATGCTACATCTGATTTGTTTTATTTCACAGAAAATAATGAAAATCAACTTGCTTTCATTTCTTAACTTACATAGTTTCAGAAAAAGTGTCCTTTTATCGAAGCATCCCTTTAGTGCTTTCTGGTCTCTTCTAAGTAAAGTTCAACTTCTGCAGCCCTTAGAAGACTGAGAATGTTTTTCTTCTTTTTCTGGTCACTCTTTGGGTAGAAAGCTACTTATAACCTCTTCCTCCCTTTTGGATTATTAAAAATTGAAAACAAGACATGCCAGCTAATTGATAATTATAATTCTAACGTACTCTAATGAGATACAATTTTAAAACATTTATAATGAGAAATCATAAAAATGTATGCGCCAAAAGGACCAGCATCCATATTTCTCATGTGAGGAGACTGGGATCCAGAAAAACAAACTAACGTGCCCAGGGTCAGAGAGTAAATAAAACCAGGGTTATAGCATAGACAACTATAAATAAAACAGGGATAGATTTAGAAACTCCAACTACTTCACAGGGTGTCAACTGCAACACCATGGTTTTTTTTTTTTTCGTTAGTAAAAGAAATAAATAATCTACGGTAGTTTTCTAGTCCAATTTCTTATCTCTGCGCGTGCCCCTCCATTGAAGGCATGAATGTTGGTAAAATACTGTTCTTTGCCTGGGTCAAATTAGAGAGTGTAGATTCAGTGAAGTAAATACAATTGTAGATCCAGGAATTGCTTGCTTCTGAACTGTCTCTCAGTTCTTAGATTCAGGGTGGTTTATATGGTTTCTGGCAAACATCTTCCTCATTTGGGGACATCCACTTTTTGATATAACCACTGTTAAACCAAAAAAAAAAAAAAAAAAAAAAACCTGTTGCTGTCAAGTTGATTCCAATTTGTAGTGGTCCCATACAAGGGCTCAAATCACGGAGTTGAGGAATGATTAATTAATGGATGGTTAGGACAAATTATTTTTTATCATGAACAGGTCTGGCTATAGTAGCAGATCAGTAATTTTGAGACTGGACTCTATTCCATTCCAAATTTTAAGAATGACTGAAATAATTCACTAAAATAGATTAATCATTGCATCTCAGGCTCAAGATATGACTGGCTTGTCCCCCTGTTGGTATGGCTTTACTCTTTGTCTTTTTCTGAAGATGTATCGACCAGGTACTTCAGTTGAAAATACAGATTTTATTAGGAACTCAAAACCATTTATTCCCTACCCTTGAGTTAATGTGATAAAAATCCCTATATGTGATTAATTACAGTATTTAATTAAATTAATTATTTAATTTAAAAAATTTCAAAACAATACCTTGGTTGTATTCAAATTATGCTATTAAAGAAAAGAAAGTGACTACAGGCAGACTCTTTTTTGGGAGGAACATTATTAGACAGTGCTCATTGTTTGGGGTTGGGATGAGTTTGAGGGAGCTTGAAGGGGTTGACATTATTTCTGTTTTCCTGAAAGAATGAACTAGAAAACAGACAAATAATTTTACTGGAATTAAATTGTACACTATTGGTTGATTCCAGTAGTGACTGGCTTGTTCCAATCTGACATTCAGTTAACTATTCTACATTCCATTACTTATCCTCTGTTTATCATGAATAATAACATGATTAAAAATAATAATATTAAGCATCATTAAGAATAAAAATGCTAAGGATAAAAAAATTACAAAGACATGAATTTTTAAACTTTGTTTTTCCACTCATATCATAATATAAGGTCATTATGGACAACTAATAATGTTAAAAATATCAACACATAAATTAAAATTGCCTGTATTCAGCCAACAACTGAAACCATTTTGTGACATTTTCTTTAAAAAGTGTATTTTTCTATTAGTATGAATATATAGCTCTGTGTGTGCACACAGAGATCATTATAATTATGTGTGTGTGAATAATTGTACACTGTTGTATACCTCCAATTTTTCATGTCATATCATAAAATACCTTATAAGGCTGCATGCATTTTGTTACAGGAAGGGACTGTGACCCTCCCCCTGTTGTTGGGCACTTTAGTTATTTCCAAAGGTGTTGGATTAATAAAATTCTAGAGCTAGAAGAGGGTTTAGAGAAGATTTAATCTAGCCCCTTTTCCTTTATAATTAGATTTTTAAGTTAAAACTGAGATCTAGAAAGATTAAGTGGCTTATGGATTATTTTATTTTATTTATAAAAATAATGTGAATTACATAATTCCAGAAATACTTTTGTCTTAAAAAAAAGTGAAAGAAAAATAAACTAAATCAGTCAAGACACATTCAAAATAGAAAAAAAATGTGCATGAGTAATCTTTCAGTGGGGTGAGTAATATATCATTTGCTATAAATATTTTCTTCAGATTTTTAAAAGGCAAAATAATTTCATATAATTTTTTAGTCTCTGTCATTTTGAAGAACACACAAAATATGGTATTGCATCCAAATCAGCAAATGAGTTTCCAGTCTACTTTCTGCAAACTAAATTAATTGCATAGCTATACAAAGTGAGCACATGTTGAAAAGTAAACTTGGTTTTAAAAATTGTTTCCATTTGAATAATTTATTATAAGGAACAATAATACATTTTCCACTCTAGGATATAACTACTTTGCATTTAACTTATTTTTCATTTCCTTATGTTTGTTCACAGTACTGTAATTTATGGCTTTGCTGTTAGTCTGAATGATAGCTTGGTTGGTAAATGCCCTGAGATCTAAGACACATGTCAGTTCTTGATAGTTTTGCCTTTTCCTGTTCTGATGGGAACAGAGGTGTGATATTTCTTAAATGGAGTAGGTCAATGGGCAGGACTCCATTTTTCAAGAGCAATGTAAAATAGAAGCTAAGCCTTTTCAAAGATTGAGGCCTCCATATGTTTCTCCCCAGGTAAGACTATTGGACAAGGATTTGAAAGAATCAGAAATGCTGGCAGTTACCCTAGGCTATGAAGATGATATCCTTGATTGTTGTTGTTAAATGTATGACTTCAAAATGTCACCAAACTTTGAACAGGCCACATTCTCTAAACATTCTCATAAAGAAATGGTTCGTTAGTCCAAAGAATATTAAATTATAGATTTTGTCTGAATCTTTTGTAGAGTAAAATTTGAGTCTATCAGCTATTAGTGCCTGCGTTTGCCATCCAAGGAAATTGGATCTCTAGTATTAACTCCTGATTGGTTAAGAGATCCACTGCAAATAACTGTCTATGGTCACCAGGTTTCTTTTTAAAAGTAACTCTAATCCATCATAAACACTTCTTCTAGACTGACATTTTCCCCCTAAAATAACATTTTAGGAAGTGTGACCCTGGGCAAGTTACTTAACGTCTTTATACCTTAGCTTTCTTATTTATAAAATGGGACTGATAATAGTATCTTCTACATAGGGTCGTGGTGAAGATCCCCTAAGCAAATAGAGTGCCCGACCCCATATATCATAAATGCTTAGTAAAGAGCTACATTTTTCAAGAGCCTAGTAGGTACCAGGTACTTTATAAACATTGTCAGAGTTCATCTCATAACAATAACACCTACCCGTTTTTCAAATGAAAAAACTTGGACTTTGAAGTGGTAACTCAAATTAGTGATAATGGAGCTAGGATTAAACCTTGATCTGGCTAATTCCATGATCTGAATACTACATATTTCTTCCTCCAAGAAAACCCCTAAAGAAGGGGATTGTGTTTGTTCCCAAAGTTTCGCCCATCGCATGATGAGAAACCAAGAAAGTAGTGGTGGGTCAAATTCCTGGTGTCTTCAAAAGAATGACCAGGGTGAGAGGGACTGAAGAACCTGAATGTGTGTGGCAAGAAAGAGTGCTGGCCCAAGGAATTAGGATTCTCTCTCTCTCTCTCATTTATATATTCTCATTCTGTCTCTCTCTCTGTCTCTTTCCTGGAGTTTTTGCTAACATTTTCAGCTGCCTTTTGGCGTTTTCCTCTGAATGCTGTACTGGCTTTTCAAGCTCAGCATGTCCCAATCAGAACTCATCAACCCCTACAAACCCACTTCTGCTTCACATGTTTTCTCCATTCCTGTTGAGGGTACCTAACAGCCACCAAGTCAACCAGACTCCAATTCACAGAGCAAGGCCTTTCCCTCACCAATATCTATCTAATTGGTCCAAATTCTGTCACTTCTACCTTTGCTATTGCTGGGACATGGTGGCTTCCTTTCCATTTTTATTTCCAGCCCACTTGTTCAGCCTTCTGTCCCTCTTAACAAAGTAATTGTAATAAACTCTTTACCGAGGTGTCTCCATACAGTTTCTACCCCTGCCAATTTATCCTACAGGTACTTCTGGAAGACTTTCCTAAATTCCACCTTCAATTCTGCACCTTCCCTTATTAGTCATTTCTGATGCCTGACCAGTTTCTACAAAGTAAATCCTAGCTTCCAACAACATACCGATGAAAACTACCTATGATATTTTTCAAGTGTGCTTTTTAGATTCATCTCACTACTTCCTTTCATGACCTCTAATTTCTGACCAGCTTGGAGTAACTCATCATTCTCCACATATTCCTTCTCTTTTGCATCCTTCTCATCATGCCTTGGGGCCCTGGTGGCGTAGTGGTTAAGCATTTGGCTGCTAACCAAAAGGTCGGCAGTTCAAATCCACCACCCACTCCTTGGAAACCCTATGGGGCAGGTCTACTCTGTCCTCTAGGGTGGCTATGAGTTGGAATCGACTCAATGGCAATGGATTTGTTTTTTTGTTTTTTTTTTATCATGCCTTTGTTATGGCACTCTACTTCCCAGTATTATCATTTTGTTCCTCTTCTACCAGCCATAATCTTGTATATGTCTTGTTACTAAAGCACTTGATTTACCTGCATGTCCTCTTGGAATGAGAATTGTTCATTCCTTGCTGACTAGACAGAAAACATAATAAAGACATAAAAAAGGATGATAAAGAGGATAAGAGCATGGATCTGGAGACAGATTGCCAGGATTCAATCTCTACTCCACCACTTCATAGATATAAACCCTTGAGCAATTTCTTAATACCTCTGTGCCTCAGTTTCCACATTTGTAAAATGGAGACAATAATAGTACTTATCTTCTAGGTTGTCATGAGAATTATATTAAATATAAAGCCCTTAGAACAGTACCTGCTCATAGAAAGCACTATATGAGTTTGTTGAATAAAATGATAAAGAATTGACTGTAGCAACTAGTTTATACCTCCCTTATGACAGTGATCACATTCTATGCTGTATTATTTTCATGCCTGTATTACCCAAGCCCAGCCTACTCCACCCCTGATTTGAGGATAAGAGTTGTACTTTCTTCATTGAACCTACCCATAGTGAGTTTTAGTACTTGTTTCTTGAAAGAATTAACTTTTATCTTGGCTGTTGAATAGGCCATTCTCAATAAAATTTTCTTAAGATTTGGGCCAGCCTTTTCTGATTAATAATTGTGTCGTCTCTCCCTTAGCAAGCTAATTGAGTTTTTAAGAAAACAGAAAAGTCTCATGGAGAGTTTACTCAGTTCAGTATTTTTTTTAAGTACCCAAAGCCTTAAATTCAGTCCACTGAGAGTTTATCCCTTCAGCTGTCAGCCTCACAGGTTTTATGGTTCTTGTATTTTTGTAGACCGTACCAACAGATAATGATACAGTACCTTTGCCAGAGGGTTTTAGAGATTGCATCTAATGAAACCATATGGATGTCTTTGATCTGAGTACATATTACCCTTACTTAGTAGGTGAGGAAACAGGAGGCAGAGGCGCAGGGCAGCCAAATGATGTGGATGGAACTTAGAGCCATTCTGACTGCTCCAGTACCTGGGGCTGCTAACATGTGGGAGCATTTCTCTGTTGCTTTGAACTTCCAGCTTCCAAGATAGCATCCAAGATGAAACTGTTGGGACCACACTGTGAGTTCACAGCTGAGTCAAAGACAGAAGCAGGTCATGGAATCTTATTAATACGAATCAGAGAGTTAGAAGAGATCTTGGGAAACATTTTGTTCAATTCCTTATGCATGAATCCCCTTTAAACAAATTTATGACCTGAACTCGTCCAGCCTTTATTTGAATTCCTCCAGTGTTAGGGAATTTAGTATTTTAAGTCAGCTTACCACATTTTCTTCATTGCTAGAAAAAGCTTCTTAATATCAAGGCATAGATTGTATTCTTGCAGTTTTCATTAGTTTGTGGAAGTCTTTCCCTTAAACTACCCACACTATGCCTCAGTTCTCTTCCAAGGGAGGGCTGTTCCGGGATGAAAAGAAAGATACCATGTCTTCTGGCTGAGTCTTCTTCTCTGGGCTAAATATCCTTAATCTTCTCAGCCACCTCTAATGTGATATCAATTTTCCTATTTTATTTTTAAAAGGTTCCTTTTTTGATCATGGAGCCCTGCTGGCGCAGTGGTTAAGAATGTGGCTGCTAACCAAAAGGTCAGCAGTTTGACTCCACCAGCCACTCCTTGGAAACCCTGTGGGGCAATTCTACTCTGTCCTATAGGGTTGCTATGAGTCAGAATCAACTTGATGACAATGGATTTGATTATTTTTTTAAATCATACTTAATAAGTATATGCACAGTGTACTTTTTTTCAATTGGTCATTAATAGGCTCTACCTTCTTTCCCTCTCCATCCTTTTAGGAAAAGAAACAGCAGTGATATGCTCCCTACACTCTAACGTTTCTTTCTTTCCCTAGCACCTACTGCATCCTCCCCTCACAGCCTTCTCCCCTAATCTCCGATTCCAATGTCTCTTTCTTTCTCTCAGACACATACACACGTGCACATTCACGCAAACTTTAGTGCCCTGGTTTCCACTCAGGCTAAGAAGTCCCTGTGCAAGTATGGTTCATACCTCCAAACTAGTATTGTAAAAATAATGTGACTTCCAGCTCCACACACTAAAATCTGAATTTCATCATTGCCTGTTAGTAGCTATGTTACCCTAACAAGTTATTTCAACTTAATGCATCTCTGTTTCTTCACCTGTAAAATGGAAAATAATTCTTGTCTCCCGGGCAAGCAGTGACTATTAAATGAAAAGGTGATGTGAGAGTGCCTGGCTCATAAGAAGCACTCAAGAACTATGAGTCTCCATTCTACTGTGGGTCTACATTCTCAACAGCCCACCGACCAATTTTATTATGGTTTGCTGCATCAAACACATATGTTTTCTTTCAGAACTTAGTCATCCATATTTTTTTAATATAGCAAATCTCAATACTCAAAATTAGTATAGTATGTTTGAATTTAAACACTTGTAATTGAATGAAGTGAAAATCCAAACAATGCTTTAGGCAAGCAAATGCTGTGCAGGAGGAGATGATCATTGGAAACAGCTTGTTATGTAGATGAGGAAGGCCCCTTGGCACTGTTATAAAAGCAAAAAAAAAAAAAAAAAAAAGTTTTACATATGGCAAAGTGCTCTTGTATATTTATCTAGCTGGGCATGTTATTAATGTGTCTTCTTTAGCAGTTTGAGCTTGTGCTATACTGTAATTACACATACATTTTTTTCCCTTGCAGACTTCTCTCTTGCCCTATTTATAAAAGAAATTCACTAAAAAATATTATAACCAGAAGAGCTAGATAGTACCCAGCTACCACTAGCCACCATTCTAATCAGGGTCACAATAGATGGACCCTGATAGAATGGGAGAAAAATGTGGAACAGAACCTCAAATTCCTTAAAAAAAAAAAAAAAGAAAAAAACAGACTTACTGGACTGGTTGAGACTAGAGGACTCCCCGATACTATTGTCCTGAGATACCCTTTAAACCTTGAACTAACCCCTGAGCCACATTGCTGCTAAATAACAGATTGGCTCACAAAATAATGAACGTCTCCTGTAAGTACTGTGTGCCTTTAAAAAATCACCTGTGTGAGATCAAACGGTCAACAATAACTTTAAAACAAAGATGAGAATGTAAGGTGGCAGGGAAACTAGATTAATGGAAACAG
Organism: Dugong dugon; assembly: GCA_030035585.1. NCBI lineage: Eukaryota > Metazoa > Chordata > Mammalia > Sirenia > Dugongidae > Dugong > Dugong dugon. Next base: position 171,965,231 of record CM057461.1, read on the forward strand.
AACAACCAGAACGGAAATAATGAGAATGCTCACACATTGTGAAGAATTTAACTAATGTCACTGAACAATTTGTGTAGGAATTGTTGTATGGGAACCTAAACTACTATGTAAATCTTCACCAAAAACCCAATAAAATATTATTAAAATATATATATATTTATAGAAGAATTTCCCTTCCTGTGATGTTTTTCTCCCCTTTAAAACAGATACTGTCACTGAACAGCAGTGGGAAATGGGAAAACCTAATCAGGAACAGGCCCTGTGTCCTTATCAACAGTTTCTCAAGCTTACCTTTACAGACACATACTGCCCTCCTTTGTTCTGGCTCATTTATGCCTGTCCCCTTCATCGTGCACACAATATGCTTTCCACTCTGAGCCAGGAGCACTCAGTGTGACAACACTTTCAGGTTCAGTTTCCCCCAGATGGATCCAGACACCTAGATTCCAAACTTGAATAGTGAAAGGGAAGGTCATCTGCTTCACTTCCTTTCACATCACAAAGCAAGTGATAGTGGCACTTGTGGATTGTCTTTCCCCAGTCATTTTATTTAATGAAAACAAGTTTCGCTTTTGAATACTGCAATGACCTATTAACTGATTTTCCTACATCACTCTCCCTGCACTCCAGCTTGTCCTCCATATTGGAGTAGACTGATCTTGTAAAGTGCACATTAATCACCGTTCATGGAGTCTCTGGGTGGCGCAAATGGTGAAGTACTGGGCTACTAACCAAAAGGTTGGCAGTTCACACCCACTCAGAGGTGCCTCAAAAGACAGGTCTGGAGATCTGCTTCTGAAAACCCTATGGAGCACTTCTACTCTGCACACATGAGGTCACCATGAGCCAGGATTGACTTGATGGCAACTAACAACAGCAAAAACCAGTATTCATGTCCATGTTTAAAGGTCTTTAATGACTTCCCATTTGTCTTAGGGTACAAATACAAATCTTTCTATGATGTACAAGGTTCTGAGTCTTGATTACTTTCCTAGTATCACTCACACCATTCTCTGCCTTGACGCATTGTACCTCAAACATGCCGTGTTTCTCTTTTCTTAGGCTACTTGCAATTTCTTCTGTAACATGCTCTCACCCACCTCCCTCTTTCTGGTTAACTCTGATTCATCCTACAGATTCAGGAAATCTTCTCTTACTCAAACTCTCTCGTGTTCTTTTGCTTCAGGATGACTCTTTCAGTTTTAAGTTATTTTCTAACTATTTTAAAATTTTAATTGTTTGATTATTTCATTAGTTCCTGTTTCCCCTAACAGATTGTAAGCTTTTTGAGAGTGGGAACTGGCTCTGGTTTTGGTCAAAATTATATTCTGGATACCTAGTCTTGTATCTGGCACATGTTAAGTCCTATGTAAACACTGAATAAATGAATAAAAGTAGAAGCTACTAGAGAAGTGGAGAGATATTAATGTTTTTTACTACTAATTATTCTAAAACTCCAGATGAATTTGATAAAGGAGGTTAGTATCTTATAATTATTTATTAAAAGTTTTTAAAATCAACAACCTAGATGCCCATCAACAGATGAATGGATAAACAAACTGTGGTGCATACACACAATGGCGTACTATGCAATGAGAAAGAACAACAACGAATCTGTGAAGCATCTCATAACATGGATGGAACTGGAGGACATTATGCTGAGTGAAATAAGTCAGTCACAAAAGAACAAATATTGTATGAGATCTCTATTGTAAAAACCCATGAAAAAGTTCACACACAAAATGTAACAATCTTTGTTGGTTACCAGGGATGGGAGAGGTGGGGGGGAAATACTAAATAGGCAATAAATAAGTGGTATCTTGGGTGAAGGGTGAGACAGTACACAATACAGGGGAAACTAGCACAACCTGTACAAGGAAAGGTCATGGAAGCCCCATAGACACATCCAAACTCCCTGAGGGACTGAATTGCTGGGCGGAGGGCTGTGAGGACCATGGTCTCGGGGAACATCTAGCTCAATTGGCATGACACAGCTTATAAGGACAATGCTCTACATTCTACCTTGGTGAGTAGTGTCTGCGGTCTTAAAAGCCTGTGAGCAGCCATCTAAGATACTCCACTGGTCTCATCCCTTCGGAAGCAAGGGAGAATGAAGAGAACAGGATACAAGGAAAAGATTAGTCCAAAGGACTAATTGTCCACGGCTACCAAGGCCTCCACCGGACTGAGTCCAGTGCAGCTAGATGGTGCCCGGTTACCACCACTGACTGCTCTGACCAGGATCACAACAGAGGGTTCTGGACAGAGCTGGAGAAGGATGTAGAGCATAATTCTGGCTCACAAAAAAAAAGACCAGATTTACTGGCCTAAAGGAGACTGGAGAAACCTCAAGAGTGTGGCCCCCAGACGCCCTTTTAGCTCAGTGGTGAAGCTACCTCTGAGGTTCACTGTTCAGCCTGGGAGTGAGTGGACAGCCCCGTAAAACCAAATGAGACTAACGAGGTACAGGAGACCAGTGACAAGGGCCAGAAGGCAGAAGGGAACAAGGAAGCTGGTGATAGGGAACCCAAGTTTGAGTAAGGATATTATTGATGTGTTGTGAGATTGTTAACCATTGTCATAGGGCGACATTTGTAGTAACTGTTAAATGAGAAACTATTTTGTTCTGTAAGCCTTCCTCTTAAGTAAGAATAACAACACAATTGGAAGAGCGTAGTCAATGTCACTGAACTGTGCATGTAGAAATTTTTGAAATGGTTTATCTTTGGCTATGTGTATTTTCACCAAAAAAAACAGATTGAGAAGTTAGAGGGTTAATATGTTGTGGGGTTGTTAACCAATGTCATAAAGCAACATGAGTACTTCTGTTTCATGAGAAACTATTTGTTCTGTAAGCCTTCACCTGAAGTACAATAAAATATTAAAAAAAAGAAAAAAAAAAGTTTTTAAGATCAGTGGGAATTTTCTATCCAAGCTTTCAAATAATTAGTCTCACTACCCTCCCATTTAATATGATAGTAAAGATGGAGAAAAAGAACATCCTATGAGGAAAACAACTTTCCTTTGTTTGATATATCGTATTACCTTGCAAATATTGTTTATACTTTGAGAATAAAGGATTGTTACTTTAAAAATTGCCAAATAGGTCTTAAAAGCTTGCAAGTGGCCATCTAAGATGCATCAATTGGTCCAACCACCTGGAGTAAAGGAGAATGAAGAACACCAAAGACACAAGGAAATTATTAGCCCAAGAGACAGAAAAGGCCACATAAATCAGAGACTTCAACAGCCTGAGACAAGACTAGATGGTGCCCAGCTACCACCAATGACTGCCCCGACAGGGAACACAACAGAGAGTCTTGGATGGAGCAGGAGAAAGGTGGGGTGCAGAACTCAAATCCTAGTAAGAAGACCAGACGTAATAGTCTGCCTGCAACTGGAGGAACCCCAGAAAGCATGGCCCTCAGATTCTCTATCAGCCCAGAACTAAAACAATTTCCGAGGCCAACTCTTCAGACTGGGATTGGACTGGACAGTGGGACAGGAAGTGATACTCGTGAGGAGTGTACCTCTTAGGTCAAGTAGATACAAGAGGCTAAATGGGCAGCTTTTGTACAGAGGTGAGATGGGAGGGTGGAGAGGGTTACGAGCAGTTTGTGTGGGCATGGGGAGTCGGGGGTGGAGGGGAGGAGTGTGCTGTCACAGTGAGGGGAGAGCAATTGGGGTCACATAACAGTGTATGTATAAATTTTTGTATGGGAGACTAACTTGAAATATAAACTTCATTTAAACTACAACAATAAAAAAAATCTGCCAAATAGAAGACATTTTAATGATAAATTTGAATATACAAACTTGATCTCTATTATTAGCATTTTCTGGTTTTATCTAAACAAACCTAACAGAAGGTCATGCAAATGAAATATCACTGCATTTTTACCACTACACTGAAAAGATGAATAAGCCAATGTTATGGTTAACAGGAGTTTCAAAGTCATCTGAGCTGCTGTTCCCCCCGCCACCACCATCCCAGTGATTTTCCACTAGGATTGATACACTGTATATGTTATGAAAAACAGACAGATACATAATAGGTAGCTATTGATTTTTAATTTTCATTTGGAGCACCTCTGGGATATTACTGATCCTCTTCAAAGCAAATTGTGTGTCTGGGCTGTTAGCCAGGGAGTTAAGTGGGCAACTGGGTATATTAGAGAGAAAATGAGACCCTTAGGATTGTTACAGGTGTATAACACCAAGCTGAAAAGTACAGTCAAGGAGCTGTTGAAACCCGCAGTACTTGGCTTTCTGTTTCATTTTGACCAGAGTTTTAAAGGTCTGAGTCAGCCCATAGTTACGTTGGAGTTGTAGTAACTCTCCTAAAGCTCAAGGCCGAGTGAATCTCAGAGGCAAAGGGGAAGCTTGCAGTCCATGCTCTTTGTTTCCAAAAGGTTGAAAACGACAATTCGTCAAATTATTGACAGTGCATCAACGTTGATATAAATGCAGTTCTACTGTGTCCTGTAGGGTCGTTATGAGTTGGAATCGACTTGATGGCAACGGGTTTGGTTTTTTGGTTTGGTGATAAGGGAAAGAGCAGTTAAACAGTAATTACTAGTCAGGATTTGCCCCATAAAACCTTGAGAGAAAATGAAAAAGCAAGGATTTCATAACACAGAAATGGATGGTAAGGACTATTCCAAAGAAAGATATTGCTATCACTGAAATTTTTTTGTCATTGTTTTACATCCAAGAACAGACAACTGTGAATTTGTGTAACTAAATGCTATTTAATAGAATCATAGCACTGAGTTAGAAGGAAGTTTAGAGACATCCTAGCCTCATTTTATTGTAAAAGAAATCCATGGATTAGCGATCGTCTAGAAATAAAAGGGCTTTCAGGTTACTTTCATGTATACTTTTTTGTTTTTACACTCGTCTAGTTCTCCAAATAGCAGGCCAAGATCTTTGAAGGCTAGGACTGCATTGTGAGTCCCCAGGGCAGGGTGCTGTTCTCTAGCCCTCCTCAAGTCAGACTCTTCTGAAGGTTATCAAGAACTTTGTCCCTACTTCTACTATTATTGAAATCTATACCTTGTACTGTGTTGTGTTGGGTCTGGTCTATCTCCACCACCTAATAGCATCACTGGAACCATGTTTTCTTTATCCCTAAGTCCCAAATGTTTACAGAGTGCTTGGCAGAATGTTGGTGCTCAATAATCCTTTTTTTGCTGAGAAAAATCAATGATCAAAAACTGATCCTACATTAGACAGGAAACTTAAGGGACAATGAGTTTATGTTAATGAGGGAGGAACAACTCAGAAGAGGAGGCTGATGGTTGCCCAACTTGAAGAATATGATCAATGTCACTGAATTGTACATGTTGCAATTGTTGAACTGGTGTTATGTTCTGCTTTGCGTATTCTCAACAACAGCAACAATAAATTATTAAAAGACAAAAAACTGATCTACAGCTTTCTATTCAGCCACTTTTATAGGATTTACTTACATGTAGAAATATTGTTTTCCTTCATTCTTCTGAGTATGTTAATGTTAATTATTTAATTAAGAAAATCCATTTGTTACAGGTTTAGAGAACTTGAGGGTTGAAGAGGCTACATACAGTGGGACTTCTGAGGGAGAAACAACTCCAGTAACATACATATTTGAGGGTTTTTATGTTAAATATGTTTCCATCAAGGGACCGGTACAGTTTTTTAGTATGATTTATCATTGGAACCCTAGTGGCACAGTGGTTAAGAGCTATGGCTGCTAACCAAAAGCTCAGCAGTTCGAATCCACCAGCCACTTCTTGGAAACCCTATGGGGCAGTTCTACTCTGTCCTCTAGGGTTGCTATGGGTCAGAATAGGCTCAATGGCAATGTTTTTTTTTTTAATCACCCCCAAATTTATAGATTTTAATTTAACTTTTATACTTGAGAATATAGAAAGTGATACAATGTTGTTGTTTGTTAGGTGCAGTTGAGTCAGTTCTGACTCATAGCAACCTTATGTGCAACAGAACGAAACACTGCAGGTCCTGTGCCGTCCTCACAATTGTTGCTTTGTTTGAGGCTGTTGTTGCAGCCACTCTGTCAATTCATCTTGTTGAGGGTCTTTCTCTTTTTTGCTGACCCTCTACTTTGCCAAGCATAATGTCCTTTTCCAGGGAATGGTCCCTCCTGATAACATATCCAAAGTACGTAAGATGAAGTCTTGCCATCCTTGCTTCTAAGGAGCATTCTGGCTGTACTTCTTCCAAGGCAGATTTGTTTGTTCTTCTGGCAGTCCATGGTATATTCATTATTCTTCACCAACAGCATAATTCAAAGGCATCAATTCTTCTTCGGTCTTCTTTATTCATTGCCCAGCTTTTGCAGGCATATGAGACGATTGAAAATACCATGGCTTGAGTCAGATGCACCTTAGTGCTCAAAGTGACGTCTTTGATTTTTAACACTTTAAAGAGGTCTTTTGCAGCAGATTTGCCCAAAGAAATAGTCGTTTGATTTCTTGACTGCTTCCCTGGGTGTTGATTGTAGATCCAGTTAAAGTGAACTCCTTGACAACTTCAATGTTTTCTCTGTTTATTATGATGCTGCTTATTGGTCCAGTTGTGAGGATTTTCGTTTTCTTTATGTTGAGGTGTAGTCCATAGGAAGGCTGTAGTCTTTGATCTTCATCAGTAAGTGCTTTAAGTCCTCTTCACTTTCAGCAAGAAAGGTTGTGTCATCTGTGTATCACAGGTTGTTATTCTTCCTGCAATTCTGATGCTGCGTTCTTCTTCATATAGCCTAGCTTCTTGAGTTATTTGCTCAGCATACAGATTGAATAAGTATGGTTAAAGGATACAACCCTGACACACTGCTTTCCTGATTTTAAACCACTCAGTATCCCCTTGTTCTGTTTGCACGACTGCCTCTTGGGCTATGTATGGGTTCTTCGTGAGCACAAGTAAGTGTTCTGGAATTTCCATTCTTCGTAATGTTAGCCATAATTTGTTCTGATCCACACAGTCCAATGCCTTTGCAGAGTCAATAAAACACAGGTAAACATCTTTCTGGTATTCTCTGCTTCCAGGCAAGATCCTTCTAACATCAGCAGTGACATCCCTCATTGCATGTCTTCTTCTGACTCTGGCTTGAATTTCTGGCAGTTCTCTGTCAATGCACTGCGGCAACTGTTTTTTAATTATCTTCAGCAAAATTTTACTTGCATGTGATATTAATGATATTATTTGATAATTTCTGCAGTTACAGTAGAAATATCTAATTATCTACTCTTATAGGATATTTTTCTCCTATAAACTAAAAGGTTACAAGAATTCTTAATAAAGTCCTCCCAAGGAGTCCTGGTGGTATAATGATTAAGAGCTCAGCCACTAACCAGAAGGTCAGCAGTTTGAATCCACCAGCCATTCCTTGGAACCCTATGGGGCAGTTCTACTCTGTTCTATAGGGTCACTATGAGTTGGAATCAACTGGAGGGCAACAGGCTTGATTTTGGTTTTTAAGTTTTTATGCAACTGGTTTTGAGGTATTTATTGAATAAAGACCTCAGATATGAAGTAAATAATCTATTAGAACATAGAATAAAACTCAGAGTATGAATTACTACCTTAAAGGCACCTTGTCAAACAATGATAGACTGCATATTTATATTCTTGTATTTTATAGCATATGTTTTAAAAAAAAATAGTATTGCATATGTCCTCTTAAGATTTTACTAGGATAAAATATTAATATTTCCAACTTACTGTATTTAGTTTTCTCCGTGGAACTCTTGGTCTGGCTTTCTGTTTGACTTTACCACTTGAGGGTCTACCTCCCTGATGTTTTACTCACATTCCACTAACCTGATTCATGGTGTTTTCTGACATTTAACCGATCAGGGGAGGCAAGTTTTAGAAATTCATATTCATTACCCTTAATGCACTCCATAGTGGTTAACCCAAGGGGAGCTTGAGATATGGGCATCCAGCCAGAGGTGAAGCAGAGCAATTTCGGTTACAACTGTTCTGTGGTTTGATCTGTGCAGATGTACTTAACTTTGGTCTAAGTTTTAGGAAGTCACTGCAATTCAGTGGAGTCAAATGTGGTAAGTGCCTGAAGATAATGACTTTAGTGTATGTTTCGTCAGCTGCATATTATTTTTGCTTAGCTAGAAAGTGAAAGTTATGAGTCCTACATATAATTTATACAATAGAGAATGGATATATATATATATACATATGTATATACGTATATACATAGCTTTTTAAATAATTTTTTATTGGTTGTGTCATTAGCCCAACAACAATGCATAGTCTATAAGTAAAGGATTCTCAGTATTGCTTTCTGACAAATAATTTTTCATAATCCCTAATTTGGAGATCAGTATTTCTAGAAACTTATAAAAATTAAATATGCATGTAAGTAATAAATAGTAACTTCACAAAATCCCAAAATACTAGGACAATACTGCTTGAACCTTGAAAGTGGTGATTTTCAGGCAAATATTTCTAAGTAATATTTTACTATGCAGTCAATAAAATACTTGGAAATTGTTACTTCAAACTTCCATATGTGAAAGCAGTGTAAATACATAAATAGGCATGAACAGAGCGTGGATCATTTTCTCAATTCAAACAATAGCTTTTCTGAATAGAGTCTGGTGATGATTTAGCCTCCTCTTCCTGACAGAGATAATTTCAAATAGAGACATTTTTTGCAAGTGATGGATTTTCATTATAATATCATCCCTTATTGGTTAGAAAGCATTTTTTTCCCACATAAAATTTTCTGTATATGTAGAGGAATGAGTTTTAACTTTGTTCCTTATCTTGGTCCTACAGTTTGAAAAATTGATTTATACGCATATATCCTTAAAATGATTTATTACAATGAAGCGATTTGGTTTTCTACTGAAGTTTGTGCAAGTAGGTCACTACTATGTGTTTCTACACTTACACATATCATGGGCAACTCACAAGTCGATAATGTAAAACTACCTTATAATTAGATCTTAAATATATGTATCTATTAGTCTCTTCAACAAATGGTGCTGGCAAAAACGTATCTCCGTTTGTAGAAAAATGAAAGTGGATCCATACCTTATACCATATACAAAAACTAACTCAAATTGATCAGAAGACCTAAATGTAAAACCGAAATCTATAAAAATCATGAAAGAAAACATAAAGACAACACTAGGGGCCCTAATGTTTTACATAAATAGAATATCAAGCATAACTAAAGATGCACAAACTCCAGAAGATAAACTAGACAACTGGGACCTCCTAAAAATTAAATACTTATGCTCATCAAAAGACTTTTCCAAGAGAGTAAAAAATATATATATAGAAAACTTCAACAACTCAACAATAAAAAGACAAGCAATCCAGTCACAAAATAGGCAAAGGCCATGAACAGACATCACCAAAGAGGACATTCAGGTGGCCAACAAATACATGAAAAGATGCTCGTGATCATTAGCCATTAGAGAGATACAAATCAAAACCACAATGAGATACCATCTAACCCTTGCAAGAATGGCACTGATCAAAAATTCAGACAACAGTAAATACTAGCAAGGTTGTCAGGAGACCTGAACTCTCATTCACTGCTGATGGGAATGTAAAATGGTACAACCATTATGTAAAACTATATGAAGCTTCCTTAAAAAGCTAGTAATAGAAATACTATATGATCCAGCACTCCCACTCCTAGAAGTATATCCTAGAGAAATTAGAACTGTTACATGAATAGATATATGCACACCCATGTTCATTGCAGCATTATTCACAGTAGCAAAAAGATGGAAATAAACTAAGTACCCATCAACAGGTGAATGGGTAAACAGATTATGGAACATGCACACAATGGAATACTACACAATGATAAAGAACAATGACGCATCTGAAACATCTCACAATATGGATGAATCTGGAGGGTGTTATCCTGAGTGAAATAAGATAATCATGAAAGAGTAAATATTGTATGAAACCAGTGTTATAAAAACTCAAGAAAAGATTTACACCCAGAAAAAAAAAAATTTGTTGCTTACAAGGGAGGGGAAGGGTTGGGAGGGGAAATCACTAACTAGATAGTAGACAAGTGGTAATTTTGGTGAAAGAAAAGGCAATACACAATATAGGGGAAGTAAGCACAACTTGACCAAGGCAAAGGAAGACACTGTGAGTAACACAAGGGGGAAGAAAAAAAGCCAACCACAGTAAATAATATATACAACTCTGTAACAACAGTATAAACAAACAATAATTACAAGCAGGCATATAAGAATGTATCAAGATAGATATATAGGTTAAGCTGTGGATATTTTTATGTACATATTTGTATGTGCATCATGTATATTCATATATATAACAGCACAGTCATAGAAGCTTCCTAGACACAACCAAACACCTTGAGGGACCAAGTTACTGGGACTGAGGGCTGGGGACTGTGGTCTCGGGAGACATTTAGGTCAACTGGCGTAACATAGTTCATAAAGAAAATGTTTCATGTCCTACTTTGGTTAGTAGCATCTGGGATCTTAAAAGCTCACGAGTGGCCATCTAAGATATATCTATTGGTCTCATGCCATCTGAAGCAAAGGGGAGTAAAGAAAACCAAAGACGTAGGGAAACAATTAGTCCAAAGGACTAAAGGACCACATGAACCAGAGATTCTGCCAGCCTGAGACTATACACCCTTCTAACTCAGAACTGAAGTTGCTCCTGAAGTTCACCTTTTGGCCAAATATAAGACAGGCCTATAAAACAAACAATAAAACCCATAAGGAACGTGCTTCTTAGATCAATCAAGTATATGAAACTAAATGGGTAACACCTGCCCAAAAGCAAAGATGAGAAGGCAGGAAGGGGCAGGAAAACCTGACAAATGGAAATGTGGAACCCAGGGTGGAAAGGAGGAGAGTGCTAACACATTACGGGGATTGCAACCAATATCGTGAAACAATTTGTGTATAAATTTTTGAATGAGACACTAATTTGCTCTGTAAACTTTCACCTAAAGCATGCGTGCGGAGCCCTGGTGGCACAGTGGTTAACAGCTACAGCTGCTAATCAAAAGGTCAGCAGTTTGAATCCACCAGCTGTTCTTTGGAAACCCTATAGGGCAATTCTACCCTGTCCTATAGGGTTGCTATGAGTCAGAATTGACTCAGTGATGATGAGTTTTGTATACATATGTAAGAGTTTGCCTTTTATTTGTTTACTATATAAAAAAAAAGAAATTGTGGGTGGAATGTTTTCTTACCTTTTTATTTAAAACACTTTATACACTCTGAACTGAAGGGACAAGTGCTCCCTTTTATCCTCATTCTAATGGATTGTCCTGAGAGCACAATACTTTATAACATTAGAGCAAAAGTTAATATTTATTTAGCAGTATATGTCTAATAGCTACATTCTTCTTTCTTCTAAGAGTATATATGATAGGAAGAGCCTTATAAAACTTATAACCAGAAATTATGTTAAATAGTGAAGTGAAGCAGAACTTAGGAGTCAAGTCAATATTGCTATATTCAAATGGTACTGTTTTTCTGGTTTTATGAGTGTCCAATTTTAAAAAAATGTAAGATGTATTGGGACTTCATTTCTTAGTTTCTGTTATGTATCAGTTCTAAATAAGTATCAATCTTTGTGTCTCTGCATTCTTCTCTGCTATATTGCGTATTTTTATTTTGTTGTTGTTGGTAGGTGCTGTCAAATTGATTTTGACTCATAGTGAACCCAAGTGACAGAGTAAGAAAGCCCAATAGGGTTTTCTAGGCTGTAATCGTTATGAGAACAGATAGCTGGATTTTTCTCTGGGAGCTGCAGAGTGGGTTTCAAACTTCCGATCTTTCAGTTAGCAGCAGAGCGCTTAGCCGTTTTGCCACCAGTGCTCCTTCATTTTTTACTTTCAGGCTATGTAATCATCACATTTTGCGTGGAATATATTTATAGTGCCTAAGTACAAGAATCAAGAAGAGGATAGTCCTAACATAGTGGTATTCCAGAGCCTTCTATGAAGATTCTCCAGGAAAAGTGTAAGAATTAACACAAGGCCAGTCAGTACATGCTGGGCATATATTAGACAAAGCATTCTATTTCTCTCCCTCAGAGTAGAAGACACTTTGAATATACTCAAAATGATTTTATGCTTTTAAATTGAGAGTATTTTCCTATAAGCAAGAACTTCTCATCTAGAAAAATGAGTTTTTTATGTTCCAAGATAGAGGAAGGAGGAAAAAGCTGAAACAAATATTTAGGAAATGCTTGAAAAGTTATTATGAATTTTTAGCTGAGGCTCTCTTCAAGAACATGATTGTGGATGCTAATTTTGGAAATAAGAGCCCTGTTCATCTACAAACAATAGCAGTCACTTAGAAATAGGATCCTGTGACCTCCAATTTAAGACTCTTTCCCTTACCTGGAAAGTAAGCATCTCAATAAAAAGATGCTGAGAATAGAGGTCTATTTACAGATAAAATAGCCAAATCTGTAGTAGTCCTCCCCCCATTTTTTTTCCACTCTGCTATACTTACAATTCCATTCTGTTACATGGGCTTCTTATGAGTCAGAATCGACTCCACAGCACCCAACAACAACATACTCATAATTCAAGCCAAATCTAGAAGACAAATTGCTGCTTACCACCAGCTCTCCCGAAAGTGAAACATACTCCCCTGGTCAGAGCGCCATTTCCCTAATGGTGATTAAAACTGGGCAGAGAGCCCAATGTAATAAAAACAGCCTTGGAACTTTTTCACCAACCTTAGTCTGGGAAAAGCCACATTGGAGGTTTGATTTCTTGAAAAATACACAACATTCATATGATTAAATGCTCTTTTTTTTTTTTTTTAACTACAGGGTGCACATTCGTGCCTTAATTGTGCCAGCTGTTCTCTTAAGCCATCACCTAAACATTGCTTTTGAATGTAATCTGTCTTGATTTAAGTTTTCCTTATCACAATTCATCTTTTTTATACTACACTCAATGTCTTTTTTCTTATTCAAGAAGAGTGAGCTCTTTGGAGGAAAAAATAAAAACAAAGGCTTTTCAATTCTGCATGTATTAAGGAAAATCCTTTTTCCGGTCTTAATTGAATTCAGTTAAGCATTCAAAAACTTTACCACAAAGATTGGCTAAGCTATTTTTGTATTTACATGAGGCCAAGTCTTGTTGGCACCCATGGTGAATGCCATACTGTTAGAGGGCTTTTTGCCAACAGGCTTAACATACAGGGTTTGACTATGTCTCCCCAAAGCTTCTTCAAGAGTCTTGTGGTGACACCACCTTGCAAGCCAGTGATGTACATACTGCACAGGTATCATTTCTGTCCTTCTCAGATGGTAGATTTGGAAACAGAAAAAGTAATCCATTTACTTTCTTAGGTGCCAAAAATAAATGATGAAATTGGGGGAAGTTGGGTGAAGGATACATACAAACTTCTGCCACATTTGAAACTTTTTGTGAGTCTGAATTATTTCAAAATAAAAAAAAGCTACTTTAAAAAAGAACAACCAGACATCTTAATATGAAGAAACCAAACTGGAATACATAATTATTGCTCTATCTTTAAAAAAACCAATAAAGAATTAATGACAGAATAAAGAAGATTTTTTTCTTTCCACTGTTTTAACCATATGCTTACTTTATGCCTAAAATCTTTTACAATTGCCGGTAGGGAGAATAAAAGATCATTAGGTTATTCTTTATCAAGGCAAAGTGGATATTAAATGGATACTTAAGTCTGTCTGTATGTCTTTGCCTCTGTCCCTCCTCTTCCCTTCTTTCCCTTTCCTTCCTTCTCTCTGTCTCTTTCTTCTCCCTTCTCCTCTTCCTCTCTCTCCTTCCTTCTCTGTTCCCGTCCATCCCTCCATTCTGACAGTGCTGATGCTAAAGATACTGCTAGGCTACTCTTAACTCTATTGCATTAGGAAAGTGCCACTCAGACGGAAGTGATGTAGTGCCTGATCTGGATCAATTAGATGTGGGGAGAAGAGAATCAAAAAACAAATAAAAAGAAATCATGGTAAACGTGTAATTATTGCTACAGTCCCCTGTAAGGAAAGGGCTTCGATCATAATGATTAGGAGCCTGGCCTCTGAAGACAATGCTGTTCAGATTCAGATCTTGATCATGCCCCTTACATGTGACCTTTAGCAAGTTATTCTTTATGCCTAATTTCCTCATCTTTAAAATGTGGGCGACCATAGTATCTGCCTCATTAGTTCATTAGGCACAGTGGTTAAGAGTTGTGGCTGCAAACCAAAAGGTGGGCAGTTTGAATCCACCAACCCCTCCTTGGAAACTTTATGGGAGCAGTTCTACTCTGTCTTATAGGGTCACTATGAGTCAGAATCTACTCGGAGGCAACAGGGGTTTTTTTTGTTTTTTTCCATTAGTTTGTTAGAAGGACCATGTGAGTTAATACATTTGGAAGAGTGCCTAGCACAGAGAAAGCACTAAGTCTTACCTTATTTTATCCAACTAAAGGCAAATGTTTAGCACTGAAAAATCCTCCAAACCTATCTGGATATTTGAAATGCAGTTTTAACAAACTTACTTGAAAAGGACAGGAAACACGAGCGGTAAAAGATAACATAGTTGCATCGGGGACACCCAGAACATCACAGCTACTCTCTGTGAGAGTGCTTTATACTTTTCGTTGCACAGTTCACTCCTCAAATGTATTTAGGGCAGGCGCATATAAATAATTTAGTTTCTGCTGCTGTTTATTGTACATTATTTACATACCGTCTAGCAGTGGCTGCTATCTTCAATTCACTGTGAGGTTCTACATTTTCACTTTATTGGTATGTTTTCCATTTTTTCTCCAGATTTAATAACCTAAATATAATTTTTTAAATTGATGCCCCTGGATATTTGTCTTAAATTTGAAGGAGTTGCCTGTATTTCAACCAGACTGCTTCTCTGTAACTAAATGGGATGAAATTCAATAGACTGTATATAGACTCTTCCAGGGTAGGAGACAACTTTGTACAGAAGGGTCTAGCATTTACTGAGTCACACAGTTTTATTGGCTAGCCTTCGCTTAAGGAGTTTTATTTATTGAGAAGCAATTAATAAACTGTTTTTGATTTAAAAATGAAATGAATATTAATATCTAATGCCTCAGCTTATGCTGATTCCCTTTCAAGTCACAAAAGCAAGTGACTTTTTCCAAAGTGGGAACTTTAATCACCATGAAATATTTTCTACCATGAAAAAGCATATTGTTCTCCAATTTAAGGTTGATAATATTCTCCTTGAAATAGCTGTATGAAAGAGTAACATTTCTCATTTTTATAGGGCTCTATATTTAATTAGAATTAACAAAAGAAGAAATTCTGTGGGTTTTCTTTAGACTGGCATAGGATTCTGCTAAAAGTAATATTATAAATACTACAGATTTTTAATATAAAACTACACTGTGGCAACTATATTAACATTTATACTGCCCCATTATTGTAATTATACTTTTGAGTTATATTACTGTTTGCTTAATGAAGAGGAACTGTTAATAAAAATAACTTTTTGATCAATTGTTTAGGCTCTCAGTAAAGAAAGGGCCTAAAATATGAAGCCTCAAATAATATGGTAGTTAGATGTACTTTCATAGTTACTGTCTGTCTCATTAAGTAGCAACGATGATTTTAGAGAGTTCTCTGATCCAAGGGCATAACTCATGAATAGTAATAGGAGAATATTAAAATTAACAAATTATGGAAATACTCAGAAATTCTGTTAATCAAATGCACTGCATCTAATTGCTAGCTTGAGGTGGAACATAGCATAACGTTTTACTATATAAGACTGAGTATTTCAGTTCTTAGTGTTCCATTACAAAAAAGTATGCAACTTTGTTTATTAAGTGTTTAAGAAACACTGGGTAAATTAAAACTTCTCGTAATCAGCAGGAGTAATAGTTGATAGTTGAACATTGCACCCTCTTTCAGATTATATAGAAATAAAATTGGGTTGTTAACAGGTTGTCCAAATGATTTTTGTACAACTGAACCCTTAAACATATTTTATTACTGCTACTGTTTCCTGCATTGAATAACCTCCCCCCTCCACACACACACAAAAACCATTGCCGACTAGTCGATTCCGACTCATAGCAACTCTATAGGACAGAGTAGAACTGCACCATAGGTTTTGCAAGGAGTGGCTGGTAGATATGAACTGCCAGGCTTTTGGTTAGCAGCCATAGCTCTTAACCACTGTGCCACCAGGGCTCCTTTTCTTGAATAAGTCACATGAATTTGTTACACGTAAATTTGTTAAAGTAAGGTATGACAGTTTAAGCTCCATGATCCAAGTTTTTCATAATTTTCTCCACCAGCCCTTACCTGGTAATGTACATACTGAGATGGTTCATAGGCTCTTTAGTGAAGTATGCACATTGACTAAGAGTAGTTAATGAAACTTAAAAGCAGCAGACAATCCCTATGTCAAAGAGGCAAAGTCTGATGATGTTCTGCCAAAGATGAGCCTTCCCTAGGAGACTGCCATAATGGAAACTTAGACTGTAATAATTTAGTCTCCTAGATTGGTAGGAGGAAGCCCTGGTGGCGCAGTGCTCTACTGCTAACAGAATGGTTGGTGGTTTGAACCCACCAGCCGCTCAGTGGGAGAAAGAGATAGCATTCTGCTTCCATAAAGATTACAGCCTTGGAAACCCCATGGGGGCATTTCTACCCTGTCCAATAGGTTGGCTATGAGTCGGAATCAATTCCACGGCAACAGGTAGATTGGTAGACTCCATTTACCACTATAACTAGTAGGCTGTATTGTCTACAACCTTTTATTACATTTGGAGGTAAGTGATTAGGTTCTAGTTTCCACAAGGAACAGTAAGACTATTGTATACTTTTTGCTCCTTTGCATTTAATTTTGAATAGTGTTCTGCAGGTACCTGGTAAAAAATATTTAAATATGATTGCAAGCTCACTTTATTTGTTGTTGGAATTATATATTTTTTGTTTAAAAAATAAGTTGCAATTGAGATAATCTAAAGCTTTCTTTTGTTTATTATATACTTTAGGTTACATTTCTTGAGCAGGCATTGACCAGTCATGACCCTGCTTTGTGTATCAGCCAATCATGTTATTCGAAGTTAATAATAACATTGAATATCAGTATGTACTTTTAGTAATCAGGATCTTCCAGCTGTAAGTTGAAAAGATTCAACTCAAATTAGTTTAAAGCAAAATAGTAATAGCTAAAAAGCCCAGGAGATCTGCTGTTACAGGGATGACAGCATCTAGGTTTTCCAGTGTAATTATTAGCTTAGTCTTGTTCTTGCTGTTGCTCTCACTTACTTGCATTATCTCTCTCTGTCTCTCTTTCTCTCTTCCCCTTATCTCTGCTTCATCATGAACTATTGGCTCATCATGAGGCTTTCTGTCTATAATGAAAAGATAGATTTGAACAGTTTCAGGCTTACGTGATTATAACATATCGATAACCCGGAAAAGAAGAGACTGTTTCTCATGCAGCATTCACATACCAGAGAAAACTCTTTTTGGCCTATGTCACGAAATGAGTTCCTGTGAAGGAGACTCTGAGACAGAGTTTAGCTTACAGTGTTTGTTGGGATCAATGCCTGTGGGAAGGAGGAGAAGGAAGCGGGAGTGGGCAGAGGAGGATGTTAAGGCATTTTCCCTGTGGGGTCGATGCTGTTATTGGATGTGGGCCACTCAGAGTACGTACCTGACCTTGGATGAGGCAGCTTTCTTGTGGCAATCTTTGAAGGGGTCAACAGTGAAGCATCTTCTGCTGACAGCACTGGGTCATGAAGTATTTCATTAAACAAGAACGTGAACAGAGTGTCCACCACAGCATAGTTTGGCCTGAATTCCCAGATCTCACTCAATCAGTGTTATACTGATAAAACCAAATCTGTTGCTGTCGAGTTGATTCCAACTCATAGCAACCTTATAGGACAAAGTAGACCTGCCGCATAGGGTTTACAAGGCTGTAAGCTTTACAGAAGCAGACTGCCACGTCTTTCTCCCGTGGAGCAACTGGGGAGTTTAAACCACTGACCTTTTGGTTAGCAGCCAAGTGCTTAACCACTGCACCACCAGGGCTACGTAAAAATCCCTGGTATGTGTCTCTTAACTATGAAGCCAGATTGTCGTTAGGTTTCAAATAAAGGGAAGTATGGGAGAATGAATTTTTATTCAGAACTTAGCATTTGAATATATTTTAATTCTAAACCTCTCCTTTCCTTTGTTATTAAGCATTTATTAATTCACAGTACAATATAAATTAAAGGACAGCTAGCTTGAATGAGCTTCTTGTTCATATAGAGCTGATTATGTTACAGTTATTTGTGAGTTAAAGGATATAAGAATCTGGTTCAGTTTTTTTTGGAAATGTGTATTCTTATAAAAACAAAAATGAAAACCTCTTGCTGTCGAGTCGATTGCAACTCATGGTGACCTCATGTGTTAACAGAGTAGATAGAACTGCTCCATACAGTTTTCTTGGCTGTAATCTTCATGGAAACAGATCACTAGGCCTTTCTTCACAGCACCTCTTGGTGGGTTCAAACCACCAACCTTTAGATTAGCAGCGAATCGAGAGCTGCTATATGAAAAAACTTACTTGACTGTGCTTTTTTTGTTTTTTTTTTTTTTTAATAAAGCATTTTATAGAAGAACACACACTAGGCAAAGCTGGGGTTAAATGATTTGACCAAAATATCAGAGACAGCAATAGAACCAGTGTCAATATCCCATGCAGTCATACTTAAAACGTAATATCTGTAGTTTGATTATAAATATTGATCCTGTGACTTAGCTCCTTTATAAATTGCAAGTCCTTTATACTCCCTTAATTGGATACTCCTTTATACAATTGTATTAATTGTAACTCTCTCCTTTAAGGAAAATGTTATGCATGCCTTGTATCTCATAGAGCACTTAGCATTCAACCCAGAGCAATATAGAACACAATAAATATTTGCCTAAGTGAATGTGTCCATAAGCTAATTGTGATAGTTGGGGAAAAAAAGAAAAAAACTCCATAAACCCCATGAGTACTTAAGGCTTGTATTAAATGATATAATGAATGTCATCATCAGAAATCCAATGTTAGCTTTGACTGACTTCATTGTTTCTATATTTTAGCCTATCAGAGCCAGCCTTATTAAAAATTAGGTTAACTCTTTCCTGTTTGACACCTGGCAATATGTATTCAGGTTAATGTATAATTAGTAAAGAGAAGCATCAGTCACGAGGGCTAAGCAGATTTGCAAAAGCATGTTAGAGAATGGAGAAAATTCATTTATCGGGTCCTTATTATATGCAAAACTTTCTGATGTGCTCTTAACCTATGTATTCTCATAATCAAGAAATTCTGATAAACAAATATTGCGATCCCCATTCTAAAGATGAGAAAACTGAAGCTCAGATATATGTAACTACTAATGGTAAAAAAATCTTAGGATTTAAATACGTAGGCCGGAGCCTTTCCATTTTACCAGCTACCTTGAATTTTTTGTTGTTTCTATAAGATTGAAAAAAAAGTTTGTAGCAATAAAATTTGAATACTAATGTACCACATGATGGTGGTCTGATTAAAATTAACTACCCCTTCCAGAATCACAGCATACTTTTAGGAAACATCACTACGTTTAGCAGACTGCCTTTTTATCTCATTATTCTCACAACTCTCCTATCACTTAGGTAGGAGCAGATTTTAGTATCCTTACTTTAGAATTTAGAAACAGAAGCACAAAATTGCATGTTAAGTTAACAAAGGCACCAGATGTATTTAGAGATAAAGCTATGAAAGGCTTTATGGCTTTGTTAAACTGAAATTATTGATACGACAGTAATGACTGTAAACATGATCTGAAATTCTGTTTGCAGGATATTTTTCATAAGAATTGTGTACTATCACCAAAGACAACAAATATTTCTTTAAAAATTATTTTTGCTTATATTTTTTATTAATGAATATAATACATGTTCTTTAAAGAAAAATTATAAAAGAGTGAGACAAGTCTAAAAAAGAGAAAAATCCCAACATTGGAAGGTGTAACTTGTTTTAATGTTTATTATTTTGTTACTAGTACCGGTACCAACATTCAATGGCACATTCACCCTTTGTTGAAAAAAAGTTGTTCTTGAAATTACTATGTTTTGTTGGCATAGTCTATGGATTATGATTCCCGCTTACATACAACAAAAAAGGCATTTTGAAATTTGAGACAAAATGTCGTAGTTCACTGTGCAATTTGGATTGTGGAAGTGCCAGACATCATGGTAATCTTTTGAAAAATTTCCAAGTCACATCAGCATGTTTTGCCTTAAGAGAACACACAGCATTTACTCTTATTCGTCCTTTCATCATGGGGAAGATTAAATAGAATGCATGGAGCCTGGAAAGGTGGCTGACAGCTGGGAGAGATTTTCTTGGAGGCCAGAGAGCGCTTCTAGAAGATTGATTATGCTCCATTTTCTGCCAGTTCCCTTAGCTTTACACAGGTTATCATCCCATCAGGAACCTTAGTGCTGTACCTCCTTGTGCTTCTGACAGTTTAGACAACCTTAGGACATTCCTTTAATCTCCTAAAGCTTGATTCTCTTTTTCAAAAATAGGAGTGGTGACCCTTACGTCTTCTATTGCTCCTAGGGATGATGTAGAGGAAATGCACTTGCATTTGGGGGAAAAAAAGATTTTAACTCTAGCGAGAGCCATTTGATGACTGTTAAAGCAGTAAATTGACTACCCGCTGAGTGCAGAAGGAAGGCACAGGCCGCCTTTTACAGCAGTTTACTGATAATGTTGTTGGTAGTTTATAGTTCAGTACCAGAAGTTAAAAGGAGTTTATTTAATGCACCATTACACTGAATTTTACCTTGCTCCATAAATTTGCTTGAAAACAAATTGCTGCAAGTCAGGAAATAATTATTTTGTCCATTCAGTCTGCCTTTTTAGGAACTTGGCCTTCTTGGATTTGGGGTTGGCTGGAAAATAATGCCTTCTCAATTATTTAAATGTTGCTTGTCAGCTATTAGCAATAGTTAAAAAGAAAATCTTGTTGAAGAACTTAAATCTTCTATGTCTGTTCCCCAAGGCACACTGAAATCTGGCAGATGGAAACACAATAGCAATTGTGCAGAATGACTGCTACCGTGACACACACACAACAGAAGTTGGTAATTGGGTTCCTCATTACAGACAGGGAGAGGCCTGTTGACTTTAACTGTTAAAGAGCGTATATAGTTACTCTGCTGCGATACTGGGTCCATCAAGTACTGAGTCCTCCCAAAAGTGACAGGGTGACCTGCTGTACAGGCTAATGCCAGCTGTCTTCATGTGCCTCACATGGGCCAGTGTTTCAGGGTGAGTACATTTGTGTTGCCTGACGGCTGTCAAAGCTTATTTTCTTCTCTGTTAACTGGTTGAAGATTTATATACCAACAGAAATTTTATTGTGTTGTGTTATAAATAACTTTGTGCCTGGCCCAAGCAAGAAGAGTTAATTTATGATGGATTATAGAACCCACCTTCTGTAATTATTGTTTTTTTTTCTTAAGTCAAAAGTTTGGAAATGAACCACGTGTTAGTATTTCAAAACATCACATTGGACGGGATATAAAAAATTAGGTCGTTTGTATTTGTCTCTGGATTATTTTCTTTCCTCTGTGCTATTTGACACTTCGGCAAGCTAACAATTGAGGATAACCCATTACTAAAGATTACCTTTCACTGAGAAGCAAGTGTCATGCTTGATAATGAGTCAGAGCCAACAAAATCTAGGTCAACAGAGGTATGCCTGTTCACTTACAGGATTAAGCGAGACTATGCATGTGGAAAAATGTAAAGCCCTACCAATGTAGGATGTTAGTATCAGTGTTGACACCATTACTACTAAAATCTACACTAGTCCCTAGATTGCACTTAATTTTTGCAGACTTTCAGAGTGCACATAGATTTGTTATGTTTGCATTCTCTAACTTAATGCTTGTATGGTTGATCAATAGTAGCTAAACTGTTGTAGGGCAGGGATCTGCTAGTTGAAATGTCCCCTTCTGAAAGGGCAGAGAGTCTAGCTTCTTGCTTTGATAAATGTCATATTGGCTTCTACTTCTTTTCTGCTGAAATTGGGAGTGGAGAAGGCTCCCAACTACCGTTCATTCAGTCACCCCTTATATGGGTTTATTTTCTTCAGAGTAGTCATCACTGTCTTATATACTTGACTTCCAATAGAAAAATGCAAACTTCAAAATGGCAGGAATCTTGTTGGTAACTTATTGGTCACCATTATATCTCAGTTCCTTGAAAAATGCCTGCCACATAGCCAATATAAAAAAAAAAGTTAAAAAGTAAGTAGCTTCCAAGTGCACTTTGTTTTCTTGTGGAAACATTTTTTACGTTAAAATAGTGATGAAGATGTGGTTTGGTTCAAAGGTCAGCCCATAAATATTCTATGTAGCTATTTAGCACAACTTCAATTATACTAAGAGTTAAATAGACGAAGTTAGGAATTCACCACCTTTTGTCATATTTTGCTTACAGGTTTAAACAGTCGAAAAATGTATAATGTTTTATATTTGAACTGCCTCTGTAGATACATGAATTAGAGAGAAAAGATGAACAGTTAATTTAGGCTATTTTAATTCTACTTATAGTGCTTTTTGTTTCAGTGCTACTTTGGGGAAAATGAAATCTTCAACCTCCAATTAGTACAGCTGAGGGATGATGGAATCTGAAAAAGCAATTCATACATAAAAGGTGGTAACAGCAGATCTGTTTTCTACATTATTGACGTTTTCAAACTTGTAGGAAACCCCAACTTCTGCTGTAGCTACATTTGTTCCAGATACAGGAGTTCTCATTGCATCCCTTGTATGTAACATGAAATGCAATAGAAATATTAAACTGGATGAAAATGTCCTCTATAATTAATAGTTTTGAAGTCAATCTTTTTATATTTTTTTGGAGATTTATAAGTTTTTTTTATTAAATGATGTGAGAAGTTATAACAGCAACATATATAGGAGTTAAATACACCTGGAATAACCCAGGAGAGAAACCTCTGACTCAGGGAAGTGGGTCCAGAGATGTGTGGAGTGCTCCAGTTTGGCTTGTTAGTACCTTCCTAGGATTTTCAGGAAATCAGAGCTTTGAGAAATAGCTTTACTTTCTTCTTTAAGGATTGTCTGTAGCTGTACATTTCTTTGAAATTCAAATCTCGCTAAGATAACAAAACAACATTCTCATAGGCCTAGGAGAATGTGCTTTTTGAATTGGAGAAAATCTGGTTGTGGTATTAATCTCAAAAGCCTGCTGATGTTAGACACAAGAAGCACACTGTTTGCCCAATGCATCCTCGTGTTTCCTGCATCTTTACAGATCTCAACTGTAAATCCAAGTACTAATGAAAAGATGCCCCATTAAAGATTATGAGCAAATAATTAATCATGCATTCGTTTTACTATAAAACAATTTCAAAGAAAACCTCATAAAAGAGTTAGTGGATGGGGTTTCATTCTGGTAACAATAAGTTATTTACTTTCTCAGAGTCTATCATCCTTCAACTGTTGTTGGTGTTAGTTGCCATAAAATCAACTCCAACTCATGGCGACCCCCTTTGTGCAGAGTAGAACTGCTCCATAGGGTTTTCAAAGCTGTGACCTTTTGGAAGCAGGTACCCAGGCCTGTCTTCCAAGGTGCCAGTGAGTGGGCTTGAATCACCAAACTTTTGGCTAGTAGTTGAGTGCTTAACCGCTTGCACCACCCAGGGGTTCCCCTTTAACTGTATCACCTCCTTATCCAAATAAATCTAGAGATTTCAGATGTGTTTTAACTATCACATAACTCACACTGCTGTATTTCCTCATAGATTTTGAATCGGTTTACAGCTTAAATTATCTATATGCATAACGTTAATAAAAATTACAGAGAAGGAAAAGAGAAGGACCTTGGGTGAGAATAAGAAATACCTTTCTGCAGTGGCATCACTAGGGTTGGTGTCAACCAGTGCAGTAACTCATGGTGTCACCCCCCTCCCCCGTATGAATTACCACAGTATTGTAGCTAACACACCAGAAAATCTGATAAACTCAGCAACTATAAAAACACTGGCAGCAACAAAAACAACAGTGCGTGCTTGTAGCGCGTGTAGACGAAACCACGTGATTCGAAGTGTCATTGTAATTGGGTAATAATGACAGCTCCGACCAGAGCATACTAGAAGGTTCAAAAAGTAAATTAGCATAGAGTTTTAGCCTTGTAGGTATGTTGATACATGTAAGCTGGGCTTATGAACAATTTTTTTGTTGTTATAACTAACTACAGGGATATTTTTATTAAAAAAATTTATAAATTTGTGCTGAAACACGGCACAAAAATTTTATAGACAGTCATTTCGGTGTCTGACAGTGTCACCCTGTGCAGTCCTCACTCCCCCCTAGTGACTCCACTGCCTTTTTGACATAGACCTTGGAGGTAGTGTTAGTAAAAAGTTTCTTAAAAAATAAATACTGTGGTAGTCCAGTGACAAGGGCCAGAAGGCAGAAGGGGACAAGGAAGCTGGTGATAGGGAACCCAAGGTTGAGTAAGGATATTGTTGATGTGTTGTGAGATTGTTAACCGTTGTCATAGGGCAACGTGTGTAGTAACTGTTAAATGAGAAACTATTTTGTTCTGTAAGCCTTCATCTTAAGTAGGAATAGCAGCACAATTGGAAGAGCGTAGTCAATGTCACTGAACTGTGCATGTAGAAATTTTTGAAATGGTGTATCTTTGGCTCTGTGTATTTTCACCAAAAAAAAAAAAAGGTTGAGAAGTTAGAGGGTTGATATGTTGTGGGGTTGTTAACCAATGTCATAAAACAATATGTGTACTACTGTTTCATGAGAAACTATTTGTTCTGTAAGCCTTCACCTGAAGTACAATTAAAAAAAAATTAAATAAATAAATACTGTGACCTTCCAAAATTTTTATTCCACTGAAACTACCTAGAGTAAGTACTACAGAAGACTGAATTTCACAAATTCGTTTATTTTCTTATATAGAGTTTCTCCAAAACATGCTGTTCCTTATTGTTTCTGCCTGAATTTGAATGTTCCTGATAACAGAATTTCTTGAGGAATCACACTATTAGAGAAGATCTTCAGTGAGCTCAACTGAAAAACAAAAGAGGGATACAGTATATAAGTATGCACAGGCAATGTGTCTGTCTATCTATATACATATATATATACACATACACAAATATATAGTATGTAAGTATATGTATATGTGTATGTATTTTCACCTTAGCTCTGATACCTATTTTTTTTTTTTTTGCCTTAATAAACCACATTTTTGTAATTATCAATCATTTAGGAACATTCATCTTCCCATAAGTGTTGGGTATGTAATCTGTATAAGCTTAGTTTTCTCCTGGAAATAATAATAGTTTTTTTTTTTTTTTAATTTGGTCTTGTGAGGATTAAATGAATAACGCACATGTTATTTGTATAATGCCTGGGTTATATTCAGCACTTAAGGATCATTTCCTAGTATTGTTTTTATTATTAGAGATGGCAGTATAATTTTCATAAAACAAATTTTTTCATAAAATAAAATTTTTCAGATGATTTGAGTATTTGAAAGGACTTTGCTTTATTTTATTTTCATGATTATGGGATTTGTTAGGGAAGTAACAGGTTACAATTCAGATTCAGGAATGCTCAGGATACAAAGTGTTACAAAACTCTTTTAGCTCTGCGGTTAAGGGCCCAGAGGTACCCCACTCTGTCAGTAAGCCTCAGCCCAAGGGTGCTCAGCTCTAGCTCAGTGAGTCAGCAAACCTAGCTCTGCCAAATGCCCAGAGGCACCCTACTCTGCCAGCTAGCCTACTGCCCAAAGGCACTCAGCTTTCTTGTTCCATGTGCCAGGAAGCCCACCGTGGTGTTTCCTGCCTGTGTCCTACCTCTGTTACCACCGTTTCTCTGCCACCGCTTCTCGCCATCTTCGATGTTACAGCTCTATCTCTTGGTCTCCTGGTTCCAGGAGCTTCTTAGCGCAGGGATCCTGAGTCCAAAGGATGCACTCTACTCCTGGCTCTTCTTTCTTGGTGGTGGTAAGATCCTCAGGACTTCACTTTAAATGAGGACTGATTTTTATTTCTAGTTACTCTGTAAGGTAGACATTTCTTTTCTGTTTTGTGACAGCAGATAGGTGAATGAAATACAGTTTCCAGGATGAAAATGATATTCTTTAGCCCTGACTTCCATTTCCAACCACTACTTACAGCAGCTACGGTAAACATGTCAGAGTACAGAACATTCCATTAAGAGTGATACCTAGTGCCTAGCTTCCTGCAGTGTTGTTTTATATGAATAATACAACTTCTAGAAGGCAAATTAGTTTGAGTGCCCATGACTCAGCCTCTTTTTTCCTGGGAGTGACTCATTCCACATTTATAGATCCCCGACTTGGTGTCATGCACCACACTAAATGCTTGGGATACAAACATGGATTTGCTGGGTCACTGACTCAGAGCATCTCACAGTCTGAACAGGGAGAATATGGCATTCATTAAGAACAATATGACTTACACATAGCCAGTAATCTATTAATATTATACCTATGCTATTGAAGCAAAGTGTGATTAAATATACAATAATGTGGCCTGGCTAGACAACATTAAGTCTAAAGTTTGGAATACACACAGAAACACACAGACACACACACACACACACATTCTGACTCTATATCAATACAATCTGGCCTAATTTATATCACCAAAACTTTAAATCTTTTCTGTTTTGTTTTAATATTAAGTAATATTTCACTCTTGTGTCTTACACAAAATCATATCCTGCATGAATTGATCAGCTGCCTCATGAATACCTTCCCTTGATTATACTGCAAGAAACTCAAACTTAATGTATCTAAAGTAGTCCATCATCCTCTACTCCTGTCACACAATCTCATCTTCCTCCAGCCTTCCGTTCATTTTTAAGAATGACACTGTCTTTCTGGGAGTGTCTGTCTCAAACTCTCAGAATTCTCTTGATTCATTTTCTCTGCTTCTATCCAATCAGTTGCTAAATCTGTGTGTTAGTATACACCTCTGCAATTGTGAGAGCTCTCTTTTCCTTCTTTGTATTCACACTGCTTCTTTCTGAGTTGGCTCCTCATTACCATTCACTTGGACTTTAGAAGGAGGCACCTAAATGGTCTATTCTCCTTTAATCTCTCCCCATCTCTGATGCAATCACCACAGGGTTGCCAGATTAAATTCCCTAATTATGCCATTCTTGAATTTAAAACTTCAGTGGTTCACTTAGGTCTACAAAATTAAGTATATTTAATTATATGGGATCCTCAAATTGCCTTTCAGAGCCATTGCTTCCTATATAGACTCAACCTAGCTTTTCCCCCAACTATTGCTCTTTGTATGTGCTACATTCCAGCCAGGTAGAATGATAGGTGTTTTTCCAAACATCCCCTGGGCTTTGCTTCTTCCGTGACTTTGTTTCTGCTGTGCTCATTGTCTGAATTGGTCTCCTTCCCACTCTATCTCCACTTATCAAAATCCTTTGCTTCCTTCAAAGCCTAACTCAACTGCCACTTCCTCTGTGAATTCTTTTCTTATCTACATACCCTTTGCCATCAAGTTGATTCCGACTCATAGCGACCCTATAGGACAGAGTAGAACTGCCCCATAGGGTTTCCAAGGAGCGGCTGGTGGATTTGAACTGCCGACCTTTTGGATAGCAGCCGAGCTCTTAACCACTGTACCACCAGGGCTCCCTTATCTACATAACAGGATTCTATCCTTCCTTTCTTTGATTTCCAATAACTTTTTTGATGTTTTTTTTTTTTTTGTGTGTGTGTGTGATAACAGGCATATTGTGCTTTGTATCATTGCAAGTTGTCTTGTTTTATTCACCACCACTCCCACCCCACTAGATTCTTTGTAAGCTCTTTGATGGCAAAGAACTTTGGATTCCCGAAATACTAAACTGTGCTTTTTAAAAACTACTCTGTAGTTTAAAAAGATTAGAGTTTATAAACAAATAAAAGGCATTTCAACTTATTTTTTTAAGAAAATCAAATTAATTTTTAATTTGTCTTGCAACTGCAGTATTTCCTACATCTATTCCTGTAAAGTTAAACTTAGGCAGTTAATATGTAACTTCAAGAGGGTTCTTGTTGCATGTAGTAGAGTGGATTCCGACTCATAGTGACTCTTTAGGACAAAGTGGAACTGCCCCATAGGGTTTCCTAGGCTGTAATCTTTATGGGAGCAGATCTCCAGGTCTTTTCTCCCACAGAGCAGCTAGTGTGTTTGAACCACCGATCTTTAGGTTAGCCGCCAAGCACTTAACCATTTTGGGCTCTTTTTAAGAAGATATAATAAAGTGGTATGAAAGGTAACCTTTCAATTGAGAGTTGACCTTGATAATCTAATGGCTAAAATACGTCTACTATTTTCAGCGTTATTCTTTGTGAGATGTGAACAGATATACTTCCCTTTGATATACAGTTTATAATTTTTATCTGGTCATCACATACGATTTTTAATATGTAGGTATGAGATAATTTTCATTGAAGAAAAAGAGAAAAAATGTTTTAGCAATTAACTCTCAAGATTAAGTCTCTAACATTTTGATATGGAGACCTGGAGGATGAAGTGCTGTTTTTAGTATGCTGATGTGTTAAGCTGCCTGGAAGCAGGTGTTGAATCCTATTGAAGAAGTTATCTTTAAGAGTTATGCTTAGGGCGTTGTTTAGCAAAAAACTACACAGAAAGTCTTGACCTGTGTGTTTGAAATGGCAGATGTTCACAGTGAGGACTGAGCCTTAGGGCAACATTCACTATTCTCTGCCTATGTGCTTAATAATGGGTTGAGTGGAGAAAAAAAATGTTCAGAAAGCCGTTTACCAAACAGCTGCCCTTGGTGTTACGAATGGCAGTGCTTCCCTTTACATAACAATCAAAAACCGCAAGAAAACTTGAGACGACTAGGTCAAATGTGAGTACTTCTTTTCCTTCAGAATTTCATTTTCGTTAAATATTTTCAATGCAGGTCCAAGGGCAGGATTTCTTTTTTCTTATTTCCTCCAAAAAGGAAGTTTTAAACTGTTCTTTAAATTCGACAGAGCATCAGGACAGTACAACACTAAGCACCTTCATTCATCTAACAAATACTTATTGATATTCTGTGCATTCAACACCTTGCTAAGCCTGTGGGTTCAAATACAGAGTTTACATAGCTAAAATGACATTAATATTTTAAATAAAGTTTATATCTTATTCATGCTGTAACAAAAACAAAATAAACACTATTTATTTTGAGATGGGCCCCGGGGGAGTGTAGTGAGGGCAAGTTGAGATGTCTTCCCAATGACTTGGAACACTTAAAGAGGCCAGGTTCATGTATTACAAGACCCAGCTTTTGACAAAGTACACAAACATCTTTTTGTTTTTATTATGAAAGTATATATTTAGGAGCACATGCAGGAGATAGAAATCCAATCTATTTAAAGACTATTAAAGATACCAGGATGTTGATATAATATGCCAGAAAGCTCTTAGGAAGAAGCTGTTGTGGTCAAATTCTAAACTGAGGCATAAAACTTTGCACGCAAACCATCATGCAGTTCTGTGTAGTCTTTTCCTGAGCCAGGCAACTAGTGAACCACCCTCTGCCCTAAACCATCTGAGCTGGGAAGTGATAATATCATCCTGCGATTCATCATTCATTATGCGTTCAAGGATTATTGAGCTGAGTTTTTGTGCTAGGCAGCATGCAAGTTTCTATAATAACAGCATCACCTTTTTTTCTAGGGGATATTTATATCTGAATCAAAATCTTTTCCAACACCTCTTTTTTCTTAGGAGATGATGACTGATAATCAGCAATATGAAAAAGCACATACATACAGTATGCCCACTACTTGCTCCTTGCCTCTCATAGCCCAGTGTTCATGTGTCCTAGGTTGGCCACACCCAGTCACATGTCCACACAGTCACAAATGCATATTCATGGGCACACACATTCCCAGGCACACAGTCACTCAGTGTTTTGAACCATTGTCCTTCCCACTCTCCCAGCTTTTTTCCCGTTACTTTAAGAAAATATTTTTCTTTCTATTTTTTTCCTCCTTTCTCTCTTCTAGTCTCTTTTTTATATCCTCTCTCTTCTTTTTAAACTTGTAGAGAAAAAGGAAAGAAGAAAAAAACTATGCTCAATATAGAATTTCTTCATGGTGCCTAAACCAAAAGAAGTACCTAGCAGTTCCGTTTAAGTAGTATAATAAGTATTCTGTCCTAACAACTGAGTGGCCTTTTGGGAAAACAAAAACAAAAAAGAAAAGAATGTTT
The DNA here is from genome assembly GCA_030035585.1 of Dugong dugon. Lineage (NCBI taxonomy): Eukaryota > Metazoa > Chordata > Mammalia > Sirenia > Dugongidae > Dugong > Dugong dugon. The sequence goes on from CM057461.1 coordinate 171,995,536, forward strand.
TATTTTATTCTAGAAACCCATAATTCCTAATGGGATGTGTGTGCCCAGCTTCTCACCTTGGAGTCAGATTGGACACTGACTCTCCACATTGACTTTCATGCATCCTTCACTTCCATATCACAAACACCATCAAAAATCCAACTTTGCAAAGAGATGGCATCATCAAAAGGAATGTAGATTAATCTAATGTTAAAATTGAGAATTACTTTGAACTAGTGAAGCCTTGGTGGCACAGTGGTTAAGAGCTCGGCTGCTAACCAAAAGGTCAGCAGTCTGAATCCACCAGCCACTCCTTGGAAACCCTGTGGGCAGTTCTGCTCTGTCCTGTAGGGTCCCTATGAGTCGGAATCGGCTCCATGGCAACGGGTTTGGTTTTTTGTTTTGAACTAGTAACTTGCGTGGTGTCCTGCAAATGTTGCTGTGTTTTCCTCAAATATTGAAAAAATTTTCACTGTTCTCCTAGGAGGTTGCTGTGGCACCCTGGGAACTGTTGGCTTGATAGCAAAAGAATAATATTTAAATCAAAAGAAAATAAAATCAGATATTTGAAACAGAAATAGATATACTAAAGCCATTAATCTTTAAAGTATCTGCAAATTTCCCCAAATACTTTTTCTTAATCTCTGCAAATGTACCCACCTATCATTTCATTCTTATATGACAAAATTCACTTTTCTTAAGCACTTGTCTTTAGAATTAAAAAATCAACTCTTGCATATTCAGTTCTGGGTTTTTTTTTGGTTTGCTTACTAGTATTTCCTTGATACTGTTTTACACAGTGAAACCTGTGAGAGCCGGAACTCAATGGGGCTGCCTTGTTTTTCCAGGTCTTGCAAGTTTTCTGCCTTTGACAGGGTGCAGTCTTAACCACTTTAATATCGCTGGTTTTAGTGGAAAAATATTTGTGTTTTCCTTCTCTAACAGGTTTCTGTCTTACACAGATTTCAGTTTTTGTAGGTTTTAGTGTACTATTTTCATTACACAGTCTTTTAAGTTAATTTAGCTTTTGGACTTTACCTAGAAGTCTAATAATGAACCATTTTTAGCATTATCATATGGAAGAATGCAGTCTAACTTTCAACCAAGTAACTCACAAACACACTTCTAGAAGTCAGCTTGTTATTTAATTGAAGACTTAGCCATAGGTGCTCCCTGCAGCAAGTCAAGACTCAGGGGCCTCTCTACGTAAAATAGTGCCTATGGCTGTTAGTGGAAACCCTGGTGGTGCAGTGGTTAAGGGCTACGGCTGCTAACCAAAAGATTGGCAGTTCGAATCCACCAGGCAGGCGCTCCTTGGAAACTCTATTGTGCAGTTCTACTCTGTCCTATAGGGTCACTATAAGTCAGAATCGACTCCTCGGCAACGGGTTTATGGCGGTTAGTTTTAAATTGCTGAGTGATCTCTAACAGCTGGCAATAGAAACTGTGATGGCCAATAGAAACTGCTCATTAGGGCCCCTCCCCAAGTGGCACCGTACCTGCCATACCTTAGTTATACCTCTGTAATCTCACTCTTTGTTATTTTGAAATTATTTTCTTTGCCACTTGTCCAAAAGACAGGCTGACTTTTGGCATGAAATTTTTAGTTTGCTTTCATCCTCAGTTTATACTCTTTATTACTTTTATTTGACAATATGCTTCTCAGCATATGTTAGTGGCAAGGTTTAAGTGTAAAAGACCAGTGGAGTGATAGGTTGTTGTGTGCCGTGGAGTCGATTCTGACTCATAGTGACCCTACAGGGGCCTGATAGGACAGAGTAGAACTGCCCTGTAGAGTTTCCAAGGCTGTAATCTCACAGAAGCAGACTGCCCTATCTTTCTCCCAAGGAGTGGCTGGTGGGTTTCAAACCACTGACCTTTGCAATTAGCAGCCGAGCACTTAAACACTGCGCCACAAGGGTTTCTTCAATTGATAGATTACCACGGGGATTGTTATATTTGATGTTTGCTGCCTTTAGACTGATTGTTCATCCTGGACTAAAAATCTACAGAATCTCTGTGGATATTAAATCATATTAAAGATCCAAATGCATCAGTTTTGTTATTTTTAATCATTTTTCAAAAAGAAATAAAAGTACTTTAAGTACAGAATTTGTTAAAAGATATTTTTTGGTTGAGTGTTTTAGAATATAGGCATGAGAACTGTTCTACTCTGAATCGAAATGGAAGAAAATAAGAATAGGATCTGATTTTGAGTTCTAATATATGTATCGCTTTTAATAAAATCTGGAAAATATTATTGAGTTTAAAATTTTGTTACTACCTAACCCCCATATGTTGTTAAAGGGTATTGGTGGTTTAGTGGTAGAATTTTTGTCTTCTATGCAGGACAACAGGTTCAATTCCTGGCCAGTGCACCTCACTCACGGCCACCACCCATCTGTCAGTGGAGACTTGCATGTTGCTATGATGCTGAACAGATTTCAGTGGAGCAGACTAAGGCAGACTAGTAAGAAAGGACTGGCAATCTGCTTCTGGAATCAGCCAATGGAAACCATATGGATCACAATGATAATTCCAGTGTACGTGGAGTAGCCAATTCAAAGGCAGCTAACAACTCAGCCAGTAAATTTTATGGCATGAGAAACAAGAATTCACTTAACTTCTCCTGGCTTCACTGACCTCCTTAGTAAAATGAAAGGCTAGATCATTCAACTGATTTGATTTACTGAGTGTTTTTCTGTTTTTCTTTCAGATTCTATTGATCTGATCCAAGGTATCTTGTGACTGCTGGCTGGAATCAAGGTTGGTGATACGTTTCTACTGATCATGAATAAACTGTAAAATAAAGTAAAGGGCCTATAGACAGCTAAGTGATAGTATGCTTGTAGAATATGGTAGAAAACTGAAACTTAGAACTGGATATAGTTCATTCCGACTTGGGACCCTTGCAATACAGTTGTACTGTTTGTTTCCATAGTTAATGTAGTTTCTTTGGTCAGTGAGTGTTTCATTTATTTACCTGTCTTACTAACCTACTTTTTTGATTACATAACAAGTTCCAGTTCTAATTCATTCATTCAACAAACACATGTCTCAAAATAATGACTTCTATGTAGCACTGGCTAACATTTTAATGAATGATGAGCTTTCTGCATTTGCAGGAAAACACTTTTCAATTCCACAATTTGGTAGCCGTGTAAAATGCATTTCCTAAGGAGGGTAGGGTTGAAAAATAACTTATCAACTGTAAATTTCAGTTAATTAATTTCTGTTTTTAAGATACCATTCCTTTTGTTCTGTTTTGTCATTAATTGGTTTTGTAAGAGACATAAACTCAGGTTAACTGGGTTTAGAGTAGTAACAGAGCCTTGTAGGGTAATCACATCAATAGCCTTGAATTTCCTTTATTCCTTCTATTTTCGTATCTAGAACATGTATTCAGATTTTCAAACGAAATTAAAAACTAAACCCTGAATGCATTGTGGGCTTTTGTTGCTCATAAAAGAGCAAAATACCAGATGTTGCTAAACTTTCTGTATAGGCTTTTGATTAATAATTAACATGAAGGAAAACATCGCCTTTTCATTTACACTTACGCTAATCAGAAATATAGCCTTCAAAGCCCATATTTACCCTTCAGATTGCAGTGTCTAACGCAGAGCAGGCACATAGTAAATATGTACCCTTTGTGGCCTCAATTCTGACCTTCCTACCCCACTCCCAATACACATCACACACACGCACGCGCGTGCGCGTACACACACACAAATGAAAGGCTACTATTATTTCTCTTTTTCAAGGATTAACTGTGCTTTCCTATCTTAAAATCTGTATGAAAGCAAATTGAATATGTTGGAATTATGACTGTTGCTAATTAGCAACTTAATAAGGAAAAAGTGAAATGACTACAGAAGTGATGGTTTAAGGACTTTATTTGTAAACTATATCATTTTATTATGGGTTGATGTAGTTTGGGGTTGAATTTCTTGAAGACACTTAAGTGGCTTCCCTGTATAGTCTCTCCTCAGTTCTATGTAAATTTGCTGACATTTAAACATGCAATTTCTCTGAAGACTTTTTGGACTTCTGCTACTCTTCTTTCCCTGCCAGCCCCCACCCCATCCACCTGCCAAATAGAAATTACTAGTAGAATGAGATTTTGATAAAGTATAAGTCTTTGAATCAGGAACATTTTCAATGCACTAGGTTAAGTTTGAATAGGTAACTTTGCATTTTAATTAGAAGTAAACTGTATTTTCTCTTCTTTCCTTTTTGGATTTTTGTTTTGTGGTTGGTATGTTCAACATGGCAGTTTGAAACCTCATTCTGGTTTGGCCACTTTTCAGAAAGAAAGAAAACTACAATGAAACATAGAAAATGAAAATGAATAAAAGATTTTGATAAATAAAAAATACCTGTAAGGGTAATACACAAAAACTTGTCTAATCTAGTCCCCTACTCATCTTCTGTAGCGAGAGCTTCTTTTGTGGGAGAGTGAACATAAATTTGAGTGTGTTTGGTAAAATTGTAGAAAGTCAGGATGACTTACATGTTGTAAAGTAAATACATCAATTAAATATATAAAAGTATACATAGAAATGGAAAAATGTCTCTCATTGCCAGGTTGTCGTCCTATTTGGATATGTATAATTCAGCACAGTTGGTATTACTTTTCCTTTTTGCACACAACTGAGAATGAAAAAGATTGTTTTTACATTTGAAAATTAATTATCTAAATCACATTTTCATAAACTATCTAGATGTAGCAAGGTTTTTAAAAAAAATATTTATAATACATGAATTGCCAGAAACAGCCAGAGTCTCAACACAGAATATGATATGTAATGAAAATTACCATGATTTTCTCAACTAGAATTAAGTTTTATTTTTGCAAGGGGAAAAAAAGTGTTTTTTTTAATAGTAAAATTTGTTTTTCTGTAATATTAGCTGAGCAAAGTGACTAGTGTTGTTGTTGTTGTTGGGTGCCACTGAGTCAGTTCCAACTCACAGAGACCCTGTGTACACCAGAATGAAACAATGCCTGGTCTTGCACCATCCTCACAATCATTGCTGTGTTTCAGTCCACTGTTACAGCCACTGTGTCAATCCATCTTGTTGAGAGTCTTCCTCTTTTTAGTTGACCCTCTACTCTACCAAGCGTGATGTCCTTCTCCAGGGACTGGTTCCTCCTAATAACATGTGCAAAGTAAGTGAGACAAAGTCTCACCATCATCCCTTCTAAGGGGCATTCTGGCTCTACTTCTTCCAAGACAGATTTGTTCGTTCTTCTGGGGTCCATGTATATTCAGTATTCTTTGGAAGATGGAAGAAGAAAAGCAAGGAATAACCTGTTGCTGTTGAGTCGATTCTGACTCAGAGCAACCCTATAGAACAGAGTAGAACTGCCCCATAGAGTTTCTAAGGAGTGGTGGGTGAGTTTGAACTGCCGACCTTTTGATTAGCAGCCATAGCTCTTAACCACTGTGCCACCAGGGCTCCAATTCAAATGATAGTTTTTCTAAATCATGGTTTGCTATCTATACTCTCATAATAAAATCTTTGCATATATGAAGTAAGCTCCTTGAGATGATGCAATTCCAAGGAAAGAGAGTGGTTATTAATACATCAAGTATTGAGAGTCCACTTGTGGTGGTTCATTTGAGAGTAGATTCTGTAGAAGGTGTAGAAGTATTAAAAGTGTTCCCTTCTTTGCTCTCCAATAGTCAAGTTATGGGGAGGGAAAACTAAAGCACATAAATAGTAACTAGTATATGATGTTACAATCAAATATTAAATACAGACATAGCTTTCTAGAGCAATCCAGAGGAGATATAATTACATGTCATTTAGGAGGACCTCATTACAAAATGGAGCTTCAGCTGGGTTTAAAGTGAACAGAATTTAAATAGGCACAACAGAGTGTGAGAGGTAGAGAAAGAAGGGCATTTCTTTGAAGGGGTCTGTGTAAGCCAAGGCACAGAGAAGGGAATGAGAATGGGACATTAGCAAACCTGAATGAACATAAGGTGCAGAACAGGTTTACTATGGATGTGGGCTCTTCCCCTTACGTCTCTACTCTCTCTGTCTTCCATCTTTTTTTTTTATCTTTTCACGAATATTGTTGAACTACTGTTATGTATGTCTTTTTTTTTTTTTTAATGTGAACAGAAAACTCAATTCATCATGAGATTGTTCTTGTTCTCTTTGTGTACAAAGAACAGTTAAATAGGAAAATTCTAATGTGGCTGTCTCTTCCAAGAGCTCCCCTTAATAAGTTTTTTTTATTGTCTTAGATTTTGTGATGACAAGAAAAGCAAACGCCAATACTTCAACTTATGGTACCTAAGTGTTCTAACTGGCACTTCTGCTATCTGTATATTTATTTTATTTTAATATTAATATTACTAAGCTTGTTTATAAATTAAAAGTGAATGAAATAGTAAAATTAAGTAGAATATCTCATTAAAATTTTAGATGGAAAATTTGGAATTTCACCATTTAAATTCTTTGTTAAAATATCTAAAAGGGCTCCACTACAGAGAGAAGGATTCATTGTAATTGGTATAAAATGAGCAGATAATTGTTGCTTCTTCAGAAAAAGTAGTCAGTAGACGTTTTCGGTTCTTAAAAAATACTGTTAACTTATTCTAAAGCCAAAAAAAATTTAGATATTAAAATTGAAAGATTAAAGTAAAATCATCATCACTCCTTCGTTACACGCATAGTAACCTGATTGTTGGGTAAATTATCCAGGTAGTACTGTCAGATGCGGCCTTTGCAAGGGAAGGCAGACCTCCATGGGGAGAACAGAATGGACAATATAAAAATAACTGCCCACTTGAAGTGTGTTTGAGATTGGGCATTTACAGCTTTTTGGTGCATTTAACCTAAACATTGCTCAATTTAAAGACCCTCAGAACTCATTCAAATGCTAATGTTTGGCCATCTGCTTTTTTTTAAGCAGAGCAAGCTGAAGGTCATGTGACCCTAATTACTGCATTTAAGCTTTCTAGGAGCAATCACTCAGGTTGCACCCAGAATGAGCATCTGTTGATGATAAATAGATCAGAAGATTACTAAAGACAGGCTTCTCTATAAGACACCAATGATTTATTTCTTAATATGTATATAATACATAGCTAAAACCCGTATCTACTAAGAACATTCTTTTTCTCATACAGTTTCCTTTCTCCTTTAAATTCCTGTTTAAAATTTGGTAGGAACAGTGTAAAATCCCTATTTGTGTGTCTGCGCACGCGTGTGTGCTCATTATATGAGACTACAGCATTCTAAAGAAGCACATGGAGAAAATACTAGCAATGACTAATGAGGAAGCAGCAGCCATCACCTCCACAAATTTTAATTCTCTGTGCAAAGAGGGAAACATTTCCTAAGGGCTAAATATTTCAAGCAGAAATAGTATTTTATATTATTTTATTTTGTTTTAATAATTTAGAGGAAGAGGTGAAGACCTAACTTCTAATGATAAGAGTGTATGTTTAAGAGAAAATTCTTCAGACCACTTAAGGCCTTCTTAGGGTCTTTCTTTAACAAGGCAAATTATTTTCCCTTGCATAAGGCCATTTATCTATCAAGAGATTCTAGTTTCATAGGATAGATTTTAGCAGTGTTGTTTACTTTGCTCCTTATTATACATACTTCTCAGACTCTAGAGGACTCATAGTTTTAAATTTCATTGTTTATTACTTGATTGATTTTTAACCTCACTCATCTCAACCATTGAGCAAAACTCTGTTCGTGTTGAACTGAATGACGGGAATATACAGCAGTACCTTATCAATACCATTTAGTTGTTCTCCCCATCATGGTTAATGACAGTGAGATTAAAGATAACATGGCATCTTTCTTCTCTGGAAAATCTCTCACTGTTGCCAGCTTCCCTCCAAATTTAATTTCAGAGCTTCTTGTAAGTTCTTATTTGGTATTGAGTCAGGCTAAGCTTATTTCCAGTCTGAGTAAAATGTCACCTAGTGCATGATTCATTCCTTAAACAAATGATTTCTTGAGCATTTACAACATGCCAAGAAGTGTGCTAGAAGGGAACAGACAGGCAGAATTCTCTTTTATTCAAGTGATAACTCTCACCATCTTCCAAGTATCACATTTATGTGATATGCTGAAAATACAATGTGTAGTTTGCTAAATGATTTGACCTTGTTTTTTTTAACAATTTTAAAATGCATCAAGAGTTTTTTAAAGCAGTTTTGTGGCAGCACTTGTCAAGTTCTGCACTCCCCCACTTCTTTGTCATTACTAGGAAATGACACAGTTTATTATTTAGAACTAAAAGAAGTCTGATTGGATCGTAACCTTTCCCCTCTCCCTTCATCTGTCTGTCTTTATGCTTCCTCCTTGCTTCTTGTAAACTCTTTAATCTTCTTTCAAAGCAACAGTGAGAGAATTCACAGTGTTGGAAGTCTGTCAGCTGGGACACTGTGCCTTTCAAAGATAACATCAAGAGTACATTCATCATCCATCTGAACTGATAAGCCAGGAAATTGGGATTTTGAGATCAATACTTTGAGCTTCACCTATTCCATTCTATAACACATTTTAAAAGAGAGGAAGTTTCACATGCAAAATCCTAAAATTACTGTTTTCATATATATCAAGACCCTGCATGCTGTTATTCTTGCCAATAAAATGATAGATTAAATATGACAATATATAGTTAAGTTGGTCAGTGTTGTAAGACTTCATATACATAAGATCATAATTCATATTAAAAAGAAAACCTTTTGACAGACCATATGTTTAGAGTTTTGGTTCAGAAAATATTGTCACCATAAATATAAGTCAAATAGGAAGAGTTTGTTCACTCACTTTTAGAGAAGTAGCAGAACCTGTGGTGAGCTGCTCCACACTCTGAATATAGAGCCAGATAGCTCATTTTGCAAACCAGAGTTTAATGCAACTTTGAAAAACTCAGAGTTCCTTAGGCTATATCATGAACTGAGCCATGCCCAGGTTGAAATGATGGGGCTTCATTTACTTCACCAGCTGGATTTCAGCTGTAACATGACATGAAAGAAAATGTCAAGAAAAGAGAGTAACAAACTCCTAGAAGCTAATCCGATCAGAAAAGCGTGGCCATGGACTTCTGAATCAAGACAGAAGTAATGGCTGGAGCAAAAACTATGGCAGTTGCCACAAAACAGCATTATGAACTTGGAAAATTAGAATAGCAGAGATGAAGAAAGGAGCCCTGGTGGCTCAACAGTTAAAGCTTGGTGGTTCGAATCCATCAGCTGGCCAGTGGGAGGAAAGACCTGGCCATCTGCCCCCATAAAGATTTGTTGTTGTTGTTTAGGTGCCCTCAAGTTGATTTCGACTTATAGCAACTGCATGTGACAGAGCACAACTGCCCCACAGGGTTTTCTAGGCTGTAATCTTTACGGGAGTAGATCAACAGGTCTTTCTCCTGCAGGGGAGCTGGGTGGCTTTGAACTGACAAATTTTTTTGGTTAGCAGCCAAGCACTTAACTGTTGCGCCACCAGGGCTCACCTATGAAGAGTATAGCCTAGGAAACCCTATGAGGCAGTTCTACTCTGTCCCATAGTCAGAATGGACTCGACTGCATGCAACAAAAACAGAGAGGAAGAGAGATATAAAATATCAGGAGGAAATCTTACAGATTAAGATTAATGAAACCTACATCCTATCAGTGATGTATAGTGGCATACCTCAGATTGAGGAAAATATTGTTGCTTTTTATATGATATTTCAAGATATGGTTGCAACCAAACTTTTAAAAATAACTTTTGAAAGTGCTATGGATGTCATTAGTATTATATGATTTGGGGTCATTGGTGGAAGGTTCAAATCAATATATTAAAAAAGTATAAAAATCATTGCTATGTGTATCAAGCTCGCAGTTGTGAGTCTTTCCAGAGAGAGGGGCATGGCCTGATATCCCAATTTAGGAAATTGTTATTAGCAGAGTCGTTAATCGAGGTCTTCCTTAAAGCTCTACGTGGAAACTTGTTTTTTATTATTTTACCTTTGGTAAAATCTTAAATCCTCCTCATTTAGGGAAAGTGTTAATTGATGCCACCCCCCTCTGAAGTAAAAGTGGTTCAAACACATTATAATTTACAGACAGAAAACCTGGCCCAATAAACCAAAGGGAAGTCAGCTCAATGCAGCCTATAATTATGGGTGACGAAGTAAGTGTAGTCATGTATCCAACAAATTTATAACTGTCTATGCCTGTTTATCTGGAGCCCTGGTGGCTCAGTGGTTTAGCGTTTGGCTGTTAACCAAAAGTATGGCAGTTCGAATCCACCTGCTGCTCCTTGGAAACCCTATACGGCTGTTCTTCTCTGTCCTATAGGGTCGCCATGAGTCGGAATCGACTTGATGACAGTGGGTGTGCCTGTTTCTTTACATTTGTCTAAATTTAGTCTTAAAATATGACATATGCTCAGGCAAAGCCTGGTAAGACACAAATTAAAATCTGATGTTTATATTCACTTTAAATTATCTTTTGACAGCCCTGGTGGTTCAGTGGTTAAGAGCTCAGCTGCTAACCAAAAGTTTGAATCCACCAGCCTCTCCTTGGAAACCCTGTGGGGCAATTCTACTCTGTCCTATAAGGTCACTATGAGTTGGAATTGACTCGACGGCAATGGGTTTTTTGTTTGTTTGTTTTAAATTATATTTTGACATCCCCTTCCTTTTATTCTTAATTCTTTTTTTTTTTTTATGGTTAGGATGAAGACTTAGATATCAGTTACTCAGGGGAGGCTTCCCTACACTGGGCTAGCTGTTCCAGCCATGCACTATCATAAGGACCTGAATCTCATATTTCATGGTGTTTTCTTTATTCTCATTCCTTAATCAACAGCCATCTCTCTTATTAATTCGGCAGAGACCATGCGTTGTTATTACTGTCTCTTTGGAACCTTCTCATTTTGAGTCATGCCACATCAGTAAATGAAGGTCCTGAAAACTTTACTCTGTCCACATCAAGGTTCACTCTACTTTGAGGAGGCAGCTCTTTCTCAGTCGTATTTTGAGTGCCTTCCAACCTCAAGGGCTCATCTTCCAACACTGTATCAGACAGTGTTCCACTGCTATTCGTAAGGTTTTAATTGGCCAGTGTTTTTACAAGTAGATCCCCGGGTCCTTCTTCCTACTCTGTATTAGTCTGGAAGCTCCGCTGAAACTTGTCCACCATGGGTGACCCTGCTGGTATTTGACATACTGCTGGCATAACTTCCAGCATCACAGCAACGTGCAAGCCAGCACAGTATGACAAACTGACAGAAGAGTGGTGGTAAATACATTTTCCTACTAAGAGACTAAAGACTCAAGTGCATGGACAAACATGACTCAAAATGAGAAGAAACAACTATAAACATCCGTTAATAATCGGAACGTGGAATGCATAGAGTATGAACCTAGGAAAATTGGAAGTCGTCAAAAATGAAATGGACTGCATATTGATATCATTGATGAGCTGAAATGGACTTGTACTGGCCATTTTGAATTGGACAATCATATGGTCTACTATGCCAGAAATGGCAAAATGAAGAGGAATGGCATCACATTCATCATCAAAAAGATATCCTCTGAAGCACAACACTGTCAGTGATAGGATAATATCCATATGCCTACAAGGACGACCAGTTAATATGACTATTATTCAAATTTGTGAACCAACCACTAATGCCAAAGATGAAGAAATTGAAGATTTTTACCAACTTCTGCAGTCTGAAATTGATCAACTATTCAAGTTGCATTAATAATTACTGGTGATTGGAATGGGAAATTTGGAAACAAAGATGAAGGATCTTCAATTGGAAAAATATAGCTTTGAAGATAGAAAAGATGCTGGAGATCACATGATAGAATTTTACAAGACCAACGACTTCTTCATTGAAAATACCTTTTGTCAACAACATAAATGGTGGCTATACACATGGACCTCACCAGATGGAATACACAGGGATCAAATCGACTACATCTGTGGAAAGAGTGGAGAAGCTCAGTATCATCAGGCAGAAAAAGACCAAGGGCAGACTGCAGAACAGACAATCAATTACTCTTATGCAAGTTCAAGTTGCATCTGAAGAAAATTAAACAAGTCCACAAGAGCCAAAGTACGACCTTGAGTATATCCCACCTGAATTTAGAGACCATCTCAAAAATAGATTTCATGCGTTGAACACTAATGACTGAAGACCACGTGAGCTGTAGAAGGACATCATACATGAAGAAAGTAAAAAGGTCATTAAAAAGCCAAGAAAGAAAGAAAAGACCAAAATGGATGTCAGAAGAGACTCTGAAATGAGCTATTGAACGTAGAGAGTGTAAAGCAAATGGAAGAAATTAAATAGAAGAGCTGAATAGAAGATTTCAAAGGGTAGCTCAAGAAGACAAAGTAAAGTATTATAAAGAAATGTGCAAAGACCTGGAGTTAGAAAACCAAAAGTGAAGAATATGCTTGGCATTTCTCAAGCTGAAATAACTGAAGAAAAAATTCAAGCCTCAAGTTGCAATATTGAAGGATTCTATGGGAAAATATTAAACAATACAGGAAGCATCAAAAGAAGATGAAAGGAATACACAGGATCACTGTACCAAAAAGATTTGCTCGATGTTCAGCTTTTTCAGGAGGTAGCATATGATCAGGAACTGATGCTATTAAGGAAGAAGTCCAAACTGCACCAAAGGCATTGATGAAAAACAAGGCTCCAGGCATTGACTGAATACCAACTGAGATGTTTCAGCAAACTAATGCAGTGCTGGAGATGCTCACTCATCTATGCCAAGAAATTTGGAAGACAGCTACCTGGCCAACCAACTGGAAGAGACCAATATTTGTGCCCATTCCAAAGGAAGGTGATCCAACAGAATGTGGAAGTTAACAAACAATATCACACAAAAGTAAAATTTTGCTGAAGATAATTCGAAAATGGTTGCAGCAGTACATGGACAGACAATTGCTAAAAATTTGGGCTGGATTCAGAAGAGGATTTGGAATGAGGAATATCATTGCTGATATCAGATGGATCTTGGTTGAAAGCAGAGAATACTAGAAAGATGTTTGCCTGTGTTTTATTCACTATGCAAAGGCATTTGAGTCTTTGGATCATACAAATTATAGATAACATTGCAGAGAATGGGAAGTCCAGAATACTTAATTGTGCTCATGAGGAACCTGTACATAGACCAAGAGGCAGTCGTTGGAGCAGTACAAGGGGATAGTACCCATTTTAAAATCAGGATAGGTGTACAGCAGGGTTGTATCCTTTCACCATACTTATTCAATCTGTATGCTGAGCAGATAATCTGAGAAGCTAGACTATAGGAAGAAGAACAAGGCATCAGGTTTGGGGGAAGACTCATCAACAATCTGTGATATGCAGATGACACAACCTTGCTTGCTGAACGCAAAGAAGACTAGAAGCACTTACTTATGAAGATCAAAGAATACAGCCTTCAGTATGGATTACATCTCAGCATAAAGAAAACAAACATCTTCACAACTGGACCAATAAGAAACATCATGATAAATGGAGAAAAGATTGAAATTGTCAAAGATTTCATTTTACTTGGGTCCACAATCAACACTCATGGAAGCAGCAGTTAAGACATCAAAGAATGTATTGCTTTGGGCAAATTTGCTCCAAAAGACCTCTTTAAAGTGTTAAAAAGCAAAGATGTCACTTTGAGGACTAAGTAAGGTGTGCCTGACCAAATCCCTGGTATTTTCAATCACCTCATATGCATGTGAAAGCTGGACAATGAATAAGGAAGACCGAAGAATTGATTCTTTTGAATTACGGTGTTGGTGAAGAATATTGAATATACCATGGACTGCCAGAAGAATGAACAAATCTGTCTTGGGAGAAGTACAGCCAGAATGCTTCTTAGAAGTGAGGATGGTAAGACTTTGTCTCATGTGCTTTGGACATGTTATCAGGAGGGACCAGTCCCAGGAAAAGGACATCATGCTTGGTAAAGTAGAGGGTGAGCAAAAGAGAGGAGGACCCTCAACCACATGGATTGACACAGTGGTTGCAACAATGAGCTCAAAGTTAGCAATGATTGTGAGGATGGCATGGGACTGGGCAGTGTTTTCTTCGTTGTAAAAGGGTCATTATGAGTTGGAACCAAGTTGATGGCCCCTAACAACAAGTCCAAAACCTAGCACAGTGCCTGATAAAATGTTAGTACTCATTAAGAATTGCCTAAGGAGCCTTGGCTTCTTAATGGTTAAGCTCTAGGCTGCTAAGCAAAATGTTGGTGGTTCGAATTCACCAGCTGCTCTGTGGAAGAAAAGACCTAGTGGTCTGCTCCCATAAAGATTATAGCCTTGGAAACGCCTGGGGAAGTCCTACTCTGTCACATGGGATCACTGTAAGTCAGAATCTACTCGACAGCAAGTGTTGACTGCTCTTGGGACCCCTCTCATTGTTTTTGTTGGCTAGCTGTTATTATTCCCAACCCTTGCATGTGCCTCTCTATTCCTGTCCTGAGCATTCCCTTTCTACCCACTCCATCTGGGTTCCCTTTTGCTTGGATCTTCTGCGTGTTGGAGACTGGACCTGAATGCCAGGTCTCCACAGCCACCAGCCCTTCCTGTCCTGCAGAACCGCTTTTCTCTTCCTCCTTGGAGGTTCCTTTTATGTTCAACAGTCGATCAAACTGCAATATTTACCCTTAAGGAACTTGGTAAATTTAAAAGCAATCTCTTCAAACTGCGTAAGGGAACCAGTAGAACTGTTCAGCTCCATTTGTTTTTTTAAAATTCATTAATTTTTCTTTTGCCATGTTTGTCTGAATCAAGGATCGGATTGCCCTAGATTTCCAGATTAATCTTCTGCAGATTCAGTGTTAGGTGCTTAGTGTTGTTTATATTTTAAGCGTAACTTTTATGAAACTCTGTATTGAAAAGCCATGACTAACTATGGATGTACTTAAAAAAGAAAGTTCATGGAAATGAAAGGTCTCTTTCAAATCTGTTTTGTTAAGGCTTTTCACATTTAGAAAAGCAAAAGTTAACATTGCTTTTCTCAGTGATGACTCGTACCAGTTTTACTTCTCCCTTTGCTAAATATTTATCATTTATTTGACCTTATTTAAAAAAAAGATAGCAAAACGATTTAAAGCATCAAAAGGCTACATATTATGGTGTGAGTAAATGTTGTTTCACAGCTTATTTTCGTATTCTAGAAGGGTTGGCATGGAAACCTGGAGAAGGCATTTTGGATGCTCAGTGATACACAAAGACTTTCATTTTGAGAAGCCCTGGTTTTCTTATTTATCCCTGTGTGGAATTAATTTTAATGTTCATTTCTATATAATTTTAGGAATATAAATTTTTCCACAGGCAGACGCAGCATCTTTAGTCTATTTTTTAAAAGCAAACTCTACATATTATTAGAGAGTGATGAGGGGGTAGGCAAAGTGAGGGAGAACTTTCAGAATTAAGCAATATAATTCAGTGATTCAAGAATAGACTGTGGAATCATATAAACCTGAGTTCCGTTGCTAGTTCCAGCACTTACTAGCTGTATGACCTTTGCTATGTTAGTTACCTAAAACAATTGAGATTAAAAACTGTTATATATAATATATGCAGTAGTTAGCAGAGTGTCTTGCATAAAGTACACACTCATCAGCTTTTATGATTGTAGTTGTGAAATGCGAGAGTGGGTAAAAGAAAAATTCCACAAGATACTTTGATCCAGAATTATTCTTTTAAGCAGCCATCTTCTTTTGTGTCTTTGTCTTTTGCACAAGTATTGTGAAATGATGGTTATGAATAGTCCCAAGACCTTCACTAATTTATATGTGAATAAGCATCTGTGGGTTAAAACAAGGGTGTGAGAAAGTTCCACATTGACTTTTTTCAGTTCAGGTTTCCCGTTGTGTCATTGTGTTATTGGCTGGAACTCTCTAAACCAATTGCTGCTGAGTCAGTTCCCGCTCATGGGGCACTCACGTCTTGCAGAGCAGAACTGTGGTTCTCATGGCAGTGACCTTTCTGAAGCTGATCGCTAGATCTATCTTCCCAGGCGCCTCTGGGTGGGTGTGAACCACCAACCTTTTTGTTAGTAGTAGAACACTTAACCGTTAGTACCAGCCAGGGACTCCTGGAGCTCCCTAACCTCATGGTAATTAGTGTCTGTCGTTGTCCCTTGAGGTCCAGAGAGCTGGGTTTAATTCCTGCCTCTGCTGCTAAGCAGCTGGTGACCTTGAACAACATTTCAACTCTTGAGACCTAGATTTTCTTGTATATAAATTAAGTGGGGATAAGCCATATGTTTTCTGATATAGATTCCAACTTTTAAATACTGTGATCATATTAGCTTTAGATGTCATAAGACAAGGTCTAGGTTTCTGAGCTCCATTTTTTCTTGACATTGCAAACAGGATTTAAATATGATATTGGAAATTATATGTAGATTATTTTACATCCTCTTATAGCTCTGAATTTACATCACTGCACACAAGCCCAGAAGCTGTCAAATTTTTTGTAAGTGACTTGCTAAATGAATTTGCTAATTTTTTTAACCTTAGATTCACTGAATATTGGGCAAGTTTGATAATACTGGAGCGCTGGTGGCACGGTGTTTAAGAGCTTGGATGCTAACCAAAAGGTAGCTGTTCAAATCTACCAGCCGCTACTTGGAAACCCTATGGGGCAATTCTACTCTCCCATATAGGGTCTACTATGAGTTGGAATCGGCTTGATGGCAATGGGTTTCTGATGATACTGGTTTTCAAAAAAATCCTACCAAATGGATGATAATTATTTCTAAATCTATTTAAAAAATACAAGTCCCTGGGTAGCTCAAACGGTTTGCACTTGACTACTAACCTAAAGGTTGGTGGTTCAACCCACCCAGCAGCACCACAAAAGAAAGGTCTGGCAGCCTACCTCCATAATGATCACAGTCAAGAAAACCCTATGGAGCAGTTCTGTCTGTAACACATGGGGTCACCATGAGTCAAAATCAACTCGATAGCAATGGATTTGGTTGTTTTTGTTGTTTTTTTAAATATAGAAATCGGTTTTTCATCTGCATAGTTAGAGATGATATTCTCTAATTTTACTTAAGCATGCAACAGTTCAAAACCATTGGTATATTCTATATCAAAATAAGCCAATGATATGAGTAAGTCAAGATGAGAGAATATTCCCAAAGGAGCAACTTTCATGTTAAAATTTGCCAGTGTGCTGAAGACTATTAATTCATGGAAGACTGATGTGTCAGCAATAACTGTTGCTAAGCTGGGAAGGGTTCTGCCAAAACTAATTCATTCCTGAATGGATTGACCCTTGGAGTGGCCTTGGGTTAGGGACAACACTAATCATGCCTCTGGAAAGGGTGTCATGGCATAGTTATATAGACCTTACCCCTAAAGGCTCCAATCCTTCTAACAAAAGTTTCACTAAGATACCAGAAGAATCCCAAGAAGATTAATTTTGGAAATTCCACTACGTAAAAATGTCACTGTGTTTTCCTTAAACATATAGTCACATCGTATTCTGTAAACTCCGAAACTACCTAAGTAACTTTGTCCTAACTTTTATGCTCTACATTAGTTTACAATTTCTTTTTCTCCATCACCACCCCCGACCCAAAGAAAGCCTGGAAAAAAAAAATATCTGCACTATAGTAAGTGATTAGTCCCATTTCCTGTAATAATTCTTTTCTTGTGGTTGCTGGTTTCTAGCCAATTCTATTTTTGCATTTATTTTCTCCCATTAGATTCTGGGTTTTTTTTTTTGTTTGTTTTTTTGGTTGTTTTTGGTAGAAGAAGTTTTGTGTTTTCCATTTAGTCAAAATGGAATTCTTCTCATATGATGTCATGATTTTCACATTTTCAAAGCTTAAAAAGCAAGCCAGAGGAGATATGTCTACGTAATTAAACCTATCATGGGCTTTTGTAAAAGATCTGATAACTCAGAAAGTATTTTCTACCAGTTTTGACTGTTGCAGTCAGCTTGGTGCGGCTGGGGTTTAAAAGAGGAAACTAGAAGTCTTAGAAGTGACCTCATAAGAATGCAGAAAACTTAGAGTTTAAATAATAATAATAGACAAAGACAAACAGGGTATTTTACTACGTGCATGAGAATTCTGAAAGTGGAGGGAAATCCGATTCAAAGAGTATCTACATATGCGCACAGAAAGAAAGGCACTGAGGGATCTTTCTCAGGTTCTTGCTTTTTGGTTTATTTCCTTTTTTGTTCTTTTTTGGTATGTGTGTAACACACTGTAGATTCCTTTGGGTAAGACATATGATCGTTTGCAGTTCAGGATCTAAGCATTTATAAATTTATAAAGGAAGGACACTCCCTGATAGCAAATCTTTTCCATCTTTATACTATATGTAAAAAATAACCAAGGATTTACCTTTAGAATTCATGGGGTTTACCTCTTAACTGAACTATCTGTGCCAGATTCTTACAGAAGTATTGGCTGACCTAAATCCTGACTATTTTCCACCATTCTGAAAGTGGAAGAAGGAAACATTGCTATATTAAGAGCTATTGCTAAATCAAACAACATTCCTGTTTTCTGACATCTACGTATGGTCATTGTGGGTTAGAAAAGTTTCATTTTAGATGTGAGGTATAAAATGTGCAAACTTTTTCCTAAGCCTGATTCTCCACAGCAGACCTACGTACGGGTGGGAATCTGTAAAGCTGACCACAAAACCTACTAATAATTTCTCTCCTCTCCCAGAACTGCTTAAACTAGAAGAGGGGCAAAGATGGTCACTGTAAGTTGGAATCGACTTGACAGCAACGTGTTTGGTTTTTTTTTTTTTTTTCTAGGCAGGAGGACTTTCATGAAATCTATACCCTATCTGGACTTCTTTGTACTAATCCTACATCTGGGGGATTAAGTAATTCCTAAAGTTAGATTTGGAATCGTCTCAGGTTCTTGCAGCAGCTCTTACGTCTGGTATCTGGTAGGCATTCTTTTCACATCACCCTGGATAGAATAGGAGCAATTCACCCCAACCCACCCTACCCTGTCTTATTTTTCTACATTGCATTTATATATTACAGATCTATCTGATATGTTTTATATTTATTTGTGTACTTATCATTTGTTTGCCCTAACTAGAATGGGAGGCCCATGAGAGCAGGATCATTTTCTGTCTTGTTCACTGATGTGCCCCTAACTTCTGGCCCAGTTTTTGGCATGTAATAGGTGATCAGTATGTCTTTGTTGAATGAATAACTCTAGTCACTGTTTTTATGCAGCCACTGATGTCTAGATGTCTTTGGTATTTTCTCTCCTGCACACATTCTGTCTCTTCTTTCTCTCCACATGCCCCAATACTGAGGTTATACACTTGATTAAGGAACCATCTCTTCTAGACAGGGGTGGTTTATCCAATAAGCAAGGTAAGCACATCTGTAGTGAACAGTTTCACACGGGTTTTGTGAAAACCCAGACCTAGATTAGAGATACCTAGGTTGGGACCAGCAGTCTCTGTTTTATCAAGCCCTGCAGGTGATTCTGATGCTAAAGTTTGAGAACCAATTATATATGGTATAGTTGCATCCCTGTCCTTATTTATAACTTTTCAAAAACCCTATTAATTTTGGGGTTCATTTTTTCAGGGAAATTGATAGGATTCATATTATACTGAGTCCTCTATCTAGATTAATGCAGAAGGTTAGCCTTTATTTACTAATTGTGATCATGATGGACAAAATCCATTAAATTATGTGCCCTTGTAGAATTTTACAGCGCAGAAACCATCATTTTTTTTTAAATAGCCGAAGTCAAGTATCTGGAAGACCTGACTGTGATTCCCAATCCCTTTTTATCTGCCTACCTCTTCTACCCCATAAAGATACCTACATGACATATATGTAAATTATCCCCAGAGCCTGCTGTAGGTGAGTCATAGTTCTTCAAGGCAAGTATGCAAAATAACTAATTGGTTCTAAAGATAGAAAATAAATACTTTAGAACATAATATATTACATGAATATTATATTTTTCCCAGAAATTCTATTTATTTAGTTTTAGAGAATGATAAGAATGATTGCCTGTGTTTTATTTTAAAATACAAATTTGGCTTTAATTTATAAATTAAACATAGACTGTTGCATTTACTTTTTTATTAAAACCACTTCTATTGTGTGTAGGAAAATAATTTCTGATGCCACATTTCACTTCTTAATTTTATTATAATCTGTTTAACATAGGGACAGACAATTTCCTATGGCTATAAGAGCATCATGATTAGTGCTCTCCCTCAAAAGAGGAACTGGAAGGCCAGCTGAGCGCATGATGTTTTGGAATCTGTACATGTAGATGGATGGATGGATGGGTGGATAGGCAGAGATATAGATAGATGGATAAATATATAAATTTATAGATACACATACGTGTATGGTCTCCTCATTACTTGTGAATATCATATTTGAAATTCTCTTACTCATTAAAATTTATTTGTAACCCAAAAATCAAATAATCGCAGAGCTTTCATGGACATTCATAGACATGTGCAGAGTGGCAGAAAATTTTAGTTACCTGACCCTCACTCCCAGATGAGGTCAAACAAGACAACGTTCTCTCTTTTTATTTCAGCTCTCATACTCTAAGTAAGTGTTATTTCACAGTCTAATTAATGTAATTTTTTTTGCACTTTTGTTGGTGATTTTGCTGTTTAAAATGGCCTCAAAGAATAGTGCTGAAGTGCTATATATTGTTCCTAAACACAAAAAGGCTGTGGTATACCTTACAGAGAAAATATGTGAGTTACATAAGCTTTTTTCAGGCATGAGTTAGTGCTGTTGGTTGTGAGTTCAATGTTAGTTAATCAAGATATATTCAATAAGGTATCTGTGAACAGAAACATGCATAAAACAAGGTTGACAAAAATATTGTGATCAGTTGACAAAAATATCGTGACCAGAGGCTAACATGAATCTAACCTTGTATTTCCCCAGGAGCAATGGCTCAGTATTCAGTATTTTCTAACGTTACAGAACGGAACTACTGTGAATAAAAAACGTTGACTTTTGTGTGTGTGTTTGTGTGTGTGTGTGTGTTTCTCCTCAGATTTTTATTTTACACTTTTAAAAAGACAGTATCATCTCTAGCCTCTCTTTTTCTTGCGGAGGGTCAGTAAATTATTGTGTCTGAAGAATCCTGTGTCTGAACTAAATCAGCATGAGGAGGTGCTATTTGTCCTTCAAAATGGAGCTTGCCATAGTCCCAGTAAGAGATAACAAGGGTCTCAAGTAGGAAAGTGGTGGTGTGGGTGAAGCAGCAGGTACAGCAGTTGTAGAGAACATTGAAGCTTCCCTGCTTGCAGTTTTAGAATGATAGGGCCGTTGTGTTTTGAAGGGAGATAACAAGTTCTGGAAGGCTAAACTCTGTTGTTATCAATATTATATGTAATTGGCAGGGCATTAAGTCCAAACCAATTTGTACTCAAAGCATTGCACATTGATTAAACGTAATGAATAAAGTTTTTGCAAACAATTAAATGTGTGCTCCGATAAAGAGATAGCAGTTGAACCTGCGGGAATGAGGGTCATTGTCTGAAGTGAGTGAAAACCCGTACATCTTCTATGAAAGTCCCTAACATTGCTCCTAAGTCTATTAAAATAGATCTTTAAGAAAAAAAAAATGGGTCTGATAATCAGGAATGTTGTTTATTAATCTGTCCAATCTTATAATGGCACCAAAACCAACCAAACCTGTTGTTGAGTCGAGTCTGACTCATAGGGACCGTTTAAGACAGAGTAGAACCGCCCCATAGGGTTCCCAAGGAGCAGCTGGTGGATTTGAACTGCTGACCTTTCAATTAGCAGCTCCTATAATGGCACAGGTCCCCTAAAATTCCTTCATAATTGTTCTGAGAGTGGAGTTCCATTTGAAATAAGTTGGAAACAAGCAGATTCATTAGTTCTTAATGGGTACTGGCAAAATAAAAATGGCCCAAGAGGAAGAAAGAAGTAACTTTGAGCAGAACCACGTATAAGCTACTTATTTCTCAGTTTAACAATTGTAGTACTAGCTATCATAGAGCAGTTACTCACTTCTGGACTGCTGAAGTAAGTTATTAGGATTAGATATAACCCAATCTTTTTTTTTGGAAGTGATTGTTGGGAGGTCGGGGGGAGGGACTTAGTAATTCCATAGGTGTTGAGGGCAGAACTTTTCCTACCTATACTTAATTTTAACTAGGTTGAGGGGAGAATGACAGAAAACCCAAAATAATAGCAAAGCAGCCAGTCCAAAGTTGGCATAGTGCTCTAGCATTGCCAGGGACCCAGATGTCCTCTCTATTGTTGCCCTGCCATCCTCAACGTGCAACTTCTATTTTGTGTCCAAGATGGCAGCTTCAGCTGGTGTCATCTCATCACATATGCATCCCAGAGAGCAGGAAGAAGAAAATAGAAGGGTATGAGCCCACCACCCTTTACACATATTTCTTACTAATCAAACATACCATTTATTCTCACATCCCATTGGCCAGGACTTAGTTATTTGGTCATACCTTGCTATGTTATCTTTATTTGGAACAAACATGTGCAAAACTAACATCTGAGGATTCTTTTACTGGGGAAAAAAGGGGAAGATGAATAATGAAGGACAGTTTGTAACCTCTGCCACACTAGAATTAGTTCTATTTATTTTGTTAATCAAAGAAGGAAATTCAGATTATTAGGGTTGCAGTGAATGTTCACTGTTCAGTTACATGACTACAGGACAAATATAGAGAGGAAATTAAATATCTCTTGCAGACTGTATAAATTGGGATATTAAAGTTATCTGCTATTTATGAGGTTCACTATTTTTCTCAGTTTGAATTAGATTATAAATTCTAGTAATTGTGTTCATAAGACGACAAATATTTATAAAGTTCCATGCACCACACTAGGCTCCTTCTATATATTACCATTTTTTCTTTATAACCATCCAGTAAGATAGATATTCACCTGCTGTTACAGTTGAAGAGTCTAAGGATTACAAAAGTTGGTTAACTTGCTCAAGGTCACATAAATAATAAGAAATGGAATTCAATTTTAACCCATATCTGTATGATTGCAAATTATGCCCTTTCCCCCATGTCCTTCTGTATCCTGCTAGCCTCTCAGTGGTTATTGACGCTGTATTCAGTATGTTTCATCCATCTTTAAATCCTCCATGTTTAAGACAGCTACTGATTGAAGGGATGAAATACTGAATCTACTATTTTTCCTGATACTGTGAAGTATTTCATCATTTATAGACTATTCAAAGCCATCTAGTGCATTTGCTACTGTTCAATATCTGATTAAATTCAGATAATGGCTAAAATTTTATTGAGTGAATTTGATGACATGGTAAATGAGAAATTCCAAATAGTTTTTTCTTCATAATAAAAATGAAAGAAAGAGAGAGATTAATAGGGAAGAAAAGACAATGTCCTCTTTGTTTCTAAGTTCTTGCTGTACCTGAGTCTCCTCATGTTGTGGATTTGTTTTGTCCATAATATATCCCCAAATATCTGCTGCCCCTCTTTCAAAACTTATTTAGTAGCGTGTCTTTTGAAACCATGTCATTTAAGAAAGCATGCCTAGTGCCATTTAGTGGTTATTACATTGAGTGCTACAGTAAAGAAAATATAAATGCTTCTTTTATGAGCTAGCAGACTTTCTTGAAATTAGTTATAAAATATTTAGATATGTGTTTGCCACATTTATGCATATCAGCCTTGAAAATAATGAGTTGAAAGTTGAAAAACATTTGCCTTCAATACCCTTGAGATGTTTATTGGTTGGTTAATATGACTTATTTTTTGGTATGGTTTCAAAAATATTTTTAAAAAATTAAGGTATGTTAACTTTGTTTTGAAATTTGAAAAACAAGATTTGTGATACATGGGCTGTTGATTTAAACTGCTTTTGCAGACAACTCCTGTTTTGCTTTTAATGCTAAATTTGTTATTAGTTGCCATCAAGTCGGCTCTGACTCATGGCGACTCCACGTTCAACATAATGAAATGTTGCCTGGTCCTGTGCCGTCTACAGGATCACTGGTATGCTCGAGTCCATTGTTGTGGCCATTCCAACCTACAAGGCTCATGTTCTAGTACTGTATTGGACAATATTCTGTTGTGATTCATAGGTTTCAGTGGCTAATTTTTGGAAGTAGACGTCAGGCCTTTCTTCCCAGTCTGTCTTAGTTTGGAAGCTCCACTGAAATTTGTCTGCCATGGGTGATCCTGCTGGTATTTGAAGTACGATAGCATTTGCTTCTTAACGCAAACCAACACAGTACAACAAGCTGACAGATGGGTGGTGGATGCTTAGTTTAACTGGATTTAATTATCTAGATACAAACAGCCTTGGGCATTTAGGGGTGCTCTTATGTCACCAACATTAGGCATCTAAGAGAAGAGGCTTATTGACAAAAGCTGTCTTTAAACAATGTTATTCTTTTCTAAAATATGCATGTTGATTGTTTCCTTCTTTTGACTAATTGGAAAACAAGAGCCCTTGGTAGAGACAGGCCTCCTCAACTCTTATGTGACCTAGGGTTTATTTATTTCACATAAGCTCTACGTCTTCATCCTATCATCCTCGTCAACATGATCATGCCTAATATTTGGCGAGTGCTAAGCCCTTAACGTGTTATTTCACTGAATTCTTACAACACTTCCAAAGAACTAGGTAATATTATTATCCCCATTTTTAAGATGATGTAATTGAAATTTAGTACAGTAAGCAATTTTTCCCACAGTCTCACAGTTTATAACTGGATTCAGATTGAGACAGTCTAAAATCTGGAAACTGCCCTCTTAGTCATAATGCTCTACACCCATATACACCGACTCACAGACTCTTAAATCTGGGCTGGCTGTGTTTAGATGGCCACTCTTTAAGTGCTCTTCCATTAAATTGTTTCTTTCCATTTTTGGCTGTCTCTCTGGAATTCTGGATCACAAAATGACATTATTCCTCCATGGACAAGTTAGCATAGCTACATCTACAGGTTTATTGCATTTGCCATTTTGATTTAATTGATTGGTTATTTTCGTTAACCAATAAGTTTTATAAAATTTTCACCAGTGAATTTGGTGGTAGTTTTAATGTATCTTTAACCTATATTTTGAAAAAACTAGGCTTAACCTGCTCTCAGGTGAACTCATGAAATAGCTGATTTGTCCACCCCTCACCCTATCCCCTACACCACTTTTCCCTTTCAGATGTTTGCCATTCAAGGGGCCTGCACTGCCTTCTTTGCTCATTGCCGCTTTTCACCCACTTCAAAACCAAAAACCCATTGCCGTCAAGTCGATTCCGACTCATAGTGACTCTATAGGACAGAGGAGAACCGCCCCATAGGGTTTCCAAGGTGCGGCTGGTGGATTCGAACCTCTGACCTTTTGGTTAGCAGCTCAGCTCTTAACCACTGCACCACAAGGGCTCCATTAAAAAATAAGTGCAAATTTATTTTCTCATTATTCTTCCCTATTGCCCACACTCCCCAAGCTAAGGTATGTTTTAAATATTATTTTCTTCTGGTTTCCTAGATTTTACATTTTTATTGTGGATGTTTTAGAAAGTACAGAGCAGTATAAAGAAGCAGGAAAAAAAAAAAAAAAGAGAGAGCCCACGATTCTACCGTCCAGATGCAACTACAGTAAGCATTTTGACAGCTTTCCTTCCAGCCTTCTTTTGTTGTATGAGAAATTTCTAAGGCATGAGGAATCATTTTATTAATAGGATGTTGTTGTTAGGTGCAGTCAAGTCGGTTCCTACTCATAGAGACTCTCTGCACAACAGAAAAAAATACTGCCCAGTCCTGCGCCATCCTCACAATCGTTGCTATGTTTCACCCTATTGTTGGAGCCACTGTGTCAATCCATCTCATTGAGGATCTCCTCTTTTTTGCTGATCTTCTACTTTACTAAGCATGATGTCCTTCTCCAGGGACTGGTCCCTCCTGATAACATGTTCAAAGTAAGTGAGACAAAGTCTCGCCATCCTTGCTTCTAAGGAGCATTCTGGCTGTACTTCTTCGAAGACAGATTTGTTCATTCTTCTGGCAGTCCATGGTATATTCAATATTCCTCACCAACACCATAATTAAAATATATCAATTCTTCTTCAGTCTTCCTTATTCGTTATCCAGGTTTCACATGCGTATGAGGTGATTGAAAATATCATGGCTTGAGTCAGACACACCCTAGTCCTTGAAGTGACATCTTTGCTTTTTAACACTTTAAGGAGCTCTTTTGCAGCAGGTTTGCCCAATGCAATACATCATTTGATTTGTTGACTCCTGTTTCCCTGGGTGTTGATTGTGGATCCAAGTAAAATGAAATCTTTGACAACTTCAGTATTTTCTCCATTCATCGTGATGTTGCTTAGTAGTCCAGTTGTGAGAATTTTTGTTTTTATGTTGAGGTGTAATCCATACTGTAGGTTGTGGTCTTTGGTCTTTATCAATAAATGGTTCAAGTCCTCTTAGCTTTCAGCAAGCAAATTTGTGTCATCTGCATATTGCAGGTTAAGTCTTACCCCAATCCTGATGCTGTGTTCCTCTTCATATAGTCCAGCTTCTCGAATTATTTGCTCAGCGTACAGATTGAATAAGTTATGATGAAAGGATACAACCCTGATGCACACCCTTCCTGATTTTAAACCACACAGTATTCCCTTGTTCTGTTCAAATAACTTCCTCATGGTCTATGTACAGGTTTCTTGTGAGCACAACTAAGTGTTCTGAAATTCCCATTCTTTGCAATGTTATCAATAATTTGATATGATCCACACAGTCGAACGCTTTTGCATAGTCAATAAAATACAGGTAAACATCTTTCTGGTATTTTCTGCTTTCAGCCAAGATCCATCTTACATCAGCAATGATATCAAATGAGCAAAACTGACTAACTGTTCCGCAGTCTGCCCTGGCCTTGTTCTGACTGATGATATTGAGCTTCTTCATTGTCTCTTTCCACAGATGTAGTCGATTTGATTTCTGTGTATTCCATCTGGTGAGGTCCACATCTATAGTCACCATTTATGTTGTTGAAAAAAGGTATTTGCAATGAATATGTATTGGTCTTACAAAATTCTATTATGGGATCCCCAGAGTCGTTTCTGTCACCAATGCCATATTTTCCAATGACTGGTCCTTCTTTGTTTCCGACTTTCACATTCCAATCACCAGTAATTATCAATGCATCTTGATTTCATGTTTGATCAGTTTCAGACTGCAGAAGTTGGTGAAAGTCTTCAATTTCTTCATCATTCTTCAATATTAGTGGTTGGTGCATAAATTTGAGTAATAGTCATGTTAACTGGTCTTCCTTGTAGGCATATGGATATTATCCTATCACTGACAGCATTGTACTACAGGATAAATCTTGAAATGTGAAGCCATCCCTCTGCAATTTGTCATTCCCGACATAGTAGACCATATGATTTTCCAATTCAAAATGGCCAGTATCGGTCGATTTCAGCTTCCTAATGCCTAGGATATTGATCTTTATGCGTTCTGTTTCATTTTTGACGACTTCCAATTTTCCTGGTTTCATAATCCATACATTCCATGTTCCAAATATTAATGGATGCTTGCAATGGTTTCTTCTCATTTTGAGTCGTGCCACATCAGCAAATGAAGATCCCGAAAGCTTGACTCCGTCCACGTCATTAAGGTTGACTCCACCTTAAGTGGAGACCCTGGTGGCGTAGCAGTTAAGAACTATGACTGTTAACCAAAAGATCAGCAGTTCGAATCCACCAGGCACTCCTTGGAAACCCTATGGGGCGGTTCTTCTCTGTCCTATAGGGTAGCTATGAGTTGGAATCAACTCGACGGCAACAGGTTTTGATGTTTTTTCTACTTTGAGTAGGCAGCTCTTCCCTAGTCATCTTCTGAGTGCCTTCCAACCTGACAGGCTCATCTTCTGACACTATATCGACAATGTTCTGCCGCTATTCATAAGTTTTTCACTGACCAATTTTTTTAGAAGTACACCGCCGGGTCCTTCTTCTTAGTCTATCTTAGACTGGAAGCGCCGCTGGAACCCGTCCACCAAGGGTGACCCTGCTGGTATTTGAAATATGGGTGGCAAAGCTTCCAACATCACAACAATACGCAAGCTGCCACAGTACCACAAACTGACAAATGATTGGTGGATTAATAGGATACAACCCTTTAAAATAAAAGTGTGATTGTCAGGGTTTGCATCCAGGAATGATTAGACAAAAGCTTCTGGTCATCTGAGCCATCAATGAGAGCCTAAATTGGTTTGTTGTGGGTAAATTGAGGTAATGCTACCCATCAGGGGAGGACAAGAAAGTTACTCACAGGCCAAGATCATTCCTGAGAGAACTAGGGTAGAACATGGTCTAGGACAGCTGGTCCAGGTAAGAAAGTTGACAAAGACAAAGGCAAGTCTTTCCAGGAGTTGTCATTACTCAAGGAGGGCAGAAGCAGGGACCTGCCCAGCTAGAGGAAATGGGAGCTGAATGCTGGCAGAAGAAACAAGAGCATCGCAAGAGAGTAGGGCTCCAAAGGGCCAGCTAGCAGCCTAGCTGCCCCAAGAGGGTATGCAAAATACCAAGTTAACCTGCCAAACTGTGGGGAACTTCCACCTTCAAGCATGGGCCAACTTGATTATTTCTGAGCCCTGCAAGTAACTGATACGCGAACTTTTGTTAGTTTGCCATTAATAATAGCTAACGTTTCTTGAGTGCGTGTCCAGCACTGGCTCATCTATATCCTGGTGTTATCTCATTTAGCCCTTACAACAAGTCAGTTACTGTTAGGATCTCCATTTTACAGATAAGGAGTCAGAGGCTATCAGAAGCTGAAGATTTTGCCCAAAGCCACTAGGATAAATAGAGGAATAGGAGTTCCAGTCCAGGAATTATGTGACTCCAGATTTCTTTCTGTTAGCCACCACGTGGTCTATGACTTAGTCTTTTGTCTGGGGCTTATGGTGGGATTCTCTCCTACTAGAAAAGACTATTGTGTGCGAGGGTGATATTTTCTGGGGATCCTCAAGTCAATGTACAGAGGTAACATTGCTCATTGCTGTTGTTAGCTGCCCTTGAGTCAGCCCCCACCTCAGGCCAACCTTATGCATAATGAAGCAAATGCTGCCCTTGCCCTGGGCCATCCCCATGATCGGTTGTGGATGGAACCACTGTGATCTATTAGCTCCTCTAAATTGCATTATGTAAACCTGATCTATAAAAATGTCAGATATTAAAACTGTCTCCTGATTTTGAAGTATTCTAGACCTCTTAATTCTGTCAACCTTACCCAATTGGTTATTTCTACTTATTTACTCTAAGCTGAACCTTAATTTTATTCACATAGAATTAAATAATAAATACCTTTCTCAATTGCCACAAATCCTACAGGACTTAACATTCAATTTTTAAGTGCATTACTGCTCTAAACAGCAGGCAGTTTTAAAGGTAACCTGTAGGGACATGAAGAAATGTTTGTGAGATCTGAAGGCTACGTGCCCTGCCGTCATTCCAGAAATGGAATACTTGCATTTAAATATATATATATATATATATAATATATAAAACAGCTTTAAAAAAAAAATAAACAAACCAAATCTGTTGCCTTTAAGTAGATTCTGACTCATAGTGACCCTATAGGACAGAGTAGAACTGCCCCATAGAGTTTCCAAGGAGCGCCAGGTGGGTATGAACTGCCAACGTTTTGGTTAGCGATCATAGCACTTAACCACCAGGGTTTCCCAAACAGCTTTAGTGAGATAAAATTTGCATACCATACAATTTACCCATTTAAAGTTTAGAATTCAAAGGTTCTTGGTATATTTATAGATATGTGCTATTTTCACCACAGTCAATTTCAGGACATTTTCATCATCTTAAAAAGACACATCCTACCCTTTAGTTGTTGTTGTTAGGTGCCCTCAAGTAGGCTCTGACTCATGGCGACCCCATGTACAACAGAATGAAACACTGCCCAGTCCTGTGCCATCCTCACAATCGTTATGCTTGAGCCCATTGTTGCAGCCACTGTGTCAGTCTCATCCTCTATTCCTCTCCCCTCCCCACCCAACCCCCATCTACTTTCTGTCTCTATTAGTGTTAATTGCCTTCCAGCGTGCTCCAGCTTATGGTGACCTTGTTTATAACAGAAGGGAATGATGCCCAGTCCTGGTTCATCTTTGTGATTTTGGTATGTTTCAGTCCATTGTTGCAGCTATTGTGTTGTTGTCAGGTGCTGTCGAGTTCGTTCCAACTCATAGCGACCCCATGTACAACAGAACAAAACACTGCCCGGTCCTGTGCCAGCCTCATAATCGTTGTTATGCTTAAACCCACTTAGACTCCTAAATTTTGCAAAGTGTTTTAAAACGTCTGTGGTTCTTAAAAACATTCTGCACTTACTTCAGACGTGGCTGTGTACTTGCCAGTGTATTTTTCAGCCACGCATGCTTGGTTCACTGTAGTCTTCCCCTCTAATCTTGCAGAATATCTTTTATTGCAGAGGTTAATCTAATCAATCTAATCAATGGCTTTAGATTGGAGTAAAAAGGAAGCTGTGAAGCAGATAACAGCTAATGCATTTTTGGAGGCTTTATAGTTTTAGCCTCCATCAATAAAATCACAAAGCCAGAGTAAGACTGGTCATAAACGGCATATATTATTATTAAATTATTTTTATATACAGTATTTTTAGGCTTTCTCAGTTGTATCGAATGAAATATAATTGTTTGATTAAAATAATATAGAAGCTAGTATAATTTAAAATTTTACTTAATTATTCTCTGTTCCTCATTGTCTTCACCTATAAACTGATCTGCTATATGATAGTAACTGAAATGGAATTGAATGTTATACGCATTTGCTCCATTCATTGTATCTTAGTGAATAATTATGCAAATAATTTGTAATACATTTGTAAACCTAGAATGAGTTTTTTCCAAAACCAGATGATTAGCTCCTACAAAATGTTCTTTTTTTTTTTTTTTTGAGTGTGAATTATTTATTTTTTATTTTTTTCCCATACAAAAAATTTATACAGACATTGTTGTGTGACCCTAATTGCTTTCCCTGTACAGTGACAGCACACTCCTCCTTTCCACCCCTGATTCCTCATGTCCATTCAGCCAGCTCCTAACCCTCTCTGCCTTCCCATCTAACCCCCGGACAGAAGCTCCCCGTTTAGTCTCTTGTATCTACTTGAGCTAAGGGGCACACTCCTCACGAATATCACTTTGTGTCCCACAGTCGAGTCTAATCCCTGTCTGAAGAGTTGGCCTCAGAAATTGTTTTAGTTCTGAGCTGATAGAAATCCGGGGGCTATGCTCTCTGGGGTTCCTCCAGTCTCATTCAGACCATTAAGTCTGGTCTTCTTACTAGAATTTGAGTTCTGCACCCCACCTTTCTCCTGCTCCATCCAGGACTCTCTGCTGTATTCTGTGAGGGCGGTCATTGGTGGTAGCCGGGCACCATCTAGTTCTTCTGGTCTTAGGCTGAAGAAGTCTCTGGTTTATGTGGCCCTTTCTATCTCTTGGGCTAATACTTGTGTCTTTGGTGTTCTTCATTCTCCTTTACTCCAGGTGGTTGGGACCAATTGATGCATCTTAGATGGCTGCTTGCAAGCTTTTAAGACCCCAGACGCCATTCACCAAAGTGGGATGCAGAACATTTTCTTAATAAACTTTGTTATGCCAGTTGACCTAGATGTCCCCTGAAAGCATGGTCCCCAGACCCCTACCGCTACTCTTCCGTCCCTCAAAGTGTTAAACTGTATTCAGGAAACTTCTTAGCTTTGGTTTAGTCCAGTTGTGTTGACTTCCTCTGTAGCATGTGCTGTCCTTCCCTTCACCTAAGATAATTCTTATCTACTATCTAGTTAGTGACTAAATTCACTCAGCATAATGACCTCCAGCTTCCTCTATGTTATAAGATGTTTCACGGTTTCATTGTTGTTCTTTATTGTTGCGTAGTTCATTGGACATACCATGATTTGTTTATCCATTCATCTGTTGATGGGCACCTAGGTTGTTTCCATCTTTTTGCTATTGTGAACAGTGCTGCAATGAACGTGGGTGTGCATATATCTATTCATGTGATGGCTCTTGTTTCCCTAGGATATATTCCAAGGAGCAGGATAGCTGGATCGTATGGTACTTCTATTTCTAGCTTTTTAAGGAAGTGCCAAATTGATTTCAAAACTGGTTGTACCATTTTACATTCCCACCAACAGTGTAAAAGTGTTCCAGTCTCTCCACACCTCTCCAACATTTATTATTTTGTGTTTTTTGGATTAATGCTAGCCATGTTGGGGTGAGATGTTATTTCATTGTAGTTTTGATCTGCATTTCTCTAATGGCTAATGACTGTGAGCATTTCTTCATGTGTCTGTTAGCCACCTGAATATCTTCTTTGGTGAAGTGCCTGTTCCTATCCTTTGCTCACTTTTTAATTGGGTTATTTGTCTTTTTGTTGTTAAGGTTTTGCAGTATCTTGTAGATTTTAAGAGATTAGACACCGACTGGATTTGTCATAGCCAAAATTTTTTTCCCAGTCTGTAGGTTGTCTTTTTACTCTTTTCATGAAGTCTTTTGATGAGCATTTTGATTTTTAGGAGCTCCCAATTATCTAGTCTTTCTTCTGGTGCTTGTGCATTGTTACTTATGGTTCGTATTGTATTTATGCCATCTATTAGGGCTCCTAGCATTGTCCCTATTTTTAATTTCATGATCTTTATTGTTTTCAATTTTATATTTAAGTCTTTGATCTATTTTGAGTTAGTTTTTGTGCATGGTGTGAAGTATGGGTCTTGTTTCAGTTTTTGCAGATGGATATCCAGTTATGCCAGCACCATTTGTTAAAGAGACAGTCTTTTCCCCAGTTAACAGACTTTGGGCCTTTGTCAAATATCAGCTGCTCATAGGTGGATGAATTTGTGTCTGGATTCTCAATTCTGTTGCATTGGTCTATGTGTCTGTTGTTGTACCAGTACCAGGCTGTTCTGACTATGGTGGTGGTATAATAGGTTCTAAAATCAGGTAGTGTGAGGCCTCCCACTTTGTTCTTCTTTTTGTGTAATGCTTTTCTTGTTCGGGGCCTCTTCCCTTTCCATATGAAGTTGGTGATTTATTTCTCCATCTCATTAAAAAATGCTGGTGGAATTTGGATCAGGATTGCATTGTATCTGTAGATTGCTTTGGTTAGAATTGACATTTTCACAATGTTGAGTCTACCTATCCATGACGCATGGTATGTTTTTCCACTTATTCAGGTCTCTTTTGGTTTCTTGTGGTAGTGTCTTGCAGTTTTCATTGTACTGGTCTTTTACGTCTCTGCTTAGATTTATTCCTAAATATTTTATCTTCTTGGGGGCTATGGTAAATGGTATTGATTTGGTGATTTCCTCTACGAAGTTCTCTTTGTTGGTGTAGAGGAATCCAACTGATTTTTGTATGTTTATCTTGTATCCTGAAACTTTGCTGAAATCTTCTATTAGTTCCAGTAGTTTTCTTGTGGATTCTTTGGGATTTTCTGTGTATAAGATCATCTCATCTACAAGCAGAGATACTTTGACTTCTTCCCTACCAGTTTGGATGCCCTTTAGTTCTTTTTCTAGCCTAATTGCTGTGGCTAGGACTTCCAGCACAATGTTGAATAAGAGTGGTGATAAAGGGCATACTTGTTTCGTTCCCATTCTCAAGGGGAAAGCTTTCAAAGTCTCTCCATTTAGGATGATGTTGGCTATTGGCTTTGTATAAGTGCCCTTAGTTATACTGAGGAATTTCCCTTCTATTCCTATTTTGCTGAGAGTTTTTATCATGAATGGGTGTTGGACTTTTTCAAATGCCTTTTCTGCATCAATTGATAAGATCATGTGGTTCTTGTCTTTTGTTTTATTTATGTGATGGATTACATTGATTGTTTTTCTCATGTTGAACCATCCCTGCATACCTGGTATAAATCCCACTTGATCATGGTGAATTATTTTTTTGATATGTTGCTGCATTCTATTGGCTAGAATTTTGTTGAGGATTTTTGCATCAATGTTCATGAGGGATATTGGTCTATAATTTTCTTTTTTTGTGGTGTCTTTACCTGGTTTTGGTATCAGGGTTAAGCTGGCTTCATAGAATGCATTTGGGAGTATTCCATCCTTTTTTATGCTCTGAAATACCTTTAGTAGTAGTGGTGTTAACTCTTCTGAAAATTTAGTAGAATTCTCCAGTGAAGCCATCTAGACCAGGGCTTTTTTTTGTTGTTGGGAGTTTTTTAATTACCTTTTCAAGCTCTTCTTTTGTTATGGGTTTATTTGGTTGTTCTACCTCTGTTTGTGTTAGTTTAGG
The DNA here is from genome assembly GCA_030035585.1 of Dugong dugon. Lineage (NCBI taxonomy): Eukaryota > Metazoa > Chordata > Mammalia > Sirenia > Dugongidae > Dugong > Dugong dugon. Next base: position 172,029,812 of record CM057461.1, read on the forward strand.
TAGATAGTGAGTTTCTAGAAATTTGTCCATTTCCTCTAGGTTTTCAAATTTGTTAGAGTATAATTTTACCTAGCATTCTGTTATGATTCTTTTAATTTCAGTTGGGTCTGTTGTGGTATCACCCATCTCATTTCTTTAATGAGTTATTTGCTTCGTCTCCTGTTTTTCTTTTGTCAATTTAGCCAATGGTTTATCAGTTTTGTTGATCTTTTCAAAGAACTAGCTTTTGGTCTTGTTAACTCTTTCAATTGTTTTTCTATTCTCTATTTTATTTAATTCTGCTCTAATTCTTATTATTTCCTTTCTTCTGGTGCCTGAAGGCTTCTTTTGCTGTTCTCTTTCTACTTGTTCCAGTTGTAGGGTTAATGTTTTGATTACGGCCCTTTCTTCTTTTTGGATGTGTGCATTTATTGCTATAAACTGACCTCTGAGCACTGCTTTTGCTATGTCCCAAAGGTTCTGGTAGTATGTGTTTTTATTCTTGATTGATTCTATGAATTTCTGTATTCCATTCTTAATTTCTTCTATAACACAATAGTTTCTGAGCAAGGTGTTTTTCAGTTTCCATGTGTTTCATTTTTTTCTCCTTGCTTTTTCTGTTGTTGATTTCTATTTTTATGACTTTACAGTCATAAAAGATGCTTTGTAATATTTCAATGCTTTGGATTTTGTTAAGGCTTGCTTTATGGCCTAATATGTGGTCTATTCTGGAGAATGTTCCATGTGCATTGGAAAAGAAAGTATACTTGGCTGCTGTTGGGTGGAGTGTTCAGTGTATGTCTATGAGATCAAGTTGGTTCATTGTAGAATTTAGCTCTTCCATGTCTTTGTTGAGCTTCTTTCTAGATGTCCTGTCCTTCACTGAAAGTGGTGTGTTGAAGTCGCCTGCTACTATTGTGGAGCTGTCTATCTCTCTTTTCAGTGCTGTTAGAGTTTGTTTTATGCATTCTGGAGCCATGTCATTGGGTGCGTAAATATTTATTATAGTTATGTCCTCCTGGTGTATTGACCCTTTAATCATTATATAGTGTCCTTCCTTATCCTTTGTGGTGGATTTTACTTTAAAGTCTGTTTTGTCAGAGATTAGTATTGTCACTTGTGCTCTTTTTTGAGTGTTGTTTGCTTGATCTATTTTTTTCCATCCTTTGAATTTTAGTTTGTTTGTGTCTTTAAGTCTGAGGTGTGTCTCTTGTAGGCAGCATATAGACAGACCGTGTTTTTTAATCCAATCTGCCACTCTCTGTCTCTTTATTGGTACATTTAGTCCATTAACATTCAGCGTAATTATTGATAGGTAGGAGTTCAGTGCTGTCATTTTGATGTCTTTTTCTGTGTGTTGTTCACAGTTTCTCTGTTACACCTAATTTTCTGTGCTGAATCATTTTTCTGTATGTATTGTCTTTTCATCTTTTTCATTGTTGTTGATTTTGTGTTTGCTGAGTCTTTATATTTTTCTAGTTTTTATTTTGACTTGTAAATTGTTAGTTTCCTTTGTGGTTACCTTAAGATTTACCCCTATTTTTCTAAGTTTATACCAGTCTTTTATTTCTTTATATAGCCTTGACTTCCTCTCCATATCAAAAATCTATGTCTACATTTTTTAAGTTCCTCTTTTTTGTTTTAATGTTGTCATCTTTTACATATCGACGTCTGTTTCCCTATTTTCAGTGTTTTAGCTTTGATTTCTTTTTGTGACTTCCCTATCTGGGTTGATATCTGGTTGCTCTAGCCTGTGTTCTAGTCTTGGATTGTTATCTGATGTTACTGATTTTCTATCCAGAGGGCTCCCCTTAGTATTTCTTGTAATTTTTGTTTGGTTTTTGCATATTCCCTAAACTTCTGTTTATCTGGAAATGCCCTAATTTCACCATCATATTTGAGAGACAATTTTGCTGGATATATAATTCTTGGCTGGCAGTTTTTTTCCTTCAAGACTTTATATATGTCATCCTATTGTCTTCTTGCCTGCATGGTTTCTGCTGAGTAATCCGAGCTCATTCTTATTGACTCTTCTTTGTAGATGACTTTTTGTTTATACCTAGCCACTCTTAATATTCTCTCTTTATCTTTGGTTTTGGCAAGTTTGATTAGAATATGTCTTGGTGACGTTCTTTTGGGATCTACCTTACGTGGGGTTCGGTGAGGATCTTGGATAGATACCTTGTCGTCTTTCAAGATGTCAGGGAAGTTTTCTTCCAACAAATCTTCAACAATTCTCTCTGTATTTCCTGTTATCCCCCCCGTTCTGGTACTCCAATCACTCATAGGTTATTCCTCTTGATAGAGTCCCACATAATGCTTAAGGTTTCTTCATTTTTTAAAATCCTTTTATCTGATTTTTCCTCATATAAGTTGGTGTCAAGTGCTTTATCTTGAGTCTCACTAATTCTGACTTCCATTGCCTCAGTTCTGCTCCTATGACTTTCTATTGAGTTGTCTATTTCTGAAATTTTATTTTTAATCTTCTGGGTTTCTGACTGCTGTCTCTCTATGGATCCTTGCAGCCTGTTAAATTAGTCATTATGCTCTTCTCTAATCTTTTTAATTTCTTCTATTGCGTGTTCTGCGTTAAGCAAAATTGATTAATTTCCTTCCTAATTTCTTGAAGAGTTGTTATATTAATCTTTTGTATTCTGCCTCTGGTAATACCAAGAAATTTTCCTCTTCTGGTAAATTTCTAGATTCTTTATTTTGGGAGCTTGCCGAAGCCATCATGGATTGCCTCTTTATGTGATTTGATATTGACTGTTGTCTCCGAGCCATCAATAAGTTATTATATTTATTTATTTTATGTTTGCTTACTGTGTCCTAGGTTCTTGTTTTGTTTTGATATGCCCAAATGGGCTGCTCATATGAGCTAGTTTGATTATTGGAGACTTTGAAGCTCTAATGTCCTGTCACCAAGTGGTTAGATGTGTTACTAAGTATGTGAGCTCAGGAGTCTGCCCACTCCTCCTGAACGGATTCAGCTCAGGTGCCCAGGTAGATAGCCACCAAGTGCATGGTGTAGGGTCTCATTTACAGTCCTAGACAGGCATGGGTGATTGGTGTAGGCACAGGCTTCTGGCTGCAGCAGGGGGTCACACTCTGAGCAAGTCAGAGGGCTGACAGTCACCCCTGAGTGTCCAGAAGGAAAGCGTGTCCCTGTGCCCTAGAGTGCATAGGTGGGTGGGTTTTACAGCTGAACTGTGAGCACCTAATGCTGTTGGCTGTAAGGACTGGGGTGCACCTCTTGTTCATGGGCTCCCATCGCAGGTGGCTAGGTGGCATGGGTGGAGCCACCAGTCCTCAGGTCCCTGATGTGGGTAGGTGAAGACCCTGCTTAATGGGCAGAGCAGTGTCAAATGTCAAGAACCTGCCAGTTCATAGCTGAAACAGTTGAGGTTAGAGTTCCGGTATATACCCCGTTGTACTGCGGTAATGAGGGCCAATGCTGTTGAAATGGGCCCACATAAATCTCTGCAGGGGGAAAGAGCACTCAAAGCCATGGATCCCTTATGCCTGTGCCTAGGCAAAGAGCTGTGCCTACCCTGGGTTCCTGGCTTAGGGGAGCTGGCAGTTTATTTTTTCCCCTATATGTTAATTTGTTCATTCTCCAAGGCAGAGAGAATGGCTCTGGGCATGTGACAAATCCTACTTCTGGCCCAGGGGACTCAGCAATTGCTGAAGCCCTTCTGGGACCCAGTACAGAGCAGGGAGTGGGGAGGTAAACGGGAGAGAGGTTTTTCCCTAAGTGAGGTGTTTTTGAGCCGCATGTTAGGCTATACGCAAGTACTTATCTTTTGCTGATCCAGGGCTCCTTCTCACTGGTTCTGGGTGACCGTGTAGACTCTCTGTTGCTGGGTCACTCCTAGTGCAGAATATGCGCCTCCTGAGCACTGCTGCTTGCCTGCCTCACTGCTCACCCCGAGCTGATCAGGCCTGGACGGCTCAGGCTCTCGCCAGGTCAGGTCTGGCAACTCCTTGCTGCTTCTGAGCCATCTCTCCCTCCCCCTGCCACTCAGTCCGGTTCCTCAACTCTGCCTTTGATGTTCAGGGCTCCCAGATTGCCGTATATAATCGATTCACTTGTTTTTTCACGTCTTTGTTGTAAGAGGGTCCACCAGAAGTGTCCGACTACTCCACCATCTTGGCCCTGACCCCCTTCAAAATGTTCTTGCAATAAGACATAGTATGGATAAAAATAAATTTTAATAAGTTGGCACCTTAATTAGTATGTTTTTCATTTCAAAGCACTGTCTCAACAAACACTGTGATATTTGAAATTATTGTCCTACAAATTTGTTAGTCACCTGATTTATCCCATAGCTGGAATACATGCTTTCAATTGTTATCTCAATTATTTATTTATAAGATATGGGAATTTAAAATAGAAAACTAAAATGAGGCAACATTTTCATATTATGATTGTTCCAGCTATCTAGGTTAAGCAACCAGTCATTGTCAAGTTGACCATGATTCATGGTGACCCCACATGTGTCAGAGTAGAACTGTGCTCTGTAGGGTTTCCAGTGGCTGATGTTTTGGAAGTAGATCGCCAAACCTTTCTTCTGAGGTGCCTCTAAATGGACTCAAACTTCTAACCTCTTGGTTAGCAGGAGAGCACATTAACCATTTGCACCACCCAGGGACTCCAGCTCTCTAGGTAGTGCCTGTTGAAGACCTTGTGAATTTATTACTCTGCTTCATTTTGAGTTTAGGGTGACATCAGGAAAACCAGGCAGCTGAAAATGTTGATCTTCTGGGCAAATTCAGAGTTTGATATGCAGTTTTAGAACCAGTCATGAACACAACTACATTGAAAATCAAATTATGACCTTGTAAACATAAAAAACAAAAACTTAAAATACAGTTGATTTAAATTAATATAAGGAAGGTACTATACCTGTTAGTCAACACTAGCTCTATAAATTATTTCACTACATCTGTAAATTATCCCCTACAGAACTATTATTTAGAATGGATTCAGACCTTCAAGAATAGACAGCATATAATCAAAATCTTTGGCTAAGCCGTAGTGTGGCTTTGGGTTTGAGTGCGTTTGGATTCACAGTAGTAACTCTGGGAATTACTTAATGCTTTCCATGCCTTTAAATTTGTTGACCTCTTCTTTAATGGCTTTGGAATCTTATTGAGGAACATGAGGTAATCATAAAACAGTGAATATTATTAAAATGTTAACTAAAAAATATTGTATTCCAATATCTCATACATATTTTTATAAATAAAGTATTTAACTATTACAGTATGAAACTGTTCCATAGTATCACTCTGTGGCATAAATGTAGTTCCTCATTAATCTAAAGAAATTTTAAAATACTATAGTAATTGTTTTTTTGTATAAACCCAGGAAAAGTCTAAGCAGTAACTGGGCAAAAAAAAAACTCATGTATTTTTGTATGGAAGTTTTCATGTTCGCCCTGTGTTTCAGTTTTTACTCTATTGAGTTGCACTGAACATATGCTTGCATTGAATGTATTCATTAATTGTGTGGAGAAATGAATACTCTGAGGCCAGTGGCAACAATGGGGCATGTTTTGTTGGATTTTCTTTTTCTACATGATCCAACAGACATTGAACCACGAGTATATAGTGAATACAGTAGACTGATGATATCAAGAGCAAATATATTTTGAAAATCCTTTCTGTATTCCTAAAGTATGTTAGATATTTCTCCTTGTTTAGATCTATCACTTGACAACTCTAGGCATCAGTTTTATCAGTGGCATGAACATGAAGATATTTTCCACTTACATTTTTCGAGAATTAAAAAGCCTTAGTTTATGTTGAAATCTTTCCCTTACGAAGTGCCAGGTTTTATTAGATATTTTAATAAAGAAAATACCCAAGTGTATTATAGAAATGCTAAAACTTAGCTTATTTACTTTCCTTATAATTTCCATTAACTTTTCCTCAAGCCAGTAATCATGGAAGGTAGTCACTACGTATTTCCAATGTCCTTTGACTTCACTGTAGGTGGCAAATTGTGTGATGAATCCATTATTTCACATTAGTATGACTTTTGTGTAGTTTGGGCAAGTAAACAAATGTGTCTTACATGAGTTTGTCAGTATCAAATTCTCATTATTTATAGACAACCTACATAAAGGAAGGGAATATTTGGGACCCATATACCTGATAAGGGTTTAATATCCAGAGTATATAAAGAACTACAACTCAGCAACAAAGAGACAACCAACCCAGTCAAAAAGGACTTAAGACATTTCACCAAAGAAGATATAAAAATGGCCATATGCACATGAGAAGATGCTCGGCATCATTAGTCGTTGTTAGGTGCCATGGAGTGGAGTCCAACTCATAGCAACCCTATCGTCATTAGGGAAATGCAAATTAAATTTACAATAAAATACCATTTCACCCCGACAGGATGGTTATTATCAGAAAAATGGTAGACAAGTATTGGCAAGGATGTGGACAATTGGAACCCTCATCCATTGCTGGTGGGATTATAAAATGCTGCAGCTGCTCTGGAAAACCTTTTGGTGGGTCCTCAAAAAGTTAAACATACAGTTACCCTATGATCCATCAATCCCACTCTTGTGTATATACCCAAAAGACATGAAGGCAGGGACTCAAACAGACTCTTGTACACCAAGTTTCTTTGCAGCATTATTCACAATAGTCAAAAGGTAGAAACAACCCAAGTTGCTATCCATCAACAGAAGACTGGATAGGCAAAATGTGGTATATTGAGACAATGGAATATTATTCAGCCATAAAGAAAAATGAAGTTCTGATAAATGGTCCGACATGGGTGAACCTTGAAAACGTTATACTGAGTGAAATGTCAGACACAAAATACCAAATATTGTATGATCATAATTACATGAAATATCTAGAATAGCCAAATGCTTAGAGACCAAAGTTTATTAGTGTTTACCAGAGTAGAGTGGGAGGGGAAGAAGGGGAATTATTGCCTAAGGGATACTGAGTTTCTCTTAAGGGTGATGGAAAAATTTGGAAATGGATAGAGGGGATGGTTGCACAACATGGTAAACGTGATTAATGTCACTAAATTGTACATGTAAAAATGGTTGAAATGGCAAATATTTTACCACAATAAAATTAAAACATTGCACTTTTCTTCATAAAACACATAGAAAAGCAGATTGTTAATTTTTTTAAATTGTAACATTTACTATTAAATATAAAAATAATTAGATTACAACATCCATTCGAATGATATTCATAAAAAGTAATTTCATAACAAGTCAGCAAGCAGGAAAGAATAACAAAACCTGAGAAAAAGACCCATGTAGGCTTTAGTCCTAAAATTAAATCTAATTTTTTTTAGGAAAAAGAGTCCTTGAGAAACAATGAGATCACAAAATTGCCCCTATATTTAATACTCAAAAGAGCATTTCCACATAAAAGCCAAATTTGACTTTGTTTTTCTACATCTTAGATACTCAAGACAGAGAATATTCTTTTTTTTTTCCCTGCAGAAAATTCTGATTCATGCTATAACATGGATGAACCTTACAAACATTATGCTGAGTGAAGTAAGTCAGACACAGAAAGACAAATATTATATGATTCCACTTATATGAAATATCAAGAATAAGCAAATGTGTAGAGACCAAAGTTTATTAGTGATTACAGTGGGGAGGAATGGAATAAGAAGGAGGGAGAAAGGAGGACTCAATGCTTGGGGTAGGTACATTGAGCTTCTGTTAAGAGTGATGGTATCATTTGAGAGTGGATGTGGATGATGATTGAAAGACACGATGAACATAATGTCACTGAACTGTACATTTGAAGATTGTTAAATGTCAAATACTTTGTTAAATTTATTTACCACAATAAAAAAATGAAGAAAATACTAGCTATTAAATGACTAGTCCAGCTGTTTTGATTCATGTCATAAATTAGGTCAAATGAGTGGCCCAATTTTGAAGGAGCTGAGATGAATACTGAACTAATTATAATCAGCAATTCATTACATGCACATTGCATTCATATCTATTACAGAAACTCTTCTAGGCTATGACTTGATAAGTTATTTATTGTGGTCTTTATACTTGGCACCCTAAGAACGGAAATAATCTGTATGTTTTAAGGTAGCCCAAAGTAGTTTCCAAAATGATAATGATCCTGGACAATCCTAAATTCATCAAGTTAAAGGAAGACAAGATTTAACTAAAAATGTAAGTATTTAGTACAGAATATCAAAAATTACCAAAATGGTGTTGGTTTCTGCCTTAGAAACTAAGCTCACCCAGAAAATACATATGTCCTTATAATATTTTGTTGAAATTAAAAGTTAATTAAGATAGTAACCAGTATCTGATTCTCAAAGAAGGAAACCAGAGATTATTCATCCATAACTTACTTAATAAAAACAATTATGTTTTTTGTTAGCTACTCTAACATGTATTTATTTAACAGTTAGTTTTCTTCCTTTCCATTGAGCAAATATTAGGATAAGCAACAAGAGATTTGATTAAATCAGAATGCTCAAAGAAACATTGTTCTTTCAGCTTCTGAATTTCACACTGTTTTTATATTAGCTTCAAAATCAGAGAAACATAGTAGGGATAATTTTAAATCAAAGTGCACCAGGCATTTACGTTCATTTTTTCCAGTGTATACCACGTTTCTCCAAAACCTAATTTAGTACAGTGGTTAAGAGCTCAGCTGCTAACCAAAATGTCTGCAGTTCGAATACACCAGCTGCTCCTTGGAAACCCTGTGGGGCAGTTCTACTCTGTCCTATAGGGTCGCTATGAGTCGGAATGGACAGTTTATACCCAAAGTCAATGCAGAGAAAAAGGCAGCTTTTTTACTCTGACCCGCTGATTCATCTGTTTCTTGGATTGAATTGTGTTTTATTTCACCTTGCTAGGAAAAAGCAGCAGGCAGTAAGCACACTTCTTTATCAATGTTATTTTCCTGAAAAAGATTTGAAGATTTTGCTGGCATGTGAGTCAGTGATACAAAATAGCAAAAATTACAAAGTCATGGTAGGAAATTCACTAACAACTCTTTCAGCCTTAACATCCATCACCTCCAAGGTCATGAATACAAAATAACAACCTACTTCCCTCTCTCCTCTAAGCATTGTTTTCAACTCGCCATTCATTTTTATCAGGTATTAACATATATTGTAAATTGTATTAGCAACTTATAAAGTATCTAACAGATAATATCCACATTAAAAAAAAAAAACCCTAAAGTCCCCTCAACAAAAATTGGCCGACAGGTTTGTGTGTGAGATAAAGCCAGAGATGAGCTGTGTTCATGATCAAAATGTTCTGTAGTCATTCTGAAGTGAGGTGGGCTGTGGAATCTGCCTGACTGTGACCTTGGGTAAGTTACTTAACCTTGGTAAACCAGATACTATTATCTCCCTGAAGATTAGAGATAAAGTCATCTGTAGGATGTTTGTAAAGATGCCAAACATCAAATATTGTGGATGTTATTATCATTTCAGTGCTTATTGATACCTCTGTAATCAGCAGAAGGGAAAGAAAATTAAGTTCATATTGGTCAGTAATACTGCTCTTTGCTAAAATGCACAGAAGCTGGAGTCTGATGCAGGTGAAGGCAATAAGTAATAAGATTATCAGGAAGGGAATCTGAATCTTGATTGTGAATTCAGTCTGTTGGAATCATGCCACCATTATTTCAGACCTTAAAAAATGATTTGGTTTAATTACATCCCAGTCAACGAATACTAATGGAATGACTGCTAGTCTGTCAATATGTGCTAAGTAATGATGAGGCTGTAGTGCAGGCATATGAGACAAGGACACAGTCATTGCCCTTTAAGCCCTTGAAACACAGGGAAGCAAAACTAACATATACAGAAATAGTAAGCAGTGTACACATACACCTGTAGTTAATTTCTAAAGTGCATTATACCAAAAGTCATACAATTTCTCTGTTATGAAGTTTATATAAGCATTTGGGGTTCATTTAATCATTTTATCTAAATATAGTCTCAGTACAGAAACAATCAGAATTTTTTTTTCTTAATTACGTTTCTAGTTGCCTTGTTAATTTGTGCATGAGTCTTCCCAGGTATAAATTAATTAAAATTATATTGACTAATTTATTGTGTTGTTTTCTTCTGTGAGTCTTATTTAGTTAAACATGAATTTCTATTCAGCTTTATAGTTTGGCATAGAGAATGTGAGTTTACCTTGGGGGGAAAAACAAACAAAACTAAAGCTCTACCTGATCTTCATTTTAATTTCAAATTTATTAGGGAACTTTTGAATAAAGGTTTATGATAATTTGAGAAATTTAATTAGGGTAGTTGGTACATTAAGTAGAAGTATGTGCTTTGCAAAAATTATAAAGTCTTAATTATTTGTCAAAACTACTATTTATTGAATGAAATCCCTGGGTGAGGTACTCTGCTTCTTTTACATACATACTCTCATTTATTCTTTTCAACAGTTCTACAACATAGATATTATAGTTTCCCTGTGAGGTATTTGAGGGGCCCCAGAGATTAAAAAACTTGCCCACGATCATATAGTTTATGTCACAAAGCCAGGATTCCAATTCAAGTTTTTGTGTTCCACAGAACACACTGAGCCCTTTCTTGAATCAAAGTTACCTTAAACTAACATGCTGATTACAATTTACATTTGGAAAACATTTGAAGTTATTTTGCATCTGTTTCTGTATTTTAGGATTATTTCAGATTTATTTAGATTCCACACATGTATTTTAAAAATATTAACGGTGGTTTGTTTGGAATGATATAGTTTTCTTTTAATACATCTTTCTTTAGAAAACAGGGCACTGAAATCTTGGCTTTAGAACTGCACTAAAATGTGAGATCACGTTTTGTTTTGTAATTGTTTAAAAAATAATAATTGTTTTGTAAATATCTGAGGCCTCCCTCTCTAAGAACTTCCATTGTTTTGCATTGTTTTTTCATCTTTTTTCTCAATATCAAGACCATCTTGAAAAAGACTAGAATAACAAAATGGCAGGCGGGAAGGAGCAGTAACCATCTTCCACATTGACTCTGGAGGGAAAGATTATCTTGGGATGATTTTATTTATTTGAGCCTAAGGAGCCCTGACTGTAGGGTCGCAGAGTTGGAATCTATTTGACGGCAGTGGGTTTGGTTTTGGTTTTATTAAGGAGCCCTTGTGGTGCAGTGGTTAAGAAGTCGGCTGCTAACCAGAAGGTCAGTGGTTTGAACCCACCAGCAGCTCCAAGGCAGAAAGATGTGGCAGTCAGCTTCCTTAAAGATTACATCCTTGAAAATCCTATGGGGCAATTAATTCTACTCTGCCCTGTAGAGTCGCTATGAGTTGGAATTGACTGGATAGCAACGAGTTTTTTTTAAGGGCTTTTAAAATAATTAAGTTGTTATTTTATGTATGATTTTTTTGGATCTGCTTCCTTCTTCCATCTTCTGTTGATGCCCTGTGTCACTGCTTAGGCCAGCCAGGGTGATGTAATCTTGAGCAAGTCATTTCACATTTGAAGCCATAGTTCCTATTTTGTAAAATGAGGATACCTCATCATAAGGTTGTTTTTAGAAATAAATTAATAGTTCATGTAAAGTGCTACCACTCACTAGACACTAATATATACTGTTGTTGTTGTTAGGTGCTGTTGAGTCGCTTCTGACCTACAGCCATCCTGTGTACAACAGAGTGAAACACTGCCCAGTCCTGCACCATCTTCACAATGGTTGCTTTGAGCCCATTGTTGCAGTCACTGTGTAAGTCCATCTCATAGAGGGTCTTCCTCTTTTTCACTGGCCGTCCTTCTCCAGGGACTGATCCCTCCTGTTAACATGTCCAAAATACGTGAGACAAAGTCTTGCCATCCTCGCTTTTAAGGAGCACTCTGGCTATACTTCTTCCAAGACAGATTTGTTCTGTCTTCAGTCAGTCTATGGTATATTCAATATTCTTCGCCAACAGCCTAATTCAAAGACATCAATTCTTTTTCAGGCTTCCTTATTCGTTGTCTAGCTTTTGCATGCATATGAAACGATTGAAAATACCATGGCTTGGGTCAGGCATAAAATAGTCCTCAAAGTGACATCTTTGCTTTAAAGAGGTCTTTTGCAGCAGATATGCCCAAAGCAATATGTCATTTAATTTCTTGACTGCTGCTTCCGTATTAGAAACCACTGAATTACTGGGCAAAGGAAAGGATAAAAACCACAATCAAGGACCGCTCAATTTTAGATTCCATATCCATTTCTTAAAAATACGTGAAATCAATAATGTGGTTTAATTCTACATTCAGTCAGTATGGTAAACCATCAATATTTTTATGGAGGTTGGAACAGATATTATTGTGTAAAAGCAATAATAGAAAACACTTGATTGTTCAGGGCTTGAAAAGCCAGTGTGTAGCTCCTACGGGCCTTTGTCAAGCTCATGTATTTTACTTCTGGCCATTTCACTGCTAATTACACCACCTATCAGAACATAAGCAGTAGGAAGAGAAGCTGAGAAAATGGAATCCAACCTAATTTGCCAAGTTTTAAAGAAAAAACTGCTGTAAGTTATGAGGGGATTTTAGCTATTGGATAATGGTGAGAGTTTTTATTTGCGGGGGGGGGGAGGATGGAATTTGACAATAATCAGATTATTTTACACATTTAAATTAGACTCTTTACACTCTACCTATTGTTGAAGGTCATTGTGAGTTTCCTGCAGTGGTGCTGAACATTAATTTACACTTTACCATCTGTCTGTGTCTTCAGATTTTAATAGATTTTCCCCTGTAGTATCCTCTTGTAGATGGAACCCACCTTTGGAAAGTCATCTACTTTTGTAAAGCTATCTAACCTGCACTATTGGGTCTCTCAATCAGAGATTTAGTCCTAGTGAAATTTGACAGGTAGGTTATTATTGTTTTTTTAATGCAGCTTTTTTTTTTTTCCATAGTGTAGAGCTTTAAATAAATATTAATCAGTTGACCTGGTGACAATATTGTGGAAACAACACAGCTGACAGTATTGTAACATTAGTCACATGGCTAAGTATCCTATTAACCTGGGAGTTTGTTTTTCATATAAATTAATTATGATTTTCCCTCTACAGGAGTAAAAGATGATAAAAAATCAAATTAAAACATTAGTCATTGCTTGTTTTTAGCCTACAAATTGCTGCATTTGTATTTTGTTTTTGTCACAGTTTAAACTCCTAATTTGAAAACACAAGAATTTAGGTGAAGTTCAGAAACTACATAGTTTCTGTAACATCAAAACTACATAGTTATGTTTTATAAATTGTGGATTGAATATGAGGAAGTGAATTATTGTTGCTGTTTGCTGTCGTCAAGTTGATTCAAACTCATGGCAATCCCAGGTGTTACAGAGTAGAACTGCTCCATAGGGTTTTCTTGACTATAATCTTATTAGAAGCAGATCACCAGGACTTTTGTCCCAAAGTACCACTGGATGAATTATGACTGTCAACCTTTTAGGTTAGCAGTCGAGCGCAAGCTGTTAGTGCCACCTAGGAACTTGAGAAAGTGAATGGTACTGAATTAAATCCACGTATAACACCAGGTGATATTTTAAAAACTTAAGAAATGCAACTTTTTGTAATTTATAGTCATGTTTATTTCACATCTGTATAGATATTTGTATGTATTCATATATGTGTGTATGTATACATATATGTGCATACACACATGTGTGTATATATATAATATATGCATATATATATATATACAATATTTACATATACATATACAATGTATATATATACGTACACATATGTATACATACATATTCAATGACACAGTTAAATATATATGTATGTATGCATGTATCTTTATATGTGCTGATGTATTTGTTTGTATCTTTAATGCTACATCTGAAAATCAAATGATTATGTAGTTATATATTATGTTTGTCATAGAGAAAAAAGCTTGGACTATGGAGTGAGATAAGCTGAATTTGAATCTTGGGTCTGCCCTTTACTGGTTTTATGATTTTTTAATTTCTTTGAGCCCCAGTTGCCTCATCTACAAATTAATGTATATCAGAAAAGATACCTGTGAAAAGTAAATGAGATAATATGAAATGTGTTAGACACAGAGCCTAGGACTTATAAGGTCCTCAAAGTTAGTTGACCTTCCCTTAGTGGTGAAGAAATATGTTTGAGGGCCAAAAGGCCATACTTTGTTAAAAATGAGATATATTGAAGGCTCTGGAGTCCTACCATCTGAGTTAAAATTACTGCTCTAACGCATATTCACTGTGTGACTTTGAACATCATTACTTAACCTCTCTGTGCCTCAGTTCCCTCTGTCAAATGGGGATTAAATGACAAATTCATGTAAAACACTTAGCACAAAGAAGCTATAATAAGAGTTAGTTGTTGCTGTAATTTCCGTTATTATTTTTTAATGTGGTGTCATACTGCATAAGAACAAACTATGCTTTAAGGCTAGATATCCCCCTCCCCCTTTTTTTAAATTGTAGTTTAGGTGAAGCTTTACAGAGCAAATTAGTTACTTATTAAACAATTAATGCATACGGTGTTTTGTAACATTGGTTGCCAACCCCTTGACGTGTCAACATTCTCCTCTTCTCGACCTTGAGTTGCCCCTTTTCATTCGTCCAGCTTTCCTGTCCCTTCCTGCCTTCTCGTCCTTGCCCCTGGGCTGGTGTGCCCATTTAGTGTCCTATACATGGTTGAGTTACATGTATTATTGTTTGTTTTATGGGCCTGTCTAATCTTTGTCTGAAGGGCGAACCTCAGGAGTGACTTCAGTACTGAGTTAAAAGAGTGTCCAGAGGCCATACTCTTGGGATTTCTTCAGTCTCTGTCAGACCAGTAAGTCTGGTCTTTCTGGGAGTTAAAATTTTGTTCTATGTTTTTATCCAGCTCTTTCCGGGACCTCCTATTGTGATCCCTGTCAGAGCACTCAGTGGTGGTAGCCGGGCAGCATCTAGCTGTGCTAGACTCAGTCTAGTGGAGCCTGTGATAGTTGTGGTCCATTAGTCCTTTGGACTAATCTTTCCCTTGTGTCTTTGGTTTTCTTCATTCTCCATTGCTCTAGATGGGGTGGGAACAGTGGAGTATCTTAGATGTAGAATTCTTTCACTTTTTTGGTACTATAATACAGTCTTTTTACCAAAAAGGATATTGTGCAGTAGTCTTTAAGTGAAAGAAAGGAAATAAATAAGAACACAAGCCTTCTCCTTTTCCTATTTTTTTACACAAACAGCAAAGCTTTATATAGAGCTTTTCTCAGTAAAGCACCAGAAATAAACTGAATGTTGTTCATTAGCTGGACACAAAGTCTTCTGATTGCTTCAGTTCATCTAGTTGTGTAAATTATTCATCGTTCCACACTAAATTAGACTTCAGGATCCAAGCATCAGTAGGAAAATATTTCTTGACTAGCTTAACAAAATATACATTAATATAATTTAAATATTCTAAGGCAATCCTAGAAGGGAACAAATCACTCAGCTTTGGTAGGGAAAACGGGGAGTTCCATGAACCTCTTATTTTTATCTATGTGCAACTAACTTGTGCTCAGAGGGACAGTTGAAATGACAGCCTGCCTAGAAAGGCTTTGTATTTGTTTATTCATCCTTTTCTGCTACTCATCCAGCCTTCTATGCCTTTTCATTATTTTTTTCTTTGCTAAATAAATAACAGAGCTCTAGCTCACGGGGTTGCTATGAGTCGAAATTGACTTGAAGGCCCCTAAAAGCAATAACAACATACTCTTAGCTGGATTGGCATATAACTTATGAATAATTTTGTTAAATATGGAGAGTGAAGCTCTTTTCAGATGTCATCAGAATGACAAGTATTCTATATCAGAAATGTATCCATCAGAAACATGATCAGTTGTTCAGTGACACTATTAGCGACATAGTGTTCTTTCATCTTTTTACATCTTTCCACATTTTAGAGGCTTGACTTTTTTTTTTTTTTCCCAGTCACGCTCATTACCTCCTGGTCACAAGATGGCTGCTGCACATGCAGCCATTATGTCCATCTTCCAGGCAAGAATGATAAAGAATGGTAAAAGACTTTCTCCTCCTGAGGATTTGTGTTTTGATTTGGAAAGGGACCATCTCTGCAGGAGATTTTTCTTTTATGTCCCAATAACCAGATCGGATCATTTCCCCATTCCCAAATCAATCACTGGACAAGGAAAATGGCTGCTGACTAGACAATGGAAAGTGTCTGCCATACCTGTCTTTGACCAAAAAGAAAACCATGATCTGTTCACCAGAAAAGACTTGTATCAGGTCTTACAGTTAGCTGTCCTGGTTCTGGTGGCTTCCACCCTACCAAGCTGTATCCCTCCACCGATCAATCAGGTGTTCATTGAAATCTTCTCTAGAACTGTGCTAGTATTCTTGAAAGTCAATCTTGATTACCTATGAGAGAGAACTAGAAATATACAATGTATCAATAAACAAATCACTATACTTTACATCTGGAAACTATTTAAAAAGATATTTTCTTAGACTGTTGGAGAAACTGATATAGATTTAGATCTGTCATAAAACTTCTTGAAGCATATTGCTTTGTTTTCTGCAGCTACTGTATATTCTGCTGTCTGCTATTTTCATGGTTAACAATCACAAGTTGGATGCTCTTTTTAGCTATAATGGGGCTATGCTGAATAGGCCAGCTGAGAGCTATTTTACAAGAAAATTTAGCAATCACTTTGTGGTAATGGATATTGGTTTGTGGTACATCCATTCCTGTTTCTGCCTTGTTAAACACTTTAAAAAGCAGCTTCACTTTACTTTCTGGCCCTCTGGGAACAACAGGTTTACACATCTTTACAATTGGCAGTGAATAAAGCCAAGCTGATCTTAATTGCGTATTTTGTCCATTGGCATTACGTAGAAAAGGTTACCTAAATACTTCTTAACAATGCTTTTGATTTCATACCACTTCAAATGATGGAAGGGGTACTAATTCATTATAATACATAGTCTCAACAGAGTCTGTTTTTAGGTCTTCTCAAAAAAATTTTAAAGGAATTTTTTAATAGCTCAGAGAAAAGAAACAAAGTTTTTGTTAGTTCTATTATTGTCAGTTCTGGTGGAACCTATGGTTTGTGACTTCGTTACCCTAGTATTTCATATTAGAAACATTTAAAATCTGTTTGTTGTTGGAATAAGATAGCAAAGCACTATTTAAAAAATAACACCACTTGATTCCTCCTCTGAGACCATCAAACCACTCTCAAAACAATTGCTGCTGGTCACAATATGTATTTGATGGAAAGTGAATGTGCTGAGTCCATATACTTATGATTGTAGAAATAAAATACGTCTAGCTTTCTAAAGTAATATTGACTCTAAATATCAGTAGTGTACAGTCATGGGTACTATGTTAAAAATGTATTATTAGGTCTAGTTAGAAAAGTTACCTAGAAAATGTATAGAAATCAGAAGTTTGTTTCATATCATTTCACAAAAATATTTGGCTTCTTTGATTCTAATTCTTATACCTGATATTTTCTGTGAACTTGAAACACTACTTCTGAAAATTTTATGATGAATATGAAAGATCCTCCTATAGTATTTCTTAATTTCTAAGCAAGAGTTAGTCAAATATAGCTAGAATCTTTAGGGAACCTTAAAAGAGACATTTTTAGGTGATTAATTAGTGATCAAGATCAGTTATTGCAGTTAACTAAAGGCTGTAACAGTTGCAATATTCAGAAGACCCAAGAATAGAACTAGTTTTCTCATGGATAACATATTTCTGGAAACACTTCCTGCTTGTCGCAGCCCTCATGATGTACTTTTGCTTGATCTAATATAATTAAGGAATTCAAACTTTTCAAAGTTTGGTCAGCTCTCAGTTCCTCCATATGGATGCTAAATTGTGTTTATAACTTGCATCAGGGTTTTTAATGTAGGTAGGATCTCCTAGTCCCATTGAGGAGTTCACTCTGAGCCCATTTCATACCCCTTCTCATATCATACTCATTTCAGTTTTGATCTAAGCAAAACATAATCAGAGAAGGATATATGATGTAGACACAGTCAGATCTCAAACACTGCTTGTAAATGATTCCATGTTACCATCCCACTAACCCTATATTAGCATAAGAAGTAAAGATTTGATTGCATACAAATTACAGGGCTAGGTAGGAAAAATACAATCCACTATTTTTTATTAATGGAAAATTGAGGCCTACAGAAATGAAGGACTTACTTATGACCAGCTAGTGCATAGCTATCAGAAAGCATCATCTAGTAGGAAAAACTACAGCCCTGATGGTGTACCTCTTCCTGGGTCTTTATTTTGATCAATTACTTTTACCAGCTTCATTGGTCAATTTCCATTTCATTCCTTTTAAAAGTAGCATACATAAAATATATTTTTAAAAAAACATTCTTTGATATTACATTATTCACTCTGAAAAGCCTATTACATCCACTTGATAAGGTAAATTTCATAATTACTCAAAAGTGATTTAGGTTTTGTATTTATCCTGTCCTTGCGTGGAACCCAAAGGGCTCTGTTTTAGAAAGCAGTTTGATAATTTCATTATATACAGAGATAATGTAGGTAAACTGCCTAATGCTATTTCTTTCAAGATTTTTTCTGATATAGGTAAGCATTTCCATTGTAAAGATTGGCAACCTGGTAGAGAAAACATCTATGACTTCAGCAAGTTTACATACACTGAAAGGCTCTCATAACTTAAATGATTCCCTTTGTTGGGAAACCAGGCCAATCAAGAAAGAAAGGAACTACTTTTATTGGGAGCAAATGATATACTGTTACATTGTATGCATCAAATTCCTTATTCGTAATTACTAATGATTTTGAGAAGTAGAGATTATTAAGTCTAGGCTACTTAATTTCCCCTAGGCTTTACAGCTAGCAAAGAACTCAGTTTTAGACATAAGTTTCACCTTAAAGCCATGCACCACTCAGTATACCATACTTCCAGTAAGATTAAAAGGCTCAAAGTGAATAAGCACCTTTTTTGATATTGTCAATTATTTCTGTCATAGAATCTTAGGGCTTGAAGTTTTTGCCAAAGCAAAAGGTTGCGTAAGTGTTTATTGAGAGCATATATTCTAATTTTTTCTCCACTGTGAAACTGTGGATAACAACTGCTATATATAAAGGTATCTATAATAAAATCAGATTTACTTATAAAAATACTTAGCTCTTTTTATTTTTCCTTGTTTACTGTGAAGTTGTTAAGTACTAACCTGTTATGAACAGAAATTTCCCCAGGCCATTTGGAACTTTTTCTTATAATTACTTCCTACCTCCATCCCATCTACTTCTATTTTTAAGCATTGGAGTTTAGAGAGAGACTTAGTACGGTGCCAGGAACATAATACATTTAATTAATGTTGACCTTATGCTGTTAGTAACACCGGGATTTAGAATGAAGTATGCAATCCACTGACTCTAAACCTTTTTGCAGTTGTATGTCACTGTCGTCATTCGCTTTCTCTAAATAATTGCTTCTTTTAAAAGTCCTAGGTGTCTGACTGAGACTTAAAAAACAGACAGACAGATATAACCATGGTTCCATAGGGTGTTAATAGTATTGAGAACACAGAGAACCAAAGGAATAACAAAGAAACTTATATGCTTTCCATACAAAGAAGTAAGAACAGAAATCAGTTTTATTTCTTCACTTCATAACCCAAGTTTGTTTGTTTCTTCCTGTCTTCCTTTTTCCTTCCCTCCTTCCCTCCTTTCCTTGCTTTCTTCCTTCCTTCCTTCCGTCCTTGCCTTCTCTTCCTCCTTCCTTCCGTTTCCTCTCTTTCCTCCTTTTCCTCCCTCCCTTCCTTCCTATAATCCATTCAGAATTTATTTGTATCAAGCTTAATTCTACCAAAAAGCACTTCCATCTCAGATTAGTACTGTGATTTAGACACATTATGAGTTAAATAGATTTTGTGAGCTAGCCAGAAAAACCAGGTAATATTTAGTATTCTTTTCATAAGTTGGGGAATACCAGTATTCCACTTCCATCCTACACTCAAGGGTGTTACAAAATCTAGTCACATTCTCAGCTCCTGCAATTTATAACTGATGTGGCAATCATATACAGTCAGGGTCCAGTGTAACTCTCCTACTAATGGTGTTAGCTTTGGGAATCCTTGATTTTCTGCTTAAGAAGAAAGTGGAAAGAGAAAGCTGTTTTCAAGTGTTCTTTCTATTGATGATTTGTAGTTCTACCATTTATTATCTCTGTTATCCCAGTACCTGCCTCTTAAAGTTGTGAGGATTACGTGAGCTTTAGAAAGTGCTTAGCACAGTTTCAGGCACATAGTAAGTACTACAACTCTGCCCTCTGCTAGAAACAGCAGAGGGCAGAGTTGTAGTACTTACTATATGGGGTAAAAAAATATACCAATACATAAGCACACACACACATACACACACGGCAGCATAATCTGGCTTACTAATAAAGAGGAACACAGTAAAAGAAACAATCAAAATGGAAAGAAACATTTCTTCTAGAGATAACCTGGAATGAAAACTACTGCAACATACACTGGCATATTAAACCCATAAATGTTCTAACCTACATTTTAAAATGCTTTAAGATAAATGCATTATACAAAAAAAAAAAAAACCCAAGCCCCTTGCCATCAAGTCAATTCTGACTTATAGTGACCCTCAGCTTTTTTTTGTTTGTTTAATTATTAAGCAAGGCAGTAAAGCTAAGCAGGAATATAAAAGTAATGTTCTTCATTCTCCCAAGGGAAATGCAGAGTTAGTTGCATCTGTGTAGATTAGAATTATGGATTATTCAGATCAACGAAGGAGATTTGGGCACTTTTGTTGAAGTCTACCACATGGGGAAATGAATATCTTTTGAATCCTATGGTTTAAAGTAGACATTGTCATTTATATGTTAAAAATAATTTAACATAGAAGAGAAATAAGTAACACCCAGTAGGCTTGGAGAAATCTGTGATCTCGCATTCGCTATTAACTCAAATTGCGTTCAGTAAAATACTCTCCTGGTTCATTTGAGTCCTTGAATCCTATGGCTTCTAATTTTAATGATGAATCTGAAAATAGACTCATTCCCTCACACAGTATAGCTCCATTAAGTAGACTAACACCTCAGTCCAGAATTTGACTGTGATGACGTGATGCACGTTGCCTATCTGGTAAGGAGAGAAGACCATTGTCAGGTTTTCACAGATAATGAAGACAGCAGGAGCAGAGTTCTTTGCTCTCTGGTAGATTACAACGTGATCACAGCAGTGTAAGCATGCCGAAGAGTGAATCTCCTGTGAGGGCACTTGACCAGTACAACTGCTATATACCTCCAGTCTCTGCCATTGCTGGAAGGCTCATCTAGGTCTTCTTCTGGGTGGGTTTACAAATACTATAAGTAGTTTATAAAATAGAACCCTGAGCCTGCCATCTAGAAACAGCGCTGGATCCCCAGGAGTCTGGGGACTGAGAATGAGCCAGGCTGTGCTTAGCTTAGATTGTCATTGTTGTTAGCTGCCTTCTAGTTGGCCTGTGACTTATGGCGACCCTATGTGTTACAGTGTAGAGTTGCTCAATAGGATTCTCTTGGCTGTCATCTTTACTGAGGACTAAGGTGAGCCTGACCCAAGCCATGGTATTTTCAGTAGCCTTATATGCATGCGAAAGCTGGACAATGAGTAAGACAGACTAAAGAAGAATGATGCCTTTGAATTATGGTGTTGGTGAAGAATATTGAATATACCATGGACTGCCAAAAGAATGAACAAATCTGTGTTGGAAGAAGTACAGCCAGAATGCTTCTTAGAAGCAAGGATGGAGAGACTTCGTCTAACATACTTCGGACATGTTATCAGGAGGGACCTGTCCGAAGGATATCATGGTTGGCAAAGTAGAGGGTCATTGAAAAAGAGGAAGACCCTCAGTAAGATGGATTGACACAGTGACTGCAACAATGGGCTCAAACTTAATAATGATTGTGAGGATGGCGCAGGAAGGGGGAGTGTTTCATTCTGTTTTACATAGGGTCTCTGTGAGTTGGGACTGACTCAATGGCACCTAACAACAACAGTCTTTACTGAAGTAGTTTGCCAGGCCTTTTTTCCATGGAGCTGCTGAGTAGGTTTGAGCCACCAATCTTTAGGTTAGCAGCAAGGTCCCCTTTTATTAGGCAGCTGCTCTTTCAGACTATCACTATAGTCTCATGGATTTTCTTTTATTCTGTGTCTTATAGTTTGTTACCATCATTTTTGTATCTGATGTTCAAATTATCTCAAACTTGGTCACTAGGAACCCCCTCTAAGACAACTGTAGTGCCCTTTTGACAAGCCCCATTAGTCCTTAAGCATTTTCTTGCTTTCTCATACATAATGTCCATGGTCTCTTTGTACTTTCCCTGCCCCAGAGCTGGGGTCAGCCATTTTATTTTCCCCAAGGAGTTCCTATCTTTTTTTTTTTTTTAATTGATAAACGATATTTGGAACCCAAGACTGAGGCATCATTGCTTCCAGGACAAAACGAAGTAACTGGGGTGAAAGTGCTTTGTGATATATAAAGCATCGTATGATCATTGCAGCTATCATCACTCTTACAGTGTCATCCAACAAGCATTCAGTTTATTTGTAGCAACGCTAAACAGCAGCACCAATGCGAATCTCTCTGTGTTTAGAGAACGAGTAGGAGACACAGGACATATGTGAGGACGGAGGAGAAAAATGAGCAAGCTTTGTCATATATAATGTGAATCCTTGTCTTATAATTCCAAGAGAGTAAATAAAATAGAGCCAAATGCTGGGGACTTTATTTTCACCTTTTCCCTAAGTTGCTTTGTTATTTAATACTTCAGATAGGAAAAAGTATTTTATTTTGTAGATGCATCGTAGTCTTTTTAAAAAATCGAACATTTATCTGAAAATGATGAAACATAAATGTGTGATTTCTTGTGTATTTACTTTTCTCACATTTTAAGTAGGTTCTAAAAGAACAGTGTAATTTTAGGAACTCTGAGGTGTTTTAAAATTGCAAATATATTTTCTCCAGTAGATGCAGTACCTGTGTCATATTTAAAGAGTCGGTGTAGTGATATCTTAGGGTTATTTTGTCAGCAAATTAATTGTCCTAGGTTTTGCTTCCTGTGGCTTTATTACATACAGAGAGCATAAGCATTTGTCCAGAATTTTATTTTTAATTCACACTAGAAATATCATGTAGTTTAATTTCCAGGGTTTCCTCATGCATCTTCTTAGTCTCTCAAATTAAAACTTTTTTTTAACATTCCCCTGTGAGTCCACAGGTTCTCATAAATGGAACAGGAGACAGAAATGGGTAAACAGGTGATGTTTAGGGTCTCGTTAACTGCAGGGAAGAAAAGCAAAATAGCCCTGCTATGCAGGCAGTAGCAGTTCTTTCCAAGTTTGCCGGGGCTGCTTTTTCTAACCAGGGTGGCAAAGGAGAACTTGAGCATGGGGTAAGGAAGACATACACAAAGAATCTGTGGTTTTATAAGCCCTCTTTTCAGCAGAAGCCAGGCTAAAAATGGAAAAGAGCAAAGGACGTGGGATTAAATGTCCTTTATTTTTCTATTTTTGGTTTTGTATCAAATCCCATTGTAGGGATGTTGAATGTGTGTGTGTGTGTGTGTGTGTGTGTGTGTGTAGGCTGGGCTGAAATAGGCAAGAAAAGTGATTGGGTTTGGTTGTGCTCTGTTTTGGGTGTTTGAAGAATTCTTCGTTTTCCTGTACTGAAGAGAATGGGCTTGTCCTATAAAGAACTCAAAACACAGGCAGAAAAATTGAGGCTAGTGGAGAAGCTCAAGCCAGATTGCCTGTTATGAAGGCTCTTCAATTTATTAGCAATTTCTTCTTGAGGAAGTTATCTAACCTTTCTGTGTCTCAACTTGTCCATCTATAAAATGGTGATTATAGTACAACCTTCCTTATAAAGTAGTTATGAGAATGAAATGTTATTAATATGTGTAAAGTGCTTAATGCAGTGTAAGGCAAATACTGAGCACTCAAAAATGTTAGCTCTTATTATTATTATCACTTATATATGCCTCAATAGTCATATTCAGAAAGTATCACTTATTGTTAATTTTTGAAAAATTAAAAAAAATTCTATTAACAAAGAAACCTATTTTTTGCTAACTTTATTTTGTTACTGATTTATTTAACTTCCTTCCTAAGACATGTAATATTTTTCAATGCTTTTATGGTTCTCTTTATTACCTGGTCCGCCAACTCAATATGAGACAAGGGGAAGCATCTACTATGGCCAGGCACTCTGCTAGGGCTAGGGATACAAAACCAGAATGAGGTACTTGTCCTCGAGTAGCTAACTCTGGTGGGGCAGACCATTATATAAACAAAGAAATGCCATTTGGCTAAGGAGTCCCTGGTGGCACAAATGGTTAAGCACTGGACTACTAACTGAGTTAGTAGTTAGCCATAGGCACCTCAGATGTAAGGCCTGGTGATCTGTTGCTGAAAGGTCACAGCCTTGAAAACCCTGTGGAGCAGTTCTACTCTGCACACATGGGGTTGCCATGAGTTGGAATCAACTTCACAGAAACTAACAGCAGTCATGTGATTTGATATTTACTTTTACAAGATACAGTAGAGGTATAAACTTGGGAAAATTAAGGAATTCTTTTTATTTCAGAGGCATGACGAATGAGCTCATGTTCCCCAAATTAACAAGGCTGCAGTGAACTTTCTGAAATTGAAAATATTAATAAGTTTGCTTAATTACCAGAAATGTTTTTAATAAATTAATATAAGTTATAATTTAAAGCAATCGTGAACACATATGTGATTCAGAAGGTTGTATTTTGATATTTATTAAAATGCCCAAAGCTCTAAGTATCACTAATTTATTTGTTTGCCCTGGGCACTGGGTAATTTAAAAGAATAAAATATAATTTATCCCTTTCAGCTGGAGCACATGAGTCACAAAAGTACCTATGCATTGAGATGTCTCCAGCTTGCAAAGGCAGTGTCTATGAAACTAAAATCAATGCCTCCAAAGACTTGCAGTGAGTCCACATTGGCTCAAGTACCAAAGCAGAGGTTTTTCTTTCTTGACTTTTCAACTAGCCTTAAAATATAGGGCAGTTTTATAAAAATTTGGGATAGATTTCATTTAAAAAAAAAATGAATCTTTAATGTTAGTTTTAACTACCTCTCAGAAAATTGAAAGACTAAGAAATAAATTACTGAAATTGTTCTTGAATATTCCATTGCTCCCTGGGTACTAGATCTTTCATATTATACATATTACCATTGTAGGGCCTGCTGTCAGAACTGGAAGACTAGAATGCCCAGAGTTATTCCCTGAGAGGCCTTTAAACCATTTACCTGCCCTAGGAACAGCTTAGATTACATACAGAGTATGTTATAATATTCCATTGCTGTCAAGTTGATTCCAACTTGACTAGAACTGCCCTATAGGGTTTCCAAAGCTGTAAATCTTTACAGAAGCAGACTGCCACATCTTTCTCCCATTGAGCAGCTGGTGGGTTTGAACCACCAACCTTTTGGTTAGAAGCTGAGTGCTTAACCACTTCACTGCCAGGTCTCCCACAGAGTAGTAAAATGTAGTTTTAAAAGCATACCTGTAACCAGATATGAACTGTGTTTAAATCCAGTGGCTTAATCTGTGTCCCAGTTTCCTCACCTAGTAAATGGGGCTGCTAATAGTAAACACCTCACAGAGTTGCTGTGAGGATTAAATGAGTTAATATGAACAAAATACTGAAAAAAGAGCTTAGTGTTTAGTAAGCACCTGATCAAAATTTCTCACTTTTATTATCTACAGATCCCATAGGAACAACCCTCTTCCAGAAGACATGTGAATCCAATTCAGGATTAAGGACCCCACCCACCACCACTAAATCCTGTTCTGGGATAGTTCTCTAGCTCATAGTGGAATCCCTTGGGCACTCTTGGACTAAATCAACAGTGGGCCTCGAATTCCCAGCCCCTGTGGAATCAATACCAACCTCTGGGGACTGCATTAGTATTAACATATATATAGGATTATTCCGTCTGAGTAGGTACTAGCTGTACTGTCCCCAAATCCTTAATAGACGTTTTGGTTCTTGTCTTAGTTATCTACTGCTGCTATAACAAACAGAAGTTTATTCTCTCACATTTTAGGGGGCCCTAAGTCCAAATTCAGGGCACCAGCTCCAAGGGAAGGTTTTCTCTCTGTGTCAGCTCTGGGGAAAGTCCTTGTCATCAGTCTTCCCCTGGGTCTAGGATCTTCTCAGCGCAGAGACCCTGGGGCCAACAGATACACCCCACACCTGGCTCTTCTTGCTTGGTGGTAAGGCTGTCCCTGTCCTCTCTGCTCACTTCTCTCTTTTATATCCCAAAAGAGACTGACTTAAGATACAGCCTAATCCTGTGGATTGACTCCTGCCTCAATAACATAACTACCTCTAATCCGGCTTCATTAACATCATAGAAGTTAGGATTTAACAACACATAGGATAATCACATCAGATCACAAAATGGTAGACAACCGTACAGTACTGGGAATCACGGCCTAGCCAAGTTGATACACATTTTTGGGGGACAGAATTCAATCCATAACAGTCATCAACCAAGATAGAACCCTGTGAAGCTAGAGTAATTTGCGCTTTCATCTGACATAAATAGGTGTCTCATTTACCTTATAGTTACTTTGTAGTTAACAGAATAAGCTTTTTTTTCCTCCTGTGGCTGCCAGTTCACAAGTATCAAGAGCAGAACTCACACTGTTGTTGTTAGTTGCCATCAAGTCAGCTCCAATTCACGGTGATCCTACTATGTACAACATAATGAAACGTTGCCTGGTTCTGTGCCATTTTCCCGATCCTTGGTATGCTCAAATTCGTTTTGTGACCACTGTGTACTGCCTTACAACCCAGGGGAGTCATGTTTTAGCACTATATCCGACAATATTCTGCTGTGATTCATAGGGTTTTCAGTAGCTAATTTTCAGAAGTAGGTCCCCAGGCCTCTCTTCCTAGTCTGTCTTAGTCTGAAAGTGTCACTGAAACCTGTCCATCACTGGTGACCCTCCTGGAATTTGAAATAACAGTGGCGTAGCTTCCAGTATCATAGCAACACGCAAGCCATCACAGCAGGAGAAAATCACACTGGGTGATAGAAATGTGGCAAAAATGGTGACAATAATATTTGTAGATTTTATTTAAAGAATATGTCATAAATACAATGTTGTAATCCTTTTTCTATCTTCATTTGGCTGTTAACAGTGAAATGAAGGTCAGTTAATCTTAAAATGGCCTTGACGAAAGCAATTTTTTCCCCCTGAATTTTCCCTGTTATTGCTGATTTCAGCTAATGAGAAGGGCTGATAGCAAAGGAAGCATAAATAGAAAAATAAAGGGAAACAATAAAGTAAGTCTTATTCTTTATACAGTGAATTTCTCAATTTAATATAATCTTTAATTGTTGAAGACATTAATGTAATTCACTATACTTTGTTCTTGGCTCAAATTTATATTCACATATATTTTGACCCCTGTACCCCTTTTTCACTGGCACAAGAGACAAATACATTTGTATTTGGTGAGGAAACAATTTATCCCAGTAATTTTGAATCTTCTATGGTAGTGTTTTTTCTTTTTTACATTTTTTTATTGTACCTTAGATGAAGGTTTACAGAGCAAATCAGTTTCTCATTAAACAATTAATACATATTGTTTTGTGATATTGGTTGCCAACCCTACGACATGTCAACACTCTCCCCTTCTCAACTTTGAGTTCCCTATTACCAGTTTTCCTGTCCCCTCCTGCCATTCGTCCTTGTCTCTGAGCTGGTGTGCCCATCTAGTCTCGTTTTGTTTTGTGGGCCTTTCTAATCTTTGGCTGAACAGTGACTCTAAGGAGTGACTTCAGTACTGGGTTAAAAGGGTGTCTGGGTACCATACTCTTGGGGTTTCTCCAATCTCTGTCAGGCCAGTAAGTCTGGTCTTTTTTTGTAAGTTAGAATTTTGTTCTACATTTTTCTCCAGCTCTGTCTGGGACCCTCTATTGTGATCTCTGTCAGAGCAGTTGGTGATGGTAGCTGGCCACCATCTAGTTGTGCTGGACTCAGTCTGGTAGAGGCTGTGGTAGTTGTGATCCATTAGTCCTTTGGACTAATGTTTCCCTTGTGTCTTTGGTTTTCTTCATCCTCCCTTGCTCCAGACAGGGTGAGACCAGTGGAGTATCTTAGATGGCAGCTCACAAGCTTTTAAGACCTCAGATGCTACTCACCAAAGCAGGATATAGAACATTTCTTTATAAACTATTTTATGCCAGTTGAGCTAGATGTTCCCCAAGACCATGATCCCTAGCCCTCAGCCCAGTAATTTGGTCCCTCAGGGAGTTGGGATGTATCTATGAAACTTCGATGACCTTGCCTTGGACAAGCTGTGCTGACTTCCCTGGCATTGTGTACTGTCTTACCTTTCACCAAAGTGATATGGCAGTGTTTTTTCAAAGTGTATTCCATGAATTAGTGGCCTCAGAATCACCTGGAGTGCTTAATAAATGCACAGCCGACTTGTGGGTCTCCTCTAGACTTATGAATGGCATCACACAGAGGTGAGGCCAGAGTCTACATTTTATCACAGTTCTGTGGAGTCCAGCAAAAAGGTGTGAGCCACACCCATGCTCTCCTTTTTCAGTCTCTCCCTCACAGGTGGTGCTGGAGTCTCTTTTCAAAACCTTGTGCTGATTTTTGGAGAGTGGAGACCACAGGTGCAAAGAATTGAGTTCCTGATAATATTCGTATTTGGTCCGCTGATCATTAGACCATGAAAGTTCCTTTCCTTGTTTTATGTTATTTTGTATCTTTTCCTTTTGTCTCCCATTCCCACCCCCATTCCCCTGCTCCCATATGCCCTCATTGCAATATGCCTGACATGCACCTATCCCTTATAGCAATGCCATTCTGTTCTTATCTTTTTCCTTCAGTGCTGCTGTATGTTCACCTAGTTCAAAGCTTCTTGAAGTTAAGCAGAACTCCAGGACTCCACTTACCCTCTTCGACTGGTCCATGCCCCTGGCTGTGCACACCTCAGTTGTTCTGAGCACCTGCCATTACACACACCTATTTCTCATTGATTGTGTTTTAAGCTGGCTGGATGACTTGTACTGGTATGAATCACAAACTCAATGGGAGATGCCTTTAAATTACACTGTAGAATGAGTTGTTTCTAGATGTCCTTTAACCACCTATTTTCAGCCATGATTTATGAATTCTTAAAAATATCAATCTTAGGAGTGAATCCTGACCCAAAGTTTTCTTTTTCTCACGTTTGTCATAAAATTTTGTCATCTTCCTCTCTGAGGCCTTTAGCTCTTTGTTTACTAACTAGAAGTTACCAAGAAAATGTGACGAGATGTCACAGATTCATCTTCACTATTGAAAGACATGTCTTGTGTATAGAAGGCATTGCTTTTCAGCGAAATATTTACTGTTAATAGAAAGGTCACCAGTTAAGACTGGTGTTTTCTTCTGTTATTTGCCTGTTTGTAGTACCAGGCTCTCTTGATCAAAACGCCATCTTTGAACCTTTTGTCTGGTGGCACAGATTTATGAAAAGAAAATTATTCTAATTTGTAGAAAGATACTGTAAAACCTGGGAAGGCCACAACCTATGTAAGACGGACACCTGTCGAGAAGAAAAACTCAAATAGTTTCGACTAAAATGAGCAGTAGAAAAGTGGTAAGACTGTACCCTGTCAAAGGTGGAAAACCTACAAGACCCGGAAAAACAAGGCAGTCCTGTTGAGTTCCGGCTCTCACAGGTTTCACTGTACTTTATGTAAGTAACCAAGCATTTAACCTAAAGAAGAATGCAACCAGCTAGTCAATAGCAATGAAATACTTTTGTCTGTTTTTCACTCTCTCTCACTCAGCGACTGCCAGCAGTACACCTCCAGGTCACAGACATATTTAGGGTGACATTCTCTCTTTCCAAGATAATCCTCATGATAGGGTGCACTTAATTTATACTGTTGATGAGACTGAACTGAACGGATTTGCATATCATCAATACACATAAGTCCTGAGTAGAGGGCTAGCCATCTAAATTAAAATATTCCCTGTTAAGGACTTGCTGTGTCTAGCGAATTCTTGGAGTAATGCTGATTGCAGGTGGTTGGTGAATATTGATGCTGTTAAAGATTTATAAGGCTGTACTGGAGGGCACATGAAACTTAAGGTTTCTTTAAACAATGTCCCTGTTTAAAACTACCCTTGTTCAGAGCCAGCTGGACAGTCAGTAATGCCATCCACTGAATAAGATCTTTCACGTGTCTCAGCCCGCCTCACCTGTCAGACAGGCTGTCTGGTTTATAAATGAAACTCTGTTTGCTTCCAAAGCTCTTGATCCCGCAGCTCTTCTCTCTACCCATCTCTCATATCCTTGCTTTTTTTCTGAACAGCAAGTCTCAACTCTCTAATACATGCCATCAGTTTTTATTTTCTTCTTTCTTCAGGTGGCGTTTTCAATGCATTTTATCATCTTTGTCCTTTTTATTTTATTTTTTTGAAGTTTTCTCTGTTGTAAAACAGGTTTCTCTTTCACTGCGCTTGGCCTTTCACTGAATGTTGTAACTGCCTGTTTCTCCAGGTTTCCCTTTGTGCGTTTCTTAACATGGGCATCGCTTCCCCTTCTCAACCAGCCAATCAAACATTTGATTGGCTACATTTGATAGAGTAGCTCCAAACTAAGATAGGCCCTGTCAAGGGAAATAGGAAATTATTATTATTTTTTGCATTTTATTTTTTAATTTAATCATTTCTTTTTTTTTTTTTTTATTGTTTTAGGTGAAAGTTTACAGCTCAAGTTAATCATATAAAAATTTTTACACACATTGTTATATGACTCTAGTTGCTATCCCTGTAAAGTGACACCTCACTCCCCCTTTCCACCCCAGATTTCCCATGTCCATTCAACCAGCTCCTGTCTCTTTCTGCCTTCTCATCTCGCCTCTGGACAGGAGCTGCCCATTTAATCTCATGTATCTACTTGAACTAAGAAGCACACTCTTCATGAGTATTGTTTTGCCTTATAGTCCAGTCTGATCTTTGTCTGAAGAGTTGGCTCTGGGAATTGTTTTAGTTCTAGGTTAACAGAGAGTCCAGGGGCCATGTCTTCTGGGGTTTCTCTAGTCTCAATCAGACTGTTAAGTCTGGTCTTTTTACATGAATTTGGGTTCTGTACCTTCCTTTTCTCCTGCTCCGTCAGGGACTCTCTGTTCTATTTCCTGTCAGGGTGGTTATTGGTAGTAGCTGGGCACCATCTAGTTCTTCCGGTGAAATGGGAAATTATTAAAAAAAAGAACAGACTCTTAGCTATCTAGAAAAACATATGTTTGAGCACCCTCTATTTTGTTTTGATGTAGGAGCTATGTGCTCACAGGCATTTCAGCAGAAGTTATCTGTAAGCTGGGCATTCTATTCCCTTTCATTCTACTAGGTTCAAAATAAATAGATTGCCATGCTGTCATACCATGAACTCTGACCACAATAACCACATATTTTCTCTCCCTTACCACTCCATTTTTTTCCAAGCCAACATTCATAAAACAAATTAATGTTATTTATTGTGCACCCAAGCAAAAAGGGTCTACCAGATATTCTAGAAAGATAGAATGATATAAAACACATGGCGTCTGCCCTCAATTAACATGAAACTAAAGACCTATATAGATGAAAGTTTTCCTAAATGATTCCTTGACTATTTTTCCTATTTCCTTGACCATGCTCCCCATGACTTTGAGGTAAAAAGGAGAAGAAAGAGTTGGAAGGGGAAGGAAAAGCAAAGAGAATGAAAGGAAGACAAAACAAAACAAAAAACAGCATGTGACAATTTAAGGGGGGAAAAAAAGCCAGTGGTCCAGGAGATGTGGAAATTTCTCTCACAGACTGATTCATTGCCCCAGATATTTACAATGGCTACTTTGGCAAAGAGCATATTTCTGCAATCCATTTAGATAAAAGTCACAGTAGGTGAACAGTGCCTAGAAAAATCTTCTGAGCTCTTCTTTTCAGAATAGTAAATAAAGCACATATTTCTTCAATACATGTTTGCTATGAAGCAAAAGGAAAAGGCCAGAAAATTATGGGAAATGATAGTATAAATATAATGTAACTTCAAATATTATCATACAGAATTTTTCCCACATGAACTCTTTCTAGCCAAGTTGCTAGTACTGCTGAGAAAGAATAGTCATATGTAGTCATTGATCATATAAAATATTTCATTTTAATTTAAAAGCAAATATGACTTTTATCTAAAGTCCTTTGTAGTTTAGAAATCTGATTGTAGGAATGAAACATAAAAGTTTAACAGAAATAGAGAAAGTGCCCCCACTTTCCATTGCTTAATTCTTTCTTCTCAGAATATTATCTCTATTCCATTGTTTCAGTAGATAAGAGAAGTTGGAAATTAAGTGCAATTTAGGTTGAATGTATTCTAAATATTCAGAGTGTGTTGTAGTTCTGATAAACATTTTTTATTTCAAATATTTATAAATAAACACTCACATGACAATTAATTCCCTCCTCTTGTCTTGATGTACCCCTGGCACAGGGACTAAAGAAAGAGGAAAAACAGGGACTAAAGAACTCCATATGTAATTCTTGTTGGTGATCACTTGAGGATCCACTCTGCCCTAAGAAGCAGAGAGAATATGTATGGATTTCATAAATTTTTGGAATATGAATTTCAGCTCTTGGCAAAATAAATTATTCTACACATTATATTGTACTCATTAAACCATCACGGTAGAGGTTTTATGATTTGAACTGGAAATAAACATTGAAAGAAAAGTCTATGTGAGCTTGCAGAATTTAAACCTTTTGAGAATAATCTGCTAATGTTGAGGTTAATTAGAATGGAATAGCCCTACCTGACCTCTCAAAGTACTGTTAGCTCTCAAATTCTACCAAATTGCTGATGATTGAAGGAATGGCAAAGGTTTAGAAGATTGCGAGAATTTAATCTTCAAAGCTTGAAAAATCAGTAAACAAAATCACTCCTTTTAGTAGTTTTCAAATAGAAATCAGGAATTTAAATCTAGCAGCATATGGTGTAACATTTGATTTTGTGCCATTGTCAGTCTTCCATTAAATTTCAATGGCCCCGCTTGGGGATACATTCCATAAAAAGAAGCTTCATCTCCTGCTTCCAGAAAATTCAGCCAAGAAATTCATTACTCCTAAGGATGGTTCTGCTGGTTTGACTGTTTTATGAAAATTTTATTGCGTGAGAAGTCCTCAACACGAATTCTCATAATTTTACTTCCCTGCTTGACCCTTTCTCTAGTAAATATGGTTTGCCTATATACTGATCTTATCTTCAGTAGTGAAAGAAAGCAGCTTTCATCACCTCTCTGGTGATTGGAAGGATTGAGCTATGTAAATTATAATTAAAAATTCACAAGCAGAGAAGAAAAATTGTGAGAACTTTGTTTAAAAAAATCTGAAGAGAGAGAGATACTCAAAAAATGGCTGTGATATGCCAAAGATGAGAAACCTAAACTTGTATACTTAAATAGTTAACCAAAACTCAAACTAAATGATATGCCCTGTGTTTTGTTTTGTGATTTATGAACTGAAAGTATTCAGCTATTTGAGCTCAGAATTCAGATTTTGGGTGTGTGGGGGAAATTCTTTCTTTTATATGAGTTTTAATATATTCAACAAATACTTACTATGCACCAGTTATGCACCAGGCCCAGTTCTAGGTACTTGATACATATCAGTGAATTTTATAGGCAGAGGGTTCTTCCCTCATAGAGTTTACAAGTCAATGGGGAGAGCCAGACAATAAAAAATAAAAACATTTAGTATATTATGTAGTATGAATTACACCTCAACATAAAGAAAACAAAAATCCTCACAACTGGACCAGTAAGCAACATCATGATAAATGGAGAAAGGATTGATGTTGTCAAGGATTTCATTTTACTTGGATCCACAATCAACGCCTATGGAAGAAGCAGTCAAGAAATCAAACGACATAGTGCGTTGGCCAAATCTACTGAAAAAGACCTCTTTAAAGTGTTAAAAATCAAAGACGTTACCTTGAGAACTAAGGTGCACCTGACCCAAGCCATGGTATTTTCAATTTGCCTCATTAGCATGTGAAAGATAAATAATGAATAAGGAAGACTGAAGATGAATTTATGCCTTTGAATTATGGTGTTGGTGAAGATATTGAATATACCATGGACTGGCAAAATAATGAACAAATCTGTCTTGGAAGAAGTACATCTGGAATGCTCCTTACAAGCGAGGATGGCGAGACTTCTTCTCACATACTTTGGCCATGTTATCAGGAGGGACCAGTCCCTGGAGGAGGACATCATGCTTGGTAAAGTAGTTGTTGTTGTTAGGTGCCATCAAGTTGGTTCCAATTCATCGTGACCCTATGTACAACAGAACAAAACACTGCCCAGTCCTGCACCATCCTCACAATCATTGTTATGCTTAAGCCCATTGTGCAACCATTGTGTCAGTCCGTCTTGTTAAGGGTCTTCCTCTTTTTTGCTGACCCTTAACTTTACCAAGCATGATGCCAAGAAATTTGGAAGACAGCTACCTGGCCAACCAACTGGAAGAGATCCATATTTATGCCTATTCCCAAGAAAGGTGATCCAACCGAATGCAGAAATTATTGAACAATATCATTAATATCACACGCAGGTAAAATTTTGCTGAAGATCATTCAAAAGTGGCTGCAGCAGTATATTGACAGGGAACTGCCAGAAATTGAAGCTGAATTCAGAAGAGGATGGGAAACCAGAGATATCATAGCTGATGTCAGATGGATCCTGGCTGAAAGCAGAGAATACTAGAAATATGTTTACTTGTTTTATTGACTAGGCAAAGGCATTTGACAGTGTGAATCATAACAAATTATGGATACCATTGGAAGAACCAAAATTCCAGAACACTTAATTGTGCATATGAGGAACCTGTACATAGATCAAGAGGTAGTTGTTTGAATAGAACAAGGGGATATTTCGTGGTTTAAAGTCAGGAAAGGTGTGTGTCAGGGTTGTATCCTTTCACCATACCTATCCAATCTGTATGCTGAGCAAATAATCCAAGAAGCTGGACTATATGAAGAAGAACGGGGCATCAGGATTGGAGGAAGACTGGTAAAGTAGAAGGTCAGCAAAAAACATGAAGACCCTCAAAGAGATGGATTGGCATAATGGCTGCAACAATGGGCTCAAAGATAACAACGATTGTGAGGATGGCGCAGGACCGGGCAGTGTTTTGTTCTGTTGTACATAGGGTCTCTATGAGTTGGACCGACTAGTTGGCACCTAACAACAGATTACATAGTATTTAGGAAGTGATAAGCATTGTGTAAATAGGATAATGGATTGGGAGTGGGAATTGCAGATTGCAATATTAAATACGATGATCAGGTTAAGCCTTGTTGAAAAGGTAATAGCTGTGAAAAGATTTCAAAAGTGTAATGGAGTTATTTGGAGGAAGATTGTTCCACACCCAAAATTTAACTATAAATGTTTAATTTAACAAAACATGGATTGTATAGCATGATAATGATACAATGTTTTCTGAGGTACCATTTAAGATTCACCATGGTATTTGATAATTTCTAACTTGATATAATAAAAAGTGAGTAATGATTTATCATATAGGACATATACTTCACTATTAATACTTCTAAGACATAGGCTAATTTAAACAAGATGCTTGAAAACAAACACATAAATCTAAACTAGGCAAACAAGAAAGTTCTTTAAAAACATGTGAGCATATATCTCACTCATTCAACTCTATTCTCTGCTAAGAATAGACCAGATGTCTGGGTGGCACAAATGGTTAAGCACTCACCTACTAGCTTAAAGGTTAGCAGTTCGAACCCACCCAGAGGTACCTTGTAAGACAGGCCTGGCAATCTGCTTCTGAAAGGTCACAGCCTTGAAAATCTACTCTGTACATATGTGGTAGCCATGAGTCAGAATCAACTCAACAGCAACTAATAACAGGGTAGACATACATTTAGCTTTACTAGATATTACCACAATTTCCCAAAGTGGCTGTACTAATTTACACTCCCTCCAGCAGTATATGAGAGTTCCAGTTGTTCTACCAATATAGCTTTTTCTTTTCAACATCTTGAGAACTTCTTTCCCCTCACATAGTTATTAAAGTGTAATGAGATGATAACCTAATGAGTTGTTTTTCATAATTGCAGTTCACATGATGTTGTTTTTTTTAAAAAAAAAGTCTTATGAAAGAAGTTTGGTTCAGTTGACTTTGGTGAAAGTAATAGAACTTTGAATATAGTTATTTCTTAAGCCTAGATGACAATAGCATACAAAAACCAAATATGGCTTTTGAGCTATGTATTTCACTATATTGCAGTCAAGCTTTGAGATCTGACAATAAGAAAATCATATCTATCTTGTCTACATCTAGCTAGTACCTTTACCTCATCCTGTTGGCTTCACCTTTATGAGTGACATATAAACACTGACAGAAAAAAAAAAAAAAGAGTACATTACTTTTAAAAGCATCTGCAAAATTTCCAGTGAAATAGAATATTTGCAAAGTTTAAAATGGTTCATAAACTAAATATAATTTGAAATACAGTTTGTACTTACATTTAGGTAAGAATATATCTAAAGAAATTACCATAGTAAGATTTAAAATAAAATTGTGAAGCCAAGCTCTGGTAATGACAATTCAGAAGAATTAAAGTCTGCTTCAAGAGCAATTAGAAAGTGGTCCAGTTATCCTGTCATACTTACCCTACTTGCTAGGAATATAATTCACCCTTCCCACTGCAGGCCAAGTCTCATCAAAATCACACTGAAGAATGTCAAAGATGCCTGTGGATGAACTATATGTCAGTATTTTCTCTTCTCTTTTATCAGCATAGTTTATTTCTGATCCATTCTTCATCTGAGTTCAGTAGAGATACTGAACATTTTGGTTTACAATATTTTCTTTTGGGTTATAAATCTAAGAGATAGATAAAATAAATACAAAGTAAGGCAAATAATTACAGGAATTGGGGCCTGAAGGATATCAGTCTATTTTAAAACTTTAAATGAGTGAACAGTTCAGCTCAGTGGCACAGAATATCTAGCAAAGGTAAATAAAAGATACAGTATACAATAAGCAAAGGAATGTAGTCCAACCTCTTCAAATAACAAGAGAATTTAGGGCAGGAATCAAGTGATTTAAGGATTCCACTTTCAGGGGAAATCCATTACATGAGTTTCTCAGTGTATTATTTTGTTTTTTATGATGGGTAGCTAAGCTTTGTTGATGTTGTAATATGAATAATTTTTGTAGCTTATTATGAAAAACAAAAGAAAACCATATGAGTGATTCACATATATTTATTCTGTTGGTGCTTGGTGATTTTCTTTTAACTCCTGACCAGTTATTATTCATCCCATAATTCAGGGATTTTCTAGAGCATGTGTTTTTCATTGATGATATCCTGTTGGATCATTTTCCGTATAAATTTGTTTTAAAATTGAGATCTAGAGGCCTAATGTTGAACTTGTCAAGAAACTTATGAAACATTTTTGGAGATTTTTTCAGATCCTTTAATGAACCATACGCTCCAAAGCCAAACCCAATGCCAACGAGTCGATTCTGACTCATAGCAACCTCATAGAGTTTCCAAGGCTGTAAATCTCTACAGAAGCCAACTGCTACATCTTTCTCCCAAGGAGCCGCTGGTGGTTTCAAACCACCAACCTTTTGGTTAGCAGTGGAGCACCACTAGGGCTTCTGGCTAATGAACCATACAAAAAAAAAAAAACATACCCATTGCCGTGGAGTCAATTCCTATTCATAGCGACCCTGTAGGACAGAGTAGAACTGCCCCATAGGGTTTCCAAGGAGTGACTGGTGGATTCGAGCTGCCTGCCTTTTTTGGTTAGCAGCTGAGCTCTTAACCACTGTGCCACCAGAGCACCATCAAGCCTCATGGCCTTAAAAAAAATCAGTTGTTTTTGGCACCATAGTTCTAATAATTTATAAAATTGAACTTAAATTTGTCGTATTTAATTAATGGCCATGAAATTTGAACCTAGCCCTACCTAAAGACTAGGGCATTTTGTGCAACTCACTCTACTCAATTCTGCATCCTTTTATTACTTCTTTGGGTATTAGGTTGAACCATATCAAATTGCCATTTTGTAGGTAAAAAGTGACAGAATTTCAGCACTTCATATAGTTCAGACGTTTTTCCTTTTTCATCGTTTGACCGCAGTATACTTTTGCATAGACCAAATTTGATAGAAGAAAAGATGTCATCTGTGGTAAATAAGGAGAGACACAGTGTTCAGTAAAATTGGATGTCATGATAATTTGCAAAGTACTTAAGCTTCTGCTTATTATATTTAAAGTAACTCAAATTTAAGAGTACTAGATGAAACTATAATTATTATTTCTACTATTAATTTTAAAACGTTAAAATTATAGCAATTACGATTGATTTTTTTTAAAAAGCCACTTCACTGCATTTTGGCCACAAGGCAGTATTAATTAATTATTCAGATTTTATGTCAGTATTAAAATTCTATTTAAATGATCTAACATTAAAATTCATCATAATTTAGCACGAATATAAGGTATATTTGACAAACAAGCTCTTTCTGAGGATTATGGACTAATAGCCCCATGCCTGATATTTTGAAGGATTCAAAAAAAGTAAGAGACAAATCCCTGTTCTAAATAATTTTGTATCCTATGATAGAAGTGACTAAAATATCGCTTCTATGGCTAAAGGCGTTTTATAGTATAAATAAAAGGCAGTTTTCACAAGCGAGACTGAATACATACAATAGGGAAAATCAGTATGGAATACAAGAACTTTTCTCATGTTAAAACACTTTAATTCATCCACCAATGTTGTGATTTTTAGTCATTAACTCATAAAATATTAAAAAAATATTTTTGAGCTCTAGAATGTGCCAAGTACTGTTTTAGCTGCTTTGGGTGTACCAGTGCCCTACACATCTGACAGCCCCCACAGAACTTCACTTCTCACAGGGTGAAGCAGGTAATAAACACTAAACATAGTTTTTAAAAAATTGTATGGTATGATAGACAATGATAAGTGCTATGGAAATAAAGGAGAAAGGAGAGCAGATAAGGGGATGGAGGGCTGTGAGGAAGGGGTGTGGTTGCTATTTTCAATATGGTAGTTAGTGAAGCCCTGGTTGGGAAGATGATATATGAGCAAAGACTTCAAGGAAGCAAGAAAGACATGCCTCCATTATTCATTCCTAGAGAGCTTAACACTGATATATCAATGCACAGGGAAATATGTTTAGGGAATGAAACCAAGGGTCTTCCAGAAGAGCCACAGGGAGCTAACAGAATATGTTGCTGTTATTAGGTGCTATCAAGTCAGTCTGGACTCATAACAACCCTATGCACAACAGAATGAAGTAAAGGGATATAGTAAAATTAGATTCTTAAAGATCAGGGTCTGAGATGAAGCTGATATAACAGGGGCAGAGACGTCAGTGACAGAGAATTAGAATCAAGGTTCTACATCAAAGTGAGAAGAAGTGTGAAGTCAGTTTTCTATTTACTTTTATATTCCTCCACTATAACTGAAATTCCTTGAAGAGGCAATGTAATTGCCTTTTTTTTTTTTTTTCCTATTTCTGGCACCTATCATGTGTCTGAAATACATATATATGTTTGCCATGGCAATTAATTAAATGAACTGGTGAACTGAATGTTTAGAACATTGGCAAAGACAGAAAGGGTAAAGAAAGTACCACAGTTAATGCTCAAAATATAAATCTGAAAAGAAAAAAAAAAACCTTGAAAATTCTCTGACAGTCACAGTATTTTTTGCTATCTCCTTATATTCTTAGAATATATCATATTTTGGAACAGGAAGTATATTTTATCTATAGTGCTTACTCTACAATGGACATGTTAAAGTAATAGTCTTTTCAACTAAGAAATGGAAAAGAAAAAAAAAGTGTATACCAATTCATTCTCATTTACTGAACCAGATGTCTCCAAATACTAAATGACTCCCACCAAAAAAAAACCAAACCCACTGCCGTCGAGTCAATTCTGACTCACAGCGACCCCAGAGGACAGAGTAAAACTGCTCCCATAGAGTTTCCAAGGCTGTAAATCTTTACAGAAGCCAACTGCCACATCTTCCTCCCGTGGAGTGGCGGGTGGATTTGAACTGCTGACCTTTCAGTTAGCAGCCGAGTGCTTAACCACTGTAGCACCAGGGCTCCTAAATGACTCTTAGAGAATATTAAATGTTTTCGGAAGCTGTGCTATTTTCTAAGCTGACCAGGACTATTATGTGTCATTCACGGGGTCGTGATAGAATATGACTCATACTTCAAAAAAATGACAGACTTTTGCATCATTTTTTGTGCTCAGAGGCGAACAACAGACTGCAATATACTAAAAGAAAACATTTATTTGAAAAACTACATTAATGTCCAAAATCACTGAAGAAAAATAGAGACATTTAACAAGGAGACCATATTTAAAGGAACACTTTGGGGATGGGAGGAGAATCTTAATCAGTATTTAGAGTCACTGAGACCTGAGATATCTTGCAATGGTTAGCTATAGTAATCGTATTTTTTAAATGTCATTTATTCATCTTATAGCTTACATATGGGGGGCAAAGGGTAGTGGTGGTGGCAGCAACTGTATTTTAGACATCAAAAAGGGCAATATGGGCCTATGTAGATGAGATAACCTAAAAGAGGTGAGTCATAGAAACTGAATATTGAAAGAACATGAGAAAAGAAATAAAAACAGTAAAATTTCAAGGTCAAGATCCCAACCACAATTTTCACTGAGTAGTTCAGAAAGATTTTAGCAAGTATTGTGCCCTCCAGTGGTTATTTCTGAGTGACTTATCTTTTTTGTTGTTGATTTTTACCTGGGCTCCCAATTTTCCAGCTTCACTGGTTTGGGTAACCCGAGGAAGGCTCGTATTATTCACACCTACGAGGAACCTTGGGAGGCTGAATCAATCTGATTGTCCAATTTCATGCTTGCAGAAAGAATGATGCCAGGGATGATAGGGGTGCCTAGGATGTGATAAGTAAGTTCAGGGTCAACAAGATAGGTTCACAGAAGGGCAATCATTCTTTGATTTGATTGCCAAGCTGGAAACAAAAGTAATGACATAATTACCCCAGATTCTGCAGACCGTGTATATAATACAGCACAGATACTAAGCAAAGCTAGTCCTCAGAATGATGGCAGCGCAATTTAAAGAGGAAGGTCGTTGCTTTGGCAACTAAAAGAAGGCTTACAAAATCAAAGACAAACGATGTTTCTGGAATCTGTTTTGCTTACAAACAGAGTGGGAGAGAGCTGGGAAAGAAAGCCACTTGGGGAGAGAAGGAAAACAGGGGTGCTGAGTCAGGAAACCCAGATGGTACCTCTGCTGATCTCCAGCCCTCTCGGTGACCTTGGTCAAATTCCCTGGGCTTCAGCTTTCTCAGCTATGAAACAAAAGGTGTGGACTCCCATGAGTGGTTTTGACGAATCCAGGTGTATGGACAGAGGCAAGGAGTAGCGGCATCGACCACGTGCAAAAGAACCATAATGTGAATATTTATGAGAGCAAAATTAGCTAGTGATCAAAAATGGGAAAGAAAGGTGGTTGATAGAGGAGGCAGATTCATCTTAACGGAGTCAGAAGACAGTGTAAAACTGGTAGACACAATTTTTTCAAGAAGGAAGAGAATGAAGCATATCATTCGTTTCTACATTTTCTTAACTGTAGTCCGGCTTCCTCTTCTCTGTTATCTTCACCTTATTTTTTCTCTTTACTGTCTGCTTCCGGTAACCATGGTGATGCTCCCTCCCAGCAGCCTTCTTCACAGCTGGCCCTTTTGGTACACATCGAATTTTGCTCCATTCACTGATGCAGGGAGCTAACAATGCCATAAAAATTATTTTAGTTATTAACATTTTCCCTCGTTCTTCTTCTCCAGGAAATAAATGCAGGGCATTATTCCACACTTAACCTCCCTACACAAGGGACACTGTAAAACAGGGATATTCAACTGTTAATTTCAGCAGCTAACATGAAAGGGATACTGATTATGCTGGAGATTCAATTCCCTGTCTTGGTCCTCAGGGACTATAAAGCCCCAGTGCTCAAGCTGATTGCCACCTCCTTTTTGCTTTTGTACATAACTGGAATAAAATAGATTGCCCACAAAAACCACGTATCAACTCTGGTTTCCTAATTCTCTTTGTTTTTTGTTGCTTTCTCTCTTGTAAGGAGAACATTGTTAACACGTAATTATCACAGTTACAAGATCGAATTTTCCATAAGAAAATATACATAAATATGTACGTTTCTCAAATGAGCACATTTACTTAGGAATATGAATAAACAATGTGCAGTACTCAGTTTTAAAAGCATTGTTATTATCTGCCGGTGACAAAGCATCAAAGAATCTCTGTTGTCATTAATGCAGATAATGCAGATTCCTATAAAGTATCATTTAGTCATGTCCGGTTTGTGTACCCTAACTTAACATTTGTAATCCTATATGCCTGAAAACTGTCTTTCCATTTAAGCACTCTGTGTGTGTGTGTGCGCGCGTATGTGTGCATGTGTGTGTGTGTGTGTGTGTGTGTGTGTGTGTGTGTGTGTGCGCGCGCGCGCGTGTCTGGCATTAATACAAAGGAGGCCAGATAATGACATTCATAGGCTTATAGACTCGACTCCTGGGGACGCACTTGGATGGAGGCAATTAAAATGCCTGTCAGGCATTTGATACCAGAAGCCCCTATGGCAAACTGCTAAATCGTAAGCCAGTGCTGCATCCTATTGTCAGTGAATGATGGCGGAGCTGGGTGGCTTGTCATCATTCTCGAAAATTCTGAGGCTAGTGAGCTCTCTTTCCCTCTCCCACTCGCCTTATTTTCCTTTTCGCCACTGCGGGGACTTTTTCTAATTTGCTGCTTCCCTTTCCCCGACACACACAGACAGGAGCTGGTGGCTTGCAGACTGCGTCTGTCTGGAGCTAGAGAGCCAGCCCGTGGAGAATAATGCTCCGGAAGAAGGATTCTGCAGCAGTCCTCAAAGGCTAGGCTTGGGTGGTGGTATCGCTGCATACGCGCTGGTAATGGTTTGGGTTTTCTTGTTTTATTTTCTTTTATCTTTTGTCCCATCTTTCAAAGGATCTGCTTTATGTGATTTCAGGTTAAAAGGCTTTAAATTTTGTTATTAAGCTTCCTAAAAAATCCAGTACTGCATTTTTTGTACTACAGATC
Source organism: Dugong dugon (assembly GCA_030035585.1). Lineage (NCBI taxonomy): Eukaryota > Metazoa > Chordata > Mammalia > Sirenia > Dugongidae > Dugong > Dugong dugon. The sequence goes on from CM057461.1 coordinate 172,073,059, forward strand.
TCAAGACATAGATTTATTATCTGGATATAAAGACTGCGTTTGCTTACTGGTGAGTTCCAATTTTCAATATTTAGTTAATAAATCTATATACGTATTTTTTTCTTTTTGTTTTGTTTCGGTAGATTCTTCAGCTTGTCTCTAACCGAGGAAACATTGCTTGGGACCTACTCATTCAGAAAATTAAAAGGTACCACATGTTTTATTTGGATGTTTAAATGAGGAAAAAGCAGTGAGGAATCCAAATGTTTTTATTTAAATTAATCTCTCTATGGTTGTTGCTTTCTCCTTAAGCCTACGTTGATCATTGTTTATAGCATGTATGATTTCCTACGCAGACAGTACCATTTTCCAAGGCTGTTTTGATTACAGGATGTCTAAAGAATTGAGTTTTTTGCCTGTGTTGCAAGTTATTAATAAATATCAACATGTCTGACTTATTTTTGGATTATATTATTGTACCAACAAAAAAAAAGGTCCAAAATTCTCTATCCTAATCAAAATTTAATAATTTGAGTTAAAAGAAGCATACCAAGTAATGATTTTATCTGAAGGAACCCTGTGAAAAAGCAATTTTTGAAAATGGTTAAATTCAATGGTTTGCCTTTCCCAGGTAGAATGAGTGCTAGAGATAAAAGCCCAGGAATGACTCAGTAATGTTGGTTTTTTACAGATAAACATTGTAGCTTCTTCACTGATGCTTTAATTTTTAGAAATGGATGTTTTAAAAGGCCAGGCATATTAGTTATTTTTTAAAAAATTGATTTTATGTATGCTTTATTCAGCATCAACAGCATAAGAAATTAATCCTTTATCTTGCCATGGAAGCAGTTGAATCCATTGATCCTGGGCCTTTTGCCTTAAATGAAAAATGTTAATTTTCAAATTCAGCATCAGGATGTATGCTCATTTGGGGGCTAATTATAGCTGTTACTTTTTTCTTAATTTTTAAGATTATCATGTCAATATGTCAATAAAACATATATCTGTAATTTGCCTTTAAAAAATGGAAGACATTTTCTGCCTTGCTGAGAAGATCAATGACATTATTTAAAACTTCCCTTAGCATCCGTATAATATTTCCCCTCAAGATTATCAGTCTAAAATATTTTATGCAGTATAATTAGTTTTTTAAAAACGTGTATACCTTTGAAAATGGTTAATGGTCGACTACTGACCCTGAAATACTCTGAGTACGTGAGTCTACACCTGTGAGTGTGAATATTTGTAGCCCTTGAAGGAGACCAATGCATTATCCTTGTTTAATTTTCTCTGCAATGTGTAATTATGAGGACCTTAATTCATTCCACAAGCACTTATTAAGAGCCTTGCCGCTGTGGGTAGTTACTGTGGGAGAGAAGGAAGGAGCAGATGACACTGTCCCCACCCTTCCAGAGTGCAGACAGCATCACATAAGATTTTTAAACCGGAGAATGAATTTTGTAAAATAAATCAGAGTGTTCTGAAAAAGGAAATTGCCATTGTTTCAGATATTGAACAAATTCTATTAGACTAGTCTCAGAGCTGTGTGAAAACATTGCATCTTTCCTCAGAAATTAGGCTCAGGGGAATCATGTCTGAAATCCCCATACAAGACCTATCATTCCTCCTGGGAATTGTCAGACCCGTGGGACTTTTCTCGTTTTTTAGGGTTCACTCAGAGAAAACGAAATCATTTTATGTTTGATGAAAAATAACCTGTTTGGTATTTTCCCATCTAACTAAATCCATACAGCAGTTATCTCATGTGAACATCTATTTCCTAATCTGCAGATTCATTCAGTAACTATATTAATTTTGAACTCACAAGTATTTACATGAATTAGAAAAGCATGAAATTATTACTTAACGGCTTAAAAAAAAAAAAAAGCACTCAATAGATTGCCAATAGGGACTGATAAGTCTCTTGCGATTTGTCTGGGTATTGGAAAAGTGGCATATGACTTCACCAAGAGGCTCTCCATAGCCACTGCTTGAATTTTCAGAGACCATTTAAAATCAGTCTGGGGGCGTAGGGACATATTTTGTGTAATAAAACAGTGTTTATTTAAATAGTCTGCTAGGTGGGCAAATCAAAAGAGATTTTGACTCTGGAACTCTAAGAAAGTCAGGGATCTTTGCCTTGTGTTTTCTAATCAGTATCATCTTGCCATTAGTGAATTCCATAACTAATTCTTTCCCTCATACCTTCAGCACATAGAATAGTGTGTGGATGATAGTAGGAGCTCAATAAATGTTTAGCTGTTTGATGGATAAACAAATTCCTCATCATTTTCCCCTTGACATTTTTTCTTATGTTTTATGAGATTACACAGTATGAAACCGATATTTGGTACTTTTATTTTTTTAGCTACCCAAAATATTCATTACATGTCTCTAATTAATGATAATTAATGCTATTAGAAAAGCAGACTATCCTTCTGTAGAAATTTCTCCAAGCTATATGAAAAAGGATTTTTCTTGCTCTAGGTTAAGATGGAAAGAATGTTTGAAATGTCCCCTTTCACTATCATCAGCTAGGGGAAGGATGCCAAACTGCAGCATGAGTTTTGCTTTATGGACGCTTCCAAAATACTACTCCCAGTCTTGACATTGTTTATTGCTCTTCATGGCTTCGGCCAAGATTTTGCTGCAGCACAAGGAGGGTTTTTTTTTTTTAGCTCTTCCTATAAATGTAATACTAGAAATGATGTCATACTTACCAGAACATAATGAGTAGCAAAGCGTTTAACAAGAAAAATAAAGCAGTACATATTATGAAGGAACCTATAAAGTGACTTCTATAATCATAATAGATTTAGAAAATGCTTTTATTTCATGTTATTTATCTTTATTAATAAAACTACAATTTTTTTGTTATTAACTGTGTGCCAGGTTCTATCCTAAGCCCTTAACGTACATTATCTCATTTAACTCTCCCTGCAATCCTGGGGGATAATACGGTCTCCATTTTATGGATGAATGAACTGAGACTTCAGTCAGTTCAAACCAATCAGACCAAGTCTGACCCCAAAGTCCTTCATATTAATCACTACATATTACATTTTCCTAGCTTATTTTTGACACATAATCATTTTCTTATTGTTTTATTTATGCGTATGACATATGATAAGGTTAAAACAGTATTCCTGAAGATTATTTTTATATCTATAAGATAGTACTGAACATGTCTTTGAATACTTAACTTTGACATATTTTTTAATTCTTACATATTTTAATATTTAATCTGAAGAACTTTGTTTCCCAAGGAGGAATGTCAGAGAATAAATTAGTAAGTTTTTAAACAACTGAATTTATGAAATGGTCTATGTCATTACAATAAAATCATCTCATTCACTTGTTTATTATTTGTACATATAACCTATTAGATATAATTAACTAGAGAATTCAAGTGCTAAGTAGTGTAACCGATGCCATATTTTGTAAAATTTTGAAATTGAAATAATGGCAGATAAAGGTTCAACATGGCCAAAATAAATAAGCATGCAGGGAAGACTATCATGAACAGTGTGAAAATACCACCTTCAATCTCAAGTACAACTAATAACCCAGAAACATCACTGAGGACACTAACAATTACACAAGTCCACTTGCAAAGTAGGGTACAATAGAAATATTTACAGAGCTTAGTTAGGAGCAGTGGAGTAAGACAAGGCAGTGACATCAAGGCTCATTGGTATCATAAGAAAGAGATGAATAATTTCTTAAAGGACTTCATTGCAGGGCAGGATTACTGATAACTGGGAAGGGATTCAACAGGAAATATTTTATGGAAGGAGAGTCTTTTGAGGTGGATCTTGGGGATGAGTAGAAGTATTCAAGGGGAAGATAATGCATGGAAGAGCTCCAGGAAGAACAAACAGCATTCGAAAAGGAGCCAAAGGAAGTGAACCTGCATGAAAAGCATAGATTGATCTCATTTATATTCTAGAGTGTAGAAGAAGGGAAATCTTAGACGCTAAGGATGGAAAGGTCCATAAATGCTATTAGGTTGCAACATATGAAATGGCCAATATTTGACCATTTTTGAATTACAAAATAAGAATTTTATCCAACTCGATGTAATATATTGGGAGGGGACCTTACATGCCAAATTGAGGGTTGTGTATTTAATTGGCATTCAATGAGAAACTATTGACTGTTTTTTGAACTGGAGACTACTATGACCTAAATGATGTTTTCAGATAATTTATCTTATAGCTCTGTGTGTGATAAATTAAAATTGTGGATGAAGGAATATTGAAGAACGCATCACTTCAGAAGCAATCATAGGATAATCTAGGAAAGAATAAAGACCAAAAGAGAATGCTGTTTGCGGGAATGCAAAAAAGGGCATGAAAATGAAAGGTGTTTCTGAACTCAAATTCATATACAAAGTATAGCAACTGCTGACTGGTAGGAGGAATGCTAAACTGAAGGAATCAAAGGCGATTTTAAGGTTTGAATTTGATGAGTGGAAGAATTAAAGTGAAAAAAGTGGTATCCTTAGTCTCTAACACACTGTCTTGGACATACCCCAAACCCATTGCCATCAAGTCTATTCTAACTCATAGCGACCCCTAAAGGACGGAACAGAACAGCCCCATAGGGTTTCCAAGGAGTGGCTGGTGGATTCAAACTGCCCACCTTTTGGTTGGCAGCCAAACACTTAACCACTGTGCCACCAGGGCTCCAGGACATAGTTGACAGTCAGTAAATGCTGAATGAATGAGCTAGTGAATAAAAAATGAAGAGGTAGGTTTGGGACATGATGATGTCCAGATATGCAGGTGGACTGGTCTAGCAGATTCCAGAAGATGTAAATCCAAAGCTCAGAAGAGAAATTCGGGAGATAGGAAATGGATGAGATTGTAAAGAAAGATAAGAAAAAGACCAGAAGGAGACCTCTTGGCAGTGTCTGCTTTTAGGAGACAGAATGAGGAAGAGGAATTGGCAAAGCGGAAGAAAGAATTTTACAAGAAAGAAGAGGATAGGCGAAGTAATAGAAAACCAAGCTAAAATTGAAGTTCTCCAGAAAAAATTGATGAATGCAAATGAAGAAAAGACTGTTGAATTTAGTTGTTTATTTTAGTAATGTTTCCTGTTATAAAAACAAATCCACATTTTGTAAAATTTAGAAGAGTGTAAAAAATGAAATCATAACCACCAATAATTACACAATCTAGATATTATGGTTAACATTTTAAAACCCCTTGGCTTATTTCCTGTCATTCTATTGTACATAAATTTACATAATCAGGATCATAAAAATACAATTCCAAATTCTGCTTTTTTTCAACTCAGCAGGATCTTAAGCATGTTCTTACAACATTTTGCCATCTGCATTATGTTCTATCATGTTTATGTTCTATCATGTAGACACTGGACATTTTATTCTCTGCTTCTAATTTTTCGCTATTATAATAATGCTTTAATAGAATATTTTGTACATTATTCTTACACAATATTGCAAATTATTTCCAGCAGATATTTCCTAACAACAGAATCATTGTATCGTAGGTAATATATTGTCATTTCTTGCCAGAAAAGATTTGGTGGTTTCAAAACGAGCCTCTGCTTTCTGCCAAGAAAGGGAATCTGAGAATATGTTAGTGTCTCCCATGTGCCAACTTCTGTGGCAAGTATTTTAATAATCACAGTAACTCTGATGTAGATTCTATTGTCTCCATTTCACAAATGAAGGAACAGAGACAGAGAGAGTTGCACAAGGACATATATAGCTAACAAGTTTCAAAACTAGCTTTGAATGTGGGTCTGATTCTAAAACAGGCTAATAGTGAGGTCAGAAACAACCTCTTAAGAAGTTCTTAAGGTAGCTCTTCTAAGAACACTCTTAAGACGTCCAGGACTCAAAGGAAAGAAAGGTAAAACATATAAGGCAAGGAAGGTAGTGAGTGAAGTGGAGCTTTGCTGCTTTTCAACATGGGGAGTCCTAGGTCAAAGGACAGCAGCAGACAAAGAGTAGGTACTGCATATGTAAGCAGGAAGAGGACAAATTGCTAGAACATGATTCTCATGGAAAGGAGAAAAACAGACAAGGACTTGAGCTTGGCAAGTAAAATGCATCTTCCGTGTAGATAGAAGCAAGGGAAAAGAAAGTCAGACATGTCAAGTGGTAAAGAGAAGATAGGGGGACTTCACGTATCATTTGGCTTTTGTCTTACACTGGTGGAAAATTCACTTATTTATTCAATGAGTACCTATTGAATACCAAATTCCATGCCGTTTTCTTGCCCTCATCAAGCTTTCCTTCTGGAGGGGGAAATAATCACTAGGTAAACAGAGGGATTTGAAAGATTACTCAGGCAGCTGTCAGAGAATGGGTTATAAGGAGGTAAGAGTAGAAGCTGGGAGATAAGCGTTTCAAACTTTAAAGCACAGATAAATCAACTGGGTATCTTAGAATCAGTAGGCCTCGGGAGGGGCCAGAGATTCTGTATCTTATTAAGCTAATAGGTGATGTTGATCCTGCTGGTCCATGTGCCAAACTTTGATGAGCAAAAGGTTAAAAGGCAAACGTCCAGGCAAGAAAAATTAGAAATGATTGGAGCAGTTATTATAAGCAAGTCAAATATGAGTCCTTCTCCCTTTGCAGCAATACTTCTAAACCTCTTTGATGGAAAGAGAATTGTCTCTATTTACGTCTGAGCTTTTTCAATTCTAGCCAGCTGTTTTATGAAAGATCCATTAACCCAACCCTGATGAGCTATTGGCATTTCATTCTTTCTGCCTACACTCAATGCTTGTTATGCAAAACCTCTTGCCGTATAATGGATTCTTGTGGCTCAGGTTTTGGGATGTGGTGTTCATTAAAGCCTGTGCCAGTTTCTTAACTCCAGTTCTGTTCTCTGCTTCATGCTATTGTACTTTTAACCCCCTTTCTCTCTGGATGTTCACCACAGTTCTGACTTGATAAACTGTCTGTGCCCCCTAGCCCGTGCCATCCATCACACTCCTCCGTGCTTATTACTGAAGCTTCCAGGTCTCCACATCCTGTCTTCTTGCCATCCTCATCCTGAATAAGTCTTAGGTAACTGCTTAAAGCCCCAGGGGAGTATTGTGGATAGTCTCTGACTTAAGGAATGCATTTTTTTTTTTTTCATCAAAATAATTTTCTCTTTGGTGGGCTGCCTTGGTTAGTGACAGCAACCTGAATTTCTTCGCAAGATTTGTCAAAACGCCACAGGAGGATGCATGTGTTTGTCAACAATTAGGGTGTTCGGAGAGACTATGTTCTCAATAAGCCTTGACAGACTCTGTTAGGGGGATGTTGTCTTTCTGCCTCCAGTGCTAGATTGTAGCCCTAAGGTCCCGCCTTCTAGCTGCAGGCACTTAGGAGCATTTACCTGTTCAAATCCCCTTTGCACCACACATTGCATGTGTAAAATAACTAAAAAAATAAGAAATCAAATAAATATGGTGTACTCATACATCAAGGAAGAATAACCAACCCGTTGCATTTTAGTCGATCCCCACTTATAGTGACCCCATAGGACAGAGTAGAACTGCCCCATAGGGTTTCCAAGGAGCAGCTGGTGGATTCGAACTGCTGACCTTTTGGTTAGCAGCCAAGCTCTTAACCACAGCACCACCAGGGCTCCAATATGGATAGAAGTCACCTTCAAGTGATAACCACATTTCTTCATGTAGAACACTTAGGAGGGGTTCTTGAACGGAGAATCCGTGAAGCCATGTACTCACTATGTTAGCTAACAGAAAATGCTTTTTCATGTATTGATGCATATGCCAAATTGAAGCTCAGAAAATGAGTGCCCTGTATGTGCATGTGTGCATGCATGCCACTCCAGTCTTTCTACACTGGTTTTTGCTAATTCAAGCTGCAGTTGTTAAAATTTCCGTATTTTTAGTACCATGCCCTTCCTTGCCTTAGAGTGAAGTTTTAATTTAAAGGCTTCTTTATTTCTTGAGTCTCAGAGTACCACAGGATCATCTCTGGCCTTTCTGTCACAAATTTTTCTCTCAAAAGAAGTATAAATCAAATCCCTTTTTTTGTGGCGACCATTTGGCTCTGACTCAGATGGTTTGGATTAACCTTTTCTTCAGATTCTCTCCGACTGTTAATGACTCTGGGTTATGACCATTTAGAGCTGTCAGGTGTACATTGATCTACATCTGGCAATTGTTAAAGCTACTCCATTTAACACATTACAACCAAAATAGATAGTTTCACAATATGTAGGAACTTCAAAAATGATTTTTTTTTTTTTCAGGAAGATCTTAGGTTTTCTTTCCAAGGTGAATTTTTGTACTTACTTTTTTAAAAAAATATTTTCTCTTTCACTGCAAGTTTTTCTCATGATTATGTTTTGTGGCTATGTATACAGATAAGATACAACATATATTAAGAATTCTTCTCATATAGCGCCTGAGAGCCACTGGTTCGCCCGTTTTTGAGCACAGGTGCAGGTGAATTGATGATATTCTGGAATCTTAGGAAAAAAACATAGACTGCCTATACTTTATGAGGAGCCCTGGTGGCACAGTGGTTAAGAGATCAGCTGCTCAAATCCAGCAGCCACTCCTTGGGAACCCTATGGTGCTGTCCAACTCTGACCTACAGGGTCACTATGAGTTGGAGCTGACTCAACGGCAGCTAATAACAACATACTTTACGAAGTGGAGACAGAAATCCCTAAAATGATTGAGTTTGTAAGACTGCATTGGTACCGGAGAAAATATAAGAACAAACAATAAAAATTTTAAAAACATACAAGAACTCATAGTACTGAGTGAGTAATCCATACAACTCTATAAAAATACAGTGAGTACATTATTAAAATGTTCCAAATCTACCTGCCATATCTCTCATTTTTTTAAATCTCTTTTTCATTTTTTCTACATTCTGAGAGTCTTTCCCCCCTTTTTATCAAATGAGTATCAGTTTTGCATTTAGCCCTGCCAATTTTTTCTTTTTTTTAAGTCAACTCAGTACTTAATTGGGCAATCGCATATTAATTTCCTGGAAGTCTTTCCTGTTTTCTGATTGATACTTTTCCATAATTGTCTGCTTATTTGTAAGGTATGCAATATTCTTTCAAATCCTTCTGAGGAAGATAATATAATTGTAAGTTTCCTTTTGTCTCCTGAATTATCTCTGTTTCTTCAGGAGTCATTTTAAAAATGTATTTTTCTTGTTCATACTGCTGACTTTCCTCAAATGTCTTAATTTTGAGGTTTGTTTGTTTGCATTTTAATAAGTAAAGAACTAGATTGAGGATCATAGGTAGCTGTTGTAAGTTTCCCAGGAGGAGCTTGAATGTGGAGCCTGCAAATGAACAGGCTAGGCTCTCCATAATTTCATAAATAAATGAAAGTTGACCAGGTTTTAAAACTAATCACCTGCTTTCATTAAGAACCAGTTCTTGTTTTCACCCTAGGAGGCAGAAGCTCCTCTTGTCAGCTGAAAATGTCATAGCTAGGGAGAAGATTGGAAGGGTTCCAACTGTTCTCAGTGTGCTTCTTAATGAGTTGCCCTGATGTTGGCCACATAGCCCTGTCCAACCCTATATTTGTTGACCCTAAGCTTAGGGCTTCCCTGTATTTCCTTTGGATGGACCTGCTATTAACCCAGGTGTTCTGCCATCAGTTTACCTGATATTTTTCTCTTTCTGTCTCAGCACATCTGAATTCTGACTGCTAAAATACCATCAGATTTTTTTTTAGGGTTACATTATTTTTAATCGTTTTAATGATATAATTAGGAGAAAGGAAAAGTATGTGTACCAGCATGATTCTCTCTTCCATCGCTGATCATGTTTAATTTTCTTTACTCTGAATTTCTATAACACCAATATATCTTTCTACTGCGTTGTTTTTCACTTGTTACTATATTGTCCTACCTCTACTACTTACTAGCTAGTTGTAAAAATTATTTCTCTTATCTGGGCCCTTTGTCTATAAAATAAAATAATATTTGATTTTCAGGGCTGAAATGGAACATATAAATTCATGTTGTAAAGTATAAACAGAGTATAAATGTAAGCGATCTTTATATATCAAACATTGTCATGGATCCTTGGGAACAAATAGGTGCAAACCTGGGGACTGACCACAGTCAAGGGAGAAGCTACCTGCTAAGAATCTCAGGGAGACCCCAAGTTGAGAGAAGAACTAAAAACTCTACATGCAGTGCAAACGAACTACAAACTATGCACTGGTAGCAATACTAAAATAAGCAGATTGTTCATGGATATATTTTTCACCTACTGAAAAGACAAAGAAAATAAAGCAAATCTAGAATGTAGTTGATATACTATTAGTTAAATTGAAACAAATGTGAATTTTAGGTTTGGCATAGAACCTATGACTTTATATGTGTTACCCTTTTGGCAAAATTAAGAACGGGAATATTTATGTAAATAATGACTATAATTTAGTGCTGTCAATTAGCTACCAAAAAAAATCACTGATTTTATACGGCTTTAGCTAATTGATGGTTCCTGTACTGTCAGTGGGCTTAAGGCATGAAGCACCCAGAAAAAGGAAATAAAGAAAATGAGAATAACAGTAAAGTAGACTAACTGTAAAAGTTGAAGAAATGTTAAAAGAAATTTAAATGTAGAAAGAAAGTTAGGGTCTCAGTGACCTTTGACATCTATATGGGGAACCATTTGCGGATAATAAAAGAGAAGTGTTTTAGCTAAATTATTAAAATACAGCATCTTTATTGACAGCCTTCATTCTTAGAAACAAACTGAGAACACATCAAACAGACCAGACATAAAATAAATGCATGTGAATGTATGCTAAATGATGTAGATACAATTCAACAACTGACTGCTATTAATTCTCATTTCCTGCGTGGAGTTATTACATTCTAAACTTGAATGTTTGTAGAGGATAAGTCGCCAGCCCTAGTTAAATGTTAATGGGTCTAGTGACATAATTAAATCCAAGGCCTTATCCAAAGGAATGCGGGTAAAATACATTTGTTTGGCTTTTTATGGCCACTATTAAAAGTAAAGGAAATTAAACCATAAACAACTATGCTCAAAAATTGGCATAGCCGAGGCAGCTTTGTGGCAGTATAAAACCATATGTATTTTAAAAAACCAAACATATGTGTTGATGGTGAAGCTCCATTTAACCTACGCAGTCCATCTAGATTGTAACTGATGTTAAAAATGTACTTGGAGACTTAGACAAAATATGGGGTGCTGATTCAAAGTAATTTCATGTTGATGTGCTTTGATTTTCTGTTGTTATAAAGGGCTGGTAAAATTTATAAGTTTTATTTTTTCTAATCCATTCCTAAGGAAGTAGCCCATAATTAACATGATGCAGATTGCTTTTGCCATCCTCTCTTTCTTCCTTAGTAATAATAGAACCCTTGCTTTTGGTGGGGTTCATGGGAACATGGCCACCCAGAATTTGATACAGAATTCTAGCTTCCTTTGTAACTAGATGTGACCATATGACCAATATCTGGCCAATAAGGTATAAACGGAAGTGGTGTGTGAAACTTATGTCAGCTACTTAAAAAGAAGGAGTATGTTCTTCATCACTTCCTCTTTTCTGCTGATAGGAATTCAGACTTAATGGCTGGAGCTTCAGCAACGATTTTGAATGTGAGATAACCTTGTAATGAACTTCTGTTTTATTTAAGACACTGTTATTTTCCATTGCTTATAGCCTAACCTAATCATCTTAATATAACACCTTAGCAACTCTATGTTTACGTTTAAAGGCTCTGGGATGTCCTTTTATCAAAATATTTTTTATATTAAAAATGTTACCTAAAATATACCAGTCCAATCTGTTACCAACTCCTATCAGTTCTGGTTCCTAAATATGCTTTGATACCTTCATTTTTCTATCCCCACAAGGACTACATTAGTCCAGTCTCCTGTTATCTCTATCTTGATGACCACAGCAGATTCCTGCATCCCCTCTTGCTCCTCAAAAGCCATTTTACACACAGTAGCTGGAGCCCTCTTTTCAAAATACAATCTAATCATGATATTCCTCTGCTTAAACTCTTTAGTGCTTCCCATATCATTTATAAATGAAGCCCAGAATGTATGAACTGTGCTACAATGCCATCCATGATCTGGTCTCTTATCACTCTCCAGGCCCATCCAAACCTTCGGAGTTTTTGCACATATTTTTTCTCTTTGCCTGGAAAACTCTCCTTTCACTGCTACAGTCCTCCCCGGCCTCCTTGTCCCGTCACTTATTCAAGTCCTGCTCACCAGTTAAGTCTTAGAGATTTCATGATTAAGCCTTCTCTCATCCTCTGTTCTAAGTTAGTTCTACGCATTACATACTCCCATAGCACTCTACACTCCTTGCACTTATATTTATCAGTTTAATGCATGGCTCCCCACAAGAAAGTAACCTCCATGAGTGCCTGTCCTATTTCAAACTGGAACCGCTACATCTAGTACAGGAACCGGTACAGAGAGAGAGCTCAAAGAACATTTGTGGATTGACTAACAGATCCTTTATTCTCTTCTCTTTCTGTAAAAAAGCATTCCTACACTTGATCTTAGCCAAAAGGCTGAGAAGCGATTTAAAAAAAAGCATTCCTAACCGACATCCCACCCCAAGTTCCACTGATCAATATTCTATCCATCCTCTGGATCATCAAAACCATGTATTGCTCTTACCTTTCAATTAGATATTTATTTTTATTGTGATTATATACTAGACTTTACTTACAGTTACTGTTTATAAAAGTCTAAATTACTGTTTGGGAACATATTCTAGAAAATATGGAGCCTTTTAACAAAGTTTTATTATAATAACAGCCTCTATTTAAAAGCTATTTATTACAATTGCCTTCATCTCAGCAGAGCGGGAATTTCTCGAGGCTATGGCTGGTGAAATATTCCTTCTACCAGCAGAGTGTCTGGCACATAATAGGCGTTTAACATATGTTGGGTTATAATGCAGTGGAATAAGTACAGGGTTTGAAGTTAGATACCCTTGGGTTCAAATCCAGGATCTGCCCTTCATCAGCTGTGAGAGACTGGGGATTTATCTAGCCTCGGTTGTGTAAAACAAGGATGATGATACCAACTTCATTAGGATATTGCAGGAATTAATGAAGATAATTTACATAGCAGTAGTGCTTTAATTGTTAGCCATTATTATGACAAGTTTTAGGATTAAACAAAAGGCCCATAAGAGGAGGCTTGAAGGCACTGCACAGTTTTGGTTACTATATCCGCTTCTTTCCTCCCCACTCTACCTCTATCAAACATAAATGAATGAATGAATGAGGTGAAGACATTGACAGGTGAAAAACAGCAAGAGGAGAGATGGAATCATGTTAAACCACCCAAGGTCACCAGAAAGACCTAGAAATTATATACATTCTAAATTACACCACCTGAGGCCCTTCTGCTCTCAGGAGGGAAGCTGGCTTGGGGGAGGTGTTAAGAGTTCAGTCATCTCCCATGAGGCTGATCTGCAATGCAGATTTGTCTGAACCCTTCCAAGCTGTTACAGCCTCCTGACCGACCAGCTGCTCTCAGTTTTCCCAGCTGGTTTAATAGGATTTGTCTTTTCTATAGCCTGCTTCCGAGGTCTTCCATCAATAGAACATATTCTGGGTAGATAGTTTTCCCTCCTAACTAGTATCAAAATCCCTATCTATGAATCCCTGAAGTTGCAAGGGTCCATCAACTGTCTCAAAGAAAGGTAAATTATTCAGGATTTATTTTCAGCTCTCTGCCTCTCGCCTCATAGATGTTATCTTTTCTGAAGTCCTCTGACAGTCCTTGTTGCAAAATAAGAGTGGCAAACCTCCCTGTAGGGCAGGCAGAGCCATACACTAGCGGATGAGCTTGGAGGCTGGAGGCAGCTGCCTGGAATTTTCAGGCCTCCCAGGTGTTCGGCTGCTGGGCTGCCTGATTTCACTTGGTCTGCTTATCTTCCTTTGTAGGAGTAGCATTGACTCCATCAGTTAGTGAGTCAGGATTGTGGCTATGTAACCTTTCCTGCAGTTTAAGGTTAAGTACTACATGCACAGATTCGCTCTCAGTTTTTTATGACTAAGCACAACATATTGCTGAGAGGCTCAGAGGTCAAGCCACATTGGGAACGCACACCTGAGTTCAGGTTTAGGCTGACAGCCGTGTGCTCTTGGGCAAGTTACTCTTTAGGGATGGGTTTCTCATCAGTAAGTTTTGGTACTTACCTCATAAGAGTTGATGTGAGGAATAAACGTGATATTGATTGTAGAGTACTTAGCGAGGTGCCACGGAGCCCTGGTGGTGCAGTGGTTAGGTGCTTGGCTGCTAACTGAAAGGTCAGCAGTTCGAACTCACCAGTTGCTCTGCAGGAGAAAGATGTGGCAGTCTGCCTTGGTAAAGATGACAGCCTTGGAAACCCTATGGGGCAGGGAGAGTTCTACTTTGTCCTACAAGGGTCACTATGAGTCAGAATTGACTTGACAGCAATGGGATTGGTTTGTTTGTTTTTTGGTAGCAAGGTGCCAGACACTTAGAAATGGGCAAAAGTGGTGGCTGGTATTCTAATTATTTTTTTTTTATATATATATTTAATTAATTTTATATTTATTTAGTGACTTATACATTAGTTTAAAGTTATAGGTAGGTAATTGTTCTTTTCCAGTTTTGTGTTTTTTGTTTTTGTCATAATAATACAGGATTTTGTTTTGGGGACATATTCATGAAAAGTTGTCTTATTCCTTTCTATATATTACATGAAAAAATTATTCTGTTTTTAGGCTCAGATGCAACCATATCTTATAGTTTAGGCATATGAATTCTAGTAGATCCAGAGGAAAAATGCTACTTATTTTCATAAGGTATTTAATAGTCTCTGGCATGTAAAACATTGCTTCAGGAAAAGGTAAATTGCTGTTTATTATTTATAAAGAGAACATTTGTGAATTATGTCTGAAATGCAGTGAGCTTGGAAGTCAGTATGATCTAGAGGTGTGCTCTTGGGACTTTATTCCTTTAATATTTTCTCCTTGTGCCACCAATGACTTACCAAGTGTGTAAATGAGAAAAATGCCGGTTTATTCTGGCTTCTGTCAATTACGATTCTTGAGTCTACCGCAAATCAGTTCCAGGGAGTTCAAATCACATGTGGCTGGTAATGTATTTTTCTCCCTTGTAGGACATGCTGATGAGAAAGGATCAAGTATATTTAACATCTTAGTCATCTTTGAAAGAGCACTACTTAAATATTAAAAAAAAAAAATCTTAATCTTTGAAGGCACACTTTGTATCTACAGACTAAAATTGTCATACTGAATCTCTGCTTAACGAAATTTAAGGAAGGGGATTGTTTACTTGTGTGACATGTATAAACTCTTCCATGCTTCAAGGTTCAGTTTAATAACTTTGTCTTTTCACAGAATTTTGTGTAAAAAATCTCCAAAACTAATTTATACAACACTCAAAGTGTGTAATGTTGTTTTTCCTAAACAACTTGTTCACCTTTTGAATTTATCTGATTGAAAAAGGAAATGGACTAATATGCCTTACCTTCAGTTTTTCAGCTCAAGCAAGGCTCAACTATTTATTTTTTATATCACCGAAAAATAAAACAAGTCAACTCTCAGTTAAAAAGAGAAAGTTGAGAGAGTTCATTTTATATCGGGGTTAAAACACAGCATTGACTTTTTTTTCTTTAAATAATATTTTATTGTGTTTACAGAAGAAAACATTCTTTGATGGTTATGAGGGTGGGGAGGTCCGGGGAGGGGAATTCACTAACTAGATAGTAGACAAGAATTATCTTGGGTGAAGGGAAGGACAACACGCACTACAGGGGAAGTCAGCACAACTGGACTAAACCAAAAGCTGAGAAGTTTCCTGAATACAGCCAAACACTTAGAGGGACAGAGTAGCAGGAATGGGGTCTGGGGACCATGGTTTCAGGGGGCATCTAGGTCAATTGGCATAACAAAGTTTATTAAGAAAGTGTTCTGCATCCCATTTTGGTGAGTGGCATCTGAGGTCTTAAAAGCTAATGGGCGACCATCTAAGATGCATCGATTGGTCCCAACCCACCTGGAGCAAAGGAGAATGAAGAACACCAAAGACACAAGGAAAATATGAGCCCAAGAGACAGAAAGGGCCACATAAAACAGAGACTCCATCAGCCTGAGACCAGAAGACCTACATGGTGCCCTGCTACCACCAATGACTGCCCTGACAGGGAACACCACAGAGAGTCCCTGACAGAGCAGGAGAAAAGTGGGGTGCAGAACTCAAATTCACATAAAAAGACCAGATTTAATGGTTTGACTGAGACTGGAGGGACCCCCAAAGACATGGCCCCCAGACTCTCTGTTAGCCCAAAACTAAAACCATTCCCAAGGCCAACTCTTCAGATAAAGATTAGACTTGACTATGGAACATAAAATGATACTTGTGAACAGTGTGCTTCTTGGCTCAAGTAGATGCATGAGACTAAATGGGCAGTTCCTGTCCAGAGGTGAGATGAGAAGGCAGAGACGATCAGGAGCTGGCTGAATGGACATGGGAAATCCGGGGTGGAAAGAAGGAGTGTGCTGTCACAGTATAGGGAGAGCAACTAGGGTCACATAACAACGTGTATATAAATTTTTATACGAGAAACTAGAATTGTAAACTTTCACTTAAAACACAATTAAAAAAAAAAGAATAAAACTATCCATCATAAAAAAATAATAATATGTTATTGTGTTTAAAGTGAAAGTTTACGCAGCTAATTAGGTTTCCGTTTAACAGGTTTTATACAAATTATTCAGTGATATTGATTACATTTTTCACAATGTTTCATCATTCTCATTCATTCCGTTCTGGTTGTAGCATTTCTAATGCTCTAGTTTCCCTGCCTTCTTACCTTCTCATCTTTGCCTTAGAGTAATTTTTGATCATTTGGTCTCATATAAATGATTTTTGAAAGGAGCTCATTACTCATGGGTGATAGTCTTCATTTTATAAGCCAGTCTGTTGTTTTCCTAAAAGATGACCTCAAGGGATAATTTTGGTTTAAGGTTTAAAGAGTATCTCAGGGCAGTAGTAGTCTCAGGGAGTTCTCTAGTCTCAACTAGTCCAGTAAGTCTGGACTTTTTAAGAATTTGGGTTCTGTTCCACATTTTTCTGTCATTCTATCAGGATCCATCTATTATGAGTCTGATCAGAACTGTCAGTAGTGGTAGCCGGGCACCATGTAGTTCTCCTGATCTAAGGGTGGATGAGGCCATGGTTCATGTAGACTATTAGTGCTGTGGACTGCTTTCTTCTCTGAGTAGCATTAACTTTTAAAACAAATATAAAAGCATTTAGGATTTTTTTTTTCTTCAAATGTGTTTAGATAAAATTAGCAAAGGATGTAAAGATTCAGTGGGTTACCCATTCAGAGAGAAACTTGTTAGATGCCCATCTAATTGATTTTGACACGTAGTAACCCCATGTGACAGAGTAGAATTGCTCCATAGGGTTTCTAGGGTTAATTTTTGGGAGGAGATTGCCAGATCTTTCTCCCATGGAGCCCCTGGGTGTGTTTGAACCAGCAACCTTTGGGTTAGTAGCCTAGTGCTCAATCTTTTCTCCACCAGAGATAAACTAAATGCTGCTGAACACCATTTGATTTCAAACGCTCTGCTTCAGCCAGGCAGGCAGCTACCTGGCTTCTCAGCTGTCAGAAGTATCAAGCCTTTTTTAAGCTCCCTGGTCAGAGCTAGTGTAAGCAGGAAGATTAATACATTGCTAGTATTAATGATTAATATCAGCTAGCAATAAAAGTACATATTCACACTGGGAATCCTTTTAATAAGTTCATAAAAGAGCAGCTGCCAGTTCTCCCAATACCTAGAAAAAGACCAAGAAGATTCTGGGATCTTGTGTGGAACTTTGTGGACACTGAGCACACCAAATTTGGCCTACCTTGCCAATGGGGCTTTGATAAATCTGAAGAGCTAACTCTAGGGTTTGGACCCACTTCTCTAAAATAAACTTCACAAATTGGAAATTCATTATCAAATCTTAAAATGGCTGCATAGCCAGGCTTGCAAGGGAAGCTCTGGTGATCACACAGCTCTGGCGGCCCTGGGAGGGTGGCTAGTGACCCACAGACAGACATCTCAAACTCATAAATGGATAGTGTGAAGCGTGGCCATTTGTGACAAAAACTACTTAACCGTAAATATCAAAGTGAGATAAGACATCCTTAATAAAGAGGGTCACTGGCTGTGCACGGCTGTTCAGTCATCCAACCAGGAGCCAAACTGGCTTCAAGCAAGGGGACGATAATAATTGGTTGAATTGGACTGCCTGAAGCCAATAAATTTAGGGGGAAAGGCTAAAGTACAATGTATTGTTGTTGTTGTGTGCTGTGGAGTCAATTCCAACTCATAGCATAGTGACCCTATAGGACAGAGTAGAACTGCCCCATATGGTTTCCAAGGCTGTAATCTTTATGGGAGCTAGAAACTAAAAACATGTCGATTTAGTTATTATTTTTTTCTACCGAGCAGGTTAGCCATGAGAGATGCCTATGAAAACAATGACAGTAATCAATAACTAACAGAGCACCCATTACTACTTACAATGTGCCTTCAATGCAACATCTCATTTGATGTAGAAACTTCAGGAAAATGGGTTTTATCACAAAGAATCAATGTACATGAATGATTTAACCCCTAATGATGTCCCACTTGCATTTTACACGTAGAAGAGGGAAACAGGCACCAAGTAAACATTTAAGAGTATTTTCAGGGCTTTTTCTGCATCATGGTGGGAAGCTCTTCACTCAGTGTTAATATCTAAGTGTTGGGGGGTGACTCTATTCTTTTATCTCTGTATAATCTTTTCTCAAGGAGTTCCTGGGTGGTGCAAACGATTAGTGCTCGGCTGCTAACTGAAAGGTTGGCGATTCGACTCCACCCAGAGTCACCTCGGAAGAAAGCCCTGACCATCTAATTCCAAAAAACCAGCCATGGAAACCCTATGGAGCATAGTTTGTACTCTGACACACATGGGGTTGCCATGAATCAGAGTCGACTCCATGGCAGCTGGTGGTTAATCTCTTCTCAACTCTTTGTATCCTCCTTTTTTGGCCGTATAATGGAATAGCCATGGTTTTGCACTTTTTTGCCAGAATTACACTCAAGTTTTTGGAATAAATAGAGTGTTATAAGAAAGCCTTGTTTTTAGTGACTGTCCCAATCTTTTCATCAGTGAAACAGCCCACAATTGCTGTTGGTGGTTTCAAAGTTGATCTAATAACTTTGCTGTGTGCACTCTGGTGGCAAGAAAACAGCTTTGGAAAAGTTTGTAGAATGCCAAGGTAAAGCCACAGATGCCTGCTTCAGCTGCACAGAGGAATGTGCAGTTGCCTGGGGGAGCATGTTACAGATTCCAGTTAGCTGAGGGTTCTGCCTTGCTGAGCTGCAGCATCTCCCCTGGTCTGCTGGAGGGTTTGTCTACTGTGCGCATTTATTTGTTTGCACCAGTTTGCACTGATTCACCCCTGAGATTCTCTGGATCCTATGGCAGTGAAGGGAGAGATACCAGAAAGAAGACTTATACATGAAAGGTAGGGACCTAGAAAGATGAAAGGACTTTTCTCTTAGAACGTTTGCATTTGCTTAGTCATACACTCAGTGCAGTATTCCTGATAGATACTGAACTATTCATTAAGTCTTTGCCCACTGCCCTTGAAATAAGAATGGTGTACAAATCCTTGTCTTTATCTTCCCTAATCCAGATGAGCTAATCTGGTAGTTTGGCCCTTGAGTTAGCTAAAGCAAACTGTCAGACAGAGTCGTTCAGTGCCCCATCTACATAATCGTAAATTGTAGCAAAGGGATTTTGTTCATCCATCTTTAAAATATTACCATCATTCTTTTTTTAGTGATGCATTTGTTCTCTGGTGTCTTAGTTACATAGTGTTGCCATAACAAAAATTATCACAAGAGGGTGGCTTTGAAAAACAGACATTTATTTTTCTCATAGTTTTGGCGGCTAAAATTCTAAATCAGGGTCTCGGCCATGTAAATTCCTTCTGTGGGCCTCTCTCTTAGTTTCTGGAGACTGCTGGCAATCCTTAGTGTTCCGCTGTTGCTTATAGATGCACCTGTGTGTATTGTGTCTATTCTGTTCTTTTTATAAGACACCACTCAGAAGGGATTAGGTTTAGAACCTACCCTACTCTGGTATGACCTCATTAACATAACGAGGAAACCCCAATTTCCAGACAGGGTCATATGAATAGGTACAGCGGTTAGGATGTCAATATAACTTTTTGGGGAGTACATTCAATCCATGACATCTGGTATGAACATCAGCAGTTAAAACGTGATCCAAACTAGGAAAAGAGAGATCCTCTTAGATCCTCATAAATGTGACTATCTTGTTTTCTCTTTGGAAGGCTTTTGTAAAGGATTACATAAAATTGCCTTTTGTATTTCACTGAATAACCTACAGTGCCAGTTTGTTTTATGGAAAGCAGTTGGGATCTTTCCATATTGTGCACACAGGCAGGCTGATAACCCAGTGCTTCTTCTTCTTCTTTGTGGGGAGAACACTGTTAGGTTCTTTTATTGCTTAAGCAAAAATAACAAATAATTATCCTGCTATAAAAGAAAATACTGACAATTATAATTTGCCAAGCATGTTGTATAAACGGACAGGAAAGCCAAAGTGTTAGTGTCTGCAAATCCCAAAACAGAATATTTCTGCAGACTTAAATATACTCCCACAGTCTAATTGCCTCACCATAGAAATGCTAAAAACTTCAGAGGCTGTTGAACAACACTATGTATTTATGGTATGTTGTGCTTAATCATAGAGATTTTGTTGTTAAAAAACAAAAACCAAACCTATTTCCATTGACTCGATTCCGACTCATAGTGACCCTATAGGACAGGGTAGAACTGCTCCATAGGATTTCCAAGGAGCGGCTGGTGGATTTGAACTGCCGACCTTTTGGTTAGCAGCAGTGCCACCAGGATAGTGACTCACAGTGACCCTGTAAGACAAAGTAGACCTACCCCACAGGATTTCCTAGGTTGTAATCTTTATGGGAGCAGATTGCCACATCTTTCACCCACAAATCAAAGAGATGGAGATTTTCAATATAGTCAGGAATTTCCCACTGTATTGTAGTTAGTGTAGCAGAAATATGCTGAAAGAGTGTGTGTGTGTATGTGTGTGCGTTTACATATTTATATATGCACACACACATTTTTTTGGTAGTTGCCTTTTAGTTGGCTACAACTTACGGCAACCTTATGTATAACAAAATGAAACGTTGCCCTGCATCGTCTTCATGATCACTGGCATGTTTGAGTCCATTGTTGTGGGTATTTTGTCAATCCATCTCATTGAGTTTCCATTGGCCCTCTACTTTATCGATCATGATGTCTTTTTCTAACTATTGGTCTTTCCTGATAACATGTCCAAAATAAGCAATTCAAGGTCTCACCATCCTCGCTTCTAAGGAACATTCTGGTTATATTTCTTCTAAGACTGGTTTGTTTGTTTGGCATTCCGTGGTATAGTCAACATTCTTCACCAACAGCACAGTTGAAACGCATCAATTATCCTTCTATCTTCCTTTTTCATAGATCCAATATATGTATATATGTAAATATTTATATGTGTGTGTGTCATGGTGAATAAGGCTCTGAAAGAAAACTATTTAGATGGTCCCTGACTTTATCTGTTATTTGAGCATTTCTCCTATGTTGCCTACATGCTTTTCATGATGTCCTGAGTCTTTAACAAGACTTGCAATTTCAATTTGCAATTGAGTGGAATAAAGTTTCTACTGTGTTGTCAGGTATTAACATCTTCAAACAGTCATTCAGGAAATCAACTAAAGAGCAAAGGCCTTGACCTTTTGAGAAAGGTTAGAAGCTAGTGTTAACCAGGGATAGATAGATATTCAAGTGGGTACTCATTTTATAAATGGTCAGTTCACTAGTGATTATATTCATGTTATGGTTAGGCGGTCCAGTAGAAAACAAATTTCCCAAATTTGGAAAATGGTCTTTATCACTCAAAATCATATACTCTTTTCTTTAAGAAGCATCCATTTTGTTGACATCACCATGGAGGACTGTTAATCGTAATAATTATTCAGTCTTTTTGGCTTCCGGCTCTTTCAAAAAATTACTTGAGGATGGTTTCTGATGACGTGTTCATGAATGAAAACATAAAGGAAATGTAGAGCTGCAGGTACAACTACACATATTTTGTTTTCAGGCACAATGAAAAGGCAAGTTGTTCCTCTTGGTGTTAACGTGCTAAGAAAGAATGGGAAAACTGAGGTTAAAAATACAGTAGATTCACTTTGCAGACCCAATCTAGTAAGAAACTAGATAATTAGCATCTCTATTAGCATGAACATACAGAGGAGCTTTAGAACAATCTTCAAAAATGTCATCCTTTCTTTTGACCTCATTTTGAATGCAATGAATAATTATGACATTTGTTAGTTGAAATCATGTCTGTGAGTCATTTACTTTGCATCTTTGAGATTGTTGTTCCTCATAGATACAAACTTCATAATTAGATTGACATTTAAAGCAACAATAATGACAGTAGAAAGTCAAAAGCAAATTCAACTAACAAATTGTAAAAGGAGGCTCATACTTCTTTTTTAAGGGATCTCCTCAGTAAGCTAATAACATTAACTGTAGTAAGTATATAATTTGCTATTGTGTTCCTACTAAGCTCCAGCAGAAATGCTTATTAATTTTAAATGTAATTTGAAGATGTAAGTTTTATTTTAATGAGTAGAAAAACTAATAACATCTGCCAGTATGTGTAAGGTAATAACTACAAATCTCATCTACTGACCAACACTTCTCTAATTTAAGGTACATTTCCAAGTAGGTAGCATCTACGTTCTTAATAGAGTTGAAAACCACATAACCATTGGATACAATTTAACATTTAAGACATTTTCAAAAGTTGAAGGCTGTTCTGAACATTTTATGTTTTGTTTTTCTCTTTCTCCAGTATCTTAAGAGACATATACAGAATTAAGGGAGAAATTGTTCCATTGACTGTAGACTAAGATGAACTAGTGAAGGGATAGTGCAATTTTTGATTGTAGGGACAATCCATACCAAACAGATTGTGAAGAATGGTAAATTATTTCCTTACTGTCAATGGTCTTCAGTCTAAGACCATACGGCTGCTTTACCCCAGTAGGTGTGTGCCATCACTGGATCCTCACCAGTCTGGTACCCTTTTACTCTGGAATCTACATTCGGAAAGCCCCACACTGAAAGCTGTTTGATGAAGCCTACTACTGTTTCTAGCTACTATCTCCTTATTCCCTTTTTCTCTGCAAACTCCTCTAATATGTCCTCTTCAGCTATTGTCTTATCTGTCCCGTTCTATTCATCCCCCTTTGCTAAATGACTTCTTTCAGCCTACTACTTGCTAAAAATGTTTTTTGAAAGATTTCTTGTAATAATCTTATTAAAATATTGAATGGATGCCTCTTAGCCTTTATGCTGAATGACCTCTCTTTTCATAGCAATGATACAGGAGAAAGAATACTGCCACCTACTACTGACCATGAGATCCCGAACAACTTAGAAAACATCAAAGATTTGCACAAAAGTTGTGTACTGTATACATATGGAGAGGGGTGTTATTAGTGGCCACTCATTTCTTCTTGAACTGTTTCTCATTATATTCTGAAGCACTGAATTCGTGTCTTCGTTAGGTCATTGTTGGCTTTTCCTCATTCTGCCATTCTGCCTCTGGTTCATCCCAAAACTGTTCTGGCCCTTGATCACAAACATTTGATGAGCTCCTCCATTTCACTTTAAGATTACTATTTCTAAAACACAACTGATTATTTCTTAGTCTAAAGTCTCCACGAAATTCCTGTAACTACAAAAATAAATATTCATTTCTCCACTTAGGATTCCAAGTTGTCTGTCATCTGGCCCCAACCTACATTTCCAGGTTTATCTCCCAAAATTCCCTGGGCGCAAACTGACTGTAGTTCGTTGCCCCTTCTTTTCTTTTGCTTGTGCTGTTTCCTTCACTTACTGTGCCTTCTTCAGCTCCTCTTCTCCTGCCTGCTCAAATCATACGTACATTTACAAAGCTCATCCTAAATATCCTATCCTTCAGAATCATTAAAAATTAACCTAATTCTTCCTTTAACTCAACATAGTCCCCAATTTGTATTTTTTCTTTTGTACACTCACCTATGGGAGGGTGTTTCATATATTTCTTTATAGGGTCTAAGTGGACAGTGTATAATTCAGTGCCTAATACATAGCAACAAATGAGTAAATATTCTGAATATTTTGTTCCAGTATGCAAGCATTTTCCCACTACTTAGGCTTAAATTCTTTGAAAAAAATCTTAAACCTCTATGAAAAAGTCAATATTTAACTGAATAATTAATTTTAAGTTTTAGTTTAAGACCATGTAACATAAGCTGCTGATTTAGTGATGTTTTATTACTGCTATATTGAGATATAACTCATATACCAAAAAATTCATCCTTTTAAAGTTAGAATTCATGATTTCTAGTATATTCACAGAGTTATGCAGCCATTGCCCTTATCTAATTTTAGAACATTTTCATCATCCGAAAAAAGAAACCCCACACCTGTTAGCAAGCATTCTGTAACCCCACTTCTCCATAACCCCTGTCAAATACTAACTTACTTTTAATCTGTATGAATTTGCCTCTTCTGGACATTTCATATAAAAGTGAATTATATAATATATGACCTTTCGTGATAGATTTTTTTCACTCAGTATAATGTTTTCAAGGTAAGTCCATGTTGTAGCATGTATCAGGATTTTATTCCTTTTTATGGCCAAATAATATTTAATTTGTATGGATATACCACATTTTGTTAACCCACTCATCAGTTGATGGACATTTATGTTGTTGGGTCATTGATTTTTAAAACTGAAAGGGAAGCCAGTGATTGTCTAGTCAATTGCCCTCTGATTATGGATATGAAAACTGAGGCCTAAACAGGTACTCCCAGTCCTTTATATACAGTTACTGATGTTCTTATTATTCTAGATGCTAGGTTGATACAGTGTGATGTGAGCATTCATTCTTTTTTTTTTTTTTAATTCTTCCATCTAGTTGATAAATATTTATTAAATACCAATGCCTTATGAGCTGGGTAAACCAAAACAGTTATGGTCCCTGTCCTTATGAAGCTTACAATCTAGTAGGGAATGAGTTTGCAATCAAATAATCCCACAAATAAATACAAAATTAGGACAATAACAAGGGCTGTGAAAGAGAGAATCAGGAATTGACCTAGTCAAGGAGGATAATTTAGCAGTGATCTATGAATAAGTAATAATTAACTAAGCAAAGAGAGTAGAGAAGAACATTCCAGGCAGAGCAAAAGCACGTGCAAAGGCCCTCTGGCTATAGGAGCATGGCTTATAAGGGGGGAATTCAGGCGGCCAATGTGACAGGAGAGCAGAGGATGAGAGGAGCATGGGGCAGGATGAATCTGGAGAGATAAGTAAGGCTAGATGATGCAGGCCTTCCAGGACAAGGGAAGGATTTTATTCTTTGTCCTAAGAGCATTAGACCATTGAAGTATTTTAATCCCAAGAGTAATGCAATCAAAAAGAAAATGCGCATTCTCTGAGATTCTTAATGAAAGCACATTTCTCTCTTAAGACTTAGATGTGTTAGGAAAGATAAAACTTGCTGGATAATACATAGCTGCTTGCCAAAACTTGGGGTAGAATCTGTGGCATTTAAAGTTTTCTTTTATGTGTTTACTGCATTCTTTGTTATTCAAAGTAGAAACTTGCGTTATTTTCACAAAATAAACAAGATTTTTATTAAAATTCTCCAATTCAGTTTTGTAAAGCGCTGTTCTTTCCAATCCTCCTGTAAAATAAGCAATCAAAGCTACTTCAGAAGTAATTAATAGATATGTAAAAGTCACATTTTTTCCATTGTGTAATAACAGTGTTTCAGAAATGTAAAATCTAAAGAGCACTGAACCCTTTCTCTAAATTGCAAGTGGTTAATACCTAATTCTTTAGCCCAAAAGCTTTTAACCTGTGGTCCATTGGCTCCCAGGAGGTATATAAATGGGACACAGGAGGCTTTTGTACAAATAAAAGTCATGCCTATAGGGGCATGAATCCAAAGCTTTCATTAGATTCCCCAAAGAGTTTATCATGCAAAAAAGGTTAAAAACCAGGGTTTTTAACAAGACAGACAATCCATAAATTACTATGGAAAAAAAAAGTTCCAGTTTATTTTTAATCAGCTATAGAGGATTAAGGATCCCTGGTGGCTCATTGGTTAAAGTGCTCAGCTGCAACCTTTTGGGCTCCTTTTAATCCTCTATTAAAAAAAATAAAAAAACATTGCTGTCGAGGCAATTCCAAGTCATAGCAACCCTATAGGACAGAGTAAAACTGCCCCATAGGGTTTCCAAGGCTGTAAATCTTTATGGAAGCAGACTGCCACATCTTTCTCCCGCGGAGCCGCTGGTGGGTTAGAACCACCAACCAAAGGGTTGCAGTGCCATTCAAACCCATCAGCTGCTCCACAGGAGAAAAGACCTGGAGGTCTGCTCCCATAAACATTATAGCCTAGGAAACTCTATGGGGCAGTTCTACTCTGTCCTATAGGGTCACTTTGAGTCGGAATCAACGTGATGGCATACAACAGGAGGATTAAGCCTATATAGTTAAAAACAACAACAAACATTTAAAGTAATAGCTATTACTAAGCTAACATTTTGAGAACGATGTCCTTTTTTTTTTTTATAACTGATGTATTGACAGTCAGAACAATCATGATCATAACAATGGGATTAATTACATTTTCCATAGCAGCTATTTCTCAATTTGTGCTGCCTGGATCACCCTCTAACAGATCATGTTGCGTACTTGTGAAGAATGTAGATTCCTGGACCTACCTCAAACTTACAGAATCAGAATCTCTGGCATGGAACCCAGGACTCTGAATTTGTAACCAGGACACCAGGTGATTCTGATGCCCACCCATATTTGGAAGGTGCTATAGAGCAAAATAGCAACTTATTCTCTGTTCACCATTTTGACAAACCAGTCTTACCCAATTCCTTGAGTTATATAGTAATACTAAACCAAAAATCCAAACCAGTTTCTGTTTTGTCAATTCCAACTCATGATGACCCCATGTGTTGCAGAGTAGAACTGTTCATATGGTTTTCTTGGCTGTAATCTTATGGAATCAGACCACCAGGCCTCTCTTCCATGGTGCCACCAGGTCAGTTCATATGGCCCACCTTTAGGTTAGTAGACAATCACAAATCATTTGCACCACCCAGGGACAATAAACCAAAACCAAACCCATTGCCGTCAAGTTGATTCCGACTCATAGCGACCCTATAAGACAGAGTAGAACTGTCCCATAGGGTTTCCAAAGAGCGGCTGGTGAATTCCAACTTCCGACCTTTTGGTTAGCAGCCAAGCTCTTAACTACTTTGCCACCAGAGCCCCTGCTGTTTGGTGCTGTGTGCCATCAAGTCAATTCTGACTCATAGCGACCCCATGTGACAGAATATAACTGCCCCATAGGGTTTCCAAGGAGCAGCTGGTGGATTCAAACTGCCAACCCCTTGGTTTGCAGTCAAACTCTTAACCATGGTGCCACTAGGGCTCCCCAGGGCCCCTAGTACCCTGTAATAATCACTAAGTATATGTCAGACTTTGTGCAAGACGCTTTCCTAAAGTAGTTCTACAAGAAAGTAGCTTCGTTATCCACAATTTATAGATTAAAGAAATTGTGACCCAATGAAATTAAATAGCTTACTACATAGAGGTCTGGCTGTCTCCAAAGCCAGTCTGTCATATTGCTATAACTGCTACACTAGTTTCCTACTGCAAAAAAGTCTCCAGAAAAAGAAAGTAGAACAACCCCAGTCAGCATCCACGGAAACCCACAGTCTTCAACCAACTTATAGACATGTAATGAACAAAGTATAACAAATAAGCCTCTCTTGCTAAGCACATCTGTCTGACACTTTTCTAAAAGAGGCTTCCAGAGGTAACACTGTAGAGCAGGAATAGTAGTGTGAATGAGAAAACTGCCTCAAGTGGTTACAATTTAACAAGTAGGGAATATAAAGTAAAACCAAAGAGTATATTATGTAAAGTGACTCCAAACCCTACCTGCATATATTGCTGTTAGCTGCCGTCGATCTGGCGCCTGATTTATGGAGACCCCATGCACAACAGAACAAAAAGCTACCCCATCCTACACCATCCCCATAATTCTTTGTGGATCTGTTGTAATCCATAGGATTTTCGTTGGCTTATTTTTCGGAAGTAGGTCGCTGAGCCTTTCTTCCTGCTCTGCCTTAGTTTGGAAATGCCACCGAAGCCTGTTCAAATCATAAAAACCTGCAAGCCTCCACTACAGATGGGTAGTGGCTGACCATGAGGTCCATTTGGTGGGGCATCGAACCCTGATCTCTCACATGGAAGGCAGGAATTTTATCACTGGACCAGCAGTGTTATGACCGCCACCCCGGCCCCCAAAAAGAGAAAAAATCAAACCAAAACCAAAAGCAGGACAGAAAACAACCTGCGTAACTTGATAAATGAGCTGGAATATGGACTTTGGAACTGATTTTAAAACAGAACCTTTTCCAAGGGTTTGTTTTGCCTAAGGGAAGTGACTCTCTGACATGTGTGTGCTGTAGCATGTGAATTGGGCTTCATTCCATGTAACACCTATATTGGACACTGATAATGAAATTACTTTAAAAAATCTTGATAATCCTCTCTATTTTATAGGCTTTAAATAAGATCAATTGTTACAATATTTCAACAGTGACAAAATACAAATTTTATAATTATTACTGTAGCTATAATTAAAAAATGTTTGCATTTTAGTTAGGAAATCATTAGATTAAGATATTTACCTTGACTTTTTAGGAAGCTTTATTAAAATGACAATGATTTCCTTTTAAATATCTTCACAGATTATTTATTTTGGGGGAAGAGGAACAGATTTTAGTTCAAATTACAAAGATAAACAACTCTGCTTATGTGCATAACATTCAAAACCAATTCTCTGGGAGATTGGGAGCCAGGGTTTGCCCTGGGTCCACCGTGACTGAGTTTGTCTGCTGCCATGTAATGGCATAAATCCTGTTCTTTGTAGACTCCATTGGAAACTGGCTGTGCTATTTAGCAGGCAAGGACAGCAAGTAATTTGTTAAATAAATGAGAGAACAATTAAATAGACCTTTTTATTAAAACTGAAACGTTAGAGATCATTAAGTGAGGCTACGCATGGCCAATATTTGAGAACATGGAAAATAACTGAAGGATATCTTTTATGATATTGCATGGGCATAAAAAAGTCATATTAGAACAAGTTTCAAAGAGAATCTTAGTTAAGAGCAGAGCAGCTTACACCTTTTTTCCGGCAGTTTAAGATCCTTCCTTATATGTTAGTCTGGAGCCCTGGTGCTGCAGTGTTTAAGAACTTGGCTACTAACCAAAATGTTGGCAGTTCAAATCCACCAACTGCTCCTTGGAAACCTTATGGGGCAGTTCTACTCTGTCCTATAGGGTCACTATGAGTCAGAATCGACTTGACGGCAACAGGTTGGATTTTGGTTATATGTTGGTCTAGCAGTAGACATTATCAGTTTTCTTACTGCAAATTAATAGAAGTCTGTATCCCAGATTTTAGTGTTATTTTAAAGTTATATCATGATCTATTGAGTCTTTACTCCTTCATGTGTACACTCTACTGTAATGGGTTTCAGTTAATTCCTGGAAGCTTTTATTAAGATTACCTTCTATTATACCAGGATTTCATACCCCTCTCTGGTCACCAGCAAATCTCCAGAGAACCAATAAGAGTAGTTTAAGAACTTAAAACAGGATAGTCGGGATATAGGAAAGCATATTCAGTTCATGCTAACTAGATAGAGCCACCCAAAACATGAGACAAAGAGGAAGTCACAAATGGCTTCCAGTCTCCTTTTGATGGTTGTTTTTTCCCGTTGTTTTAACTGAATGAGTTTTCTTTTTAGCTAAATAACTTTCAGGTTGGAATTGGATTAAAAAAATAGAATGGATGTGAGATGAAAAAAGTAAAATCATAAGCAACCAAAAACAGCAACACTATTGGGAGGATTTGGAGCCCTTCACTAAGAAGAATCTTCTTTAAAAAAAAAAAAAAAGTGGCTGTTGAGTCCATTCCACCTCATGGGAACCCCGTGTGTGTCAGAGTAGAACAGTGCTCTATGGGATTTTCACTAGCAGATTTTT
Source organism: Dugong dugon (assembly GCA_030035585.1). Lineage (NCBI taxonomy): Eukaryota > Metazoa > Chordata > Mammalia > Sirenia > Dugongidae > Dugong > Dugong dugon. The sequence goes on from CM057461.1 coordinate 172,103,301, forward strand.
TGGAAGTAGATCACCAGGCCTTTCTTCTGAGGTGCCTCTGGGTGGACTGAAACACTTAGCTGAGTGCTTAGCTGTTAGCACCAGCCAGGGACTCCTGAAATATTTCTTAAATCTGAAGCTCCTGCTAAGGATGAAATAAAGCAAGTCACTAGGTACAGAAGGTACCCACAGAGCAGACGGCGGACCTTCATGGTGCTGGGAAAGTCCAGGATTGATGGGGGAAGTCATTGGGGTGGGGGGAATTGCCCCACACTTGGAGTTGGACAACTCTTAGACTCCAAATGTGATGTTTTGATTGTAATGTATAATTGAGAGCCATGTTTTTAAAAGAGAATACATTTTTTAAGTCTCAAACCTTCTCTTTAAAGACTGCTGACTATTAATTGGCCTGGCGTAGCTCTACAAAACATTCTCAGAGTGTGAGGTGGAAACCCCATCTCTGAAGCAAACGTTTGTGCCTGCAAATACCAACAGTAGCTGATGTCGTCCCAGGGGAGCCCAGGGGAATTCAAGCAAAGAGCTGACACCCCTCACATTCCTACGGAACAACAGTAATTAGAGCAGCTGGAATATTCATAACCTCATCAGCTCACTTGCTGATTTTTCAGCCCAGACTTTAATCTTATTTTTATATGTTTTTGTGTAAATCAGTCACATCTGGCTTGATTAGAGAACTTAAGTGGCCACTAGGAGCTTTAGACTAAAGCCTTTTAGGAACATGCAATGTCCCAGGCTCTCTGGTGTCTCGCCATAGTTCTGCAGAGTCTATCTCTCTGTGTGCACCCCTTCTTCTTCCGTTCCAACTGCCCTTCATCTCAGTGGTGTCTGTTTGCTTAAATCTAAGCCAGTTAAATAAAGCATAATAGTAGAACACCCTTCTGAAATAAGCACAACGGAGGGGAACTGCATGGCCACCAACAGAATTATAGAAGAGGAAAGCATTTCAAAGAGCTTCCCAGCAGACGCTCTGCCTTCTCCTTTGCCTCCTATTATAGGGAGGAAAACTCTTTTTTTGTTACCAGCATCTCTATGCCAAGTCCTCCCCTTTTGTTTGGTGAAATGTTAATGATACATCCTTTTGCATCTTAATATTTCTAAGATTACTGATGTGAGAATTATTGTATCAGAACACCTGGGAATTAACCTAGTGGAATCACATGTGTTTCAATGCTAGCTTTTATTTTGATGTATTTTCTAAACCAACAAGTAATATTCTCACTCAATTTAAGACAGCCTCACTTTTTAAAATGAGTTATTGCAGGCAATTTCTTTAGTAATAAAATGTTGGCTGCCACTGTTAAGAAAATAACTTGGGGAGAAAAGAAGACATTTCAAATTAGCGTTACAGAAGGGGGAGGGGTGGGTGCCAGCTTAGTCCCCACTGTGCTAATTAAGTTATCAGGCATTGCCTCTTGAACAATATGCAGCAAAAGATGAAGGACTAGAATCAGCTGGAGACCACCCTTTATTGTAAACTCTTCCCCAAGACGTCAGTGATTTGATGAAATTCCTCTGTTTCTAGAGCTTTTAGCTCTGAGGGCTATGAGTAGATTTGTCAGAACTTTATCTTTCCAAGATCAAGTCAGATGGCTGCAGCACAGCTTGCCTTTTCCTCTCTCCAGACTGGTCCCCTTTCCTGAATGCATGCCTTTCAAACTACTCAGCAAATTACCCCGTCAATGGGTTGACACTTTCCAAACCGCATTCCTCATTCCTCCGAGGGTGTGGGAGCCCAGGTAAAGAACATCAGTCAGCTGCACTCCCACTTTTGCAGACTGCAGCTGGAATTTGAATGCTCGTGTTGCTCTCCAAAATAGCCTGGTGCTCTATCACCAGGTTCAGCCCAATGCCTCCTCCGTGAAATCTCTTTAAGCTGCTGCAGGTGACAGATGGCTCCCAGCAGGTGAACTTGGCCGATTAATGAACAAGACACTGTCTTGTCCTGGCACAGTCTTATCAAAAACACATGAACTTAAAAAAGGCAGTTGAATGCTAAGCAAAACTAAAGAGCAGAGTTTAAGCAAAGAAACCACAGATCAGCATGAACATAGGGCTTCTGCTCAAGTTGATACATAGTGTCTTCAAGAGGGTATACAGTAGTGCTACCAAACCAAAAAAAACAAACCCGTTGCCATCAAGTTGATTCTAACTCATGGTGACCCTATTGGACAGAGTAGAACTGAACCATAGGATTTCCAAGGAGTGGCTGATGGATTCAAACTGCTGATCTTTTGGTTAGCAGCCAAGCTCTTAACCACTGTGCCACCAGGGCTCACAGTAGTGCTAAGTGGCGAAGAAACGGTATTTGCAGACTGATATTGTCACATCATAGTTTTCCACAATTGTCAAAGCACTTTTCCAGAGATGATTTTATTTAATCCTTAACACCAGTTCTTTTAAGGAAAGTCTCATTAATAACCTCCTTTCTACTGATGATAAAACCGAGGTTCCAAAAAGGCCAGGCTAGTATTCCACAGGCAGTAAGCGATGGGCCAGCTTTTACATCCATAGTTGATGTGCTTTTCATTTTAGAGACCTGGTTTAATTGAATCCTAATCAGAATGCTTAGGAAAATTAACTGTTATCACTAATTCATTAGACCTTTACTACTCACCTGCTTACAAATCAGGGAGGCAGTAGGTCAGATATAAGGAGGTGTCATCGCTTGTAATAGAGGAGTTCGTATACACAAACTCAGCCAGCATCAGCACATCTTTGCACTTGCCACGATACATATTTCAATTCTTCATTCATTTGACCACTAGTTATTGGGCAAATACTTGTTGCCAGACAGAGAGTGTAGTGTAGTAAATACAAAAGAAAATAGTCCCTGCCCTTCTAGCACTTACCGGTTAGTTAGGGTTGGGGGAGGAGAGCAGGCATTAAGCAAATACATAATACACAATGCTGGTGATGGTATAGGGAAACAGTCAGTGGTAGGAGGATAAATTGTTAGTACCATTTCAGAGACACTTTGAGAATATGGCACTGTTATTGGAAATACATCATATACTCTTGCATGGCTTGATTTTTTAATCCTGCATAGGTATTTGTTTTTAATTCAAAATACTATGAAAAAAGAATTCATATATTTGATAGAGGTGAATGACTTGTAGTATTGAAATAAGTCACAAAAAAGGGATGAGGATATGAATTTCTTTTACTTTCAAGGAGGCTTAATTAACAATATAAGGTGGTTCATATTAATGCCAAATAAGGGATAGAAACAAGAACCGTATATCAGTGGACAGAAACTTTCTTGGAGGTGGTTGGGGAGACTTCATAGAGAAGAACGTTTCAGTTGAACCAGGAGTTGGCAAACCTAGAGGAAGGAAGGGAGGAAGGGAGGGAAGAAAAGAGAGAAAGAAGAGCACTTTACAGTTGGAGAGGAGAGAAATGTGAATATGGAATGAAACGGACAATTGATAGGTCTACAAAAGAATTAGTCTAGGAAGATGTGAGGGCCTGCAAAGATATAAAGTAGGAGATAAAGTTGAAAAAGTTGGGTTTAATCAGAATGTAGAAGCCTTTGAGGCTAGGCTTAGAAATATAGTTTTTAATTTTTATTTTCACCTTGAATACAAGAGTGAAATTATTGAGTGGTATCCTGGCAAGATAAGTCTTGTGGTGTCTGTGAGCCTGCTCCATTTTCTTTGAGCCTCTCCCAGTTTCTTTTCCTGATACCACATGAACTTGCCTATCTGCATTAATTTATTTATTCTACCATTTAAATAAAATTTACCATTTGTGTGAAAATTGGAAACAAATGAACAGATGGCTTTCTGTCAAGCAAAGAAGTGCTACATTTCTTCAGATTTATTCTGATTCTAAGCAGAAAAAACAGAGTAATACATAAATAAGTGAAAACTCTGCCACGTGCCCCATTGCAGCCCAATTCATATTTTATTTATAAAATATTTATTTATATTTATATACATTCTATCAGAGTCAGCATGTGTTAAAAATTTAGCAAAATAAGATGTTAGCTGATATCACTGAGTATGATTATTTGTTTTAACAAAGACGGTATCTTAATGAGACCCTAAAGTAGCTACTGGATACCCCATCATGCCTTATTCACCTTTGAGATGGAGATACTTATGGCTCACCAATATCCATTTATCCCCCATGTTTCTCAACCCCTTGCATTTATGCAAAGCCATGAGATTAGTTCAGTCCATCGGGCTGTGATAGGAAGTGATGTCTGTTACTTCCATATTAAGCATTAAGAGCCAGTGTGCAGCCCTGGAGATCCCTTCTTCCCCTCCTTTGGTAATCTTGGAGCTCATGTGTTAAACCTCAAGAAAGATACATCTGGAGAAGGGCACAGAGAGACAGAGGTGGCCCGGTAGTCACCCAGCTGGCATCAGGATTTGTGTGAGCAGGATATAAACCTTTACTGGGTTGCACCCCTGAGACTTTACCCTGACTTTTTGACTAATACAAGCCTTTATCCTTTGCTTATTTGTATCCTATTTTTGCCCTCCTGAACTATCCCCATGAGATCCTTTGGAAAACATTAAACAGTTTCTACTAAATTAACTTAACCCAGCCTGCTAGGCCTCAGCAACAGCCTGGTGTATCACATTTGGAGATGAAAGAAGAGAATTCTTATCATTTACCCTACCAAGGTGGAGCCCTGGTGGCACAGTGTTTATTAAAGCACTCGGCTGCTAACCAAAAGGTTGGCAATTTGAACCTACCAGCTGCTCTGCTGGAGATAGACGTGGCAGTCTGCTTCCATAAAGATGACGGTCTTGGAAACCCTATGGAGCTGTTCTGCTCTGTCCTATATGGTGACTATGAGTTGAAATTGACTCGATGGCAATGGATTTGTTTGTTTTTTGTTTACGTTACCAAGATTCTGTGGTCAATTGAAGGTCATATGCTTTAAATAGGGCCTTTGTTATAAGTTCTTAATTCTTTCAAGTGTATGTTTTGAAATACTTTTCTTTACAAGAAACATATTTCTCCTAAAAGGAACTTAGACAAAATCCCCAAGAAAGGAACAATTTTTCCTGATTTGTTCAACTATCAGTGACTTTGGTTCACCATGAATTTCTGCTACTCACAAATAAGTAGAGATAATGAACTGCTCCTAAACATATTCGGGAATAAAAATGGTTTAGTAACATGTTAGGCTAAATGGTGTTATGTGGGCAATTGCTTTCGTATTTAAAAGACTGTATGGACTGTGGCTATTTTCACAACAGTATTAGCAATTCAGTCCTCAGTAGCTGAAATCTTGTTATCCTGGACAAGTGTACTGAATTACATGAACTGCTCAAAATCATGTAGAACAGATTAGTAAAGGAGGTGGAAATAATGTTATTGCTTATTTGAGAGCTGACCGAATAGGCTAATGCTAGCTATTATGAGATTAAGCTGAGCCTTCAGAAACACTGTTTAGGATTCCAGCAACTTCATGCATCTGCTTATCTGATAAAGTCTATCAAAAACATAAAATGAATGACCAAATCATACTTATGGTAGAATGTGTTTTAAAGGCTAAATGAAGAGTCTAGACCTGTCTAACAGTTCAGGGAAGATTTTATCTTGATGTCTTATTACTTCATCAATCTTGGGATCTTACATTAGTTGAAGAAACTACACGTTGGTACTATCTTTTCCGTGAGATTTTATATGCATGAATTTATCATTCCAACTTGAATGCTATCGATGGCCAATAACTTGCACATAAATATGCCAACAGCTAAACATGTTTTAGATGCAACCTCCGTGCGTTGTATGCACTTCCTGTTTATCTGAGTGATGAGCTAGTAAAAGCTGATTTTGTTTATAGCTGAACAAATGTTTATCTTGGCTTTTTGTTAAATGATTTATCCAGTTTACTTTGTGATGCCAATGTACATGCTACTCTATCATGTATAAGCTAACTCTTAATTATGGCTGTTAACCAATTGACTTTGGCCAGCGTTGTCAGCCGTGCTTCTCAACAACAGTCATACCTCTCTGTAAGAGGCTTCAGAGAGTGGCATGAGCAAAGCCCATAGACGTAATGGGGTGCTGAGAACTGCAGCTGAGTAAGTTTCAATTTGTTCCAGAAGCTGAATGTGCTAAGTGATAAATATGCTTAGTAAGTATTTCTGGTTAAATGGGAGTTGCCTTGGATGAAATACCACGTCTCAGAGGAGCCACAAAGCCTTTTGCTTGAAATTATGTCCTTAGCCAGAGCTGAACTTGTAAAATCAACTCTATAGACAGTTGGTATATTGTTAAGCAGCTCAGTCACTTTTTAACTATTATGCTAGGAAAAGCACTTAAACTCTCTTGCCGTCAGTTTTTTCATCTGTGAAATGAGGACAATAATAGTTATCTGCCTTAGAGGGTGGCAGTGAGAAATAGATGAATTAATACATATGAAGTACTTTCAACATTGCCTGGCACAAAATAAATGCTGTATAAATGTTTGCTAATATTATTTTAGGGATGTTGTAGCCACTTATATAATGTATCTAATTCTATAACTGTGTCAGAGAATATTCCTAACAAAAAACTATTAAAGTAATTTAATCCTTTCAAGTGATAATAAAAATTAATGCTTCAACCCATTCAGTGTGAATTTAAAATAAAACTGCTCAATTGCATGTGCTTTTTGGAATAGACCAGAAGTTGCTTTTTAAAAATAAATCCCAGATGGCATTTATCTTTTTCTCATAAAATAAAGGCTGGGGGGTAGGGGAGACAGTCATTTTAATCTTTATAACAAACAAAAACTGCAAAAGTCAGGATTATGGATAAATGGGGCATTATTTTTATAACTAATAGATACTGGGAATCCTCAATTTTCTATGAATCATCTCGCCCTTTGGCCAGTAATTTCCTAATTCTTCTGGGACGAATTAACTTTTACATGTTCAGGGTTTGAATTTCAATTTGTTTCATATATGAATATTCCATTAATTTTTAGAAATACTGTAAAAGATAGGATATTATTTTCAATATTGTTCTTAATATTACTCAAATGAACATATTTTTCCACATCGGGAGCCAGCAAATGTTTTCTGTCAAGGGCCATATAATAAATATTTTCAGCTTTACAGGCCATAGAGGGTCTGTCGCATCTACTCAATTCTGCCATTGTAGTATGAAAGCAGCCATAGACAGCTCAGAAACGAATGGGCATGGCCATGTGCCAATAACACTTTATTTAGAAAAAGAGGCAACAGGATGGATTTGGCCCACAGACCATAGTTTGTTGATCCCCGTTCTGTGGAATTCCTATTGTTTGTTTCTTATTTCTCCTAGGCAGGGGCAGATTAACCAGTAAGCAAGGTAAGCACGGGCTTACTTGTGCTTATTTGCTAATCTGTAGTGAACAGTTCCATGTGTTTTTCACCACATCTTTGATGGAAGCAGACGGCCACATCTTTCTCCTGTGGAGCTGCTGATGGGTTCAAATCCACTGACCTTACGATTAGCTGCCAAGTGCTTAACCACTGCACAACCAGGGCTTCTTAAAACTATTCTTAAAAATTCCTTAAGTAGTCTTTAGTTATCGTGTATAGAACTCTGTATAATAATGTTATGTATATTCCCAATATGAGAATCACTGAGCTAGGCTGAAGGAAAATATGCTATATGCAAAGGTTTGGGCAGTCAAACTTGTCTTTCTAAAATAACTGTCAAGTTAAAATAAAAATAAAATAACAGTCAAATTATTAGAGGGAATGCTAGAAAATTCTAATGTGTTTACTCTTGTCTGCAGCATTTACTTTTTTTAGTTGTAAGCCTTTCTAACCTTAATATGCATTAATAGATTTGTTTGTTGCTGCCCATTGAATGTGAATCCTCATAGATTAAATGAGCTAGTACATTAAATGAGCTAATACTTAAAAAGCATTTAATGCTGGACCTGGCCCAGTCCACATGGTTTGCTCTTGAATCTGACTCTTGTCCGCTCATATCCACATACACATTGTTCTTTGAAGGGTCATAGAGAAGAACTGAGCTGTCTGCTTCTGGTTCTTCCAAGTCTGCATTTCCTGCTGGGCATTGCAATGCAGCTAACAGCTATCACAGTTTGAGAGTGAGTCTCAGGATCCCTTGTTGTTTCTGTTGTTGGTTGCTGTAGAGTTGGGTCCAACTCATTTATGTATAATAAAATGGAATGCTGCTCAGTCCTGTGCCATCTTCCCAATTATTGAAGACCTATGGATCACAACAGGATCCCTTACCTGTAGAGTAACAGCTACCCTGATGATATGATAAGGTCCACCCTAAAAAATAAAAATAAAAAAATCTTTAAAAACTCATTGCTGTCAAGTTGATTCCAACTCATGGAGACAGCATGTGTTAGAGTAGAACTGCTCCATAAGGTACCAGGGGGAAATCATACAGGCATTGAGAAATACACGTAGAGATACATAAAGAACACATCTAAAGTAAGAGCATCAGCTCTGCCCCTTGCTTTAAGAACAGCGCCTTATGTATGTACTCTGAGTACTGTGCACTAGTCTTTGCTGAAGAGGATGAACGGTTTATGAAGCAGAAAACAATCCTAATATCTTCTGGTTTATTTCTAGGTACCACTTCAGTCAAAAGTATTTTTCTGCGTTGTTCTAGGTGGAATTTCTAAGCAGAAATTCCAATTCAGAATGACTTTCAGAATATTAAATGTCAAAATAAGTTTAGTATTCTGTAGAGGAAATTTAATTAATTTATTAAAAAATTCCTCTCTCTCCTGTGCTGGAGAGAATCAATGCAGACTGGGCTAGAGGCCCAGTCCTTTAAAACTTATTAGATGCAATTAACAATTTACCAGGACTAAATATATTCTCTTGGGAGAGAGTATGGTTGCCTGCTATTTATTAGCTGAAAACAATTTAAAAATTTGTTTTTCCTTACATATAATACTTTTGAAGCTTCAGAAGAGTGAAGATAAAAAGTGAGAAAAAGCATACAAATTAGCATTTTCAATGCTGTATTCCCTACACCTGAAACAGTGCCTGTTGTTGTCTTTGCGTGCCATTGAATCGATTCCGACTCATAAGCGACCCTATAGGACAGAGTAGAACTGCCTCATAGGGTTTCCAAGGAGAGCCTGGTGGATTCGAATTGCTGACCTTTTGGTTAACAGCCTTAGCTCTTAACTACTATGTCACTAGCGTTTCCAAAATAGTGCCTAGCAGGTTGTATATGTTCAGTTAGTATCGTTAATGAATGTTAACCCATTACTGATTCCAACTCATAACGACCGTATAGAACAGAGTAGAACTGCCCCGTAGAATTTTTAAGGCCATAAATCTTTTACGGAAGCAGACTATCACAGTATTCTCAAGCAGAGCGTATGGTGGATGCAAACTACTGACCTCTCAGTTAGCAGCTGAGCGCTTAACCACTGTGCCTAAATTAAACACGTAGCCTTTCTCTTAAGGTGACATGTTTCTTGATTTACATCACTGGCTTAGAAATATAAGACCAACTTATCCTAAGCAAGTACACAGAATTGTTCATCAAGACATAATTTATAATATTGAAAAATTGGATTCAATCAACCAGAGATTAGATAAATAACGTATTATACATTTAAACAGCAGAATACATACAGATGTTTAAAATGGTGATGTAGCTCTTTATTTATAGGCATAAAAATATTTGGAAGCATATATATACTTATATAAATAGTAATCATTTCTTGGTAATATGATTAGAGGTGATATTAACCTATTTTATAGTGTTTTGTGTCACTGGAATCTTTTACAGGGAGCATGTATGATTTTATGATCAGAAAAAAAATTGGAAATAATCATAAGCTGTAAATTGTCAAGGAGGGGGGAGGATGCAGTTGGCAAACAAATTTAGAAGGCATGTGTTATTTATGTAAAAATATAGTAACTAAGCTCATAATGCTTCTAAACATTTACATGAAAACAAAAAGTGCAACAAAATACACATCATCCTCTTAGGCTTGTGTATTTCAATAAAGAATGACATATAATGCCCAAATGACCAGTCACTTTTTTATGTATTTTTTTTTTCTCTTTAAGTCTACTTAGTCAAAGTTTATTTAATTTTGGTTGGAGTTTGCATAGGCAATGTGAAGAGAGTTTACGGTCATGTTTTTAAGTGGAAGGCCAATTAATATTTGAAAAATAATACATGTTTTAGCAAGAGTAGTTGATGCTTGTTTTGACTTTGACTACAGAGGGACATCAGGGTTTGAGTTTTCTGAGCAGAAAATAGGGTTAGTAAAGTTTTGGAAGTACAGGAGTCAAAAAAGAACAAGAGTGGGAATCTTAGGGCATTTCAGTGGCAAATATATGACTGTAAAGAACCATCAGGAAATCCTTCTCATAGTTACCCAAATAAAAAGAGAAAGCTACAAGTAGAATTTTATGTTGAGCTATGTAATGTAACTAATGTATATGGATTAGATATTAAGTTATTAATTATTAATTTTTTTACAGAAAAGAAACCAGAACATATTATCAACCCTTTGAAAACACAGCTTAACAAACTTTACCATTTTATCACTTTCTTGAAAAGGTAAGACCCTTTCTACTATTAAAAAGTTACCCAGAAAAGATTAGTCCAAAGGACTAATCGACCACAACTACCAGAGCCTCCACCACACTGAGTCCAGTATAACTAGATGGTGCCCGGCTACCACCACTGACTGCTCTGCCAGGGATCACAATAGAGTGTCCTGGACAGAGCTGAAGAAAAATGTAGAACAAAATTCTAACTCACCGAAGAAAACAAAAAAAAAAAAAAAGATTTACTGGTCTGGCAGAGACTGGAGAAACCCTGAGAGCATGGCCCCCGGACACCCTTTTAGCTCAGTAATGAAGTCTCTCCTGAGGTTCACCTTTCAGCCAAAGATTAGACAGGCCCATAAAACAAAATGAGAGTAAAGTTGCACACCAGCCCAGGGGCAAGGACAAGAAGGCAGGAGGAGGCAGGAAAGCTGGTAATAGGGAACCCAGAGTCTAGAAGGGGAGAGTGTTGACATATAGTGGGATTGGTAACCAATGTCACAAAACAATATGTGTGCGAATTGTTTAATGAGAAGCTAGTTTGTTCTGTAAACCTTCATCTAAAGTACACTAAATAAATCACAATTAAAAAAAAAAAAAACAGAGCTACCCAGAAGTGTGAAAAACTACTCTTTGCTAACCTGGTTGTTGTTGTTTTGGGTCTTTAAATAAATTTCAATTCAGTTTAGTAAAGAAGAAATACACTTATGAATACTATGGCTGATAAGTTTAGAATTACTAAAATAGCACTTCATAGTGTTTGGACTGATTTCATAGTAAAAGAATGTCAAGATCTCGCTCTGAAATGAGGATTGAACTAAGCCTGTCTCTCCTGCTGTTGTCCCTGATACCAATAACATTTCTTCAGCACTTATACGTACCAGATTTGGTGCTATACAACTTATTTTACATAACTAAATCATTTATTACTTACAAAAACCCCATGGGGTAGATATGGGTATCATCCTCATTTTATAGATCGAGGGCAAAGAGGAAGCAGGTAGGTGAAAGACTTCACTCAGAATTGTCTCCGCGGGTTCTAGGAGCAGCAGGGACTAAAGAATACCAACCAGCCCCAGGTGTTATTGCGAGAGTACCTTCAAGTTGTGATAGAAGTATCTAGCAATCAGATTCTCCTACATTTTGAGTAGTTATCTATAAGCATATTAATCTAGCTAAAATCTATCTGAATTATGGAGAAAAAAAAAATAAGGCATTCACAGAAAGAGCCCTAGCAAGCAAATTTATTTTATGTTTGCACTTCTTACTTATAAGATGGTTGCTTGAGTCAATAAAGGAATTTACTTGCTTGAGCTCAGTTTATAAGCCAAAGCAATCTTTTCCTTTATTTTACATCTTACTTTAAATTCAAAAATTCCAATGATAATAGCAGGAAAATTTTACGAAGAGCTTCCAAGGGAATGACTTCTTATTCTAGTAAATGAGAGTACATTTGATTTTATTTCTTTTTATTGGAAATACTGAATATATAACTTTAAAATTGGCAGCAGCAATATTCACTTTACAATGTTTTTATTTATTTAATTTTTAATCAAGAAAACTCACAAAACTTTAAAAGGTTAATGGAGAAAATATTATATCTAAGTACCTGCCACACAGATTAGACATATGCTAATAGTCAGCTATATTCAAATAGTTAAAAAAAAATAAAATAAACCATCACAGAAAGAGCAAGGCTCACCTTCCTCCTTTTCTACTTTCCTAGTTTTCTTCCTAAGAGGTGTCAAATCCTGAAGTTGATAAAAACCTTCCTAGGCATGTTCTAATACTTTTATGGCATGTGTTTAAAATAATATGTCATATAATTAATTACATTTTAAAAGCTTCCATAAATGGTATCATACTGTAGATATTCTTTTGCAGCCAGCCTTCACCTGACATTATATGTAGATAATTATCCATATTGGTACATGAAGACCAAGTTGACTCATTTTAACTGTGTCAGTCTTTTGGTGCTTAGTATTATGAATTATTATTATTTCTAAATAACTTTCAACATTTTAAAAATGTAATGCTAAAATGGGTTAAACATGACTCACAAAGCATCTTTGGGATTTGAGTATAAAGAATCCAAAGTTCTTAATAAATTATCACATGCCAATCCTGTTTACGTTTTATTTTTTCCTATTAGAGAAGCATTTTTATTGACTATAAAGATCTTACTAATCTAACTGGATTCATAATTTTCACTGTTTTTGCCATAACATGATAAATGATACCTGTTTTATTTCCCCATAGGTGGAAAATTGGCTATTTCCAAATATAGCGTAAATGTGACCTTTGACATTTAAAATATGCTTAAAAGGAAAATAGTTTCATTTGGTCCATGTTAATTAATTATATTCCCTTAGAAGTTTAAAAAAAAAAAAGAAGTTTTGTAATTTTTAATCTTAATTTATAGTACCAAAAAATACAAAGACATTAGGAGCAAATCAGCTAGGTGGAAATGAGAAAGCCATTTAAGAGCAGAACATATAAATATTTTAATTTATTTTTTTATGCAGTCTCTTACCTAATAATACTAAAATTGGCCACTACCTAATGTTGCTTAGATTGCATTGTGTCTTCAGAGTTTATATCTTGTCATCATTTATAGGTGGGTGAAGTTTATCTATAAAAAGATTATTTTCGGTAAAAGAGTTGTTGTTTTTACAATATTCCCAGGAGCAGCACTTAATGAGTGTTTATGGGGTTGAGATCATTTGGCAAGGGAAAGTCAAACAGTAGGACCACAGTACCTCCAATGGTTATTGAAAAGAGAAAACCTGGTATTTTCGTTACTCTCTCTGAAAATAAGTACCTTGAGTCGCACTGATTACTGTGTGATCAGCATTCAGCTCCTGTGCCGTAGCACTTTTTGTAAATAATTTTAAAGGCAGATTTAACATTCTAAAAATAAGTTCTATTGGTAGATTAGGATATCAGATATTCCCTTTAGGAAAGTCTATCCTAATCACTACTATCAGCTAGCAGTCATACCCAGACCCCAGACTGTTCTGGCTCTTATTGAGCAAGAACCTATACCAGGGTTGAGGTTTTGAAGAGGGATCTCTCATGGTTAACTAGAGGCAGAAAGAGGGAGAATTGCCCACATGCTCTGGCTGGAGTTAAAATAACAATAACAGTCCTCCTACTTAACAGGATGAGTCATAAGCACATTCTACTTGTTTCCCGGCGATTCCAAGCAGATTGTTTGGGCTGGGATTCTGTAGGCAGAGGTGGGCACCAGCTGCTGCAAAGGCTCTAGTTCTTGTTAGGAGTGTGCTGTTATAAGTTTGGTCTTTTAACAGTTTGGCCAAATGGAGATAGAAAAAGAAAAAATGTGGTGCGGATGGGCATTTTCTGAAATGCTTACAATAAAAAAATGGTGGTGCAGGTGTGGTTATTAAGAGTTTAGGCATTTTACTGGCCATGAGTGTAAACCACTTAAAGAGGGAGGCTTAAACTACTGGAAGTTTCAAAAGTCAGATTTTTCTGAGATGTTGTTTTCAAAAAAATTCCGTAGGCCAGTAACAGTGGCATTGCCTTAGTCAGTTTGGAGAACGGGTTGAAACTAGTAGAAATCTACTTTTTGCTTAAGCGGAAGAGGGAAAATTATTCTGTGGTGAATAGGGTACTTCATAATCCAAGGGCTGGGAAAAGAGTTGGGCCTGATGAGGAACGAGAACCAGGAACCAGATGTGAACCAAGAATCAAGGGCACCATTCTCCCAGTCGCTCTGGGGTCCCTCAGCCTTGCTGCCCTGTACTTCATTTTGAATCAACATGCCTCTGGATGCCTCTTTTATGATAAAAGACTAGATTTCCCTACTGTGCTTAGCATAAGCACAGTTCTCAACTTAACCTACCCATCAGGGCCAGCCTCATACATTATCTATATATCAATTTTTATTCCCAGAAAGGGTTTTATTGACCCAACTTGGGTTGATACCTACTCTTAAGCTCTACGTAATAAGCTATGTTGTTGTTGTTGTTAGGTGCCATCGAGTCGGTTCTGACTCATAGTGACCCTGTAGGACAGAGAACTGCCCCGTAGGGTTTCCAAGGAACTGCTGGTGGATTTGAACTGCTGACCTTTTGGTTAGCAGCCAAGCTCTTAACCACTATGCCACCAGGGAAGAAGGAAGAATGATGAGTGAAAGAGGTCCTGATGCTGGACACTCTCAAAAGCTATTAAAATCTCCCGGTGCATTTTATTTTCTCCCTCACTCTCTCCTCAATAAATTCCCCTTCATTGATAATTGGCACATAAAGAACCAAAGAGTAGGATGTTAAGAGTTTAGAAGAGCAGAGGCTGAAGCCAGCACCCATTAGAAGAATAAATGGGTGAGGATTTTTGGTTTGTTCTTGTGTAATTAATATTTCAGAGAATTGACATACTATTTTTCCTTTATTTTTCTGAGACATTCATATTTTATGACTGTCAGGTCTGATTAAGAGTATTCTTTTTCATATCCTGGTCAGTGTTCTTAAATTGAGGACATTCATAAACCCTTGAAAGTCCTCTCTCTCTAATTGTCCCTTGCGACAGAAAGTAGAATTTTACAAGGTTAAAGAGAGTAGCAAGCAAAGAAGAGAATCAGTGGAGAGCAAATTGACCATCGTAGACAAATTTGGAGATGTAACAAGCAGCTTGACAGAGTGTTTCAGGTGCAAAGCAAGCATTCGGTCTGGAGCTTGCCACACTTTTTCTGCAAAAATAAAACCGTTTATAAAATGTATTCCTCTGCCCCTCCTGTTCCTTGTTTATATGATGCAGCATGAAATAGGTGGAGTTAGCAACACTTGTGCAGGTGTGTGTATGTCTGTATGTTCACAGGGACACCTTAAACCAACTGAGTATTTAAATAAAAATAGTACCGAAAAAAACATATTTCTATACTAAGGATGAAATTTAGCACAAACATGACCATGAGTGTGGGACACTTTAAAGCCTCAGTCCTATGTTAATTTAAACTTATTTTAATTTGGGATAAAGTATGGTGAGGAATTTCGCCAGCAGCCCTTCAGCCACTGATCTGTGGACTTGGCTATTTCGCTGCGGAGCTGAAGTACCATTTACCTTGCAGTGATGTATTTGGCTCATCCCTCTTTGCCCTTCAGGTGTCTAGTGCTAGTAAAAAATAGTGGAAAACGAGTCATTTTTTCAATGATTTTAATCTAATCTCAGCACACTACCTGGCCAATTCTCACTGAAATATACCAACACCTTTTCAAAGCATTCATTTTTCACAAGACGGAAAAGAGTGTGTGATGAAGCAGGCAGAATTCTTTTCATTTATTCATTAAAAAATATTTTAATGTCTACCTGTTCAAGTCTTAGTTCTATTTAGTTTGGGGAATCCAAACATTGGTAAGAGGTAATGATGACTGCCCTCAGAGATCTGGGAATCCAAAGGGATTGGAATAAGAAATTGTGTAGACATAGGAAACAGTAACGTGTTAAAGAAACAGCAAGTCTGCTTTAATTGGGTTATGTAGGGTAGGAGTACGAATTGAGTCAGGAGAGTAAATTGGAATAAAGAATTCACGAGCTATGAAGCTAAAAAGAAGCAGATGTTACCAGAGGACCAATCCAGTGCCATCTTTGCTCCAGCCACACTGGGAAAGCATAGGGGCATAAAGAGGCTAATTTGGAAGACCCAAAAAGCCCACTGCCATTGAGTCGATTCCAATTCACAGTGACCATATAGGACAGAGTAGAACTTCCCTGTTGGGTTTCCAAGGCTGTGAATCTTTACGAAAGCAGACTGCGACATCTTTCCCCCACAGAGTGGCTGGTGGGTTCAGACCACTGACCTCTTGGTTAGTAGCCAAGTGCTTTAACCACTGCATCATCACCAGGGCTCCTTAATTTTGGAAGAGTAGCAGGAAACTCTTTTCTCTGGTTTGCTCTCTCACTTCTCCCACTCCAACACCCACAGGCTCTGCTGGTTGCTGTCAGGATTGCTGTGCAGGCAATAAGTTAGGAGAGTTTTAAAAATTTGTTTAATTTAACCCTGTTACTTCTTTTAGTCTCATCCTTCCCTCCCCACCCCCACCCCCCATCTCACTATATTCTCCAAACCAAGTGCACTAGTTAGGATTGGCTAATGCTATACAAACAACCAAAAATGTGTTATAACTTAATTTCTTGCTCATTTAACAGACCTGCATTAGTATTGAGGTTGGCAGGTTTTCTTTTCTCTCGTTATCATCCAGGGACCCAGGCTTCTTCCACTTGTTGCCTTGACTTGTCTTTGTTTACATACAGCTGCAGAAGGACAAAGACCCGAGGAGGAGCACATGGTAGTTGTATATGAGCCAAAGTGTCCTGGAAGTGTACCTATCACTTCTGCTCACATTCTACTGGGTAGACTTCAGTCACATTACCATGCCTAATTGAAAGGGAGGTTAGGAAGTGTTCTCTAGCTGTGTGCCAGAAAAAAAGAAGAAAGAGCTTTTAGTAAACTGCTAGCAGTCTGTCATACCAAGGGAAAAGTCTGCCTGTAGAATTAATATATTTGAACAATAGGATAACTCAAACTGTAACAAGAATAAATGCCAGTCATATCATAGAGATAAAATTTTGAATCAGAATTTCAATATCATGTTAAAATAGTCAAAAATATGAGCTATATCAGTTTATCAAAGTTCATTCTTATAGGAATACACAAATAAGATATTTAAAAAACAAAACAAAAACAAAAAAACTTTCCTTATACAAGTAACTGTGATGTCCAAAAGAATAATAGCTAAAAAGGGTGATGCCTAGTACTGCTGTTGGTTTTCTTCAATAGCAACTTGTTAAATGAATCAGTTGACTAATAGATATATAAATCTTCTTTGTGGGACAAACTAAAAATGTGCACTCTGTTGAGTTTCTAAAATTCATTATAAAGAACCATGAATTGGTGTGGTCAAATAAAAACTCACTTTATTTTATTTGACTATACCAGTAAAAGGGATTTGCCCTTTTAAGGAAAAATCAAGGGTAAAGGTAAAATATTGAGGAGGGGGAAAGAAAACAGTTGGTACTTGTGGAAGAATTATAAAAGAATTTTGATTTTTGATGAACCCACAAATAATCATATATAACCTTTTATCATATTTCATATGTGCTTAGTCGGTACTATTTACTTGGAGGATGGTAAACATTACTGTTTATATGGAGTGTAGCAGTGAATCTGATTATTTTACATGAGTGGAATACTGTGTCACAATGTTGTATAAAAGCCATTCTAGAGTGCTCCTTGAAAGCAAGGATGTCGAGACTTTATCTCACATACTTTGGACGTGTTATCAGGAAGGACCAGTACCTGGAGAAGGACATCATGCTTGGTAAGGTAGAGGGTCAGCAAAAAAGAGGATGACCCTCAATGAGATGGATTGACACAGTGGCTGCAACAGTGGGCTCAAACATAGCAACGATTGTGAGGATGGCACAAGACCGGGCAGTGGTGTGTTCTGTTGTACATAGGGTCGCTGTGAGTGGGAACTGACTTGGTGGCACCTAACAACAACAACATCAGCTGAGTAGTCTACAAAATCAACAAATCTGCTACACAGTTCTGTCACAGAGTTTCAGTACCCTGTGACTGCAGAACACTTGGGTTTCTGTGAAAATAGTGCATTGCAGTAAGTGTGCGATTACTCGTTTTTTCTTGGAGGTTAAAACTTGTTTCCCTTTAAGAGTAGGTGACAATTTAATCAAGTTCTCATGACACCAAAGCACATTTTAAACTGAAAGAACCCAAGAAAACTGGCCATTTCTATAACTATATAAGGAATGACAGTTTGATGCTTTATCGTGTGTGAGAGATGTTGAGCTAAACCCCAACACGAGTGAATCTGATGGCTGAGTCCTTGAGTGCCTTTATCAGATCTTTCTTCTTGGGAAATATAATGATTTACTTAAACCTGCTAAGTTCTTGTGACTCTTTCTTTTCTCACACCCCACACTTTTTTTTTAATGAATGTCAGTGACTCCAGTCATACCATATGCTCAGTAATTACTACAGAAGGCAGTTGAATTTTGAGACAGTTGTAGTCTTAGTAAGAGAAATTTAGAATTCACTAAAGCAAATACTTTAGTAAGGGGTGCCAAAGCTTGAGTCATTTCAAACCATTGTGAGCAAAACTCTAGGACATATCCGGTAGTAATCAATCCTGAATAAAGAGCAAAGGGGCAAAACAATCATAAAGACCATTTTCCAAGACAGACTGCTGTGGGACTAGAAAATTCATGCTACTGAGAAGCAGTGTGTAAGCCTCTTTGTTTTTTGGCTTGTGTATTTCTTTTTGGCATATGTTTACAATTAGAGTGAGTCTTGTAATTGGAACCCAAGAATTCTAAAGAAAACTTTGTTTCAAAAGCAAGAGAAGTGGAAAATATAGTAATATAAGAAAATATACCATTTTTTTTGCAAATAATGTGCACCTTCTACATTTGTTTGCCAGCCACACCTAATACCTCTGAGGGGGGAAGGGTATGGTTGGCAAACAAACGTAGAAGGCATGCATTATTTGCCTAAAAATGTGGTAATGTACATTATATACATAAACAATATACCAGTAAACATGTAGGAGCCCTTGTGGTGCAGTGGTTAAGAGCTCGGCTGCTAACCAAAAGATCAGCAGTTCAAATCCACCAGCCTTTCTTCCATGGTACCACTGAGTGGGTTTGAAACAGCAACCTTTAGGTTAACAGTCAAGCACAAACCATTTGTGCCACCTAAGAACCTCAAGTAACTATATCGCATAGTTTTAAATATTTGTATATAGAAAACACATAGAACAAATCTAACTTTTTCCCCCCACAATATTAAATCATGACAAGCAAAATCTGCAAGTATTGTTTCTAGCATCCAGAATTTACTGACTTCTCACTCCTTCCCTTTCCACTCTTGAATCAGAGCCATCGTCACCCCCTCCTCTGGCAACTGCAATAGCCTCCTACCTGGACTTCCTGCTCCCACCCTTGTTCCATTATGTGCTGTTTTCCACACAGTAGCCATATGCTTTTTTTAAAAAGTGATTTGTTAATACTGTAGGAGCCTTGGCAGTATAGTGGTTAAGCGCTTGACTGCTAACCGAAAAGTTTTCTCCGTGAGAGAAAGATGTGGCAGTCTGCTTCCGTAAAGATTACAGCCTAGGAAACCCTGTGGACAATTCTACTCTGTCTTATAGCGTCTTTATGAGTTGGAATCAACTCAACAGCAATGGTTTTTATTTGTTTGTTTGTTTGTTTGTATGTTTTTAATTACTACCCTGCTCAAAATCCTCCACGGATTTCCCATTATATTTGGAAGTAAATTCAAACTCAACCAAGTGCTACAAGGTCCTACCTGACCTGGCTCTGCCTAGCTCTCAGAGCTCATAGTACACTTCCTGAATCTTCTCCTCAGTCAGCCTCAAACACTCTGAGCTCATTCTCTCTCAGGACCTCTACACTTGCAGCTCCTCTTGCCCTTCCTGGAAGACCATTCCCCTGGTTCCTTGCAGAGCTAGCACCTCCACATCATTCAAATTCTCTCTTCCTAGGTCACCTCCTCAGAGAGGCTTCCCTGCCCACCTATTGAAAATAGGACCCTCCTCCTGCCTTGCTGTGTTTTCCTCAGAGCACTTAACCCTATCTGAAATTTTTATATTTTAATTACATTTAGTTACTATATGATTACCCCCGTGAAAATATAAGCTTCATGAGGATAGCAATTTTGTGTGATTGGATGTTGAAAGAACTCCCTGTGCCTCAGAATGCTTAACTTATGTACGGTAACCACCCCTGCGCTGCCCAAATCTCATTACAGGTAGTCCCAGACTTACTACAGGGTTTTGTTCTGTCGACTCTGACTCCATTGTAAGTCGGTTTGACGTAAGTCAAATACCTCAAATTTTTTTTTTTTAATTTCCATTATTATTGCCATTTACTGTCAGTATCTTTATAAAACTGATCTTTATTTGTCTTTGGGGTTAGCATGCTAATGATAACATCAGAAAATTACGCCCTACAACCTTATATGCAGTACGTATTACTAACAATAAGATGTACCAAAAAAAAGGCAGTCGTAAGTGCAATGCCTCGTAATCACATCATAAGTCGGGGACTACCTGTACTTCAACGTTAACCTTTAAAGGATGAATTTTTTTTTTAAATTTTTTTTTGATGACATATTTTTTCACTAATAGAATGGATGCTGAATCATTATTTATTGATAGTTTTTTATTTGAAAAAATCGGATGCCAATTGCAAGGGGGCCATATCAGTCCCATGTTCCATGAAGTATGTCATAGAAGTGGTACATACCTGTCCCACGGCCCAGGAAGTGCATCACCAACTGTTTTCAGGGAGGTGAGTACTTTATAAAAGATACCGCCAGTGAGGTGACTAATGCAAGTGGGCCATGTTGGTCCCATATTCCATGAAGCACATCACACACATGGTACACATCAGTCCTCTGGCTCAGGAGTTACATTACAAAGTTTTCAGGGAGGCAAATACTTTATAAAAAATGTCATCAGGGAGGTGACTAAGGCAAGCAGGCCATATCGGTTCCATAAAGCACATCACATACACGGTACATATTGGTACCGTGGCCCAGGAAGGAGGAACTCTGGTAGCACGGTGGTTAAAGCGATCAATTGCTAACTGAAAGGTAGGTGATTTGAAACCACCAGAGGCTCCGCAGGAGAAAGGTGTGGTGGTCTACTTCCATAGAGATTTACAGCCTTGGAAACCGTATGGGGTCACTAAGAGTCAGAATTGGCTTGTCGACAGTGGTTTAGGCCCAGGAAGAACATCACAAACTGTTTTCACCCCAAAAATAACTCATTTACTTGAATATTTCCAAATGCCCTTAACTGTATCTTCCCAATGACACAAAGGAAATAGTAAACATACTCTCAAGCCTTATAGGCTGTACAGAAACCAAAAGACACGAAGGTTTCACACTCCTCCAGGAAGCATCCCCTCATGTGAATGGCTCTCAACACTCAAATGTGGTGCAGACCTACTTCCTTGTTTTTTAGGCAGTTGCACCAGTAACCGCCATGATGTCAGAACATACTAAAGTGGCTGAAATGTCTGCCAATAAACCTCCAGGGGCAGAAAATGCAGCTAGAACATATATGTGCCATTGCCTGTCAAAGGGTTAACTCAAAATCTTGTATGTTCTCTCATGGATTGTTGCGTTGACCAACTACTGACTTTTCCTGTTTCTGAGCATAACCTCTACAACCCATTCTCATTATATCATTAATCTGCTTAAAATTTTTCAGCAGTATGCCATTAACAATGGTTAATGATTAAGCGTATGTTACCTACCCTGACAAACAGGATGCTTCATGATCTGGACATTTGTGCCTTCTCTCAACGTTTTCCACCACTCCTGAATGCCCTTCACGATCAAAGCAAGATTTAATTTCATCTTTCCTACTTTTTCCTCTCTTTGTTTTGTCTTTGTCTCTATTATTGAAAATGCCAGACCTATTTTCCTACTTGCAGATCAGTGGGTCTGATTTTTAAATTGACCCGTTTTGCCAATGGACCCAGTATATAATATCGCTACACCTGTGTGGTGCAGTGGTTAAGTGCTCAGTTGTTAACCCAAATGTCAGTGGTTTGAATCCATCAGCTGATCTGTGGGACAAAGATGTGGTGGTCTGTTTCTGTAAAGATTTACAGCTTTGGAAACCCTGTGGGGCAGTTCTACTCTGTCCTATAGGGTCACTATGAGCTGGAATCGACTTGACAGCA
The DNA here is from genome assembly GCA_030035585.1 of Dugong dugon. Classification (NCBI taxonomy): domain Eukaryota; kingdom Metazoa; phylum Chordata; class Mammalia; order Sirenia; family Dugongidae; genus Dugong; species Dugong dugon. Next base: position 172,125,554 of record CM057461.1, read on the forward strand.
AAGGGATTACAGTGCCTATACTTAAAACTTTTGCATATAAGATTGGACTATTTGTCTTTGGAGGAAAATAAATAATTGTGGACATTTGCTTATTTGAATAATTTTTCCAGCTCGAATTTTTACCATCACATATACATAGACTGATTATATACATTTGAGGCCTGGAGGGTTTAGCAAGTTTATGTCAGTCACATCATACCCCTACAGAAGTCTGGAAAGATGCAAGTAGCAAGTCATAAAAATTGACCTATTTCCTAGAATTCTCTCCAGGCTACACAAAGTATGTCTGTTCAAAGAGATAAGTCAAACAGTATGTGAAAACTGACCCAATTGGATCAGACCTGAGTTGTGAAGGAATTCCAAATGATAAGGATTCTGTGTGCTTCCTTTTTGGCCCAACTCAATTGATATAGAGAACAAGAATACTTTCAACTCAACTCAGATTCCCCTGAGTCACAATTACAGCCAGCAGTGGGCAGAACACAGCATAGAACACAGCCTTCCCTAAATTAAAAAAAAAAAAGGCTCTATCTTATGACTCATGCTTTACTTTTACGTAACTCATGTTTTACCTTTATCTAGAAAAAAATAGCACTTAATATAGTTAACTAGATGTTGATCTCTCCGTAGACATAGTAGTTTCATATATTTAAAAATGCATTTCCTACAAATATTTTGGCCCACCCATTTTTCTAATTAAATATGTATGTCTCAAAAGGGTTATGTTCATATAACACCTATTTCATCCTCTGTTATTGCAATTACAGAGTTATCTTATAATGTATTTTTCAAACGCATCTGTTTTTCTCAGTATAGTGCAAGCTGTTTGGAGTCCAAGTTCATATCTTAATCATCTTTGTATCCCCATTGCCTAGCAGAATTCCTGGTATAAAGTAGTATTCAATAAATGTTTAACAAAATACTGGAGAGCATAATAAATGACTTGATGGATTGGTAACTATCTGAAAATTAAATGAAGTCTCAAAGCATGCTTATTAAAGCCATTTGTAAATCAGTGCCTCTCAAAGAAAGGTCCAGTTCTTCCCTCATTTAGCCTTCTGGGAGTTCCTGAATGATGCAAACAATTAACTCATCTGCTAATCAAAAAGGTTGGTGGTTTGAGTACACCTAGAGGCACCTGGGAAGAAAGGTTTGGAAATCTACTTCCAAAGAAATCAGTCACTGAAAACCCTACAGAGCACAGAAAACCCTCTGACACACATGGTGTTATGGATTAAATTGTGTCCCCCAAAGATATGTGTTGTTATTCCTAACCTCTGCTACCAAAAGGTCAGTGGTTCAAATCAACCAACCGCTCCTTGGAAAGCCTATGGGGTGGTTCTATTCTGTCCTCTATAGGGTCGCTATGACTCAGAATAAACTCAACAGCAATGGGGTTTTTTTGTTTGTTTGTTTGTTTTGTTTTATGCCTATGGTAAAGGGCCCTGATGGTGCAGTGGTTAAAGCTCTGGGCTGCTAACTGACAGGTCTGCAGTTCAAACCCACCAAATGTTCTTTGGAAGAAAGACGTGGCAGTCTGCTTCTATAAGGATTTAGTCTTGGAAAACCTGTGGGCGCAGTTCTACTCTGTCATATAGGGTACTAGGAGTCGGAGTGGACTCAACGGCAATGGGTTAACATTCATTAACAATACTGATTGAACGTTTACAACCTACTAGCCACTGTTTCAGGTGTAGGGAATACTACTTGCCTGGAATTTTGCTTTATATGTGTTGTCTAGTTCTAACAATCACCTACCAGTGGCTTGTTTTGTTCTCAGTGACCATTATACACCCACCACCTCTCTCCATACTAATTGTTTATTAGTCATGCTATGTGATGAAGAACAAGTCATTCTTATATAGGTATTTTACAATCAGCTTTAAAAGCAAAGACGGCATGAAGCATATATCTGGATTTCAACTTTACTTTTTCATGACAAGTTATGCATAGACAACAAAGAGGAATAATACAGAATAATTGTCAGTTTATCAACAAAATTTAAGCTTAAAGCTCCTTGACATTGATCAGCAAAGTTAGTGGATTCTATATGAACTTGTAATATAATTAGTGCCCAAAAAAAAAAGTCTTCTGCTTTGTAATACTGGTATTTAGAAAAAGAATAGTTGCCATCCAGTCAATTCCAACTCATGGTGACCTCATGTGTGTCAGAGTAGAACTGTGCTCCATAAAGTTTTCAAGGGCCGATTTTTTGGAAATAGATTGCCAAGGCTTTCTTCTGAGGCACCTCTGGGTGGATTCAAACCTCCAACCTTCCGGTTAGCGACGAGGATTTTAACCTTTTGTACCACTTAGGGACTCCTTAGTACTGGTATGGATAGCACTAATATAGGGCATAATCGATCGGCATGGAAAAGAGAAACAATATTCATGTGCTTAATTATATTAGATGTCTGGTTATTTTATTCTTTTGTTCATCTTTGGATATGTAGCAGCACTAATGCTGCTAACAATAAATCCTAATGGTTTTATTGAACTGACACATTTACATGATGACAGAGCACAACATTTTATAGAAAACATTCTAGAACTGGCTGTGCCAAAAGCATTAGAAAAAAATGGAGACATGCCTGTCTATACACAGTGCATTTTTATCTAGATTTTCCAAGTCTTCATTTTTTTTCCCTTTGCCAATTATTGAGAGTATTCAATGCTGCCTAATAATAACTATAACGGAGGACTATTTCTGTGCTTTGTGGGCTTTCTAATACTGTAATCCAAAGAAAAACAGTGAAGTTTGTGATCATATGGGAATCCTGGGAGGAAAGGTTTCACTTTACTGACGTTTTCGTCACACACGTCTCAGTTATCTAGATATTAAATCATTCAGTTATTTCTTTGAGAGCTTTACTAGTTCAGATTATATATCACACATTCCCCCCACACCCCACCTCCATCTACCACTCCGTCGCCTTCTCCACAATGATTTAACAGGAAAAAAAAAAATATAACTCAATTTGAGATCTTTCAAGTAAATGTACTTCTGTCATAAACCATTAATGAATACCGAGTGTCTAAAATAAATATTCTAAAGACAGTTTGAAGATGGTGATAGACTGACCAAAGACTAGTCATTGTTTTCACAATATGAAGTAGATACTTACCTCAGACAAGGGGGTAATTTTAAACATACTTCTGAAGTTTTGTTTTTTTTTTCCACTCAAGTCAGTTAGACACAACGGAGAACTGCCTTATTCCAAGGAAGCTACAGTAAAAGTAGTCAGTCCTGTGGTTGGACTCCATCACCTCATCATAAATGTCCTGACCTGAGAAAGTGAAAGGTTCAGCTTCTATTTGTGAGAATGATTGTATTATCTGTCAAGATCATTGCCTCAACCCTTTACTTCAGTTATTCCTCAGTGGTATTTCATGTGGATGAATTCTCATCTAGAGTCCTGTACAGCAAGCTTGCCTAAAAGCAGTTTTTTTTTTCAACTTTAACGTATATCAGAATCACCTGTTGAGCTTGATTAAAATAGCAATTTCCAAGCCCCACACCCAGAAATTCTAATTTATTAGATGTATGTTGGAGGTAGGGGAGCAGTGGTGGTTGGGTGGTAGAATTCTCATCTTCTTTGTAGGAGACCCAGGTTTGATTTCTGGCCCATGTATCTCAAGTGCAGCCACCACCCATCTGTCAGGGAGGCTTGCATGTTGCTGTGATGCTGAACAAGTTTCATCACAGTTTCCAAACGAAGACAGACTAGAAAGAAAGTCCTGGCCATATATATCTGAAAAAAATCAGCAAATGAAAACCCTATGGGTCACAATGGTTCAATCCCATTGTGCATGGGGGTAGTAGCCATGAGTTGAGAGCCGGCTCAACAGCTGCTAACAACAACAACATACTGAATTGACTGAAGGTAATTGACTGAAAACAGTTTAACATACATTGGAATGGATGATCACCAAGACCCTTTCTGTTGCAAGATCTGAAAAGTTTTTCTGACATGGGATGAAATAGTTTATCTTAAAGAGATCTCCAAACTCATATGTCTCATGGACTCCATTATGTCTGCTACCTTATTACAAGTCTAGTAGTTTATTCTACTTGATGTCATATTTCCTACGCTCTGAATGGAATTAGAACTTGAGTCCCAGCTCTTCTACCATGTCAGCCCTGAAAATTAGATTCGAAAACGTTCTGCTCTTATGCGTTGAGCTAGCGTTGGCAGACCGTCCAAAGCTGACAAAGCCTTTCTCCTCCCTCTGTTTCCCTCTGGATGAGGGGTTGATGATTAATTCGTTCAACAAATATTTGGGACCAAACTTACGACTAAATGGCCCTATGATAGGGTTGTATATTACTATCATGTTTTGGTTGTGTGCATCTTACTTTTGCATAACCCGTTTCATGCTTTGAAGGAAACATATGAACAGCTCCAACTAGGTAACTGATCATTAGAAAATGATTTCCTCTTTAGTGAAATGCATTTGCAATTGGCATCCTCAGGCCCGGGATTTAGCCCGAGAAAAGAAATTCATCAGTAACTCGGAAAGACTTCACAGCTGTCAGGGACGTTTTCTTCTGGCTGTTTCTCTTTAGTTCTATTTTTTCCCTTAAAATATTGGAGGGAATGTGACAGCTCTACCTTATTTTCCTGTGTCTGCTAGCCCTGAGGGCATATGTGCTCAGGAACTGCTTTTTGGTATAATTCTGAATTGAGAAACCAAATATATCTACTCAACTTGTAAAGGACAGAAAATACAGGAATTATCAGAGTATATCAAATTTTTTTCCAAGTGCAGTATGCAAGCAACTGAATGATAGATGGAGTTCCAGATGAAAATGCTTCTCTTTTTTAACTCAGCTGTTAAATACATTAAGTTTTAATGTGCACATATGGTTTTATAACTCTTAGACAGAGCCAACAAAAGTGTGCTATTTGGCTACCTCCAATATAGTAAGTAATTTTAAAGTTATTATTTGCTTATTAGCTGCATTTATTTGAATGGTAATTAAAAGAGTATGTGTAAAATAACCAACGGTGAAAACTTTTTTTAATGTTTGTAATGTTGTTATCTATTCCAAGAAATCAGAGGTTTCTGCTAGAATTTGTTAACCTATGTCTGAAAAGTCTAAAATATTAAAGTTTTATAAAAAGTTATGTGTGAAGATTGATATCTATTTTGTATATCAATATTTTATTCACTTTATCTCCATTAGCAATAACATCAAAACTATTGTGTCCTAAATAATATGCAATATTCTCTAAAGTAAAATGTTGCTAGGCAGTATATGCACTTATTTTTCATTTATGATGTATATCCTGTCTAATTTCGAAAAGATTTGATAAGGTTTACGATTCAGTTATACATAAAATAAGGGACAGAACACAGTATCAAAGACTTAGAATGAAGTAAATACTGCAGTTAAACATTAAAGTTCCCATGATTAAGGAAAAATGTGAGAACAGATAGATTATCTGATAGTCTAAGAAATCAAGCAAAAATCCATGTTATTTTTTCTTATTTCTATGTTCCAACATAATTTATTATGTAGATCCTTATGCAAGGGAAAACCATATCATAAAAGACATTGTTTTCAACTGTGTTATAGATTTGGATGTAGAATTTTGGGTTTCCTGTGGCCAAGTCCAATTTTTTTTTTTTTCCACAAAAGAAATCTGAATTCATTTCAGTATCTGGACAGTTTTGAACCATAGAGAATTATGAGATTTGCTCCAGAAAATTTTAGAAGCAGATGCATTTAAATACAAGAGAATCTCAGTATAGTAGGTAATTAGTTATTAATGTTATAAACAACACTGTAGAGATTGGGTAAGCAATAGTAGTGCTGACAGACCCACTTCAACAGCTACAAAATGAAGCTCCAAGAGCCTAAGTTAATTAGCATATTAGATTTTAAAATTTTCTGTTAAGTAATTTGAAGTTGAAGTACCACTGTGTCGGAAACCGTGATCTGAGTTTTGCCAGGGTAGCCATGTTTCATGTTGAGTTGCATATTCCTTTCTTCTGTTATTTCTTCTGTTTTTTTCTTCCTTTGGCTCGTTTACTTGCTTTCTCTCTCTTCTTTTTCTTTATATTTTTTAAACTAAAATTAGCTAAGAGATTTGACAGTTTGTAAGTCTCCTGTCTTAGGGTACTAAAACCCTCTAATCAAAATAGGGGAAAGTACTTATTTTATTCTACAATATTAAATATGTATACATTAGTTCTGCCTAAAAACAAATGTGAGGAATTTTGCATATGTTAAATAGAACAGGAGCTAATCCATATACCATTTCAACCAGGAATTTAATCTGTAGAACAACTACCACTTTCCATTCTGGTTGTAGCAATTGTGTTATGATGATATAAGATGACACAGGCTTGAATCCTCAATAGGTTAGAAATCTGATCAATGACAAGTCATATAGTTTGGTTCATGTCTTTAGAGTCAAGGGTTAAAGACAGATCTAAACACTAAAGACTCTTACATTTCATCTTATCCACCGGCAAGATGAATCAGAGTGCATCAGTGATCATGGTCCAGCAATTGGGATGAAAGCCTACACGCTCCTGCCAACAATCATTAGATTACAAAAACCAGATCTAAGTTTTATTGAGATAAAAGGCTGAAATTTTAAGAACTGTAGGTTTAGCTTTTGATGAAAGAAGAAATAAGTCTATCTTTAGAGAACTCTCAGAAATCAACAGGAAATTGTTTAACAATGAAGGGTAGCAAAGGTTGAAACTCAACATTCAGGACCATAGCTAACATTTCTGGTGCCATAAGATCTTCTCTTAGTGTTTTTTTCAGTTGTATATCCTAATTGGGAGAAATACTGGGCCCCTGTAACGTGTGCATAGCCTTAGTGGTTAAGATTCCTATTGTTATACTGAGTGAGAAGATATAAAATTCCCATTTTTCACTTCGAACTTGTAAGGATCAATTCAATTAAGTTCACACTATCAGTTCTGTTCCCCTGTGTTCCACTTCTGTCCTGACATCAGCTGCACATGCAGCAGTTCTTCCTCTGACCCTAACCACCTAGAGCAAGGTCATATCTCACAAGTGTAAGGACACAGTCCTTCAGATTGCCAAGTCTGTCTAAGTCTTCAAACACTGACCACAAGCTTGAGGGTACCCACAGCCCCCTCATATCTGACTTCAAGGCTTCCGTTACTCCCTCGGGTTAGCTAATATGCGGTAAAGTGCTGTATTTAGGATTACAGTTTTATTACAGCAAAAAGGATACCAATGAAGAGATACATAGGGTGAGGTCTGGGAGGATTCCCATCACAAAGCTTCTGTGTCCCAAAATGGGATACACTGCTCTCCCACAGCATCGATGTCTTTCACCAACCAGGAAGCCCATGGAGTTTCCGTATCAAAAGCCTTTATTGGAGCCTCATTATGTAGGCATGATTGATTGTATCATGCCCCCCTCTTCCCTGAGGTCAACTGATATCATGTGGTGGTCTTTCTAGCCTGGCCAGCCCCCACCTGAGTCACCTTATTAGTCTAAACCCTTAAGTGTGGTCTGGCAACTTCATCAAAGACACTTCAATCACTAGGGAAATTCCAAGGTTTTGTAGGTTTATCTCTCAGGAACCAAAGACAAAGACCAAAATCGCTAGATAAAACAATGTAAACCCCACAATATGTTGTAAATCTTTAAATCAATTTCATTTTTTTTTTAAATTGTGCTTTAGGTGAAAGTTTACAGAGCAGATTGGTTTCTCATTAAACAATTAATACACAAATTGTTTTGTGACATTGTTTGCCAACCCCTCAATGTGTCAACACTCTTCCCTTCTCAACCTCAGGTTCCCCATTTCCATTTGTCCACTTTTCTGTCACTTCCTGCCTTCTCATCTTTGCTTTTGGGCTAGTGTGCCCATTTAGTCTCGAATATATGGTTGAACAACATGTGTTATTGTTTGATTGTTTGTTTTATAGGCCTGTCTAATCTTTGGCTGAAAGGTGAGCTTCAGGAGTGACTTCAGTACTGAGTTAAGAGGGTGTCCAGGATAAGTCAATTTCTTAAGTTTTTTTTTAACTTTCTCAAGAATTTCTTTGCTTACATTATGAAACTAGGTGATGTAAGGAGGTAGGGAGGGAAAAGGTGGAATTCAGATATCTTCTCAGCTTGCTTTATCAAACCAGAAGATTGTGTGGCAGATCTCCAGCTGTTTGGCAATCAGGTGAAGTTTTAAACCTCTGTAATCTTTTGCAATTTGGAGAGATGAGAGCCTCTCCCATTACACAGTAGGAATGGAATGTTAACATTCCTGGTACCTCACAGATTTCTTATAGATTTGGAGATTTGCCTTTGTTTCAGCTTTCTTATCTTCCTTAACTCCAAATTAACAGTTGTTGGAGAAATTAGCAAGAAGAAATTAAAGGTGAATGTGGACACTTTTAGCTATATTCAAATATATTTAAAAAATCAAGATAATCCCCAAACTTTTGATTAGAAATTTAAGTAAAATTTCCCATATGGGTGGCATTTAAATAAGTGACTGTGGCCAAGTAGTGTCTCCTTTGATTAAGCAGCTTTTCCCAAAAGTAAAGGCAGTCTTTTCAAGTCATATTTTCTGTCAAAGTAGTTTTGTCACAGCGATGCCAATTCTAGCTTAAAATGACCTAAGGTGATTGTCACTTAATAGATGATTTATGTACATTTCAAAACCCTGACAAATTAGAAAGTCATAGCTGATTAATCTGCATACATTTTAAGAAGTATTATCAATCTTATCAGGAAGTCAGATGGCACTTATTAGGTAATAAATTTGCTTTATTTATGCCTCTGGTATTAATTGAAATCAGTGTGGCTAGCCAGCCCTTTCTTCTTCCAAAATTAGTTTTTATTGATTAATTAAGAAGAAAGAATCTAAAACTCTCAGGCATTAAACATTAAGAAATTCACTTTTTAAATGTATGGTCTCTTGAAATCAGATTATCATAACCTTTTAAGTGGATGATTAACGGCTAACATTCTCCCCATGTTGGTGGCTTGTTAAATTTAAGATGAGGATACTTTAGTCAATAAGAAATCTGTTCCCAAGAGTGCTGCGGATCAGGAAAAACTGCCAATTTTAGCTGAGAGCTGTGGATGCTCATATGGTTTTATTTACTTTGAGTAGTGGCTCAACTCCCAGAGTTAAACACGGGCTAAGGTACAAACCTAAGTATTTCCTACGTCCTCTCAGAAATTTTAATAAACATCACATCAGAAAAAGAGTTCAGTGGCGTTTTGGTTTTGTATGATTTACACAGCACTGAACAGGTTTCAGCAGAGCTTCCAGACATGAACTGGAATTGACTTCTTGGCAACTGCTTCCAGACTAAGACTATCTGCTCAGTATTCCTTCAAATCTAAAATTGTTCTAAAAAAAAAAAAAAAGCCTATTAATTCTTAAAAAGCTACATTGATATGGCATGGGTTTCTTTATGTGAAACTTTTCTATTTATAGTATTCACGCTGCACACAAACTAGATTAGACCATACAAGAATATGGAAATTTTAATCAAGCTCATGTGGTAAAGAAAAGATATCACCAAAAAAAACCTGTTGCCGACGAGTTGATTCTGTCTCATAGTGATCCTACAGGACAGAGTAGAACTGCCCCATAAGGTTTCCAAGGGGCGGCTGGTGGATTCGAACTGCTGACCTTTTGGTTAGTAGCTGAGCTCTTAACCTCTATGCCACCAGGGCTCCAAGGCTTGTAAAAATAGGATGCTGAGGCAAGAGTCTGCCCAACTGTATGTCAGAGCCTCTTTATCAATAAAATCCTACATTGCTGGCAACAGCTTTCCAAAACTGAGTGTTAAATCACCTCTCATTGATTATATCTTTAAACTTAGTGGCATCAGCATGTAAGAAAAGGACGTGCAATATCTGCCGTTCGTGTAACATGTACAGAACACCTGCCCCACAACTAACTCACCCTTTGCTGTAGTTTTCAGCTACCTGATATAGGCCAATGATTTAACCTTTCACCATTTTGTTTGGCTTCTCTGTGAAATAATACCAGAAGGTAGAACTAATGCCCAAAACTATATGGCTGTCATTTCTCTCCATAAATTTGTGATAATGGAAAGTGTCATTCCCTCATAATTTATAGATAGAATTCAGGAAAATAGGTTGAAAAATCACATCAAAGCTATTTTCTTTTAATTCACGATCTCCAGAAAAGCATATCCACCTCTGGTCTGAATTGAACACCTTAGAAATTGAAAGGGCTCATATGTTGGCCACTGTATTTTCTAGGTTTCTCTGAGAGCTGTGTTTTTAATAGAGTACTTAGAGTGAGTTTCGATAATCCAGCATTTTCCTTCACCATTCCTCCTCCCACTATATTGTCTTTTTCTCATACGACATTTTCCCCATGCTGAAGGATTCCTTGATTCTACTGTACAGTCAACATTCAAGACCATATGTCAGTGAAAGTAATTAAATGTGTCCTGAAATGCTAAACACAGGTGTAAAAATTAAATTTAAAAAGGAGCACATATAGACTGATAGTAATTTTGTGTTAAAAGAATAAATATGCTCCAGAAAGTCTGTATAAACCAAGGTGTTATCGATTCCAACCTCTTGATACTGTAAGTGGGTTTTTAATATGTTTCTTTGACTATTTGGTCCACTGAGTTTGCTATAAATCTTCCCTATCTTGGTACTACTAATATCAGATCAGATTTCCTAAAATGATGGCTTCTATTTTTCCTCTTCCAATCACAGGAGAGGTCACAGGGCATTAAAGAATGGCAGATGATCGGAAAGACGAAGCAAAGACGCCTCACTGGACCTCAGCTCAACTAACAGAGGCGTCTGCACACCCACATCCGCCTGAGATTAAGGATCAAGATGGGGCAGGGGAAGGACTTGTCCGAAGCGCTAATGGATTCCCATACAGAGAGGATGAAGAGGGCGCCTTTGGAGAGCATGAGCCACAGGGCACCTATTCAGATACCAAAGAGAATGGGATTAACGGAGAACTGAGCTCAGCCGACAGAGAAACAGCAGGTAACTAAGGCTTCATCTGTGACCAGTGCTTGCTTTGTGCTTTGAAGTCAGTTTAGTCTGAAAGTGAATTAATTGACAGCACTGATCATCTTTCACTAGTGCTGGGACTTCAGGAAATAGACATCAAGTGGAGAGAAAAATCATGGGGACTAGCTTGACATTTCCCCAAATTACTTGTATTCATGATCCCATCTTCTTATTTAATTTTTACCACTTTAATTTTCATAGGCAAACAAATGTCTTCGTGTATGTTTGTTGTACTAGAATTGTCTGCATTTTAACTCATTTAAAGAAAATTTTAGAATTGATTTCTTTGTGATTCTCTTGAATGAAATTGGAGCTAAATGAGTTTGATTGATTAGAAGCATATTTACTTGTTAGAGTAGTAAGGAATATAGAGTCCATCACCCCTGCCTAAGAAAAGAAGAAAGGGAGAGAGGGAAGGAAAAAAAGAAGAGAAAAGAGAAAAAGAGAGAGAAAAAGATATACACACAATACTCAGGATCCGTTACTACCTCAATAGCTTTATAAAAAATAATACACAGTTCTTAAAGGAGTATATAATTACTTTTGTGTACTTTATTCCAAAGTATAATTTCTATCAATAGCTTCCTTTACTGTTATTATTGATAGTATTGTCATTGATGATATAGCATTAATGGCACAGAGAAGCACTAGCCTGTACTCTAATATTCTTCACCATTATTTTCCCATTTCTGTAATTCTGAATTCAGTGCAGTTGAACTCAATAACTTGCATACATGCTATCCCTAAAAGTGTAAGTAAAGTACAAGTAGAAAGAAAGTCCATTTCCCCTTCAAAATTCTCTCTGACTTACTCCAAGACTGGCTTTCTGCGTTCCATCAGTTAGTCAGCAACACTTAATCGACTGCATGCTGTATTCAAAAAATATATTTATATTTTGATAGGGAAATAGGAAAGACATTTCAGTTGACTAAGGAGAAATTACATAAGTACATAGTATATTTTTTTTAAATCCGTTCATTTGACAAACTTGTTGAACATTTTCTACATACCAGATAACATGTTAAGTTCTGTGCCAGGGCGTGTGCAAAAAATGATACTTTAACTGCTAGTAGCAGAAGTTAAACCTTGTGTACAAATAATTTAAATACAAAGTGCACTGTGCTAAGTGCCAAATGAAGGATCTAGAAAGACAGAGTTGAGGAAGGATTATTTCTGGTTAGGACCACAGTTCCCAAATACTGCACAGAAGCGCTTTTGGGCGACTTGGGATATTTAAAATACTCACAGGAAACACAATGATACTCAACATCTGTCAAAACTGCTTGGACTATTAGCTCAAGATAGTTCACAGCTTCAACATTAGATCATGCTGCATTCCTTCTGAAGATGTCATATCTTTGCCAAGTTGAGTTTTCAGCAGTTGCTGTGATAAAAAGCAAATACTGTGCAGAAATCCATGTGAAACAAAAGAAATGAGGGTGGCAATGTCCAATCCGGATTCCAGGATATGAGAAGTTGTGTGGTGCTTGGTAATAAAACTACTATTTTTACCTTTCATGAAGATTAAATGAGACAGTAAATTGTACAAAGTGATTAGCTCAAGAAATGGCAGCTATTAATTACCATTATGATTATTATCAGTGATGGTGGTGTCAACGTGGACAACAGTGCACTCTTGATCAAAGAAGATTTTCCTATAGCTGAGTATAACACAACTTGAAGACGATGAGACTTGATGTCAGGAGCACTAAGTAGGAGGATTTTGAAGGGCATGAGGTGACCAGGACATGTTAATTTATAGTGGTTGTGGAAAAGGAAAGAGATATCCCTTAAGTACTCAATAAATGTGTGTTGAGTGAATGAAGGAATGCAGAAAGAAGAAAGTAAGTCCTTTGAAATTAATGGTGAACACCATTGCAAAGTTTTACTTGGTCCAATGGACTCTCAGTGGCTATTATGGAGGCTTGTAGAATATCAAGAAAAAAAAAATCAATATAGTATGCTTGGTCAAGCCATAGCTAACCAACATCATTCACTATTTAATTTTTTTCAGTGGTCTTAATTAAGTATTTAAGAACATCAGAAAAATCTGCTTGCCAGGTCAGTGTGTCCCTGCCAGCTTCTTTGTGAAGACTTTCCCAGTGGAATCAGATTCCCCGCTATACGTTGTGTCCAGGCCTTTACTGGTTAGATCCAAAGATCTTTCCTCTGCTTTCCTTCTTTGTTATAGTCCTCTCTTCATTTTTAGAAATAAATCTTTTCACCATGGTTGTTGTTATTTTTTTTTTAAATTCATCTCCATTAACAAGAGCAAAGGATAAATGAATTGCTATCATCACATCTTCCTTCCCCCTTCTTTCCTTCATCAGAGTGGGCTTAACGTCAACCAAGAGTCTTGCCTCATTCTCCCTGGTCCAACCTTTTCAATGTTCACCTTCATCTCTGGGCCATAATACTTTTTTAAACTGCAAGCCCCTAAGTCTGCTTCGCCTTGATCTTATACACTGAGACCTAGGGAGAAAAACCTCTGAAAGGCAATAATCCAGCAACATTTTAAATTGTATTTCTTCACAATTTATTATTCTATGTTTTATCTCTTTCCTTACAATTTAAAGATAGTCCATAGAAAGGTAGATAGAAATATTTTGGAACCTATAGCATAATTTTTGAAGCTTTAAGATTGTTTCTTACATTTACTCACTGAAGTGCCCTTTTTAGGAGCCATGACACATAAACATGAAAAAGTGATGAGAAACTATTGAGAATCTCGCTACTTAGGAAAGTTATTATTATAAGAAGACTAAAGCAGTCATTTTTAAATTATTTTCCAAAGCATGAATGATTAGAATAATGGCTATAATAACCCCTCTTCTCTTTTTCCTTATTTTTATTGGCAAAAGTAAGAGGAATTATTTTGGGCTCCACAGAATTCCAAATCTGAGTGACAATTAAGAACCTCATCCTTAAGTTTCTTAGCTGGAGGTGGGGCCCAAACTCATATTAAAATTCATACCAAAATAATATCATGTTGCTTGTAATAGAGCAGAAGGGCTGATTTGTGAAATTTGCAAAATTGCAAGTGAAAAATCATTTTAAAAAGTGGAAAAAAAAAAAACTTTAATATGACATTTTAAGGACACATAAAAGCAATTCATTTCTGTAACCACTGTGCATGTGATTTGGCAATGCAGCAGGTTTTTACTTAGTATAGCATCCCTTTATCTATTGTATCTAAACCTATCCTCACTGTGTCAGTTTATAGAATCATTCTGAATATAGTCCAAAAACAGGGATCTGCAAACAAAGTAGAAGTTCTGTATCCCTGACCTTGCTCTGAAAATCTTCTTTATTTTGCTATTGCTCATTTTTCATCTGTAGAGAGGAAAAGATTTTCTAAATTTTATTCATCCTTCAGGGATTGTTAGATAACTGTTCGGGAAATATATGTAAAAATACACCTTGGGAAAAAATATGATTTTATACCATTGCACACTTCTGCAGTGCCCTTCAGTTTAGAAAACACCATCACACCTTTATCTCATTGTATCTTCTCAGGACTTCTGTGGGGATATCTGGCATTATTCATTTTACAAGTGAGAAGCCTAAGGCAGAGAATGACCAAGTTACTTGCCCAGGGTTTAACAGCATGTAAGTGAGGGAGCTGAACTGTGAACAAGGTGCTTATGAATCCAGTGCAACTCTTCTTGCTAAGAGGTGGTGTGGGATTTTTCCTATAGTTTCTAATTTACTTGGCTTTATAAGCCTACTGAAGTGCTGATGGAGCCCTTGTGCTGCAGTGATTAAGAGCTCGGCTGCTAAGCAAAAGGTCAGCGGTTCGGATCCACCAGCCACTCCTTGGAAACCCTATGGGGCAGTTCTACTCTGTCCTATAGGGTTGCTGTGAGTGGGAATCAGCTTGATGGCAACGGGTTTGGAGATTTTTTTGGTTTATAAACCTGCTACCGGTTATGAAACCATTCCCGATTCTTCTTGAAGAGAGTATGTTTCTGTGGCTGTCAGGATTAATTTTGTAAATGTCAGGATTTATTCTTCATTATAAAATACTGACAGAATCAGCTAATTCTCTGTCATAGTTACAGATAATCTCATAGAAAATTGGAAGAGACCATAAAATGATCTTTCACAGTCCTTCACTTCTCAGGCTTACTCACTCATCCGAGATCCCATGACTGCTACCAGACTCCAAGTCTCCTGCCTCATAAACCAGTGCTCTTTCCACTACCCTACCCTGCCAGCTTCGGAACAGCACAGCCCGTTACAGCAGTTAGAAGTTGTAGCCAAAGAGGACAATTCTGCCTCTATTGCAGAGCTGCCAAACTGATGTTATCTTTAAGCATGACAGAATATCAGAACTTTATTCCTAGTTTTCAGCACGAGTGAGAAAGAAGGAGGTGATTCTGAGATGTTTTATAGATGGCAAAGCATTAAATCACGTTTTGGTGATTTCAGCTATCCTAAGGTACAATACCTGGAACACTAGTAAGAAACACTAATCACAGGATAAAGTGCTTTATGACTTAGAAGCCAGTGTTAGATGTCTCTTTGAGTAAATTTAAAGATTAAATGGGCATTTTTTTCTGTTTACTCCCGATGATTCCCAAGAGTCCCTTTGTTTCCCAGCATTTCCAGGCACGTCGTCCAGGTCTTTAGTTAGTTGCCATCAAGTCAGCTCCATCTCACAGTGACCCATGTACAACAGAACAGAACATTGCCCAGTCCTACACCATCTTGACGATTATTGGTATGCCTGACTCCTTTGTTGCGGCCACTAAATATTTTGAGTGCCTTCCAGCCTAGGAGTCTCATCTTCCAGCACTACATTGGACAGTTTTATGTTGTGATCCGTAAGGTTCTCATTGGCTAATTTTTGGAAGTAGGTACCAGGCCTTTCTTCCTAGTCCATCTTAGGAAACTCTGCTGAAACCTGTCCACATCAATGACCTTGCTGGTATTTGAAATAGCAATGGCATAGCTTCCAGCATCATAGCAACACACAAGCCACCACACACAGTATGACAAACTGACAGACGGATGGTGGTATACGCGTTTACTCCCTGCCAAAGCAGTTAGACCTGTAAAAACTCCACCATTTCAGACGTTAACAATGCGGCTGTGTCTTCTAAAGCCTTTTCCTGCACTTTACCATCTACATAACTCAAGTAGTCAGGTGACGTATATACTCAGATATGCAATCTAATTATTGCTACAATTATAAATTGAAGCCTGTCGACACGTGCAGGAAGATGAATATGCCTTTATTGATCTTCTAAAATTCTAACCTGCATTTTCTTCTCTCTCCCATTCTCCCCTGCCTCCATTCCTAAATTTGTGATTATATACAGCATATATACAATGTATATAATATGCTGTATTTTAAATATGATGTGTAAAATATAGCATATTATACATTATAGCACCCTATGAATTTACACAGAACAAAATAGTGCACAGCCATTTCTCCTGCAAAATGACTAAAGCCACGCGCGCCACCCCCTAAGGCAAATAAACAAGCTCGCCTAACAATACAAGAGGTTGCAGATTTTCCTTTTCTTGTTGCCATGCCAACCACTCAATGCTCTGGCTGCGATTTCCCTGAGCTCCGCAGAGAGAGGAGTGTTTGGAGCAGAGTTATTTAGCATTCAAGGGTGGATCTGCAGAAAACCTCGGGGCCTCACTGCGAAGATTCCAGCCAGCTGGCACCGACAGATGAGGACAGAAAATGGGAATCTTTTCAGTATTTTCCTTTGAAAAGTTAGGCATCTGGGTCTAGAAAGAGAGTAAGAAAAAGACAAGGATTGATAGAGAAGGCAGTTTTCTACAAGAGGTTTGTATTTGTCACGTTTTTTTGGCCTGTTTGTCTCCGTATCTGATGAAGCAGGTGGTGGATATTAGCTTTTATCATGATATGTGTCTTGACTTGTTGGTGAATAGAAGGATCTGAACATAATTCAGTGTTAGCTTACATGGACAGTATAATAAAGAATTGCATCTCTTACTCTTTGTAAGAGGAGCCCTGGTGGCACAGTGATTAAGCACTCGGCTGCTAACTGAAAGGTCAGCAGTTAGAACCCACCAGCTGCCCCAAGGGAGAAAGATGGGGCAGTCTGCTTTCTTAAAGATTACAGCCTTGGAAACCCTATGGGGCAGTTCTGCTCTGTCCTGTAGGGTCGCTAGAGCTTTTTGATGTTTTACAAATTAGAGGAAGAGACAGGCACTGGATAAAGTTTTTTGTATAAATGCACAGTTTTGGGATAGTTCTTCCCGTAAAATCCATCTCGTATCTATCTTTGCTCTTCAGTTAAAGTCTTAAAGTAGGATGAGAGATTGTCTTAAGCCAATAATTCCAAGTCAAAATATGAGGAAAACCTAGTTTCTCCAGACTTGTTTTAATTAAACCCAATGACTCAACAAATTAAAACATTCTGTTCCTTGGAATTTTAATTGCCTACATTGTGAAGAGTGAGGCTCTAACACAACATAATATGATATGTTTAAACTAAGAATAATTTGCATACACATTTACTCTCATTTTTGCTCTTCCAGAGAATTCCTCCTGTGCACTTGTAGAAATCAGTCTCATTTCTTTATTGTCTCGCATTGTGTTAATGTCAGATCGTAAGTGCTGTAAGTACTTCTTCAAAGCTCTTTGATGCACTGACACTTTGAAAAAGTATCTTGTTGAATTTAGGTTTTCATCAATGCAACAGACTTGAGCTAAGAACAATTCAGAGTTGTTGGTAAAAATAATTCTGTCTGGACAGTTTTTAAATGTAAATATGATTTACATTCATTGCATTTTTTTTGCTTGACCCTTCTCCTGAGCTTATATTTTCCAAGACTGTACGTCTCTAATTTGCTAACGTGTTTTTTCATCATATTCTTCTTTTAACATATTGTGATTTTTCAAGATTTTAAGATATCCAATTAAAGAAGAATTCTAAATGGTTTATAAAATCTTTCTTATTCTTACTGAAGCAGATGAAAATAATCGTGGAATTGAGTCTTCTTGGATTCATTTTTGGGCCATGTAAACCTTTGTTTTGGTCAGGATTATGCGTGACCTTTATCTGTCCCTTGTTATAGTTCCAATAATGCTCTCCTCATGAAAGAAAAAAAGAAAGATAAGAGGAAAAACTTTAATAATAACGTGGAACAAATAGAGTACTCACGTGTCTTGAGAATATATTCATCGGCAAAGAATAATATGTTTTTTCAAAAGATGTAATGTATGTATAAGTTGATTTTGTTGTTGATATATGTCTGAGAGAGAAAATATTTGCCACTGTATGCCAAATGCTGCCTTGAGTTTTGGCTTTGGGCTTAATTTTTATTGCTGATAGGAGATAAGACAGGGAGTACCTCACAGTCATCACTCTTCCCATTTTGCTTCCCAAGTTACTGAGATGAATCGACTCTTTCTGCTTCTGGGTGCCAAGCCTTTTTCTCCTCCTCGCATTTCCTCACACTTCACTGCTCCTTAACAGATTACAGACAACACGTGCTTTGCTTGTCAGGGGGAGTCTGGAAATTCATATCAGATGAATTCGGGAGCAGATGAAGAGAACAACTGGTGCTACATTGCAGAGCTGATCACCTAAGCATGATCTGACTTGGCATCATTGAGTCCTGAGGGGAAAAGGACACTGAACTGCTTGCTGCCTGCTCACTGGCTGGCTGGGCTCACTGAATGAGTCAGCACTCAGAGGAAATACGTTTCAAAAACAGTCTGCACTCAGAGAAAATACATATCAAAAACAGCCAAGCTGATGAGCAAAGAAGGAGGAAAGCATATGTCCGATGATCTCTTGCAACTTTTAAGAACTATGCAAATTTTATGTGGTTATTAGAACACAGAAATGAGAGTAAAATGCCTGCTTTCCTGTAGTGTCGCTGTGAGTCAGAATCGACCGGACAGCAGTGAGTTTAATGAGTTTCTTTAAATATCCCCTTCCTCTTTTAAGATATAAAACTAACATCTACAACTGATTTCAGGAATACAGTACTTAAAACTTAAAATGCTAGAGAAAATAGGTAATAAGAATCAAGATTTAGAAAAAAGTCATGTTTAATAGAAATGATTCCACATTCAGCAGCCTGAAAATTAGACTCAGTTTTTGCAGCCCACATTTTCTGTTTGTGGTGGTACTGGGAATGAGTACCTCTAATTTCTACATAAGCATCTCCAACATGAATGGCCAGTCTTCTAAATGAATTAAAATCTTATTTTTTGCAAAACAAATGACATTTTGCCCAACCAGCCTGCTGTGGTTTCATTCCTGTGCAGGATTGGGCAACAAGTAATGCAAAACCATTTTGGAAGAGCACAAACCAACGAGGAGAGATCCGCAGAAGTCTTGATCAAAGGTGGAGAGCTGAGGTTAATTTTATTCTTGAGGATGAATGCCTTCCTCCTATGGATGCCCCCAAGCGCCATGTTTATATCTTGCTGACAGCTTTGACCATATTGAATGTTTTGCTGTGGTTACTTGTTACTTGTTTTTATCCCCATTACTAGTTTGTAAATGCTGTGCTTAGTTCATCTTCATTTCCTTGTGGTATGTAATGCAGTACTAATTTACTATAGCAGGTGCTCCTGAATATTTTTAATTAATGTAAAAAGAGAGACATTAGTATCCATGTTCAGTATTGAGAATGGAAACCACGTAAACAAAATGGTGCTTCAAAGATTACACTACAATGTGAGCAATACATTTATAGGAATGATTACATAGAAAAGAATACTGGCAATAAAGAGGCAAATCAAGAAACTATCAGAGGATGGCTGTGGGGACCATGGTCTTGGGGTACATCTGGTTCAACTGGCATGACACAGCTTATGAAGACAATGCTCTACATTCTACCTTGGTGAGAGTGTCTGGGGTCTTAAAAGCCTGTGAGCGGCCATCTAAGATACTCCACTGGTCTCATCCCTTCGGGAGCAAGGGAGAATGAAGAGAACAGGATACAAGGAAAAGATTAGTCCGAAGGACTAATTGTCCACGGCTACCAAGGCCTCCACCAGACTGAGTCCAGTGCAGCTAGATGGTGCCCGGCTACCACCACTGACTGCTCTGACCAGGTTCACAACAGAGGGTTCTGGACAGAGCTGGAGAAGGACGTAGAGCATAATTCTATCTCACAAAAACAAAAGACCAGATTTACTGGGCTAAAGGAGACTGGAGAAACCTCGAGAGTATGGCCCCCCAGGCACCCTTTTAGCTCAGTGATGAAGCTACCTCCGAGGTTCACTGTTCAGCCTGGGAGTGGACAACCCCGTAAAACCAAATGAAACTAACGAGGTACAGGAGTCCAGTGACAAGGGCCAGAAAGCAGAAGGGGACAAGGAAGCTGGTGATAGGGAACCCAAGGTTGAGTAAGGATATTGTTGATGTGTTGTGAGATTGTTAACCATTGTCATAGGGCAACATTTGTAGTAACTGTTAAATGAGAAACTATTTTGTTCTGTAGGCTTTCATCTTAAGTGAGAATGACAGCACAGTTGGAGGAGAGTGGTCAATGTCACTGAACTGTGCATGTAGAAATTTTTGAAATGGTGTATCTTTGGCTATGTGTAGTTTCACCAAAAAAAAAAGGTTGAGAAGTTAGAGGTTTAATATGTTGTGGGGTTGTTAACCGATGTCATGAAACAACATGTGTACTACTGTTTCGTGAGAAACTATTTGTTCTGTAAGCCTTCACCTGAAGTACAATAAAATATAAAAAAAAAAGAAAAAAGAAACTATCAGAGGAGGCTAGACTCAAAGTATACACTATAGATCTGTTGGTGAAAACAGAGAAGAATTAAGTAGGAACCACAAAATACTGTAGTGAAAGGGTTGTCATGGAAGGATGTAGGAGACTTGACAATGTCTGAAAGTGGAGGTGAGGGTTTGTAGTAAATATATACATATATTTGACTTAAAACAGCAGTAAGACATCTAATTAGAGATTTTCTGGATGGTGAAATTTACTGAAATGGAAAGAACTTGAAAAGTCAGGGTACATGACCTTTCTAAGAGTCATGTGTAACAGCTAAGAAACACATGGATACTGAATAACTTTTCGTGTTGGCACCTGCATAATAGCTCACAATGTAATAGCTGGCCTCAATGGAAAATGTCACTGAAATATCCTGCAAGCAGAACTCTAAAATGGATGTTCTTTTTAATCATCTGGCTATAAGATAAGGGTTACTTCACTCAGAGGTCCTGGCAAAAAGTCTTTAACTATCATCAATATTACTTGTTTGAAATATTTCCCATGAAGTTGTTCCCCTTGCCTTGGGTTGTGGCTGAGTAGCTTTTATTTAACAAAAAATATTAAAGAATAATAGAAGGATGGCTTAAAAATAACTTTTCTTCTCATTTTTCTCTTTTTTTCTACCATTTTTCAGTTTTCAGAACTCCATAATTTAATTAATTCCCATTTTACCTTCCCCATAGGGTTATTGAAACATGGTACTCTGGTTTAAATCATTCAGTTATAAATTGAAGATTCTAAGGAATTACCACATGCATTTATTAGCAACTTAAAGTCTGCTAACTCCTTTCAGGTGTTGGTATAAAAAAATATTTATAGACAGTATTTTATATAACAACGAATGGCAAAAATAAAATAAACAATTATAGAAGATGGACTGTCACTTATTTCAAACAGCTGTAGTTCATGGGAGACTTGCTTAGAAGAAAGATGGATGTTATATGTTGTTATTTGCACAATCATTCTTTGAAACGTGTTCAAACGGGGGTTAAGCAATCTTTAATCATACAGAAGTCTTGTTGGTCTCTCCGTATGCTAACTGAATATACACTGTGATGTATCATGAACGAGGTGATTTTCTTGTCATATGGTTCTTACATTCCATATGCTTCTAGATCACAAGGTCTTTGAAGATTTACTTAACATATGCTGGGGGTGAGATAGAAGGAGCAAATATGGGTTAGCTAAATTGGCAATTTTTACCATTTCACTGTAACAAGATATAGTTCTGCATAGAAGAAAGATACAAGTTTACAATGGTAACTAGTTCAGACTATTCCTGGTATACAGAGAGCTTATATTTCAAAAGTTTACTCCAGTGACAGTTTTTGGAATCTAGAATATTTTTCCATTTTTTCATCATATCCACTGACTCAAGCATTCCTAGGTTTTTGTAGATGTGAAAGCATTAATTTGTCTATATGAAGCCCTAATCTTGCTCCTGGTGCTCGTGTCCCTTGAGCAGTCCAAATACAGATGAGACTTGAAAACAAGAAGAGATCCTTATGCCCATAAACACGGGCATGTGTACACACACACACACACACACACACACACACACACACACACACACACCCGATTTTAATATTTTTGTTATCCCAGTTACTCTTTGTAAGAGTGAAATTATTCAAGCTCTGTTTGTTTTGTTGATATGTCATTTGCTCATTAATGTATTAATAATTTCACAGTCTACATTTCTTTGACAATGTGATATGTTTCAAGACTTAATACAGACTATAATCCAAATTCTCATAAGTCTCCAAGAAGCTGTACAGTTGTAATGGTTTTGGCAAGACGCAAAATTGAGTATTCCAAAAATTCAAAAGCATTATCAGTTCCCTCAGTGTCTTAATGGTTATATTCATCTTATTGGCATCAAGGCAATTTGAAAATTTCAGAGGAGTGGATTCCCCAAGAAATTTCTCTTTCTCGGTCTAAGAGCAATAAAATATCACCAGGTGACTTAATCAATGAATGTTTAATATATAGGCTGCCAACAACATAAATATGTACAGATTCCTACATGAGAAAACCCCAACATCACCACCAAGAAAAACCTTTAATCTAGGACATATGTATAAAACTGGATTATATTCATTTACTATATTTCTTTTTCTTGATGTGTTATTTTCCCCTTTCCTACCTGAGCCCTTAAAATTGGAAGCAAAACGTTCCAGAAAGTACCATTTCTGAACTGTGCTTTTCTAACTCCTTTGACTGTATAGTATGGTATCCTTAATCTGTGGTATCCTTCCACTGATACTCTTCTTAATTTATGGTACCTCCCACCTTGACTAAGCTTAAATGCTTGGCTGAGTCTATTCAGGCTTTGAAGACTTCATTTCAGTTGATTACGATGTTAATCTAAACAAATTGTGAAATCGGAGCACGTAGAATTGAGGTAGAAAAAAAGAGAGAGGGAAAATTCTTCCAGAATCTACACAGTACTTTAATTTTAGCCCAACCAGTTTGCAAATGCATTTCAGAAGAGGACTATATGAGTGACTATTGAGGGATCAGCCCAAGTCTGTGGCCCGTACAAGAAACAAAAAGCATATGTCATTCATTGAGATTGCCTCCCTTCAAACACACTTTAAATGTGGGAAGGCCGTGTCTTACTCACCTTTGTATTTCTCATAATGACTAAGCATAGCTCTGTTGTCTATACTGGCTACAAAATGAATTCTCTCAAATTTTAGTACTCATTAGAATGGAGCTTTGTGGAGTCAAGATTCCTTACCTTAAGTGCATTTCCCCCCACAAACAGTACCTCAAATGCATTCCTCCCATAAACTAAATTTGGTAAGCCTGTGTTTTAATCATTAAATCGTTGGATAGGCAAAGCTCTGCAGCTGCAATGTTGGCCAGGGTGGCCTTTGGAGATCAATAGGAGTCTGACTATGAGGAATATGCCAACGCTGGCCTCTTCTATGAGTGCAGAGGTGACAGAGAAATAGGCAGCAAAAGCAATCTGCTCTCATAATTTCCTTCATCATCATTTGATTACAGGAAATAGTTTCAGAGGAACCATTTACTCTCCAAATTAAGCAAGGAGTAGAAGCAAGGAACTTTTCTTATTTCCCTGTTTTGGGAAATTTATCTAGGGTATTTGTTTCGCAGGGTGCTTCACACTGCACGGTGCTTTCCTTGTTGACTAGTTTCCATCAGCAGCAGCAATGAACATCGGTTTCCTAGGCAACCATTTTGTACCCTACCGAGAAAAACCTTTTCTTGACAGGAGCATTCTGTCTAAAATTGTTTAGTTTTCCTTTTTCACCAGTGTACGGTAGGCTCACTTGTTCTTTTAATGCACAGTTATTGTGCCTGTTATTCTTAAAAGCAGAAACATTTACTGACTTTTGTATTCCACGTGGTTGAATTTACTGTCAGTGTCTCTTACTTTCCTCTTAAGAAGAATATGAAAGAAAACAAAAATACGTTCTCAAGCATATGCCAACTCCCTTGGATTTCTTGTTCACAGTCTAATTGGTGAACCTTTGCATGTTCAAGTAATTACAGCTGGTCCTGATGAGAATCCAAATGGTGTGCATTCAAAATCAAACTTCTGTGTATACCAACAATGTCATATATTGCTCAGAAGTAATTTATATTATTTTCCAGGGCCACTGAGAAAGTTTCAACACCGTTGCTTTTGTAATAAATCAGCTAAGCATATTGACTGATTAACATAACAAAGTGACTGAGCTAAAAATATGAGACTGTCTTAAAAATGTGGACATGGCCATAAGAGACTGCTGTGGCCATAGGAGCACAGCAGTATCGTGGAAGAAATCAAAGGGTTACAGTAGTTATAAATGCTGAGTAGTAATTACAAGAGTAGAGTAAAATTTACTTAATGTACATTTTATCATTTTAGTTTAAATAGAGCCTAATATATTGTCTTTTAGACAATGGGCCTACATTCAGGCAAGGAGATATTCTTTGAGAAAAACGGCATCATCATCTCAATGTATGGCAAAATCTTTCAGGTTTTACCTACATTTTGTTGGTCAAATGATGATCATAGATTTAGATTATAACAAAACAACAAGAGTATTTAAAAAAAATAGGTAGATAGATGGATGGACGGGCAGACAGACAGACAGATGCCACGGAGTTGACTCCAACTCAGGACAACCTTATGTACAACAGAACAAAACGTTGCCCGGTCTTGCATCATCCTCATGACTGACAGCATGTGCCAGTCCGTCTCACTGAGGGTCTCCCTCACCCTCACTGGTCCTCTAATTCACCAAACATTATGTCCTCCTCTAGTGACTGATCCTTCCTGATGACATGTCCGAAGCAAATGAGTCAGACATTGATCTGTTGTGATTCATAAGGTTTTCATTGGCTAATTTTCTAAAATAGATCACCAGACCTTTCTTCCTATTCTGTCTTAGTCTAGAGGTTCTGCTGAAACTTGTCCACCATGGGTCACTCTGCTAGTATTTGAAATACCAGTGGCATAACTTCCAGCATCACAGCAACACACAAGCCATTACAGTAGGACAAACTGACAAATGGGTGCTGGAAAACAGTAGTACATGATTTAACTTAGCACTTGTTATTAGTTCATTTAATTGTCAGAACACACCGAAAGATGAATATCACTTCTGATGTTTGCCTGTGTAGTGATGATCTGTTATCATCTATTGCTCTGTTCCTTGGGTTGTATATTTAAAATCCTTTATTCCAAATCACCTTATAATCAACAGTATTTGTAGAAGTTATGAGATGAAATTGTTTTAAAGAACCAACTTTTAATGTTTTCCTTCCAACCGATTTGCAGGCAGATCTATTTATTAGATTAGTTCCAAGTTGTCATTCATTTTGCTTAGTCATGACATAACTTTACAGCCATGTGAAAAATGAGATTTTTTTATATAACTTGTAGAGGCTGTCTCATTACCCTATTGACACGCCTCATAAAATAACAACAAGTCAAGGTCCAAATCCTGGGTATAAGGTTCTCACTGTAGTGCAGATAGTATTGTTAGCTAATGTCATTGAAATCTTGACATTAATAAGAGATGAAAAATACATGTCACACACATACCATAACTAAGATAAATTTTAACATGAAAATATGTCCACTTTTACAAAAATTTAAAAGTTCCAAGGAAAGATGATTGAGCCTTTAAAAACAGCTGTGAAGATCACTATTTTCTTTTAATTAGGTATAATGAATAATAATTCATAATAATTTACATGTATTTTAGATTCATCTTTAAAAATCTGAAGAGTTCTAAGTGCTGTTCGTAACTTTACACACAATGTTTGGAAGAAAAAACAAAAGAAAAAATATATATATAGTAGAAAGTAGGAAAGGGCATAAAGAGATAACGTTAGCAATGAATAATTAAAATACGTTCTAATCTGTCAATTCAAAAGGCATTTTCCATGCTACTTATTCATGTTCTCAGGAATAGAGGTTACAGTGCCTTTTAGGACACTGTCTAAAAAATAGCTCTGAATAAAGACTTGCTGGCAGGACTCTTCAGCAGAAGGGAACCCAGACCTGCACAGCCAGGGAAGTAGGTAAGAAGCCAGAGAAGAAATAACAAAGACAGTATGTAACTGAGTCCCCACACCAACCTATCAGACAGGTACTGTTATTTAAATTCCACTTTATAGATTCGGCCTTAAAGCACAACAAGTGGGAGTCAATGTCTTAGGCTCAAATAACTAGAATGTAGCAATGCCAGAGTTTATATCCACATTTCTCTGAATTAAAGTTCATGTGGCTTCTTCTGACATACACTATAAAATATAATAATCCCCTGGAAAGATAGAAAGATATGATGAATAAATGGAAGGATGCATCGATGGATGGATGGGTGGGTGGACGAATGTATGGATGAAGGCGTTTAACAAGTATTTGTAGAATGAATGAATGAATTATATATATATACATAGAGATATGTATATGTATAATCACACACATTATAGCTCTTAAATTTTTATTTTTGTAGGTCTGATTTTGTGACTGTATTTGTTTGGCTTGTTTACTATTAATTTTCCCTAATCTTTACCCAGACACTGACTGATTTTGCTCCTGTCTCAGGAGCCAGGCAGTAAGAGTGAAGTTCACCCAAGAGATTTGCTGATTCGGCCTCCACTGGGAGAAGGCCATATCTCCTTCCTTTCCCCATACTGGTGACAACCCTTGCTTAGAAGATTTCAAATTGACAGGACTCACTGATACTCTCAGAATAATCTTATGTTCATATTTTCCTAAATTCATTGTGAACTTTACATTAGAAAACATGTTATTTCCTACTTGAAAAGTATTAACAATATTGTTCTCCCAGAAACTTTAGAATAATATGTCACAAACTAGGCTCCCATACAACCTGTTTGATTATTCTAAAGTAGCATTTCTTAAAATCTGTTAAATTCAAGAAAAAACTACCAGTTCTCCCAGGATTAGGTTGTTTTCTTATAACTCTAGCTTAAATGTGTACTAATATAAAATTTAGCCTCTTCATAAGCTCTTATTCAACTATGAAACTCAAGCACATGTACGAATTAATTTTCTCTAAAACAACAAAATCAATAGAATTCAAATATCTTATCTAAGGTAAATGATAGTTTTGCTGAAACTGAATCATTGCTTACGATTGGAACATGGTAACGGCTGATGCAGTGCATTTCGTTTGGGTGGACTTGTCTTTACTGACTACAGACAGTTCTATACTTGTCTCTATTTAGACTATTTTGAAATGTCCATTTGTACAGTGCAGCGCAATGTCATTTGACCTACACCTTGTGTGAACACATCCTTTAGGTATTAAGTTTACTTCTGCTCTTTTCTCACTAACCCTCAACATTTAAAATAATTCTCCATGATGTCAAAATTATTCTAAATACAATTCCAAACAAAAAGACAACATAGCATTGCTCAGTTATAACTTGTTCAGATATACAGATACCGGTATTAATTTTATTGCATTGTCTTCCTAATTAGTAAATATTATGTGACTTTAAATATTTCTAAAACATCTACTATCTAGAAAAAGATCACCTTATATACCATTGCCCTTTATTTCATTCAAATTTTATCTTCCCAGGGTTTTCATAATCTCTTGTTCATACTGATCCTGGATAATGCCTGTCATCACAAATACACATTCTGAGATATCTTTTTCAGGCTTCAAATCATAGTATTCCTGCAAATCAGCATAAAGAACTATTTGAATGATTCTTTTCTAGAATATGTTAAGAAAATT
Organism: Dugong dugon; assembly: GCA_030035585.1. Classification (NCBI taxonomy): domain Eukaryota; kingdom Metazoa; phylum Chordata; class Mammalia; order Sirenia; family Dugongidae; genus Dugong; species Dugong dugon. The sequence continues at coordinate 172,153,551 of CM057461.1, forward strand.
AAAAAATATTTTTTAAATCCAAAATGAATCATCTCTTCTGTCTTTGAATTTGTTTTACTAGGTACAAAAAGTAAATAGTTTCTTTATGTGTAAAAAGCTTTTAAAAAATAAAGTGTCATACAAAATTATTATTATTTTTCTTTAGTTCTGTGTTCATTGTGCTTAGCTCCAGAATGCTAATTTCTTTCTTAGTGTTCTTTTTCTTTTGTAACGGTATATATTTTTATATATACATATACATGTACGTGTGTGTGCGTTTTATCTGGAATTAAAAAATCTTTTATTGTACTTTTTTGGGAGAAAACATTAAACTGAAATTGTTCGATCACTTTTTTTTTTTTTTCTGCTGCCTGCTTTGGACTTGTCGTAATTATATTTTCTTTTGTTACTGATTGTTACAGAGGAGGTATCTGCAAGGATAGTTCAAGTAGTCACTGCTGAGGCTGTAGCCGTCCTGAAAGGTGAACAAGAAAAGGAAGCTCAACATAAAGACCAGCCTGCAGCTCTGCCTTTAGGTAAATGAGAAAGAGCCTCAAGTCAGGAGCTGTGTCTGCTGCACCCTGACCACAGGACAAAGTCTTCGTGTTCAAAGATAGACCATGTCGTGTGCTTCATCATTACATATGACATTCATCAGACACTTTTTTTGGAATACACTGGAACCTATTCCAACCTTTAGCAACAGGCTAATTGTGTTATTTCATTAATCTCTAGGATAATAAGTTTATAGTTAGACTTGCCTCTAAATTGCCCTTAATTTTTCATTTCCCAGACCACTATAGAGAGTTATAAAAATAAAGCCACTGCATTTTGATTTCATGACCCTCACCCATAAGGAAAATACACTAACACTTTAACTAGAGATGGTTGTTTTCCTCTGTGGTTTTGATGAATGTCTGTACAATAGTTTTGGATCTTCCTGGACTGGTCACACAAAACCTATAGCCCAAGCTTTGTTAGAATCACCAATGACTTTGTATTCCGTATGAGGTACTGACCTTCACTTGGTTCACTGGCTCACATAAGGTACCTCTGTGGCACTGCCCTCTCCCTGGGTCACAAGTCAGATGCCCTCTGGAGACAGATAGATAATGGAACCCACACTTGCCAAGGAAAACACTTTTGTCCATAGGCTGCCCCTACTCAGTAGATAATTGACAGATAGATAGACAGACAGACGTGTGTGTGTGTGATATGTATATACATGCAGAGATGCAAGAAAGAAGACTCTTAGTTTCAACATATATATTTATTTTACAAGGCACATATGAACTCATTGAGTAGTAGGATTTTAAGGCCTGAAAATAGTCAATATCCACTGTTTTCTCTAATGTATCCTTGATGTTTAATTTTCTGATCAGTACTCAGTCATCTGTTCAAAAGCAATCAATACAAAAAATATTCTGCTCTCGCAGAGTAATAATTTAAAATTCACTCAGTAGTTTCCTTAAAGTGATTTTTGACTGTCAAGGACTATTTTTCTCTTAAAAAGAGAGGGAAAAAAATTACCTTAACTAAAACTTTAACCTTCAGCCTATTGTGTACTTCTATTCTTTGAAATAAAAGAAAACCCAATCTTTTTTTTTTTTCTTTTTAATTTGAAACTTTAAAATATGCCATGCTTAAGCCTACAGGGCTAAGGAACTAAAAAGTCGCCTGCCTCCACTATGAAATTGAAATCTGCGTAATATTAAAAACAAATTTAACTACTAGCCATGAATGATAAAGATTTTCATTAAAATCCTTTACCCTGATAGTGAGGGGTCTCATAAAGAAGGTAAGTCTCTTGAAGAGGAAAACTTGGAGTTAACTGTGAATGAATTACACCATGTAGAGCCTCTTTCTCTGGTCCTTCTTCATATGCAATGCCAAGGCCAGAGGGTTACTCAGCTCCCACTAGCACATGGTTTCTGTTGGAAGGTTGCCACGGTCTGTGTCTGCTTCACTTTTCTTTCTGAGAATACATATAAAAGAAGAGTTTTGATGTTAGACTCAGTGGACAAAAAGTCATTTAAAATAACTGTGAATGATCAAGGTAACTTCTGCTTTCAGATCAAGAAGTTGAACAATTAGAGAATTCTAATATTTTTTTCAGTCAAATCCAAACTAAATTACTTGTCCATGTGTGTTTGCATATGGTAGATAAGGGCAGATATGAAATATTTTATTAATTGAACAAGAAGACACAAATGAATGCAATTAATGATAAAATTTTAGCAGGATTCTCTCATCCATTTTTATGGAGAAATCAGAATAATACTTTGACAAATATTAAATGCTGTTCTTTCTTTTTAGGTTTTCAAAAACATGTGAATCAGGTAACGGGGCTTAAAGCAAGTCAAGGACAGCTTACTATTGAATCTTTCCCTGAATTGCATAGAGAGGCCTTTTTACAGATGGCAGAACTGCCTACGTATCTAATGGCCTAATAGAATTAATGTTGTGTCTCATTTTTCCATTGTTTGATCTTTAGCAGCTGAAGACACAGCTAATCTGCCTCCTTCTCCACCCCCATCACCTGCCTCAGAACAGACTGTCACAGTAGAGGAAGGTAAGGCCTATTGGGCTTTTCAAGGTTTGTCTTCTGATAAAGGGTAGATTAACTTCTTTGCTTGAGGATTGGACTTTGGTATGGGTCAGTATGGGACCCAGCTTTGGAGCTGTCTGTTTCAAATGGTCAAGAAGAATTAAAAACCTTAAATAAGTGTATAATCATTTATCCATATAAAATCAGAAGTACAGAAATATGATAAATAAAAAGGAAAAATCTACTTGATAAAGGAAAAGATAACTTTGTATTTAAGATGCTAGATTAGCTACAGAGAAGTGGTTTTCTTAATGTAGAATGTTTTGACAGAGAAGATACAATGATGATGTTTGCTATCTTGTACGTGACTGAACGAAAATAAAAATAAATGTTATCTCCTTTATAGTAGAAGTCAAATTTATTGATGAAACCAACGCTTCCTTCTGGAAGTGTCAGGAATTGTCTCTGTTTTGTTCATCACTGTATTGCCAAGGCCTCCTCCAGGGCCTGGCCCATAGCAAACTCTCAATAAATATTTAGCAAATAAATGAAGACATTAATGAATGAATCTGATATTCAGGGCAGTGAACTGGAAGCTTCTTTCCTTCTGAGACCTGTTATTGTCAATGAATCCAGTTATGCATTTCCTCAACGTGGATTGCCATGTCAGTTTTTCACTTCCTGTTGAAAGAACAGAGGGATCCCTTGAAGAATATTTATTCAGAATCTAAGATGAAATGCACTATTTAAGAGCAAATTATTATTCGTTCTCTGCCTTAGATCAGTTAACTTATGTGTATCATTCAAGAGTTATAGGAAAAGACAGTTCAGCTCAATAGTTGTTTCCACATAATTTAGTTTTAAAATACTAAAGCCAGGAATTTATTAATATTATTCTATTTTATTCATTTATTTCTTCTTTTTTTTCTTTTGTCATTTCAAGATTATTTTACTGTGTTAAAAACTGAATATGATATTTATCACAACAAACTCATTATCTTTTCATAATTTGTCTAAGTATACTTATTTGAAATAGTCTTTGATTTCCTAAATATAAAAATGTAAATTATCAAAGTATAAACTATCAACTCTAAGATAATATCATTTTAAATGAAGATTTTTTTGTTTTTAATGAGGTAGGTTTTTTTTTCTTAAATTGAGGTTTTCTAATTTACTTCTTAAAATAATGTTAGACAAACTAAACTGTTCTAAGGAATAGAGAAAATTTGAGAAATATAGTATAATAGTCACTGAATATTACTTAATTCCCTTAAAAATGTAAGTTGATCTTTATAGATTAGAGATTTGAAGTTTATAGATGGAAGAATTCTTTCTGGCCTTATGTTTATCCATTCATTCAGCAACTATTTATTGAGCAACTAAATGTTCCAGGCACTCTTTAAATTCTTGGAACACAGTACTGAACAAAATGGACGTGATCCCTGCTTTTAAGGAACATATCATCAAACGGAGAACAAAAGTTCGATACATAAGCTCACCAATGACTTCAAGATAGAACAAAAAAGGGAAACCTTGTTTTATTGGATGGTTAGGGATGGTTAATGGAAAGTTTCTCTAAGGTGGTAACATTTCAGCTGAGCCCAGAAGCATGAGTAAGAGTTGGCAAAGCAAAGATGGAGGAAGGGGAATTTTGGGCAAAGGGACCAGGATGTGCAAGGGCACTCAGGTGAAAAAGAGCATGAAGTGTTCTAGAACTGAAGGAGACCCCTGGCTGATAAGTGATGAGAAAAGGCAGGAGTAGTGAACGAGACAGAGAATAGGCAGCCACTGGCTGGGTTCAGGAGCAAGTATTTCACTTGGAATGCCGTGGGAAGCCGTACATAACAATTGTATTTCCCTCGGATCATTGAAAATGTTTGAGCTCCCGCTTAGGCCTTTCCAGTGTCAAAGAATCCTCTTAACCACAGAGAGGGCTGTGATGTTGACATACCTTACCTACTCTAAAAGTCTGCCTAAAGTCAAGTAATTTACACTTCTTACTCTTATATTGGAGTTGGAACAGGAAAGGAAGAAGTAGAGTTCTCCCATCCACCTGAGGATTTGCCCAACCTATTGTGTAGAGGTATTACAGTGGATATAATAAAAATATAAATAAAATACAGAATAACTTCCACATTTTGATAACTTTGGTGTCATTTTCCAGACTAGCTGAACTCTTACATTTTAGAATTGCATTCCTCAGGATGTTCTAATATACTGAGGGAAAAGGTCAACTCATTTACTATTGAAAGTAATTTGAAGATGCTTTATTTTAATATTTTTTAAAGCAAACTTTTTTTATTGAATTTTTTTTTCTTTTTACAAAAAAGGCATTAAACTGTGAAGGCCTATTGATTTGCTTTTAAAAACATAACCACTTTTTAAAGTATATGAAATAGAGATTTTTTGTTTCCCAAACAAACTAACCAGGTAGTTATCTCACTTTAAATGTATGAGAGATGTGTGATCTAGACAAATTAGCTGTCTCAGTCTTTTTATTAAACCACAGTGATATAGAATATTGTTTTAAAAATAACCAGTTTAATTTTGTCAGAAGATAAATTACTAACCAACACAAAACAGGATTCAAGTGATTAATTTTTCAACCTAATTGGATTTTAAAGATGAAACTCCAATTCCAATAACGTAATGGCTTATAGCAAATTGGATAGAAAAGGAGTAGGTGGTTTTGCTTGCCTTGTCAAGGGGATTATTTACTCTCTTTGACACACCTTTAAAGCAACTTTAATCCCAGGACCACAGTAACTGCATCACAGTCTGATCCTTTCAGACAAAATGTACGAAAGCTCTTGGATTAAATTGAGTAATTCAATGATTTTGAGGATATGCTTACTTTTCATTAGTTATCGATTTTTTGAAGCTGTTCTTTCCCAAAGGGGAAACATGAAAGCTTCTGCTAAAAATAATTTAAGATATAAATTACTCTCATTTATGAATGTTTATTATAATTATTGCAATATTACTAATTCCCAGAATATGTACTTATTTGGGGAAGCATTTACAGGGGATTTTGTTGCAAAAGTTAAACAAGTAGCAAGCTTAAAAATATAAGTATATAAAGAAGCGTGGTACAATAAATCAGTACTCTGCTGAGTTAGGAAGTTTTCAAATTAACCTCCTTTTTCTTTTTGGCCTAACCATAATAGTTGGCATTTGGACTGAACTGTTAAGAATTTGGAAGCCTGTGCAAGAACAGTGGAACCATCTGAAAACAAAGCCAGGGATCCTTCTGCCCTCTTAGGTTTGCTCTAGAATTCTAGGGTGGTGTTCTCCTGTGTCATGGATATGGTGACATAATAATTGCTAATCTGAAAGCAGTTTTCCCTCCATATCATTCTGTGGCAGCAAACACAGCTGGCAAACTGATGAGACCTCAGTCAAAAGCCTGCAGAATGGAAAAGGCTTAGAGATGGTGAAGAGCCATGTAAGTGGAGCCAGCTGCCTTCAGCCATACACTGTGATGCTATGACAGGCAAAATCACGGAGTCACTGATGCCCCATGAGACGCAGTGTCTAGTAGAAGTGACTACTCATTTGTACCCAAGGGAGTTGACATACCAAGACTGAGTTTTGTGTGGCAAGCCTTACTTTTAACCTAATAGAAACTTTCAAACTTTTTTTTGAATGAAAGCAAATTAGGAAAAATCGATTCCATCCATTGAAACCAGGTAAGCTTCATTCTGAAGATTATATTTATGCAAAAGAGGTACATAGAAATCCAAGGTTCACAAAGCTACCCTGCCCTTTACTATATCACCTTCTTAAGCGAAATAGAATATTTTGTGGCAAAAGTAGGGTTCCACCAAAACATGCATACTTACAGTAAAAAGGCACATTCAATCCTGCGCTTAAGCAGCAACACTACTGTTATGAAATGATTTCACTTTTCATAAATATCTCAACTCTTTGATGGGTCAAGTGAATTGAAAGAGCAGAGGTACTTGACAACTTGTGTGAGTATGCTGAGAACAAAGATGCTAACATATGTCAAATATTGTGCTTGGCACTTTCACAGATGTCTTCTCATTTAGTCCTCCCAGCAACCCGCAGAGATAGAGACTGTTTACTCTCACTGTATTGCCCAGGATGTCATGGGTTGTAAGTGGCTTATCCAGAATTCAATCCTTGCAACCACAGCCCCACCATTTCCCTCAAGTTGTCTCTTACTGTGGACCTATAGAAATGAAGTTATTTTCAAATGAGAACTTTTTATTATGAGCTACTGAACTAATTTCCTTTCTTCAGACCATCTCCAAAATAGCTTCTGTATGTCTTCCATCTCCTTTGGGTGCAATCCAAGACCATCTGCCATACATAACTTTGTAGCAAATGAGAATCTAGTGTCTCCTCTCATTTATCACTGGAACCAAAGTGTACTGTTCGGACATGGCTAGAAGTGATCTCCTCTAAGAATAGCTTCCCTGGTGCATCTCTGGGGTTTGCAATGTAGATGGACTTCAGGTTCCATAAGTTTTAAATGAAGACTTGAAGTACATGCACCTCATAGTACCATAGTGCCAAGAGTGCCAGACAATCTTTTTGAAGTTGTCTTGGCTCAGAGCTGAACAACCGCTCAACAGAGAAGCTACTTTTCCGCTGGAACTCTTAAGATGTTTGTTGGTTTTATTTATTGTTCTCTGATCGGAATCAAAGTTTTCAGTATAGAAAACACTGTTTCTTTGAAATGCTGAAGATCTGAAGCAAGCCTCTGGGCTGTTTTTTATATTTAGGCACTTTCAAAAGAACAATGACAACAAGGGAAAGGATGCCAAAGTCTTCAAAAGTTTAAATCGTCCAATGAATATTGCCTTTAAACTACCAGCCTATAGCTTTAAATTCTTTGGTTGGATACTGTAGTCTGCTCTGCTTCCCAGGAAATGTTGAAAAACAGAAAGCCAAATATCCCATTTTCATTAATTGATTGCCCATGCAATCTGTTGAACATATTTGAAGTTTCTGAAGTAACTTGTGTATATGGAGAGTTCCTCGGTGAGACACTGGGAAATATGAATGGCTGGGACATGTGACAAGCCCAGAGCTTATGATTCAGCCAGTGTTGTAGACCAGATCTTGGCCAATTATCTGCTCAGCTGAGAAATTGTGCTGAGCTGGACTAAGGATATCAAATGTAATTTTAGGCTTCTGCTATCCCTTAATATAATAAGCATCATGACTGAGAAAGTTCTGAGCACCCATCCAGAAACAGCTTCCATGAAACAGTCGCTAAATGATGTGCTCAAAAGATTTAAAGCATTCTCTATACAGAATGTTATTTTAGTATTTGTATGATTTCAGACGTTTTTCCAGTTTTCATCACTTGGTTGCTGAAAATAAGTTACTGCCCTAAAAATACGGTGCATTTTCAAATTAATGCTATAATTCTGTCTGCTTAAATTCTGATAGAATTAAAACTATATACATAGATATGACAGACTGTTTTTATTACTGAGTTAAGAAATTTAAAAATAATTTCCCTATATAATAAATAGTGATTAGCAAATTTAGTAACCTGCCACATAGGCCAGAGATGTAGTGGTCTACACCACACTGAAGCCAAATATTGCTCATTGTCATAGTCCTTAAAACTCATTGAATTATACAAGAATCCAAGTGCTAAGCAGCCTGATCTACAGTTATTCATTAAAGGAGATATATTTGAATGATGCAGATTTCCAAGCCAAGACACAAGAAAGGACAGAAATGACAACAGTTCCTTTAGTATTTCAATGAGAAATGTGCAATAGGGGGTTGAAATGAAAACAGTAAAGAACCAGTCATACAAATGAAACTGCATGAAGTCTTGATTAACCTGAAGCCAACTCTCTAGAAATTCTCAGTTAATTGTATCTCTGTTAAGCTTTTGGAAGAGAAGCAAACCTCCCCCTCCAAAAAACTTCAAGTTTATATTATTAGGAACTTTCTTAACCATATTCTTACATGGTTCTGTAAATGAACCGGTGTCCAAACTGATGTCCCAAGCTACTGTATTATCCTTAGTATCCAAAGAAAGAGCTTTGCTGATTGCATCTCCTTATGGAAAGGAGAATAATGCACTGTAGATTTTTTACAACAGGGTGAAATAAAAAATTATTTTCTGACTGAAGTCATTAACTAGAAAATTTTAAATTAACCAAAATGCTAACTATTGGAGCATCTTAGATCATTAAGATTGTGCTTCATACAGGACTATTTTTCCCCATAATCACACAGGCATCAGATCCTAACAACTTTTTCTCTTTAACCTGCAAATATATTGCTAGTAGCATAGAATATTAATTTTTTTGAAAAAAAATTTCTTCCAAAGAATGCATTTGTTTTGTAATGCTTTGTTTCTATTCCAATGTTTCCTTGGTTATTCTGACTTGTTTTGGGGGAATGTATAGATAATTTCTGCTATGCAGTAGGGTTATCATTGCTTTTGATTCACTGAGGTCAATGACAAGCTTGCTTAAGGGACAGTTTAAATTCAGTGGCTACTGAAGCATGAAACATTCACTTTCTCCCATTTTCCATTGGCTTGGTCTTGCTAGTTCCCATCCATCCTGCTGTGCTTCTTCTGTGGCCCCTTGTGTCCTTGTGCAGGTGTCTGTCTCGTCCGTCTGATCTTGTGTCTGTCTTGTCCAGTTCTCCCTGCAGTTTCTTCCTGTGTGTCTGTTTGTAGATGAAGGGGCTGAGGATCAAGTGGGCCCTCTACACAGTTTCCCCAGCCACGAACCTGCCACCAGCGGGGAGAGGCATAGACTGCTAGCCCCCTCCATTTCGGTGTCTGTGCCTGATGATGACCCTTACAATTCCGATGAGGAGTACTATGAGCATCCTTTGTTCAGCTCAGAATGGACTGCCTCTAGTGTGCTCCCCAGTATCACAGCGCAGAGTGCAGAGGCCCATTTAAGCCAGGAGAAAGGTGAAGCGAGCATGGTCCCCTTTTGCTCCTCCTCCCCAGCCCGCAGCTTTGTCCACATGCATCATACTAAGTGTGTCTTCATATGGAGGGTGGGAGGGCGAAGGAGCCTGCTTTTTCCACATGAAAGTGAAGTCCCTATATAGGTTATGTCCATCCAAAAGCCTCAACACTTTATGTGAAAGAAGCCTTCCTTGAGGTATGTGAGCACTTCTTTTTTCTCAATCATTGCTTCTGAGAAGGAAGAAAAAAATAAATAAAAGGAAGCAAAAATACTCCAATTAAAGCATGACTCCTTTCTGCTCCCTACTTACAGAGAGTAAGTCAGAGAAGAACATACTCTTACCCAAACCGAAGAAGATGACCCTTAATATTATTTTTTGTCTTCCTTGAATGCATAATATTTCTAAGACCAGACTTCAATACAGTTAGTCCTCTTTTTAGTGCTATGTTAATGCTACTTACTGTAGCTCCTTAAAAGAGAACTACTGAAGAGTCTGTTTGGGCAAAATAAATGTTATGGAATAGATTTATTTCTCCCAATCACTTAATCATCTACAGAGAGTACAAAGGCTACCGCAGGTGACTGCATCTTGGCTCGAGCTAGGCTAAAATGAACAATATGATTCATAGCCTTCATCATCTTAGCCTCAGAAAGCCAGGAAACCCTGGTGTGTAACTGGCTACGGTGAGGATAAAACAAGTGGGTGATAGTTGCAATTAGCCTTATTCTAACTAGACAGCCTTGTAAGGAAAAAAAAAGTAGAAAAAATTTTGCTTAGGTGAAGGAGTTATTTTTATATGGTGTAATATTAATGTAAGGGCAAATAGTTTCAAAGCAATGAGGAGTAAGCTCTCTGCTCACAAACTGCTTTCGTGATCATAGACTTCTTCAAGGGTCCTTTTGAAAACAAGAGCCTCAATGATTCAGACACTCTGGCAGAGAAATATAACCCACATTTGTAGGTAAACCAAGCTCTTATGATAGTGTGAACTTAAAACAACGAATAAAAATATGTAATTTCTTTTACTAAAGAACAGGTATAGTAGAATAAACGTAATTTATACAAAATGAGAAAATGGAAAGCGAGAAAGTGACATGGATTTGGAAAACATGTAAATTAACTTGTTTAGACTTCATCCAGTAAGCTGACGTCAGTAAAACAGCTATGTTAAAAGTCTTTTAACTGTGATCAAAATCTCTAATTCTATGGCATTATAAAAATTGCCTTAATAATAACAAATTCAAATCTGAAATTTTTTAAATGTCATTACCTAATTTAATTACAAAAATGAAAGTGTCTGAGTGCTAAATATGAGGAGATAGATGAAGTAGTTCTCATTTTTTCTGCCTGGGGGTTTTAATATTTCCCACAAAAGAAAATTCCTTTCCTAGCTGTCTGTAGTGTTCCCCACAGGACCGTTTAAAGAATGCACGGTATTTCATAGGAAACTTCAATTTGGGTAACTATCAAACAGCTTAAATTTTCCCCTCTAATTTCATAAAGGATAAAATGTGATTTATTTTACTGGCATTTGAAGCATAAATGAGGAAAAAAATGAACAAAATAATTGATGAACCTCGTAAGTTTGTTTTTTTACATTTTAAATGCTAACTTTTTTTTCTTGTGATTTGCACCTTTCAAAGGCTAATTTGGCAGTTTGGTTGTCACTCAATTGTTTCCTTGGTGATTTAATTTTGAATTGCAGAAATAAGACTTTATAGCTAATATGCACGTTTTCTTTCCTACTCAATGTCAAAGAGAACTATACATGAACTACATTACTGATATTTCAGGGATTTAAGCAATATGGTAAGAGTTGTGTCCCAGAGGTAGAATTTTCTAACTAGTGGGATTTAAATTTTACCTTGACCTTGTTTTTCAAAATACTTTACTTCCTCCTGAAAAATTTTCATCTTCTCCAACATCATATAACGCATTGAAGTAAAATAAATTGAGTTATGTAGTCCTTCACCCTAGAAAATAATAACTAAATTATATTTTAAATAGTCATGATGGACTTCGTGATAAAGCTATTAAGGTAGTTGGCTGGATATTATTTTGAGGCAAGGCTTTTTTTATTCCCAAAGATTTCTTTAGCAAAGTTTGCATGTTTTAAGTAGAGTGATCAGGCATTCTTATGTAGGGGCTTCCTGCATTGGAGAAAACAGCACATGTCTAACAAATTTCAAGGTTTTTTCAGTGCATCGATGCATCCATCTATCTTTTCAGAACCATCTGTTAGCCAGCAGCACCATCTCTTCTTCCCAGCAAGCTTTCCACATGTGTTCAGCTTACTGCCATTTCCACTAAGGGAAATAGAGCCATAAAACTCTTTCAGCTCTCAATTTTTAAAATAAACAGCCTTTTAATAAGAATTCAGAAGGCGTCATTATTAACAGATTATACATAATAATTTTCCAACCAACACATAACATATGTTTCATAAGAATATTAGTTGCCTCATCCAAATGGTGAAAGAAAAAAACCCCTGAGGTTCTCATTATAATGGAGCTGAAAGTGTTCCTTGGATAATATTTCTGTCGTTTTGTGTATTGTTCTGTGGTCATGATGTCAACATCTTTTTCATCCCTAAGAAGAAGAAACGCTAGAGGGTCTCATGGCTGAGGAAGAGAAACCTGCTGCTCTTCTTGGGAGAGAGTGTGGGGCTCCTAAGTCCTCAGACCAACCCAAGGACCTCAGTGAGGGCCACGTGGAGTCTAGTGAGAAGGCCAAAGTAGTTCCTGAAGAGAGTGCCCCAGCAGGGGCCCCACATGAGAAAAGTGTAAAGGAGATCACAGAGGTGTCTCCGGAAGTAAAAACTCCTTCCTCTGCCAAGGAAGGTGTGTCTTTCTTAGGACTTGCATGTGTTTTGTTGCAAATGATCTCTCTAGCAGCTTATCAACCTGATGCCTTTTCAACGCTATTTCATCCCTCGGTCTTATGATCACAAGACCACTGTGTTAGGCTTTCTGAGTAGTGAGTGTGGCTTGCGCAGGTGCTGTACGACAGCTTGGTTTTTCACTGCTGTAGCTGTTTTCTGATTTTACTTTGCCATGGTACAATACGCTTTGCAGCCAGGCTGATGATGCTATGTGACCTTTTTTTATTTTTATTTTTTTTTACTCATCTCAAATGTTTGCCAGTCACATTGCTAATACATGTCTATGTTTATTTTTATTTTTGGGACAGCAATTCATATGCTTTTCTTTCAAATCATAGAGTTGTCGACTTGGACTTTGGCACATAGAAGCTTAATGGTAGAATCGTTTTTGTTTGCAACCACAACGTGCTATCTTTTTTATGCTTCAATGAATACTGGTTTGGTTTCCTTAAAAGCTCTTGCTGATGCTTCTCATATCATTTCCTCTTCATGGCAGCCAACTCCTTTTGATCATCCACATATTTCTTAAGTTTTCATTCATCTAATCTTTATTATAAGTTCATGAAGTATTTCTTTTCTATTGTTACAACAGGACACACAAGTATATAAGGTAATGATGATCCATACACTTGCTCTTCGAGAGATGGTTAATTTTATTATTTTTCCTCAAATCGTTTCTAAATGATTACCTTTAGCCCTACTGACCACAGGGAAATACCCTTAACTTTAAAACACAAGTCGGACTCTGAAGCCTTTTGGATTGGTGAATGAAAAATAAATAAAAATTTGTCATTCAATTTCTGGGAAGCATTTCTAAAGCCATTAGTAGGCAGTGCTTCTCCAGTTGGTCGAGTTCCTGGGAATGAGGTCATGACCGTGGAGAGAACAGTATGTTAGTAATTGATTCTTTTAAAAATGTTGTTACTCTACTCATACAACTTTCCAGTAATAATAATATAATTTTTATTTTCTTAAACCTATATGCAGATGAGAATTGAATGAAATTTAAACATTGATGTTGTATAAAACCTCCCGATGCCCAAGAAATTGGTCCTGGCATTTGCTGATCAGGTGATCCTGAAACTATTGACATTCATATCGTTATGAATTAATTGGCCTTCTGTCCATGGCCTGCCAATTAACTTTTAAATGAGAAAACAAATGAAAAAGTTAGTAAAAATCAATTCTTACACATATTTAGTACTTCAAATGTATTCTTTTGTACCCTATATTAGGTACTTATTCAATATTCCTTAGTTTATCATTTTTATCTCTGGAAGACACATGAAATTTTTTCTACTAAATTACACATCATATAATGTTTAGGAGAGACAAAAAGTAAGCAAAGAAGATGGAAGAGTATTCAAAAGTATACCCTTATTACAATTACTGTACTCATTAGTTTCCAATGGGAGTTTATTTTAGCAATAATTCACGTATATCTCAGTCCTGACATTTTCATACTGATTTTTCAATGGGTGGCATGCTTGCATGTTTCATAGTTTTTCTTTTTACACTACCATTCATTTATCATTTCAAAATACAGTTTTAAGCTTACTGCCTGAAAGCAATTGCCTATTATCTGTTTAAAAATCCACCCAATTACTTCAGATTTATTTACAGCCTTGAAGATGGAGTTCCGTGATCAACAGGAATTGAGTCCTTCCACAACCGAGCCATTAGACCATAAAGCAAAGGAGTCAGAAAAGCAAAGTAAGCCTGGTGAAGACCTTGAAAATGCTGCCTTAGTTTCTCAGCCTGAGACAACTAAAACATCCCCTGATGAAAAGGACATGCAAGGCAAAGAAGAAGAAAAAGTACCTCCCAGTCTATTTGGGCACACTCTTGATGCCAGTCCAGAAGACTTAAAACAGAAGACAGAACCAAGCCTAGTAGTACCTGGCATTGGCATCCCTGCAGAGCCTCCAGCTCAAAAAGAGCAGAAGGACTGGTTCATTGAAATGCCAATGGAAGCCAAAAAGGATGAGTGGGGTTTAGTTGCTCCAGTATCTCCTGGTCCCCTAACACCAATGAAGGAAAAAGATGTGCTTGAAGATATCCCAAAATGGGAAGGGAAACAATTTGACTCTCCCATGCCAAGTCCCTTTCAAGGTGGAAGCTTCACTCTTCCTTTAGATGTCATGAAGAATCAAATAGTTGCAACAACATCACCCTTCCCCCCTGTCCTTTTACAGCCAGATAACAAAAAATCTCTGGAAGAAGCCAGTGGCCCAGAGACTGCCAAAGATACTTCCAAAGTTGAAGAAACCCTTATGGATAAACCTGACAAAACAGCAGAAACACCAACTTCAGTGGCAATTACCTCACCCAAGGACACTGACATTCCTATTATGGAAGAATGTATCACAGAGAAAGTTTCGGGGGAAGAAAAGGGGGCTATAAAGGAAGAAAGTATGCAGAAAGAAGAGACTTCCACCCCCGGTGGACAGGAACCTACACTTGCTGAAAAGGAATCTCAGCTAAAGGTTGAAGAAAAAATTACCATCCCTGACAAAGAAGCTGTGCCAAAAGACAGCGAACCTCCAAAACTGACAGATGATGAGACAGGCATAATTCAGACCACCACAGAGCATACTGTCTCAAAAGAAGAACAGAAAGGTCGAGAGCCTACCACAGATATGTTAAAAGAGGACTCATTCCCTCTAAGTTTGGAGCAAGCAGTTACAGATCCAGCCACGACCTCTAAAACATTGGAGAAAGTGTTGACTGAGCCATGTGCACTAAGTGAAAAGAGTTCAATCCAGGAACTATTTGAAGAGAAAGTTGCTGACAAAGATAAGGTCGAAAGGGTCGGGGCTGCAACATCGTCTGAACTTGACCTGCCATTTTATGAAGATAAGTCAGGGATGTCCAAGTACTTTGAAACATCTGCCTTGAAAGAAGATGTGACAAGAAGCATTCAGCCAGGCAGTGATTACTATGAACTGAGTGACACAAGAGAAAGTGCCCATGAGTCTTTTGATACTATATCTCCCATGTATAAAAATGGTGAGGAGGAAATTCAGGCAGAAAAAGAACCCCAACCCCATGCTGCAGCACAAGAAACAGGGTACAGCACTCTTGCACAGAGTTATCCATCTGATTTACCTGAAGAACCCAGTTCTCCTCAAGAAAGAATGTTCACTATTGATCCAAAAGTGTATGGGGAGAAAAGGGATCTCCACAGTAAGAATAAGGATGATTTGACACTAAGCAGAAGTTTAGGACTTGGTGGTAGGTCTGCAATAGAACAAAGAAGCATGTCAATCAATTTGCCCATGTCTTGCCTCGATTCCATAGCCCTTGGATTTAACTTTGGTCGGGGACATGATCTTTCTCCTCTGGCTTCTGATATTCTAACCAATACTAGTGGAAGTATGGATGAAGAAGATGATTACCTTCCTGCCACAACACCTGCACTGGAGAAAGCCCCTTGCTTCCCAACAGAAAGCAAAGAGGAAGAAGAAAAGATACAGGAAGAAAAAGCTACAGGAGAGGAAAATATTCAAGCTGACACATCATGTGAGTCGCCTTTCCTAGCCAAAGATTATTATAAAAATGGGACTGTCATGGCCCCTGACTTGCCAGAAATGCTAGATTTGGCCGGCACGAGGTCAAGATTAGCTTCCGTTAGTGCAGATGCTGAGGTTGCAAGGAGGAAATCAGTCCCATCAGAGACTGTGATTGAGGAGAGTACTGGTTTGCCCCCAGTGACTGATGAAAACCATGTCATTGTAAAAACGGACAGTCAGCTGGAGGATCTGGGCTACTGTGTGTTCAATAAATATACAGTCCCACTCCCGTCACCTGTTCAAGACAGTGAGAATTTATCAGGGGAGAGTGGTTCCTTTTATGAAGGCACTGATGATAAAGTTCGAAGAGATTTAGCCACAGACCTTTCTTTGATTGAAGTCAAACTGGCAGCTGCTGGAAGAGTCAAAGATGAGTTCAGCGCTGAGAAAGAAACATCCCCGCTTATGTCAGGACTGGGTAGGGAGCTTGATCAGGAAAAGAAAACAAATGATAAGCTGGATACTGTACTAGAAAAAAGTGAAGAACATGTTGATTCAAAAGAACATGCCAAGACAACGGAAGAGGCTACTGATAAAGTTGAAACATTTGAATTAGGAGTCACCGATGAACAACCTTTGGCCCAAGAACTGGCAGTATCAAAAGATACATTACCTCCCATGGCTGAGAAAACAGAGAAAAGTCTGAGCTCAGTACTAGAGGTAGCTGAGGTAGAACCATCCAAAAAAGCTGAACCAAAACTGGATTTTGCTGCAGAGAAAGCTGACCAGGGTCAATTAGATACTGAAATCAGTGACTTTGGACAGACGACCGCGGAGCTAACCGTGGGTGCTGGAATGGGAATAGAGCTTAAACTCGAGGAAACCCAACAGGACCTGGCTCCCTCGTCCAAAATGCCTCAGGAGGCAGATGCATTTATGGATGTTGAGTCTGGCCACATGAAAGAAGGCACCAAAGTGAGTGAGACAGAAGTCAAAGAGAAGGTGGCCAAGCCTGACTTGGTACACCAGGAGGCTGTAGACAAAGAGGAGTCCTATGAGTCTAGTGGTGAACATGAAAGCCTCACCATGGAGTCTTTGAAACCTGATGAGGGCAAGAAGGAAACATCCCCAGAGTCATCTCTAATTCAAGACGAGATTGCCATCAAACTGTCAGTGGAAATACCCTGTGCATCTGCTGTTTCAGAGACTGATTTAGCCACAGATGAAAGAGCTGATATCCAGATGGAATTTATTCAGCTGCCAAAAGAAGAAAGCAAAGAGACCCCAGATATATCTGTCACGCCCTCGGATGTTACAGAGCCGTTGCCTGAAAGGGTTGCGTCTGAACCAGCAGAGGCTCAGAGTGAGGAAGAAGAGATAGAAGCCCGGGGAGAATATGATAAGCTGCTCTTTCGCTCAGATACCCTTCAGATTACCGACCTGGGTGTCCCAGGTGTCAGGGAAGAATTCGTGGAGACCTGCCCCGGTGAACACAAAGGAGTAATTGAGTCAGTTGTAACCATTGAGGATGATTTCATCACTGTAGTGCAAACCACAACCGATGAAGGGGAGTCTGGTTCTCACAGTGTACGTTTTGCAGCCCTAGAACAGCCTGAGGTGGAAAGGAGACCCTCTCCTCATGACGAAGAAGAAATCGAAGTCGAAGAAGCAGCTGAAGCCCAGGCAGAACCCAAGGATGGCTCCCCAGAGGCTCCAGCTTCCCCTGAGAGAGAAGAGGTTGCACTCTCAGAATATAAGACAGAAACCTATGATGATTACAAAGACGAGACCACCATTGATGACTCCATCATGGATGCTGACAGCCTCTGGGTGGACACTCAAGGTGTGCATTATTTTTTTTTTTAATTTCCTGCTCCCAAATAAAACCAATAACCAAGTAAGAAAAATACTTTCCCCCAATATAACATTTTTAAATGTCCCTTTATTTCTTTATTTAGCATTTTGTTAAATATTTGAGAGATTTTGTGCATTTGTTACTAATGTTTTCGTTGTTGTTGTTGTTGTCATGATTTGCTTTGATCCGCAGATGATGATAGGAGCATCATGACAGAACAGTTAGAAACTATTCCTAAAGAGGAGAAAGCTGAAAAGGAAGCTCGGAGATCATCTCTTGAGAAACATAGAAAAGAAAAGCCCTTTAAAACCGGGAGAGGCAGAATTTCCACTCCTGAAAGAAAAATAGCTAAAAAGGAACCTAGCACAGTCTCCAGAGATGAAGTGAGAAGGAAAAAAGGTTCATTTAACAATCACTTCTTTAAAAATGCTTTTAAAGTAATTCATTATTGTTCTTTTGTAGAAGAAACTGCCTAACAGTGGTAACTAATTATTTATGAAATTTCTTTCGGTTTTGCTCCAAGTGTTTATTTTTTCCTGATGGTGTGCTTTTTGTGTTTTCTTATTCATAGCAGTTTATAAGAAAGCTGAACTTGGTAAAAAAACAGAAGTTCAGGCCCACTCTCCCTCCAGGAAATTCATTTTAAAACCTGCTATCAAATATACTAGACCAACTCATCTCTCCTGTGTTAAGCGGAAAACGACAGGTGACTGTTAAATTCTGCAATGTGGCTGGCAAACACAGACTTTTTTTTAAATTATTTAATGTCATTGCTGTAGCAGCGTCTTCATTTTGTTTCTCTTCCAAGAATTCTCAGCGGTCATGAACAATTTCACTATTAAGTGTCTTGTATCAGTCACTATCCCACCCCCCCCCCCACCGCAACCCTGCTCATATATTTCTGTCATATTCAGACCTAACCAATGCGTGATTGTATCTTGGCATTG
The DNA here is from genome assembly GCA_030035585.1 of Dugong dugon. Classification (NCBI taxonomy): domain Eukaryota; kingdom Metazoa; phylum Chordata; class Mammalia; order Sirenia; family Dugongidae; genus Dugong; species Dugong dugon. The sequence continues at coordinate 172,172,200 of CM057461.1, forward strand.
TGCTCTAGTGTCACGTTATGAGGATTCCTATTTTCATCCTGTGTTTTTGGTTAGTTGGTGGTGATGAGTTTAATTGTGGTATGCATTCTCATTATTTTGCTTTTTTGCCTCCCTCATGCTTAAGCCCATATGTATTTCTCCTATTTTCTACATTGTTACTGCCAAATCTGTTACTGATGTTGATGAATTTACTAAAATTCACCAAGAATGCACAGTGATTTAGAGATTAAAAATGAAAAGCAAAATGGGGATAAAATTGTGGTTTGCAAAATAACTCTTCTTTAGATGAAAATAAACAGAAGAAAAATGAGATTGGTAATCTCATCGGATTTTGTTCCTCATATCCAAAATTAGCAAGGCTTTCAATCACTGTACTACGTCTCTTAGCTGACACTTTGACATTGGGGTTTTCTTAAATGTGTTGAATCAAAACTGTCAATTTTTCCTACATAATTCAGTATCAAATTCTAAAACTCCTCCCCACTAAGTATCTTAGATCCCAAGTTTGTTTCTATTTTGCTACCTTTTACTTCTCTGTCTTCTCCCAATTTTACTCATTTTTTACTTAGTAAAAAAGTGGTGGAATGAAGGAATGAAACATGTTACAAATTATTTGTATAATAAAAGCCCATACAAATATCTATAATGCAAACTTTATTTCTAAATTTGAGAGTATTTATTTTATATGTATAATATTACTATATAATCTTAATTTATAATGTATTTTACTTTGTCACTTATTAAGTGACAGGCTTGTAGTGTACAAAATAAGATATTGGTTTACTAATTCAGAAAGGAATTAACTTCATTTCCATTATGAATCATAAATGCCTCTCTATAAATCTTTGGATGGTTTTAAAGGTTAAGAGCAGCATTAATCTCTGATGTGAGAGAAAGAAAATGAAGGTCACGGATGGTTTTGTGATAGCCACTAAAATTTAAAGTATTTTGTATTTGTGTTCTTCATATAGGAATCATCTCATGTGCTGTCATTCAAGAACTGGTATCTAAGGCAGGATTTGAAAGTGGAAGGCTTATACACAAACCTTGATGATGAAGGTTCAGAATGAGGAATTCCTCTAAGTTAGGAGTTAGAAATTAACACCACGTCTCTAAATCTTTGGTTATGTCTTATTTAGTTCATTTGCTCAGGTTTTTAGCATCTGTAAACTTGGTATTTTTCTTCTAGTTAGACAGATGTGTGGGCAAGCAGAAGAATATCTTGATTTAGGAATAAAAATCCTATATCCTACCTAAAAGGACTGAAAGATGGCATCAGGATTGTGGAATTTCAGAGGAAATGTCCAATGGTTTAATGTGGTGACTACAATCAAATTACCAATTTTAATAGCCTTTTTAAATTCAGTCTTTAAAGTAAATTAAGATCTTTGGACTAATTAGTGTCTTCCCTTATTCTAGTCAAAGTTTAAGGTACAATTCTAGCAAAAACCTTATACTAAACATGGGAGTCATGAGTTTAAAGCAAACTATTTATTTCACAGAAATTTGAAATACAGCATAGAAGCAGTAGGAAGACATCATCTGCACTGCTTCTTTGAAGGATCGGTTCGAGAATTTGTGAATAATCCTACTAGCCAGTCCTACATAACTTATACAGAGCATATTAAAGAGAGTTAATGTTTTTGTGTTAGTGCTGCACATGGTGTAAGAACTTTTTTGAAACTCACTTAGAGTGCTCGTAAGGATAAATAATTTTTGCTTAAGTTTTCCCTCTTATGGTAGCTTACTGATCAAAGCACACGGCTGCTAACCGAAAGATCAGTAGTTCAAACCCACCAGCCACTCCATGAGAAAAACTTATGCTCCCGTAAAGATTACTGCCTTGGAAACCCTATAGGGCAGTTCTACTCTGTCTTAATAGGGTTACTATGAGTTGGAATGGACTTGAAGGCAATGAGGTAGGTGGGGTAGACACACATGCTTGAATATTTTATTTTCTAAGTACAATAATAGGGGTGGTTTTCAGAAACACAAAGGATTGTTTTAAATCATGAGAGATAGTTAAATCAAGTCAGGTAAGTCATTAACAGAAATATGCTAGAGATAACGGAGTTTAAAATTCAAACCGGAAGTATCAAACAGCAGCAAGAGAAACAACAGTAACAGATGTGGTAATAATTTCATACAGGAAGTGCATGTGTAGAACATGTTTGATATTACTGAACTGAAAATTCCTCTCGTGTTTTCTTTCCTTGACAAGCTATTTTTCTTCCCCTCTCTACTCATGGGGTGCATTTTTCCATTAAATGATTGTCATTTATTTTATGAAATGAAGGGGTGCGAAAGGAATGGGGTTGGCTGACCATGATAGCTTAGAATATAAGATGCCAAAATCATCTGCTGCTATGCCAATAGCTTACAGAACAAAAAGAGAGTTTGGGAGTCTCCGTGGACACTTTTGCATATCATACCAAATCTAGAAGCCAATCAGTCCCCTTTTCCTTAAGTTCTACAGCTTACGAATTGCTGTTCTGTGAGTAACTTCCACTCTGCAAGATCTATCCTCATGAGTAGTGATTCAAATATACCTTGTAGCCAAGAGAAAATTATTTGGTGTGCTTACCTGTGCTTGGTAAACACTTGGTTATATTAATTAGCATACACCATGTGAGCCACATGCTGTTATGTTATACGGGTTTCTTTAGTGAATGAATTTGAGTCTCAAAATAAGGAGGATTTTGCCTGTCATTAGCAACTGCATATCCAAAAGGTATTGAAAAATGCATTTATGTGGTCTTAACCACTAAGTTTGGGGTTGTTTGTTTTGTGTCTTTCCTTTTCAACAGCAGCAGGTGGTGAATCAACTCAGGCTCCTGGTGTATTTAAACAGGCAAAGGACAAAGTCTCCGTGAGTAAAATAAGCTTTTCCTTTTCCTTCATTTGAAGTTCCTTTCTGTATTATTTGCAGAATTAATTTGAGGTATAATTTAGACTTTAGATGTTTACTCTTAATGTCATTTTAAATCTTTCAAACACCCAGAATGATTCTCTGTGACATCCTGGCATGTATTAACGCTTTCTGGAACGACAGAGTCGTAGTGTAGGCTGTGCCTTTATTAGTAAGACAAAAACACATGAAATAGCAGGGTGATCTGGCAAAAATTAGGGAGCTCACTTTACTTACTTCTCAAAGCATGAAGTTAAACGGTTATAATTTACACTAAACTATGTTTTATTAGGCATTTTAATTGTTTTTTTATTAAAAATAATACAGTGACAAAATGGCTTGAAGTCATTTAGATTGCAATAATTTAACGAATAAAAAGTAAAAAAAAAAATCAGTTATAATTCTCTTGTTTAAAGATAACTGCAGTTATCATTTAGATGTAAAATATCCTAGGGTTTTTTTTATACATCTCTATACATTTAATAACAAAAATGGAAGCATATACTGTGTGAATTTTATTAAACAATAAACATACTTCCGTGCCATAAAGAAATCTTGTACATTATTCAATGACTATGTGTTTTATTTATTTGCAAAGATATACTGAAATCAGTTACCTGTTATTAGACTTTCAAACATTTTTGTTGTTGTTTTAACAATTTAACTCTAGAAATCCTTTCAGCTAAACCCATAAATACAACTCTACAGATTGCCTTAGGGATAATTTGCTAGTAGTGAAATTATTGTTTGTCAAACAATGTCCATATTTAGTTTTTGTTACATGTGCCAAATTGCCCTCCAAAAAGGTTCTATTCACTTATACTTCTTCTAATTGTATATAAGAGTTGTCATTATTATTACTAAATATTCCTATATTCTTTTCTATATCAGCCAAATTATGGAAATGAAATGCTGTCTTGTTTTAATTTTGTTTTTATTAATGATGTTGAATTTCTTCATATGTCTATACATCCTTTATATTTCTTTTGTTAATTTTATTTTTTGTTACTAACCCTATTTTAAAGACCTTCATCTGACAGGATACAGTTGTTATCAAGTATTTTTACTCCTTTATGATTGACAGAAAAATATTAAATTCTAAAATTACAACAAATAATTTTAATGATGTCAGTCAGTAGCTTATTACAGTATTCCAAGTCTCAGCCATCACATCTGATATGTAAATTGCAATTTTTTTGTTTGGCCTTCTAAAAACTGGTGCGATTTTAGACTTCCATTTTTTATTTTTTGTGAAAAATAATGATTTATTTCTAATGACAGCGAAATCTTTTATATCATCTTTAACTTGACAGGCTTTACATTGATAAAAGAAAGTATTTGGTTTTTATTTAAGTGTTTTCAGACATATTCCTGAACAGATGGCAAACAATAGAATCTATTTCTTGCTTTGATAAATATTAGACTTTATTTTGAGCACAATGTGTTTTCAAGATTTGTGTCTCTTTACCTCTGTTTCTAATGGGGAAGTAGCAAGTTGCGGTGGTTAGGAGCAGGGCTACGAACAGACCGGATCTAAATCCTGAATGTTTATTAGCTACATGATCCTTAACTTCTTCTGCTTTAATTTTCAAAGATAAGTGGGTTAAAATTCCTGTATTATGTTAGTTATGAAAATTAAATATAGTAACTCCATAAGACAGTACACAGTATCACATAGTATTCATTCAATAAATAGTGATACTTGTTGCTGTTATTGCTACTATTACAGGCAGTCCCTGGGTTATGAACATCTGATTTAGGGGTAACTTGTACTTGCCCTCTAATGTTAAGTAAGTTTACCCTCACTTTGAAACGACTGAGCCAACCCCTACTGGAAACAAATTCTTCGTCACAGTCACCTTCACTTGCTGCAAGTGCAGCTTTTAAACCATTGAAAAGGCTTTGAGCCTTTTCATGCACTGAAGTGAGGCTAAGTAAGAACCAGACGCCCCTGTTCCGACTAACCTACACGTTTGACTCGAAGAAACAGGAATGGATCTTGTTCATAACCCAGCGGCTACCTGATTTGAAAGGTGAAAGTCTTCAGGAGCAGATATAAAAAGTCAGTCTGAGCTTTGCCCCTTTAGGAAAAGAATTTTTAAGTGGACATTGTTTGGAAAATCTTTAGGAAATTTCCAAGTCCCTTGGTTTTCCAGTAAACCAACAGGAATCAGCATTTGATGCTTACACTTAGAAACCATATACATTTCCTGATACAAAGCTAACTTTTTCCTTTTGTCAGTGCCCATGCAGACTTTCTGAAGGCGAGAGGTTACACCATCATTCTCTTCTTTTCCCTCATTTATTATCCTCCTCTTTTCCTTCCTAATACTTCATCCTCTTCCTATATGTTTCCTAAAAACCCTAAGGTTAGCTCCTACTTGATTTATCTCTGGTATTCAGTACACCCAGAGTAGTTCTCCCTGATTTTTTCAACTGATCTTTATTATTATGAAAACTGACCTATTCACAATCCTTTCTTTCCTTCTTTTTTTTTTTCTTTTGGTTTGGTTTATTTTTTTTGTTTGTTTTTTATCATGGCATTAGTTATGTTCTGTAATATGAGGCAAACCAATTGCTCCATTATTTTTCCTAAGTCACACTTTTTGATTTTCAGCCTTTTGTGGGTGGGATCAATCAAAACAGAATGACTTGTGCTGACCCAATAACACTTCCCACTCAAGATACTGAGTATCTAAAGTAAAAATTGATGTGTGCAATCTGTGAGTGCTTCTGACTGCTGAAGTGGATTTGAAGGTTAAAAATTGAGATAAAAATCTCAGTTTCAACTGCTGTTTTTGTGACAGCCAAATTATATTATTTGTTTATAAAAATCCCCTTGACTTTCTCATACTTGTCTGTATTTTTAACAGAGTGCCCCATGACATGTAGCATGCCATCATAGCTTTCTCCAAAAAGCCATACATCCAACCCACTTACTCGTAGACAGTCTCCTCAGGAGTTATCAACACCTGTAAATTAAGTCTTGTGATGTTTATGGGCAATCTTTTTGGTGCTGACTTTCATTTTTAGAATTTATAACACATCATACTGGCTGTAGTCTGTGCATAAAAATGTTATTAATTCTAGAGTATAACTTGGTCCCAGTATCCATTTTACTCATCAAATGGACTCATTATATATATAAGCTCTACAGTTGTCTGATGAAAGACAATGTAGATTGTCTTAAAAGAAATTTTCTCAGTCTTTAAAAAAAAAAATTTCCCATTTTTAGGCCTCAAACATATGTTGTTCTAAAATTCTTGAAATATTATCAATACATGAATTATGTACATACCTTAAGGGTTGTGTTTATTAGAGAAACCATTCTGAGAAACTCTCAAGATATGTTCCAAATACAGTACCATTGTAGACCAATGGATTAATTAAAGATCTTATACATAGAAATCCATAAAAAACATTTTATCCATATTGGTATTAAATTAGATAATTAAATATCAAATTTCAATTAAAATTTAAAAATGTAGTCACCGAGCATTATCTTTTTTACTAGAAAAAAAGATTTTAATCATCACCTTGCTAACTTCCATTTGTAATATTTCTAATACTCTTCCATCTTAAGGCTTATTTTATAAAATGTGGTTTTTATTGATAACACATCCTTGAACAGTGGAATTCAATATTTGGGGCCATTATTTTGATTTCTCATCATGGAGTGATTTCAGTTTCTACAAGAGTACTTGGAAAAAGTTTGGAATTTGCAAAGAGTTGGCCATGGTGCCAAACCTCACTTAAACTCATCAGAATGTGATAAGGCACCCTCTGAGGAGCTTATCTCCCCTCTCCTCCAAAAGGCACAGAAGCAAGAGTGAATGTAATATTCACTTTTAAAGTAAACGCACTGAAAATAGTATATATTAGGAATATGTATCTAAATATATGACTATGTATTGGATATCAATATACATTGTGGGAATTGTTTCCAAAAACTTTCTGTAACTGGAGCCTCAGAATAACCCAAGCTTATTGCAGAGATAAGAACATCTTGAAACTGTGTTCTCTTCCTGAGCAATTCACCTCTGAAGAAGAGTGGCCACCTCAGCCTCAGAGGGCTTATAGTGACTGTTTACCCTAAGTAGTCCACACCAAAGAGATGTGCTCATATTTTTTTCTGCTTCCGTCCCAAACTCTGGCTCTAGACTTTAACAGTGGGAGGTTTCAGCACTACTCTGCTTCTTCCCAGAAAGGGTCTCTCCTGCCCCTCTTTCAGAGGCTAAATTACAGCATTAATACTTTCAGTCATGTCTTCTATTTCTCTGTGTGCACTTATAAACTTACAGATTCCTGTATCGAACCATCCATTTGGTCTCAGAATTTCACAAAGCCAATTCTTCCATATTTAAGCAATGTTATTCATTCTTCCATCCTTCCATCCATCCTTCTATCCATCCACTTATCTGTCCATCCATCCACCCACCATTTACTCAATAAATATTCATCGTGCCACTGTTATGTACTAAACATAAACAATCACAACACTTGTAAGTAAAGGAGATCAAATAACATGGAAACCTGGTCTAGACCTGATTAATGTAAGGTCAGATAATTTAGCATTCGTTTTATTTTTATGTATGGCATACATTTTTATATGAGTCTTCTTAAATTAGTTCCAGTTAAAGGAGGTGTTCAATGAAAGTGTCTTGTTCTCACATAGATGTACATCTCTATCATTAATTATAATCATTTATCATGTATTCTTATTAAAGTTAAACATTTAATTTCTTATATGTTTATGCTTCTTTTTATTTTATTTTTACTTTATAGTTTGGTTTATGTTGTGCTTTTGTTTGTTTTCTTTCACGGCTAGAATTCTACCTTGTCAAAGATTCCTGCCTTACAGGGTAGCACAAAGTCCCCAAGATACAGCTCAGCCTGCCCTAGTACGACTAAAAGGGCTACATTTTCTGACAGTTTTTTAATGCAGCCCAACTCAGCGGGCTCTACAGACCATTTGCCATACTCAGAATCAGGGAACAAGGTAAGGCAGCAGGTCAATAAAAGGTGCAGAAAGGAATATAATTTGGGAGAAGGTTATAGGACAAGATTCAGGAAATGTATGAAAGCAAAAACTTAAAGTTCTAAAGTGTATGAGACATAAACAATAGACCGTATTAGAAACAAATACAAATTAAAAGTTTCAGTAATTATTAACAACCTAACCAGTAAAAAAATCATATAGAAAACATCTCTCTATATCTGGATATACTATCCAAGATTAATTTATTACTAGTTTTATTATCTCATGAAATTTTAAATATAAACTAAAAGAACAAATTATATTATATATGCTATGTAGTATATTTTATTATATATCATATTATATATAATCAAATAATAACAAATTACATTATATATAATAAATAGTTTGGACTTGGACCTTTGAGAAAATATGATCTCTAAGTTATGAAGTAGAAATGCTTATAAGTATATAAAATTTGTTAGTGTGTTTTAAAATTAATTCATCCATCATAGTGGAGGAAAAAAAAGTCAGAGCAATGTAATCACTTTATAGAATTAAAATAAAGAGTCATAAGAACACAACGTCTTCCTTTTCCTTAATCAGGATGGAGCTACCAGGAGCCCAGAAAAGCGTTCTTCTTTGCCAAGACCCTCCTCCATTCTCCCTCCTCGCCGAGGTGTATCAGGAGACAGAGACGAGAATTCTTTCTCTCTCAATAGTTCCATCTCCTCTTCAGCACGACGAACCACCAGTAGGTTTATTTTAATTTGTCTTCCTTGTTTTTTTTTTTTTTTTAAGCCTTAAGTGGAATAGAAATTATTGTGTTTTTGTCTTTTATATCATTCAAATAAAACATGCATTAAAAATAGATCATATTTATCCTAAGTTTCAGAAAATCTAGACTATAGATGGGTCCCAAATGCCTAGCTCCTCCATTGTTAGAGGAAAGGACCTCTATCATATCATATCACCCTATTATTTATTAAATGGTTGTTGTTAGCTGCTGTCAAGTTGGCCACCAAATCATGGCAACCCCATGCACAAGACAACAGGATCGGACCATTGTGATCCATAGGGTTTTCATTGGCTGATTTTCTGAAGTAGATTGCCAGGCCTTTCTTCTTAGTTTGTCAGTGTGGAAACTGCTGAAACATGTTCAGCATCATAGAAACATGCAAGCCTCCAATGACAGACAAATGGCGGCTGTGCTTGAGTATACTGGCCCAGAATTGAACCACTGCACCACCACTCCCCTCATTCATTCAGTAAGATTAAGTAATTGTTCTCAGAATATATGTTCTCTCTTGTTTCAAAATTTAGGGCAAAAAAGAAGATTCTAAAGAAGTAATTAATAGAAAAAACTAGTAGTCAGGGATTTTTTAAATATATATCAATATAGGCTTAAGTCTTACTAGAATTCCAAGTTCTAAAATCAAACTGGAGAGTCAACAATCAAAACCTAGCATTCTGGTCAACTTGTTGAGACTACATTCCAAATGAAGCTGCAGATGTAGCATGTTCTGTGCAATAGCTTATGTTTCTTTTGATTGATGGCCCATGATGAACTGGTTGGCAATTATTTTTACAGTTTATGTAGGGGATATAAAAAAATTCTAAGTCATTGCCCACTTATATGTCAGGTTACTACTAAGTCTGTAGTAAAACATAGCTTCAAATTATTTTCATAAGTAATTTACTATCACAACAAAAATAGCTACCATTTATTGAGCACATGGGGTTGCCATGAGTCAGAATCAACTCAACGACAACTAACAACAAACTGAGCACATATAGATGCTAAATTCTTAAGGTACATTATTTCACTCACTTTAACAGTGCTGAAGGCTAAATATGAATAACCTCATTCGATCTATTGATGAGAAATACTGATTTTTAGAGAGGTTAACTAACTTGTGCAATACTATGCAAATAGAAAATGGATGAATTTGTTTTTCAGCCCTCTGATAACTTCAAAACCTGTGCTCTTAATGCCTTCTCTACATTTGTTAGGAGGCAATACTACTGGAGAGCCTCTCTGTAGAATTACTTGGAGAGTAATGTCTTTGTCATTTAAGAATTAGTACAAAATGATGAGAATCACTACCATTGTCACATTACAGTTAATTCCACGGTTTCTTTTTTAAAAATATTTAATAACGCCTGGCCTACTTTAAATGTGACTATTTTGCATGACACTGAAACAGTGTTTCTTGCTTACAATGAAAGCGTTTGTTAAAATTAGAGTGATTGTACTCCACAGTGTTTAGTTTCACAGACTATTAGCATCCCTTGAAATACGAACTAAGTATATTTTGAAATCACTAAAACTGTTTTTACCTTAGAAAAATACAGTGTTCAAATGAACTAGCAGAGAGGGCATTTAAGAGTTAGTAATCTCCAGGAAAAAACTTGTCTCCAAATATCTGGGATTGGAATTGGCCATCAGAAATAATCCAAGGGTGATGAGATAAAACATGGCCTCAAAGGCACTGCATGCCCCGAAAGGAACACCTGGAATTACGCTTGTACTTGTTGCTATGGAAACAAAATGGCATTTTCTCCATAAAGGCACATTTCAAGCCACTGCATGCTGCATTTTAAAATGTATCTTTATGTAAATTGATTTTTAAAATATTCTGAGCCAATTCTGTTTTGACTTTTAACTTATGTTCACAGGCATATTGCACTGTATTATTTGGTAACGAACGTAACTGATCTTCTGATAATCTAAAGACAAAGGGTCTATTTTATCTCTATGTAGCAATAACTAAAAGGCATAAAGGCAATTAGAAAAGCAAGCAATTTGCCTCCTTCTGTTCTTCTATCATCTCCTTAACTGTACATGGAATGTTCTGGCACTCTGTACAGTTCTTGAAAAGATCTCAAGGAACAGTGCTGTGCCACAAGTTTATTTAGCCAGAGAGGAGAGGAGGGAAAGGGATTGTCATTGAGGAGTTGACAAGATAAGTAAGAGCACAGTTTCATACAGTAACTGGAAAATTTTTTTTAATTGTTTTAGTATCTTAGATTTAACCTCTTCAGTTTCAGACCAAATAGGAAACATTTAAACTTATCATTTTAACAACTATAGGAAAGTTTATTACAATAAAATTTGAGCATAAGTATTGAACCGCAGCGTGAAGACCTTAATATTTGTGATCATTCCTCATTCTTCAGATGTAACACAAGTCTTTCACCCTTTGCTTTAAGCTTAAAGCCATTTTCTAAAGTATGGAAGCCACTAGGGTTGGTGTCATCCAGTGCAGTAACTCATGGACCTCCCCATGGACCTCCTCCTATACAAGACAAATACTTCATTCTCAAAATAGTTACTGGTATACGTTCACAAATAATAATTACCACAATATTCCAGCTAAAACATCAGAAAATTTGACAAACTCAGCGACCGGAAAAACGCCAGCAGCAACAAAAACAACAGCATGTGCTTGTAGCCCGTGCAAACAAAACCACGGGATTCGAAGAGTCACTGTAATTGAGTAATTATGACAACTCTGACCGGAGGGCATCAGAAGGTTCACAAAGTAAATTAGCATAGAGTTTTAGCTTTGTAGGTATATTGATACATGTAAGCTGAGTTTACGAAAAAAGGTTTTTGTTGTTTTAACTAACTACAGGGATATTTTTGTAAACAATAATAAATTTCTGCTGAAACACTGCACAAAATTTTAGACAGTCATTTTGGTGTCACCCCCTCTAACAGTGTCACCCAGTGTGGTTACTGCACTCCCCCCACCCACCCCCACACTGACCTAGTGATGGCACTGATGGAAGTGACTCTTTAGGAAAATTTTTTCTTTTAATAAAAATTGTTTAGTCCATCCTTAATATTGCTTCAGCTCAATCTCCATAAAGAAAAAAAAACTCAACAGATTTCTGATAAATTCTAAATCCAATTAATTCCATTCAAAAAATATTTATTGAGCATCTATTGTCCTCAGCCCCATGAATGGCACCAATGCTAGCTACAGTGGCAAATAATACAGAGAAGATCCCCCACCCAAAAAGATCTAAGTGATTCAGAGGTGATGAAGTTATAGGGAAAACATATGAGGAAGAAATAATGTTTCTGGAGAGGTTTTTCAGAAGGACATAGTGACTGACTCAAGCCTACATTAAAAAATTTGTCCATAAACAAACCAAGGGCAGGGAAGCTGCAAAAAGCCAAGTTGGATGTGGTTGTATCGTCCTGGTCTTGAAATGCCATTTTTGTGGAAATCGATTAAAAAGATCACAGAAGGAACTCTAATCTATCACTTTAGTCTTCTCATATCCCATATCATAATATTAGTTGAAGAGTCTATATTTGCCCTTTTGTCAAAAGATCAAACGGACACAGGGCAACTTTCTTTGAATATATGAAACCTGTCCACTGAAAGAGGAAGTAAAATTGTCCTGTTTCTCCAGGAGGTTGAACCTAGACCAATGAGTATGTTTACATTGACTGTAGACTGCAATTATATAAGAAGCATTCGTGAGCTTACCCCTTGTAAATATTTAAGCAAAGACTAAATGTCCCCTTTTCAGGAAGAGCTTCTTGAACTGGTGATCAATTGCATAAAATGCCCTCTTAACATCCCTTTGGATCCCTGGTGGCACACAGAGGCATAGGGAGGAGGGAGGCAAGTCCAAGGGGGCACCAGACAAGGCCAGCTGGTGAACCACCTCCTCCAGGAGGAGATGGGAGGCAAATTTAGACTTTGTCCGTGGGTGCTTGTTACCCTTGCCACGCCTCTGGTGGTGCAATGGTTAAGTGCTTGGCTGCTAACCGAAAGGTTGGCAGTTTAGACCTTCCCAGCCCTTCTGTGGGACAAAGTCCTAGCATTCTGCCCCCATAAAGATTACAGCCTAGACAACCCTATGGGGCAGTTCTACTCTGTCTCAGGGGTTCACTTTCGCTATGAGTAGAACTCAACTTGATGGCACCTAACAACAATATTCCTTCTACCTCATTGATTTTGAAATGAATGAGTTATATCTTTTTCCTCTATAAAATTTCTAGACGTTTCATTGACTTTACATAATATACATATTTAGGACTAAAAAATAAAAATTATGTCCCTTCTATAAAATATAAAAATCTGAAAGAATTTATATAATAAATGTAAACAATGTAAATAAGAGTGTCCTATTATTAGAGCCAATGTATTATTTTAAGAGGAAAGATTTTTAGGGCTAAGAGAAGGTTAAACAAATATTAAACAACTAATTACAGATGGAATTTTTTTTTAATGTGAATCCCCAAAAGGTAGATATTTTATCTGGCTTAGAATTTAGCTATCAGTTAGCCAAATGAGCCTCAATGTCCTCATTTCTTAATTAGGAATAATAATAAGAGCTACCCCCTAATTATCATGCATATTTGCTTGGTTATCAAATGAAAAATGTATTCATAAAAGTGCTTTAAAATCTGCAAGATACTATACTCTTATTTATATTAGCATTCCTTCAAAATAGCATTTGAAATGGCATTAAAAAATGCTTACATTCAAAAAGATAGTATGAGAGAAATGTAGTATAGGAAAGAGGGGGAGAATAAAATAATCAAATGAGGCTGAGGTCACGTTGAGGCAAAGAAATGCATCTCAGAATATCCTACATAATTGACAGTGATAGATTATTGATTTGACTCCAAACTCCCAAACTAGTGTTGAAAGCGAAGGAGCAAGCACAATCCGGTACAAGATTCATCATGAATGTATGATTCGGTTCTGAAATGTATTCAGTTCTTAGAAAAGAAATAGATTTTTTGTCATATTAAAAGCTGAGAGAATTTTCCTTATAAAGGACACAGTACGGGACAGAGTAGGACAATATATGACATAATATGAACAGCCTGTATTAAACAACTGACCGTGCTCCTCAAGAGAAACTGAGAAAGTAATATTGAAACACAATTGAACAAATACCATTCTACGCAGGCAAAAACTGTGATCTGAATACATGGCTCTATGTTGTGGGTTCACCTGGCTCTCTGAATAAATTTACGCAGAGAAGTGGTAGCCCACATATCATTTAGTGTAGACTCTTTTCAGCTAAAGACAGATCCATATGCCTTAATGATCACACCAGTAGAAAATAAGTTTTCGACAGAGTCATGTGAGTATTAAGTAGAATAACCAGGTTTTATCCTTGTGTTGATAGCAACATCAGTTCAAAAGAACCAGGTTATAAAAGAAAGGAGGTTGTTACCTTTTTGAGGGTTATTATGATGAGCCATATATATTTCTAAATGCTTTCGAAATTAAATGCATTGAGTTCTAACAATCTATGAGAAGAGGGATGTCTTGAGGAGAATATGCTAATGATGTGGGTTTTGTTTTTGTTTTCATTTCGTTTTGTTTTGTTTGCTTGTTTATATAGGGTCAGAGCCAATTCGCAGAGCAGGAAAAAGTGGCACCTCAACACCCACTACCCCTGGATCAACCGCCATCACTCCTGGCACACCACCAAGTTATTCTTCACGTACACCAGGCACTCCTGGAACCCCTAGCTACCCCAGGACCCCACACACACCAGGAACCCCCAAATCTGCCATCTTGGTGCCCAGTGAGAAGAAGGTTGCCATCATACGTACTCCTCCAAAATCTCCCGCTACTCCCAAGCAGCTTCGGCTTATTAACCAGCCACTGCCAGACCTGAAGAATGTCAAGTCCAAAATCGGATCAACTGACAACATCAAATACCAGCCTAAAGGCGGGCAGGTAAGCGATGAACACGTATTTGTTGCCATAATTAAAATCCCATTAATTAAGTATTCTGTCGACTTCCTCATATTATAAGCTAAGAGTTCCTAAAATAAAGGGGAGGTTGGAGGTGGTAAAGAATTACTGGTGACGATTGTTGCTAAGAGTTTGAACCTTATCTGAAAAAGCTAGCCTTTAAAGCATAATGAAAATCATATGCCATGTCCATTCTTTCTGGTTATTATTTGATAAAAACAAACTGAACCATATGGGAGAATCATTCAGTCAGGTGATTCCTAACAGATCTTCTTTGAATATGCCTCTGTTGCTTTGTGGATTTTAATTTAACTGATTGAAGTTACATTTATGACATGAATTTTAATTTTCCATTTTAGATCCTGACCACTAACTCTTTGACTATTTTTTAATATGTCTACTTTTAACTGCTTCCTTCTTCCCCAAGAATTTTCTATGACATCTTCTTCCATTGCCCCATGTTCACTCCAAAATCAAGTTTCTTCTCTAGCTAATATTGCCCAAACGTTGCTGATAATAAATAACTTCATAAAGTCTTAGAACTTCTATTTAAGGTTAATTTTATTGAATGGAGTTATTATTAAAGCTTTACCTATTAACTCGTAACTTCAGCTCCACAGCAAACATTCACATCTTTTCCAGCCAGGGGACTTTGAGTTCTGCCTTGACCTGGTGACCTAGACCTTGCTTACACATGGGAGGTTTGGACAAAGCAATTAGCTTGGAAGGAAATAATACAAATATTATTTAATATTTCCCTTTGATATCGATAGTACCCATGGAATAGTTCAACTTTTCTTGTCAATGAAGAGATAAAAGAGAACGCCCACCCTTGAAAGAAAGAAGGAAGAAAGCAGTAACTTAATTGTACATGAACAAACTTGTAATGCTCTTTCAATACCCGAAGAAATCCTTTGCTTTCTAACCTTGACATTCTTTTCTGCCTCTCTTTTTCTTGCCTCTTATATTTTCTGCCACTGATTTCTGATAGCCCTCCTTCACCCCAAATAAAATATATTTTTAGGCAGGTTTAGAAGAAAGTTCTTGCCAAAATTTGAAATATTGGTGGCTCCTATTTACTGTTGAAACAAAAATTCAGTGATTCTCCTTCCTTTATCAACAGTCTTCTTTGCTGTCTCATTATGATTCTTTTCAGGAAAGCCCAAGCAGTTAAGAAAATTCAGCCATTGGGGGTGGAGGGATCAAAACGCCCTTTTCAGAACACCTATAACATTCTATAATAATATAGTCACAGAAAGTTTTTTTATAGAAAGATATTATTAAAAATATGAACTATAGAAACCATTTTTAAACAAAAAAAATTCTACCAAATCTAAACCTGTAATTCCTAAAAATCTTGTAATCCTGCATTCCTCAGAGTTTTGCACATCCAAGGGAAGGATATATATAATTGGGCTTTTGGAAATATCTAAATGTCATACTGCTTTTATATTTATACATAAGTTTGTTTTAAAAAGTTGAATAAAATCAGTTTAGTGCCAATTTGAAAGTGTTATCATTTTAGCTTTGGGGAAGATGAGCCTTAAAACTGAGTAATTATTATGTATATATCAAAGTAATACTTTATTTATAAGTATTTCTACTTCTTAGTGTGCTTCTGAACTAAAGATGGGATTTACTTGCTTATAGTCTGAAAAATATTGATACTTAGAAAAGTCTGCTTCTTATCGGAATCACGGGAATATAAATTATCTCTGCGATGTTTTATTGAAACTAAAAAGATAATTTAATAAAAATGGAAAAAATATTGATATAGTTTATATAGAAAATTTAAATATTTGATTTTATTTAACAGACTCTTTAAGGTTACAGAGGTAAAAGGTAGTTTTAGCATCAGCTTGACAGGAGTCTCTAAGATGAAACCAATACAAAAAATATGAAAATTATTTATTTTTTACTGCTTTTTTAATCTATTGGGTTGTATTTCTGTGCCTAACTTCAGTTACCTTCTACTGTATTTGGCAATTCATAAAACTGATAGAAAGCTGTTGTATTATTTTTAGGTGAACTAATACTGCCCTAGAGATTATAGTGATTAAGGACTAGTAGAGACATATGGCAAAAAAATTATAGAAAGAACAAAAGTAGCTTCAAAGTCACAGTGTCATTTGAAGAAAATGTCCTTTTTCATCAAGACAAGTGTTAACCTGCTGCAAAATAGCCTGTCTGCTCCCGAAGACTTAGAAAAAATCTGCAACAGTGGGGTTATAGAGACATTGTTGCAGAACCTGGAGGTATCCTCATCTATATAAGAAACAGATGGAAGCTATTTACCTTCTATTTCGTGCTAGAGGGTATAAATACATTTAAATTGGAGGAGAAAATTTAATACAGAAATTGACAGGAGAACTGTGTAGGAAAAACATCATTCTTTAACACCTTAACACTATCCCCTTAAAAGCCTCCTGACAGTATGTGGCCTCCTCAAATATGAGGAATGAGAAGAGGTTCTCTTCCATGTATGTTAAATGGGAGACTTTGCCTGGATTATTAGTGTTTTCACATTATAGAATGACTAGGACAAATTTTTATGTTAGAGCTTCTTAGAGATGACCAAGATGATATGTCAAAGACCATAGTTATATGATTGAGGATCTATTTGGGTCACTGCAGCCACTAACATGTTGTTCCAAATTATAAAATTGATAACCGTAGGATACTTGGATGGGCAGTGGCCAACCCAGAATCTTTGAAGAGGACAGTGCAATATAGGAGTCAAGTATTGTAGCAGAGATACGTGATCTGTAGGTAGATATTGAGAAAAATGGTCATATCATTCTTTTTAATGAAGATAGGAATAAATTTGAAGATGTAAACATTAAATTATTTTTATCTGCCCAGACTCTATTGTTGTAAAATCTGGAGTGGTTAGATGTATGTAAATGACTGAACTTTTAATTTTTTATTATTGTTGTTTTCAAGTTTGTGCCATCAGTAAGAACTGGGAGGGGAAATGTATAATAAAAGCTATATGTGTCTTGAGAACTCAAAAGCTTCCCAAGTTGGAGAACTTTATTATTTACCCCAAATTGAGTATTTATTGCTGTTCCATATATGTTCCATATATGTTTTGTCCTTAAAACCATTATCTCTTCTATTAAAGGCCAATTTTCAATTGGCAGAGAGGCTCAGCTTAGTGGCTCAGTTCAGCAAGGCAAATCAGTGCCTAATGGAATAGATAAGCTGGCTGAAGATATGAAGAGCTCTACAGAAAGTAATAAAGTTAATCTTTTCAGCTAAAACGTAAATTCATTCTACTGGAGAGAATGCATGCAGCCCTGCATTCACCATAGATAGTGAGCTTGGTTCATTTAACTCAAGACATAGGTAAGACTGTGTCTATATAGTTATCTCCTGATCTATATTAAGTCCAGATCTTAGAATAAATAATGCTGACTTTACATGGACACAGCTGTTGAGTTTAAACAGAGGTAGGAAAATTTCTCTAAACTAGACGCATAAAAAAAATTTAGGCAGCAGCTCAACAATTGATGGTTTTTACCATTTCTGTATATGAATCAGGTTTTTCATAGATACTTTGATTTATATGGAATACTCTTAATGTTTTGACAGGAGTTAGTTTCTTGTTTGCTCTGTCCATCTAGCGTTAGGAAGACTGATATGAAAATCACAATTTACATGTCCTTGTGATAGGTGAAAGTTACTAGTGAGGCAGTTTCACAGAGGTGGTTTTTATTTACGGCTTGTTGGACACGGTGGTTAGATCATGATCTCTGCAGGGCCATATCTGTGGATTTAATTGATGTAATCGTACTTTTTATGAATCAAGTACCTTTGCTTTTCATCCTCGGTCACAGTCAGCCATTTTCAGGTCAGCTGAGATAAATATTTTCACATCTTCAGGCAAGTCATTCCTAGTCCAAGGAAAGGGCAGTAAAGAAATGTAAAATCTTCTCAGCCTATCCCTTTCCCAGTCAGCGTTGCTCTAACATCTTTTAGATAGATAGATAGGTACGTAGGTAGGTAAGTAGGTAGGTAGGTAGATTGATCCATTAGAACAAGGATGTATGAAGAATATCCTTGAAGTTCTAGAAATAAAGCAATCTAGTTTCTGTCCCCCAGTTCTAGATGGATCCAGAGAAGCAAGAGATGTTGAAGGTCAGAGATAATGCGTATCAGTTTCTAGGCCAACCTGTCATTTTGACTGAATAAGAAACAGAAGTCCTCACATTTCCCATATCTTGCATATAGGACTTCTAATATCATCCTTAGATGGCTGAGCTACAAAGTCAGATTCTATAATTCATATTTAATGAATAATTAATCACCTAGCTATAAAGTATCTAATTTTATCTCGTTTTTTTGTTTGTTTGTTTGTTTGCTTTAACTGTGGTTGAACAACATGAAAATGGTAATTTTATTTAACAGCGGCTTCCATGAGGTTTTATCGTACTATGATCAACCAAGAGTGTTAACCGTTTGCACCACCAGGGCCTCCATGAAATTAGCAGTGAGGCCCCATTTTGTCCTCAGGGTCTAGCATATAGTAGGTGCTCAATAAACCTGTTGAATGAGTGTCGTATACCATATACAATGAGAGCTGCATTCTTTCTAGTAATATTCTTATTTGAGTGTGAATGCCTTATGCCATTACAATTATTACTCAAAGAAAATTCCCATGTTTGGACCACAGTGAGTTTTGGCTAAAAGAATATTGGACTGAGATTTAAGAGCTGAATTTTTGGATCAGCTCTTCTAGTAAATCACTGTGTGACCTTATATACTGACCTCTCTGATCATCAGGTTTCTTGTTTGTAGAATAGAAGCAACCACACAATGCTTGTTTTTATATATAGCACCATCTCATTTAACTAGACTAAGATCACTTTAAGCAGTATAATAGCATTTTTGCATCACGGCTGGTCAAAAGACATTCATTAAGGTATTCTAATCACTCCATATGTGTTTATGACAAAAAGGGCAAGCTGAAGCTGAGTTAAAAAGCAGTGCTTCTAAAGTAGACCAAAAACCAAACCCAACCCATTGCCGTTGAGTCGATTCCAACTCATAGCGACCCTAAAGGACAGAGTAGAACTGCCCCATAGGGTTTCCAAGGAATGCCTGGCAGATTCAAATGGCCAACCTTTTAGTTAGCAGCCTTAGCTCTTAACCACTATGCCACCAGGGTTTCCTCTGAAGTAGAAGGTGAGCGTAATTAGGGAACAGGGAGCATTAGAGGGGAGGATTGAGGGAATAAAATACTGAAAAGTAGACTGGAATCTCTTTTATATATTTTTTAAAGCTTTAAGCATTATCACGAGACCTATTTTAAGTCTTTTACATGCTAATTTGAATAGCTTGCTTTCAATTTTATATTCAAAGAAGAAAATGGAAGGAATTCTCAAGGTAGCTAATGAATTCTCAAGGTAGCTAGTGAAACAGTTTTTCTCTCTACTGTATAAAATTATGATGGTTACCCCTGTGAAGGTCTACTGGGAGCTATAAACATATAGGCAGGTTTATAAAATATATAGACAGAAAAGAAGGGTTAAGGCTTATTTAGATTTTTTTCTTATTTACATATTTATTCTTTTATCAAGCATTTACTAAGACTCTGTGCTGGAGACTACATAGCGAAACGGGGAGTGGGAAAGATAAGACATGGTCTCCACAATCTAGGCAGAAAAGAGAGTATTTTTTTTTCCACTTGCCCTCCCCCAGTAACTTGCCCTTATGTAATTTGAAGTTCTTTCTGAGCCATTTCTATTCATCTCCTTAACCTGTTACCAACGAGTTGATTCCAACTCATAGCAACCCTATAGGACAGAGTAGAACTGCCCCATGGGGTTTCCAAAGCTGTAATCCTTATGGAAGCAGGCTGCCACATCTTTCTCTCACAGAGCGCCTGGTAGGTTCAAACCACCAACCTTTCAAGCACTTCACCACTGTGCCACTAGGGCTCCTTAGGGATACAAATAAGTGTTAAATGAAAGGAATAATAAAATACCCCCATGAACTTTAGATATTGTCAGTCAACCCAGCATGAAGAAAAATCATTCACTAAAATACATTTGTTGACAAGTTGTTTTTTTAATATCGAAGTCATCATTATCTCAAAATGAAAGCACCCTATGATCAAGAACCCTGTCTTTATGCAATAGAACTCTTATAACTATAATTCAAGTGTTTTTTTAATAGGATAATGAAAACTCTTGGAGCTAAGCTCCACAAATATTAATTATTAATAAATAGGAAAAAATTATTGTGTTTCCAAAGTGGAGACCTATAGAGCCCCTTTTTGTTTGCTGTTCATTCACAAGCCAAGTAAGGATAGAGGTTGTTTTCAAACAACTGAACAGACTCTTTAAAAAGTTACTTTCCTCACTGACTTGGTTCCCTATACTTTGGAATTCTTAAAAAATTATACTATGGAAAGAATGTTGTATGAATTTGAAAAAGCTCATCATCTGCTCATTCCGTGAGTCACAATGACTATTTTGCTCATGAAGACTCCCTTCTAGCTCCCGTTAAGGGGCTATTTGACGGTGTTTAACAATGGAGCTGATGACTAAACTCATTAATGTCCTTTCCACCAAAAAGTCCTTTCTATATTCTTCAGTATTATCTCTTCACCCCAAAGTTTTTCTGTGTGGTTCTACTTTCTGTATATATACTAAGAGGCAGTCCTTCGAATAGAACAAGGGAATACTGTGTGGTTTAAAATCAGGAAGGGTGTGTGTCAGGGTTGTATCCATTCACCATACTTATCCAATCTGTATGCTGAGCAAATAATCCAAGAAGCTGGGCTATATGAAGAAGAAAGGGACATCAGGATTGGAGGAAGACTCATTAACAGTCTGCGAAATGCGGATGACACAACCTGGCTTGCTGAAAGTGAGGACTTGAAGCACTTACTGATGAATATTAAAGACTACAGCCTTCGGTATAGGTTACACCTCAACGTAAAGAAAGAAACAAATCCTCACAACTGGACCATCATGGAATAAGCAACATCATGATAAACGGAGAAAAGACTGAAGTTGTCAAGGATTTCATTTTGCTTGGATCTACAGCCAACGCCCATGGAAGCAGGAGGCAAGAAATCAAAGGACATATTGCATTGGGCAAATCTGCTGCAAAAAGACCTCTTTAAAGTGTTAAAAAGCAAAGATGTCACTTTGAGGACTAAGGTGCACCTGACCCAAGCCGTGGTATTTTCAATTACCTCATGCACTGGAAAACTGGACAATGAATAAGGAAGACTGAAGAAGAATTGATGCCTTTGAATTGCGGTGTTGACGATGAATATTGAATATATCATGGACTGCCATAGAATGAACAAATCTGTCTTGGAAGAAGTACAGCCAGAATGCTCCTTAGAAGCAAGGATGGTGAGACTTTGTCTAATGTACTTTGGGCATGCTATCAGGAGGGACCAGTCCCTGGAGAAGGACATCATGCTTGGTAAGTAGAGGGTCAGCAAAAGAGAGGAATACCCTTAATGAGATGGACTGTCACAGTGGCTGCAACAGTGGGCTCAAACATAGCAATGATTATGAGGATGGCACAGGACCAGGAAGTGTTTCCTTCTGTTGTACATGGGGTCGCTATAGGTTGGAACTGACTCATTGGCACCTAACAACAACAACACCCTAATGGACCTTCCTACTTTCCTTTCCTTTTTGAGTTCTGTGGAAGTGTGTGTTTTGATGTAAACTATCATTTTAATTTAAATATGTACTTAAATATATGTATTATTTATATTTGATATCAATCATTTTAAAGAAACTATTGGTGAATGTAGGTAGGGTTAATTAAAATTCCGATTGGACTATAATGTTTGTATACCTGAATACATTTTAACCAGAGTGCGAGGTTATTACAGGTAAATCTTTGAAGCGCATCATCTGTGTCAGAGAACTTTGGGTCTTCACTAATATCTAATGCAGTCATATTGTGGTTTAGTATATGATGCCTCAGGTTTTTGTAGAGGCTATGTAAATAGTTTTCATTAAAGTTAAATGTTATAGAATAGGAAGTGTGTTTGAGAGGGCCAGAAAAGTGTTTTTGTAGTGCAAGACAAAGGACGGCTTCATTTAAGCACTCCTGAGAAATTATGCAAATGCAAACGTGAAGCTTAAACCCTGCAAGGTAGAGGGAAGTTAGCTGAGTGTCGCTGCCCATTGCTCTTTCACAAAAGCATTCTTTCTAAGGCAGCCTCAGTTGGAGGAAGAAAGCAATGATTCTGCAACTGAGGGTCAGACCCAGAGCATGCCTGAGAGTTTAGTACAAGGTTGTGGAAGAGCCGAGAACAGAATCCAGACTTTAGACTCCAGCTACTCCCCATACCTCACCACCTCGAGCTGATAGGTGGGTCCTTTGATTAAAAAAGTAGAAATTAAGCCATCACATAACAACAACAACAGCAAAAAATTAAAGTCACATTGCTCAAGAAATTCAAGTTGACATTGGAATTTATTTCCTTTTGTTTATAAATTGTTTTCCTCAAAATTATGTTAGATTTTATTTTCTTTAGTTTTACATGTTTCTTTTTTCTGTCTAACCTCTAATTAGAGAGGTTGGTTCTTGCCTGCAGGCATAGCCTGCATTTTGTCTTCCTACTTTTTCCTAGAATGACCCAATTTTGGGAAAAAAATGCTAATTTCTCTGCATAAGCAATTAAACTCATATTCAGAGAGATCATTTCAGCTGTAGCATGAGGATAAAAACCAGCTAAAGTTACACCAGGAATATCCAGAAAGTAACTGCAGTGTTACTAACACGGTCTTTTCCCTAGAATAAACAGAATTAGTAAAAAAATAAAATAAAATAAATCTTATTAATTTTTTAATTATGGTATCCTGTAATTTATAACTCTCCATACTTAATATGGCCCATATGTGAATGAAAAGACAACAGTTTATGCAAGTAAGTTGCCAGTGTTTGCGTAACACGACTGAGACTGAAATCCTTTGGCGATATTGATTGGGCTGAGCTTTGAAGGATGAGAAGTTTTATTTTTTTCTAGACCATCTCTAAGATGTTGATCCTTTTCCCTTGAACAAGGCTGTTAGAAAAACAAAAGTTGAGTGAAATACCTTCCTAAAGAAATTAATCCTTATTTGGTTCCATCTACAGAGGCCAGAGAGCTAAAACTCAAAGTTTAGTTAAAAAAAAATTAACCTGGGATAAAGCCTTACCCTTCACAGCAGTCATCTGTTTTCCTATTTTTAGGGAATGGTTCCTGTTGACTGCTGGTATTTGTGGAATTAATTTTAAGGGGTTAATTATTTGTAAGTGACCCTAGGGATTTTGACATACAGTAATGTGTAATTTTGCTAGAGGGCAAAGCTTTACTGAGCATCAAACACCATCTGCTCAAAATAGTTTTTTTTCTCTCTACCGGACCATCAAGCAGTATGGTGAGTAGCAGTCTGTGGAGATTATTTATATTAATTCTATCATACTTTTCCTTGTTTTAGACAAAATCTTTATACTATGGTGCTATTCGCAAATATGGAAATACATTAAGTACATGCCACTAATGCATGTCCAAGGTCTGTCCAACATGACACGTCATATGTTGTTGTTGTTGTTAGGTGCCATCAAGTTGGTTCCTACTTATAGCAAGCCTACGTACAATAGAATGAAACACTGCCCAGTCATGCACCATCCTCACAATCTTTGCTATATTTGAGCGCATTATTGCAGCTACTGTGTCAGTCCATCTCGTTGAAGGTCTTCCTCTTTTTCACTGACCTTCTACTTTACTGGAAACCCTAGTGGTCTAGTGATTAAGAACTATGGTTGCTAACCAAAAGGTCAGCAGTTTGAATTCACTAGGCACCCCTTGGAAACTGTATGGGGCAGTTCTACTCTGTCCTGTAGGGTCACTATGAGTCGGAATCAACTTGACCACAACAGGTTTGGATTTGGTGTTTTGATCTACTTTACCAAGCGTGATGTCCTTGTCCAGGGACTGGTCCCTCCTGATAACATGTCCAAACTAAGTGAGACGAAGTCTTGCCATCCTTGCTTCTAAAGAGTATTCTGGCTGTACTTCTTCCAAGACAGATTAGTTCATTCTTCTGGCAGCCCACGGTATATTCCATATTCTTTGCCAACACCACAATTCAAAGGCACCAGTTCTTCAGTCTTCATATGTTGAGCAGAAATAGGTTGAAAACAGTCTACCATCAAGAAGGGCCAGCGAGATATTTCACTAGAAAATCTATGACTCTCTAAAAAAATCTATAGAAAATCTACAGAAGTTAGCTTTCAAGTTCTAAGACTTTAAGATTCTAAATCATCTCCAAATAATGCTAGCAATACTACTGCTTTGGAATTGAATCATTTATTTTGGAAATCATAAAATTTGTCCAATAGTTGATTAAATGTCAAGGTCAAATAAATTTACTCAACTAAATTTTCAATTTCCATTTTTGTAGCAAGTGAATCAGATTTAACTTTTAGCTCTTGATCGCTTGGTGATGAGTCGCTTAATTTGTACTCTAGTGATCTCTCAATTAAAATCTATAAGCAAAATATCAGATGCTATAGATATACCCCCAAGGATGAGAAAAAGGATTCAGGTGAATTCTATTTCTATTTCTGTTTCACAGGCAAACTAATTAGATACTCATGGAGAATAATGAAAAATATGATTATTAGAAATAATGAATCAAAATTATTTGCTTTCTGAAAATAATTTATGTATAAGGTTTGAAATGTAGTGGTCTTTACTAGCTGAAAATACTTGCGGCTGTATTTTATGTGAAACTCTTACAGTGAAAGTAAGTATATTTCTTAGTAGATTTAGACTCTTTGTAATATTCCCTTTTTTGAAATTGTTATTTTTATTTTACCCTAAAGAATAGCCCAATCATCATGTCTTCTGAAATCCTATTTTGACATGAGGCCCTTCCCTTGGGTCGCTGATGAGGACTGTCAATATTTCCCTGTAAGGGACAAACTATCTTGTCAATGTTAGGCAGGCACTGCCATGTAAGCTTTGTTTAGTTTAAAATAATTCAGGATTAAATGTCCTCTTGAAGTTCTGACTCTTTTTTGCAAATACTCAAGAGATGTGATACCATTCTTGGAGATGGCTGTATATCAGGGATAAATTTCTATAGTTTTTTGTTTGTTTGTTTGCTTATTTTTTTGGTTTTTTAAAATAAAATGATAAACTGTCCCCTAAAGCATTAAAAACATCATTTCTATTTAGCATTTAGGGGAAAAAAACACATGAAAGAAGTCATCAGATTTAGTAATGTCTTTCCAGATCTGGATTTGTATTGTCTGAAAGATGAATGCTTGACTTCCAAAAAATAGAAATAGGACACCTAACTTCAACTCTTCTGGACTCCACCAAGGCCTGGAATACCTCTGCATGACCAAGTACAAGTCCACTAACCAATAGGCCTTGATTTTCTCACATCTGAAAGTGGAAAGAATGCTTCGATACTGACCATACAAGGGAAATGGCTGCTCAAGAGCAGCTTTCACAGAGGGACATTTGAAGGTCACTGAGCCAAACTTGCAAGGGAATCACAAAGCCCTTTCAGCAGAGCAGGCCTGGACCCTCCTCATTGACCCTCCTGGGACACCACGGGACCTTCTTCTGAATGAATGAGAGCCCTGACATCGTAGCATTAAGACAGACTAATTGTGGGCCTCACCTGTGCTATGTGGACCAATAGGATAGTGAAGTCAAATGTGCAAAGTGACTAATAATTATGATGACTGACATTTTGGGGTTTGGGAAGAGAGAGCATTGGCATATCCATAAAGGTCCTGGGCAGAACTACACTGAACTGCAATATTGGAATGTCCATGAAGTAGACCTGAATCCCAGTTTTGCCCACAACATTGAAAGCCCCCATCACAGATGATCCAAGTTTTATTTTTTTTGTCCTTTTCATTGTTTCAAGATCACACCTGCCTACATCGAGGATACTTAAGACTCGAGCATTTGGCCCTTAGGTGTGCAGGGAAAGGGGCAGGGCTCATATTTACATGACAGATCTGCTCTTAAGTTCCAGTGTTAGTTTTTTCTCTTTAATGAATCTGTAGGTGGAAGCAAGTCTGGAGCCTCTTTGGCACTGCCCATTCTGGTTTCTTCTACCTGGCATACTGAAAGAAAAATGCATAGTGAAGTTACCTCCAATTCCTTTTAGGTTAGCATTTTAAACAAGAAGATGGATTTTAGCAAGGTTCAGTCCAGATGTGGTTCCAAGGATAACATCAAACATTCTGCTGGGGGTGGAAATGTAAGTAGAAGTTTCTACTAGAAAGCTGCCCTGATTGTGTGGAGCTGCCTGCACAGCCAGCACCCTGTCTTCTTTCCTGCCTACCTCCCAACACACTCCCCTCTTCTCACTGCTGCTCCTCATATCCACCCGGTCTGGTGGCTTCTCAGCCTTGCATTTTCAGTGATGGGGTTCCCATCGTTCCCTGTAGGATCATCAATGAATATCTCACTTTTGGCTTGGGAAGAAAACCTTGATGGTGTTACCATGGTTTTCAAGGGGATAGCAAGCCCGCTCACCAGCCAGTTTCATGTGCTGGCCTTTGGCTTAGAGGTATTTTCTTGTGCTGTCTCTACTCCCCTGCAAAGTCAGCTGGGCACACGCTTCTGTAGCTCCGTTTAAATTACTCTTGAGGCAAAGGCTGATGTACTTGAAAGCACCCAAAGTGTGTAATGTCAATTTTCAGTGCTTCATTATTCATGAGAGTTAAGATATCATTTGGAAAAATGCAAAGCTGGTGAAGCATGCTTCATCTATAATTCAAAGTGAAATGATTCAAGTCCCAGTATACACTTTGTCTTGACAAGATTTTTCCTGTCTCTTTCATTTAGTGGAAATAATAGTCTATGAGAGGAAGGAAAAGACCCATCTGTGTCTTAAATGTGGCTGAGGCAGAGTTGAAGGTCAGGCAAATGCAAGCTAAAGTGAGACAAACTGAGGATAGTTCCTCATAAAAATAATTTTAAAACGTGAACTAGGTCGACTCTCTCTATTCTACAGATCCTACCATCTAAACGTCAGATTCTGGTAACTGGGACCCAAGAAATTTACAGGGTATCAAATCCAGAATCCTCGTCTGTCTAACTCTTGGCTGTTTGCTCTTCACCTGGGCAGAGATGGAGTAGAGCAGTGAAAGGAGATGGAGGCAAGCAAGTGCACTGTACTAGGAGCCGTCTCCTGACACTGGAAGTTTCTCCACTGTCTGGGAGGTCCAAGCCATGTTTGCTGGACTTCTTGAAGGACGCTGGGCTAAGCCTCAGAGTCAGTATTTACATTGATGTGGTTGCCCTGCTTCCTGTTGCCCTGACTGCAATACCCACCGTGTGTTACTCTCATAGAAGCAGGCTTAGGCATGGTAAATTAATGGAGGGTATCAGAGGATGGACCCAGCTATTCAGCACTGACGGTGTTGCTGATCAAAACACCTAAGTGGACATGGATAAATTGGGATAACTAAAGATCCTAAAGTAAGTGGAGGAAATTCTAGCCTGCAAAACAAGTCTTAAACTTTTCTCTAGAGAAGATTCACTTTTTTAAATATGCAGATACCCTGGCCCCTTTCCAGAGTGTCTGAGTTAGTAATTCCCATGTACTTCTGATGCAGGTGGACAATGGAGGACACTTTTAGAAGCACTGCTTCAAATATTGGGAGAGGAAACATTGTCAATATGACATAAAGAAAAAAATGTTGCTATCATTTTATAATTTGGTGGGTAAGAAAATAATCCATTTAGCCAAGATATGATAATTTAATAACATTTTAGGAAAGCACATTTATAGCTTTCTTCTTCTTGTATTTTAAAGCAATGTTAGTTCACCTTGTATCTATGAGCAATGTTGTTCACTTTCATGTTAAACACTTTTTAAAGAATAATTCATCTATTTTGTTGACTCTTTGCTTATGGAAAGGTTTAACACTGTGTGGCTTATTTCTCTGAATGGAAGCTTGCTGTATTAACCCAGGTGTTTCTATCCCTTGTGGCATGATCTGTTTTCTACTAATAAGATCTTCTGTTCCAGGATTTTCTTTCACTTGTGTCCTTTCCAGTCCAAACATGTGGGAGGACCTAGGGGAGATGTTTTCATGCGTGTGTGTGTGTACCTCAGTTTGGGTTTCTGGGTATGTTGTTGCGTGTTGTGAGTTTAGGTGTGTTTCTAGATTTTATGTATGAGTTTAGGAGTATTCCCACATCTAAACTATTTCACGCATATTTTTTGTGGTTCCCTCAGGTACAAATTGTTACCAAGAAGATAGATCTCAGCCACGTGACATCCAAATGCGGCTCTCTGAAGAACATCCGCCACAGGCCAGGTAAATAAATAATGTTTAGAAATTTGAGAAATATTAAATGGGGTTTGGGAAATTGCAAATGCAAATTTTGTATTGCAAAACACCTAATTAGAAGGACGTTTCAAAATCCTAATACTTCATGCTTTTATTAATAGAAACTTAAGTTAGAAATCTCAAGTCATCTTCCTTTGGGCAAGCATACTTAATTACCATGACTAGGCCACATATCATAGAATAGCTTAAAAAATTAAAGGGCATTTAAGATGAACTTGTCTTCATGAACACAACATAAAAAATGTATTTTACGGACTATATATTTCAAAAGAGCTTATTGGAGCTCTTTTGAAATAATATAATCTGTAAAATACATTCTGCCATGGTATTTATGCATAGTAACATTGAAAGCAGCATTTACAAAGATTTTTCATGAAACTTTTCCAGCATTATGTGAAATAAAGATTGTGCTTAAGAAATGCTGAACAATTTATTGATCTGATGACTTTCTCAGATCCTTCATTAGTCAGTAAGCATTGTAAATACTTAGTAGAATGCAATGTTTACAAAATTTATTTGACCATGGACCATTTTGTTTTTCCAGAATATCTCATAGGGCTAGCGTTGTAAAGTAGAATTTATGTTCATACTTGTGAGATATGGTTCCCCCTTTAAAGTGTAATTCTAACATATTATGAGTCGTCTTTACGAATATCATGTATTATATTTTTTTGCTAAACTTCACCTCTATAGATATGTAATAATAGAAAACTATCAAATTTATATTTTTCCTGAGAATATTTTAAAACGATTTAGATATACCATTAATTTACAGATGACAAGACGAAAACAATTGGTTTTAACCATCTATGTTTGGCATCATAGCGTATAAACCAGGTGAAAGGTTATTTGCATTAATCATTATCTCAAATGTAATAAAAAAAAAATAAGGTGTAAGAACAATTGAGCCCAATAAGACTTCTGACAAAGAAAGAGTATTAGGAAGAATTTATTAGTTGAAAAACACGGGTAGGTTAAGGGAAGTTTCAAGACTGAAAAATCCACTGGAAACATGCCTAGAAATCAGGCTTAACTTTGGACCAAGGATGTTCATAGAGCAAGTCAAGGAGTTAGAAATAGTATGCAAGGAATCCTCATTACTAGTCTCAAAACTGCTGCCATGAAATTAACTTCTCTGTCACTCATAAAACAGCATGGACTGGTCTCATGCTGTATGTCTTCATAATTCTTGTCTATAACTCAAATCTACAAACACTTGGTTGACTTTGCATTGCTGTGTCAACAGCATGACTAAAATATTTCACCATACTGCCTATTTTCTTCCAGAATACAACAGATAGTGGCGGATTCTTTAGTTCCAGGCAGGATGCATACAATTAGTCAAATTTGCCTGGGGACTGTATGCACAGAAAGAACCTTATGTAGAAAAGGAAACATTTTGTGATGACTTCCTGGTCATAAAAGACTATTGTCATAGACTCCCACCTATTACTAAATCTAACTCTTCTGTAATAACTGAATCAGATGACTAAATTCGTAAAGAAGTGTTAGCACAATGATCTTTGACAACAGCAAGCTTTTCACAAAGCTCCTTAGAAATGTGGAGTATCTAAGGAGAAACTAAAGGAAACAACCCAATACTTAGGGGCACAAATTGAAATGTTTGCACTTCTCAAGTTCACTTCCGGATTTATGAAGCTTGATAAAGATTATCATTTTTCACAATTGCTGCTCCTAGTGGGCACCAGAATCCCTCAGAACCAAAGGCATAGATCTCTAAATTCAAATGTGCTTCATTAATAGTTGCGTAGGAATTTCTAGCATGGCCTCAACAGAAATAGCCTTCTCAAGTTTCCTTTTCTGAATATATTTTAGGTCAATGTTATATTATTGTTTTTTTCTCTCTCAAAAGACAGTCCAACAAAATTTAACAAAGTTACATTGATACAACATATAATCATAAAAGAAAGCTTGAGAAGGCAGTTTATATACAGGGCTACAAAAAAAAAAAAAAAAGGTAAGATCCCAAGGAAATTGATCTCATCTAGTTAGAAACCCAACATCCTTGTTTAATGAATATATTTAGTGAATCATTATGAATCACGCTAATTCCATCACAGCCAACAAGTGAGGCTCACTTGGACAGGTAAAATACTGGAAGAATAACACTTCCTGCAATGAGGCATATTTTGAGGGGAAGACAATTACATATTACATGCCTTCTGTTAACATGAG
Organism: Dugong dugon; assembly: GCA_030035585.1. Lineage (NCBI taxonomy): Eukaryota > Metazoa > Chordata > Mammalia > Sirenia > Dugongidae > Dugong > Dugong dugon. The sequence goes on from CM057461.1 coordinate 172,203,383, forward strand.
CTAAAAACATCATGCACATCCTAAGTCTTCAGGAGAAGAGTTCTTAGATGTTTCTTCAAAACGTAATCCAATAAAACCGTATAATTTCAGTGGACCCATGGCCAGGCAATTGCATATTAATATAAATGCATGGGACAAATACCACAAGCCTTAAAAAAGCTATGAAGCTTTAACAGACCTCTGTCTTTGTTCTGCAGGGACATATAAGCATCAAGAATCCAAAACTGAAAAATTTTTCCCATGTTTCCATAGAGTCCCTCATATTTTTCTCAAAAAAAAATCCCAAGAAAGATGCAATGATAGTAGAGGGTCATTATCATTTACCCCTGAACTTTCAGAAGAATGCCTGCTGTCAAAACCAATTCGCTCATGCAAGTGAAAGCAGATCTCTTAGGTGAAGAAAGATAAAAAAGGAAGTCTAATCTAGCATCTTTCCAGGTCAAAGATATCAGCAGGCACTCAGAAATGGTCATTGACAGGCCTAAGGACAACAAAAACCTACTCATTGTAGAACAACTCCTGCATCTGAAGCCTGAGAAAGGCATGCAGAGATCAGGAAGACTACACTGAAATGTGGTACATAGCTCCCTCATCAAACAGTATATCTTCGAGTTTCAGGCTAGTTAGCATTTGGCAGCATGGTGCAGTCAAAACCCTCTCTGTGTTATCAGATTGAAGTCAGTGTCAGATTTGTCCTGTGGCATCTGTACAAGAAAAAGATCTCCTAAGATTCTCTTCATTTCACTCCATGTGCTAATTAAAATGGGGTGCTCTTAAAGCTGACTAGTTACAAACAACTTAGCTCCTGGCTCATTCCATCCGTCAAGCTATCAATGAACATTTACAAGTGAACATATCACCCATCTGCAGCCTAACACGTCTTTGGACAATGACCCTTTACCATAAAGAAAGATAGAGAAGAGGCTCATTTCAATGTAATTTTCTGCCTTAGGCATAAGAGACTAAATGTTCCAATTTCCAGAAAGGATCCAATAGGATATTTTCATTGTGTCTTTTTCGAGTTTTTGTTATACTGATGAGAAACCCTTTCTGATTTCTTAGGTTAGACATGGGTAAAGAAGAAAGGTATTTACATGTAAAGCAATCCACATAATATAAGAAGGATGCCATTATCTTGATTGGTATGGGCAAATGGTATAGACTAGAAATTCTAGAAGATTCCTTACACATCTTTGATCAGAGGGTAGTAAATTTGATTACATTTGTGTTTTGCTATGGTCCGTCATTTCTGGGTAATGGTCACCATAAATATAAGATTTCACTTCAGCAAGTTATTGAGCAATTTAAGCCTTTCTCCTGTCGTACATAGGTGGTGGGCGTGTGAAAATTGAGAGTGTAAAACTGGATTTCAAAGAAAAGGCCCAAGCTAAAGTCGGTTCACTCGACAATGCTCACCATGTCCCTGGAGGCGGTAATGTCAAGGTAAGCAACAAGGTCATGAGCAAATCTTGTCATTTCTTTGAATCCTTCCAAAATAGTCTTCATCAAAATGAGTCCCAGATTGAAGACCTAGACACATAGGAAGTGGGGGTGACAGAGCTGCATAGAAGTCACATTAACATCAGCTCTGGGAGGTAAAGAAAGAGCGATGGGCTAATTCAGATGCTTGAGTTAATGAGGACCGATGCTTGTCTTGAACAGATTGACAGCCAAAAGTTGAACTTCAGAGAGCATGCGAAGGCCCGTGTGGACCACGGGGCTGAGATCATTACGCAGTCGCCAGGCAGATCCAGCGTGGCATCACCCCGACGACTCAGCAACGTCTCATCTTCTGGAAGCATCAACCTGCTCGAATCCCCTCAGCTTGCCACTTTGGCCGAGGATGTCACTGCTGCACTCGCTAAGCAGGGCTTGTGAATATTTCTTTTAGCATTGAAGTCATAATATTTAGGCATGAGCTCTTAGCAGGAGTGGGCTCTGAGCAGGTGTTACATTCATTCTTTACAAACCATAAAATAAATAATCTCATCCCCAAACTTTAATAATTGTTACAATTTTATAAAAAAAAAAATGAATAGAATATGCAGAAATTGACCTGATTTCCATTTGCAACAGGAAGACACTGGCTTTACATGGGTACAATTGGAAAATTATTTTTGCTCTGCTCTGTTTTGCATGGAGTATTATGATTTTAAAAATTGCATTTTTACCTTTCATGTGCCTGAAGGCTATCCACTACATTCTGAAGGGCCTTGTTAAAATCCATGCTGCTCATTTCAATATTCTGTTTATGGGTGAAAAAATAAAAGCTGCCCAATGTAACTTATTACAGGTTAAATTAAATCAAGAAGTTTAATTGCAGGAAGGGACGAGCATGTAAGAAATAACCAGTTTTTTTAAAAGTGTTATTTTGTATAAATGGGAAGAAAGATTCAATTAAGTTATTAACATTTGGGACCTGGATAATTATATCAGAGTATAAGTGAATCCAATAAATTATTTAACTAATTAAAAAATAGTTACAAAGCATTTGAGCTGTGGTTAGAAAGTGGCATAAAAGTGCATCTCTTAGGGTTGAAGCACTTTCGATATGATTGACTCATGTCTGATCACATCAGGTGATCAGCTAGATTTGTGTCCACACTACCAGTTTCACACCCCCTTCCATCTGTTTGATACAGTATTATAGATATAAATATATATATATTTCTCTGTGGCCATTTGTGATACTTCCTCATATACTTGAATATTATACTTCTTTATTCACAGTATCTGTGTCTCCTGCACCCTTTGGTGTTGCAATTTTAGGTATGTGAAAGTAGATGTTAGCAGGATTCTTTCCCTACTTAAAAAAAAAAAAAAAAATTAAAAAAGATAAAAATTTTAGCATGAAGTTGCTTTCTGTAACAACTCAAAGCTGTAACCCTGTTTTAGTGCCAGATACAAGTCTCTCCTGTGATGCTAGGAAAATTTGTTTTTCTTTGCTTTCACCAACATGGAGTTTGTGGGGGTGGGTCCCGTTATACATAAAAGGGTCTACAAATTGTTAGTTTAAGATATGGATTTCTTTCATTTTTAATCACAGAGTAGTTTGGGTTTTATACCTATAATCATTCACGAAACAGACTTCTTTTTTTTTTTTCATTTGCTAAAGTTGAAACTAACAGTGAAAGTTTGGGACATGTTATCCCATTCTTTCAAATAGTATCTGTTTATTAAACTCTCTGGTAGAAGATGTTTGACTTCCTCACCCAAAGTAAAGATCCCTTGATCAGGAAGAAAAAATGCAGTATTTTGAAAAGCTATAGCTAGAAAACATTTGAGATGCACATATCTGATCCAATTTTTTCAGAATTCCAACATTACACTCTACAAAGCAACGCGATGTGACTTCACAGTACTTACCAGTAGATAATACTGTTCTGACCTTATGTACAGTCTAGAAATCATAAATCAATTAATTCCTCTTATAAAGCATTCATCTCAGACTTATGAACGAGCAATGACATAGTCAATAACCTGAATAGGGCAATGAGCCGCAGGGCTGGATGGATGCTTTTTAGTATTTTTCTGTTCTTTTTCTTGCTCAGGGCTGGCAGACTGAATCTGAACAGTGAAAGGAAGATGGTCAAGTAGGTGTTTGATCCCTTTGAGCCAAATCAATTCCCAAATATAAAGGGGGAAAGGATGAGCATGGTCTGAGGCAATGAGGAGGTATAGGGGCATCTAAGACAAAAGCCAAGAGATGCAGAGACAGGGAGAAATGGGTGCCATTTTGTGACCCATTGGATACTGCATTCAGTGAGACTGCCACAAGAGAAACCCTAGGAGCAAACCCACACCACTAATTCTCAACCCAGAGGTTTTAGACAGGCGAACATGTCTTAAACCATTTATAAATCAGTTATTTTATACAATAGTCAAAAGCGTAGATACTTTTGAGTAGGACTATGGATGTTTCTGCCTTGTAATTGCTGTGAGGTTTGATATGACCAATCCAGGAAATTTATTCATTAGCTTACCTTGAAATGTACCAGAAAATAGGAGAAGAAAAAGTAGTTGTGTGGAGACTTGTGGTATTTTCTTACATGTTTTGATATGTGTTAGATAGTCATTAAAGTTCTCTGGAAAGAAGTTAACAGCTGATTAGAACAGTTTTAACCTGTAAAACAAGTAATTTTTTAAAAACTGGTTTAAGTTTTTTTTTTACAAAAGAAGTGAACACACTCAAAATATTAAAACTCAGTTTCTCAAAATACATGTCTAAAATCAAGTTTATATTAGCCACCAAGTTATTAGATCTGGCATTAAAAACAATTTCCAATCACATCACAGTTATCATAATGAATGTATGCCCTTGCTTTATACGGAATTGGGATTCATTTGCACTAATCGTTCGCACTGGTCATTTGCACTGATAAAAAGGTGAAACCCACGGGCCAAATGTCTTCTTATGGGTGTGGAGTCCATCTTGCCTTCACTCTCAAGATAACGACTCAAATTAAGCTTTTCGAGCACCACTTTTGTGGGGACACACATACGCTGATCTAGAAATGAAAACTTAATAGTTTCAGTTCTAGATCTACTAATGCCAGGTTCTCTTTGGCTTTAGCCTTTGAGAACCTGTTTAATGAAACAAAAGTAATCCAGAGGTGTAAGAGTTAAAAGGCCAACTTCTCCAATGAACTCATTCTCTGGGTCACCTGCAAGTGAAAATTGGGTACCTTACAAGGATGCAGGAAAGATCCAGGTTCTTGATGAGTTTCAAGGCCATGTTCACTTAGGAACCAACTCTTTCTGGATTCACCTGCTGAATTCCAGCAGGGCGATGGACCAAAATCCCACCCACAAAAAAAGACACCTGTGTAGCATCAGGTAGGTATGACTGAAGAAGGCTGAAGAGAAAACATTTAAAATGGGAGAATGTAGTGATTGTGGCCAGCCGTCTCCATATACTCACACAGTAATACAGCAGGAAGTGGGATCATCAGCCAAAATATAACATCATGTCCATGTTGTTGAAGAAATAGTCAGAATGTGGTTGATTCTATCATAGCTGGAAATAGAATTTATCTCCTATATTTCATTCCACATAAAGGAGAAAAAGAAACTATTCACGGTCTAAGTAGCAAAAACTTTATATTTGCTTGGGAAAGGCAAATTCTAGGCATTCCTTCAAAGACTGATGTGCTAAAGTCAGTATAGAGTTTGTATTTTTACACCTAGGATTTTTGACCTGGGTGTGCAAGTTGAGGCCAAGTCCCTCTGCAGGAAAAAGATTATTTTCAAACTCAGAAAACATCAATCATAAAAATCTACTTCAACTTTAGCAAAAAGAAAAAAAAATCAGCAAAAAGTATACTCTGTATGCTGGGATTCCAAGGTTCCAACACACCGCTACAAATCTGTGGGGGATTTCTTTTTCTGAAATTCTAAAGCCTGTCATCATAGAAAGGCATTTCTTCAATGGCTGGTTATAGTTAGTTCATGTTTTTCAGTCAAATTTGCAAATGTATTTGTTGCTGTATAGTGATTGTTTTGCAAAATAAAATTGCTTGTCACCTAACTGCCAGTCTCAGGTTGTTTGTTCTTCTCTGGAAAAAAAAATACATGTGTGTGTCTACATGTATGTACACACACACAAACACATATATATACATACATGTGTGTGTACATATAGATATGTGTATAAAACAAAGGAATTGTTTGATCCAACCAAAGAAAAATTGTGAAGAGAAGGCTATTAGTATCTGCTGAATTCCTACTGTGTCAGGCCCTATTCTAAGTGATTTTATATTAGCTCATCTAATAAATAATCGGAGCCCTGGTGGCACAGTGGGTAGGAGCTCAGTTGCCAACCAAAAGTCAGCAGTTTGAATCTACTGCTCCTTGGAAACCCTGTGGGGCCATTCTACTCTGTCCTGCAGGGTCACTATGAGTCAGAATCAACTGGACAGCAACGGTTTTCGTTTTCTTTTGTTTTTTTTTTTTGTTTTAATAAATAATGGGAAGATACCTAGGTGGTTCAGTTTGTGCTCGATTGCCAACGGTTGGCAATCTGAACGCACCCAGCAGCACTGCAGGAGAAAAGGCCTGGCAATCTGCTTCCATTAAGATTTACAGCCCAGAAAACTCTATGGAGCAGTTCTACTCTGTAACACATGGGGTCACTATGAGTCAGAATGGACTCAATGGCAACTAATAACAACAATAAATAAGGGAACTTGTTTTGATTCTAAGGTAACCTTGCAAGATGCTATCTGTTGCAAGTGACAGAAACCCAAATCAAATTGGCTTAATTAAGCATAAAGGTGAATTTATTGACTCAAGTAACCAACTAGACTAGAGCATCTACCTCAGGCATAGCTGTATCCAGGTGCTCAAAAGATATCATCAGGAATCTTTCCTTTTCCAGCTTTTAGATCTGCATCCTCTACATTGGCTTTATTCTCAGGCAGGCACCCTTTTCATGATGGTCACCGGAAGATCCAAGTTTCAAAACCTACCAAAGAAAGCCTGTTTCCCAATAGCTCTAGCCGAATGCAAAGCCTAAAAATCATTGAACTGACTTGGATCTCTTGCCCACTTATGCTGATTGACCAGGCTTAGATCACATACCCAACTCTATCACAGGTAGTTTGGGTAGGGGACAAGTAAAGGGAGAAGTGGCCTCATCTGAACTTCGTGAACTAATAGTGAGGAAGAAATGTCTCCGCCAAAGTAAACTTAGGCTGCTAGGGGCTGGACAGGCCAGAAAAACCAATGTCCTCTACATCCATATACCCTATTCTCTCTTTATTCATCCTCTCCCTGCTACTCACTGTATTCAGGTTTCACCTGGGAACTTGTTAGAAATGCAAATTCTCAGGCCCCACCACACAAAAAATTCCAAGATTCCCCTAGGAGATTCACATACACTTTAAAGTTTGAGAAGCACTGCATCTTAACCAATCCCTGCGAGTGTGCTCAAAGAGAAAAAAACTCCATTACAACCCTTCTAACAGATAAAAATTACTCCTAAGACTTCCTAGGATATCACTAACTCTCATATCAGACAGTTTAGTTACCAAGTAGCAGGAACTTGTGACTTGTGGAAGAAATACTTCTGTATGAGAGTTTTTCCAGCTCTCAAATCATGCCAACTCAGCTAAAAGCTACTTCTCTTACCAATGGAATCATCACATCCCATTCAATCTTCCTTTGCTAATAATGCAGATTTGGTTCAATCTAGCCCAAATCATTAGGATTTATCTTTAACATTTATTTTTTTAATTAGCACTTGTGCTGTCCCTCAAGAAAGAGTCTTTAAACCATAAGGGACTGAACCTTTATCTGTCCAGGAGCATGAATAACAATAACATTCTTGGTCTCCTTACTTATTCACTAACAAGTCAAGGAAGAATTCACTTGCTGTGTTAGGCTGGGTCCTCTAGAGAAGCAAAACCAGTGAAGTGAAAATATATACAGAGAGAGAGAGATTTATATCAAAGAAATGGCTTATGTGGTTGTAGAGACTGGCAAGTCCCAAATCCATGGGTCAGGCGCCAGGCTGGAGGCTTCTCCTAACTCACATAGCCTCAGGGGCTGATGAACCCAAGATCAGGAGGTTGGATGGAAGGTTGCTGGCTCACGGGCTATAGAGGCTGATGATCCAGGATCATCAGGTAAAACGGCAGGCTGGCTCAAATCCCAAGAACAGAGATCAGATGATGATGAGCCAAATACAGGATCCAGAGTAGGGCAAAAGCCAGCAAGTTTTGCCAGAAAGTCTGTATATATTGGATGCAGGCCACAACTCTAAGGAAACTCCCTTTCAACTGATTGGTTGCTCATAGAAGATCTCATCATGGAGGTGATTACATCCTTCTGTAACTGCTGAACTACAGCGTAACTGCCAAACCACTGAGAATCATGCCCCAGCCAAGTTGACACACAACCTTAACATCATACTTGCCTTGTAAAGAGAAGTGTAGCTCAGACAAAATGCAGGATGGCAGGATAGCACTGTACGTAACGTTGTTGTTGTTGTGTGCCATCGAGTTGTTTGCAACTTATAGCAACCCTATAGGACAGAGCAGAACTGCCCCATAGGGTTTCCTAGGCCGTAATCTTTACAGAAGCAGACTGCCACATCTTTCTCCCACTGAGCGGCTGGTGGGTTTGAACTGCCGACATTTTGGCTAGCAGCTGAGCACTTAACCATTGTGCTACCAGGACCCTCTATGTAGCTTACATGAACAAAATAAAAGTTCTTTTTCTCTCTAAGATGTGGTACTTGAAGAACTGTGACCCAAATAATTCAGGGCTACAGTGTCTATTGAAAGGACACAATCCAGCAAATGAAAATTATTTCAAAACACTAAGAACACTATGTCCCTCACTTTCTTCTTGAGCATGAGGAAACAACATAGAAATATTCTTTAAAGCCGCCTGTTTCTCTTGCATGCCTTTCCATCACAAATAAACTACAGCTGCTCCCACTTCTGTTTCTCTAAATCCTATTGAAATCCCCCCTCCTATTCTTGGGTTGAAGTAAGAGAAATGTGGCCTCAGAGATCCTTTGTTTGGCCTGCACAGTGTTTCCAAATTCAAGAAATTTCACTCCCCTCCTCCCTTCAAAATCTGGATTTTAATCATCTTTTGAAAAGTTGAAAAATTTGGCAACACTGGCCTGCATTCTCTCTTCGTAACAATTGGCTGGTGCTTAGCAGTGGGTAACTTCTGGGATGGGGTATATGCCCTCCTCTTACCACAATGCCCACTGTGCCTATTATTGCTCCCAGCCCACTTTATTCACTTTCACTCATTACTATGGGATCTAGAGTTTGCAACCCCTGACCAAGACCCACTTTCCTTTCTCTCCTTCTCAATTTCTTCTTGATTCATGAGGCAAAAGTTTAAAAGAAGTCCCTTGTCCTAGAAGAGAGTTGGGGAAGGAAAAAAGACAAGTTGGGGAGGTCAGCTCGAAGTCATCAGGGATTCTGGGGAGCCTAGGAACACCAATATGTTAATATTTCCACCCTTGTATTAAGAAAGACAGAGAGAGACACAGCCTTTAAGCTTTTATATTTTTATATTACTATTTTGTAAGCTTTTCTATTTATTTGACAGTAGCAACTAGTAATTTTCATGTCCATGATAAACACATTTAAGATTCTGCTCCCCACCTATATATCATTAAATCTGGGGGAAAATGGAGGGGAGTTTCTTTCTTTCCTCACTGTATTGTAAATAAAGATCTGATTGTCAAATGGGAAATGACAAAAACTATCATCTTACCCAGGTGGCATGGATTTAAAGGATATCTGCCCATTACTTTCAGGAGTAAAAGAAAGGCAGAGAAAAAAAATGCTGTAGCCTAGTCAAGCCAGTGAGATGTTCTTAAACGCATGACTGATTGTCAACCAGCACATACCTTATGCAGCTGAGCAAGTTGTTAAAATATTAAAATAGGTGATTGGAGCCTGAACCAGGGCACTTCACTGAAGATCTGCAGGAGAGAACAAGCTTAAGACACTTTTGAAATAAAAGTGACAGAACTTAGAGACCATGGGGATATGAGTTGGTTAGTAGAGAAGGAGGAATCAACTTGAGCTTTGTAACCTGAGTAACCAAGTAGATGATGACGCTATGAACAAAGGTGAAGTAGGCAGGTAGAGAAGATGAAGTGTCACTAGAGTATCCATGAGGAAGTCTCAGAAAGTTATTAATCCTCATCCGGGTCTTAAAAGTGGAATCATGGCCAAAGATGTATTATTATGAGTATCACCCCCGGTTCCAGATGATCCCAAGCCAAGCAGAGCATGTAAGTGGCTAGCCACAATCATCTCTGCCCCAACCAGACTGATCATTAATGAGGACTCCTAAAACTAGGATCTTTAAAATAGGAAAAAGTCCTATTTACTGAGTGCAGTGCACAAAGTAAGATATAATAGCAATAACTTGTAACTCTCACCACTCATCCCAGGGCATGATCTTCTCCAAGTGCAGGAATTATCTTTTAAGATGGATCTAGTTGACACTGAATTCAATGTCAGTGACCACTCCAGGAACATGACTTGCCTATGCTTGATCCCTGAAGGTGTTGTTTATTTTAGAGATAGAGGAGCTTAGTTTGAAAAATCATCTGAGCCACAGTCGGTGCAGTAATTTTATACTAAGATCTTTTTACATCATCATCAGTGCTTGTTCTTAATTGGTCTATTCCCCTCAAGATTGTTACATACATCTGAAGTGGGGAGAGTCTTTTTTCTAATTGCTTTATTCTTCACATCTACTCATTAAGCACTAGGTATATAATTATATTGCCTCAATTTATTTTGTTTAGGGATGAAATATTGAGTGGTCTAGAAATAACAGCCTTAAAGCTAAGTCAGCAATGACCTGTGCAAAGTTATTAATTTTGCTGTTACCATGATACTTGATGTTTTTTCTCCTTCTCTTATTTGCCAATGCACATAATCTGAAACAGAACGTTGAACCATTTCTAACATATCAGTGACAGATTTTGGGAATGGATGAGTTCATGCAGAGTGGGCTTATAAGAGCTAAAAATTCCAAAAAGAAACTTGGGGTTAAGTCCTGTACTTAAAGGACAGGGAGAGGAAAAGGGAGGTGATCAGAAAAACTGAGGACCAGCCATTTGAGGGATGGTGCTAAGAAAAAAATGTCACAGAAGCTGCACACAGGAGTTGGTGCAGCACAGGGTTAAAAGCTGTAGAGTCTGCCAAATGTGAGAAATGAGAAGCTGTTGAGCTTTAGAACAGATTATTCGATGATTTAGCAGAACAATGGTGGATGCTGAACATAGAACAAGGTAATCAGTTTCCTTGGGCTGTACTTGTTCTTCATTTCACTTGTATATGACCTGGGGCAAATTACATAACTAAGGCATTTGCAAAAAAAAAAAAATCTTCACCAGCTCCAAAAGGGCATTCTGAAATGAATTTCCCTCACTCATAGCTTAGGGAACCTTGAATATAAATCTATTCTTCCTGAAACACCTTTCATGCAGAGCATGCAACGTTGGTACTCATTGTCAATGGTGAAAAGGCCTCCCTGCACTGCCACATTTCAACAGATCACTCCCACTCCCACTGTTATTTTTGAAAGCCAGTGTCTTATTCATCTAGCGCTGCTATAACAGAAATACCACAAGTGGGTGGCTTTAACAAACAGAAATTTGTTTCCTCACTGTTTAGGAGGCTAGAAGTCCAAATTCAGGATGCTATCTCCAGGAGAAGGCTTTCTGTCTCTATTGGCTCTGGAGGAAGGTCCTTCTCTCTCTGCTCGGGGGAGATTTTCATGTGGCTTGGCATCTCTTTCCCCATCTCTGCTTCTCTGGCTTGCTTGTTTAATCTCTTTTATACCTCAAAAGAGATTTAAGACATACCCTACAGTAATCCTGTCTTATTAACATAACAAAGAAAACCCATCCCAAATGGGATTATAACCACAGGCATAGAGATTAAGATTTACAACACATGTTTTTGGGGAACACAATTCAACCCACAACAGCCAGCTTTTATTTCCTTTGCTTCACAAACACCTGCACTTGCTAGCTTGCTGGAACATGGCTACTGACGGGAACACTGGCTTCTAACTGAATATAGTTGCATTTAGTTGTGTGCATAATAAAAATCATGAATAAAATTTTTGAAAAGAGTAAACAGGCTTTGGTATGTATAGTAGTAGCTTCAGCTCAATGGAATGTCATGGGTTAGAAGAGTGATTAATGTTTGTTTCACTACTGATTCATTCTTGGTTTTAGATTAAATCTATTAGCCAGTCCTTCCAGCCACAAAAATGAAGACAGCAATTCTTGCTTATGTCCTTGTATGTTAGCCAATTAGATTTGCAGAGTGATTTGTGATTCTCAGATGAAAATTATTGCGTTTTCTCATTTACACATTCTAAGAGTAGTGGATGATGAGCTGATGAATTTAAAACCCTCTGCTTTCAGGGCCAATCTGGAAAACCACAGTAGATTAATTTTGGTCACACAGTTTATTGTGAGTTCTTCTTTAGATAGACTTGAATCCATTATAAATGATTGTGCAATCATTTGTCTGTACATAATTGCCTTTGAATTATTTTCTATTTTGATTTGGTTCCTGTATTTTGCACATACACGCGTGCACACACTATAAATAGTCTACATTTTATAAAATACCCATTCTAAAATTAAGTTAGTTTTGACTTTCTTGGTAAATTAGAAATGTTTCTGATGATTCCAGCATAAAAAGAGGCGTTAAGTTTGCAGCTAGCTCCTACAGGGCGCTTGTTTCCCAGTTTCATTGCCTGTACGTTCATCCTTGAGGCCAGAGGGACAATAGTGCTTGATTAGAGAAGCACCTTCACAGCAATGCAACTTACTGCAAAGCAGAAAGAATCCAAGAGGCGATGAGACATTTACCTATGTTTCGGAAAAAAAATTGTCACCAATAAAAAGACAAAAATCATATTAAATAATAGTGCATAAATTGGTGACTTCCTCTCATTTTAGAGCACAGATTAAAGATACAAGAGAAAATAGAATCCTTTTTCCTGAACCTCAAATTAATATTCAATATCATTCCTTTTTTTAGCAAAATGTCTCACCAATCTTCTCTAGAGAGACCTCAAGAGTCCATGGAATCAGTTTCGTACATTTGAGACAAAGAGCTTAGCTGTGGTATCAGTGAAAGTAGTAAACATCAAAAGAAGTCTGTTTGGCTTGTTTTTGTTTTAATTTTGTTTTGTTTTTATCCATATGCTAGAAAAATATATTAAAATTGCCAAATGTGGTACACTACAAATCACGGGACAAGATGAGACACCTTTGCTGTTTTGAAGGTGTGCCTGTCACAGGGTGCCATTATTCTCCACGCAAGGCACTTGGGAGAATCTGTTTTCTTGTGTTTAAACCAATGACATGGGCTATACTCAGCTATTTCTGGTTTCCCGGCCATGACACTTCTGAGGAGCCCATAGCAACCATTCCTCACTTGGTGGTATTTTTTCACTCACTAAGCTGCAGCCCTAACACTGTCAGAAGGAAATTTCCCCAATTCGTCTTTTGAACACAGTGTTTTTCTTGCTAACTAACATATTTTCTTCAGCAGACAAATGTCATTCTTGGACAGGCTGCGTGCAATATCTTCAGATGCAAAGGGTGTTTTTCAGTAATGGAGAAACTACACAAATTTTACAGGAAGGGCTTGGAGAATGATTGGGGTGTGTATGATAAATGGGTCTGCTGGTATCATTTCCTTGAAAAACACAAACAAAATTATGATATGTAATGTAAATTAGTAGTTATAAGCTGATGATAACCAGTCTTAAAGTAAAACTAAATTATGTACTCGGTGCTCAGTATTTTCAGCAATCCATAGTCAGACACATAAAGGTAAATCATAGCTCTCATTGTTTATTATGTATTTAAGGGAATCAGTTTATTGCTTTTCAAATACGTCTTACATGCTTTGATATGTTTCCTTTTTTAAAATGCACAATAACTCTATGAGATAAATATCATTATGTTCATGTCATTTTAGGAAAAATAGGGACTCACAGAGCTAGTAAATACCTTGTCTGCTATCACAAAGATAGTAAAGCATTAATCTCCCTGATTGGAAAACCCATAATTTTCCCACTAAACTATGCTATGTCCCAGTCAGGGCATTGGCTATTTGTAAGAAAAGAACATACTGAAGTTTACTGCTAGATTTTTATCAAAATGAAACAAAGATTCAACACAATCCCTAAAGAAGCAACTGTGTCACGGAATGTAAAGAGCATACACTTTCTAATCCTGGCCTTATTGCTTACTAGTTATATAATTTTGGGCAACTTACTTAATTTTTCTGCCTCGGTTTCCACGCCTGTTAAAAGGAGACAATTTAGGTACATAAGAAAATACGTGATTAAATTTAAAATGAGTGAATAGCGTGCAAGATCTTTGGCAATTTTAAATGAAATAATGTGTGTAGAGCTGTCTGAGAGAGTACTTGATGCTTAGTAAGTGCTGATCTTTTTAAAAATATTTTTAGAAATCACATTTAACGAAATATCACAACATATAACTTGACCAAAAGAATATACTATACATTTTCTTGTGTACCATGCTGTTCTCCCCTAAATGTATATTGTGAACATCTTTCAATTCAGTAAATTTAGGTTTGCAGCATCCTTTTTAATGATGTCATTGTATGCCATTTTGTGGATATACTACAATTTAACTAATTCTTTGGGTTTAGACACTTGGTCTGTTTTCTAATTTTCATATTACAAATGATTCTGCTTCCACACATCTCTGCAGAGATTTCTAATTATTTTTGTTTAATTTGTAGAAATGGAACTGTGGGTCAAGGAGTATTCATATTTATAAGCGCTTTTGATATGTGTTGCCAAAATGCCTCCAAAAAGTGTGCGCTAACTTTTATTTCCACGGGAGAGGAATATTGACCGCTTCCATTTTTTTTCTTTGCCAATTTGTTATGCATAAATTTAATTTTTATATTTAAATGCTTTTGGTGACAATTAATGAAACACTTTGTCTTATTAAGTTTCAAGAAAACACTGCTGAAAGCAACAGACGATTTAAATCGGGGTTCTGTAAACTTGTTTTGCAAGGAGCCAGAAAGTAAATATTTTTGACTTTCTAGGAGATAGCATCTGTGAGGAGGCAGTCCTTTGGAGGAGCAGGGGCTAAGGTCTTCCCTTTGCACCCCTGCTAGCATCCTTGGGCTTCAGGAACATCACCCGCCACCCCCCCCGCCCCCCCCCCCCGCCCCCCACACACACTGAGACCGGATATTTGTCAACAGGGTAAAAGAGATATAATCACGGGCGAGGCGCCAAGAAGTCTGAGCACCTCCCCCTAAGGTGGCCAGGCGGTAAAATTCTCTGTATGAAGAGTCACGTAGGTTAAGGGTATAAAACAGTGGGGAGGCAGGAGGGATTTTTCTCTGTCTCCTCAGCTATGGTGTTAGCGGAGCACGCAAAGCGTTAAGCTTACAGCTCACCTAAGTGGGAAGACCTGGCTAGGGGGAGATAGGAAGGAAGTAGGCTTCCATTATGTCCCTCAGCCATGATGCCAGGTGGAGGGCAGCTGTGAAGAATCTATAGCCCCTGGGACAGTTTCCAGAAGCCAGGGCGGGGATGGATGTATCATACAACTGCCCCATGTACATCTCTCATCCACAACAGAGTAAGATGGACATCGAAGAGTCATCATCTCCACCTGGGCAGCTTTTCAACCAGGGGACTGCTTACCCGTTGTATGCTGGCTACTTCTTGTTGTAAGTAATCAAAACTACTTTCTGCGTGCTAATGTGTTCAGGCTCTGATCAGAAGGACGTGATGTTTATGAAGCAATCCATATTAGTTATTGATACCCTTTCTCTAATGGCCTCCTGACATTCTAGAAATCGGGCACAACGTAAGAGTACACCGCAGATTTGCTGTGTTGCCCTGCTGTTACAGCACAGCAGAGCAAGGCCTGGTGACGTTGCCTCTCACCATCTCTGTCTACTCAATTCTATGGTGGTAGCATGAAAGTATCCGTAGACATGCAAACAAAGGAGAGTGTTCCATTAAAGCTTTGTTTATGGACACTAAAATTTGTGCAAATGGTGAATATGCTCACCTGCTAACTGAAAGTTTGGAGGCTCAAGTCCACCCAGAGGTGCCTCAGAAGAAAGGCCTGAAGAGCTACTTCCAAAAACTCAGTCACTGAAAACCTTATGGAACACAGTTCTACTCTGACATACATGGGGTTGCTATGAGTCAGAATTGACAGAACAGCAGCCGGTTTCACGTGTCAAAAAATTTTATTCTCCCTTTGATTATTTTTTCAAACATTTATAAATATAAAGACCATTATTAGTTCACACAGCCAGCAGACCTTATTTGGCCCAGACTGTAGTTTGCAGACAACTGATTTAGATAAACATATCAAGATTTCCTGTGGGTCACACATCCTGATTTTTATGTAACAAAGGCAAGTTAAGATATAGCATAAGTAGTAGAATCAACCATTGACTAGATTGGTCCAAGTCTTAAATAAAGGGTTATACCCTTCCTGAATCCAAATACCCACTGCCTTGGAGTCAATTCCTATTCATGGCAACCCTATAGGACAGAGTAGGACTGCCCCATAGGGTTTCCAAAGCTGTAATCTTTAAGGAAGCAGACTGCCATATCTTTCTCCTCCAGAGCTGCTGGTGGGTTCGAACCTCCAACTTTTTGGTTAGCAGCTGAGCACTTAACCATTGTGCCACCAGGGCTCCTCACAGTTCAAATACGACTTCAAATCCTGCTCTGTAATTTACTACCAGTGTGAATTTAAGCAATTCATCCTCTCTGAACATCAAGTTTTCCTCACTTAAAATGAAACTGGAATCATCTGTGATGCCCCCAAATCTCACAGAAGCTGTTAAGTAATGGCCAATATTTTTCAGTTTGGGGGGAATTTCACACATAAGGTGCTGTAGTAATATTTGGATACTATGTGTTGAATGGGCAGCCAAGCAGATGTTTATGCATAAACAATTAGCTTGCATTGCTTTTCTTATAGTAACAATTAATGTGACACCCTGGTACCTTCAAATAATTTTTCTTTGCATTTGACTGGTGCTTTTAGATTTACTAAGCATTTTTAACATTTTATTTATTTAATTCTTAAAATAATCCTGTTGCTAAGATTTTATAGAAAGAAAGCTGATATTAAGTAATTTTCCAAAGGTATACAGCAGGGTCACCAGTGGTGGACAAGTTTCAGTGGAGCTTCCAGAGTAAGACAGACTAGGAAGAAAGTCCTGGCAATCTACTTCTGAAAATTAGCCAAAGCTTTACAGGTCACAACAGAATATTATCAGATATAGTACAGGAAGATGAGCCTCCTGGGCACTACAAAATAGCTGCAACAATGGATTTAAGCAAGGCAATGATCATGAAGGTGGCACAGGACTGGGCAACATTTCATTCGGTTGTACCTAAGGTTATCGTGAATCAGAACGGAATTGACAGCAACAACAGCAGGCACCCTTTGAGTCAAGGGCAGCCAAACGATAGGCTGGCCAATCAGAAGGCAAAGTGACAGAGAGGAGCAGGCACACAGAATGTAGCTGAGTCACACTAATGAGGGAGTGTTCTCATGAACTGCTGCTATTGTCCTTGCAGACCCTTGCCCATCTTAGTGGGGCTTGAGAACAGCTTCTGTCTGTGTGAGATTGCCCTCTTTAAAATATTCCCCTTGGCTTCAGCTAGTCAGAAAGGGCTTCTGATTATTCCAACCAAATAAGCCCCAAATAAAGCCCCCTGATCCCTGAAGTGTTTCTATTTCCTTCCTACAATGTGTAGAAACCTATATACATGCAGGGGATTGTGGGAAGGGTGTAAGAATAATTAAGTATATTCACACATAAGAGTGTGAAAAAAATAGAAAAGTAAACTACCATTTAAAGGTTAAAGCAACATTAAAATCTACGTACCTATGTAAGTATCAGACACATTTTAAAAATATGATTAAAATAGGCAAAACTAGGTTTCAAATTATTTCTCATAGGAGGCAAAGAACATTCCTCCTTCTAAAGGATATACTTTTTAAAATAAACAATTTTATTTTTCAAAACTGGCCCCATACAAAAATGGATTAGATACTAGAAAAACATAAGCTTCATCATGCTTTTAATAAGTGGAGGTATAAAGACAGTTTAAATACATATTTTTTTCCTACACTTAAAGGAAGAAATTCAGCTCAAGTATGGTTTTCTCATGGGCTCAAACACAGCAGCAATTATGAGGATGGTGTAGGACTGGGCAGTGTTTCATTCTGTTGTACATAGGGTCGCTGTGAGTTAGCACCTAACAGCAGCAATGTAGTTTTCTAAGGGGCTGTTCAACATTTTACACCTTAATAAAATGAAGCCTCCTACTTTGCAATGTAACATGAAGTAAAGAATTATATATATTCACCATCACAGTATGAGGAACACAGCATAATAATAAAAGCTGAGGATTTAAAATGTCTCAAACTAAAAAATGTTAAACAAAAATGAGCTCTCGGTGACTCAGCAAACATGGCTTCCAGCATCCTGCACTAGTTCATACACTGAAAACATATGACTGTCTAAAAAACAAGAAGCAAACAAACAAAAACAGGCTTTATAGCATTGAAGTCCACCTAAAGTACCATAAATACATTTTTTATTGTCTTCTTAAATCTCTGTAGAAGAAAAAGATCTGTCTACAGAGCTGTCAGACAGTTGAGAGGAATCTGAAGGCTGATAAGAAGTCTTTGACAAAGTCATCAAAATTGAAGTTCAAACAGAGATCTGACCTGTTAGGGCACTGATCATTCATGTTTTCTTGCCTCAAGTAAGTGAATCCTAGAACCATGTCAGGAGCTGGCTTCCATCCTACACTCCACAGGCGTCAATGAATGATGCTGAGTCATGTAACTCAGGACCTCAAGGATGTTGACTTACAAACCCTAACAAGAAGCCATATGGGGGGAAAAAAATCAGATGTAAATTCTATAGACATGGTCTCCACATAATTGCATGATTTATAGTAGCATTCTTTGTTGTTGCTAGGTTCTGTTGAGTAGGTTCCAACTCATAGCGACCCTATGTACAACAGAATAAAACATGGCCGGGTCCTTCACCATCCTCACAACCCTGGCTGTGTTTTAGCCCATTGTGGC
The DNA here is from genome assembly GCA_030035585.1 of Dugong dugon. Lineage (NCBI taxonomy): Eukaryota > Metazoa > Chordata > Mammalia > Sirenia > Dugongidae > Dugong > Dugong dugon. The sequence continues at coordinate 172,222,032 of CM057461.1, forward strand.
AGCCACTGTGTCAGTCCATCTTGTTGAGGGTCTTCTTCTTTTTCGCTGACCTTCTGCTTTAGAAAGCATGTGTTCTTCCCCAGGGACTGGTCCCTCCTGACAACATGTCCAAAGTATGTGAGGCATAGTCTCTCCATCCTTGCTTCTAAGGAGCATTCTAGCTGTACTTCTTCCAAGACAGATTTGTTTATTCTTCTGGAAGTCCATGATATATTCAATATTCTTCACCAGCACCATAATTCAAAGGCATTAATTCTTCTTCGGTCTTCCTCATTCATTGCCCAGCTTTCCAATGCATATGAAGCAATTGAAAATACCATGGCTTGAGTCCTTGTCCTCAGAGTGACATCTTTGCTTTTTAACACTTTAAAGAGCTCTTTTGCAGCAGGTTTCCCCAACGCAATATGTAGTTTGATTTCTTGACTGCTGCTTCCATGGGCATTGATTGTGGATCCAAGTAAAATGAAATCCTTGACAACTTCCATCCCTTTCTCCATTTATCAAGATGTTCCTTATTGGTCCAGCTGTGAGAACTTTTCTTTATGTTGAGGTGTAATGTATTCTGATGGCTGTAGCTTTTGATCTTCATCAGTAAGTGCTTCAAGTCCTTTCCCCTTTCAGCAAGCACGATTGTGTCCTGTGCATATCGCAGGTAGTTAATGAGTCTTCCTCCAATCCTGATGTCCCATTCTCCTTTATATAGTCCAGCTTCTCAGATTATTTGCTCAGCATACAGATTGAATAAGTATGGTGAAAGGATACAACCCTGACACACACATTTCCTGATTTCAAACCATGCAATATCCCCTTGTTCTGTTTGAATGACTGCCTCTTGGTCTATGTACAGGTTCCACGTGAACATAATTAAGTTTTCTGGAATTTCCATTCTTGGCAATATCATCCATAATTTGCTATGATCCACACAGTCAAATGCATTTGCATAGTCAGTAAAACACAGCTAAACATCTTTCTGATCTTCTCTACTTTCAGCCAAGATCCATCTGCCATCAGCAATAATATTGCTCGTTCCACATCCTCTTCTGAATCCGGCTTGAATTTCTGGTAGTTACCTGTCAATGTACTGCTGCAACCACTTTTGAATGATCTTCAGCAATATTTTACTTGCGTATGATATTAATGATATATAATAATATAGGCTCAGAGTATTTCCAGAACTGTTGTTTGTCCATCCTCCTCAGTGTCACTCTGTGAAGGAACATCATGGATTGTAACATCAAGACAAAATGTAAAAGAAGACTAAGCTACTGAGGACTTCCATTTAAAAGGCTAAAAGACCATGTCATCATGTCAAAAGGATAATATCAATGATACAGTAGAACAGGTACTGTTCAAAGTGCTTTACTTATATTGAAGCTTTTTAAAAACATGTCTGCAAATTCTTTGACAATTGTCCCATTGAGAGGTGGGTCTTCGTTGCTTCTCCTTGAATCTGGAGCAAACTTTTTGTTTGTTGTTAGTTCCTGACAAGTCCATTACAACTCATGGTGACCCCATGTGTGCAGAGTAAAACTGCTCCATAGGGTTTTCAAGGCTGTGACCATTCAGAAGCAGAACACCAGGTCTGTCTTCCAAAGTTACTGTAGGTAGGTCCGAACCACCAATCTTTCGGCTAGTAGTCAAGGGCTTAACTGTTTGCGCTACCCAAGGAAGTATTTCCGGAGCAACCTTAGTGACGTGTTTATAACCAATAGAATGCAGCAGAAGTGTTGCTACTGAGGCTAGGTCTGAAAAGACCATGCAGTTTCCACATGATTCTCTTGGGGTGCTCGTTTTCTATGGGTAGTGAGCCATTAAGAAGTTCAATAACTCTGAGACTCCCACCCAGGAGAGGTCACATACATTCATTCCCATGGGCAGCCCCAGCTGAGGACTCAGCTGTCAGATGTCAACTACCAACCATGTTAGTTAGTCATCTTGGGCAGAGGGCCCATTGTAGTCTTCAAATGACTGCAGTCCCAGCCCACTACTTATTGTATCCAAATGAGAGACTCTAAATGAGAACTTCCCTGCTGAGAGACCTCCCCAAATTCCTGACTCACAAATCTTGGGCAAAATAAATTGATTCTTTTATGACACTAAGATTTTAACTAATAATTTTTTATGCAACAGTTGTTGTTTTTGTTAGGTGCCGTTGAGTCAGTGCTGACTCATAGCTACCGTAAGTACGACAGAATGAAATGCTTCCCGGTCCTGTGCCATCCTCACAATCTTTGCTGTGTTTGAACCCATTGTTGCAGCCACTGTATCAATCCATCTTGTTGAGGGTCTTCTTTTTCTCTGACTCTCTGCTTTACTAAGCATGATGTCCTTCTCAAGGGACTTGTCCCTCCTAAAAACATGTCCAAAATCCATGAGATAAATAACAGTAGTAACCAGAAAAATATTGACTCATTTAACACTCACAACAACTTTACAAAATAGTTACTCTCATTATCCCATTTTACAGATGAAGAAACTGGCTCCTAGAAATGTTTAGTAGCGTTCCCAGTGTTACATGCTTGCAAGCAGTGGTGCTGGTACTTCAACCCAGATAGTCTGGCTTCCTATGCATGCCCATTCCAAAGAAAGGTGATCCTATGGAATGCAGAAATTATCAAACAATATCATTAATATCACATGCAAGTAAAATTTTGCTGAAAATCATTCAGAAGCAGTTGCAGATGTACATTGACAAGGAACTGCCAGAAATTCAAGCCAGATACAGAAGAGGACGTGGAACGAAGGATTAATCTACCTTAAGCACCTAGAACAGTGCCTGGCAATACTATTAAGTGCCCAATAATTGTTAACCAATATTTTATTTTCTAGACTTAGAACATCATAACTTTGTTGGTTAGAAAATGTAATACATGTTATTCTGGATTTATTGTTGACTATAGTGGGAATGCATATAAATATTTATTAATTATAATACTTGTCATAGTTTTTTTTTGTATTTTATTGCAGTAAAATACATGTAACATAAAAGTTGCCATTTTAATCATTTTTAATTGTGTATTAGTTGCATTCACAATATTGTACAACCATCAGTATTATCTATTTCCAAAATGTTTTCATCACCCCAAATAGAAACTCTGTACCCATTAAGCAATAACTTCCCCTTTTCCCTTTCCCAGAGCCCCTGGTAAGCATAAATCTTTCTGTATCTATAAATTAATATTTGTCCTTTTGTGTCTGGCTTGTTATGCTTAGCATAATGTTTTCAAAGTTCATTCGTGTTGTACCATGTAACAGAGCTTCGTTCTCTTTTATGGTTGAATAATATTCCATTGTATGCATATACCACATTTTGCCTACCCATTGATTTGTTGATGGACATTTGGGTTGTTTCTACCCTTGGGCTATTGTTAAAAATGCTGCTACGAACAATGGAGTAAAAATGTCTGTTTGAATCCCTGTTTTTGATTCTTTTGGGTATATATTTAGGAGGGGAATTGCTGGATTATATAGTAATTCTACATTTAACTTTTTGAGGAACTACCAAACTGTTTTCCACAGCAGCTGAACCATTTTACATTTACTCTTGCAATGTATGAGGGTTCCAATTTCTCCATATTTTTCATTTTTTAAATAATAGCCATCTTAGTGGATGAGAGTGGCATTTCATTGTAGTTTTGATTTGTATTTTCCTAATGACTGATGATGTTGAGTATTTTTTTCAAGTGTTTATTGGCTGTCTGTATATCTTCTTTGTAGATATGTCTATTTAAGTCATTTGCCCATCTTTTAAGTGGGTTGTCTGCCTTTTTTGTTGTTCAGTTGTAGATGCTCTTTATGTATTTTGAACATTGAATTCTTATCAGATATATGATTTCCAAATATTTTCTTGCGTTCTGTAGTTTGTCTTTTTACTTTCTTTATAATGTTTTTTGATGCACAGAAGTTTTTTTGTTTTTGTTATTTGTTCGTTTTATGAAGTCCAGTTTATCTTTTTCTTTTGTTGTTGGTGGTTTTAGTGCCGTATCTTAAGAACCCATTATCAAATCCAGTGTCATGAAAATTGTTTTTTGCGGTTATGTTTTTAGGTGTTTATAAATTTATGGAATTTACATCTTCTTAGTGGCGTTATTCCGTTCATTATTCCGTGATTTTTCTTTATCACTATTAATTTGTTATACCTCCACTTCTATTTTTTCTGATACTTATGTAACTTCACCAGCTTTCTTTTATTGCATGATATATTTTTCTAGCTCTTTGTTTTTTACTCTTCTGTGTGGTTTTGTTTTAGATGAATCTCTTGCATGTATAAACTTAATTTTTGTTTCTAAACCCAGTATGTAATCTCTGCCTTTTATTAGGTAAATTTAATTTAGCTACCTTTACTATGATTATTGATATATTTAGACTTGATTATTACTCTTTTAGGAGCCAAGGTAGCATAGTGGTTAAGTGCTTGGCTGCTAACTGAAAGGTTGGTGGTTTGAACCCACCAGCTGCTTCGTGGAAGAAGGATGTGGCAGTCTGCTTCTGTAAAGATTTACAGCCTTGGAAACCCTGTGGGGCAGTTCTGCTCTGTCCTATAGGGTCAGTATGACTCAGAATGAGCTTGATGGCAAAGGATATTACTCTTTTATTTTGCATTTTCTGCTTATTATTCATTTTATTTGCTTTTTTTTCTTTTATGTTGCCTTCTTTTTGATCGTTAATGTTTTCCATATTCTCTTTATTATTTTCTTTCTCTGCTGGATTGGAAGTTCTAGATTCTATTTCTACCCTTTTGGTGGTTATCCTTAATTTTAAACATACTTAACTATATATTATTTCTTAAACTGTCCAAACATATTCAGAATTTTTATCATCTTGCTTTGGCTTTCCATTGACCACAACTTCTCCATCTTGTTCTGCTTTTTTTAGTGGCGTATACATATATTTACCAACTTAAAAAAAATTGCTGGGATCTCATTGTGTCATGTATCCCACTGAGGTCATTTTTAGTGAGAATTTCTAAGGTTAAATCTATCAGAGGCATTGTATGGCCATTCCAAGAGGCAAAGAAATGTGGAAATGTGAGTATGCAACTTTTCACCTCTTTAATAGAGGGCAAAGAGGGAGGGAAGCATAATCTCTGTGGTTAAGAAGTTTCCATTTTTAAGCAGCAGAGGCAGACAAACATTACAATAAATAAATATGATACATTCAGAGAGTGATGAATGCTGTGGCTTGAGAAACAGGGGAGTATAATAGGAAGTTTCTGGGCTAGGGTAGGGGAGGACTATTTTAGGCAGGTTAATAGAGTTCTACATGAGGTGGTTATATTCGGGCTGAGACCTGAATGATGAAAAGGTGTCAGCCACATGAATATCTAAAGGAAGAAAGACCGGTAAATGCAAGGTCCCTGAGGGATCAGTGCATCTAGAGCAAAGTGGAGCAGAGAATTGTATAAAATTAAGTCAGAGCATGAAGGGCCTTGTGAACTAGATAAGGAGCTTAGATGTATGTGGACTGTGGGCTTTGGAGCTTTTTTCTGGCCCTTGGGACACTGGCATTGCCTTTTTGGAGACATATGGTATTTGGGCTAAAAATGCACAGGACATATGGGATATAGTTAATGGTACCTCACTAACTTCGCACAGTGGGAGTGACCCCCAAAGTAGGTATGACTTCTCTATTCAAACTCCAAACCTACAGCATCAATGTAATCATCATACACTTCTGACTCATACACACACGACAACAGCAATCATCTTTCACCTTCAACATCTTACGGGTAATGGTGCGCTCTTGCCCAAAACTGTTCTTATTAATTACTATGAGTGTTTATATTAACACTAGCTCTCACGTACTTACACAGCACTCTGGATTCTGTTTACTGCAGCAATCTTTTCCAAAACTCAGCCAGAGTTCTCTTCTGCTCCGTTTATCTGCCAGGAATTTTATTTGTATGCTTATCTTGCAACTTGGCATTTGACACCTATCAAAATGTCTCCTTCCATTAAAAACAGAGGTTGACCTTCAGGGCTAACATACATTTAGCTACATCTGTCTGGATCTTCTTACAGTTTCCTTTTAAATGCCTTCTAAGGCCCAGTAGCCAGTTTCCTCTTTTGGTCTAAGGTTACGCTATCCCTCGGCACCATCTTTGGGAAACCCCAAGTACCATCTTTGTGGAAGCTCTACATCCAATCCAATGCCTTGCACAGTGGAATGGTAATATCATGCAGTGATTTGAATGGAGCAGTTCATTAACTGCAGTGGTGTAATTGACCAGAAGACCTGTTCTTAGCTTTCCTCCACAGTGTTCATCTGAATTGAGAAAAAAAAAAAAAAAAAATCTGTGAAAGCAGGCAGTGCAGATAAAAGCATTTAAAGAGGGTGGGTTTCATCCTAAAAGTATAGAAATGTTTGGGGGTAAAAGATTATGGTATCTTGATTTTCTGCTAAAATGTTCCTTTAACAATTAATTTTGACAGTGCTTATTATAAATTCCTTCTGCCTCCAGATAATTAATTGCCTCAAGAGCTTTCTGGAATGGGAAACCCCATGATGTAGCTCCTTCATCGTCTATGCTGAGAAAAGTAATTATTTTGTATGTCCTTGAGCAGCTTCTATTCACATCACTCATGGCATTTCTTCCAAACCCTCACTGCTATGTAATACTCAATATTTAAGCAGAGAGTTGGGCAGGAAGTTTGAAGTCAGACTTCACAGCTTCCTTCATCACTTAACTGTGTAAGCTGAGGCAGGCTATGTAACCTTTCTGTGTCTTGGTTTTCTCTTCTGTAAATCTCGGTAAAAGGGATTTTGTGAAGATTGGTTGATCCATGCACTTAAAACAGACCTTGGCACATAACAAGTATTCAATAAACATTAACCGTTATTAGCATTTTTATGACAAATGCCCTACTCCTTCCCCATTAAATACTTGTAGAAAATGACTTAATGATTAATTCACAGCTTACAAAGTCCACCAAGCCTGAACTCTTTCATATTTTCATCTTTCCTCTCTTCCTAATGGTAGCTTCCACCATTCTTCTTTTTTATCTCCCATCTCAAAAAACAGGAGTCATTCCTCCACCCATAAATGATCAGCCAGCTGTGCACCAGATATAGTCTTCTCCAAAATCTTGTTCATAAATTATCCTCTCTTCCAAACATTCTCAACATTTCCCTCTTCAACGACTCTGATTCTGTTCCATAAATGGGCCTCTTATTTAAAAATAAGTCTCTTATTTTTTAAAAATCCTCTATGGAGCCCACTCTAGCTCCTGTGTATTTTCCTTTCTTTTATTTTCAGACTTTTAAAAAGATTAGTCAACACTCTCTCGTTTTCCAACTCCACTCTCCGCTCACTCCAGTAGTCTGGGTCTTGTTTCCATCTTCATAAATCCAATGAAAATGGTTTCAGTTAAGTTTTCCATTAAACTCCTCTAAAATTTGAACGAGTGGGATTTTTTTCAGTCTTTTTCTTACTTGAACTTTGAGTTGTTCACTGTCTCTATCCTGAAGCTCTCACTTTTTGGCATCTTGGTTACCCCTTTGGCTTCTCTAACTTCTCCTTTTAAGTATCTGTATTAGTTGTTTATTACCACATAACAAATTACCACAGCTTAAAACAACACCAAGTTATTATCTCACAGTTTCCATGGGTCAAGAGTCTGGTCATGGCCTAGCTGGATCCTCCTTTCAGGTTTCACAGAACTGAAATCAAGGTATCAGATGGGGCCATGCTCCTGTCTGAGGCTTGGGGTTCTCTTCTGAGCTCGTTCAGTTTGTTGGCCGAATTCAGTTCCCTGAGGCTGTAGAATTCCTGATGACTTCTATCTTTTTTGCCAGTGAGCATCTGCTACAGTTTCAAATCTCTCTCATTTCTTCTGCCTCTGACTCAGATCGAAAAGTTTCATGGGATTAGGTCAGGCCCACCCAACACAATCTCCCTAACTTAGTCAAGTGATTTGGGAGCTTAATTACATCTGTAAAATCTGTTCATGGTAGCATCTAGATTAGTATTTGAACAACTAAGAGAAAGTATGTACAATAGGGGAGGGTGGAGTCTTGGGGGCCACCTTAGAATACTGCTTACCCCAGTATCCTATGCTATCAACACTCAGAGGCATCCTTTGTGACAATTGACTAAACGTTGGTGCTCCCTATACTTCCAAATTTGAGCCCTTTCTTTTCTCTTTCCACATATTCACATGGATTATTTTATCTACTTCCATGCATTTAACTACCTTTTATACCATGCTAACCACAAAACCAATCTATCCTACCTACCTAGTTATTTCTTCTGAACTCCCTACCCATATTTCTAACTGCTTCCTAATAATGTTGTTGTTGTTAGGTACTGTCAAGTCAGTTCCAACTCATAGCGACCCCATGAACAACAGAATGAAACACTGCCGGGTCCTGTGCCATGCTCACAGTCGTTGCTATGCTTGAGCTCGTTGTTATGCTTGAGCTCATTGTTGCAGCCACTGTGTCAGTCCATCTTGTTGAGGGTCTTCCTCTTTTTTGCTGACCCTCTACTTTACCAAACACAATGTCCTTCTCCAGGGACTGATCCCTCCTGATAACAAGTCCAAAGTATGTGAGACATAGTCTTGCCATTCTTGCTTCAAAGGAGCATTCTAGTTGTACTTCTTCCAAGACAGATTTGTTGGTTCTTTTGGCAGTCCATTCGATAGTCTTTGCTAATATCCAGTAGGGACTTAAGGAAAACTCATTAATGCTTCCATAAACCAAAACCAAATCCGTTGCTGTCCAGTCACTTCTGATTCATGATAACCTCATGTGTTGCTGAGTAGAACAGCTCCATAGAGTTTTCTTGGCTGTAATCTTTATGGAAGCAGATCACCAGGCCTTTCTTCTGTGGCAGTGCTTGGTGGGTTCAAACTGCCAACCTGTGGTTAGTAGTTGAGGGCAAACTGTTTGCACCACCCAGGGACTTTAATGCTCCCCTACGCACACATAAAATAAGAACATGATTCTTCCTGTCAATTTTTCCCTGTCAAATGAGATCACCAAAACAGAAAATTTGGAACTTTGGTTAATATCTACTGAAGGTTGAGTACAGTTTAAGGACTTTTTTAAATTCATCACAAGTATTAACATTTAATCTTCCCAAAATCTCTATAGGGAAGGTGCTACTATTAGGAAAGCTTGCAACTTTTTTGTTTGTTTGTTTGTTTTTTTAACTTAGCCAGGTTATTATATCTAGTAAGTCTGGAGTCAAAGACAGCTGTCTCAAGACCCAAGCTCTTAAGCACTATGTATCTATGTTTCTTTCCCCATACCCCCTTGGACATTAAGTCCTATTAATTCTACCCCTGCGATATCTTTCAAACTAATTTACTTATCTCAAACTCTGCTTTCACAACCTTGATTCAGGACAACTGAAGGAAAATGGCAGATACCACTGGGGTGAACAGGATAATCCAAGGGCACTTAGTGGACCATCATACACCAGATTTCCTTGCTGCATGATTCAGATGTCCTTCCTAGAGTTTCAGTAACTGATAACCTTAACTACAAAACAAGCAAGGTCAATTTCTTGAGGTTATCAATTGAAAATAAATTCTCACATCAGAGAATTTTCAACCTTCCTCTGAGTTGCCAAGCTTACCTCCCTTCCTGGCTTGCACTTCTAATCATCTTCATGCGCTACCCCTGCTAAACCCGAGGATAAACTCCTGACCTCTTTGCTAGAGGTGCGAATGATGCCAGGGTTAGTGACTGCTCTGCGGTTTCCCAAAGCTCCTCCTCCCCAGACCGTGACAATTATTTGGATTCCGAGGTTGGGAAGCAGGACAGAGAACACTCTTGGGGTGCAGTTCGAAAAGGGGAAGGCGAACCCTGGGGGCTGGAGAGGCCGTGAGGGGGACCGGCGTGAGATGCAAAGCGTGGACTCTCTCCGTGATTCCCAGGCTGCTCAACTTGCCCCTGGTTCGCGTCTTCGGCTGGGTCGCCCGGAGCGCACCGCTGTCCACAGTGGGAGGTGCTGAAAGCAAGGAGCGGGCGCGGAGGCGGCGAGGCGGACAGCTCCTCGGAGCGCCCCCCTCCTGGCTCCGCGGCTCCTCCAGCCCTCCCCTCCTCCCGCAGCCATGTTCCACTCGCGGGGAGGGGTGGGGGAAGGGGAGACGGACCGGGGATCAGGGCGGAGAGAGCCAGCTCTGCCTCGGGGGAGGAGGGGATGAGAGTTGGGGGGAGCAGCTGGAGGAGGAGGAAGAGGCGGCGGCGGCGGCTAGCGAGGAGCCAACGCTGGGTCCTGCAGTAGGACTCTCGGGAGCCACCATCATGGTGAAGAGGAAGAGCTCTGAGGGCCAGGAGCAGGACAGCGGCCGCGGCATCCCCCTGCCCATCCAGACCTTCCTGTGGCGGCAAACAAGGTGAGGGGCGCAGAGGGCGCGCCGCGTGTCGCCCTGGGTTGGGGGCGCTCCTGGGGCGGTCCAAGTCGCTGCCTTCGCCGCCGCCGCCGCCGCCGAGGCCGCGCCACAGTCTGCAGTTCCCTCTCTGGGACTAGAAAGGAAGCCCTAACGCGCTTTTTTTTTTTTTTTTTAAATATATCAGTGAAGTTTGACGACAAGCAGATTGGCAGTTGTCAAATAAATACATACATTATTTAGGTGGCGGGAGGGGAGATAGCCTGGGAAGGGGCGGGGGAACTGGTGAAGATAATTATGACTGGCTGTGTCCCTGCGTCCAATTCCCTCTCCATCTCCTGCTGTAATTCCACTCCGTGACCTGTTGTTTTTCCAGCTCCTGTTTGGCGAATGTCTGCTATGCCCACTTGTTAACTATTTTTGCTTGGATTCAGCCAGTATAATCTTCCTGTCTAAAGCCCCCGCGGAGAATGATTTTTGATAAGGGATTGCTTTTTCCTGGAAAGGCCTAAAACCTCTTCCAATTAACAGAAAACAAGATTTTATTATTATTATTATTTTAGAGATTTAGTGGATAGGAAATTAGATTCCGGAAATCATGACCCACACGTCATATTTATTTTTCAGTTTTCAAGGTGACTGTGCACATCAGTGATGCACCACTTGTAACCTTTGGTGATTTAGATTCTGATTAAAAGTCTTCAGGATGAAAGTGGGCACAGAAGACCATCGAGATCCACATTTATTTCATATATATAAAATTGCACATGTAAAAGCATGTTCATCAGCTGTTCAACACCTGCTCATTAACAAGCTATAGGGAGACATGAAACTTGAGTTTCATAGAATCATGTCATGTTCCATGAAAATATGTCACAAGGATATTTTAATATATTTTTACTTACATTTATAACAAATGTCTCTCGGCTTTTCAGTGCATTTTTGAGGCCCAAACTGGGGAAGCAATATGAAGCCTCCTGCGTGGTATGTACTTTTCTCTGTTTAATGATTAATTCTGTACATTGTGCGGTAACCTGAGCTCAAACAAAGATGTTAAATCGTACTGACTGTATAAGCAAGTATTATTAAGCGCCTATATGCAAAGCACTGTTCTAGGTACTGGCGATAGGGTAACGATCAAAATAAACATAGAGTTCACCTTCTAGTGGGATAGGGCAGGCCATCATCAAATAAGTGAAAGACGTAGTAAGTCAGATGGTGATAAGCACTGTGGAGAAAAATTAAGCAAGAAAGGTGGGGGAGCATTAGAGGTAGGGGTTTCATTTTACAAGGGGTAATTGGGTAAGGTCTACCTGCTAACGTGACCCTTGGACAAAGATACGAGAGAAGGGAGGGAGAGAGAGAGTTGAGGGAAGAGCAGAGGGAACAGTTTGTCTAAAGGATCTCAGGTCACAGTGAAGATAAAATGGCAGGACTGGGAGAAGGGAGATCACTAGGAGAGGGCAGGGAGATAATGGAGAACCGGGTGATGGAGATCCTTGCCAGGCAAGTATGAAAAGTCAAATCCTTAACCAACAAAGCTGAGACTGTTATATAATGGAAATTCGTATGAAGAGCACCTATGAACAATTCAAACAAAGTAGTATGCAATTCTGAACTTGTATGCCTTGCATATGTTGTGCAAGCCTGAAAATGGAAAATAGAAAGTAATCATGGAAATAATGCTATTGATATTTAAGCAAAATAGAGTGCACTTGTTCTGAGTTCTAAGGCTACCCTATAACCTTACAAATTCCCATTTTACAGATTGAGCAAATAAGACGTAAAATCATCCAGCAAAATTGAAATAAAGTTTTCACAAATTTCATTAAAACTGGGAGCTCATGTAAAAGCCTTTACACTGCATATATTCTAGCCTAAAACTAATCGCATAAACATTTGGATATTGGCATGCATATTTGCAAATGGCTACATGAATATCTCTGTATTAAGGCATTTTGAAATGTATTAGGGCCACAAACTATGGTGGAAAGCTAACTGCAGATTTACTCACACTCACACGTAGACACTCAAGTAGGAACTAGTTTTGTTGCATCTCTTGCCTTTCAAAGTTGTCACAGAAATATCTTTATAATCTAACTTTCTTATAAAGATCTCATTTTTTTATTGTGCTTTAAGAGAAAATTTACAGTTCAAGTTAGTTTCTTATACAAAAATTTATACACACATTGTTATATGACCCTAGTTACTCTCCCTGTAATGTGACAGCACACTCCTCCTTTCCATCCCAGATTTCCTGTGTCCATTCAACCAGCTTCTGACACTTGTTGCCTTCTCATCTCATCTCTGGACAGGAGCTGCCTATTTAGTCTCATGTAGCTGCTTGAGCTAAGAAGCACTGTCTTTGCGAGTATCAATTTATGTCTTACAGTCCAGTCTAATCTTTGTCTGAAGAGTTGGCCTCGGGAATGGTTTCATTTCTGGGCTAACAGAGAGTCCGAGGGCCACATCTTCCAGAGTCCCTTCAGTCTCAGTCAGACCATTAAGTCTGATCTTTTTACTAGAATTTGAGTTCTGCACCCCACTTTTCTCCTGCTCCATCAGGGACTCTCTGTTGTGTTCCCTATCAGGATGGTCATTGGTAGTAGCCGGGCACCATCTAGTTCTTCTGGTTTCAGGCTGATGGAGTCTCTGGTTTTTGTCTCATGGGCTAATACTTTCCTTCTGTCTTTGGTGTTCTTCATTCACGTTTGCTCCAGGTGGGTTGGGACCAATTGATGCCTCTTAGATGGCCACTTGCTAGCTTTTAAGACCCCAGATGCCACTCACCAAAATGGTATGCAGACCATTTTCTTAGTAAACTTTGTTATGCCAGCTGACCTAGATGTCCCCTGAAACCATGGTCCCCAGACCACTGGCCCTGCTACTCTGTCCCTCGAAGTGTTTGGTTGTATTCAGGAAACTACTTAGCTTTTGGTTTAGTCCAGTTGTACTGACTTCCCCTTTATTGTGTGTTGTCCTTCCCTTCACCTAAGATAATTCTTATCTACTATCTAGTTAGCAAATACCCATCTCCCACCCTCCCCACCTTCATAACCATCAAAGAATGTTTTCTGCTTTGTTTAAACCTTCTTATAAACATCTTTTAATAAAGTTTGTTGTTGTGCTTAGTTTATATCAGAGTGATTTGACAATTAAAATCTATGAGCCTTCCTTAAACCATGCTGACACTTAGCCTAGCTTAGAATAGTCCTGACTTTTCTCTGTTCTTGGTTAAGATATGTTTAACATTTTTAATGTAGTCATAAAATATCACATAGCTAAATCACTTTTCATGTATATGAAACATCGTATATACCAATATATGTTGTTGTTAAGTGCCACAGAGTCAGTTCTGACTCAGTGACCCTGTGTACAACAGAATGAAACACTGCCCAGTCTTGCACCATCCTTACAATCATTGCTAAGTTTGAGCCCATTGTTGCATCCACTGTGTCAATCCATCTCATTGAGGGTCTTCCTCTTTTTTGCTGACCTTCTACTTCACCAAGCATGATGTCCTTCTCCAGGGACTGGTCCTTCCTGATCACATGTCCAAAGTAAGTGAGATGAAGTCTTGTCATCCTCACTTCTAAGGAGCATTCTGGCTGTTCTTCTTCTAAGACAGATTTGTTCATTCTTTTGGCAGTCCATGGATAGTCAATATTCTTCACCAACACCATAATTCAAATACATCAATTCTTATTTTGTCTTCCTTATTCATTGTCCAGCTTTCACATCCTTATGAGGCGATCGAAAATATCATGGCTTAGGTCAGGCTCACCTTAGTCCTCAAAGTGACATATTTGCTTTTAAACACTTTAAAGAGGTCTTTTGCAGCAGAATTTTCCAGTGCAATATGTCATTTGATTTCCTGACTGCTACTTCCATGGGCATTGATTGTTGATCCAAGTAAAATGAAATCCTTGACAACTTCGATATTTTTTCTGTTTATCGTGATGTTGCTTATTGGTCCAGTTGTAAGGAGTTTTGTTTTCTTTATGTTGACGTGTAATCCATACTAAGGCTGTGGTCTTTGATCTTCATCAGTAAGTGCTTCAAGTCCTCTTCACTTTCAGCAAGCGAAGTTGTGTCATCTGCATATTGGAGGTTGTTAATGAGGCTTCCTCCAATCCTGATGCCCCATTCTTCTTCATATAGTCCAGTTTGTACGATTATTTGCTCAGCATACAGATTGGATAAGTACCAATATAAACCAAGCACCAGTCAGGTTCTGTTCATATAAACAGGAATATAGCAAATATAGCAAGGCTTTCCTAGGGTTTAAAAAATTATAAAAAGTTGTATTAGTAACATTTAAGAAGAAAATTGCATTAACTACCCAGAGCTCCCTAAGATTATGACATGACTAACTTATCCTCCAAAATGCATTCACTAAGACTGTATAAGTCTTTATAATCTTTTAATGTCTAACATACTCAACCTGTGATTAATGAATACTTCAGACACCTGAAGGCTGAGGAATTTAAAAGTATTTGGATCTCCATCACCAGCATATCTAAAGGCATTTACTTTGTTTCTTAAAATGTAAGACTCCATCCCTGATTGTGTTCCTTACCCAAACCTCAGTGTGCCTTTAATTATGAAGGTTATTTTTTTTTTTTTAAGTATATAAGCAAATAGGTTTCTTTGCAAAATCTCTGTATTAAACCATGTGTTTTTTCAGGCATCC
This sequence comes from Dugong dugon, assembly GCA_030035585.1. NCBI lineage: Eukaryota > Metazoa > Chordata > Mammalia > Sirenia > Dugongidae > Dugong > Dugong dugon. Next base: position 172,237,065 of record CM057461.1, read on the forward strand.
TGATAATTCAGTAATACAGTTTGAACGTTTGGAACTTGTATGATGATCACTCTACAGGACACATACTATTTTCTTCACCGTAGGGGCATCAAGTGCCAGTCAGGGTCTGTTCATACAAGTCAAATGTTTATTAACTTTATTCTAATATTTAGTAACCCCTCGTTTCCCAACATTGACAATTTCACTTTGCTCTGCAGTTGGATGACTCAGCAACATTTTACAAAATATTACTTACAAATATCTCATGAAGTTAAATGTGTTGTATTCTTTGTCAGAGAAAGCTTATTTTGATGGAAATAAAAATCATGTAGTAATTTAAGTGATATACATTGGCTCAAAAGCCTGGTAGATGACAGGAAACTATCACCGACCAATTGACTTGCATATCAGCGTATATAGTAAAATACAATGTGAACATACCCTAAAGAACTTAGTGTCTTGAGGTATGTGGTACCTTGGTGTTTATTTCTCCACCAGTTAGAATCTCTATTTCCTTATGTTACATGCTTTGTTTTTGTATCTGCAGTCCTTTGAACGAGTGTTGGTAGAAAACAAACTGCATGGCCTCTCTCCAGCCCTCTCTGAAGCCATCCAGAGCATTTCCAGATGGGAGCTGGTGCAAGCCGCTTTGCCTCATGTCCTCCACTGCACTGCAACCCTACTTTCAAACAGGAACAAACTAGGTTGGTGCTACTGCATTACTTCTTGATGGCATTCCATTGTCCTTTGTGTCAGTATTCCCATCCGCAGTATTTACTGAGTACCCAAAAAGCAAACCAAACATGTTGCCATCAGGTTGATTCTGACTCATAGCAACCCTATAGGACAGAGTAGAACTACTCCATAGGGTTTCCAAGGAGCAGCTGGTGGATTTGAACTGCCAACCTTTTGGTTAGCAGCTGAACTCTTAACCACCACACCACCAGGCCTCCATGTATTGAGTACTTAACCATTTTTCCAGCAACTTTGCCCATGTTATCTCATTTAATTCTCATGGTTCCATCACATTGGTTCCACTATTACCTCCATTTTGCCAGTGATGAAACTAGCTCTTTTTTTTTTTTTTGAAACTAGCTATTTTGTTTTTAACTTTTTAAATAAATTTTACAAGTAATACTTGAATATATTCTTTTTATAACATTAAAATATTATAAGAAGCTAACAACTCTCACATCGAGTTGAGTCCTAGTTTGGGTTGTCCCTTTTGTCTTTTCAGTTCCCAGAGCAAACACTTTTATGAATTTGGCATATATCCTTTCAGGCTTTCCCAACTTCGTGGTACTCTGTGCGTGTGTGTGTGTGCGCGTGTGTGTGTGTGCACATACGTGCATGTGCATAAAGGTTGCTTTTCTTTTTGCATTATTTTGCAGATTGCTTTTCTCACACGGCAATATGCACATGCTCTTCTCTGTCCCACTCCCTCCCCTCATTTGTGTCTCTGTTCAAATGTTACCTCTATAGAGAGGCCTTTCCTGGTCACACTGTCTAAATTATAATGGTTGTTATCTTCAGAGCCTATACTCTTAACCACTATACTGACTATTTGGGAATATATATACAGGAATCTGACTACTGACAGCATATCATTCTGCAGGGATCACAGCCAGTTAGGAAGCCCAGAAAAAGAAGAATGAGCCCTGCCAGCAGCAACGGTAAGAAGTATAGAAAAGTGTTAGTGTCTCCCAGGAAACTGAGCCACAGAGCAGAGCAGGAATGTTCTTTCCAAACTCAGAGTCGACGCCCATTGTTCCGGGCACAGAGTTTGCCTTAACCTCGCTATATGGTTGTCTTATGCAGGCCACCAGGATAAACTGGGTGTTGCTGAGACAAAGCTCCTTCACACCCTGCACTGGATGCTCCTGGAAGCCCCCCAGGACTGCAACAGCGAGCATTTTGGGGGCACTGACCGAGGCTCCAGCTGGGGTGGCAGCAGTAGTGCTTTCATACACCAGGTTGAAAACCAGGGTTCCCCAGGGCCGCCTTGCCAAAGCAGTACCAATGACGAAGAAGAGAACAACCGAAGGAAGATTTTCCAGAACTCCATGGCTACTGTGGAGCTCTTTGTGTTTCTGTTTGCTCCTCTGGTACACAGAATCAAGGTAAGGAGAAAGCTGGCATTGGGACTGCGGTGGGGTGGAAATGAGGTGCAAATGGGCTTCAAATGATATTTCAATATTTGGAATACATGTCTGTTGATGATCTTAAAGCAAGCCAAGACAGGGAGAGATTTATTTCTATGTTAAACTGCTAAACATAATTCCAAAAACACAGATCTCTACATATTATTTGCCTACTTAAAAATCTTCAGTGGTTCGCCATCTGCCACAAGATAATACCCAACATATTAAACATGGCATATAAGCGCAAGCATGATCTGGGGCTGAAGTTCCTTTCTCAGTTTATCTCCTGCCAGTCCCTATTGGACGCCTCGTGATCCAGCCCCATAGGAGCCATTGCCTGATATGCCTTTACTGTTTGCTCTGCCCCCCTTTCCCTCCTCTGTTCTTCTCACGGGACTTCAAACCCCAACTCTAATGTTATCATTTCTCTGAAACTTTTCCTCTGATCTCCTTATGTAGATGTAACCACTATGCCCTCTGTGTGTCTATAGCGTTTTGTAAATATCTCTATTATAATGAATGATCTAGATCAGGAGTTTTAATTTTTTATGTGCTATGGACTTATTGACAGTTTGGTATAGCCTACAAATTTATTTGTGATGTATTTTTAGGTGTATAAAATACAAAACATAGGATTAGAAGGAAACCTGTATTAAAATACAATTATATCCATGTGCCCCTGAGACCTAGAGGAGATATTATAAATTGAAATCACAGTGCCACCACTTTTTAGCTGTATGATTTTGGTGATATTTCTTAACCTCTCTGATGCTCAATTGCATAAAATTATAGATACCTCTAACAAAGGGTAAATATATGTGACACCACATAGTACAGTTCAAACACATGGAAATACCTCAGTAACTATTTGTTGCTTCTGTGCATGAATAAATAGCAGTATCCCATCTAAATGCTGGAATGAGAGATAAGAAGGAATTAATATGCACAACAGTTCTGCCTTATAATAGAATGTTGCAATCTTAATGAATGGGTGTTTCAAATTAACAGTATGTGTATAAACGTGGTTATGACCGTTAACAACCATTATGAGGGAGATGGACTAACTGGTCTTTTCTCCTGTTTTATTTTTAGTTAAAATCACTTTCTATTGACTCTGTTCCATTTCTGGTGGGGATAGAATGAAATTACCTATAAATTCCAAAAGGCTTCTCATGCACTGGCCACATTGTCCACCAAACATACTAAATTTTTTCAAATGTTGTTAATCAAATTAAATGCTCTTCAAAAATCTTTTAACTTTCCATTTAAAGGTTACACTTTTGGAAAGGTTACGCTTTTTTATAGGTTTTATAAAGGTTACACTTAATGGAAAGCATTACTCTTAACTGAGACCATTCCCCTGGCCCCTGCCCACCTCTTCAGCCTCTTCTCCCCCTATCTCACTAGCCTGTCCCTTGTTCACTAACATCCAGGCTCACGAGAGGCTCGCTGTCAGACACCTTGACACCTCAGGTTCCTCAGCCTTCTGGTCTTTGAACTGGTTTTTCTTTCGACTTGGAACGCTTTCCCTGCCCCTACCCTCCACTCCCAGATTTTCACGTGAATGTGTCCTTCTTATCGATTTACTCACAACTCAAATGTCTCCACCTAAGAGAGAGCTTCCCTGGCTACTTTAGTGGCACTAGCACATTACTTTTTTCCCTCTTAGCACTTCTCAGTGCCTGACATAATTTTATGTGTTTGTATACGTGTTTACTGCCCTCTACATCCACTAGAACAGAGTTTCCTTGAGCAAAGAGACTCTGCCTGTCCAGTTCACATCTCTCTCTCTAGGGTCTAGAATAGTGCCTGGCTTTCATCAGACACTGAATAAATATTAGATGACAGACTCACTGACTGAACCCAAGTTACCATCAGAGCTATTTTAGGTGCCAAAAGTAGAATTACGTTTGTTAAACAGTCTTTAAAATGGAGTGAGAAGAAAAGAAGTCTCCTGGGAAAAAAAGAAAAAAAAAAAAAGACTACCCACAAAGAAGTCTGTTGAGAAACATTCTCTACAGTTGGAAAAATGTGGACATATAAAGGTATCTAATGTGGCTGTAATTTTATTTGGAGGGTGTAGCTGAGAGTTCACGTTTTGGAAACAGACAGGCTTGTGTCTGAGTCCAATGCCTGCTCCTTCCTACTGTGCAACATCAAACATTTAACTTAAGTCTCATTTTCTCATGCATAAATTGGACATAAGATTAATACTTTTTAAATGGGGCATTGTGAGGATTAAATAAGTTAAGGTACTCAACCTGACAGATAGAAATTCATTTACAAATCTTAGTTGCTTTCAGTGTTGGCATTTTACTGATAGTTAGTATTATGTATGATGAGTAGAAAGGGAGCCAGGTCTTCTTTCAGGAGAGACGAAATAGATAGTTGAGGAGAACTGGCCTCAGACTCGCAGATTTAGTCATGGCCTAGGAAGGCTTTGACTCTGATGAAGAAAAGCAACTTGAGTTAGGTTTGAACCCACCCAGTGACACCATGGGAAAAAGGCCTGGCAATTTGGTTCTGTAAAGGTTAGAGCAAAGAAAACCCTATGGATCAGTTCTACTCTGTAACACATGGGGTTTCCGTGAGTCAGAATCGACTTGATGGCAACAGGTTTGGATTTTTTTTCTTTTTTAAATTTGGTAGTAAGCAAGCCCTGATGGCACAGTGGTTAAGAGTTCAGCTGCTAACTAAAAGGTCGGCAGTTCAAATCCACCAGCCACTCTTTGGAAACCCTATGGGGCAGTTCTACTCTGTCCAGTAGGGTTGCTATGAGTTGGAATGGACTCAATGAAAACAAGTTGAGTAGTAAACATATTTAGAATCCCTTCATGCTAGCATGGAAACAGGCTTTTAGCAAAAACAAAAAATACATGTAAAATCTGGGTTTGTTGATTCTACCAGTGTTTATACCTTTCTAGACCACCTGCCCCTCGACTATTTGAGTGATGAAGAGTGTCTTCTCCAGCTACCGAGTTTCTAGTCATGTGTATGCATATACCTAGCTTTGGGTAACCCATTAGAGAGGACTCTAGAAGAGGAATTAGGATCCCAGAATGTATGCACTCAGTCAAATTAAGACGACTTATAAAGGAACATACCAACACAAGAGGAGGTCATAAGTGTTGCAGTTATTCAAGTCTGCAGTCGGTTGCCTTGATTTTATTTGAGGAAGCATTTAATGCCCTTTTAATAAACAATTATGCATTGATGCTCCAGGAAAATTGCACAGAACAGGGAAATTTTGATTTGTCTTCAAGAAATATACAATCTAGTTGGAGATATATGAACTAAAATAAAATGATGACAGTATCAGGCACTGCTAAGTGTCACATTGATAGAGCAGATAATAAAGACCAAGATTTCAGTACAAGAGAGCTCACTTCTTGAGTGTGGAGGTACTGCAATTTCCAGTGAAACTTTGCTTGTGTCAAGGTTACTTATAAGAAATCTAAAAAAGAACAGAAACTATGAAATAATTGAAACCAGTCCTATTGAGGTTTGGCTTCCTCTGTTTCTGGAGACAAGTGTGATAAGATTTGCCTGCTGGATCTAACACCATGTTTAATACCATTCAGACTTCTGCCTGTCCATTTCAAGAGAATTCAGGTGACTATCCCCTTAACTGAGATCTCTGTGAGTAGTTGCTTACTCAATGTTTCTATTGAATGTTTAACTGAATGCCTAACAGGCATCTCAAAATTAACATGTCTAAAACTAGGCTCCTGATAGTCTCCAAATCTGTTCCTTCTTCATGTTCCCCATCTTTATCAATGTCAAAGCAAAAAATCTTTGACTTCTTTTTCTCTCACACTCCACTTCTAGTTGGTAAACATATTCTGTAAGATGTATCTTCAATGTGTTCAGAATCTACCACTTCTCATTTTGCCTGCTATTACACCCTTGTCTAATCATCTTCCAACTAGATGATAACAATACATCCTCAGTGATCTTCCCTTCCAGCATTGCCCTTTTCAAACTGTTCTCAGTGGCCTGAGTGATCCTATTAAAAAATAATTCCAGTAACGCCACCCCATTACTCAAAACCTTCCGGTACCTTTCTAGCTTTCCATCTATATTATCTGACATTCCATAAATCTTTGCCTTTAATTTTTTCTCCTCTTCCTTTGTTCATTTAACTGCAGACACACAGTCTCCTGGCTGTTTCCTGACACACTAGGCCTACTTAGGGCCTTTGCACTTGCTGATCCGTTTTCATGGATTGTTCTTCTTGGAGGTATCCACATGGCTATTCCTTCATCTCATTCAAACTCTTATTCAAAATTCACTTTCACAATAAGGCTCTCCCTGGCCGTCCTGTCTGAAATATCAACACCTTGCTTTATACTTCCCTTTGCCTGCTTTACTTCTCCTCCTCTGCACTATTACAGCCAGGATTTTTAGTGCTTTGTTCACTGTTGTATTTTAGCTCCGAAAATGGCACAGTAGCCAAAAAGTGGAAACAATATAAATGCCCATCAGCAAATGAATGGATAAAAACAAAGTCTGACGTAGATCCATGTTACTCGGCCATAGAGAGAAATGAAGTTTGGATACATGCTATAACCTAGAGGGACCTTGAAAAGACGATGCTGAATGAAATCAAACAGCCACAAAAAACGTACATTGTATGATGCCACTTATACGAAACATCTAGAATAGGGAAAGGTATAAAGACCAAAGTTGATTCGTTTTTACCAGGGGTGGGAGATGGGGAGAAATGGGGAGTCATTGCTTAGAGGGCTCTGAGCTGTTAAGGGCAATGGAAAAATTTGGAAGCAGATAGTGGTGATAATGAACAACATGATGGATGTAATTCATGTCATCAAATTGTACACGTACAAAAATGTAGAAATGGTAAATGTTTTGTTACATATATACTTACTACAATAAAAAAAAAAAGCTAATGATTCTAATGGTTGACCGTTAGCGTTTCCTCTTCTAGAAAAAAAAATAGTGCTAGGTACATAGTTGGTGCTTTATAAATATTTGTGGAATGAATGTTGAATAAATTTGGCCAAATGCTTTGCATGCTTTCCTAATACTTCATCGGGGAGTCCAAGAGGCTCTCCCATTGCAGGCTGTGCCATGGCTTTGCTGCTAAGTGGTGCTAGGACTAAAGTCTAGTCTAGCTTTACAGAAAGGCTCTTTCCACCAATGTGCAAATGTATTCAGGGATTTCATCAACTTTTGCAGCTGAAACCTCCTTTGACATTGAGTTACATTGACCTTTAGAGTCACTTTTCTTTTCTTCTTTTTTTCCAATTTCTTTCGTGCTTTTATCCTTCTAGCTCGTTAGTTTTATGTTTTGTTTTGTTTTTTTAATTGTGCTTTAGGTGAAAGTATACAGCTCAAGTTAATTTCTCATACAAAAATTTAAACCCATATTGCTATGTGACACTGGTTTCAATCCCTATAATGTGACAGCACACTCCCTCTTTCCACCCTGAGTTTCCCTTGTCCATCCAACCAGCTCCTGTCCCTTCCTGCCTTCTCATCCTGCCTCCGGACAGGAGCCCCCTATCTGGTCTCATGTGTGTGCTTGAACTAAGAAGCACACCCTTCATGAATATTATTTTATGTTTTATAGTCCAGTCTAATCTTTGAAGAGTGTAATTTCGGAATGGTTTTAATTCTGGGTTACCAGAGCATCTGGGGGGCATGGCTTTGGGGGTTCCTCCATTCTCAGTCAGACCATTAAGTCTGGTCTTTTTATGTGAATTTGAGTTCTGCTCCATACTTTTCTCCTGCTCCATCAGGGACTCTCTGTTGTCTTCCCTGTCAGGACAGTCATTGGTGGTAGCCAGGCACCATCTAGTTCTTCTGGTCTCAGGCTGACGGAGTCTCTGGTTTATGTGACCCTTTTGTCTCTTTGGGCTAATATTTTCCTTGTGTCTTTGGTGTCCTTCATTCTCCTTTGCTCCAAATGGGTTGGGACCAATCGATGTATTTTAGATGACCACTCCCAAGCTTTTAAGACTCCAGACACCAATGACCAAAGTGGGACACAGAATAGTTTCTTAATAAACTTTGTTTAGATGTCCCCTGAAGCCATGGTCCCCAGATGCCAGCCCCTGCTACTCTGTCCCTTGAAGTGTCTGGTTGTGTTCAGGAAACTTCTTAGGTTTGGTTTAGTCCAGCTGTGCTGACTTCCCTTGTATTGTGTGTTGTCCTTCCCTTCACATAAGATAATTCTTGTCTACTGTCTAGTTAGTGAATTCCCCTCTCTCTCCCTCCCGACCCTCATAACCATCAAATAATTTTTTCTTCTGCATTTAAACCTTTTCTTGAATTCTTATAATAGTGGTCTTATACAATATTTGTCCTTTTGTGACTGACTAAATTCACTCTGCATAATGTCTTCCTGATTCCTCCATGTTATAAGATGTTTAATGGCTTCATTGTTGTTCTTTATCGTTGGGTAGTGTTCCATTGTGTGAATATACCATAATTTGTTTACACATTCTTCCATTGATGGGCACTTAGGTTGTTTCCATCTTTTTGCTGTCGTGAACAGTGCTGCAGTGAAAATGGGTGTGCATATATCTATTTGTGTGACGGCTCTTATTTTTCTAGGATATATTCCAAGGAGTGGGATTGCTGGATCATATGGTACTTCTGTTTCTAGCTTTTTAAGGAAGTGTCAAATCAATTTCCAAAGTGGTTGTACCGTTTTACATTCCTACCAACAGTGTATAAGTGTTCCAGTCTCTCCACAACATCTCCAACATTACTTATTTTGTGTTTTTTGGATAATGCTAGCCTTGTCGGGGTGAGAAGATATCTCATTGTAGTTTTGATTTGCATTTCTCTAGTGGCTAATGATTATGAGCATTTCCTCATGTATCTGTTGTCTGCCTGAATGTCTTCTTTGGTGAAGTGCCTGTTCATATCCTTTGCCCATTTTTTAATTGGGTTATTTGTCTTTTTGTTGTTGAGGTTTTGCAGTATCTTATAGATTTTAGAGATTAGACGCTCATCGGATATGTCATAGCCAAAAATTTTTTCCCAGTCTGTAGGTTGTCTTTTTACTCTTTTGGTGAAGTCTTTTGATGAGCATAAGTGTTTGATTTTTAGGAGCTCCAGGTTATCTAGTTTACTCTTCTGATGTTTGTGCAGTGTTAGTTACAATTTGTATTCTGTATATGCCATGTATTAGGGCTCCTAGCGTTATCCCTATTTTTTCTTCCATGATCTTTATCATTTTAGATTTTCTATTTAGGTCTTTGATCCATGGTGTGAGGTATGGGTCTAGTTTCATTTTTTTGCCGATGGATATCCAGTTATGCCGGCACTATTTGTTAAAGAGACTGTCTTTTCCCCATTTAATGGACTTTGAGCCTTTGTCAAATATCAGCTGCTCATAGGTGGATGAATTTAGGTCTGGATTCTCAATTCTGTTCCATTGGTCTATACATCTGTTGTTTTACCAGTACCAGGCTGTTTTGACTACCATGGCAGTATAATAGGTTCTAAAATCAAGTCATGTGAGGCCTCCCACTTTGTTCTTCTCTTTGGTAATGCTTTACTTATCTGGAGTAGCTCAGTAGTTTTCAACCATGGTTGATAATGGGAAGCTTTTAAAAACCTCACAGAGATTCTAATTTAATTATTCTGGATTGGGGCAGGCCTCCTGTGTTTTAAAAGTTCCCAAGGTGATTCTAATGTACAAACCAGGGTTGGAAACTACAGCCCTGGTGAATTCCCAGTGTCAGCTGCATTCATTATTCTGAGATCACATTCTCTGCAAACAACTTTACATTATTTTGATGGAAGTTGTTTAAAATATAATAACTGAGTTGTTTAAAATGTAACCTCAGAATGTCATGTATTTGGACTCATAAACTATGAGACTGTATTTGAAACACCTCAGCCTCTGGAAAGGATCCAATGATGGAAGCCGAGAATGATGGAAGCAGACCTTCAGTTATAGATAAACTAAGGGAGCAGGCATTATAGAGTCAGCACAATTTAGCAAGGACTTATTGAGCATCTATTGTGCATTTCTAATTCCTGTTGTATGGAGCACTGTAATGATGCCAGGGACTGCAGGAGGGAGTAGGGGTAAAGGATGTCAAATATATTCCCTCCCTCAAAGAATTAAAAATTGTTGGGGAGGCAACACTATAACACTACAATATTATTTGACCCTATGAAGGGTCAAAATGTATGTATTTGATTCCCACGAATGAAACAATGAGAGTTAAACAAAACAGCCAGCATCTAACAATGAGGGAGAAAGGAGGAAAATTAAATAATTGAGACAGATGATAACCAAAAGGAGCCCTGGTGGCGTAGCAGTTATAAGTGCTTGACTGCCAACCGAAAGGTTGTTGGTTCCAACCCACTAGCCACTACAAGGGAGAAAGATGTGGCAGTCTACTTCTGTAAAGACTGGCGTCCTACAGGGTTGATTTGAGTTGGAATTAACTTGACTGCAGTGAGTTTTGGTTTTGGTTTAATGACAGCCAAAAGTAAAGAGCTCTGCGTAGACACTTAAACAGACCTCGATCACAGCAAACATAAAACAATAGTGTGTGAAGTCCATGTTTTGCTCAAAACTGCATTTTGATCTATCATTAATTTTGCATAAAGCAAACCACCATGATTTCCATAATTGCAATGATAAATTGGTGGCATTGGTTTACACTAGAAACACTCACGTGAATGATGAAAGAATATTTGACAGATCAACCCGCCCTGAACACAATCTTGTGAATGATGTTAAATAACTCCTGCCTCACCTGGTCCCTGCAACAAGTTCTTATAAGCCAATTCTTAGACATAGATCTTCTTTTCTCCCAGGAATCTGACCTCACATTCCGACTGGCCAGTGGGCTTGTTATATGGCAGCCCATGTGGGAGCACAGGCAGCCCGAAGTCTCTGGTTTTACAGCGCTGGTGAAACCCGTCAGGAACATCATTACAGGTTTGTGACTCAGATGCCCAATAGGACAGTGTTAGCAGACTCCCTTGTGCCTGGGAGTGAAGGTGTTGGGATAATATGCCCTTAAGAAGCCAAGAAGCAGCACATTTCTCCAGGGAGTTATCTAGGTGTCTCCAGTAGATACATGAGAAGAAACTATAAACCAGGAGCACATGCTGTTGTGTGACTTTGGGTAAGTCACTTAAAATTCATGTGCCTCAGTTTCCTCATCTGTAAAATGATAATAGTACTTTTCTTGTGTAGTTGTTATGAGGAATAAATAAGTTTTATGCAAAACTGCTTAAAAGAATGTCTGGCACACAATAAGTTGTATATACAAGGTAGTTATCGGTAGTTGTTATTATTATATCATCATGATTATGATAGATGGAATAGGGGCTCCTTAACAACCTCATCTTAGTGTTTTATTCCTATTGAACATTTCAGTTCAGGAATTGCCTAAGGAGATGATCCTACTGTTGAATTATAGGAAGAATACAACATGATAGGTTGAAAAGGGCATGGTAGGCACATGCTTCACCCCAGATCTACCTCTACTGTGTAATAACCACTCCCAACATTTCCGTTTCTGTTAAATGGAGATAATAATGTCCCCTCAAAGGTTTTTTTTTTTTTGTACTAGACTATTAACCTGAAGTTTGGCAGTTAGAACCCACCCAGCCCGGCAATCTGCTTCCGTTAAGATTACAGCCAAGAAAACCTTATGCATAAGACAATACACAATACTGGGGAAGCCAGCACATCTTATACAAGGCAAGGTCATGGAAGTTCCTTAGACACGTCCAAACTCCCTGAGGGACCGAATTGCTGGGCTGAGGGCTTTGGGGACCATGGTCTCGGGGAACATCTAGCTCAATTGGCATAGCATAGTTTATAAAGAAAATGTTTTACATTCTACTTTGGTGAGTAGCATCTGGGGTCTTAAAAGACTGTAATCTGCCATCTAAGATACTCCACTGGTCTCACCCCTTCAGGAGCAAGGGAGAATGAAGAAAACTAATAATACAAGGGAAAAATTAGTCCAAAGGACTAATGGACCACAACTACTACAGCCTCCAGCAGACTGAGTCCAGCACAGCTAGATGGTGCCTGGCTACCATCACTGACAGCTCTCACAGGGATCACAATAGAGGGTCCTGGACAGAGCTGGAGAAAAATGAAGAACAGAATTCCAACGCACAAAAAAAGACCAAACTTACTGTCCTGACAGAGACTAGAGAACCTGGAGAGTATGGCCCCCGGACACCCTTTTATCTCAGTAATGAAGTCATTCCTCAGGTTCACCCTTCAGCCAAAGATTAGACAGGCCTGTAAAATGAAATGAGACAAAAGGGGCACACCAGCCCTGGGGCAAGGACTAGAAGGCAGGAGGGGACAGATAAGCTGGTAATGGGGAACCCAAGATCGAGAAGGGAGAGTGTTGACATGTCGTGGGGTTGTTAACCAATGTCATAAAACAATTTGTGTACTAACTGTTTAATGATAAGCTAGTTTGTTCTGTAAACCTTCATCTAAAGTACAATAAAAAAATAAAAAAGAAAAGAAAGGGAGAGTGTTGACATGTCCTGGGGTTGGCAACCAATGTCACAGAACAAATATGTATATCAATTGTTTAATGAGAAACTAATTTGCTCTGTAAACTTTCATCTAAAGTATAATAAAAAAAAAAAAAAGAAAAGAAAAGAAAACCTTATGCAACAGTTCTACTTTGTAACACATGGGGTTGCCATGAGTCAGAATTGATTTGATGGCAATAGGTTTTTGTGTTTTTCCCGGAAGTGTTTCTTAGTGAGGAGTAAAATGAGAATTCACATAAAATGCTCATTTATAGTGAGTGTGTAATAAATTCCATCCTTCCATTCCCAACCTTCTTTTAGTGTCAATAACAAAAATAAAAAAGAGATAAATTGTAGGAAACCTATAACCCATTGCTGTCGAGTCAATTCCGACTCATAGTGACCCTATAGGACAGAGTAGAATTGCCCCACAGGGTTCCCAAGCTGTAATCTTTACAGAAGCAGACTTCCACATCTTTCTCCTGTGGAGGACATGATGAATTTGAACCACTGAACTTTCAGTTAACAGCCTAGTGCTTAACCATAGCCCACTGAGCCACCAGGGCTCCTTGAGAAATCTATAGAGGCATAAAATTTTTTAAATCTATGTGTGTGTATTTTTAAATATATACTTATATACATAGATGTATGTACACATATATATATAGTTTGCTTACTTCGTATAGTTTTTCTGCAGACAGTAGGAGATTTATGCATGTAAAAGTTCTTTGTAAAGGGAAGGAAATTATAAACATGTTTTTACATACTTTTTCCCCCTATATCTCAATGCCAGCTTGCTAGCTATGTTAAGAAATTTTTTAAACTGAGGTGTGAAATATTATGCATATATGTGATAAGATACTTATGGTACAAATCATATTTACTGTAATTATTCAAAAGTAAGATGAACTTTTTTCATATATAATACAAGTATATTAACCTCACAGCTATAACTAAAATATATGCAAAACATTAACTATTGAAATAAACGACGTGTAAAAATAAGTCTTTCATAATGTTCAGATATCAAGCGACCAACTAGGTAAAAGTGTCATAGCCAGAAATGACCTACTTCAGATTCCATGGATAAAATGAGGTTGATTTCCTTGGAATAAAACAATGAGAGCAAAGATAGAACAAATGTAAGAGGTTAAAAAAAACTTAAAACAATAGAAACAAGATAGAATAAGGAAAATTATTAGTGAAAAAACCATGTATCTTACGGTATGTTGATTTTATAAAGACATTTAATTTTTTTAAGTTTTTCTGTATGAATGGGAGATCACTTCAGATTTAGGTCTCTGCCTCTTTATTTAATTAGTATGTAAACCATTTAGCACATACATAAGAACTAGTAAGAAATCATGTCCTTGTTTCCCTCCATGGAAGCACCTGTGCTATTCGCCTCACCATCCCTTTGCTTCTGGATGATACTCACAGAGGGTTCCTTTCCCCTCTGCCTGATGCCTGTGAACTTGAAATGGTGCCCAGCATCTGATGAGAAATTAGACTCAGCTTAGACAGCATGGCCAGGAGAAAAGCGGTGGCACATGGTGAAACTCTCCTGGTCCCTCAGGACCTTGGAAAATCACCTTCCTTCTTAGCACAAATTTCCTCAAAATTTAAATGAGGCATGGCCCTCCTAGCTTCCCACTGTCCCTGGCATTCAAGTAAAGATGGAACGGATTTAAATTTTATCTCAGAGGTAGCTTAATGCGGTAGTTAAAGCACTGACTCTGGAGTCAGAACACCAAGAGTCAAATGACCTTGGGCAAGTTAAACTTCCTGTGCCTCAGTTTCTACATCTGTGAAATGGGTCTAGTAGTTTACCAACATCACAGGGTTATTGTCAGGGTTAAATGAACTGACCTATGTAAAATGCTTAGAACAGGACTTTGCACATATTAGGTACTATGTAGATGCTATCTATTATTATTATTTTGAGTATTATCAGATATTTAGAACCTTAATCTACTGAGTCATACTGAAGAGATGCCTATCCACATTGATAACCTAGAAATGCTAAGATTTTTGAATTGGTTACTTAATTTCTTTTACCTGTAGTTTCAAATGTCTTTTTTAAGTGATTATTATCTCCATTAAAATAGTATTTTTATTTGAAGTGAGATAAATTTATGAAAACAAAAAAGAACTTATCACAATCTTATAAAATTAGCCATCAAATTTCTTCCATTTTTCCATTCTTGTAGCCAAGAGAAGTTCTCCCATCACCAGTCAAAGCCAGACCTGTGAATCGCCAAATCAAGACGCAAGACACCGAGAGGTGAGTTGATTATGACCATGAAAAGGAGGGCAGCGATTCCTTGTGAAGGGTAAAACAGGAGTTCTAGAATCATACTACTGGCTTCAAAGCTGGCTCCTCCTCCTCCTTGAATGGGAAAACAGCCTTGAGTTTTCTGTTTGTCAAACATGAAACATAGTTTTATAGACCTCCCAGCAGTGTGATGGCACTGAAATGAGACAATATATGAGTAGTGCTTTATCTCAGTGGCTAGTGTGTAATAAGCACTTTCTAAATGTTAGTTAGGGTTATTCGTCCCATATTAAATAAAGTATCATTCTGTAATCAGTGTCTATGGCATTATAATTAGCTGTGCTGCAAAAATGTAAAAAAACTCATGTGTATAACGGTAGTTAATTCTAGAGGATATACCTGCCGAATAAACAAAATAATCTGCTGTCTCTGCTTTCAAAAGGGACTCCAGGTGGTCTGTGAGACCTTCCAGTCAGATTCCATCTCACCTAAGGCCACCATTGCAGGCTGCCACCAAGTACACTCATTTGATGGAAGTCTGTCCTCTCAAACTTCCCAGGAAAGAGGCCCATCACATTCCAGGTATATGATTGCAATGTTAGGGACAAAAACGTATGTTTAATCACCCAAAATTAAATCGGCACATTTTTTTTAGCTACTTAAAATGTTTATGTGCGTGATATGTGTGTACATATTCTTGGTAAAGGTATAACTGAATTAAAAAGTCCAGAAATGTGCTAAATATAAATGGCTCTCGTTCAAACCAACCAGAGTAGAAGAAAGGAGCCCTGGTGCCACAATGATTAAGCACTTGCTGTTAACCAAAAACTGGTGATTGGAACCCACCGGCCTTTCTGTGGGAGAAAAGACCTGGCGATCTGTTCCCGTAACGATTACAGCCTAGGAAAACCTACGGGGCTGTCCTATTTCCTATGAATCCAAATCGACTCAACGGCACACAACAACAGCAGAGTAGAAGTGAGCAGATGTCTAATTTAATAAGACGTATGAATTAGAGAAAATTTTAAATATTTAAATGCAGAATCTCAAATAATACTATCAAAGGTTATGTTGCAGAGATGCTTCAACGTACTAGAATACTTCATACTTGCAGATCCTTTGTTTTAAAATGAGTGTTTCTAAAGTATTCACAGGAGCCCTGGTGGCGCTGCAATTAAGTGTTTGGCTGCTAAACAGTCTGCAGTTTGGATCCACCAGGTGCTCCTTGGAAACCCTGTGGGGAAGTTTACTCTCGCCTATAGGGTTGCCATGAGTCAAAATAGACCACAACGGGTTTGATTTTGGTTTAAAGTACTCAGGAGGAATGAAAAGTCTGTTCTTTGTAAACTTTCCAACTCTGCCCATGTTACCTTGTGTACATAATGAATTTGCTTACAAACATCTTTTCCAGGGATGAGCACTAGTCTGCTTTTTACTCCTACCTGATGAAATTATGGAAGGCTGCATTCATGAGTTTTGCCTTTATACCTGACCAGAAACTCCACCTATGGGGCCTGAGACCATTTTTATTTCCCTACTTTCAAATGAGGTTACAGTCTAACGGATAGTATTTTAAAAGAGGTAATGTTTTTAGACAGTTTTGAGGGATAATTTACATCCTATAAAAGTCACTGTTTTAAGTGTCTAGTACAGTTAATGATTTTTAATAAATTTACAGACTTGTGCAGCTGTCATCACAATCCAGTTTTAGAACATTTCCATCACTCAGAAATATCCCCTATGTCTATTAACATTTATTCCTGTTCCCACCCCTAGCCCCGGAAAACCACTAATAAACTTTCTGTTTAGATTTGTATTTCTGGACATATCATTTAAATGCAATCATACAATATGTGATCTTTTTACACTTGGTTTCTTTTTGTGTGGACATATGTTTTCATTTCTACTGGGTAGATACTAGGAGTAGAATTGCTGGGTTGTATGGTAAATTTGGAGCCCTGGTGGCACAGTGGTTAAGAGCTATGACAAGCTACGGCTGCCAACCAAAAGATCGGCATGGCAGTTTGAACCCACCAGCTGCTCATTGGAAACCCTATAAGGCAGTTCTGCTCTGTCTGATAGGGTCGTTATGAGTCAGAATTGACTCAACAGCAATGGGTTTGGTTTTGGTTTATGGTAAATTTTTGTTTAATTTTTTAAGAAACTGCTAAACTGTTTTCCACAATGGCTGCATCACTTTACATACCCAACAACAATTTATGAAGGTTTATCTCTGTATCTTTGGCAGTACTTGTTATTGTCTACCTTTTTTATTTAACCATTTTAGTGATTGTGAAGTTGTATCTCATTGTAGTTTTAGTTTACATTTTCCTAATGACTAACCAGGCATCCTGGTGGCTCAGTGGTTGAGCATTTGGCTGCTAGCCAAAAGGTCAGCAGTTCAAATCCACCAGCCGCTTGCTCCATGGAAACTCTATGAGGGGCATTTCTACTCTGTCCTATAGGGTCTCTTTGAGTTGAAATCAACTGAACGGCAATGGGTTTGGTTTTGGAACGACTAACTATGTTGAGTATCTTTTCATGTGCTTATTAGTTATTCACGTATCTTCTTTGGTGAAATGTCTATTCAAACAATTTCCCACGTTTTTAACTGAGTTATTAGTCTTATTATCACTGATTTGAAAGTGTTCTTTATATACTTTGGATATAAGCCCTTTGTCAGAAAAACAATTAACGAACATTTCCTTCCAGTATATGGCTGATCTTTTCATTTGATAATTTTTAAATGATCTTCTTGTCCCTGGCACCGGAACCTGTCCACACGGTTGTATTGTTTTTTTTTTTTTAAAGATTTCCTATAATTGTTGAAAGCATGGAGCCATACCAAAGTTAAAATTAACCAAAGTTAAATACGAATATATTGTGCTTGAAAAATATGAAAGGAATGTGTTTATCTTTGTGTCTTTATTTTGGACCTTAAATCAAATGGCCCAGTTTAATGATCTTTCTTATAAAATATAAGTCCTTCTTATATTTGACTACAATTTGCTTTTCTGTATTTTCTGTCTATTGTTCTTGTATTAGTTTTCTGCTGATGCATGGCAAATTACCATAAACTTAGTGGCTTACAACAGCATGCATTTATTATCTCACAGTTTCCAGTCCAGGCACAACTTAGCTACATTTTCTGCTTCAGGGTCTCACCAGGCTGAAATCCAGATGTCAGCAGTGAGGTCTCAAAGGCTTGACTGTAGGAAGATCCACTTGCAAGATCCCTTAGGGTAGTTGGCAGAATTCATCTCCTTGTAGTTGTATACCTGTGGCCCTGTTCTCTTGCTGGCTATTGGCTGGGGGCTGCTTTCAGCTCCTAGAGGCTACTCACAATTTCTTGCCACATGATCCACTCCATAAGCCACCTCACAACATAACTAACAGGTTATTTCTTCAAAGCCAGCAAGAAGAGAACACACCAAAAACCTGTTGTCGGTGAGTTGATCCCAACTCATAGCGACCCTATAGGACAGAGTAGAACTGCCCCATGGCGTTTCCAAGGAGCAGCTGATGGATTTGAACTGCCAACCTTTTGGTTAGCACCCGAGCTCTTAACCAGTGAGCCACCAGGGCTCCGCAAGGAGAGAAATTCTCTCTGATTCCAGTCTGTTAAGACAGAGTCTTACATAATGTAATGTAACCACAAGCATGACATCCCATCACCTTTGCCATATAATGTAACATCTGGTCATTGTCTAGCTCTGTAGTTGAATATTGTGCTACTACCCACACCCCATCAACTAAACTCCAGCCTTTTTTGAGTTCTTCATATGTACTATTCTTCCCCCTGTCTCTGAGCTCTGGAACACATTGTTCCATCTGTCTGGGTAGTTCTTCCATCTGTCTTCACTTACACATCTCATCTTTTCAAGACTCAGCTGAAATATCATTTCCTTACTCCCCAGAAGAAGCTTTTCACCCATGTTCAACACTGTCTCAGAACTCTGTGTTTTCTCTTATGGTGCTAATGGCAATCGTAATTTAAATATAAATAGCGTGGTGGTTATTTGCTCAATGGCTATCTAGCTCTTTATTTTGTTGTTGTTAGGTGCTGTCAAGTTGGCTCTGATTCACAGCAACCTTATGTATAACAGTAAAATCCATGAGAGGAGGGATAAGTCTCTTTTTTTCACTGCTCTTTTCTAGTGCCCGGCATAGGGCCCTTAGTGAAGGGCACCGAATAAGTGAATGAACTTAATTGTCACAGCGATCATGCAAAGAAGACATTATCTCTCTTTTAAAGATGAAGAACTGAAGCACAGAGAGATTAAATGGCTGACTCAAGGGCACCCAGCTAGGAAGGAAGTACAAGAGTTACCCACCCCCCACTTTATTTCGTGCTTTAAGTGAAAGTTTACAGTTCAAGTCAGTTTCTCATACAAAAATTTATACACACATTGCTATGTGACTCTAGCTGCTCTCTCTGTAATGTGGCAGCACACTCCCCCTTTCCACCCCAGATTTCCCGTGTCCATTCAACCAGCTCCTGTCCCTTTTTGCCTTCTCATCTCGCCTCCAGACAGGAGCTGCCCATTTAGTCTCATGTATCTACTTGAGCTGCAAGAGCTACCCGTGAGCCCACGCCTAGCTAATTCCTTGGTCCACACTCTTTCTGCTACTCCCCCAAAAGAAAGTGGGTCTTTAGAGAGGAGCTCAGTGGAGCTTCTATAGAAACCTACCCATCCCCTCAGTCATGTTTTTGTGGAAGCCCCTTTTCTCCTTTATCCCTCATTAAAAAGAGGAAGTATTGTGGTTATTTGGCAAGAACATTCCTTTTCAGGAACAAAAAAGCTCCTGGGTGCTTAGCACCACCTTTCCCCGTCCTCTCCCAACAAGTCTGAGACTCAGCCCCTATTTAGTCTGTGTTTAATTTGATCTTGTAGTATTTTTAACCCACTGTTCACTTGACTCTTCCTGACTCTTACTCCCCTGACTTTTCTCACAGTAAACTCTACTGTTTTGGTTTGGTTTTATTCTACCTTTCTAACTGATCCTTTTCAGACGTTTTCATTAGCTTCTCTTCCATGGGCCTCCTCTTAAATGTTGGTGTTTCCCTCGCATTACACATTATCCCTCTGAATGATCTTACTCGATGCCATGACTTCAATCATTAGTTACACACAAGGACTATCAAACCTTTATATCCAATCTAGACAGTTCTTTTGTGTTCTATACCGATGTAATTAACAGACTAATAGACATCTCTACCCATACTTCCCAGGTACCTCAAACTCAGCCTGTCCAAAAGCAAATGCATGCTCCTGTAGCCTCTGTGTCAGTAGATGACACCATTATCAATCCAGACATCTAGACAAAAATATGAGGCTCACTCCACACCAAGTCCTTTCCATTCTACCCTCTTAATATCTCTAAAATACTCTGCTCTCCAAAGTTAGAGTCACTACCTTAGTGCAGATTCTTATCATCTCTTCCTTGAATTTCTGCAACTACTTCCTAACGGGTGCTTTGACATTCACCATTGCCTCCCCCTAATTCACTAAATATATGCAGTTATAAAAGTGATTTAAAATATAAGTCTAACTGTTTTATTTCCTTACATAACAAATCTTCAGTGACCATGTGTGGTTTTCAGGATATATTTCAAACTTCTTATTAAGCAGACTCAAATCTTCATGATCAGGCCCAGGATGACCTCTCCACATTCCTCTCTTGCCACTTCTTTTTCACGCTTACTCTTTGCTCTGCTGAGCTGCTTGGAGTTCCTTAAACACTCTGTGTTCACTTTCAAATTCTGTCATTTAGACACTTCGCTCCTCATGTCATAATGCCCTTTGCACCTTCATTTAATAATGATCCTTCAGTACTCCGCTCAGGAAGCAATCCATTAAACATTTCTTTAACCCTCCAATTTGGGCTAGATATGCTATATATATGTTGTTGTTAGCTGCCGTTGTGTCAGTTCCGACTCATAGTTACCCTGTGCACAACGGAATGAAACACCGCACGGTCCTGCGCCATCCTCACAATTGTTGCTATGCTTGAGCCCATTGTTGCACCCATTGTGTCAGTCCATCTCCTTGAGGGTCTTCCTCTTTTTCACTGGCCCTCTACTCTACCAAGCATGTGTCCTTCTCCAGGGACTGGTCCCTCCTGATAACATGTCCAAAGTATGTGAGACGGTGTCTTGCCATCCTCACTTTTTTTTTTTAATTGTTGTTCTTTAAATGAAAGTTTACAATTCAAGTTAGTCTCTCATACAGAAATTTATACACACATTGTTATGTGACCCTTGTTGCTCTCCCTATACTGTGAGAGCACAGTCCTCCTTTCCACTCTGGATTTCCCGTGTGCATTCAACCAACTCCTGACTCTCTCTGCCTTCCCGTCTCGCCTCTGGACAGAAGCTGCCCATTTAGTCTCATGTATCTGCTTGATCCAAGAAGCACACTCTTCACGAGTATCATTTTATGTCCCATAGTCCAGTCTAATCTTTGTCTGAAGAATTGGCCTTAGGAATGGTTTTAGTTTTGGGCTAACAGAGAGTCTGGGGGCCATGTCTTCTGGGATCGCTCCAGTCTCAGTCACACCATTAAGTCTGGTCTTTTTGCTAGAATTTGAGTTTTGCTCCTCGCCATCCTCGCTTTTAGTGAGTATTCTGGCGGTACTTCTTCCAAGACAGATTTGTTGGTTCTTCTGGCAGTCAGTGGTATATTCAGTATTCTTTGCCAACACCGTTAATTCAAAGGCATCGATTCTTCTTCCGTCTTCCTTATTCACTGTTCAGCTTTCACATGCATATGAGGCAGTTGAAAATACCATGGCTTGGGTCAGGCACACCTTAGTCCTTAAAGTGACATCTTTGCTTTTTAAGATTTTAAGGAGATCTTTTGCAGCAGATTTGCCCACGGCAATGCATTGTTTGATTTCTTAACAGCTGCTTCCATGGGTGTCACTTGTGGATCCAAATAAAATGAAATCATTAACAATTTCAATATTTTCTCCATCTGTCATGATGTTGCTTATGTATATATATGTATATAAAATCTATACATAATCTATATGTTAAAATTCATACTGTCTGTATGAAACAGAAGCCCCTGAGGACAGGGGCAGCTATTCACTCTTCCTTACAGACTCAAAGCCTCAATCATTGACAGATACATAAGGATTAATTTATTGTTTAGCCAAGTGTCTCTCTACTGCACTATCTATCGGTAATGTGTTTTGCATTTTACCACAGTATGTGGTTTCTTCTCATTGAATGACTACAAGAAATAGTGATTCTGGAATACCTCAGGCAAGGGGGTCCTCTGTTAGGATAAACAGAAGAAGAGAAGGCCTGTCATACCTCTTGCCCACCAGAATCTATGCTTCTCTTAAGGTGCAGCTTAAAGGGCACATACTTTCTACAAAGCTGTCTTATTTCCTAGTGCTGCTGTAACAGAAATACCACAAGTGACTGGCTTTAAAGAATAGAAATTTGTTTTCTTCCAGTACAGGAGGCTAGAAATCCAAATTGAAGGTACTGGCTCTAAGGGAAAGCTCTCTCTGTTGGCTCTGGAGGAAAATGCTTGTCTCTTACAGCTTACATAGCCCTGGCATTCATCAGTTCCTTGGCAATCTTCACATGGCATGTATCTTCCTCCACTTGTGCTTGCTTATCTTTGTGTCTGTGTTGGTCCTTATAACTCAGAAATGATTAGATTTATGACATACCCTGTATTGATATGGCTTCACTAACTTAACAAAAAGGATTACATCCACAGGTACGGGGTTAGGATTCCAACATATATTTTGGGGGGACACAATTCAATCCATACTAGAAGCCTTCCATAAATCTTTTTCTGTGTTCCCTCAGCACATTGTTAGAACTTTTATTTACTGTATATTTGATTCTGTAGTGCATCATACTTAGTTATTTGTGTGTAAATCTTCCAAATAGATTATAAATTTTTTGAGAGTAGAAATTGTCTTTTATTTGTTGTGTGCTCCTAGCACCTAGCACAATATCTGCTATAAGTCAGTGATTAATAATATTTGTTGAAATGAAATGAAAACCAGAGATGACCCAAGAATTCTAAGCTACTCTATAGAGAGAAGGTTATCTACTCTCTAAAACGTTTCATAGTTGTGATAAATAGGACATTTATCAAGCTAGAATTTAATCAGTTGTAATGATAAATCTAAACAATGTTTTTAGGGGAATATTATCTCCAACTCCAAATAAGTTGTTATGTATGTCTGAACAAACATTACATACTAACTAGTTCAAACTTAAACTTGCAAAAACAAGCTCCATTTCCATCATATCTGTTATATTTATAAATCCTATAAACAGATGAAATATATATATATAAGTCTAAGCAATGCACAATATACTGAAATATTTCCACCTTCTGTATGTTTTCATCCTATTGGTATATTACAGTATGATATGCATTTTTAATGAGATAATACTAAACTGTGGTCTGCTAAGACCCCAGAGTTTGGGATTTTATGCCCATTGATTCATTTAACAAAATTTTTTTTAGGAAATACTGAGAATAGTCACTATCCTAGATGCTAAGAATATCAAAATGACTCAAGTTTCCTGCCCTCAGGGAATCATATCTATTTGGGGAAGTAGACACCCAAATAAATCATTATGATTCAACATGATCAGTGCTATAATAGAGAATGAATAATTTATCAAAGTCTCTTTAACTCTGTATCTCTTTCCTAAGATTTTAAGAACGTCAAACAATTCAAAGTCACTGGCAAAGACTATTTCCTCTATTAAGTCATCCAAATTTCAGATTAAAGTTAACACTATGTACAAAAGAGTATATAAATAAGAATACATAACAATTAAATGCATTCATAAGTGAAAAAGAAATACACAACCACTGTTAAGATTTCTAAATTGCCCTTTTTTAATACTAAATGAGAAATTATAACTCTATGTAAGATCAGAGACATAACTTTTACTTGCTCATCATCTTTAATAGACTAGTTGGAGTTGCATTATATCAATTATCTGTTGCTCATAATAAATTATCCCAAAATTTAGCAGCTTAAAACAACAAACATTTATCCTCATTGAGTTTCCAAGGGTCCTGAATTGAGGATCAACTTGACTGGGTGGTTCTGGCTCAGGTTCTCTCATGAGGTTGCAGTTGAGATATTATGGGACTAGTCATCTGAAAGCATGAGTGGACTGGAGGATCTGCTTCCAAAATCACTCAGATGGCCATTGTTTCTTACTTAATGGTTCTTCTCCCCAGGGCTGCTCACAACATGGTAGCTGGCTTCTGACAAAGCAAATGATGAGAGAGACAGAAGTAGACAAAAACACATAGAGAGAGAAAGAGAAAAAGAGAAGGAGAGAGAACAAGACAGAATCTGCAATGCCTTGTATAACCTACTCTCAGACATAACATACCAACACTTCTGTCATATTCTGTTGGTCACACAGACCAACCCTAGTACATTTTTGGAAGAGACTATATAAAGATGTGAATACCAGAAGGCAGGGATCAATCATTGGGGAATATCTTACAGGCTGCCTACCACAGTCTGCCCTCTGAAGTCATTAAATATTTAAGAGCTTATATTTCTCACATCATAAATGTTCTCAACCATAGTAAGCATGGGAAGTTCTCAAATATAAACAGCAAATGATGTGTCCGTTCTCTGACAAAATCAAGTATGAACAGCTCCAATCTGTTTTGTCTAAAAAGACAAAGCCAACTATAATGTCCAAGAATTCCTTTTTATGGAAGAACATTGTTTTTTCCGTTCTCTGATATTCCTACACCCAAGCATCCACATAAATATGTCACCCACAGAACACATATACCCACATACATGAATTAGGCCTAGCACTTTAGAAAAATGAATTAGATCTTCTTTCTGCCTAGCTGCAGTAACTGGTTGCCATGGAAATACTGCACAAGGTAGGCCTTTTGGAAAATGCTAATTTTAATGTATCTTCATTGGAGAAGTTCACATATTAATCAAAAATGAAGAGAACTTTAATAACAAAGCAATGCAAATATCCTAGCAGCAAAAGCTGCCTGCTTGTATCAAATGAATCCAATTACATCATCTCTTTTGCCCTGACCTTGACTAAACTGAGCATCACTCTTCTCTGAACTCTGCAGTGAACAGGTAGCTAGTTCTTTAAATTAAAGTGCGATTTCATCTTTAATTACCATATGCATAGACTTTAATTTCTGCTTCATTAAATAACACATAGGGTCAAGGCTGATTTCCACAGTTCTCTGCCTCCACAGATTCTCTACTGTTTCCAGAGAGCTTTTCTACCTCTCTACTGTCTTCTCCTAAACCCAATTAATAACTGGGTTTTCTGAAGCCATTGTTGCTTGGAAAATAAAACAATTCTTATCTTTTTCAATACAGACTTTGTTGTCATAATGTGTTGTTTATTTTATGCATATAAAAGTAGCATATGTTAATTATATAAAGTGTTAAAAAAAAAAGAAGTAAAATAATGTATGCGATCACCATGTGGATAGAAACATCATAAATTTTTGTATACATGCTTATCTTCATTATTTTTGCATATACCATTTAGGAGGACAGTCATAGTCATCCTCGCTCATGAAACCCTTTTCATTTTTCTTCTAGAAAA
The DNA here is from genome assembly GCA_030035585.1 of Dugong dugon. Taxonomy (NCBI): domain Eukaryota; kingdom Metazoa; phylum Chordata; class Mammalia; order Sirenia; family Dugongidae; genus Dugong; species Dugong dugon. The sequence goes on from CM057461.1 coordinate 172,262,572, forward strand.
TAACTTATAGAATCATAGAATATTAGAGTTGAAAAGAACTTTCTTATCATAATCATAACAATGAGCCTCCCCCCATTTATCTCTCATATGTTAGTTAATAAATAGTTAATTAATTAAAGCGAGTTTGGTTAGTGACAAGTTGATTACATCTGATAATGCTGTCTTAAATGAAATAAAAATTTTTGTCGTTTCTCCTTTTTATTGATTTGTCCAGTAAAGCTCACACTTTAAGCCAAATAAACTAGTGCTTGAATAACACATTAAAAGAAGGTGCTTCAGGTTATAAATAATTGTTGCAGAATGCCTTGTTAACTGTTGTTGTTTCAAGTATTAAGCAATTAAAATGTGAATTTACTTAACAAATTTTGATTACATGCAACCTAAGTTACAGGCACGTTTTTAGACTCTAATCACAATCTCATATTTTCGGGGTCTCAATGTTCTGCAGTTCACCATCAGCTGAACTGACATACTCTGCTAGAAATTAGTCAGTGGCTACAGGACTCAGTTGTTCAGTTAGAAATTGCTTTCAGTCAAATCAGTTTTATGTATTGAGAAAGACAAATTTAGTCATCCAACACTCTTGGAAAAATTTGTCAGCATATCATCCTAGTTATAGTGTTTCCATCTAGGAATTGTTTTGGATGTTGGCTTAAAAGGTGCCTAATCCATCACTCATCTCTCGGTTTGTTGTACTGTGGTGGCTTCGTGCTGCTAAGATGCTGGGAGCTATGCCACTGGTATTTCAAATACCAGCAGGGTCACTCAGGGTGGACAGGTGTCAGCAGAATTTATAGACTAAGACAGACTAGGAAGAAAAGCCTGGCAATCTACTTCTGATTATTAGTCAATTAAAACCCTATGGATAACAAGAGAATATTGTCTAATATAGTGCTGGAAGATGAGCTCCCTAGATTGGGAGGCAACAATGGACTCAAGCATGCTGGCAAATCGTGAAGATGGTGAGGCACAGGGAAGCCTTTCCTTCTGTCATAAATGAGGTCACCATGAATTGAAGTCAACTTAACAACAACAATCCAAAAGTCATATTTCTCTACAGCAGTTGTCTTCTAATTGAATTAAGGGTGCTTAAAAATTATCTGTGGATTTAATTAAAACAAAGATTCCTGGGACCCATCCTCAGTAATGCTGGTTTAGTATGTCTGGGGTAAGACCTGGGAGTCTACATTTTCAACAACCTTCCTTCTCTCTTTTACCTGCAGAATTCTTGTAGAATTCGTCTATTGGTATCTCACCATACAGAACACTGCCCTAGTGATTTGAAATAATTTATAAAACTCCCTAATCTAATTTCCTAACAGGATATATTTGGGGACAGTGAATTGTGGGGCAGAAAATAAAGGGTAAAGAATAACTATAGCTAGTCCAATGGGGTGAAAATAATTCTATTGAACTACTAATATTCATCTGAATCACAGCAGCCTAGTCAAGAAAACAATAGTTTTCACAGGCTCTTATAATAAATCAAATGATTGTCACAAATGCTTGAGGACCTAAAATTACCAAACTAGTAGCCGACCAACCTCATACTTTGTCTTTTCTTTATAAATCCAAGACTATAGCACTGAAAAAATGAATAAAACTTATTATTCCAGGTATAAATGATAGGCTGAAAGGAGTGGATTAGGTCTCACTTTTTTAAGAAAGAGAAGTGGGGTGAGGTGGGGGTAAGGGAAGAGTGATAAAAAGCTCCTTAGGAAACTGGTGGAAATGCTAGATTTCTCGAGTGGTCCAAGGATGAAGCAGGTGGCACACTGGGTAATTTGAGATGAGATAAAAATAGGAGCTATTTACAAGGGTTTGGACAGAGCTAGTCAGAATCCAGGGCTAGTACCAGCAGGAAGCCTACCATCCCAGGCCTGAAGGGGCAAAGGAGGGAGCAATTGTGGAGAAGTGTTTGGAGAGAAAGCTGACAAGATCTGTGACCACCATTGTTGGGCAGGGAAGGGGGACAGCACAGCCCTAGGCAAACCACTGGGAAAAACGAGCCATGGAGAATAAAATCACTTTCCTGCCTTTCAGTTTCCTGCAGGAACCTCCCTTTACTAAATTCAGCCAGGAGCCAGGGACAGGAGAGCCCTTGAAGGAGTCTGTATAGGTCAATCTTCCCAGACAGACAGGTAGAGAAGGATGGAGAGTGGAGGGAGTGAGGAAGCAAGGGTAGGGGCAAGTAAGAGGTATACTGCCCAGGATGGGAACCTAACTTTGAATCCAACCTCATGCTTCCTACGGGAACTTGGCAACTCACTAAATCCTGAGACTCTGCCTTTTTATTAAAAAGATTAAATAATGAAAAATTTAAATAATAAAACACAGTGAAAGAACAGGCATAACACATCATCTAGCAGAAAATAAGATGAATTTGTTTAAAATACATATAAAATATATTAAAAAAAAGAAAAAACAAAAACCAAACCCTTTGCCATCAAGTCAATTCCGACTCATAGCAACCCTACAGGACAGACTAGAACTGCCCCATAGGGTTTCCAAGGAACAGCTGGTGGATTTGAACTGCTGACCTTTTGTTTAGCAGTCAAGCTTTTAACCACTGCACTATCAGGGCTCCAAACTGTATATTTATCATTATATTTAATATAGAACTACATGTTAAATGTTATATGTATACCCAACCTTCAAATCGAATTGCGACTCATAGTGACCCTATAGGACAGAGTACAAATGCCCCATAGGGTTTCCTAAGCTCTATATTTATAGAAACAGGCTGGCACATTATCCTCCCATGGAGCAGCTGGTAGGTTCAAACCACTGACCTTTCAGTTAGCAGCTGAGAACTTAACCACTGCAGTACTAGGACTCCTTGTTTTAAATGGTGATTGGAATGCAAAAGTTGGAAACAAATAAGGATCAGTAGTTGGAAAACATGACCTTGAAGGTAGAAATGATGTGGGAGATCATATGATAGAATTCTGCAAGACCAATGACTTCTTCATTGCAAATACTTTTTTTCAACTACATAAATGATGACTGTACATGTGGATCTCGCCAGATAGAATGCACAGGAATCAAATTGACTACATTTATGGAAAGTAACAACGCAAAAGCTCAATATCATCAGTCAGAACAAGGCCAGGGGCCAGCTGTGGAACAGATCATCAATTGCTCATACGCAAGTTCAAGATGAATCTGAAGAAAATTAAAATTAGTCCACGAGAGCCAAAGTAGACCTTAGGTATATCTCAGTTGAATTTAGAGACCATCTCAAGAATAGATTTGACACATTGAACACTAATGACCGAAGATCAGATGAGTTGTGGGATGACATCAAGGACATCATACATGCAGAAAGCAAAAGGTTATCAAAAAGACAGGAAAGAAAGAAAAGATCAAAATTGATGTCAGAAGAGACTCTGAAACTTGGTCTTGAATGTAGAGTAGCTAAAGCGAATGGAAGAAATGATGAAGTAAAAAAGTTGAGCAGAAGATTTAAAGGGTGGCTCAAGAAGACAAAATAAAGTATTATAATGAAATATGCAAAGACTTGGAGTTTGAAAACCAAAAGGGAAGAAAGTGGTTAGCATTTCTCAAGCTGAAAAAATTGAATAAAAAATTAAGGATTCTATGGACAAAATATTGATCGATGCAGGAAGAATCCAAAGAAGATGGAAGGAATACACAGTCACTGTACCAAAAAGAATTGGTTGACATTCAACCATTTCAGGAGGTAGTATATGATCAAGAACCAATGGTACTGAAGAAAGAAGTCCAAGCTGCACTGAAGGCATCAGTGAAAAACAAGGCTCCAGGAATTGATGGAATGCCAATTGAGATATTTCAACAAATGGATGTAACACTGGGAGCACATACTCATCGCCAAGAAATTTGAAAGTCAGCTACCTGGCCAACCAACTGTAGGAGATGTATATTTGTGCCCATTCCAAAGAAGGGTGATCCAAGAGAATGAGGAAATTATCAAAAGACATCATAAATATCACATGCAGGTAAAATTTTTGCTGAAGATAATTGAAAAACAGTTGCAGCAGTACATTGATAGGAAACTGCCAGAAATTCAAGCTGTATTTAGAAGAGGATGTGGAACAAGGAATATCATTGCTGATGTCATTTGGATCTTGGCTGAAAGCAGAGAATACCAGAAAGATGTTTGTTGTTGTTGTTATTAGGTGCCGTCGAGTCGGTTCTGACTTATAGCCACTCTGTGTATAATAGCAGGAAACACCGCCGGGTCCTGTGCCATAATCACAATTGTTGCAGTGCTTGAGCCCATTGTTGCAGCCACTGTGTCAATCCTTCTCATTGAGGATCTTCCTCTTTTTTGCTGACCCTCCACATTACCAAGCATGATGTCCTTCTCCAGGGACTGGTCCCTCCTGAGAACACGTCCAAAGGAAGTGAGATGATGTCTTGCCATTCTTGCTTATAAGGTGCATTCTGGCTGTACTTCTTCCAAGATAGATTTGTTCATTCCTCTAGCAATACGTGGTATATTCAACATACTTTGCCAACAAGGTAGTTCAAAGGCATCAATTCTTCTCTGGGCTTCTTTATTCATTGTCCAGCTTTCACATGCATATGAGGTGATTGAAAACACCATGGCTTGGGTCAGGCGCACCTTAATCCTTAAAGTGACATATTTGCTTTTTAACACTTTAAAGAGTTCTTTTGCAGCAGATTTACGATATGCAGACGACAGCACCTTGCTTGCTGGAAGTGAAGAGGACTTGAATCACTTACTGATGAAGATCAAAGACCACACAGCCTTCAGTATGGATTACACCTCAACATAAAGAAAACAAAAATCCTCACAGCTGGACCAGTAAGCAACATCGTGATAAATGGAGAAAAGATTGAAGTTGTGAAGGATTTCATTTTACTTGGATTCACAATCAATACCCATAGAAGCAGCAGTCAGGAAATCAAACGACCCATTGCATTGGGCAAATCTGCTGCAAAAGACCTCTATAACGTGTTAAAAAGCAAAGATGTCACTTTGAGGACTTAGGTGTGCTTGACTCAAGGCATGGTATTTTTAATTGCCTCATATGCATGCAAAAACTGGATAATGAATAAGGAAGATCAAAGAAAAATTGATGCCTTTGAATTATGGCGTTGGCAAAGTATGTTGAATATACCATGGACTGCCAGAAGAGGGAACAGATCTGCCTTCGAAGAAGTACTGCAAGAAGCCAGGATGGAAAGACTTCGTCTCATGTACTCTGGACAGGTTATCAGAAGAGACTATTCCCTGGAGAAGGACATAATGTTTGGTAAAGTAGAGGGTCAGCAAAAAAGAAGAAGAACCTCAAGGAGATGGATTGACACAGTGGCTGCAACAATGGGCTCAAACACAGCAACAATTGTGAGGATGGTGCAGGACCGGGCAGTGTTTCGTTCTGTTGTGCATAGGGTAGTTATGAGTAAGAACTGAAAACAACATATATAAATATATGTGGATACGATATAATATCTAGGTGGTCAAACTCTTAATCACATTGTTCATAGTGTTTCCCCTTGTTCTAAAACTGCCTATGCTGTATCTGTTTACATCTGCTTTCTCAGTAATAGTTTTTGATCATATTTTCTGCTGTATTTTTTTCTTACTGTGTTTCTTGATTAAATTTACTAGCTTTATCAAAGAATTGATTTTTTGTTTTGTTAATCCTATCTATTTCTGTTTAATAATTCATTAATATATGCTTTTATTGTGTTCCTTTTTCTACTATTTTTGGTTAATGTTTTTCAAGTGTTTGCAAACCATACTTACTATATTATGATCAAAACCATGTTGAAAGTTAGTTAATCCTTACCTATTGCTTATACCAACTGACATTAAGTTAGCTTCTCTTTTCCAGTGCTTTTTGAAATAAATGTTTATCTTCAGTTTGTTAGGTCTGTTGTTATTATTGTTAGGTACTGTCGATTTTCATCTCATAGAGACCCCATGTGACAGAGTAGAACTGGTCCATAGGAATTGCTAGGCTATAACCTTTACAGAGCAAATCGCCAGGTCTTTCTCCTGTGGGATCTCTGGGTGGATTTAAACCGTCAACCTTTCGGTTAGCACCCAAGCGCTTAACCATTGTGCCGCCAGGGCTCCTCTTATTAGGTCTAGTTATTTTTAATATACTATTTAAATTTGAACATACTGTTATATTGTCTATTTTATTTCTCCTCATTTTACTCCCCAACACATGGCTTTTGCTTTATTTGTTATTTTGAATAGGCCCTTTTTCTCCTTTATATTTTCAAAATGTTTATTTCTGATATGTGTGAAAGCCTTTGATTTCTCCATCTTTATCTTGAATCCATTTCTGAAATTCATTAATTTATTTAAATAAATAGAGACAGGCAATAAGGAAGTGTCTGCCAGTTTGTCGTACTATGGTGGCTTGGGTGTTGCTGTGATACTGGAAGTTTTGCCACCGTTATTTCAAACACCAGCAGGGTCACCCTTGGTGGACAGGTTTCAGGGGAGCTTCCAGACTAAGAAGGACTAGAAAGAAAGACCTGGCAGTCTACTTCTGAAAAAACTGGCCAATGAAAACCTTATGAATAGCAGCTGAACATTGTCTGATATAGTGCAGGAAGATGACCCCCTCATATTGGAAGGCACTCAAAATACGACTGGGGAAGAGCTGCCTCCTCAAAGTAGAGTTGACATTAATGACTTGGATGGAGTAAAGCTTTCGGAATCTTCATTTGCTGATACAGAATGACTCAAAATGAGAAGAAACAGCTGTAAACATCCATTGATAATTGGAACACGGAATGTACAAAGAATGAATCCAGGAAAATTGGAAGTTGTCAAACATGAAATGGAAAGAATAAACATTGATGTCCTAGGCATTAGTGAATTGAAATGGAGTGATGTTGCCCATTTTGAATCAGACAATCATATGGTATACTATGCTGGGAATGGCAAATTGAAGAGGAATGGCATTGCATTCGTCATCAAAAAGAACATTTCAAGATCTATCCTGAAGTACAATGCTGGCAGTGATAGGATAAAATCCATATGCCTACAAGGAAGCCAGTTAATATGAATGTTATTCAAATTTACACACTAACTACAGAGGCCAAAGATGAAGAAATTGAAGATTTTTGTCAACTTCTGCAGTCTGAAGCTGATCAAACATGCAGTCTAGATGCACTGATAATTATTGGTGATTGGAATGCAAAAGTTGGAAACAAGGAAAAAGGATTGGTAGTTGAAAAATATGGCCTTGGTGGCCAGAAGACAGAAGGGGACAAGGAAGTCCCCTGGTGATAGGGAACACAAGGTGAAGTAAGGATATTCTTGACGTGCTGTGAGATTGTTAACCATTGTCATAAGGCAACATGTGTAGTAACTGTTAAATGAAAAACTATTTTGTTCTGTAAGCCTTCATCTTAAGTGAGAATAACAGCACAGTTGGAAGAGCATAGTCAATGTCACTGAACTGTGAATGTAGAAATTTTTGAAACGGTGTATCTTTGGCTATCTGTATTTTCATCAAAAAAAAAAGGTTGAGAATTTAGAGGCTTAATATGTTGTGGGGTTGTTAACCAATATCATAGAACAACATGTGTACTACTATTTCATGAGAAACTATTTGCTCTGTAAGCTTTCACCTGAAGTACAATAAAATATTAAAAAAAAAAAAATATGGCCTTGGTGATAAACAACATGGAAGATGGCATGATAGAATTTTGAAGACCAATGACTTCTTCATTGCAAATACCTTTTTTCAACAACATCAACATGTGGACGTTGCTAGATGAAATACACAGGAATCAAATCAACTACATCTGTGGAAAGATATGATGGAAAAGCTCAATATAATCAGCCAAAACAAGATTGGGGCTGACTGTGGAACAGACCATCAATTCCTCATATGCAAGTTCAAGTTGAAGCTGCAGAAAATTAGACCAAGTCCATGAATGCCAAAGTACAACCTTGAGTATATCCTACCTATATTTAGAGACCATCTCAAGAATAAATTTGACACATTGAAGAATAATAACTCAAGACCAGACAAGCTGTGGAACGACATCAAAGACATCATATATGAAGAAAACAAGGGGTCATTTAAAAGACAGGAAAGAAAGAAAAGACCAAAATGGATGTCAGAAGAAAGTTTGAAAATTGCTCTTGAACATAAAGTAGCTAAAGTGAAAGGAAGAAATGATGAAGTCAAAGAGCTGAACAGAAGATTTCAAAGGGCAATTCCAGAAGACAAGGTAAAGTATTAGAATGAAATGTGCCAAGACCTGGAGTTAGAAAACCAAAAGGAAAGAACACGCTTGGCATTTCTGAAACTGAAAGAACTGAAGAAAGAGTCAAGCCTTGAGTTGTAATACTGAAGGATTCTACAGGGAAAATATTCAACAAAGCAGGAAGTATCAAAAGAAGATGGAAAGAATACATGGAGTCACTGTACCGAAAAGAATTGGTCAACGTTCAGCCATTTCAGGAGGTAGAATATGATCAAGAACTGATGGTACTAAAGGAAGAGGTCCAAGCTGCACTTAAGGCATTGGTGAATAACAGGGCTCCAGGAATTGATGGAATACCAATTGAGATGTTTCAACAAGCGAATGCAGCACTGGAAGTGCTCACTTGTCTATGTCAAGAAATTTGGAAGACAGCTACCTGGCCAACCAACTGGAAGAGATCCAGATTTGTACACATTCCAAAGAAAGGTGATCCAACCGAATGCAGAAATTATCGAACAATATTGTTGATATCACATGCAAGTAAGATTATGCTGGAGACAATTCAAAAGTATTTGCAGCAGTACATCGACAGGGAACTGCCAGAAGTTCAAGCTGGATTCAGAAGAGGACGTGGAGCAAAGGATATCATTGCTGATGTCAGATGGATCATGACTGAAAGCAGAGAATACTAGAAAGATGTTTACCTATGTTTTATTGACTATGCAAAGGCATTTGACTGTATGGATCATAACAAATTATGGATAACATTGGGAAGAATGGGAATTCCAGAACACTTAATTCTGCTCATGAGGAACTTATACATAGATCAAGAGGCAGTCGTTCAAACAGAACAAGGGGATACTGTGTGGTTTAAAGTTAAGAAAGGTGTGCATCAGGGTTGTATCCTTTCACCACACTTATTCAGTCTGTATGCTGAGCAAATAATACGAGAAGCTGGACAATTTGAAGAACATGGCATCAGGATTAGAGAAAGACTTATTAACAAACCTGCAATATGCAGATGACACAACCTTGATTGCTGAAAGTGAAGAGGACTTGAAGCACTTCCTGATGAAAATCAAAGACCACAGCCTCCAGTATGAATTACACCTCAACATAAAGAAAACAAAAGTCCTCACAACTGGACCAGTAAGTAACATCATGATAAAGGGAGAAAATATTGAAGTTATGAAGGATTTCATTTTACTTAGATCCACAATCAATGCCCATGGAAGCAGCATTGCATTGGGCAAATCTGCTGCAAAAGATCTCTCTAGAGTGTTAAAAAGCAAAGATGTCACTTTAAGGACTAAGGTGTGCCTGATCCAAGCCGGTATTTTCAATCGCCTCATATGCATGTGAAAGCTGGACAATGAATATGGAAGACTGAAGAATAACTGATGCCTTTGAATTGTGGTGTTGGCAAAGAATGTCGAATATACCATGGACTGCTAGAAGAACAAACAAATCTGTCTTAGAAGAAGTACAGCCAGAATGCTCCTTAGAAGCAAGGATGGCAAGACTTCATCTCACATCCTTTGGACATGTTATCAGGAGAGACCAGTCTCTGGAGAAGGACATCATGCTTGGTAAAATGGCAGGTCAGTGAGGAGGAGGAAGACCGTCGATGAGATGGATTGACACAGTGGCTGCTACAATGGGCTCAAGCACAACAATGATTGGTAGGATTGCGCAGGACCGAGTGGTGTTTTGCTCTGTTGTATATAGAGTCACTATGAGTCCAAACCGACTTGATTGCATCTAACAACAACAACTATAAGAAGTAAAGAGAATTCTAAAGTATATTGGAAAAGCAGATAAAAGTAGCAGTCACCAACTCTAGGGCTCAGACAGAGCACTCAAGGAGGAGGTCTCCATACCCCACCATACCAAAGGACTGAGATCAGACCCTGTTGGAGAGGGCAGGGGTCATAACTCACTAGACTGTAGAGGAAGTCAAAGTGGTTCTGCACCAATGAAACTTGCTGGAAATTTGTCCCATGGAACATGTCACAAATACGTCCTCTAAGATGCTAAGGAAAGCTGTTCATGGGGAGGCACAGAAGGCACTCTGCTACAAAACTGTCCAAAGTGGAGTATGACAGGAAGTTACCAGTCACTGGTTGCTGCTGGCCACCATGCCATTGTAGTTTCTAGGTCCTGAAAAAGATATGAATGTTTCAGGAACCTGGTTCTGGAGAAACCACGCATGCTGCAGAAGCTGGACACTGAGGAAGCCACCTGAACTGCAGGAGCCAGGCACTGGAGAGGCTGCACGGACTGCAGGAGCCAGGTGCTGGAGAAGCTGCACACCCTGCAGGAGCCAGGCGCTGGAGAAGCTGCACACCCTGCAGGAGCCAGGCGCTGGAGAAGCTGCATACCCTGCAGGAGCCAGGTGCTGGAGAAGCTGCACAGGCTGCAGGGACCTGCTGAGCAAGCACACTAGAACCAGGAAGCAAAACTATTTACTCCTGCAATCTCTCTCCTGTTCCCTCTACTGACAAAGCTTTACATTATGCCAGCTTGCAAAGAAAAAATATTTAAAGTCTCAGATCCATTTTCATAGAGCAGGCAAAAAAGATGAATTTGGAGCTGAGAGGCAATAAATCTATGATGACTGGCATACCAGAGCAAGCATGATCAAGAATGAGGTTGGAGAGTGGTAGGCACAGCGAGATTATGCAGGCCTTGTTGCCCACGGTAAGGAGCTTGGATTCTATTTAGTGTGATTTAAAAATCTGTTGGAAGGTTTTGAGCAGGAGAGTAGAGGGACAAGAGAAGCAGCAGTGAGTCTAGTATGAAGTAATTGCAGTTGGCCTATTGAGGGATGTTGGTGGCTAGTGGCTGAAAGGGGAACCTGTGGCACGTTCTGATGGACTGAAAATTGTCTTACAACTGATGTCCAGAAAGTTTTCTAGATCCCTGGAAAAGGGATAAATTCAGGCATAGCATATATGGGAACTTAGCTGATTGTAGAAACTTCTCTTCACATGACTGCCAACTTAGTTAGGTAATTAGCATTGTAGCACCTTATATGGTTGAATTTTAACCTAAATTTAGTTTCCTACTTGTCAACTAAAATATTCAAGAGCAGTAAACTGTGAGATAGCATTGAAATTCAAAACCACTGTATAGACGGGCAGTTGCCCTTCAAAACACCAGATGATGCTATTAATGAGCATGGAAATAGTAAAGCGTGATGTGTGTTTTGATGGAGGAGTAGAAAGGCTATGAAAATGATTCACAGGGCACCAGACATGGTCTGGGTTTGTAGTTTTGAACTTTTTATTGCAACCTACAGTAAGGAATATATATAACTCAGGACTCACAACAAATGTGTGAAGTGAAAAAAAGTTTTACCAACAATATTAGCCTTTACTTTGTTTAATACTTTCTGATATTTTTTATTATGTTCTAGTTAACATTTTAATAGTAGTCATGTCCTGTGGGATTAATTTCTTGAACCAGTAATGAGCCGTGACTTCCAATTCAAAAAAATATGGGTCTGGTGGGATCACAACAGAGGGTTCTGGACAGAGCTGGAGAAGGATGTAGAACAAAATTCTAACACACACAAAAAAAGAGCAGATTTACTGGCCTGACAGAGACTGGAGAAACCCCAAGAGTATGGCCCCCAGACACCCTTTTAGTTCAGTGGTGAAGTCACTCCTGAGGTTTTACCGTTCAGCCCGGGATTGGACAGCCCCATAAAACAAAATGGGACTAATGAGGCACAGCAGTCCAGAGACAAGGACTAGAAGGCAGAAGGGGACAGGAAAGCTGGCGACAGGGAACAAAGGTTAAGTAAGGACAGTGTGGACATGTAGTCGGGTTCTTAACCATTGTCATAGGGCAACATGTGTACTAACTGTTTAACTGTAAACCTTCATCTAAAGTGAGAATAGCAGCACAACTGGAAGAACATAATCGATGTCACTGAATTGTACATGTACAAATTTTTGAAATGGTGTATCTTTGGCTATGCATATTTTCACCAAAAAAAAAAGGACTTCCAAGGCCGAGAAGGGAGCGTGTTGATATGTCATGGGGTTGTTAACAAATATCGTAAAACAATATGTGTACTGACTGTTCAGTGAGAAACTATTTGTTCTGTAAACTTTCACCTAAAGTACAATAAAACAAAATAAAATAATAATAAAAAATATGGGTCTGGGAAGTTTGACAACCTCCTCTCCTCACTCTCAGCTGCTGAATTTCCTACTAGAGTTCTTTACGTGTGGGCGGGGCCGTTTGCAAGATGGCAGCGGGGTACAGAAATTTCCCTTTTATATCATCTAATTCAGGAGGAAATTGTGCTTGGGGGTTAAGTTTAGATTTTAGGTTTAAGAAACCAACCTGAGTCCCAAAATTTCTAAATTTATATTTTGTCGTTTACTATCTGTCATCATCACTGGACCATATGTTCCTCATTGGACCACATGTTCCTCAATGTGAAGAAGTTAGACTTACTTTCATGTCTCCTAAGATATCTAAGATGACATATTATACTGAGTAGGTGCTTGAAACGATTTTGTAGTAGAATAAAACAGAACACTAAGTAATGAATCAATTAAGTGTTTAAATTTAATATTAGAATTCCAGAGCCTTGAGAGGTTTAAAAAATTAGTTTTGTTATCCTACATGGCTATATAACTTCAGGGTTTTCAAGATGATTTCATTTTTCTCATAGTGTAATTTTTGTTTGTTTAGCGCTTTGCAGTTCCTTTCATTCTTTTACTTAATATTATCACACTAGAAATGAAAATAATCCAAGGAAATAGGCAATACAAATATCATTCCTATTTCTATCAGGGTAAAACTTAAACCTGATAGCTTAGTATAAAAGAAACATCATTATCTGAACCTCACCTATTTTTATAGCACTGACTCATGTTATTGGCCACCTTCCAAACTTCTCACCAACTTTATCAATTACTTATGACACGCTTAGAACTCACGATTTTTTAGAACTCCAAATCTTGTAGGTATTGTCTCCTCCAGCCAAAATGTTGGTCCACCTTCCTGCCCCATTCTCAACTTTCCCTGGCTAATTCTTATTCATCCCTCAAAACTCTGTCATATGTCTCTGCTTCCACGAAGTGTCCTAGCCTGGCAAATAGCAAATGTGGAGTGATGGAGAGTAGTTAGAAGGATATTAGAGTAAACCAGGCAGAGAAGTTAATGAATAAATGAATGAATGAGAAAAGAAAAGCTATAAATGATGTTGTGTTGCCTGTCAATGTAATCATCTTTTTCTGCCATTGGGAACAGGGCCTCCCTCGTGATACCTCCATGCCAGAGGTCCCGCTATGCTACCTACTTTGATGTTGCTGTTCTTCGCTGTCTACTCCAGCCTCATTGGTCTGAGGAGGGCACTCAGTGGTCCCTGATGTATTATCTACAGAGACTGCGACACATGTTGGAAGAGAAGCCAGAAAAGCCCCCAGAACCAGATATTCCTCTCCTGCCCAGACCCAGGAGTAGCTCAATGGTGGCAGCAGCTCCCTCCCTAGTGAACACCCACAAAACCCAAGTAAGAGAGGTTTGCTCCATTGTCATTTGAACCAACAACTTTGGCCATAACAGATTTTTTTTTTTCTTCTGTGCATCCAACTTCTATTTATTCCACTGCTGATAATTTAGCTGGTGGGTTACTTTGTCGCCATTATCCTTTCCCTTCCATTTTGCACTGCTGGAAGCCTGTGGTGCTCTTCAGTGCTTAATTTACTGTTTAAAGATGTGCTATCTAAATGCTTCTTGGACATGCTGATCTAGAGTAAACCTCTTCCTTCATAATAATGGAAAATTGGTTCTTCTGGCTAATCAAAATACTAGTTAATAAAGAGATCTCACATATAATCTGTTGATGAGCAATATACCATAAAATGTCTGACACTAGCATTTGGTTGAAGATTATTTGGCTTATTTTGCATAATGCAAAAATTTTCAGTGCCTCTATGTCATCATTAGGAATATTGCTTTTTTGAAATGCAGTCTTACTATTATATCAGATGATTGGAGAACAATACTGATACAGTTACATCCCCTGAAAATCACATTTTGAGGAATGAATATCCTAATATCCTAATATCAGCTTCAGCACTTGCTCTTCCCCTCCTTCTCGTCAACATTATGTGTTGAATACTTAGAGAAGAATGTGATTTGCAGTGTGTTCCAGTTGTTTGGGTTTACTTACAATGTGAGTTGGCTGTGTCTGAAAAATGTCTGCATGTTGTGAAAGTAAACATGAGCCGTATTACAGTGAAAAAGAAATATACTCTTTTTTAACAGTAGATGATTCTGTCCAAAGTGAATATTTGCTTTGATGAATTCTTAAAGGGAAAAGCATCTGCATTTTAATAAAAAGAGAAGAAGTGATATCCATCCCCTCCCTATCTTCTTAGCATTCCAGAATCTCTGGAATTGCATAAGGACTGTAACTGTAAGTTGCAATTAATATGAAATACTATATCTCCTCAGTAGCAGGATTTGGATTCTGAAAAACCAGACATGTCAGTTAAATAATTCTTAGATATCAGATCAGTAGGCGTGTCGTTAGTAAACATGTGATATCTCAATAAGACAAGTATTTGGCTATAAATCCCTACGTCCTCGATCACTGAGTCTGCCTTTTTTTGTATATTAAGGATCTCACTATGAAGTGTAATGAAGAGGAAAAATCACTTAGCCCAGAGGCCTTTTCCAGGGTTTCATTGACCAATCTGCGTAGGTCTGCAGTCCCAGATCTTTCTTCAGACCTGGGCATGAATATTTTTAAGAAGGTAAGTGGAGCCACTTAAGCTCTTTGATATTTTGGTAAATTAAAAAAAAAAAAGTCAGTGGGACATCAGGTGCTCTGATCATGCTATAGTGTGTGGTGAGGTGGGAAAGGACCTCAGTAACAGAAGTCAGCTTCCAGCTACAGCACCAGCTTGCAGCGTAACTCTGTGCAAGCCCTTCTTTGTGTATGGATGTGCTTCCTATTCTAAATATTCTGTGGGGCTTTTACAAAGCTCAAGTCTAATGATATGTATAAAGTACTTGCAATAGTGTGGTGGTGGTGGTAGCGTGGTAGTAGTGATAGTAACTCAAATTTGTATGACTCATCTCATTTTTTCAAGGACTTTATATAAATAGTTCTTATTTAATCCAAAAGCAATCCTTATTCTTCCATTTTTCAGGTAAGAAACTAAGCCTTAGAAACTTTAGGTAGTTTGCCAAAGGTTGAGTCCAAACTCAAATCAAAATCTAGTCAAAAAGTCCATGTTCTTTTGAATCCACGGCTTCACCTCTCTTTTTTTGTAAATATATATTGTTAAACAAATATAAAATAATATGTGTAGGACAACATATATGTGGGTGGTTTGGTTTTCTCTTTTTCAAAATGATTAATTCTGTTGGTGAAGAGAACAGGATATATTAGTAACTTATCCACGATCTCAGAGCATTGCTAAAGAAGCAGTCACGTCTTCCTTCATTGACAGTGCAACAATAGGCAATGGCCATCATTTTTCTAAAAGCTTTGATTATTTGAGGGAAAAAAAAAAGAGGTTTTCAACACTGGCTGCACATGAGAATCTCTGGGTAGCTATTAAAAATACAAGCACCCAGGCCTGACCCCAGACCAATTAATCTAGAATCTCTGGAGATTACCAAGCACAAGCATTGGTATCTTTTAAAAGCTTCCCAGGCAGTTACAATCAGTTGTGAACCATTGGACTAAACTATGGATAAACTGTGGACTTGTTTGACTGGTGGGAACAGCGGGTTTGCTCCATTTCATGCTCTGTACCTTCTTTGACTCTCCTTGTGAGCAATAGCACACATTTGAAGTTGGCTGGCTGGAACAATGGGTCTCAGTCTTGAACAATGGGACAGAAGAATGCTGGATGGTCCACTTGATGATTCATGGCTCATATACTCTAACCCAGTGGCTCTCAAACTTTAAAGTGCATCAGAATCATCTGAAGGGCTTACTGAAATACGGACTGCTGGGCCTCTGAATTTCTGATCCATACTTATGTCTGGTGTAAAACCCAGGAATTTGCATTTCTAACAAGTTCCCAGGTGATGCTGATGCTGCTGGTCTAGAGACCACACTTTGGGTACCATTGCTCTAACTCAACCCAGCAGAAGGATCCATGGAATATTTTACCTTTTACTTAGTTTCTTTCACTTTTTGATCACAATGTAAATTCTGTCATCTCTATTGAATAATATTCAGTGACTTTCCAGGTCTCCTTTCTGGAAAATTTCCTGCACTTTGCTATAGAGCATGGAGCCCCTTGGGAAGCAAGCCGTTGCCTTTCCTTTGCTCTTTGCCTAATCCTTCATCTCTCATCCTTGTAGTTCAAGAGCCGCAAAGAAGACCGAGAACGGAAAGGCTCCATTCCATACCACCACACGGGGAAGAGGAGGCCGCGACGAATGGGAGTGCCGTTCCTGCTTCATGAGGACCACCTAGATGTGTCCCCTACCCGAAGCGCATTCTCCTTCGGCAGTTTCTCTGGGCTTGGAGAAGACAGGCGAGGAATTGAAAAAGGAGGCTGGCAAACCACCATTTTAGGTGACCACAGAACCTTCCAAAGTGGGGCAGAACTTGAGTGATTTTTTAGGAATCTGGATCTAGGGCTCCTAGGCAATTCTAGATCATTCTTTAATAATTTAGCCAAGAAATTTGGGCCAAAATGCAGACTCCTAAGTACCAAAATAATGCTATGTCTTCACAGCCAGAGTAATGCAGATAATTGAATAGATTATACAAAGATTCTGTATAATTAGACAGGTGATGGCCCTATTTGTTAGATCATACTGGATATGTAAACATGGTTTTAGAGGGTTCTGTACGTTAACTTTCATTGTGAATCAAAAGACAATTTTTATTTAACCCTGATATAAATGATATAAAGGAGGAGGGGGAGGAGAAGAAGGGGAGAGGGAGGGGGAGGGAGAAGGGGAGAGGGCAGGAGAAGGAGAAGAAGGGGAGAGGCAGGGGGAGTGGGAGGGGAGAGGGGAGGAGTAGAAGAAGAAGGGGAGAGGGAGGGAGGAGAAGAAGGGGAGAGGGAGGGGGAGGGAGAAGGGGAGAGGGCAGGAGAAGGAGAAGAAGGGGAGAGGCAGGGGGAGTGGGAGGGGAGAGGGGAGGAGTAGAAGAAGAAGGGGAGAGGGAGGGAGGAGAAGAAGGGGAGAGGGAGGGGGAGGGAGAGGGGAGAGGAGAGGAAATGAAGAAGAAGGGGAGATGGAGGGGGAAAGAGGGGAGAGGGGAGGAAAAGAAGAGGGGGAAAGAGAGGGGAGAGGGGAGAGGGGAGGAAAAGAAGAAGGGGAGATGGAGGGGGAAAGAGAGGGGAGAGGGGAGAGGGGAGGAAAAGAAGAAGGGGAGATAGAGGGGGAAAGAGAGGGGAGAGGGGAGAGGGGAGGAGTAGAAGAAGAAGGGGAGAGGGAGGGGGGGAAGAAGAAGAAAGAGAAGGAGTAGAAGAGAAGAAAGAAAGTTTTTGTCTGTTTTTCTGGAGGGTATATTAAGAAAGGACAACTTAAAATTAGGAGCCCAGGGCTAGTCCTGGCACAACAAATGGTTTCTGACATTGAGCTTAGATTGGGGCTGACCTTATCACATTCGGGCAGCTTCATCAATCATCTTCACCCTAAACATTCCCAAGGCAAGCTCAATTCTTGCTATTTTGCTGGGTCACACACTCTTCCTAGTATCCCCCTCACTGTCACTGTTGTCCTTTAGAAAAACAAAATCTCTGCAGGGAATCTTTCTGATTTTAAAATCCCCTTATCATATCAGGGAAGTTTACCCGGCGGGGAAGTTCTGATGCAGCCACTGAGATGGAGAGCCTGAGTGCAAGGCACTCGCACTCCCACCACACCTTGGTGAGTGATCTGCCAGACCATTCCAACAGCCATGGAGAAAACACCGTCAAAGAAGGTGAGTGAGAGGCGTGGTCTGCAGAGGGAGCTAAGGTTTTGTTTCCTGTTTTTGCTCCGTATTTCATTATTCACTGTAATCTTGTTTCTTTATCCTTTTTGAAAACTTGTATTCTATTGCTTGGTAATTTACTTGTTAACCATTCTTAGAATGTTCTTACTAGCAACAGCTATTTGACAGTACAGATGGTGCAGTGGTTAAGCGCTAAGGCTGCTAACCAAAAAGTCAGCAGTTCGAATCCACCAGCTGCTCCTTGGAAACCCTATGGGGCAGTTCTACTCTGTCCTATAGGGTCACTATGAGTCGGAATCAACTTGACGACAATGGGTTTGTTTTTTTTGGGTTATGGACACCATACCATTAGCTCAGAGAGAGAGTAGGAATGAGCCATTCATATTTGTTCTCAAAAGATCATAGATTCACAGGGATAGAAGGGACCTTGGAAGACATCTAGATTCAGTGCTTTGTTTCCTTCTTTGATGTCTCTCTGAAAGGCACCTTCAGTGACAGGAAAATCACTGTCTTCCAAGGCCACCGGTTCTTTTTCAGACGGCTTTTATTTCAGAGAAGTACCATGTGTACCCTGTGTGCAGCAAACATGTGTCTCTGGGTAGAATCCGAGACAAGTTCTTGTGCTCTGCTCTTAACCTATGAGTATAAATTTTACCAGGACTCTATTTCAAGTATTTGAAGACATCTATTAGTTACCATCACAAATTTATTTTTCATCACTCTTAACCAAAGGAGAAAAAAAAAATCTTTGTTTGTTGTTGCTTAAATATACTAAGTAAAATCAAATACTTCAACAACTCAAAATTTGTACTTCAGCTAAACTCGTTTAATTATATCAGTATGGTGTGTCATCCAACAGTGGGTAGAACCCACCTGGTGTGATGGGTTAAACTAAGTCAATGTTAGATGACAGTTACATTCTACCCTCAGCCTTAAGAAAGCCAGTTGGAATTCTCATTTTTCTAAAAACCTTTATTATCTGCCTGATAGTACAAGACCTCAACACTTCCAACAGTTCCATGAGAGTTGAGAATAGCTCTCAAACTATAAGTCGAATATCTGCAAAAGTTACAGTTGTGACTGTGGTAATGACTTAAATAATAGTATAATTGTCTAACATGGTGCCACAATAAGACTTTGTTTTCATTTTACTAGTGCGATCCCAGATCTCCACTATCACAGTTGCAACCTTCAATACCACATTAGCGTCTTTCAACGTAGGCTATGCAGACTTTTTCAGTGAGCATATGAGGAAGCTGTGCAACCAGGTGCCTATCCCAGAAATGCCACACGAACCCCTGGCGTGTGCGAATCTGCCTCGAAGCCTCACCGACTCCTGCATAAACTACAGCTACCTGGAGGACACAGAACATATTGATGGGACCAATAACTTTGTCCACAAGAATGGCATGCTTGATCTTTCTGTAAGAAGCATGAGATTTTCTTACCAAACTTGAAAGATAAGGACTCTTTGTTCCAGTTTTTAAGATGTTGGATAAAATGGGGAAATAGATTCTTAGAAATGCTGAACCGTAAAATGAAAAAGCTATCCATATATAAATTTTCACAAATGTGTCAACTATCAAAGAGGCATCTTTTCTTTATTCAAGTATTACAGTAGATTTACTCTCATCTCAGAATATGTTTATAATCTGAAAAAATTAGTGAATCCTGAATATACATGCACAAATACATGTGCATGTGTGTATTTGCTGTTGAATCCCTTTTTTCTAGAATAAGAGGGAGAAGTTCTCAGTTACTTTCTTTTGTTACGTAAGCAACAGGACTGCAAGCTCCTGTGTAGCAAGGAAAAATGAACCATTAAAAGATTTAAGCCTGCATTCTCAAGAGTGCCTGTCTTGATTCTGGTTATTAGCAAATGAAAGGGTTGTTACATTTTACAACTATATTTCATGAATTTTTATTTCACATTAGGGAACCAGGTTCAGCAAATAATGTAAAATATTACAATCAATAAAAGGACGTAATTTAAACACCCGAATATTTTCATTGAAAATGGAAGTGTAAATAATGATACAATTATGAATGTGCAAATATTCCTTTATTACTAGCATAAGGCAGTCATTGTTCTTTACCCATTATTAAAGGAAAATGAGATATGAATGTTTTTTAAACACTTTGGTTTAAAAAAGCAGTTTAACAGGTTTCTATTTGGGTAAATAATTACTCTCGCATTAACTTACCATGTTTCAGTATTCCCTTTAATTGTCTACATCATAGGAATTTTTGGAACACAAGTGAAATAATACATGTATACATTTTTAATTAATTGGGAGATTTATACTATATATTAAGCACATACACATGATCCCAATGGAACTTAGACAGTAATATCTGAAAATTACCTGTATTTATGCCCAAGTGCATAGAATAGCCTAAAGGAAATGGTTTAAGCAGAATAATCAAATATATTTAGGAAAAGGAGCCCCGGTGGCTCAGTGGTTAAACACTAAGCTACTAACTGAAAGGTTGGTTGTTTGAACCCACCAGCTGCTCTGTGGGAAAAAGATGTGGCGGTCAGATTCCACAAAGATTTACAGCCCCGGAAACCCTATGGGGCAGTTCTACTCTGACCTATAGGGTTGCTATAACTCGGAATTCAACTCGATGGCAAGGGGTTTGGTTTGGTGTTTTTTAATTTAGGAAGAGGTAGTTCTGGTAACTTAATCACTTTTTGTTTATCTTTGTCATCCCCAGGTGGTTCTGAAGGCTGTTTATCTTGTCCTTAACCATGACATCAGCTCCCGCATCTGTGATGTGGCGCTAAACATTGTTGAATGTTTGCTTCAACTTGGTGTGGTGCCCTGTGTAGAAAAGAACCAAAAGAAGAGTGAAAACAAGGAAAATGAGACTGTGGAAAAGAGACCAAGTGAGGGAACTTTCCAGTTCAAAGGAGTATCTGGAAGTTCCACTAGTGGATTTGTGGGTCCTTCAGTTAGTGGAGCTGGAGATGGTGGAGGAGAAGAAGGAGGAGGTGGAAATGGAGGAGGTGGAGGAGGTGATGGAGGAGGTGGTGGAGGAGGTGGAGGTGGCCCTTACGAGAAGAATAATAAGAACCAAGAGAAGGTATGACTGAACCACCTTTCATGTCCTCATAAAATATTGCCTCTAATTTTTTTCCAATGTTCACTGAACAGCAATTCATGACACAGAACAATAATTATTCATTAGTGTAAGAAAGTGGTGAGTGTAGAGATCTCTTCATTAGGTTATAAGCAGGCATTTGTGGAAACAGCTATGTGAAATAGTATTCTAAATCCAAAAACCATTGCCAACCAAGCAATGTTAGGGCTAATTCCCAGGTCATGTAATTTCTGCAGGAGAACATCTCAGATACAACCTCCATTGCTATAGCTCTCTGTCTACCACCAAATAGCTTCTTTCTTGAGACTTTCAAGCACCAACCTGATTTTCCTTCAAGACAAAACCCTTTCTCTTAATCCAGGGAACACATTTTTGGCAACCAACTTCATCCACCTTGAAGGAGAAAGTAAGTGATGAATTTTGTTTGGTTCGTAGGTTGGCTTGTTTAGTGTTGGTTTGGAAAGAGGAACAACTTTCCTAGCCTCTTCTCACATCTCAGTGAATCATATCCCAGTGACTTTAGTTTTCCTGTTTTTGATTGTTTCTGAATTTGATTCCCTGTGCCGCCTCATCAACACCTGGTTTATGATCTCTGCATTTATCATCAAGAATTAGAGTTTCTCTTTAATTTTGGTTTTAAATAAGAATTAGCACAGCTTAAGTTGACATACTTACACTGATTTCAACTCAGAGCTTTAACCGAAAAATGCTGTTCAGAAATTAAAATCAAGAGATTTGAATGTCTAACAAGTGATAAACTGCACATCAGGTTGAGTGTTCACAAGCGTAAAATTATGCTGTGCAGAGTTCTGCCATCTACATATTAGCTAAACTATAATCCACCCCTCTTTTCTTACAGGGCATCTAGTTTTACATCTGAATAAGTGTGACAGAGCTCCTCTTCTTCTCTAATTCCTTCTTCATCTGTTTCCAGTCTCACTTGACTCATATTTATCATCGATTTCTTCACCTCACTTGACTCCTATCTTCCCAGTAGGAAGACTCTGATCCAAATATTTCTGGACCAGTATTCTTGAGACTTGGAAACTTTCCTTCAGGATTCTTTTTCCTGCACTTAATAACATACATGCTGTTTTCCAATGCTAATAGAATCTTTTGGTACTAAATGTTCCTAAATTCTCACCTCTCAGTATATCACTGAGGATAATCCAAGGATCCCCAGATCTCACCTGAGATGAAAATAATCTAAATGATAGATCACAAGGGATTTGACCTTAGATCATAAGATCTAAGCAATGATTTAGCCAGCAGTTACGTACAAATTAACAAACAAATGTAAGTTACAGGGACCAAACTTACAAATGCAGCAAACAGTGAGGCTCTTATTGAATTTCTCTTCTTTACTTATCTACATAGTCTGGGCACTCAAAGATATTATAGATGGTGCTATATCCATTATGGTAGTCAAGGGAAACTAGAAAGAAAAAATAAGAGAAAGTTGTGAAATTTTGATTAGCTTTTATCATTAAAGCTTAGGTATTTCAACTAAGTTGATGAGGGCTTTGTTAATGTATGCTAAGGATCTCTGAGGTTTATTATTATTATTATGCTCTAAGATTTCACTTTGAGTGGTATTTTCATCTAATTTCTTATTGATGATCTGCAAGTCTCTTGTCTATTTTATACCTAGATACTATACTAGATACTATAACTATGAATGTTATTTTGACCAATGTTGTTTGTTTTAATCAGTATGGAACTTTTTAAAACCAAGTTATGTGATCTCTAAACAGCCACCAAGATATAGATGTTTAATAGTTATTTCTGCAAAATAATGCTGTTTATAGTACCAAGAAATTATAAACTAATGCCTGACCATAGGTCAAATGCTTTGTGTTTCTGATTCATACAGGTCTGTTCTACTCCAAACCCATTTGTTATTTTCAGCAGAATCACAGGGTTTATCTAATTTTGCAACCAGAAGCATGGGGAATTAATAAAGGCAGAAGGAAGATTGACTTTCTATTTCTATATTTGCCACTAACCTGTACTGACAGCTTGCAATGCTATTTAATATCTGTTCTGATTCCCGCCTGTAACTTGGTACAGCTTTCTGAATGCCTGCTTTGAGAGGATACTGAACCCCAAGGATATTTGAAATTCTAAAGAAAAAGAAATTCTATTTACAAAGAGCTTTCAGGGCTAGACATTTTTGTAAGGAACATATAGTATTTTAAAAATACGTGTAAGACCATCTTCCAAGTAAGCCCTTGCCACCGATGACCTTTTCTGAGGCATGGTTGCATATGGCTGTGCTGTTTGTGCGCTACATACAGGTCCTCAGCTAAGGGACCAGTAAGGACCGAAATTCATCCTGCGCTCAGCTCACCAAGCTGTCTACCCAAGGGACTGCATCCACTTAGAGAGATCACCTTTTTTTAAACTCATCCACACAGAGGGGTGTCTTCTAACTTGAACAAAGGTGCCCCATAGTATAGCAGGGCTCCACTGCTATGAAATGACAATGAACATTTGCTCAGCTCTTATTATGTGCCTTACATGTATTAACTTAATCAATCCTCACAACAACTCTAGCAGATAGATATTATTATAATTCTCATTTTGTAGGGCACAAAGTGGTTAAGTAGTTTTTCCAAGACTATACAGCTAGTAAAAGTTGGAGCTAGGCTTTGAATCCAAACTAAAAAATTTTTTTCTGAATTAGTAAAAAATAATAATGATAATAACGATCTATTAATACGTTTGAGTCTTTCATTCCATTTGCAACTTTCGGAGCTGTCTGTTTCCCAGGAAACGGACTTAGATGTGGAGGTATGTGGCAAAAGGTTTACAGGGAAGTGCTCTCAGGATCAACATCTGTGAGGTGTGAAAGGAGCAGGCTGGAGCATAGGGAGAAGTTGAGCTGCAGTGTAGCTGCAACAGAGGCCTCAGCTGATCACACAGGAGCTGGAATGGCTCCTGTCCCCAAGTGAGGCAAGGGAGCTGCCCTTTATTCCCTCCCACCCCTGCACTCATCTGCCATTGGAAACAAAGTGCTCCCAGGAAAAGGCCATGACCTTGGGGTAGGTAGTTCTCTTTAGTTAATAGCAATTTCTGGAGAAGCACTCAGCTGACAGCTGTCAGCCACCAACACTCCCAGCAGCTGAGAGGATGAATGCTTCAGTCCTGAAGGGGGGGAGTCTGTGGGACCCAGTACCAAACTCCCTATATGAGCCTACAGATTAGAAAAGTAAGGCCATCTATATAGCATTAGGGGAGAAGAGACTGTACCCTACCACATGAGAGCACATGACAATGTCCAGACAGCCCCCTACCACTTCTACAACCTACCCACGTTTGAGTAATTTTTCTATGTGTGTGGTCCCAAAGTTGAAGTGTCATCTTGATCACATAACTATGGAAAATCCCTTTACAATTTACACAGCAATTCCTATCCATTAGTTCATTTGCTCTGCACAGCTATTGTGATCCTCAATTCACAAGTGAAGAAACTAAAACACAGAGAGATTGGTTAACTTATCTAATGTCTTATGCAGTTAAGGACCAGGAGCTGGAATACTAGATCCATGATGTATGTGTTGAAGGCAGAATGTAGCTAGCAGGGCTGAGGCAGGCTGAGGCATCCTAAAGGTAATGGCTTACCCCCAGTGGACTGCAACATTCCTTAGCAACAGCTTCTTTATGCCTCTTGGAAATAAGAAAGTTTCTTTTCTGGAAGTCATGTCCTGCAATAGCAATAAGGATTAGATGGAGCAAAAGAGACAGTGATAATAACAAGCCTCATAATTCATCACAGGAGAGCTTCTTACTTACGCTTCAAGAGACAGAGTCAAGCTGAATGTTTCATAAAGTTCTTTATATTCTTGTTTTGCTTGTGCATGTCTATTACAATACAGAGCAAGTATACAGTTAGAAAAATCACTAAAAAATGTCAGAAGTTGCCAAGAGATTTCAAAGTTCCAGACTATAGTAAGTTCCAGAAATTCAGCAGTAACTTGTCTGGTGGTATTATCAGAGCCCTGCTGATGATAGTAGCTTCTAGAAAAATCTATTTGCCTTCGTCACTGAGAGTTATCACTCTCTCTAGGTAGTTGTTCTGTTAGTCCATCAAGGATATGAAAGCATATCTTTTAATAAAGAGTTTTTCATTCATATCCTTTAGCACTAGTTGTTACTGTTACATATTTAGGTGCCATCGAGTAGAACTGGCCCATAGTGTTTTCTTGGCTGTAAACTTTACGAAAGTAGAATACCAGATGGTGTTTATCCCATGGAGCCGTTAAGTGGGTTTGAGCCACCAACCTTTCAGTTAGCAGCCAAACGCTTAACCATTCTTTCTTTTAAGTGACGTATTAGATTTCAGAAAAGTTAGCTTACTTTTTGAGCCGTTGACAATTTTTCTCATTATTTCCAAAATTGCAGGTGCTCACTGTAAAATATATATGCTTGAGTTACTCATAAAATAGAATCTCAGTAGCAAAGGGATCTCAATGGCAAAGTAAACAGACTTTTCTTTCTTTCTTGTTCATGCGTATAGGATGAAAGTACACCTGTAAGCAACCATAGGCTTGCTCTAACCATGCTTATCAAAATAGTGAAGTCTTTGGGATGTGCCTATGGTTGCGGAGAGGGACATCGAGGGCTCTCTGGAGATCGTCTGAGACACCAGGTATTCCGAGAGAATGTAAGAGAATTAGTTTCCATTTCCTCTCCCTCTTCCTTCCCTCCAATTTAGGAATGAGTCCTTTGACAATGAGGGTCAGTGTTCCCTGAAAAATATCATATTTCATAGCAGTAATTAACGCAGTCTTGGGCGGGGAAGACAATTTCTACAAAATATCTTAAGACATCTAAAACTCAAACTTAGGGAAGTTTAATTGGGAAAACAATTCTGCCTCCTGCCTTGGGCAGACCAACTCTCAGTTGGTAAAACGATGTATAATTGGAAAAGTATGAATTATAGTTTGAAAGACTTTGCAAAGATGAATACATTTAGTAAGCTACAGATGGTCTATAACAAATGACTTTTTAATCACCTGCCTGGGTGCAGTAAAGGCATAGTTTATATTAGAGAAACTTTAGGACTTAGTTTGTTGTTCTTACTTAGATATGGAAAATGGCCCTTATTGGGACAAAACAGGACTGTAAAAGTAGCCAGTCGTTTTCTGGCTGCTTTGAGTGTGAATCTTGACTTCTATATGTTTGAGATCATGTCCCTCCCTTTGAACTGTGTGAAACTTGAAACTCTGTGCTTAGGCTTGCCGGGCATAATTCTGTAATGGAACGTGGTCTTATTCCAGCTCATTTCACTTGCCCTGCTGACTGTTACTTTCCCCTTCAGACTTGAGCCATTATCTACCTCCACAAGTCGAAGCTGAGACAGTTGCCTCATATGTACATTTAAACGGAAATCCTAGCAAAACATTCTCTTACAAATAAGGGTTTGATACAAATTTGAGTCCAGAAAACACTTTGGCAGATCTTGGCAGAGTTTGAGAATCATGTCAAAATCTAATGCCAGCCTATGATTCCTTGGCATTAGGTTTTGTCTTGAACTGTTCACACAGTATTAGCATGCTGAATTTCTTCCTTCCTTTCTCTCATTTGTTTGTTTGATCTAGCTAGCTAGCTCTCTATTTACCTATCATCTATTTATTTATCTATCACCTATCTGTCACCTTCCTTCCTCTCTGTTATTTTCTATACTGTATTATATTAGTTTATTATGTATATGTGGAGACTTATATTAATAGTAATTAACTTCTAAATTCTGAAACTTGAAAACGTAGACCAATATCTAGATTTTAAAGTAAATAATAAAAATAATAATGCAGTAGAGAGCTGACATTGCCTCCATTTTTCATATGCATGTGTGATTTTTGATCTCTGACACTGAATTCTATCACAGTATGAATAAATGTCATCAAGGTTAAGTAAGCCACATCATTCCTCTTGTAAAAGATGAATTCCATGAAATGAAACAGTAAAATATAATAAGAAGCATGTTTAGAAGTAAAAGATGTTCTGACAACCAGAATCTGTCTTTCTAGAACGGAATAAAGCAGGGCTAGTTGGATCAGAACTCACCTTAGAGGCTGTTGTTACGGCATACTCCACCACACTTACCTCCCGAAAAGTATTAGATGTTCCTTGTCAGGATGTCCAGCCAGTTTTTTACCTGCCTTTTCAGCTTTATTGACTTAAGTGGAAACTCCTCTAGTATCCTGTATCTGAGTTCAACACTTGAAATTATATTTGTTAATTCCTGCTTAGAAACATATTGTCCAAGAATGGTGCATGTGAAAAATTTTCCTGGGAAAATATCTTATTCAAACCCATTACCATCTAGTCTATTCCGACTCACAGTAAACCTATAGGACAGAGTAAAACTGCCCCATAGGGTTTCCAAGGAGTGGCTGGTGGACTCCAACTGCCTACCTTTTGGTTAGCAGCCATAACTCTTAACCACTATGCCACCAGGGCTCCATCTAATTCAAGCAGCTAGATATTTCCAGATTTTTCTAGCATTGGATTTTCAGAAGTTATTTAACTTTTAAGATATTAAGAACATTTATCATCTCTACTAGGTCAGGCCTTCTAGCTATTTTAAATAACAGAAAATTACAGCAATTATATTCATCAAGTTTCTAGAAATTTCAGTATATAATCCCTCAGTGTTTCTTAGATTAACCTAGTCATTAGCCAGTAGTCCTAAATTATTGAAAAGAAATCCACTTTTTAACAATTTTATATCTCTCTTGGAGAAGTTTAGTTATTCAGAATCAAAATATTTAATGTTTGATATTCTGATTCTTGCTTAAACTTTGCAGTAACCTATTCATACATTCCAACAGACTCTGAAGAATAGATTGGAACTATGCCTGTTTTGGTGTATTTTATAGAGAAGATAGGATAATTTGTACTTTAGGGCTTTTCAACACAGGATTTAAAGCATTTGTAACTATTACAATGGAGATCTTCACAAATTCTTTATGGAATGATAATCAAATATTTATTTTTCATGCAGGACATGTTTTACCTAGGTGCTTTGCAAACTTCATTTTACAGAAAGCAGCATTTGTTTTGTAAGGGAAAAAAGGAGCTTACTTGACATCTGGCAACCAATAATCTCCTCTGGAAATAAAATTTCCTAATTTCCAGTCTTCTAAGGAGCCCTGGTGGAGTAGTGGTTAAGTGCTTGGCTGCTAACTGAAAGGTTGGCAGTTTGAATCCACCAGCTGTGGGCGAAAAATGTGGCAATCTGCTTCCATAAAGAGCAGGGTCCTATAGGGTCAATGTGAATTGGAATCAACTCGATGGCAGTGGGTTAGGGTCAAGTAAGGGAAGAATGAAAAAATGTATCAATCCATCTGACTTTGTAACACAAATACAAGAGATTATAACAAGGTCATATTTCTGATTCCAAGTTGTAGCCATTTATAATATCCCCCCACCCAAAAAAAAAAAAAAAAAACCCAAGAATTTGCCCCTGGGTCTTGATTTGTCAAAATAGTAATACAGCTTACATTTTCTCTGGGGCCACAATTAAGGGCCCATCAATTAGGTACCAATTCTCAGGGGTTACCTTCCCTAATCTGACTTCCATGCATGTGCCTGGTTGTCCAAAGTTCTCTATCCTCAATTAAGATGATCCTCACCCAGCCACACTCTTCTTGATCCTTAGCCCTTTTCCCTAAACTCACACCATCTTCTTCTGTCATCTCTCCATTTAATTCCATTGTTATAAACTTTCTTGTATCTCTTTTATTCAGACATCATCTTTAAGATGCCACTGATCTCTGTTATCAATCATCTTAAGTTCTTTTGGAAAGTAGGTGGTATCTAAATACATTTCCCCTAAACAATCATTTGAACTATTAACGAGGTTTCTATATTCTAGGAGAAATAAACCATGAATTAGGGAGCAAGATCTTAGCTTCTAGTTTTGGCTTTGCTGTAATGCATGCTTATTAATTTGGACAAAATCCTTGACTTTGAGCCTCAATTTCCTCAGCTGTAATATTGGGATACGCATTTACATCACAGAGATGATGTGAAAGTAAATGTTGTGACACACTTATATGCAGGAAATGTTTTTTAAACAGTAAAGTAACATGCAAATTTTATTTTCTCTTGCTGGTAGGAGAGGGCTAGGAGGCACTCTAACACTCTCAGATAGTATCTGAGCATTCTGTCTGTGGCCTTCTGCAGCCAATGGCCGTGAACTTCACTGGTTGTGACGGTGGGAATTATTCCCTTCCCCTTTTCCACATGGCAAAAATATTTGCTGAGCCATAACCCACCGACCCATTGCCATCAAGTTGATTCCGATTCATAGCAACCCTAAAGGACCGAGTACAACTGCCCCATAGTGTTTCCAAAGATAGGAAATATAATTTTAAGTCGCAAGGCCTAGCCCATGGCCACTTTCTTTTTATATCCATAAAGCCAACTTCTATTTAAATATCATACCTTCACATTCAGATGTATACACAAACTAGACCTGTCTTGACTGTATGTCTCTTAAATGTTTCAAGGACCTTTCCCTCCTGACTATCTAAGAGGATACTGGATACGCACTTCCCATATCCTCCTCCCCCACCATTAACTCTGCTTAATTTCCAAGTGGCTGAGCATGGGAATAGTGTGCTTCTTTCCATTGCACAAAGCCTTTGAGGATTTCTAAATGTGGGTTTTCAATCCTATCACTTACCTAAATTTGACACTTTGAGCTTTTTTCATTGAGATCTTAAAATCTTGATCTTGGTGAAAATACTGAATTCCTTCTGGGACCAGCATTAGACCTTGGCTTTGGGTTTTTCTCTCTTACTGCTCAGTCTCCCTCTGCCCTCTTCTTATTCAGATAAGAGAGGCCAGTAAGTTTGGCTGGTACCAGCCAGCTGGGACGGATAGAAGCCTTTGCCATCTGAGACTTGTAACTGTCTCAGAGTAATGGTATCTGTAGCTTAAGGTGGTACTTGTGACTTTTTCACTTTTCTTCCTTCATTGCAGGCCCAGAACTGCCTCACTAAGCTATACAAGCTAGATAAGATGCAGTTCCGACAAACCATGAGGGACTATGTGAACAAGGACTCTCTCAATAATGTAGTGGACTTCTTGCATGCTTTGCTAGGATTTTGTATGGAGCCGGTCACTGACAGTAAGTAAAGCTGCCCCTGAGTTCTAGGAGAAATTGCTGTGAGGTGGCACAGGTAGTATTTTGCAGTCACACTAAATTTGTGGAGTGAGAATTTAGAGGAAAAGAGTAGTGTTTGTGTGTGTGTCTGTGTGTGTGTGTGTGTGTGTAATAGAGTCTAAGTGGGAAAAGCTTTTATGTCATCTTTGATGAAACATTTCTGAGACTTTCTGAGGACAACTTACCTTAGCAAGTGGGAATTTGGAAAAGCTTTTGGCATCCTCACCTTTGGCCCCTCAGTCCTTACACCACTACTCATGGGACTCCTCTCTCTCTAAATGACTTTCTGTTGTATGACAGCTGAGGTAGAGATCGAGAGACCAGTGGAATATGTTCGCTAGTCCAACAAGTATGAAATGAGGGACTGTTATGTGCCAAGCAGAATGCTTGGCAACTTTTTTCACAAAATAAAACAGGAAAGAAAATTAAAAAAATCATATGACTGCAGTATGCATAATAGTAATATAATTTT
Organism: Dugong dugon; assembly: GCA_030035585.1. Taxonomy (NCBI): domain Eukaryota; kingdom Metazoa; phylum Chordata; class Mammalia; order Sirenia; family Dugongidae; genus Dugong; species Dugong dugon. Next base: position 172,293,460 of record CM057461.1, read on the forward strand.
GATATATATGTATATTATGAATTTTTAAAGATCAGCAAATACATCTATAGATAGGCCCACAAACTATTTTATATCTTCGTGGCTTTAAGAAAACTACCAGTATAGAGACCTATGTTGCAGGTGGAGACTGGTGAACACAAGTTGCATCTGTAATAAACCGAACGCGTCCAATACCACTTGAATGCAATTGCAGTAATAAAATGAAAGTGATGCATGAAGCCTGAGTTGAGTAAAATAAACAATTTAATTAGAGCCTGGAAAGCCATCACTGCTTAGTATAGACTTTTATTGTTTATATAATACATGGTGCCTGATAGTGGTTGATTAATTTATAATGAAAATATGTTTGATGGGTTTAGGAGTCATTTTCCTGTTTTTATCCCAGGTTTTATAATTTGGTTATCACATGAAAAGAAAATATCGTTTTACTGTAGAACCCCTCAGGTAATCTATGTTACCAGACTTGTTTTAAACCAGGGTCATTATAAATTAAAAAACAATGAATGAAATGAGAATTGTAGTTGAGACACTGTAAGAGAAATTCTTGATTACAAACTAATTACTTTTTTGTGTTTTAAATCATTGGAGATAGAAACTATAAGCATAAAATAAAGCATATTCTTTCTGTAATGTAAAATCCATAGTTAGTCCCGTCAACTGTCACAGTCAGTGAGACGTTAGTAATAAAGTGTGGATTGCTTTAGTGTGCTAAATTCCCCCTGGGATTCTTGAGATGTGGATCCCAGTGAATCAGCCAGGCACAGGTCCTATCAGATCAATCTTGGAGCTGCCTTTCCCCAACAGCCCACTGGCTCACAAACCTCAAGGACTCCACTAACAAGGTCACAGAATCCCTGGTGTGTCCTGTACGGAAGGTCCATGGATATGTGAAAAACTGGCATAAAATGCCACAGAGGGTGATGGCCTCAGACCTCTGGCATTTCACATGTGTATAAGTCAGAATGAGGTGGTTCCCAGCAAGGTGCAGGCTTTCCCTCTCTGTATGCCCGTGGAGTCTCGGGGAGTGAGCAAGAAGCTACTACGTACGAGTGCTGGGTGGCTCTTGTGAGACCCAGTAGGCTTTTTGTTTCCAGTGCCTGAGTGAGTCCCCTGCAAAGCTCCTCCCTGCCTCCCTCTCCTTACTCAGCTCACCTGGTCAACCTCAACCCTACCTCCATCTATTGATGATAGACTGAACTATTCCCACTGAGAAGCCAGCACTCCTTACCACCAAAAAGGTTGAATCAATTAACTGTTTCTCCTTTGAGAGGCCATTTAGTAGATCCTTCTTTTTTATTTTTTTCTTTAAGTGATAACCTCCTTAAAAAAAAACACAAAACTCTAGGTCTAAAAGTCTTTCTTAAAGTCAACTGTTGATTCCCTTTTCATTGCTAAGAATTATCGTTCAAAGCATTCCACAGATGAAAAAAGACCAGGCTTAAAGACCAGGATCCCCAGAAAGCATGGCTCCCGGACTCTCTGTCAGCCCAGAACTAAAACCATTCCCAAGGCCAACTCTTTAGACAAAGATTAGACTGGACTATGGGACATAAAATGATACTCATGAAGAGTGTGCTTCTTAGCTCAAGTAGATACATGAGACTAAATGGGCAGCTCCTGTCCGGAGGTGAGATGAGAAGGCAGAGGGTCAGGAGCTGGTTGAAAGGACAGGGGAAATCAAGGGTGGAAAGGAGGAGTGTGCTGTCAGAGTATGGGGAGAGCAATTAGGGTCACATAACAATGTATGTATAAATTTTTGTATGGGAGACTAACTTGAATTGTAAACTTTCACTTAAGGTACCAAAAAAAAAAAAAAAAAAAAAAGAGCATTCCACAAATGAGATTGGATCTATCATAGTAAAGACACTGAAGGAGAATATGGTTCTATATACCCAAGTCTACATGGAGATCACTCAACTGGGGGTGGCTTTAATCCTCTGATTTTTATTTTCTGTAGCCTTTCATTAATTCCGCTTGCCAAGTAATTCATTACTCCTTTAAACTGCATAACATAATGGAAAGATTACTTTTAATGTGTACGTTTGCATTCCAGACAAGGCTGGGTTTGGAAATAACTTCACCACGGTGGACAACAAATCCACAGCCCAAAATGTGGAAGGCATTATCGTCAGTGCCATGTTTAAGTCCCTCATCACACGCTGCGCGTCAACCACACACGAACTGCACAGTCCTGAGAACCTGGTGAGGAGTTCACCTTTTTTTCCCACGGGAGTTCTCAGTCTCTGTTCTCAGGAAAGGAAGTGACGTTGCAGACGAAAACTCTGCACTTTAAAGTTAAGATATCTATTTTCCCCAATGTCACCAGTAACTTAAGGTGAACCCTTAGCAACACATTCCTCCTTTTTCTTACTCGTTATCCTATCTGCAGATTAATTTATCAGACTTTCTGTGATGACTGGTGAAAAAATACTTGGAGCCCTTCACAGAGAAGGTGCTGGAGCACAGTGTGTGTGTTTGTGAAATATTTCAAAATGTTATGCCAAGCATTATTTGAAACCATATTTACTTTAAAAACTTAATGCAAATATGCTGCTGAAATTGGTTTTGCTTTCTTTTATTGCACACCATAATCTTTCAGCTACACTTTATAAAAGCCTGTGTTAATTAAATCAGTGAAGCCACAAGTAATGTGAGTGAGAACCAGGCTATAAAAGGTTAGTGCTTAACTGCTACCAAGGAGATTGTGGTTGGGGAGACTGAAATGTAGATTAAGGCTGCCAGATCTGATGTGAATAGATGAATTTAGGTCTCTTAGTAGTAAAGTAAGATTATTCTACCAGTCTGTTATATATTATGGCTCCTATGCAGAGATCAGGCTATTTGCATATATGGATACTATTCTAAACTACCTAAATCAAGGACATAATTTTAATCTATTCTAAACCATTGAAACCGTTTACTCAACTTGACATAAACAGAGCAAAACCCCAAACCAAAAGGTATTTAACTTTGCTGATGCCGAAGCCAATTCAGTGAGGTTCTTGGAACTAGAGTATAACACAGGTGCCATTTGCTCACAGCAAGTAGTAATCTGACAGACCAAAATCCGTTGCTGTCGAGTTGTTTCCAACTCATAGCGACACTATAGGACAGAATACAACTGCCCCATAGGGTTTCCAAGGAGCGGCCAGTAGATTTAAACTGCCAGCCTTTTGGTTAGCAGCCGAGCTCTTAATCACTGCGCCACCAGGGCTCCAGTAGTTTGACAACTTGATTACAAATATTTGGGTGCTTTTAATCTCAATCCACAAATTCACGTCTAGAAGAAATGCTGTGTTTTTTAATTTTCTTTAAATCATCTTAAGTTTGACTTTGAACCTCCCTTCCTATCAGAATGGCTAGAAGTTGAACCTCAGTCATTCTCAGAGTTCTCCACTTCACAGAGTGGCGCAAAGATAGCTAAATCTTAGAATGCACCTTGGGCCTGGGGAGGCTCCCCGAGTCTCAGTCATCTGTCTACACCCGTTGTTTCCATAGTGCTTTCTGCTGCATGCGTGGGGTCAGCCCCCTCTGGCGGGTCTGGAACCTTAGCTCTTTGGGGTTCTGCCCCCTCCTTGGAGGAGCTACCAAAGAGCAGAGTGAGGAGCACAAGGCTCTGTTTCCCACAGGACCTAATGGTCACTCTCTCCATGGTCCTTGGAGATCTGTTTTCCTAGAGATCACAATTGTCCCAATGGTCGTAGGTTTTAAAAACCAAAGCCATCAAGGTAAGTGTTTTTTAAGCTTCTACATTCTGCTTTATTGCAAACCTCTCCTAAGACAAAGAATACAGTAACTACTTTTGTTAAGAGGGAAAGGAAAAGAAGAAATATTAGATAAAAAACTTAATATCTAAAAAAGTCCAGGGTATATATTTTAAATATTTATTCGCTACTATATTTGTTTAAATAGACCTGCATAGTCTTAAGCTCATAGTCAAGTTCGTGTTCAAATGGGCTTCAACATACATATTATTTGCTAAATCTGTCCAGCAAAATATATCATCCTTTGAATGATTAGGCTTTGTTAGAAGTGTCTAGAGAACTTAACATATTTTAACACAGTGATGGAGAAAATTTGGAGAAGCTGAAGAGACACTAAAATCTCTAGTCTAAACAAAATTCTGACTCCCTTTCTTTTACAGGCATTTCTTCAGAAGTCAAAAGTAAGAAAGAAAATTAAAGATTGGGAATCCAATGATTAGAAATGTAAACTGATGTCTTTCTAATGACACAGTCGACTTTCTGAATATGAAGCATGGTAACCATCCTTTTTCATACTAAGGATGACAGGCAAGGTTCTTGGTAATGTTTCTACAGAAATAATGTAGAGGCAGTATACCATTGGTTCCATCAGTAGTAAATTGCTTCCTTTTACAATCCGATTCTCATCTAAGCCTAAGGAATTGCCTTCACCTTCTCTTCCTGTGAAAACTTTTTAACCACATAGCTATCCTTCTTTCCCCAAACTCCCTCTTGCCTCCAAACAGGGGCTGTATTGTGACATCCGCCAGCTGGTCCAGTTTATCAAAGAGGCTCATGGGAATGTCTTCAGGAGAGTGGCCCTCAGTGCTTTGCTTGATAGTGCGGAGAAATTAGCACCAGGGAGAAAGGTGGAGGAGAATGAACAAGAATCTAAGCCTGCAGGCAGTAAAAGGTTGGAGGCTTGAACTCTGAATATTCATGCTTGCCTTAGGCCAGTAGAACATAATCTTCTGTTGTACTGTCTATGTGGTCCTCGACATGCTGGTGCTTCAGGACAGGTTTGAAGAACTATCTTATTAAGTAGTATCACTGGTGGTGGTCGAGCTGCACCTTAGAAAAGGAATGAGTTTACTGTCAAATAAATATAGTTTCTGTAGGAATTGATTGTGTCCTAACTTTCGTGTCCTTGAACTCAACTTAATAGCTCTTAATAGTATGGTGAAATATTCCTTGTGTTTTTAGTCATTTCTATAGGTAATTTTTTTTCCAGAAAGAAAAAGCAATTACCAATTCCGTATTACCCCATTCAGTAAGTGATGTTTTAAATGGGGCAAAAGACAAATTGCTGAGCAGGACCTTGTTGTTTACCCTTCTAGTAAACAGGAATGAATTTTATGCATACTATATATAAAATGTTACTTACAAAGATTAAAAGAAGCTCCTACATTTAAAATCTTCCTTGCAGTTAATGACTATGTTTGCAACAAAGATGGTGTTATTAGGCCATGAGGCAGCAAGATAGGGTATAAATTAAAAGGTAGGTTATACATTTTCTACAACAGGGACTCATGGTGACATAGAGTTTGTGAGCCAGGTAGGATGTATGTAACAGTGTTTTTCTTAATGAAGTATTAGGAAGTATTGAACAATGGCAACTAGTTTGATTGTTTGTTTTGACCTGCTCTGTTGTGATTGGTGGAATGCACCTTTCGGTAGGTCAGAGGCAGGAAGTGTTGTGGATAAAGGCCAGGTGTCCTCCGCACCTGAGGAGTGTCGCAGCTTCACGTCTGGTCGCCCCTCACAGACTCCAGAGCAGTAAGTAGCATTGGTTTTATCTCCACGCAGTGGGCTGAATACTTCCCACTGGGAGAGATTCTGTTTCCCAAACTGTTGATTTTTTTTTTTTCATTTCCTTTGAACTCTGCTTTGCTTCTGCCCTCAATTTTGCATTTCCAATGCCACTGCTCTCCCCAGGCCCAAAGCAAATAACAAACCTGGTGCTCATAGGAAGAGTCTCCCTTACTGCACTTCTCACCTCCATCTCTTCCCCACTTCTGCTTTCATGCACACTCCTGCACGTACATTTGAAAAACAACATATATATGAGGTGCGGTGAGAATGCCATCCACTTATTGCTTAAAAGCACTTATAGATCCTTTTTGTAAATATAAGAACGGCTGTCAGTGTGCTCAATGATGTTATATTAAAAAAAAAAAAAGTGAGGAAAACGTTTTTATTGTCCAGCTGTAGCTCAAACATAGATCCTACTTCATTTCACCTTGATCTTCTCCTGAGATCCATTCCAGTGTTCTCCAATATCAGTTTGTCTCCACTTTCTGTAATGGCAAAGGCATCATAAATTAGTGCCTTCAGAAAATTTGAGGGTTATTGTAGACACTAAATACATGGTCTACCTCTATGCAAGGCTTATCCTTATTTATTCTTCTTTGAGACCAATTGTTTACCTGCAAATGGTGCAATTGATATTTAAAGCATAAGCATTATTTTAGGTACATAATTTTACTTCCTAAAACCCTCATCCAGTATTAAATTATTATCCTTCAAGAAAATCCTCGGGGTATTCTAGATGTTATGGTATCTCCTCTCCGTATTCAGGAAAATCAAACCAGACAAGTGCACAGTTGTCAAACAGGACCTTAGTGTACAGTCATCAAACAGGACCTTGGTAATTCACAACAACAAACAAAACCTTCTAAGAACAAAAAATTCACATAGTTCTTGTAGTACTTCAAACTCTTAGTGATTGCTCCTTACTGGGTGGAGAAAATCAAGGGGAAAGTAAATCAACTCCATGGGGGGTCAAGGACCATGTGGGTTTTGCTTACCATTATAGCTCCACTGCAGGAGAAAGGTATGGCAGTCTGCTCCTGTAAAGGTTACAGCCTTGGAAATGCTATGGAGCAGTTCTGCTTGGTCCTGAAGGGTCGCTATGAGTCAGAATCAACTCGATAGCAACAGGTATAGCTCCAGTTAGGGGACACTGGTGGTTCAGTGGTAGAATTCTTTCCTTCCATGGGGGAGACATGGGTTCGATTCCTGGCCAATGTACCTCATGCTCAGTCACCACCCATCTGTCAGTGAAAACTTACACATTTACGTATTGCTGTGATGTTGGACAGATTTCAGCCAAGCTTCCAGACCAAGATGGACTAGGAAGAAAGGCCTGGAAATCTACTTTCAAATATTAACCAGTGAAAACCCTGTGGATCACAATTCGATCTGCAACTAATCATGTGGATGGTGTAGGACTGGGTAGCATTTCATTCCACTGTGCACGGGATCACTGTGAGTCAGGAGCCAACTCAAAGGCAGCTAACAACAGCATAGATCCGAAGTCTACATGGGGCTTGGCCCATAGTGTGGACTTAATATATATTTCACAAATGAGTGAATGAATGAACAAGTCAATGAAATGACAGAAGTGTCAGTTTGTCATTAATCCTGTAAGCCTTGTTGTCTTTAACTTTCTTTCTAAAAATTGAAGTTTTGTTTTTCCTTTTATGAATCTTTTAAGGACATGGTAAAAATCTAAATATAAGCTTTAGGGAAAAATAAAATACTATGAAAGGCAAAGTTCTGTAGCTGAATAGCCCCAAGACTATTTAAAGGGTTTTACACACAGAAAGTCTATCCAAAAAAGGAGGAAGGATTTTTCCCCCCAAATAATACCAGCAATTATTGAGCTAACCTGATCAGTAAGGACGATCTACTAGGCAAACCAGATGTAAAAAAAGAAGGCCATTTATCTTCGTAGATAATTACGTTTTCTAGATTCCATAATATTCTCTTTGTTCACTGTTCCGTAAACATCCGGCGATTTCTCAGCATTTAGCATGTCTGTTCTTTTTCCTTGATTGAAGACGCATGTTGTAATATGCCTCTACATAAATATTTTCACCTGGAAGGACATGATAGAATATCAAATATGGAAGTGTTGCCTGACCCAAGGGGGCCCAGAAGGTGAGCATGCCAAATGTCCTCTGTCCAGCACTGGAAAGAGGTAGCTGTTCACTTTGGTTGTTGGAGCCTGGGATCCCCTCTAGCTTCTCTCTCTCTTTCCTCTTCTCCCCTTCTCTTCTTGTCCTTCCTCTTTAAAGAAAGGTCACATTAACTGAGTACCATTAAAAACAGTTTCATGAGTTTCTCTGAAACTCATTATTGATACACACCTATTGGACAAGGCTGATGTAGCATTTTATTGATAAAAGCAGATAAATGATAGCCTTCCTGGGTGTTTTTCTATTTAGAGCATGTAATCATCCCCTCATCACTGTCTCACACATTCCCAAAGGTGAGAAATGATTCATACCTTGTGATCATTTGAGAAAAAGTAGCTGAGGAATCAAATTCTGGAAAGCTGATTTAAATTTATACCATATTTGATAAACAGGATTCCTGGTCTAAAATAAGAATTAAAAGGATACTCAGTACTCTGGTGAGATTTTGAGAGATAAAATCTGGATCCTTAGAAAAGCGAATGATTTGCACAGTACTGTCGCTTTTTAGGTAGATTCTGGATTCATCCCCAACTTTAAAAGCAAATCATTACCTAAAATCCCATAAGCAAATTCCATCTCAGATTACTAGAGTATTTTCTATAGCCCTTTGTTTCCAAATCACTAAATCTATATGATGCTCAAGATGACAAATGTGGAAAGCACAGTAAATCATAAAGGATAATTATTTAAAAATCTAAATACCACAAACTAGAGATAGTCACTGTAAATGTTTGGTGTGTTATGTTGGCTACATTTTTGAGCATACACATGCACAAACTCACACTCACACATTTACATGTATACTTTTTAAAACTGACCTGTTAACCTGTTTAAATCATTGCATCCTTGCCTTTTAACTTTGCAATAGATCATGAAAATGTCCCATATCAATAATTTTCTAAAATACAGTTTTTATAATTACTACAGAGTGTGGTATCATATGGAAGCACTATAATTTATTCAACGGGTTCCCTAGAATTGAACATTTAGCTTGTTTCCAGTTTTTCAGAGTTGACCAAATAATACCTCAGTGAGTATTTGAGCCTTCTTGTGTCTACATCTTAATATGTTGTCCCATCATTTCTTTGGGTTAACTTCCTGGAAGTTGAATTTCTCTATCAATTGTGCAGATATAAGCTTTAGATAATGTATTAGCAAATTACCTCCAGAAAACTGACACATTCTATCTTACCACTGGGTAGTGTAAGCGTAACTATTGCTTCATTTTTTCTCCCCCTAATCTTCGCCAGTTTAATGAAAAACAGTATTTCATTGCAACTGGCCTTTTTTTTTGACTCCTATTGAGATTAAACTAAATCTGCATACAATTGGCCACTTGTATTTTTTCCTCTTACACAATGTTCTGCTCAAAAATTCCTTTGGAGGTATTCTTGTCTTACTGTCAGGCTTATATTTTTTTATTTTTAAACAGTATTCAAGTTTCTTCAGTGTAGTGATTGTCGGATAATGCATTCCCTGAGTATGATTGCACTTCATTTATTCATTATTCAGATGTGTTTTGTGGATCTATTTAGTCCTATACTGTACTGGGGTAGGGAGTGGGGAGAGAGGTATAGTACTGTACACAAGTCACAGGAGCTTTAAAAATGTTAAATATTTACTGACACTTTAAGTGCTTCTGCTACTGTGACTCACACTCGCAGACAAAGACCTGCAGTAATATTTAGTCTTTGTATTAAAGTTTAAAAACCCTGATCGCCTCAGTTTGACAGCTGAGACATGACTGTTTTCAAGAAGAGCTCAGAAAGTCAGCCTTGGTCTCCCTCCTTCCGCTCCCATGCCCCCTCTTCCCAAAAACCAGCCCATCAAAGATCATTCTGCATGATTTGCCTAAATATCATTGACATGATGTTGAAAGAAATTTAAGAGCATTTCACACAAGTTATCAGATGTTTAACCCAATCTTCTGCTTGTTTACAGCGATGAGCAAATGCAAGGGGGCAACCTAGGACGGAAGGATTTCTGGCGCAAGATGTTCAAATCCCAGAGTGCAGCAAGTGACACAAGCAGCCAGTCTGAGCAGGACACTTCAGAATGTACCACCGCCCACTCAGGGACCACCTCCGACCGGCATGCCCGCTCTCGGTCCCGTAGAATTTCCCTCCGGAAGAAGCTTAAACTTCCCATAGGTAAAAGTATGTCTGTATTTATTTATGGATGTTCTTATTCCTGCCGTGCCCTTAAATCAACTCACTTTCAAAATAGAGCAATGCATGTAGTGTAGAGAAAGAGAAAGCCTTCAAGTCTCAAGGCCCAGGATGACTCATTTATTCATTCATTCACTCTTTTTTTCAGCAGATATTTATCAAGCTGCTACTATGAGCCTCTACTTGTGCAAACACCATACTAGGCATTAGGGATTAAATGGTGAGCAAAAATACATGGCCTCCTACTTTGCTGAATTTGCAATCTAGTGGAGTGGCAGCCACTAAGGCAGATAATCATAAAACTAAGTACAGTTCAGCCTATGAATTTTATGAAGGAAAAGCACATGGTACTATGAAAGCATGCAACAGTGAGACCTGACCTAATTGATGAAAGGAGGTCAGGAATCAGAGAAGGCTTCCTGGAGAAAGTGGCATTGAGTAACATGATAATTACGGAAAGGAAGGAAGGAGAGGACTGCAGGTGGTAACAATAAAATATGCAAAGGTATCAGGATAGAAGGAATTGGAAACACTGAAACAAGGGAAACAGCTGCATGACTATGGTAAAGCAGTAGTCAGGGGCCACACCATGCCTGGCCTTGCAGGTCAGATTAAGTACTTGACTCTTCATCCTACAGCCCTAGATAGCCAACGTGGGATGTTGAACAGGGGAGTAGCATAATCAGGTAAACTTTTTCTAAGAGATCCCTACATGGAAAATATGTTGGGAGGGGCATGAGTGGATAAGGAAGACCAGATGAAAAGCTGACTAGTATTCCAGGTATAAGTAGTGGTAGCTTGGACTGGTAGTGACCATGCAGAGAGAAATGGACAGATTTTTTAATATATATATATATATATTTTATTGTACTTCAGGTGAAGGCTTACAGAACAAATAGTTTCTCATGAAACAGTAGTACACATGTTGTTTTATGACACTGGTTAACAACCCCACAACATATTAAGCCTCTAAATTCTCAACCTTTTTTTTTTTTTTTGATGAAAATACAGATAGCCAAAGATACACCGTTTCAAAAATTTCTACATACACAGTTCAGTGACATTGACTGCGCTCTTCCAACTGTGCTGTTATTCTCACTTAAGATGAAGGCTTACAGAACAAAATAGTTTCTCATTTAACAGTTACTACACATGCTGCCCTATGACAATGGTTAACAATCTCACAACACATCAAGCATATCCTTACTCCACCTTTTGTTCCCTATCACCAGGGAACTTCCTTGTCCCCTTCTGTCTTCTGGCCCTTGTCACTGGACTACTGTACCTCATTAGTCTCATTTGGTTTTGTTTTTTTTTAACACCATTTCAAAACTTTTTACTTACACATTTAAGTGATATTGACTATAATCTTCCAATTGTGCTGCCATTCTCGCCCAAGATGAAGGCTTACAGGACAAAACAGCCTCCCATTTAATAGTTACTACAAATGTTGCCCTATAACAGTGGTCAACAATCTCACAACATATCGACAGTGTCCTTACTCAATTTGTGTTCCTTACCATCAGTTTCCTACTTCCCCTCTGCCTTCTGGCCTTTGTCACCGGACTCCTGTACCTCGTTAGTCCCATTTAGTTTTACTGGGCTGTCCACTCCCAAGCTTAACATCGAACCTCGAAGGTAACTTCACCTCTGAGCTGAAAGGGTGTCTGGGGGACACACTCTTGAGGTTTCTCCAGCATTCTTTAGGCCAGTAAATCTGGTCTTTTTTTTTTTTTTTTTTTGGGGGAGTTAAAATTATGCTCTACATCCTTCTCCAGCTCTGTCCAGAACCCTCTGTTGTGATCCTGGTCAGAGCAGTCAGTGGTGGTAGCCGGGCACCATCTAGCTGTTCTGGATTCAGTCTGGTGGAGGCCTTGGTAGCTGTGGACAATTAGTCCTTTGGACTAATCTTTTCATTGTATCCTGTTCTCTTCATTCTCCCTTGCTCCCGAAGGGATGAGACCAGTGGAGTATCTTAGATGGCCGCTCATAGGCTTTTAAGACCCCAGACACTACTCACCAAGGTAGAATGTAGAGCATTATCTTTATAAGTAGTGTCATGCCAATTGAGCTAGATGTTCCCCGAGACCATGGTCCCCAGAGCCCTCTGTCCAACAACTCAGTCCCTCAGGGGGTTTGGATGTGTCTATAGGGCCTCCATGACCTTACCTTGTGCAGGTTGTGTTAGTTTCCCCTGTACTGTGTACTATCTCACCTCTCACCCAAGGTACCACTTATCTATTGCCTATTTAGTATTTCACCCCCCTCCCCTCCCATCCCTGGTAACCAACAAGGATTGTTACATTTTGCATGTGAATTTTCTCATGGGTTTTTACAATAGAGGTCTCATACAATATTTGTCCTTTTGTGATTGACTTATTTCACTCAGCATAATGTCCTCCAGTTTCATCCATGTTATGAGATGGTTCACAGATTCATTGTTGTTCTTTCTCGTTGCATAGTACTCCATTGTGTGTATGTACCATAGTTTGTGTATCCATTCATCTGTTGATGGAGATCGAGGTTGTTTCCATCGTTTTGCTATTGTGAACAATGCTGCCATGAACATAGGTGTGCATATGTCTATTCAAGTGATGACTCTTACTTCTCTAGGATATATTCCTAGGAGTGGGATTGCTGGATCGAATGGTATGTCTATTTCTAGCTTTCTGAGGAAAAGCCATATCATTTTCCAAAATGGTTGTATCATTTTGCATTCCCACCAGCAGTGTATAAGAGTCCCCATCTCCCCGCAGCCCCTCCAACATTTGTTATTTCCAGTGTTTTTGATTCGTGCCAGTAATGCCGGGGTGAGATGGTATCTCATTGTGGTTTTAATTTGCATTTCTCTAATGGCTAGTGATCGCGAGCATTTCCTCATGTGTCTGTTGGCCATTTGAATGTCTTCCTTGGTGAAGTGTCTGTTCATTTCCTTTGCCCATTTTTTGATAGGATTGTTTGTCTTTTTGTTGTAGAGGTGTTGGATTTTCTTGTAGATTATGGAGATTGGACCTTTGTCTGACTTGTACTGTCCAAAAATTTTTTCCCAGTCTGTAGGTTCTCTTTTGACTCTTTTGGTGAAGTCTTTTGAAGCGCATAGATGTTTGATTTTTAGAAGATCCCAGTTATCTAGTTTATCTGTTGAGTTTTTTGTGTTGATGTTTATGGTTTGTATCCTGTTAATGCCATGTATTAAGGCCTGAAGTGTTGGTCCTATTTTTTCTTCTATGAATTTTATGGTTTTAGGCTTTATATTCAGGTCTTTGATCCATTTTGAAGTAGTTTTTGTATATGGTGTGAGGTATGGGTCCTGTTTCATTTTTCTACAAATGGATATCCAGTTTTGCCAGCACCATTTGTTAAAAAGACTGTCTTTTCCCCATTTGATGTATTTTGGGCCCTTGTCGAAGATCAGGTGACCGTAGGTGGATGGATTTACATCTGGGTTCTCAATTCTGTTCCATTGGTCAATGTCTCTGTTGTTGTACCAGTACCAGGCTGTTTTGAGTACTGTAGCTGTATAGTAGGTTCTCAAGTCAGGTAGTGTGAGTCCTCCAACTTTATTCTTCTTCTTCAGTAGTGCTTTACTTATTCGGGGTTTCTTCCCTTTCCATATAAAGTTAATAATTAGTTTTTCCATCTCTTTGAAGAATGTTGTTGGTATTTGTATCGGGATTGCATTGTATTTGTAAATTGCTTTAGGTAGAATTGCCATTTTCACAATGTTGAGTCTGCCTATCCATGAGCATGGTATGTTTTTCCATTTATGTAGATCCCTTTGGGTTTCATGCAGCAGTGTTTTGTAGTGAGAAATGGACAGATTTGAGACATATATATGAGGTAAAATTAACAGCACTTAATGGAAGATGTGAAAGTTGTCCAGGATAACTGGATGGATTATGATTTCATTCACTGAAGAGGACTGGGTTCTTCTTGTCCTTCTGGTCTTTCTTGTTCACGTAATTTTACAATCCAGCGCTCAACATTTTGATTCAAAGCACCCTGAAAGTAATTTGTTTCCGTTTCTGTTTATATAAAGCCATGTAACTTCCATTGCTTGTAGGACACATGCTGGCATTTCTGTTTAATCCATTTGGAAAAAATGCTATAATGGTCTAATTTTTAAAAAATTATCAAATAGGAAACTGGCTGAAAAGATCCTCCCTCTCGGGCTTGACAGATGGTGTGGAGGACCTCCTAGACATCAGCTCTGTGGATCGCCTGTCTTTTATCAGGCAAAGCTCCAAGGTAAACAGGATATTACTTATGTAAGGGAATGGTTGAATCACTGATAGAAAAAAGTCTGGGGTGAGAAATAACAACCACTTGGAGGGGACAAAAAATGGAGAGCTGAAGAAACTCTCAAGCTGAGCAAATTTGGGAAATTTAGAAGAGCAGTGGAATTTAAGATGTGTAAACAATAAACTGTAGTACAATTTGATGTTAAGAGTGAAAGGAAAAGGAAAAATGTGGCCCCCCAAAAAAATTATCTAAAACTATAATACGGATATATGGATGTATGTAAGCATTATTTCCCAGCTACTTTTAACTTTGAACAAACATGTGAAACCCCTGACAACTCAAGCTCCTATCTGATGATCCAGTAATAGTGATCCTTTCACATGTCAAAACATACACAGACACACACACACACCCCATTCAGCCTCCTTCTACTACTTTTGGCACCATCTGAACCAGTAGTTTTCTAGAAAAGAATAAAGAAACTTAGAATGATTTTTTTCTCACCAAGTTCTTGTTCATAATACTGTTCAGCATTAGAGTAGCATACAATTTGGAAAAAGTAATGATTCTCCATGGAATCTGTTTTCTACAAGAGTCCCCCTTATGGTTGATTCATGGCCCAGTCACTAGTGTACCTAATTTTTAGTATAGGATAATAGTTTTGTTCCTTTTTATACAAATTACTTCCTTACTTCTTCTGAGTCCCACTAAAATCAGTTTTCTTTTGTCTAGTCAGTTTTAAAAGTAATGTTTTCAAATTATGAAAAGAATATAGCAACATTACAGAACATTTAGAAAATATATTTATAATTTCTCCTTCAGATTATTTTTGCTAAAACAGTTGTGTTTGAGAACCTGGATGCTCAATAGATTCCTTGCTGTACTGAAAATATGGAGTAATGTTGGTCAAAAGATAAGATCAAAGACACATTTTAATTCTTAGAGAGGCATGTTATTGCACATTAATTATTGTGGACTCTATAAATTAATTTACACTGGTTCTCCCATAGAATTGAAATATTCTATTTGGCTCTTGAATTAGTTTTCTAGGGCTGCCAAAACAAAACTCCACAAAGTAGGTAGCTTAAAACAACAGAAATTTATTCTCTCACATTCCTGGAGGCTAGAAGTCGAAAATTAAGATGTTGATAGGCTCATGCTCTGTCTGAAGGCTCTAGCAGAGGAATCCTTTCTTGCTTCTGTCTTCTGCTCGTCCCAGTTGCCTTTCTTGGTTTGTGGTAGCATAACTTCAATCTCTGACTCCACCTTCACATGGTTGTCTTCCCTATGTGTCTGTCACCTCTACATTTTTTTTCTGTGTCTCTTCTTCCTTTTTATAAGCACACCAGTCATATAGGATTAGGGCACATGCTACCCAACAGCGTGACCCCATGCTAATTTAACTAATTACATTTGCAAAGACTCTATTTCCAAATCAGGTCACGTTCTGATGTTCTGGGGATTAGGACTTCAGCATATCTTTTGGGGAGAGACACAATTTAACAGTTATCTTTCACTTTGCTTTGATTCTAAATTGTGGTGTTATTTGTAAAGAGAGAACATGACTTGGTTCACAGTTTTGAGTTTGAACTTCATTAGAATGAAACTTTAAGAGTGCTTCAATTGTCCAGTAAATTATTTTTGTAGTCCTTGATTACTTGGTGTAATCTATGACCTGGATCTCCCCAGCTATAAAAAAACCAAAAGTCAAACTTGTTTCTGTCGAGTCCATTCCGACCCCAGCTATAAACCAAAAACAAACCGAACCCATTGCCGTCGAGTCTATTCTGAGAGTAGGACTGTCTCATAAAGTTTCCAAGGAGTGCCTGGTGGATTCAAACTGTAGCACTTAACCACTACGCCACCAGGGTTTCCTACCCCAGCTATAGTGGTGTCTTCTTCAACACATGGGCATGAACTACACTGACTAACTAACAGGATATGGAAGTCAGAGGAACTGAAGTTATCTTCATATTCTAAACAACTTATATTTCAAGGCAAGGGTTACTGAACCCACAAAGAATCACATTTTAATTTAGTTATCTGATTGATTCTTTTCCCCCCTCAGGTCAAATTCACCAGTGCTGTGAAGCTGTCTGAAGGTGGGCCACCAGGTGGAATGGAGAATGGAAGAGATGAAGAGGAGAATTTCTTCAAGCGTCTTGGTAAATGTTATGCACCCAAAAAACACCATATAACTTTCCTCTTACAGAACAAACCTTTTATTAGATAGAATGGTCTATTTTCTATTTCCGCCAATTTCTCATTTATTTCTCCCTCACGTTTGTGTATTTTAATACTATTTATAGCTTCTCTAGGGGGCATTAGTGGTTCAGTGGTAGAATTCTCATCTTCTACATGGGAGCCCGGGATTTGATTCCCAGCCAATGCACCTCATGCACAGCTACCACCTGCCTGTCAGTGGAGGCTAATGTGTTACTATACTGCTGCACAGGATTCTGCAGAGCTGTCACACTAAGACAAACTAGAAAGTAAGTTCCAGTGGTCTACATCCAAAAACAGCCAGTGAAAACCCTGTGGATCACAACTTCTGATATACAACCGATTACGGGATGGTGTAGGAGCAGGCAGTGTTCCATTCTGTTCTGCATGGAGTTACCATGAGTTAGGGCTGACTTGATGGCAGCTAACAGCAACATAGCTTTTCTATTTGTTACCAATTTAGTTCAACGGACATTTATTGAAGCCCTACTGTTCTGTGCTTACTGGTAGGCACTGGGTTTACAAAGAAGAATAAGACACTATTCCTTCTTCTGCTGTCCTGTCCTTCATTAAAATCTGAGAGCTGAAAGGAAGCTTTAGAGATCCTTTTTTCCAACCACCTATCCATTTAGAAATTCTGCTCATAACATCTCTGACAGGTGGCCAGCCATCCTCTGCTGAGAGAGAGTTTATTGTTTTACAAAGAAACCTGTTCCAGAGCTAGACAGCTTTAATTAGAAAGTCTTTCCTTACACTCTGAAAATATATACATCCCATAAATTTGATGCACTGGCCCTAATTATGACACACAAACATAATGCTAGATCCACCTATCAGCCATTTTGTGCCCTCCCTTCTGTTGGCTAAACACCCTTGGTTCTTTAGTTTTTTTCTTACATGGAAGAGTCTGAAGGTCTATCACCATCTTGATTGCCTTCTGCTATGTATTGTTGTTCAATGATGTGCTTTACAAGATGTGGAGCTTCAGATGGAATACATTTGACTTTGATCGGTATAGCAGATAGTGTAACTGTTAACCTCCTTGAATCTAGCAAATGTATTAACTAGATAATTGCATTGTCTATCTTCCTACCACATACTTGGTTTGTATTGAATTTTGGATTAACTTTTGCTGGCTTTCCATATGAATAAATATCATGCTATACTTTAATGTAGGCATAATTGATTTTATTTCATTATGTAAATAAATAAAATTTATTCTTTCATTAACTTTAAGAATAGCTAAGTCACTTTAACAGCACAAGTGGAAGAGCGTAGTCAATGTCACTGAACTGTGTATGTAGAAATTTTTGAAACGGTGTATCTTTGGCTATGCGTATTTTCACCAAAAAAAAAAAAAGGTTGAGAATTTAGAGGGTTAATATGTTGTGGGGTTGTTAACCAATGTCATAAAACAACATGTGTACTACTGTTTCATGAGAAACTATTTGTTCTGTAAGCCTTCGCCTGAAGTACAATAAAATATTAAAAAAAAATTTTTTTTTTAAATCATATACTAATTAGATGTTTTTAATTGCATATGTTAATGATACAAATAGTCAAAATATTTTTACCAGTTTTAGCACAGCAGCCCAAATAAGATATCTGGGATCAATTAAAAATATCTGGAACAGGGCAAGGTATGTTTTCAATGTTCAATATTTATTTATCAAATAAATAAATGAATTAAATAAAAACAAAAAAAAGAATAGCTAAGTCACATGTCCAGGAAGGAAATTAAGAGACAGCACCCAAAACCAAGTTGAGTTCTGAACCTTAGCTCTGAATCTTTTTTTCTTTCGTGTATGGTCTAAACTATAAAGATTTGTCTGCAGAGACAGATGCCTGTCCCTGTGTTTGCATCCAACTTGTTGATATTATGACCGCACAGAACAACATAATGCCTAGAACACTTCTAGTTGACTTTGATTAATTAACAATCTGTGGGTATAGTTTTTCAGCCAACCATACACTTAATTTACTAGTGAGCAGTGAGCACTTTCTCGTCTCATTTCAAAAATATATCAGACTTTAAAAATAAATGTCTCACTGATAACTTTATAACCATATTATAAGGAGGAAAGTGGTTTAGTTCATCATAACGTATTCTTCAGGAAACTATGGTAGTTCCTTTGATGACTTCTATCTTTTTTAGGGGTTCCTAACCATCTATGTAGTGGTTAAGCACTTGGCTGCTAACCAAAAGGGTCGGTGGTTCCAACCCACCAGCCACTCTGTGGGAGAAAGATGTGGCAGTCTGCTTCTGTAAAGATTCCAGCCTTGGAAACCCTATGGCGGAGTTCTACTCTGTCCTATAGGGTCACTCTGAGTCAGAATCGACTTGACAGCAACTGATTTTTGGCTTTGGTTAACCATCTATTTCATTATCTCATAGAATTTGGCCAGAGTTGTACATTCAGTTTATTAGTCTGTGGTTTCAATAATCTTCTTAACAATCAGGACCTTTGCCATTTTGAGTCTTTTTGCTTTGCTTCTACTCCTAATTTCTCAGAGAAGATTCATCTAGTGTTCAGACCATCAGTATTAGACATTTTTTTGTGGCTTTTTGAAAATGAAAAGTGAGTTAAAGCATGTTCTCCAGGTATGTCCTGTGTTAGCTGGATGTTGTTTGGCTGGTCCTGGGATCACATTTCTAAGTTCTTTCTGTGCCCTGGAGTGTAATTTGATGGAACTGAGGCTTAAACTCAAAGAGAGTGGGATCTCTTACATTTGGTGAATATTCCTTCTTAATGAAGCTTTCCCATTGTTTTCCTTGGTGGAAATGATGGAGAATAATTGAGTTGTGTACCCTTCTTTTTGATTACTCTTACCCTTCTTTCTTCAAGTAATAGCCTCCTCCTTTCTTTAACTGTTGTTCTTATTCCAAACATGTTCTCATTAGCGTTTCTCATAAAAATGTAGTTCATTCTGGATTTTGTTTTTCTTAACTCTCTTCCTGCAGGTTCCAACCATTGTTTCATATATTCTTTTTATACACGTGTTGTTATGTGACACTAATTGCAATCCCTATAATGTGATCATATATTCTTTATATATTATTCACAAATAAAAATGATCTGCCAAAGAATATCCATATAGCCAGATTCTAGGATGAGTTTGTGTCAGCATTACCCAAAATGCACAGTCGCTTTCTATATGTCTAAAGGACAAAACTAAAATACCTAGCACTGATATTTAGAATAGCTTATGTGCTTATTTTGGAAACCCTGGTTGCATAGTGGTTAAGTGCTACTGCTGCTAATCAAAAGGTCGGCAGTTTGAATCCACCAGGTGCTCCTTGGAAACTATGGGGCAGTTCTGTTCTGTCCTACAGGGTCACTAGTTTGTTTTTAGTGTGCTTTTGAATGTCAAGAGAACATAGCTTGTATATCATCATTCTTTGCCCATGTTCTCTGGCTTGTTAAAAATCATCACACATATTCTGTGAGATAAATCCTTTGGAATCACTTGCAGAAGACAGGCATCCGCAGCTATTCTAAATGAACCAAATAACCATTTGCTAATATAAGTGCATTGTATTTTGCAATAAATAACACTTTTGTGCAAGTGAACATCTTTTTGTCTTTGTGCCCGCTTTTCTTTCTTATATTTTTTAAGCTTTGCAATGTATTTCTGTGATTCCTGTGCATCCATGACTGATGCCATGTCCTTTTCTTCCTCTTTGAGATTATTTGTAACTTAATTACCTATTTTCTTCATTAATTCTTTTAAAGTTGTTAAAGAAAACGAACATCAAACATAATTACTAACAATTCAAACATGATGCCTGAACTTCACTGAGCTAAAGATAAAATGCAATAGACAATAGAGTTTCTTCAAAATAAAATTTAAAAAATTCAGTAAGTTAAAAATTGGTGAACATTTAATAAAATCAAGATCACATTCAGAGATCGGCTTTCTTTTTTCTTCTGTGTCTTCACACTCTCTAAAAAATATTTCATTTTATAAATTCTGTTATCTTTTAAAGAAAAGTTGTTTGCTTAATTAAAGCAATTTGTAACTAAGTAACAATGAGTACCTTCTACATGCCTATCTCTGCTGTAAACTGTTTGAAAAATACTGCTTAAAGAAACATTAAATTTTGAAACTTCGTTCTCTGATTTACCCACCTATAAAATATGCAACTGTATGTGAATTATAACTCAATAAACCAAATATAAAAAACTAAACAAACAGTAAATAAATGCAGTTAAAATGTACTGAGGCTAAAAAGTTCGTTCTCATGGTCAGAAAAGCTAGTTTATCATCAAGGATACTGGGAGAAAATCAATAGGTTTTGGTACCTATACCTATATAGACGTATGTTGTTGTTGTTAGGTGCTGTCGATTCGGTTCCATCTCATAGCAAACCTGGGGACAATAGAATGAAACACTGCCGGTCCTGCGCCATCCTCACAATCATTGTTATGCCTGAGCCTGTTGTTGCAGCCACTGTGTCAATCCATCTCCTTGAGGGTCTTCCTCTTTTTCGTTGACCCTCTACTTTACCAAGCATGATGTCCTTCTCCAGGGAATGATCCCTCCTGCTAACATGTCCAAACTATGTGAGACAAAGTTTCGTGATCCTTGCCTCTAAGGGGCATCCTGGCAGTGATATCCTTCATTCCACGTCCTCTTCTGTATCTGGCTTGAATTTCTGGCAGTTCCTTGTTGATGTACCTCTGCAACTGCTTTTGAATGATTTTCAGCAAAATTTTACTTGTGTGTGATCTTAATGATATTGTTTGATAATTTCCTCACTCTGTTGGATCCCTTTTCTTTGGAATAGGCATAACTATGGATCGCTTCCAATCAGGTGGCCAGGTAGCTGCCTTCCAAATTTTTTGGCATAGACCAGTAAGCCACTTCAGTGCTGTATCCGTTTGTAGAAACATCTCAATTGGCATTCTGTGAATTCCTGGAGCCTTGTTTTCCACTATTGTCTTCTTCCTAGACAGATTTGTTGGTTCCTCTGGCATTTCGTGGTATATTCAATAGTCTTCACCAACACCATAATTTAAAGGTGTCAGTTCTTCTTCTGTCTTCCTTATTCGTTGTCCAGCTTTCACATGCATAAGAGGTGATTGAAAACACCATGGCTTAGGTCAGGCACAACTTAGTCCTTAAAGTGACATCTTTGCTTTCGAATTTTAAAGAGATAGGCATATAGAAGGTACTCATTGTTACTTATTTACAAATTGCTTTTTGCAACAGATTTGCCCAGTGCAATGCATCTTTTCATTTCTTGACTGCTGCTTCCATGGGCGTTGATGGTGGATACAAGTAAAATGAAATCCTTGACAACTTCAATCTTTTCTCCATTTATCATGATGTTGCTTATTGGTCCAGTTGTCTGGATTTTTGTTTTCTTTATGCTGAGGTATAATATATACTGAAGACTGCAGTCTTTATCTTCATCAGTAAGTACTTCAAGTCCTCTTCACTTTCAGGAAGCAAGGTTGTGTCACCGGCATAACGCAGGTTGATAACGAGTCTTCCTCCAATCCTGATGCCCCGTTCTTCTTCATGTAGTCCAGCTTCTCAGATTATTTGCTCAGCGTACAAATTGAATAAGTATGGTGAAAGGACACAACACTGACACACACCTTTCCTGACTTTAAACTACACAGTATCCCCTTGTTCTGTCCGAACAACTTCCTCTTGATCCATGAACAGGTTCCTCATGGGCACAATTAAGTGTTCTGGAATTCCCATTCTTTGCGATGTTATCCATAATTTGTTATTATCCACACAGTCGAATACCTTTGCATAGTCAGTAAAACACAGGTAAACATCTTTCTGGTATTCTCTGCTTTCAGCCAGGATCCATCTGACAGCAGCAATGATATCCTTCGTTCCACGTCCTCTCCTGTATCTGGCTTGAATTTCTGGCAGTTCCTTGTCAATGTACCTCTGCAACTGCTTTTGAATGATTTTCAGCAAAATTTTACTTGTGTGTGATCTTAAATATATTGTTTGATAATTTCTGCATTCTGTTGGATAACTTTTCTTTGAATAGGCATAAATATGGATCTCTTCCAGTCAGTTGGCCAGGTAGCTGTCTTCCAAATTTCTTGGCATAGACCAGTGCGTACTTCAGTGCTGTAGCTGTTTATAGAAACATCTCACTTGGCATTCTGTCAATTCCTGGAGCCTTGTTTTTCACCATTGTCTTCGGTGCAGCTTGGACTTCTTCCTTCAGTGCCATCAATTCTTGATCGTATATATGCTGCCTCCTGAAATGTTTGAATATTGACCAATTCTTTTTGGTACAGTGACTCTGTGTATTCCTTCCATCTTCTTTTGATGCTTCCTGCATCATTTAGTTAATGATTTCTTACAAAGAGTTTTCCTTCAGCAGGATATAAAAATCTGACCTCCTTCAACATAAACATTTAGGTATTTTAGAGATACAATGTGGCGTAGTGGTAAGAGCACAGGTTTGTGGTCAGTAAGTCTGGGTTTGAACCTTAACTTTTTAACTTTCTGTTTGTATGAACTTACACTGAGCTTCTTAACCTGCCCCTTCTTTGTCTGTCTGTGAGTCTTTCTCTCTTTCTCACACACACAGATACATTCTTTTTTTCTCTGTCTCTAGAAAGGAGGAAATAATAACTATCTTATAGGGCTGTTCCAAAAAAGTAAAGGAAATAAAATTATAAAGCATTTCATACAGTACTTGGCACAAAGTAAGTGCTCCAAAAATGGTAGCAAATATCATATTGTTTTCCACTGCAAATGGCTTTTACTTCCAGGAAGATTCTTAAGTTCTGGGCTTGTAGGACACTGCTGCTCTTCTTACCTATAATAAATATGCATCATTCTGTGATGCAAAGAATATATATTCTTTCATACAACAATTGTTTGATCACTCTTTATTCGTGTTTTGTTAATTACATTCTTGAGCTGCCTGGTTTCTGAAGTTCTTTCAATCTAAATGGCATTTCCTTTAGTGAATACATTTCTTTTGGAATTAGTCATCTTGTCAAATAATATTGAAAATATAGTGAGACACTTGTTCTTAATGCTCCCTTTAATAAAATAATGGCAACTCTTACCAATAAATTTATTATTTGCATTTCATCATTATATATTAAGTTAAAGCAAGTTTATTGCTCATTCATCCTGTGTTACGTATTATTCCTATTACAGATTTGAGGCAGTTATTGCCTAAGATATTTTAAATCTTAATTATAACAACAAATGAAAAACAACCGGATTCACTAAAAAGAAAATTCTTTTATTTCTGGGTCTATCTTGAACTCAAAGTTCCAGGGACTGCTAAAGTTACCATTTTTTTAATGTGTGCATAATCAATTTCTCTTTAACATGTGTAACTGTTAACAGGTTGCATGTAAATGATGAATAAAGTGACATATTGATGGGAAAAATAACAGGAAGTTATCTTTTCTCATAGCCTTGGTAATACGCAATAAGTAAATAGAGTAGCGTTTGGAAAGGAAGCTATTGTGGAACAAGGCTGTCCTGGAAATGTTTATTCCTCATCTGTAGTGTTTAGCTCTGTCCTTTTTTTTTCTTTAATTTAGATTTTGTCTTTAGAATTAACTTTGCTATCTAACTATACCCCTACCCGTCTTGTCAGTTTGTCATACTGTGGGGGCTTGTGTGTTGCTGTGATGCTGGAAGCTATGCCACCGGTATTCAAATACCAGCAGGGTCACCCATGGTGGACAGGTTCAGCTGAGCTTCCAGACTAAAACAGACTAGGAAGAAGGACCTGGAGCAGAGCATTGTCTGACATAGTGCAGGAAGATGACTCCCTCATATTGGAAGGCACTCAAAAGACGCCTGGGGAAGAGCCGCCTCTTCAAAGTCGAATTGACCTTAATGACATGGATGGATGGAGTCATACTTTCAGGACCTTCATTTTCTGATGTGGCATGACTCAAAATGAGAAGAAACAGCTGCAAATATCCGTTAATAATTGGAACATGGAATGTGTGAAATATGAATCTAGGAAAATTGGAAATCTTCAAAAATAAAATGGAATACAAAAATATTGATATCTTAGGCATTAGTGAGCTGAAATGGATTGGTATTGGCCATTTTGAATCAGACAGTCATGTGGTCTACTATGCCAGGAATGATAAACCGAAGAGGAATGGCATTGCACTGGCCATCAAAGAGACCATTTCAAGATCTATCCTGAAGTACAACAGTGTCAGTAATAGGATAATATCCATATGCCTACAAGGAAGACCAATTAATATGACTATTATTCAAATTTACGCACTAACCACTAAGGCCAAAGATGAAGAAACTGAAGATTTTTACCAACTTCTGCAGTCTAAAATTGATCAAACATGTAATCAAGATGCATTGATGATTATTGGCAATTGGAATTCAAAAGTTGGAAACAAAGAAGAAGGAGCAGTAGTTGGAAAATATGGCCTTGGTAAGAGAAACGATGCTGGAGGTTACATGATAGAATTTTGCAAGACCAACTACTTCATTGCAAATGCCTGTTTTCAACAACATAAATGGCGACTATACACATGGACCTTGCCAGATGGAATATACAGAATCAAATTGACTACATCTGTGGAAAGAGAAGGTGGAAAAGCTCAATATTATCAGTCAGAACAAGGCCAAGGGCTGATCGCAGAACAGACCATCAATTGCTCATATGCAAGTTCAAGTTGAAGCTGAAGAAAATTAGAACAAGTCCATGAGAGTCCAAGTACGACCTTGAGTATATCCCAACTGAATTTAGAGTACATCTCAAGAATATATTTGCATTGAACACTAATGACCAGACGAGCTGTGGAATGACATCAAGGACATCATGTTTGAAGAAAGCAAGAGGTCATTAAAAAGACAGGAAAAAAAGAAAAGACTAAAATGGATGTCAGAAGAGACTCTGAAACTTGCTCTTGAATGTCGAATAGCTAAAGTGAGAGGAAGAAATGAAGAAATAAAAAAGCTGAACAGAAGATTTCAAAAGTTGGCTCGAGAAGACAAAGTAAAGTATTATAGTGACATGTGCAAAGACCTGGAGTTAGAAAACCAAGAGGGAAGAACACACTTGGCATTTCTCAGACTGAAAGAACTGAAAACAATTTCAAACCTCCAGTTGCAATATTGAAGGATTCTATGGGCAAAATACTGAACGACACAGGAAGCATCAAAAGAAGATGGAAGGAATACAGAGAGTGACTGTACAAAAGAGAATTGGTAGATGTACAACCATTTCAGGAGGCAGCATATCATCAAGAACCGATGGTACTGAAGGAAGAAGTCCAAGCCGTGCTGAAGACATTGGCGAAAAACAAGGCTCCAGGAATTGACAAAATACCAACTGAGATGTTTCAACAAAGGGATGTAGCACTGGAGGTGCTCACTAGTCTATGCCAAGAAATTTGGAAGACAGCTACCTGGCCAACTGACTGGAAGAGGTACATATTTATGCCTATTCTGAAGAAAGGTGATCCAACTAAATGCAGAATTATTGAACAATATCATTAATATCACACACAAGAAAATTTTGCTGAAGATCGTTCAAAAGCAGTTGCAGCAGTACATTGACAGGGAACTGCCAGAAGTTCAAGCTGGATTCAGAAGAGGACGTGGAAACCAGAGATATCATTGCTGATGTCAGATAGATCCTGGCTGAAAGCAGAGAATACCAGAAAGATGTTTACCTGTGTTTTATTGACTATGCAAAGGCATTCAACTGTGTGGATGGTAACAAATTATGGTTAACATTTCAAAGAATGGGAATTCCAGAACACCTAATTGTGCTCACAAGGAACCTGTATATAGACCAAGAGACAGTCATTCGGACAGAACAAGGGGATATTGCATGGTTTAAAGTCAGGCAAGGTGTGCATCAGGGTGGTATCCTTTCACCATACTTATTCAATCTGTATGCCAAGCAAATAATCCAAGTAGCTGGACTAAATGAAGAAGAATGGGGGCATCAGGATTGGAGGGAGACTCATTAACAACCTGCAATATGCAGATGACAGCACTTTGCTTGCTGAAAGTGAAGAGGACTTGAAGTACTTACTGATGAAGATAAAGACCACAGCCTTCAGTATGTATTACACCTCAACATAAAGAAAACAAAAATCCTCACACCTGGACAAAAAGCAACATCATAATAAAGGAGAAAAGATTGAAGTTGTCAAGGATTTCATTTTACTTGGATCCACAATCAATACCCATGGAAGCAGCAGTCAAGAAAAGAAAAGACACATTGCATTGGGCACCTCTGCTGCAAAAGACCTCTTTAAAGTGTTGAAAAGCAAAAATGTCACCTTGAAGACTAAGGTGCGCCTGACCCAAGCCATGGTGTTTTCAGTCGTCTCATATGCATGAGAAAGCTGAACAATGAATAAGGAAGATGGAAGAAGAATTGATGCCTTTGAATTGTGGTGTTGGCGAAGAAAATTGAATATACCATGGACTGCCAAAAAACGAACAAATCTGTCTTGGAAGAAGTACAGCCAGAATGCTCCTTCCAGGTAGGGATGGCAAGACTTCATCTCACGTACTTTGGACATGTTATCAGGAGGGACCAGTCTCTGGATAAGAATATCATGCTTGGTGAAGTAGAGGGTCAGCAAAAGCGAAGAAGACCCTCAATGAAATGGATTGACACAGCGGATGCAGCAGTGGGCTCAAGCATAACAATGATTGTGTGGATGGCGCAGGACCGGGCAGTGTTTCATTCTGTTGCACATAGGGTTGCTGTGAGTCAGAACCCACTCGAGGGCATCTCACAACAACAACAATGTCGAACTATATTCAATATTAAAATCTTATACAAGAAAAAATTAAAAATATGTTGGAATATGTATACTATAAATTATAGAATGTTCATGAGATATTGAAGCCTTTAAAAATGTGCCTGGAGATAAAAAGACAAATAATAGTACTTTGTATTATTCTTCCTCAGTGTGTGATTCTTAGACTTTCTGCATCAAAATCACTTGGAGTGTTTATTAAAAATGTACATATCCCCCAGACCTCTAGGAGTATGACCTGATAGTCTGTATTTTGATAAGCTCCTGACTGATTCTCACTGGTAGGCAGTTTAATTGTAGAAAAATGAGGAGGAGGGCTAGATCAGTGGCTCCCTGACCTCTGGCCACAGAGTAGGGTCAGGCTGGCTGCATCAGAATTAGCTGAGGTTTTCTGAGCACAAATTCTTACACCCACCTCCGAGGTTCTGATCCCAAAGTTCTGCATAGGATTAGGAACTTCCTAGGTAACTTTGATGAACAGCCAGGCCTGGAAATCCTGGGGTTAAATGACCTCTAAAGTCCTTTACAACCCCACTAGTCCGGAGATTCTTTGCAGTGTAACTGTGAGAAAAGATTTTTGCTTTTACCACAATGCTGTCCTTGATATCAATTTATTGTAACAGATCTAAAATTGCAGTGATTTCATCTTCCATAAAAGCAAAAGTTAGTGGTTGATTACAAGAAGAACCATTTTAAACATACCAAGCGCTCTTACCAGTTGTTAGAAAGAAGACCTGGTAGTCAGACGATCAGACCCTGTATTTGCATGCTTATGTAAAACACTGCAATTTCATATGCCACGAGTCACCAGGTTCCCAGAAGTCTGGGTATGTTCAAATCAAACATTGGGGTGATGGAGGAAGTTTTTGGACTTACACTACAGAAAACACATTCTTATATCTTTGAAACTTTTTTTAAATCTGTGATCACTACAGTTTCTCTCCTTTCTTCCTCCACCGTTGAACAACACTTACAGGTTGCCATAGTTTTGACGACCATCTTTCTTCCAACCAAGATGGAGGAAAAAGCAAAAACGTGGTGAACCTTGGAGCAATCAGACAAGGCATGAAGCGGTTTCAATTTCTGTTAAACTGCTGCGAGCCAGGGACAATTCCTGATGCATCCATCCTGGCAGCTGCCTTGGATCTAGTAAGTTGTTGGAAGAATTTGCCCCACCCTATTCCCCATTCCAGTTAATACTGTTGAAGGAGGTAAGCATGAATCCCTAATCCTAACCCTAACAGTGAGTTTATGTTTGTTTTTCTTTTTCTCAGCATTGGTGGCAAAAGAGGAAAAATAGGCGTGAGGTGAGAGAAAAAAAGAAAGGGAAAGAAATCTTAATAAATATGCCCTGGGATATTTCCGTGTAGTATAGTATGTATATCGTTAAAAATATGTGGAGTATTGCCTGGGTTAAAGTCAGTCTGACATTTTCTAGCTGAACCTCTGTAAAATGAGAGTAATAATAATAATAATATAATACCTACCTCCAAGGGCTCTTGGGAGGATTGAATGGGATATTGGATGTAAAGCCCTCATCATAGTACCTGAGATATAGCAGCTGCTCAATAAAGTAGGCCATTCCTATTGCGTTGTTATTAGTCTTATATCTGGCATGTATTAGTCCTTTAAATTCTCTGAGTCTTGGTTTCGTTATCTGAAAATCAGAGGAAAACTATTAAACAAGGAGAAATTGAAATTAATTGTGCAGAAGAGCTTAGAATATTGTATTATACACACATGAGGGATTCAAGAGTATACAATGGATGTTGTTTAGAAAATGTGTTTGTCAGGTAAACTAGGCCCAGATGTGACTTTTGAACTCAGCTTCTCCATTTCCTTTATTTACCTTCTGGTTTATAAACTCTTCATACGCTGTATAAACATTGGATTCAAAATACAGAGAATACTCAAGGAATAAACCTCTTTTATTTTAATTTTATAAAAAGAAAAACCAAAATAGATTTTTATTAGAGTAAAAAAATGTTAAGCCTGCCTCTAAATGCTTCCTGTTCCAGGTTTTATGAAACATGAATAAATGACCACTGGCCACTCATGTTTTAGCTTGGAAAGTCATCCAAGCCTTACAACATAGTTGGTGACATTCCTCTTGGCGTGTGCAGCTTTTGCTCTCAGGATATTTAGTGACCAGCAGGAAATATGGCTTCATGTAAGCCTGAAATACACTTACCACTTCTAATGACCCAAAATAATGACTTACCATTATATGAGTTTTCACTCTGTTTCCCATTGCTGGATATTGGTCTTTGAAAATACTTTTTTAATTGAGAAATGTTAAATGTGTACTGATGTATTTTATACTTGATAGTTTAAATGTGATTAAGGAAGTAAAAATAATGGCAGAAGCTAACTTAACAATTGTCAAATGTACCATAACGATTGTGTGTCGGCGCTTTCCAGGTAGTTTAAACTAAAGTGTTCCAAAGGTACTATCATATCCATCTATATCTCCACTGGAGGTCACAACTACTTTAAAAAAATCTTTAGACAAAGTGAAGCATCTAATTTCTCAGGGAACTGCCTAATGAGATTAAGGAAAAGCATAATAATAAATCAAGTGATTTCAATTTGTAGTTGAAATGTATTTCATAATTGAAAAATTGAGAGAAAGATACAGGCATAATAGCATTTTGGGATAATAGCATTTGGACAATTAGTCAAATAAGCACCTGCTGGCAGAGTTGACTGATTACCCCCTACTCACTGGAACAGCCTAGGCCCCACCCTCTCTTCAGATTCCTGAGCTGAAATCTCTGTGTAACACTGTATCATACAATGTTAGGGACTCTAGTGAGCAGCAGCTCTTTTCACTTACATATTTTTCACATGAGAGAAAGCAAGCCCTGAGAGCTGAGGTGACTTTGCTCAAGGTTATATAAGCCAGTCAGTGATAAAATTGGGCTCAGAGAAGAATCTTCTATTCCATTCAGGACTCTTTTACCAACACCATATGCTTTCTCTGTAACAAGATTATTTCAGTGCATCAGAATGAATATTTCTGGATACACTGAAAATAAATGTATATGGTCTCATGCAACAAAGGATATTGTGATTGTGAATGATTTTTAGTGGTCCAGAAAAGCATTTGAATCTTTTTTAAAAAAAATTTTCCTTATCATGTGAATACCTAATGAATTCATAATAGGAAAACATGGAGATTTTCAACTTTGAAGATTCACACCACACATTCACCCTGTAAACCAGTGATTCTTAACATTTTGGGGAACATAGACTCTTTTAGAATTGGATGCAAACTACAGAAATTCTTCTAAGAGAAGTGCACTTATAGATAAAATTTAGCATATGATACCAGGAGTTTCATGTACTTCCCCCCAAATCCATCTGTGAAACCCATGTAATAATCTCGACCCTAACTGATGTGCTATCGCTGACAGAAACAGACTCTTTCATCAAATAATTGAAATTATTTTAATATTACTCATTGATGGTGTAAAAACAGAAGAAAATCTGTCATTACTGCTTCCTACATGGTAAGCTCTTAGGATTTATATAAAAAATGTGGGCAAGCAAGAAGCACAAGTCTTGTCACAAAGAGAGAAACATACAGGGGATTTGAAAAATAATCCCAATAACATGATATGTGAACAAATTAATACTGACTTCTGAATGGAGATTACCATAAGAGGAATATTGATAAGCTCTTTAATAATCAAGTCTCTTGAGTGTTTGGATTTTTCTCTCTCTCATCAAATGAGTTCATACCCTATCTGATTTCCAACTATTATAATGCAGAAAATACTCAAGGAGTTTTGCTACAGGGGTTTCCAGCTACAAGTACACTCTATTCTTGACTGGAGCATCTTTCGCAGTTTCTTGACTCTTAACCATTAAGTTGGGCTGGACTTCATAGAAAATTAAAAAATTTCTTTTTCTTCCCCAAAATAAGGCTATGACCACATAGTTACCAGATCACTAAATACTCCTGATTCCTTTCCTAAAGAACCTACTCTGGCCCTACTACATCTTCTCAATCTTATAAATCTCATGATAAGAAATAGAATGAAGTAGGTTTTGATACTTACAATCAGTGTCTTTTGTACCTCATTGTAGATGTCCACCAATAGAGTAGCCTGCATTGGGTGGTAATGAACTCTTTTAACTAGACTGGATTCAGTGGGGGCAGGTGTAGATGGGGCTCAAGCAGTGGGTGCTCTGTAGGAATTCCTTTCTTTCCTAACAGTCTTTTTTTCTAGGTCAAGGCCAAGGAACATGCAGAGTTCAGAAGTCAGAATTCTACATATCAAAATCAGCCAAGGTTTAAAAGAGCCCAGTGAGCGCCAGGCAAAGGGAGAAAGTCCAGGTAGACCTGGTTAGTCCAGGTAGACCTGGTTAGATGAATAAAAGACATAGGTGATGCTGGTGGTGATGATGATGATGATGGTGATGATGATGATGATGATGGCAGTGGTGGTGGTCATGGAGGATGGCAATAGTAACATTTTCATTACTCTTGATGGCTTATTAAACACCTTCACATTCATTATCTTATTTGTGGGTATGAGAGCAAAGGATCAAGCCAAGAAATGATAGTGAAATGAGGGCACACTTAGATTCAGTTTCTCAGTTCTGGAACCGTGAAGAAACTAAAATCGCTGGTGAATTCTGACAAACGGAAGGGAAATGTAGCTGCAAGCCCCGTGCGCTTGCATCAAAGTAGCATTCTTAGCCACGGTTACTGTCATTCGTCCAGGTGTGAAAACTGCAGTTGCTGGGAGTTGTTGATCTGAGTTAGGAGCTCTCGGAATTGCTCTAACCTTCACAGATGTCTTCTGCTAAATGTAGTTTTAGCTTTTGTTTTGTTTAGTATTTGGTTTCTCCTTATATCTGATTCCTGTCTTTCAGGAATGCCTCATTTTTTAAATATATGTTATATATATTTAAATGTTTTATACGTTTTCCAATGCATTTATAACTTTATTCATATACATGTAAGTGTAAATATATATGTATTTAAGTGTAGATATAGAAATAATATAATATACATATTTAGATGATATAGATGAATATATAGGTAGATAGAGATAGATGATAGATGCAGATGCAGATATAGGTGCAGATAAAGACATTAATACAGACGTTGACAAAGATGATCCCATGTCATGAGACAGGATTTGGGGTAGGAAGGGAAAAATGAATGAGCTCAGTTCATGGTCATATTCCAGGACAGTACTTTCTCCTCTTTTTTGATGTTTTCTTTTGTTGAATGTTGCGTTTATTTTTTAAGTACAATTTTTGCATTATGATACCATTTTTATTGCAGAAGTTTTCATTGTTTTGTTGCCTTAATTATAGAATTCAAATGTTATTTTTTTAATTTGTAAGTTTTTCATGGTTAAAAATGTTGTTAAATAAAAGAAATATTAGAAATGTCAGTGTTCAGAGTTTTGCTAATGTAAAGATTTTTCTTTAAGCTCAGCTCAGCTTTTCCTCACATTCTTTCTTTTTAATAGATACAATTGTAAGATTTTTTAAAAGACATGCTTTAGAAAGGTTTCTTTTCATCTCTAGGTTTGTATCATCCACAAACACAAAAAGAAAAAGAAAAATTAAACATTTCAAACAAAATAGGCACTTCTGTCTGTTTTCTATATATTTCAGGTAAAATATCCTATTCTAATTCATCCAGTTGAATGTGTAACACGTACATATGTAGTGATTTTGAATTTATTGGTAATTTATTAGCATGAATAACACTAATAATAAGGTCAGTGTGCTTTAGGAACAATTCCGTGAATATAAGAAAGTCAATGGAATCATAGAATCCTTCTTAGTCTGTGAACGGAGAAAGCCTAATTCTTGTTAAATTCCTTAACCTCATAAACAGGTAGATTTAGGACGAGTTAATATATCATTTTTTCCAAACCAGGCCACTTTTGAGAATGAAAGGGGGTGTTAAAACGTTGTTGTTGTTAGGTGCCGTCGAGTCAGTCCTGCCTCACGGTGACTTTATAACAGAATGAAACACCACCCAGTCCTGCACCATCCTCACAATTGTTGCTATGCTTGAGCCCATTGTTGCATCCACTGTGTCAGTTCATCTCATTGAGGGTTTTCCCCTTTTTTGCCAACCTCCTCCTCTACCAAACATGATGTCCTTTTCCAGGGACTAGTTCCTCCAGACAACATGTCTAAAATATGTGAGAAGCCTTGCCATCCTCGCTTCTAAGGAGCGTTCTGGCTGTACTTTTTCCAAGACAGATTTGTTCATTCTTCTGGCAGTCCACGGTATATTCGACATTCTTTGCCAACACCATAATTCAAAAGCATCAGTTCTTCTTGGGTCCTCCTCATTCATTGTTCAGTTTTCACATGCATATGAGGCAATG
The DNA here is from genome assembly GCA_030035585.1 of Dugong dugon. NCBI lineage: Eukaryota > Metazoa > Chordata > Mammalia > Sirenia > Dugongidae > Dugong > Dugong dugon. Next base: position 172,326,953 of record CM057461.1, read on the forward strand.
GAAAATAAGGCAACAGCCAAGAAATCTAACAACACGTTGTATTAAGGAAACCTGCTGCAAAAGACCTCTTTAAAGTGTTGAAAAGCAAAGATGTCACTTTGAGAACTATGATGTATCTGACCCAAGCCATGGTATTTTCATGAAATGGGGTACTAACAATAACTACACCAGGAAAACAGACACAAACCAGGACCCTCCTGGGGAAAACAAGACATTTGGTCACCATAGGTATGGTTCACACTCAGTCCCTTACTTTCAGGTTCACTTTATCAAATCTAATTCACTTTGGTACCTAACATCACAGGACTACTTGGTGACCAATACAAACGAGCTCCAATAAAGGAGGTAGAAATATAAGAGGGAAATATCAAAGCAAAATAAAACTGTTCTCTTTTAAATCCTAAAAAAGTAGAAATAACTCAGTTATAACTAAATTATGCCCTTAATTCTTGTACTTCTATATTATTGAATTACAGAAAAAAGATTTTGTGAAATTTAACAGAAAAAGAATGTATATCATAAATATGTAAATTTAAAGGAAAAAATATTTTGAAAGCCACATATCTACCACACATCTTTAAAAAATAGGACATTTTCAGTTCCTTTAAAGTTCTCTGTTTAAAGTGCCCTTACCTAATCACAAACCTCTACCTCCCAAAAGACACTGCTCTTCTGAACTTTGCACAGTGGTTAAGAGCTCGGCTGCTAACAAAAATGGTCGGCAGTTTGAATCCACTAGCCACTCCTTGGAAACTCCCTAGGGCAGTTCTACTCTGTCCTGTAGGATCGCTAAGAGTCAGAATCGTCTTGATGGCAATGAGTTAGGTTTGGTTTGTGCTTTCTTTATTTCACCGTATGGGTATGTATCCCTAATGAATATTTAGTTTTGTTTCATCTGGTTTTGAAATTCGTTTAAGTAAAATCATACTGTCCTACTTCTTTTGCTCTAGATTACATATGAGTTCATCCTTGTTGGTGTATTTAGTGTTAATTCATTAATTTTTACAGATGAATGGCATTCCATTGTCTGAACATGCTGCAATTTATATATCCATTCTATGTTATATGTCCATTTGTATTTTTTCAAAATTTTGGCTATTTCGAACAATGCCTCCATGAATACTCTTGCATATGAGCCCTGATGCACAATAGTTTCCTAAATACCCCTAGGAGAGTAATTATTGAATTATATTTTTACTATATGATGCCAAAATGCATTTCAAAGTAGTTGCAATAAATACTAACAGGCACCAACAGTGTAATAAAAGCTGCTATTGCTCTGTGTTCTTGCCAACACTTGCATTACTTGACATTTTTATTTTCGTTAGTCCAGTGCATTAAGGTAACGACTCTTTAATCTGCATTTCAATCTAAAGTTTGAAATTTCTTTTCATAGGTTTATTCACCATTCATGTTTCCATTTCTGTGAACGATCCTGTTCAAGTCTTTCATTCACTTTTTTATTGGAGGATTATATTATTGCTAGTATTTTAAGGAAATATAGATAGAGTCAGTACTAATCCATTTTCTGTTCTTAACATTCATTATCTCCCAGTTTGTGATTTGTCTTTTCTTCACTCTTTATGGTGTATTTTAATGAAGAGAAAATTTTAATTTAATTCATCAAAATTTTCCATTATGACTAGCACTTTTTGTGACTTACAAAATCCCAGAGTACTAGAGATATTCTTATATTTCCTTCTAAAAGGTTTTTACAGTTTTATCTTTCACACTTGTCTTTATTTAGAATTTACAGTGTGAATGGCATAAGGTAGAAATCCACTTTCTTTCTCTTCCACATGGAAAAATAATTATCCTAGCACCATTTACTGATACTACATCCTTTCTTTTATGGTGTGAAATACCATCTTGATCATTTCACATATGCATAGGTGTGATTCTGGGACTTATTCTGTTCCTTTCCCTACCTAGCCCAAGTCAGTATACTCTGTTATAATAACTAGAACCTTAAACATTACATAAGCTAGTCTTGTCTCTTTGCTTTTCCTTAGGAATTTTATAACCAGCCTGTTAGGTTCCATGAAAAATCCTTTGATGTATTCTTGAAATAGCGTTGAATCACAGATAAATTTAGAGATTATTGAAATTTGATGGAAATTCAGATCTCAATTGATTATTTTTGAGAAATTCTATTTTTTCTTGAGTCAATTTAAAGTCCTTTTAATTTTTTTCAGGATTTTTTCTATTTTACCCACATTTTTATATTTGTTGACATGAAGTTGACCATCATATATTTTTTTGTTCTTAATCTTTGCAGAATCTGTAGTTACTTTATCTATTTTTACTTCTAAAATTATTTCATTTTTCTCTTGATTAAGCATGGAAGTAGTGTCCATTCTGGACCCCAAATTGTATGAGAGTGTAGGCTTGTGGTTAGGAGTTCTCATAAAATACTTTATCCTTTTTTTTTTTCTTTTTCTTTTTGGTTCTACCCAGAGTCAAGGTCTAGTCAGGCAATCCTGTTTCTGTGGGCCAGGCCTTTTTCTCATTCATTCACTGAGGGTGTCTCCCACCTGGGATCTTGGCTTTATGTCAAAGTGTCTGACCTGACCTCCCACTCTGGCTGAGCCTCAGTCATTTAACTTGTGCAGCCCATTGGAAACCAAGGCACTGCTCTCCACAGTCAGCAGAAACCCTCAGAGCAAATATTCCTAAACTAGCTCACCCCCATGGAGTTGCATTTTCTCATAACTTCTACTTTCCAATGGTCTTCAACCTCCTTAAAAACAAAAACAAGATACGGAGGATTTGGAATATTTTATCTAGAATTTTTAGGAGTTGTAAGTGAAGAAAACCTTCTCTTCACACCTAATCCATCATATTGTCAGAAACATAAGTTCTCATTTGGTTTTTAAAATACTTAGCAAAAATATGAGTATAATCTGAGTAAGTGTTAAAATGACTAGTCACCCCAGACCATGTGCTGAGCAATAATGCCTGCCTCCAGCCTGACAACGGAATCCTCTTAGTTGCCCACAGCTACTGAAGAAATGGACAGGGGAAGAGGCAGCCTGCTAGTTACTTAATGATCTCAGTCAGGCATAGACCACAATATGGGTCAGTAATAAATACTGATTCACACATAAAATATGTCCTCCAGCAAACTAGGTTCCAGTGCATACTAAGATCTATAGTAACAATCTATTCCCATTGGTTTTAAATAAACGGATATCCTGTACCAGCCAGTAGGTTTATATTTTACCATAAGGCAATACTAATAATAATAAATCATGTTATTCCCTAGTGGTGGACATAAAATATTCAGTATTTAATAACAGTTTCTGTCCAGTATTATCATGTGAATTTTCAAAATCCGTCAGGGTTTCGTCTCACATAATGAGCTTAGCTATATTCCCTCCAGGAAAGGAATGTATTGCAATTATAATCTTCAATTAACCATTGTATCTTGGTAACAATATTTCCTAGGTCCCCAGGAAAAACAAAGCACAGCTGTTCGAATTAGCATCCCAATTCTCTGCTTCGCTTTCATAAAGGAAACCTTCAATACACATACTGATCTTATAAAATTCAGGGGACAGTATGACAAAGGAAGTCATGGAAAGTAGCCTGATACTTGAAGTTTTCTAATTGTAGAATGTTAGAGAAACCCATGCTGCATGACATCTTCATGACACTGTGATTTTTAGTGAGATGACTCTGTAATCATTGCAGAGAATACCTTACATAAGGTTGAACCTTATGAAATTGATATTAGACCATTTTTTGACCTTCAAATTTATAAATTTGATCTGGTTCAACCTAATATTTTGCCTTTCTAGTTAAAACTGATTCTTCCTTGTCTGGGAACAATGAAGTTATGATGTAATGGAATGGAAGCCATCTGTGGCATTATTGGACCATAAAGAGGTGATCTGGACAAGAATGTTAGTAGAAAGAAGAAATTTAAATATGCCTACTTTTATTTCATGACCACCAGCAAAATTCTCTGTGGCATGGCAGTGGTGTCAAATTTTGTCTAGATGTTCACTTTTAACTATGCTTCTGATACTCTGTGGTTCTTTCCAGCCATGCAACATTCTTCTGATTCATTTTTCTCCATTTGTGCTGTTTTTCTCTGTGATGTGAATCCATCCCTATCCATTATGTCATGCCTCCATCCTTTGCTGCTTCTTCAGATTGCACTGAGCCGTAAGAAGTAAGCTCATCAAAAGAGGAAAGATTGACTTTCCTTTGTGTCCAGAGAGAATTCTTTATCCAAGTTATTCCATGCCCCTGCACTAAAATCAGTGTTTTCTAAACTACACTTTGAAAGGAACTTACAAAGAATAATTCCTCACACCCTCACTAGGATGCCTTGAATGCTGTTTCACTCACATCGTGAACTCAGCACTTGTTGCTGGCTAACTCTTCAACTAGTATGCACGTTAGAGTTCTAAGCTTTGTACCTCAATGGTTTCTTCAATTTTTCTTTAAAGTAGTGTGCACACTACAATACCCCAGAAACCAGAATGATTTGCTAATCATTTAAAAGGTCAGCAGTTCGAATCCACCAGCCACTCTTTGGAAACCCTATGGGGCGGTTCTACTCTGTCCTATAGAATTGCTTGCTATGAATCAGAATCAACTCGACAACAACGGATTTGGTTATCTGGACTGTAGGACCACCAAATCTGCCTTCATTCACTAGGCTCATGAGGATTATAATAAAAAGGCAATATTTGAATTAGTCTGTGTTTTCACCCCTTAATGTGGATGGACAATGACATTTCTAAATGCTACTGGGTAGTAAGATTTCCAAATGTTACTAGGTTTGGCTGTTTGCATGAATCAAAGCTCTTCAGATAATAACCAAACCTGCCTAGAGCCCTGGTTGCGCAGTTGTTAATAGCTCAGCTGCTAACCGAAAGGTCAGCAGTTTGAATCCACCAGCCGCTCCTTGGAAACCCTGTGGGGCAGTTGTACTCTGTCCTATAGGGTCACTATGAGTTGGAATCGACTTGACGGCAACGAGTTTGGCTTTTGGTTTTTAGTATAGTTAATGGGGATTATTTTCATATAGATCTCAATTCCACTTCCAAACTTAGGTTAGAATTTCCTAAGGCCAATACTTGATAATATCTGAGTTTTACTATGGATAGTATCTGAGAGCAGAGAATTGAAATTGCTTTTCATTAAAAAACACCTTGAGCTTCCTAAGCAACTGTTGCCATTTTTAAGTAATATCTTTTAAAAATTGTTTTTTTCTAAATAAGGTAAGCCAACCTAGCTAGGAAACCTCACATACCGCAACTTGGACTATTCATTCCTCTGTGGTTACTCCTCTCGTCTGCCGTCTAATATGTAGGGGCAAGAAAATCATCCTCTACTCCATACATTTGAGTTAGGTTAAGCTTCACCTTTATTCACTCTAAAGAACCGTGGATTCACAACTTAATTCTATTCCAGCAGTGTTGTTTCTGGCTTCCTTCCATTAAGCATTGAATCCACCTTGCTTTATATTGGAAATATGTCACAATGTTACAGCCTAAGAATAGATTTACTTCATTTGCCTACAGACTGGCATTCTTTTTTAGAGACAGATGTTTCAGTCTTTTTCAGACATAGATTAGCATATCTGGGATGTTTACTAGAATAAATATTTAATACAAGAAAGAGTATAGACATTTAGTCTGAATAGTATGATACTGTGATATTGATGGGCTTCATGTACAAAGTCATGTGATCATTTGCAATCTCAAGTCTTTCTATCCCTGTGACCTACTTCCGAGTCTTGGTACCCCTGCAATTGATGATAGATTCTCATCATTAGGATCCATCTTGTGTTAATGATAGTTTTTCACCATTAGTGCTCATCTTGTATTCTACATTTTGACTTCTGTTAACATTTCATGTTGTGAAAATACATGATATGGTAAAATTAAGTCCCTACATAAATCTATTTCTTATTGGATTCCATGATGGCTGCATATAAGACACAGGTGATGAGGAAATGCTTACTAGGCTAACTTACTCAGATCGTCCACTGTGCATGGGATACTGTGGTATTCAAAAGCAAGAAGTAACCAACTCTGCTTTAAAGGGGAAGGGACTAAGGAAAGCATCCCAGAGGAAAACTAACTCTTAAAAGTTAAGTAGGAATTTGTCAGATGGAAAAGGAGTTAAAAGGCTCTGTAAGCCAGAGAAACAACGTATGCAAAAGTACTGAGACACAAAAAGCATGTCATGTTTGGGAGACTAACTAGTTGGATATAATTGGATCATAGAGCACCTGAGATGTGGCTAGAAAGGGAAAGCAACCAAATTGCAAGGGTTGGGTATCTTTATTAATTACATAATTGAGGTGAATGGAGCCCCTAATAGATTTTTAAACAGGAAATTGATGTGATCGTGTTTTTGTGTTTTAGAAATTAATATTCCATGGGAATAATGTCCCATTTTAAATAGCTAATTTTTACCTGCATGCTAGAAATCGCCTTTTACTAAGAATTATATAAGTAAAAATTAAGACAATAGAGATACCAAAGAGGAACTAGCATAAGTTTGGGCATCAGAGAAAACTGGGGTTGAATCCTATGTCTACCTCTTCCCAGCTGTATGAAAGTGGATAAATTATATCTGGTCTTCGTTTTAGTTGTTGTTTTTGTTTTTAATCTTAAAATGAGGCTCACACAGTTGTTACGAGAATTAAGTATATAATTCATAAAAGTTAACTGCACGTTATTGATACTCAGTAACTATTAGCCTCTATTTTAACATTATGGATCAATGAATTGTTAAGAGTGCTAGTGCTTAAAATGAAGAAAAACCATTTAAATTTGAAAACCTGTGGCTGGTAAATAACCCTGAGGTGATGGCTAATATTGTGATATATTTTTTTAAAAACTGGCATAAGTCAAAATACACATCAATAGTTAGTATATATTTTTCTTAGGATCTAACCTGTTGTCCGTCTATGGGAAACCTCACACTCTTCCTTCCCTTTTTTTTGGCTTTAAAGAGACCAGTAGAGTACCTGATCTTTACTAGGGTCTGAGTGTCACCTAAAAGCTATTACTTCTTTTATTTTTTCAAGCACATCTTGGCAAGATGTAATGGAGCCATCTTTTTTTTTTTTTCTGAAGGAATACTGTTTCTCTTATTTCAATTAAGTAATTTCCTCTTTGTCGAATACTTTCGATTGAAACCATGCCTCTCTATTTTAGCAGAATTTAGTCTATTATTCATGACAAAGTGCAAAGAAAGACTAACTCAACAAAATCTAGTAAACACTAACTTTTCTCCTTAGCCAAAATGTGGGCAAGCAATTGTCCCCCTTGAAGCATGTGGATGGTCATAGAGAGTGGAATATTGCTGGTGGCAATATCACTGCCTACCTTCTTGTTTAAAAATGACTAGTCTATAAATTGAATATTTGTTTGCTTCATTAAAATTTTCTGTTTTAAAAAAAGCTCCATATTTTTTTTTAAAAACCTTAGTATAAAAAGCTATCTTACCCTCATACTCAAAACCCAATTGCTCCTTAAATATACGAAGATGGGGATATAGAATTATTTGTTATTGCAGAGAAGAAGGAGAAAATTAAGCACAGAAAGGTGCTTAAAATGTCTAACTCTTGAATATCCGAATTTGCCTTGCTGAGTTCATGCTGCCAGATTTTCTACTACTGTGTTAGCCATGCTGCCAACGTCTTGGGAAATATGGCCAAATTAAATCAGAACATGGGGAATAAAATAAACTAAAAGTAGATAGGAATTCCCTTTAAGGCCAATTTAAACTACTGTTCATTAATCCCACATTATTCTTTCCTCAATAATCCTACTCAGGAAGCCCCCGTGGTGGCTAGAGCAGCCCTTTTCCTGGAATGTGCTCGTTTTGTTCACCGCTGCAACCGTGGTAACTGGCCAGAGTGGATGAAAGGGCATCACGTAAACATCACCAAGAAAGGCCTTTCCCGGGGACGGTCTCCCATCGTGGGCAACAAGCGGAACCAGAAGCTTCAGTGGAATGCGGCCAAGCTCTTCTACCAGTGGGGAGACGTGAGCTTTTGCTTTTCTTTAAAAATTGAGGCACTTGCGTGAATTGAAGAAGTTACTTATTTGTTTGTGGGATCATTTACTGAGTGTCTGTTATGTACCAGGCATTGAACTAAACATTTTAGGGAGGGGAAAAAACTTAATTCATTTAATACTCCCAATATATCTAGGTGGTTAGACATTATTATCTGTACAGTTAAGAAAACTGAAGTTTATACAGGTTAAGCAACTTGTCAAAGCTTACAGAAATAGTAAGTAAAGAAACCAAGATTCCATCTTCCAGGTTGGAGTCCAAATTCATGTTTTGAATTCCTGTATTGATCAAGAATCATCATTATGAAAATCATCGTTATAGTTGTTAAATATTTATATCCTTGTTTTGGCTTTCTGTTCTAATTTATATTTTCCAGGACCTGATTTTTTTTCTAATTTCTTAATCAAATCTGTCTCTTTCATTGATGCACCTGAAAGTCCTTGGAAATGACATGATATATAGGTATATGGTATTAAATTATTTGCTACTGTGTGACTTTGTGCACACTGCAAAAATTCTTCATGTCTCCATTTACTTAGTTGTAGAATATCCAGGTAAACAAGGAGGCTATTCATAAAAGGATAAGTTTTTGTTTTGCTATAAACAGATTAAAATTGGCATGGCATATGATATGAATGTCTGACAAGTTAAAATGTTATATAAATGAATGAAAGTTATTAAACCCAGTCCTAAGGCCCTTGATAATGCATGAACACCAGGACATCAGATCTTCATGGTAATTGTTTGATTGCACCTTATTAGATGAGTTTGCACCCACTGGTTAGATTTTGCCACCAATACTTAAGAGAAGGCAAGATATACTCATGATCCACCAAAGACTATGTTTCCTACAAAATAAAATTCTAACTAAACCTTTATCATTTTCTTTCTTAGAGCAAAGGTGGAAAAAAGTATACATCTCTAAGTAAACATTATGACTTTGCCACAGTGCTCTGCTTATCTGGAGACTTTTATTCTCCCTACTGAAATCATCCTATAACCCTTCTTGGCTTTTATTGCCAGTGTTCCAGCCAGTCCCCAGATGTTGTTCAAAATAGTGGTGTTAATTACTGCTCTAATTCCTTACTGTTACTTTATGAGGATGAGTTATTTTCTTTTTACCAAGCTTGTCCTTGGCCCACTGACAGAGCTCCAATAATTTTTCTACTGTATGATAATGAAATAAACCCATTGCCGTTGAGTTGATTCTGACCTCATATGCTTCATAGAAGAACTGAGCTCCACAGGATTCTCAATGGCTGCAATCTTGCAGAAGTATATCACCAGGCCTTTCTTCCACGATGCCTCTAGGTGGACTCGAACTGCCAACTTCTCAGTTAATAGTGAAGCACAAACTGTTTGCATCACCCAGAGATCTTATACATTTCTCAAACTGGCAGTATTTGATATTCCTCCCTCTGTAGTATATGCCTAATTTAAAACAAGGAGAACATTCCTTCATATTGCAACCTTTCATCTTTCAAAAGAGTTGACTGACTTTGAAATGATTAGAAACCAGTATAAAAAATGGAGATAACATAATAAAATAAGATCATATATGTAAAAGTGCTTATAATCTCTTCTCACATTTTTAAAAAGTTAAGAAGGCTACCCACACTTTTGTACACTTATGCCTGTGAATGTGTATCATGCCTCCTCCTCTTCCAAAGGAATATCAGGGGCCTGGATAATTTCTTGTGCATGACATGTTTTATAATTGAGTCACAATTAAGAGTTAAGTCAGAGGTGGATGCAGATAAGCAGAACTAGATTAAATTTGTATCCTTTATATATTTTTGGTGATTATAATCATTCTGTAGCTGTACCTGCCTCTGCAATTGTAGAAAAGATCATGTTGAAAACCAGTGCAGTCTTTCTCAAAAATATTGCTCAAACATTTGCAACTTTCAAACACAAGAGAATAAGGCTCAGAAAATTGACAAGAAGGTGTAGCCTGCCAAACATACTCCCCAAGGACAGATGGGCAGGTTTTTAACTCAGTGTTGTCCTAGACTGGATTTGGAGTGTGGAGTAAAAATGCCTACACCAGGAAGAGGACTATGAATGCCAGGGGAGATAACTGTGCCTTTTAGTTCTAAAGGGGCCAGGACTCCCTCCAACACAGCCTGAAGCACTGCATGGCGCTGCTTCAGAAGTTCCCATCCTCTTTACAGAGGACCTCCAGTGTTCTTTTTCTCCAATACCTTCCTGCATAATGAAAGGTTTTGATTGCTAAAAAATTTTATACATGACATGAAATACTGCTGTGAAGTTTCCCATTAATATTGCCCCAAAACGAAACCACACACACACACACACACACACAAGAGCCTCTAAGCAGTTTGGGCCAAGTACAGGTATTAAATGGAGTTGCTATAACTCTAAGAAAAGAACCCTGGGGTGTGTGTGTGTGTTTTAGTTTGACGGGCAAACAATTGGTTTCTGTTCAGCTGTTAAAGGACTATTGCAAATAATTCACAGAGCCCTATCTCCATCCTGGAGGAAACTGAGGGGCCCAGGCCTGCAGATTGGGAGCCACTGTGACAGTAAATAGGTGATGAAAACATTTTCCCTGCTTTACTCAGAAGGCCAGATTTTTTATGAGGTGGAGAGGGGAAGAATTGGCCTCTTTTCTTTTACCAATAACTGACCATATTTCGATTTCAGTGATACTTCTTGGAGTAACAAGTTTTAAGAAAATTACTTGAGATTTAAGATTGTTCTGTGTTCTATATGATGTACCGTTAACTGTCCTTAGGCTTTTTTTAAGTGTAGAAATATTTATTTTAATGGCAGTGATTCAATCAATGTGATAGACAGTGGCTGAAAATTTTTCCCCAGTGAAAACCAAAAGTGCCTGTAGCTGCTACCTGTTTGGGGTGGCAGAGAGTAGAGAGCTGCCCTCCTAGACTAGAGAGGGCTCCATATTTTATATTCTTATAATAGCCAGCTTGAAAATGAACCCCATGTGTAAATTACTTATTTAAGGTATGTTTTCCCAGTAGACTGTAAATTTTATGAAAGAAGGTACTGTGTCTATATTTTTAATCATATCCTTGCACCAGTCACAGAACCATTAATATTGCTCCAAACCAAAACCAAGACCCATTGCTGTTGAGTTGATTCTGACTCACAGTGACCCTGTAGGACAGAATAGAACTGCCCCCATAGGGTCTCCAAGGCTGTAATCTTTAAGGAAGCAGACTACTGCCTCGTCTTTCTCCCATGGAGCAGCTGGTGGGTTTGAACAGCCTACCTTTCGATTAGCAGCTGAGCACTTTAATCACTGTGAGACCAGGGCTCCTTAATATTTCCCCAAAACGTATAAAACCACACCAAAAAAAGCCTCTAAGCAGCTTGAGCTGAAAAAGAAAAAAAAGTCACAGTTGCTAATCTCATTGGTTTCCTACAATAAAGCAAAAACACTACCTACCTGCTGAGTTTAGAGGATTTCCGTTTTACAGAGACTTTGACCAAGAGATTTCCCAAACAGATGCTTTCAGGACAAATGTCCTCTGACTTTCTTGCAGTATCGGACACTGTTGACTGCCCTCACCTTTCCGTGGCCCATATGTTCCAGAGTCTCTTCACATCTCTGTGCCCAGTCCTCTCTCCTCCCTTGGCCCTCTGCTTCCTTCGTCCCCATAAATGTGAACATTCCCCCGGATCTCTTGAAATTTCTTCTCATACAGTTTCTCCCAGGGTTATGTGTATTTCTGTGCTTGCACCTGTTACCTGTATTCCAATGACACGTGCTTCTCTATCCGGAGCACTTTTTATATTCTCTTGAGTGCATTGCCAGCTGTACTTTGAAGGTATTCACTTACTAACCTGAAGCTCAGCCTGATCAAAATAATACTCTTCTCCTTATATGAACACACTTCTATCTGCAACTCCTCTTAACCTTTCTGTCCTTTTTAATGGCACCACCATCATCTCAGATGACAGCCTCTGAGCATATTCCAAGCCTCCTCTTCCTACTGATTCCACCTCTTGCACGTCACTGATGCCCCTTTAGGTCACGTGTTTATTACTTCTCATCTAAATGATTAAATTAAAGTATTTTCTTATAGATTTCCGCACCCACAGTCTCCATTCATCTAATCCATCCTATGCACTGCCAATAAAATGGTCTTCCTATGGCACAGCTCGTCTAAAGGCAGAGCACTCATACTGATCTCCTAGCCTCCAGACTTGCCCCCTGAAATTCATCCTGCAAACTGCTGTCAGAGTGATTAGGCTAAGATGCAAATTGGATGAGTTTCTTAATAACTCTATATGCTTCAGTGGCCCTCCATTGCCCTCTGGGGGGGAAAAAGATTCCATTGCCTAGTATTACCCCCCTCTCCACAACCTTTGCTCAAACTATACTAAGATTATGGATGATGAACAGCAAATGAGCTAATATACCTAAAGAGCATTTATCTCCATCATTTGCAGCTGGAAGTGTTCGATAATAATAGGTTATTAAATTACATTAATTTGTGAAAGCAGAGTACATGGGTTCTCAGTGCATTCCCTGGCAGCTAGCTCACTGCTCCTTGAACAAATGATCAGGTTTCTCCCCAACTCAAAAACCACCTTTCATCCTTCTTCAGAATGAAAAATACAGTTCAATCTCAAGCACTTCAGGATCTAGTCCGAACCTACCTTTCCAGCCTCCCTGTCCATTATTCCCTTTCACAAAAATTTGCTTCAACCAAATAGCTTATTTATCAGTCTCTGAATATATTGGTGTACTTTCCTGAACATGAATCTTTTGGGAACTTCCGTCCTGAATATCCACCCTTTCTGTTCTCCTTCAGCTTAAAGTCCACCAATTCCTCAAAGTCTACAGCAATGAGACTTTCCATGATTCTCCGAACTGAATTTAAGGTGTGATCTCATAAAGTGCTTTCAGTCTCTTTTGCCACTTAATGTGTTTTATTGATATGTTATTACCTCCCCAATAGGCTGTAAGCTTGCTGAGGAAAAGAGCACAAGACTCAGAGTCAGACCTCCTGTGTTTGAGTCCTAGTTCACAGCTTACTGTCACAGTTCACACTTAAGAGTGACACTGAGCAAGTCTTCTAATCTTTGTATTCCCCAAACAGTGACGCTCTTGCATGTGGGTTCAGGGCCCCCTATAATCAGCTAGGGTACTTTAATCAAAGATACATATAAATTGGTACAAAGGGAAATAAAATTACTAGTGTACTATAGCAACTTAGTCCACTTTGTGTTTCATTTAATAACTAACAAATTATCTCAATAAATATTTGATGAATGAAGAGAGAAATAAACTTCGCCCTAGGGCATTTTTCTGACTTTGGAGGGACATGTTGTTGTTGTTGGTTGCCATTGCCTCTTCCAACTCATGGGAACCCCATGTGTGCAGAGTACAACTGCTCCATAGGATTTTCAAGGCTGTGACCTTTCAAGAGCAGATCATAAGGCCTGTCTTCTGAAGTGTCTCTGGGTGGGTTCCAACTGCCAACCTTTCGGCTACTGGTCGAGCGCTTAACCATTTGCCCACCTAGGCAACCTTTAGAAGCGACATTAGAGCTCTAAATTATTATATTCTAATATATTATCCTAGAAAAGTTCATTTTGTTAGTGACCCTTTAAGCTTCGTGAACTGTGGATTTAATTTAAATCATTAAGTTACTATGTCCTAGAGGGATAAATGTAGATTTTTTTTTTCTTTTGAGTCCCACTATTTAGTTTTCTGACTCCACACTCCAGATTTATAATTTCGGATCTCTTTCTTTAGGAAGACTCTCCAAAGTAATAGCATCAGGACAAGGTTTTTTTATTGTGGTAGTGGTGGTGGTCTTTGTTTTTGTTATGTTTTGTTTGTTTAAACTTCTCAGGTTAGCAACTAAAATTTTAGAAATCTGCTAAATCTTTTGAGGAGCCCTGGTGACATAGTGGTTAAGTGCTCTGCTGCCAACCATAAGGTCAGTGGTTCAAACCCACTACAGGGGAGAAAGATGTGGCAGTCTGCGTCTGTAAAGATTTACAACCTTGGAAATCCTATAGACAGTTCTACTCTGTTCTAGGGGTTCACTATGAGTTGGAATTAACTTGACGGCCATGGGTTTGGTTTGGTTCTATCTTCTTACACTGATTTGTCATTGATGTGTGGTGATCTTTTTCCCTTTGTTTTTAGCTGCTCACTTAATTCCAGAGTTTAAGGAGATCTCTTTGTTTCCAGATATCTAAGACATTCACACAACTTGTGTTTTTGGATATCTTTGTATGTTACTTTCCAGTAGTGAGTCTAATTTCTTATTTAATTAGAATTTAATAACTTTTTAAAAATATTTGAAAAGGATGACACAGGAAGAAAGGAAAGAAAATTAGCTATAATTGTGCTCTTCTAAAACAAAACAAAACAACGAATGCACAGGGTAATCAAACGGTCAAGGTCAGTGTTCATTTTAGCCTTCTCCTGACCTGTCTTCCTAAGCCTGTGTCCTTCCATTGTTGCATAAAGAATGTAGTGTATAGAGTTAGAACATAATAGAAATTAGATAGAGTTAGTATTTGGGTCTGTTCTTGCAGAAAATTCCTTTTGGTAACTCAGAAAATAGTGCATGATGAATCAGAAAAACGGAGAACAAGGGTCTTGGCTCAACGAAAACCTTGTAAAAGACAATATTGTCCATGTTCTTGGTTATTAGAGGTCATGTTTCTAATATTATTGTTGGGTACACTACCAAAGGAAAAAATAGTATTTTTTTTACTAACTTATAGAGTATCAAGGAGGGAGGGGGAACAAAGTCTATAAAAAAGCCAGTAAGTGCAAACATAATGGAAATAAAAGTTCAGTATCAGATTCTTGCCAACCTCCAAACTCATTAACACGATAGTGACATTCTCCTAAAACAGCATAATCAGAAGAACTCTGAGAACTGTGCCTTCTAATTTTTTACTAAAACAAAATCTTCCATTAGAAACAACTGTATACTTTCTTACATCAGACCTATAAAATACATGACGTGAGTAAATGGAAACATTTTCAGAAAAATTTTGTGTAAGTTTACAAAAGTATCATTCCAGTTTGTACAAGTCTTTAGACTCCATGATCTTGGAGATAGCACTTTCCATCTCTGGGTTTCCATAGTGGGAAGTGTGGTGGGAACAATACTGTGGCATACAAGAGAGGCTTGTGCTGGAAATAAATCCCATTATTTAGTTGGTTGTATCCTCTGTCATGTGAAAGCCTATTTCAGAGCCTGATATACCTGTGCTGTTTCACTCCTTTTCTCCCTCACGGCAGGCAATTGGCATTCGATTGAATGAGCTGTGCCATGGGGAAAGTGAGAGCCCAGCCAACCTGCTGGGTCTCATCTATGATGAGGAGACCAAGAGGAGACTGAGAAAGGAGGATGAGGAGGAAGACTTTTTAGATGACAGTAAGGAGACTCCCTTTACTACAAGAACCCCTGCTTGTAAGAACCTCTGCTTTAGGAGCACTTAATATTTCTCTTTCCTCTTTCATATTCTTACCACCTTCCCATGTCTCCCCACTGCACCTTTTCCCCTTTTCCCTGTGCATGGATGTAAAGCATGTGCATAAAGCCACAAAAAGAGGGCAAGAACCAAAAAGAGGAGAAGATAGGTAGGGGCAAAAAGCTGTAGGCAATGTGGAAAATCCATTTCTTTTTAGTCTCTGACTCTTGCTATTGTACGTAGATTATTATTAAGCCTCACTGAGAGTACCTCTATCTGAGAGACAGTAGCTGGGAAAAATTACTGTTCCAAAAGGAGTTGAATTAGTTTTGTGTTTAGTTATTGCTCTTGAAAATAAAAAATCAGACCAAATAGAATTGGACATCAAAAGCTTTCCAAATCACTAAAATGTTGAACTATTTAATTAGAGGATATTACCGTATTTAACATGAAATTAAGATATTATAAAATTCAGAGGTATTAGAACTACGAATGTCTGCTATATTGTATTTATTTATTAAAATTAGAATTGAACCCCATCATAGATGAGTAGAGACAAAGAGGTTCTTGTTACATCCCTTTCCAACACCATTTTGTGCATACATGTGTTCTGTACCATACAAGCTTGTGTGTATGTGTACCACTGCCTTTTAAAGAATATAAAATTTTAGTTATGGGTATGTAAATAGTATCTTCACATGATGAAGATAGGTGAGTTCCCTTCCTCTTTACCTGCCTGGTGATTTGAAACTCAAGTTCCCTGATAATTTTTAGGATTGTCTTTAGTTATGTGAGGCCCAGCCTAATGTGTCCTTGTAGTCAAGAAATGTAAAAGGAAGGCTATTGTGTAACATTGGACAGAACTAAATAATCAAAGAAAACATACTGCTTTTCTTTCCACTTTCACACAAAGGTTTTGTTTTTGCCCCTTCTCTTCATCGTGTCCCTTCTAATCCCTTAGCAAATCAAAACAAATCTGCTTGACTTAGCCGTTGATAAAATACAAAATTCTCACATCAGTCCTTCAGCCTGTTGGTGTCAAGTCGTCCCAGAAGATTTCCTCAAGTTCGCAGTAGCCGAGACCATCCTAGAACGGCTCAGGAAATCGAGTCTAACCCTTAGGGGCACCGGCAGCAATCACAGCACTTAGTGAGCACTAGCCACGAGACCATTCATGTAGAACATGTTCCCAAACTGTCCAGCCCTACGAGATCAAAGTGGTCCCTTAGAACAGAGAGGAGCCAATGCAACATTATTAAATGGGTGTATCATAGGCCAAAATGAACTCAAATCTCCATGAGACCACATAAATATCATTTACCAATGTGTTATGCTTAGTATGTTAACTTTTTGGTGGGACCAGGTAGAATTCCTGTTCGTTGTGATGAGATATTCCAGATGATAGTCATGAGAGCCTAGACTAAAACCAGCTCGTAGTCTGCAGGACTGATGGGAAGAATCTAGATGATAGCCTTGGGGGTAAAACGATGGGATCCAGACGTTTCACTGAATGTCTAGTGTTCAATTATTTTTTAAAAAGTTTTGCCCATCCAGGCAATTTCTAGAATCATGTAACCTCCACTGAATATAGTTTTGATATAACTCTGATTTAGTTCTACTTTCAATCAGTACACAGCTCATCTTGCATTTAAAAGCTAATTATGGTGCAAACAATTATTGATCTAGAAATTCTACGGGAGCTTTCCTCTTTCACCTTAATGAGAGGCAACATTTGCCTCCAAGTATCACCTCTGGAGAGAATAAATAGTTTGCATGAGGAAGTGATAGCCCAGATATCTCCAGAAACTCCATAATTTCCACCTACTCTTGATACACATTATGAAGTCTATATTCTATTTCATTAAGAAAACTTAATACCCAGAAAGCATTTTTGAGATATTTTTAGAAATGTTTATACGTAATGATACTGTGATTGCTGAATGACTTGATTCATGCAAAGTAGATAACATTTTCTTCCTTTTGTGAGAGGCAGAACACTACATGGCTTTCGTCTTCTTTTCTGAGCACTGATGTGTAATCAGTACATTTCTGCATGATTTGTGATGATATATGTCTGAAAACTAATCCTGAATTTTAAAAGTCACTGTGGTGTCAGTTCGGCCATTATCTGCCTTTACAGCAAAGCTTATTACTTGGTCTTTGGTGGGTGAAATATTTTACTCATTCAAAGACCAGTATTCTTTAGAGCAAAGGAGAATATTTGCATACTTCTCGTGTATCTCTGCCTTAATATGACAGACTGAAACTCTAACGTGTAGGTGATTAGGTAAGAAACACATTTGGACTAAAGCTGAAGCAATTCTATTGATCTCAGAACATCAAGACAGCTATCTCTCATAAAATAAGCTGGTATAATTTTTATAGTTCCAAATATAGTTCACTGCCATATGCATGGTCTAAATCTGATTGAACAGCAATGTGAAAATCTTCTTGCAAGACTGCTTCTCATTTCTGTTTTCTTTAAAAGCCTTTCTGCTGTAGTGGAGCTGTATTTTGTTACTCTGTGATGCTTTAAGAAGAATAATTAGTTCTGTTTGACTGATAATTTAATACTGAGGTGCTGGTTATAGAATTACAAATTTAAGGAAGAGAGGGTTGTATGATAATGCATAGATTATGCTAAAGGCAGCAGTGGCATCTTGAATTGGGCATGTACAGGTAATGTTCTCATATGCAATTTGATTTTTCACATGTGTAGCTATGTCCATCAAACTGTGCCCTTCTATGTTTTTATTGGTCTGTCTTCTTATGAAAGAACTCTTTCGTTCCATAGGTACCGTAAACCCCTCTAAATGTGGCTGCCCCTTTGCCTTGAAGATGGCGGCGTGCCAGCTTCTCCTAGAGATTACCACCTTCCTGCGAGAAACCTTTTCTTGCCTGCCCAGACCACGCACTGAGCCTCTGGTGGTAAGTCAAGCACGCAAGTTAAGAATCAAGTCAGTTAGACAGGCCAGACGTATGGCTGTATTTTAGTATTTAGAATCTCCTCAAATGCCCAATTGCTAAATGTATCGTAAAATTCTTAAATAAATAAAATTCTTAAAAACTCAACAAGAGAATTTCATATATAAAAAGAAATTCTCTTTATTAAAAAAAAAAAATCACTCCAAAGTTGACATAGAAATCACTAAAGATAGCACTACTGGGTAGCATAATTCATTGATCACAGTCACAGTTGTACTAGGTATAACTAGGAACATGTCGGTTTCTTTACTCTGCAGACTATGAACTGTTTTATGGCCAAAGTTTTTCTGAAGTTGCTGATGGATTTGTGTGTGTGTGTGTGTGTGTGTGTGTGTGCTAAATGCTCATAAACCCATAACGAAAATGTATTTTCCAACGAGTTTTCTCGTTTAAGGTGAAAATACTTGCTTGAACCTCAAACATGTATTTTTATTTCCAGAGCCTTTTTTGAGGACTATGGATATGCAGAAAAAGACCACACACGCATACACATAAACTCATGTACCATCAGGGCCTGATTTGTTTAACCAAGGATACAAATACTGTGCAAGAGCCAGGTGTCTACACAGAGCATATGGTACAGGGGGTACTTTGGAGCCAGTTTTCTTTGGCCCTCAGTTACCTAACAGGGCGCCAAGTTTTCAGGGAGTCTTTCATCACAGATAGTGTTCAGTCAGAGTTGGGGAACCAGATCAATTCTGTTTTTTATTTTTGTTGTTATTGGTTTTTAAAAAAAAAAAATACAAGGCTTATACCACTGTCCTAGAAGAACTTATGCTAACAAGCTATGTGCTTCTATTCAAGCAAATTTTACAAGCCTCCAGCTCTCCTGAGTTTTTAACCCAACTCCAAACAGGCAGGATCATAGCCTCAACTTGAGGGGGCAAAAGAGTCAGTGCTCTGGTATCTCTAAGCAGCGCCTCTGTCTTTCATTTTCCTATGTTCAAGGAAGCTCATTTCCTTACACCTTAAAACATAAAATGCGTATTTTCAAATTGTAAATATTTATGGACAAAATGTATGTTTTCAAGAGAAACATACCTTCATTTGGACTGTAAAGCTACACCATATGAGTATTGAAAGGGTTATTCCATCTACTGCCGTTACTTAATTATATATTAACCTGGGCCTTTAATTTCCTGAATTGTCACCTTCGCTTGTATATTAAGCCAACTCTATAAACTCAAACTAAGGTCGCTACTTCAATCCATGTTTGAAGTATAAAGTCAAGAATGACAAAATATCTGTAGTTGTCTGTCATTGCTATCTCTATCAACGTTCTATTTATACGCAAATCTTCAAAAAGCACAGAAATACATCTATTTTTAAGTTTTCATATTTTTACTGGTCACCATTTTGATCCATTGTGATAAAAAAATAAAGAAAAATCTTAAGGTTTCAATCAGTTATTTTTGTTCTCACTTTCAACTCTATAAAGCCATAGTTTAATGTCTGTTATTGTAATTAATTTCTCTTTAAAAAGAAATAAATCAACTCTTTTAAAAATTACTGTATAACCAATTAGCAGACTAATAGGAAATGCCAAGAAATCAAATCTTGTTGACAGTCATTCTGTCAACAAGAGGAAAGCTTTCACTTCTTCATCTCCTGTAACTAGGTCTCAGAAATCTTTATTCATTACACTAGGGTTTTCATTGCTCAGTGTAGGGATTCAACCTTTATAAAATAAAGGGGAAACCAGGTTTTCTTCATGTTTAAGCTACGTTACTACACGAAAAACAAAACCAAACCCATTGCCACCAAGTCGATTCCGACTCATAGCAACTCTATAGGACAGAGTAGAACCGCCCCAGAGAGTTTCCAAGGAGCACCTGGTGGATTCGAACTGTGAACCTCTTTGTTAACAGCCGAGCTCTTAACCACTGTTGATAGTAAAGAAAACTAAAGCCACACTATATACTGTAAAAAAAAAAAAAAAAAAGACAGAGATTATCATAAAACTGTTTTGCCAACGCAGAAGTTATAAATGCCTAAAATTGTTTTTAAAGAAATTGTACTAAACAGTAAATCTACAGGCTAGTCATAAATATTGCCAAAATGAAATAGTCTAAAGTTTTAACAGAACATTTGCTGCAAGGATATTTATAGACCTTTGGTATATTTTATTAGTTCAATAACATTTTTCAAGTTAGTCTCCCATACAAAAATTTATATAGACATTGTTATCAATAACATTTTTAATAGCAGTAAAAATATATTGCTACCTTAATGTATGGAGCCATGGTGGCAAAGTGGTTAAGAGCTCGGCTGCTAACCAAAAGGTCAGCAGTTTGAATTCACCAGCTGCTCCTTGGAGACCCTACAAGGCAGTTCTACTCTAAGGTTGCTATGAGTTGCAATCAACTTGATCGCTATGGGTTTGGATTTTGGATTTTGGTTGTTAATGTACAGAATAATATAGGTATAACATAGTAAAATAATCATATTAGAGGCTATAAATATTCTGGGATCTGGGATCTGGGACCTGGGGATGAGGGTGCATCAGTAATACAAACTTTCTACCAATAATAGAGCCTTTCAGATACTAATACCTTAAGGTAAGTTTCAAAATTAAAGAGATTTCCATGTGAAATATTTGTTTGAAAAAATCCTAGTCCCATCCAAAATGTGGAAAAGAAAACAAAAGAACCTTACTATTAACAGCATTAATTAAAATAAGAGTTAATTTGTATTAACCACAGTTATTTCTTAGGTGGGGTCAGGAAGTCACAGGAGGCCACTGGTTGGTGGGAAATGAAGATAAAAGAAAATGAAAAATTATATCAAATGTTATTAAAAATTATTAAATGTATATTTTTGCCAACTTAACAGTTTTTCCCAGATACATCACTAGATATAACTTAGTGTGTTTTCTTTTCAAAGAAACAATCTGTTAGCATTTTTATTTGCTCTCTTTGTAAACAATACAGATAAATTATGTCTAAAAAAGAAGAAACTTCATTTTTACAAAATTTATCATCTAAAATAGCATGCTAATCAAATTTTCTCCAAAGATAAACTTCCAAACTTGAGAACAATAAGAAATATTTTTAAAAAGAGAATTTTGTTTGTTGAAGAATTTCTGTTAAAATACTTCCCAATTTATTTAGCGAAACCAATAGCCAAATGACCAAACAACATGGAATTAAAACAAATCGTGCCCATCCAGTACATAAATTAGTTCACAATAATAAAAGAAGAAGGCCAAAAGAAAGTCCCTACGTGTCTACATTCATTCATTAGGGAAAACAGCTTATTGGATGCTTTTGTGCAAGATTGTTCTAGAGGCTTTACCAACTGTGCCAGTGGGATTTAACAAATCAGTTTATAAAAAAATAAACTACAGAAATACAAATGTTCCTGAAGTTAAAAAAAAACAGAAGCAAAAGACAATCCACATGTACCAAGACCGACCTGATAAATACCTGTTGGAGCAGACTATGTACAAGGGGGTGTAATGGTTGCAGGGGCCAAGGGGGTGATAAAGAGATGACTATATTGTAACAGAAGAACCAACACATAGAAAACCATTTCCTGAAGCAAAATATAAGTGTGGCCCTGAGCAGGGAGCATAGGGCCATGGCTATCCAAAGAAGGAACTTGAAAAAGCCAAGGAACCCTCCTGGAAGAGTTTACTTTTAAATGTACCTTTGAAAGATAGGTGAGATTTTGACAAGCAGATAGAAGAAGAAACTGGGAGGAATAACTACTTTTGAGAATCAGAATTGTTAAATTATTACTACTTTTTTGTCCCAACTAAGAAATTTCTCTAATTAAATTTGGCTACCAAAATGGAAAAGATATTAGGTTACTTTTTTCCTAAAAGGTATTAATTTCAGGGAAGCAGTTAGGTTCCTAGAATAGTTTTGACAATGTTAAAAGAAATTTTATATAGTTCATTTATTTTTCTAGATACGAAAAAGTTTTCTGAGTACCAAAGTGTAATCCCTGTTCTTAATCCAAAGAGAAAAGAAGAATCAACATGAAGAGTCAATAATTCGCCTCTACTTTCATTACATTGATAACAATTAAAAGCGTAAGATTTTAATCTTGGTGCAACTTTTAGAAGTTTGTTTATTTGGTTTCCAGATGTACTTGATTCTGAGGACTTACTATGTTATAATTAGAAAGATTATTGTATTAAAATAAAGTTAGTATTTTATATATTTTTAGGTTCTCCAAAAGTGCTTCGTAGATTAATAATTAATACATACGATTTTCAGTATGAGCAAATCTCTCTTACAACAGAGCTCAAATCTTCAATTTCGGGCCTAACAGGCCAAACTCCTACTAAATAATTACACTCTCCAAGTCTTACTTCAGCATATAGGATAATTCTGCTCATCAGAAGATAGTGATGCAACCCCTTGGGTTCACAAGCTTGAGCTGCCTTTCTCCACTGTTTGCTGAGCCAACTTTACTTTATCCTCAAGACTTCACTCATACATCCCCTCAGTATTCATTTTCTATTTCTGCTGTACAGCTTACCACAAATTAAGTGGCTTAAAACAGTACAAATTTATTATCTCACAGTTTTTGAGGTCAGAAGTCCAACATGAGTCTCACTGGGCCAAAATCAAGGTGTTGACAAGGCTGTGTTCCTTTGTGGGGGCTTTAGGAAAGAATTTGTCTCCTTGCCCTTTTCCATCTTCTGGAGACCACCCACATTCCTTGGCTCCTGGCACTTTCCTCCACCTTCAAAGTCAGTAATGTAGGATGTCTCTTATTATTCTTCCATAGTCATATTTCCCTCTCACCACAGTCTGGAAAACGTCTCCACTTTTAAGGATTTGTGTGATTAGATTGGGTCCACCTGGATAGTTTCATATAATTTCCTCATTTCAAGATCTTTTATCTTAACCACATCCATAAAGTCCCTTTTGTCACTTAAGATAACACAGTCACAGGTGCCAGGAATTGGAGCATGGGTATCTTTGGGGGCCATTATTCTGCAAACCACATCCTCCAATCTGATTTCTAAGCCCCTACTCTGTCTCTGGGAGTCCTTGGGTGGTGCAAACAGTTATTGCACTTGGCTGCTAACCAAAAGGTTGGAGGTTCAAGTCCACCCAGAAACCACAGAAGAAAGGCCTGGTGATCTACTTCCAAAAAGTTAGCCATTGACAAGGTCATGGAAGCTCCATAGAAACATCCAAACTCCCTGAGAGACCAAACTACTGTGCTGAGGGCTTTGGGGATCATGGTCTTGGGGAACATCTAGCTCAATTGGCATAACATAGCTTATACAGAAAATGTTCTACATTCTACTTTGGTAAGTAGCATCTGGGGTCTTAAAAGCTTGTGAGCAGCCATCTAAGATACTCTACTGGTCTAACCCATCTGGAGCAAGGGAGAATGAAGAAAACCAAAGACACAAGGGAAAGATTAGTCCGAATAACTAATGAACCACAAGTACCACAGCCTCTGCCAGACTGAGTCCAGTACAACTAGATGGTACCCAGCTACCACCACCAACTGCTCTGACAGGGATCACAATGGAAGGTCCCAGACAGAGGTGGAGAAAAATGTAGAACAAAATTCTAACTCACAAAAAAAAAAAAAAAAAAAATGACTAGACTTACTGGTCTGGCAGAGACTGGAGAAACCCCGAGAATATGGCCCCCAGACACCTTTATAGCTCAGTAATGAAGTCACTTCTGAGGTTTACCCTTCAGCCAAAGATGAGACAGGCCCATTAAAAAAATGAGGCTAAATGGGCACACCAGCCCAGGGGCCAGGATGAGAAAGCAGGAGGGGACAGGAAAGCTGGTAATGGGGAACCCAAAGAGAAATAGAGAGTGTTGACATGTTGTGGGGTTGGCAGCCAATATCACAAAACAATATGTGTATTAATTGTTTAATGAGAAACTAGTTTGCTCTGTAAACCTTCATCTAAAGTACAATTTAAAAAATTTTTTTGAAAAAATCAGCCATTGAAAACTCTATGGAGCACAGCTCTACTCTGATACCATGGGGTTGCCATGAGTCAGAATAAACTCCACGGCAACTGGTTTACTCTTTCCCTTAGTAATGGAATTTATTACACCATATTATCATTGTTTGCCTTCTCAGTCTCTGTCTTGGGATTCTGAGTTCCCTTAGGGCAAGAACCATCTCTTATTTCTTCCGCAGTACCTAACACATTCGTACTCAATGCATGATTGTTTAACAAATGGATGAATGCCAAAAATGCAGCCAATACTGTGGACAAAGAGAAAATGAGGAAGCTAGTTCTGCATTTGGTTATAAGGTCTATGCTTTTTGGAAGGTGAAGCATTTCAGGAAAAGGGAAAAGCTATGACTAGAGCAGATATTTTTATTATTCAAGAATAGCTTTTCATGGCCAAAAATTGGTATTAAATAAAGGGGAGTTTAGCTGTTTAATTGTGGTAGGGTGTAATTCAAAATTGAGGGAGGTTTGCCTCAAGACCAGTGAAGTGTTGGGGAGATGCCAGCATTCACGTGCTCCTCACTGACATTTCAGGATCTAGAGAGCTGCAGACTTCGTTTGGATCCCGAGTTGGACCGGCACAGATATGAGAGGAAGATCAGCTTTGCCGGTGTCCTGGATGAAAATGAAGACTCAAAAGATTCCCTCCACAGCAGCAGCCACACCCTCAAATCAGATGCAGGGGGTGAGGAGAAGAAAGGTATGGAAAAGCAAAGATTATGTCATGTTTCAGTGTTTCTTATGGGATACTTGGTATGGGGTCTAAACTATGAAACTGTGTGCCCAAAGGAAGTCCAAAATTGTTGGCTCCATACAGAGTGCTAACTGTGTAGTCTCAGTGAGGTAGAAAACCAGGCCAGTTAGACTCTGCAGTCAGGAAGGCCTGGCTTCTAATTCCAGCTCAGCAGCTCCCCATAGTCCATCAAAGCTAAGATGCCATCAGTTATAAAATGAGTTGTCATTGTGTGTACCAATAAGAAAGGAAAACAACTCCCAGTTCAACTCTGATACAATCCTTCACTTAGAGTTGAAAAAGGATTTTCAGACTTGATTCGAAGTAGTTTTTTGTTTTGATTTGTTTTGGGGGAGGAGATTGGTATTTTGTTTGTTTTGCCACATACCATTCTTATGCAGCCAAAAGGTGGGAAGGAGGAATGTATAAACAGAATTAATCGGTTAAAATTTTTCTAAAACATCTTCAATTCAAAGTCCAACTTTTCTTAATCACTTTTAAACTCAGAGTTGCGAATGTCTGTGTTTTTCTATACAATATTGTCCTCTGTGCCATCGAAATGCTAGTGATACATTATTTCTTAAATGAATCTATAAAAGAAATAAAGCTATATGTGCTAGTTACTTAAGCAATTTGTAATTGTGTGGAGCTAGCCTACCATCAATCCCTGCTTCAGGAATGTTGATGAACACATCTGACCATCTCACCCACTGCCCCCACCACTACCATTTGGTTCCTGAAGGTAAAAGACACTGGCACCCATTCTGCAAGTTTTGTTACTGGTTCTTTAGATGTTCATACAGGCACAGACGATGACAAATGTGTCACAACTAATACCTGGCACTAGAGATTCTAAGATGTCATCAGTTACAAGACAAATTCCAATTTCAGATATGTTAAAATGTGAAAAAATGTGCAACTTAAAATGGGTGAAAAACAATAACTAGTTGTGTGACCTTGTCCAAATTTTGTAGCTTCTAAGATGCAGTTTTCTGTAAAGTTGGGTTAATAACGCCTATTGCATTATGATGTTGAAAGCTTTAAATAAGACAATGCAAGTAAAGCATAAACTAGGTATCTAGTGCATAGTAAGTGCACAATAAATAATTGTTGTCATTGTTGTTATTTTTTATATCATGAGCATATAAGTTAGAACCCCTTATAGAAAATCCTAAATATGAGCTAAAGCAAAGATGGCACAATTTTAAGTTCCTGTCTAGAGGCTCCTTTAAGGTGTCAACTTCACTGTCTGGTTTTGTGTTATTTTTTAAACTCCATTGCCTTTCAGTGTCTTACTAATGAATTTCAATTAAGAGATCATCAGCACATTTGGAACAACAAAGACTGTTTTATGCATTGAAGTATTTTTTAGTGTCCCAATGACTCAGTAAATATTAGATAATGAATGAATGATCCTCAGAAGGAATAACCCTATATAGAGAAAGCACAAAATCTTTAAAAATCTTGTAAGGAATGGATATCTACTAGGAAAATTTTGAACATTTCAAGGTCAGATTGTTGCTGTGGCATTTTAAACATGCAGATAGTCACCATACAATATTGTGTTGAATTTATAGTGAACAGAGGCCATGTTCTAGGGAGGATAATCTAGGTCTTGAGTAATTTCTAAGTATGAAGAAGTATCAAATCAATATTTCTCCAACCTATAATGACTTCAGATAAGGATAACTGTATATGATGAGAAACTCCCATCTTTTAAATATATCCCAAAGGGGATTTTAATTCAGAAGGCAGTCTTTTCTTCCTCCCCACACCCCATTCAAACTTATTATGGTAATTATTGTTTAAAGTAACTGAAAGAAAAATTCCTAATACTGACATGGTTAAACTTGAACAGAGTAAATTCTACACCACTTAAAAAAATTGAATATGATATTTTTTAAAGAACACTTCTGTAAATTGTTTCTAATGTTCAGACACACAAAAGCTTAATATTTTTTCTTCTCACAGAATGGTTATGTTAATATATGAAAGTTGTTTAATAAATTAAGAGCAGGGAACTAAAACTATAAATAAAATGAGAAAGTACTCAATAAAATGTCCTTTACCAAAGTGGCAAGAATCTTCCAGAAGATTCCTAAATATTCCTTAATCCATTTGACAAGCTGATATCAGCTACTAAAGTCAGCGTGAAAATGGGGACCATTGGGACCCTACTAATTTAGATTATTAAAATTTTCATACCATCTGTTTTTATAAAAGCTAAAAATGTCAGTTCTTGAAATCAATAATCTTAAGACAATTCAGATTCTACCAAGGAAAATTAACGTAAAATAATCCTTAGAAGTAGAAATGTCTGCCTAAAACTTCCCAAGCAGAGGGTGTCAAATCATTTTACCCGTATTACAAATACAAACTAAGACAAGTATTCCAAAATACAGACACCAAGACTAGTCTGATCATTCAACAACCAACTGTTGAGCACTTAATGTGGCCAGGCAGTGTTATAGGTGCCTAGAACATGGTAATGAAAAGAGAAAATCCCCTACATCTAAGTTTATAACAGTTAATAACATAATAGTAAATAACAAAATGCTAGACTTTCAGGTAAAATATATGAAGGAAAACAACTTAGGATCACGGAATCAGTAGTGACCTAGAGTGGGAGGGGAGAGTGGTCATAGGTGGCACTGAGCAGAGACCTGCATGATGTGAAGGAGCCAGTCTTGCAAACCACTGAGGGAGGAGTCTTCCAAACAGAGGCAGCAGTGAGAGCAAGCCTCAGCTGCAGGAACAAACTTGGTGCATTTGAGGAACAGCAAGAAGACCAACATGAGTGCAACAGAATCAGTTGGGGAAGAGTGGTCAGAGATGAGGTCAGAAAGGCAGAGAGCAAATAAACAGAATTTAATAGTGGCGCAACAATTAAGCACTAGGCTGCTAACCCAAAGGTTTGCAGTTCAAACCCACCCAGTGGCTCTACAGGAGAAAGCCCTGGTGATCTGCTCCCGTAAAGATTATAGCCTAGAAAACCCTATTGGGCAGTTGTACTCTGTCACGTGGGGTTGTTATGAGTTGAAACTGACCAGACAGCACCTAACAACAATAGAAATGGTAGGTCCCTGGGTGGCACAAATGGTTAGCACTCGACTACTAGCTGAAAGGTTGGTGGTTCAAACTCACCCAGAGGCACCTCGGAGGACAGGCCTGGCGATCAACTTCTGAAAGGTCACAGCCTTGAAAACTCTGCAGAGCGCAGTTCTGCTCTGACACACATGGGGTCGCCGTGAGTTGGAATCGACTGGACGGCAACCAACAACAACAAAAAAAGACATGGTTAGAACTTTAATTCTAATTTAAGCGTGTTGGAGAGTTTTCGGCAGGTTTGACCAGAGAAGTGATGTATGTCTTTATGATTTATGTACTTTGAAGATGATTTGAGCTGTGGAAGTAGGGGGTAGAAAGCAGTTAGGTAGTTACATTAGTCCAGAGGAGAGGTGACAGGGCTTTTAAAATAAAGCCTTTATTATATTTTGAAGTGTAGAGCCAGCAGCAGTTGCTAATGGATACAATGTAGAGAAAAGGAAATGAGATGTTTTATCTGATTTAGATGAATTTTGTTTCACTTTTATACTAGTTCTCATGTCATGGAGATAAGAGGCTAAAATTCAATGCTATACAGTCTCACTTTTTTTTTTTAAATGTACAATACAAAATCTAAATTTTAATTGCTGGGCCCTTTGTTAATAACTAATGCCAGAATTCTGAAACTCTAATTGTTTGATGCTGCCAATTACACTGTTTTCAATAATCTTTAGAGGTAGAAAAAGTTCTCAGAATTAAATTTCTCTCAGATCACATTAATTTGGGATGATCTTGCTGCATTTGCAGACTGGGAGGTGTGAAATCACACAAATAGTGTTACAAGGTGCCTCTGTAAGAATGCTAGAAAAGCTCTGTAATTTTTTTCTATTTCCCAATCCAAACATGATATTGTATCAGTAGTCATTAAAAAAATGATATATTCTGTATCAAACATATTTCAGGTAGGTCACCAAAGTCTCAATTAAGCCTAAAAATAATACTGAAAAAAAAAAAACAGTTGGGTGAGTTTTGTACTATAATAAACAGAGAGCATTATGGCTTATATAGTCTTTGTGGAATTTATCCAACTGTGCTGCAAGAATACTTGTGTGGAATTCTATCCAGATGTGTTCAGGGAACTCCATCAAACCTTTACCAGCTGTGTGGTGATAATTTTAGTCTTTCTCAATCGAAAGAGTAAATCAGAGAGTAAGCATTTTACATTATTCAACAGGAATTCTTCTGAGTTCCTTTCTATGGCATTAAAAGAATACATTAAATTAACATTTTAAAAAGCTTTACGAGTTCTATCACAGCCACATATTAACTCTCCTGTGAGTGAGAAACCTGAATCAAAATGCTATCTTCCTGATTGGGACTTTTAAGAATACTAATAACTGTGCCTTAAATAATTAGTAAGAAATCTTTTTCATGTTTCGAAAATGACACCTTCTAAAAATGACCCCTTCCTGATAATGGAGTTAAAGCTCTGAAAGCTTCCTTTATCCTACCCTTATAAAATCAATGTGTGACAATACCAAATCTTAAAAAAAAAAAAAAAAAAGGAAGATGTATATGTGACTATGGGAAATAAGGAGGTTTTTTGTTTTAAAAAAAGTAAGTTTCAAGTTTAAACATGTTCCTTTTTATCCTTTTCTTTTCCTCACTGCTGACTGCTTCTTCCTAAACACTAAAAGATGAGTAATGCATGTTCTTCTTGGTACACATAGACTGTAAGTTTGGCTCAGGGTGTTGCAACCCATTTGGACTCACATCTCACCCAGACTTTTGGCTGAGAGGAAGAGGCCATGAAATCACTAGGTGCATTGAAAATGGAACCATTTCACGATCATGCTCACCCAAAGCACCCTAATGAACACAGATCCTTTAGTGCCTTTGCCGAGCAGCCAGAACGGAACCCACTGCTGGAGACGCACCTCTTATTTTTATTTCTTAATGAAGTATTCCAAAATGAAGGGGTTTACATGGCAGCCTGCAGAATTCTGTAAGTCCCATCTCAAAAGAAAAACAAAAGCAAACGGTGGTTTATGGTTCTACTGAATAAAGCAGTAATGTTGTGTAAATGTACTAACAGTCCTAGATAATGCTGCTGCAAGAGCACACTCATGCTTGTGAACCCTGGGCCAGAGAGAAAGCAGGCTGTTCCCAGCAACAATGAGCTATGTGTCCAAGAAAGAAGCTGCACCAGCCCTTCCTGGTGGACCCAGCCTCCTGCCTGCCTAGCAAAGCCTGTAGTACTGGGGGCTTGGGAGACGCTCCTTGTCCAGAAATGCTGCTCATCCAGGCCAACAGAGGAGGCTTACCAGGGACAAGTTGGCAAGAGCTTGGCTCTAACAGTGGGTGGGGAAAATTAAGGGGGGGGAAGCCCTATTTTATTCTTTTAATACAGTTCCCAGCAGGAAGATCAGGATAGGAGGTTCCCGCCTGCTCCAGATTAAAGGAACCCGCAGTTTCCAAGTGAAGAAGGGGGGTTCCTTGTCCAGCATTCGCCGAGTCGGCAGCTTAAAGAGCAGCAAGTTATCACGGCAGGACTCAGAGTCTGAGGCTGAGGAGCTGCAGCTGTCCCAGAGCAGGGACACTGTCACTGACCTAGGTAACATAGAGGAGTGGGGTGCACAGGGACGTGGGGGGTAGGAAGACAGGGCCCAAGTCCTCAAACAGCCGAAGTCCATCTCCTGATGCATAAACAGATGAAGGACAGAGCATTAGGCTAGATACCTCATTCACTGAAGGCGAGACTACCCTTTAGGGCAGGGCTGCTCAAACCTTCATGTGCACACAGGTGACCTGGGAGTCTTGCTAAAATGCAGATTGTGGTTCAGTAAGTCCGGGGTGTTGAGAGTCTGCATTTTAACAAGCATCCTGGTAAGGCTGATTATGCTGGTTTGAGCACCACACTTCGAGTAGCGAGGGTATAGAGTATACATTAGAGAAAGAAAACATTTTAATGACATAGTTTTTTGAAATCCAGATGTTTGTGCATCTGGATCAAAACCTTTAAAGTAAGATGTAAAAAACTCCTTTAGGGGACAGCTAGCTAAATTCCCCTGTATCTTAAAGTCTCTATTTAACAACAAAAACAACCAAAATATCAGAGAGGGGAGATTGTCTAGACTGACAACTAGTGACCTTCAGCAAGTCATTTAACTTCTCAAGAGATTTGTTTTATTCAGCTATTCAATGGGAATAATACTAAATACTCACCTACACTGAAGGGATGCTCTAAAGCTCCATTAGGAGATGATTGTAAAGTGTGTATACACACCTCAGAACGAGATCTTTGTACATCTTTATAGACAATGTAGGTGGTCTAAGTGTAGGATCCAGAGATTCCAAATTCCAACATGTGTCAGTCCTATGTGTCCTGTTTAGCATCCTAACAGACAAGAAAAAGATTAAGTAGGCACATAGCTAGAACTCACCAGCTGCCTAGAATTAAGTGTTAGATAAAAGCTGAAGCACTTTCTCTTTGCCATTCCAGCTCCTATGTGAAAGGCAAAATAGAAAGTTCTCCCTTCAGTCAGTAAGTCAGTCAGTAAACGTGGAGAAATTATCAGTCGAGTCTGCTGAAATAGAATTGACTCTATCTAATTAAAGACAATTTAAAATAGAAAATGTTTCTATACCTGTCCACCCTCGCCTTTGAAAATAGCTAATTTATGCATTACTGAAGATTCACTTTTGTGTTTAAGGAGATAATAGAAAAAAAACCCGTGACTTCCTCTGTGATAGGTCTGAAGCTGTAACAATATCATCAGTCAGTTTGGGGCAAAACCATTTCAATTAGTTGTTTGAATTGATCAATTTAACTAAACTGACCAGTTGAGTCAAAATAGGTAGGCTAGAAACATTGTCTAGTCCTAGAAATAGGCCCATAAAGGCTTTTAGATTTGAGGGCAGAGCTTTGTCATGTAGTATTCTCCCTCATATCTTCCCACAGAGAGGAGTTTGGACACACAGTTCGGCCACAACTGGCCACAATTGGGCACAATTGTTTCCAAATCCCCTTGGCGGTTGTGAGGTACCTGCCCATCTTTGAAACAGACTTGATAGCAAAGCAGGTGGTGTGCAGAGCAGGAGCGTGGTAGAACTAGCCGTAGTCACGGCAGCAGTCAGGGCAGCAGCAAGCTGTGTGGCCACCTCAGTCTGGTTGGTCTTCCTGCTTAACTGCACCTGCGAGGTCTGGTCAATCTGTAACGGACTTGGTCACACTCAACCAATAACCTGCTCATGGCAGCAATTCAAGGACTTGACTCTGTTTTTTCTCTGCTCCCCTGTCTCAAAACGGAAGCCACCATAACAGATCATAAATGTCTTTGTAATTGCCAGTTCAGCTGGTGGTGAAGGGAACAGCTCCTTTTAATATCCTCCAATAAAGTCAGTGCTACGCCCTATAACCCACTGGGCCACGGTAGTCTGCCCTAGGATTCAAAAGCATGGACAACTATACCATACCAACATGCCCTCCAGGGGGACTGAACATTGAAAACTTTCTTGGTATTTTTCTTTTGAAGAAGGGAGTCCTTGGAGTGCAAGCGAGCCCAGCATTGAGCCAGAGGGAATGAGTAATGCCGGCATGGAGGAAAATTACCACAGAAACATGTCATGGCTTCATGTAAGTAGGAATCTCAGAAAGAGTTCTGATATCGATTTCTTGTGACCTAGGGGAATATCTGTGAAGAAAGGATCAAAGATTATATTATAACCATTACTCCAATTTTGTTTCCAAAATGAATGTGTATTTCGGCAGAATCAACACTCACTAATATTCTGGTATTCTGCTCAATTGTAGCTTAACTAAGACCCAGGGTCTTTTGTTATAACTAGTTTGTGGGTCACCATAAGTCAGGGAAAACCATGAGGGACCAGGCTGGTGGTCAAGATAGCCTGAGTGGCACAGGCTAGACATCACAGTCAGTTTTATACAGGTTACCGTGAATGCTGAGAGCAAGGTCATGGTGTCCGTCTTGGGGCTGTATTAGATCAAATTGTAAGCCAGGACAAGCAGATGCTAGAATGATGAGAATCACCTAGCAAAGGGCTGCCCAGAGGGCTCAGGCAGGAGAGGATCCCAAGGAAACTGCAGGAATAGGTTGGAGTACAGGGTTTCAGCTGGGCATGAGGAAAGAGTAAGAAGAAAGGTAAGGAAGGATAACCTTAGATCCACAATTGGCAGGTTACCTCTCTACCACCGTTGCTCTTAGATTGGACTGTCACCATCCACCCTCATTTCAGTCTGACTTTGTGGGAATGGCAGATAAGGACTAGCTGGTGCATGATGCTCCTCAGGGTATACAACGCTGGTCATAGAGGTCTGTGCCTTCTCTGTGGAAGTAGTTCTCAGAACTGGCGGATCATGAGAATCCTTAAGGCGTCTATTTTTAAAGTAAACTTTTTAGTTTAGTCTGACCTACATAATGAAGATGTACAAAACTTATGTGTGTAGTTTAATAAATTTTCACAAAGTGAACACACCTGTGTAGCCACCACCAGGTTGTGAAGAACATTATCAACATCATAGAAGCCCTACACAGGCCCTCTACCAGTCACTATCCTCCCCTAAAAGTAAACATCATTCTAACTTCTAACCCCATAGACTAGTTTTCTTTGCTTTTCAGATGCATTTAATTGGCATCATACGCTATGTCCCCTGTTGTGTCTGAGTCCTTTTACTCAATGTTGTCTGTGAGATTCATCAATTTTGTTCAGAGTAGCAGTTGCTTATTCATTCATGTTGTATAGTATTACATTGTATGAATAAACTATTATTTTAGTTGACATTTTGGATTGTTTCCAGTTTGGCCTATTGGGAATAGTTTTGCTATAACATTCTTGTACATTTTTGATGGATACATGTGGGCTTTTCTTTAGGGAATAGGTACAGGAGTGGAATTCCTGTGTCATAGAGCATGTGGATGGCGTGCTTTAGCAGACACTACCAAGTTCCTAGGGAAATTTATTTCCTCTTGGGGGATAATAGTCACTGAGTGTTGGTCTCACTTCTCTGTGCTTGCTTACTGTTTGGATTTGGCCCCTCAATTCCCCCCTCCTTTGGCAGTCCTAAACTCCAACTCAGTGTGTAAGACTTCTAATTACTTAATATAGTCCCCAGTGCTTAATAATGTCAGTCATCAGTGTTAGCTGTTCTGATAGTTATATAGGGGTATCTCATTGTGATTTCTGTTTGCATTCTCTGCATTCATGACAAATGAGGCTGAACACTTTTTAATATGTTTATTGGCCATTTGGATATCTTTTTTTGTGAAATGTTTCTTCAAGCCTTTGACCATTTTACAATTGAGTCATCTTTTTCTTCTTGTTGTCGTTTGATAAACAGAAGTGCTGACTTTTAGTATAGTACAATATATCAATGTTTTCCTTTGTGATTAGTGTTTTTTAAGAAATCTTTGTCTACCTCAAGGTATCTCCTATGTTATCACCTAAAAGCCTTCTTGTTTTACCTTGCCTGTTATTCTGGAAATGATTTTCATGTATGGTGTGAAGTAAAGGCAAGAAAATTTTTTCCGTATGAATATACAGTTGACCCAGCACCATTTATTGAAAAATCATCCTTTTCCCACTGCACTGAAAGTTCACCTTTGTTATAAAACCAAGTTACCATGTATTAGTGAGTGTGTTTTGTTCAATTGGTCTGTTTGTCCACCCTTACACTAATACCACACTGCCATAATTACCATAGCTTTACAATGTCTTTATATAAGTGTAAGTCTCCCCAACTTTTTTCTCCTTCAGGATTGCCTTGTCTATTCTTGGCTCTTTTCATTTCTAATTACAACCAGCTTGTCAATTTCCATAAAAAGCTTCCAAAGCAGCCTTGCATTAAATATGTAGATCAGTTTGGGAGGAACTGACATCTTTATAGTATTGAATTTTTCCATTTAAGAAATGTTCTATCTTTCCGTTAATTTATGTGCCTCCATTTATTTAGGTCCTCTTTAACTTCCCTTAATAATGCTTTCAATTTTCTATGTAGTGGTCCATACACAAACACTCTAGAAGTATTTGTGTAAGACTAGTGTTATTTCTTCTTTAAATTTCTTTGTAGGAATTACAAATTCAATTTATGTAACAGAGCTAAAACTATTCAGTTTTCTCTTTCTTCTTGAAGTAGTTTAGGTAAATTGATTTTTTTCTGGGAATTTATTCATTTAATCCGAATATTCTAATTTATTGGCAAAAAGTTGTTTCTAATATCCTCTTAAGACTATTTTAAAGTCTGTAGAATCTACACTGATGTGCTCTTCATCATTTCTGAAATTGATATGTCTTCTCTCTGTTTTTTAATCGGTCTTATTAGGAGTTTGTCAATTGTATTAGTCTTTTCAAAGAGCCAGTTTTTGCTTTTGTTGTTTTTTGAATATTTGATGTTTTATTTCATTAATTTATATTATATTTATTGCTTCCTTCTATATTCTTTGGGCTTTGTTTTTTTTATTTTCCCTAACATCTTGAGACAGATACTTAGATTTACAGCCACTTCTCTAACATACTCATTTAAAGCAATAAATGTCCTCCAGAAACAGCTTTAGCTGCATCACACAAGGTTTGATACCTCATATGTTCATATGTCATATATCAAAATGTTTAGATGAAATATGTTTTAACAGTTCTATTGTTACCCATTCATAATTAGTCACAGTTATTTTAAAGTCCATGGCTGATAGCTCCATTGGTCACCTCTAAGTTTGAATTAATTGTTGTTACTTCTCTTTCTTCTGCTCATCAATATGCCTAGCAACTTTATTAACTAGTAGACATGGTGGATGAAAGCTTTAGTGGCTCAGGGTGATGTTATCTTCCTCCAGGGAGGAGTCACCCTATCCTCTAGCAGACAACAAAGAAGCAGATCATCTGAGTCCACTCAGGGACTAAGCTGATTTGGGACTTGGACTGTTTCTGGTTCACCCACACACACTTTCTAGGGTGAAACCCTCCAAGGTTCCCAATTAGAGAAGGGTATGTCCTACAGCACCTTGTTCGTAATGGTCCAGGAACTCCAATTTTTGTTTCTCCAGAACAGTGAAATTGCCAAAAATCTCCACTCTGCGTGTCAGCTGCTTCCTATTTGGCTTCTTAGCCTCTTGTCCTGTGCTGCTCAATCAGCAAATGCCTAGAAAGGAAAAGTCACCTATTGTCAATCTGCCCTTGTAGACCCTTCCTTCTCTCCTGGATCCTGGCCACTCAATTTCTCCCTCCTTTGGCAATCCTGAACCCTAATTTGTATCTTCAAGTCCTCATGAGAGTGCCTAAAGCTCTGCCTGGCTTTATGCCCTCTTATGCCTAAGAAGTAGCAAATGCCGCAAGAGGAATGTGACATGTGCTCACACTGTGTACACCTCAGTGTGCCTTCCCTCCACATCTCACTCTTGATGTCCTACCTCACCAGCTGTCTTATGAATTTATTAATGTATTCTACCTGACTCTCCGGTTTGTTCAACAGTAGTAATGAGGTACTTCTTCATGACTGGAAAGAGAATGTATTAGTTATCTATTGCTGTGTAACAAATTGACACAAACTCAGCCACTGTAAACAACACACATTTATTATCTCACAGTTTCTTTGGGTCAGGAATCTGGGCACAGCATAGTTGGGTCCTTTGCTTCAGGGCCTCTTACAAGGCTGCATTCAAAGTATCCACTAGGGCTGGGGTCCCATCTGAAGGCTTGACTGGGGAAGGATTTGCTTCCAAACTTAGAGGGTTGCTGGTAGCATTTCAGTTCCTCAGGGGCTGTTGGACTGAGGGCCTCAGTACATACCTGGCTGCTGGCCACATGCCACCTTCATTTTTTTTGCCTTGTAGGCTTCTCTAACACAGCAACATGCTTCATCAACACCAGCAAGGGAGAGAGTCTGTTAGCAAGACAGAGGTCACTATCTTATGCAACCGAATCATGGAAGTGACTTCCCATCAAGTTTGCCATACTCTATTTATTAGAATCAATTTACGAGGACAGCCCATCCTCAATGGGCAGAGGTTAAAAAATGGGAATAGATATCAGAGACTGCTATCATTGGGGACCATCTAAGAGATATGTCTGCCAAATCCCTGGGCAGTGTTTTAAAATTATAGATTTCTAGGCCACCTCCATCCCCATTCCCAGAACTACTAAATCAGAATTTCCTGAGGCAAAGCCTAGTAATGAGTCCTTTGTGTGTTTGTTTACTTGTTCTTTGGTGGTTTTCTTGATCAGCTAGGTTTGAGAACAAGCGAATCCCTAGAGTTCTAAAATGTGCCCTGACTCACACCAGGATAAATGGGAATGTTTGGGATCTTTGGTGAATTTTGAGAGAGGTCTGGATATTCTGTTCAAACAACATTTATATTTGTTGAAAACTCTGAAGAGTACAAGATATTGATAGCTGAGTTTGACAGGGTTATAGAGTTGATTGTTGTTGTTGTCTTAGAATAAGCAAGACGTCACTGTCCTAAGTAAATGTGTGGCCACCCACGTATGATCTGCCTTTCCCATGTAGGCTTGCTTTGTGTTCTCCATTCAGTCTGCCACACAGTCTCACACAGGTTAGGTGTGGGGGTAGGAACTAGCTTCAGGAGGGATGGAGGCATTCAGAAGATCACTCTATGAATATTTGACTAGTCTTGTGGCTCTATGTATGCCACTGCCTTTTTAGGAAGGCAATTTAAGAAGTTACAAACTCAAGATCCTTCACTTCTTATCTTAGAATAATCATATCTTTCAAATAAACTAAGTTCTCCTCTGGAATTCTAATTGGGAAATCTAGGAGATGTGAGGATTTGAGCCAGATCAACTCACAAGTAAAGGACTAGAGTAGCCCAAAAGACAGAGAAAAAGATCAATTTATAAAGAGAGAAAACGAGGGTCTACAGTGGGGTTCAAGTCCCATTTAAAGGTTATAGTCTGGGGTGGAAGATGTGGAAATGTTTTCAAGTCCCATATAAGTAGGCTGGAGATAAAGGCATACCAGAGCTGCCAAAGGCCAGTCAGTTCCTCTAGGACAGAACTTCTCAGTTTGTGTTCTTCCATCTGGCTCCTTCCACAGCATAGGAGGTGAAAAAAATTTTTTTTTTGCTTTTGAGTTCAGAATCTCCATTTGCAATACTTAGAAATCATAGTCCACAGAATTTGCTTTAAGTTCTTGATGATCAGTTAACCTTTCATTGTTTCAAAGATATCCTTTTATCAAGTATTAATCCAGGGAGGGAAAAAAGAGACCAAGTGGATAAAGTCTTGTCACTCTTTGTTCTTTCATGGAAATTATTGAATCACTGTGGTTTCAAGACCCATCAAGGAAAGGTACATTCTGACTTACCCTACATCAGGTTCACAGTCTGTCTGTGTGCTAGTTGCCTGGTTGAGTCTCAGTGATGTCTGTGTTCCAGGTCATGATCTTGCTATGCAATCAGCAGAGCTTCATCTGCACCCACGTTGACTACTGCCACCCACACTGCTACCTGCACCACAGCCGCTCCTGTGCTCGGCTGGTCAGGGCCCTCAAGCTGCTCTATGGAGATACCGTGGACTCTCTCCGGGAGAGTAATAACATCAACAACGTGGCTCTGCGGGGCAAGAAGCAGAAAGAGGTGAGCAAACCCTCACAGACTAACACACCAATGAGAGGGAAAATGATTTCTTAAAAATAGTTTCCCTGGAAATGAAAGTTCCAGGGAACTGCAGTTGTAGAAACCAAGCTACAGGTCTGTGTGATTGTGAAAAAAAAATAGAAGATGAGAGTAAGAAGGACAAATGCTGTGACATCATGTCTATGAGCAAACATGGAATCTTTCCCTAGGTTTTATCTTTACAAATAAATATGAACTTATAGGCGTGGTGGTGATAAGTAGGTTGTTGTGGTAGACAATGCTCCCTCCCCAAAGATGTCCATGTCGTAATCCCCAGAACCTGTAAATATGTTATCTCATGTGACAAAAGGGACTTTGCCAATGTGATTAAGTTAAGGATCTTGAGATGGTGAGAGTATTCTCGATTATCCGGTGGGTCTAATGTAATCACACAAGTGTTCTTGTAAGTGAAAAAGGGAGGCAGGAGAGTCAGAGGCAGAGAAGAAGATGGGACAACAGAAATAGAGGTTGGAGTGATGCAGGCTACAAGCCAAGGAGAGCTGGCAGTCTCTAGAAACTGGAAAAGGCAAGAAAACAGGCTCTCTTCTGGAGCCTCCAAAAGAACACAGCCCTGTCTACTCATTTTAGATTTCTGACTCCAGAACTGTAAGATAAAACAGCTGTTGTAAGCCACAAATTTGTGGTAATTTGTTACCGCAGCAATAGGAAACTGATACTGTTGTATATGAAGAAATAAGTAATAAATGTTCCATCTATTCACAGACAAATAAAAGAGTAACCTGGGTGGAGCAAATGGTTAAGTGCTTGGCTACTAATTGAAAGGTTGGTGGTTCAAATGTACCCAGAGGTGCCTCGGAAGAAAGGCCTAGCAATCTACTTCTGAAAGATCACAACCATTTAAAACCCTGTAGAGCACAGTTCTAGTCTGAAACACATGGGGTTACTATAAGTCAGAACTGACTCAACATCAACTGTTTTTTTAATCGAGGTTAAGTCAGACAAAAGGAAGTGCCTTCAAGAAACTCTTACATTTTCTAAGCATTCAGCTGCACTTTCCCAACAAGCACCCTGAGCACCAAGCTGGAGGAGATGAAGGCAGTAACCAGGGTAGCCGTGTGCCTGCCAGGGAAGCCCAAGTTACCCACCTGCCCATGAACAGGCGTGATAGCCAAAGACAGTGCTGCTGCCTGCTCCTGCAGCTGCATCTCCTGGGTGCTTTTGCAAAGAGATTTTTATATAACACTTATTCATTTCAACATGCATTCACTGTGCACCTGCTGTGGGCACAATATTAGGCCAGATGTTCTGGGGAGAATAAAACCTGAATAAGTAGGCACAAAGGATCTTTCTCCTAAGGAGTTTACAAGCCAGATTGGGGGGTGTGTATAATACACACATTAAACAACTAGAATATGAACACTAACAATAAAGTGCACAGTTGAGTTGTGTAGCAATTTGTGTAATACTTTAGCATTCACAAAGAGGTTTTTTTTAATTACAGCTTTTTTACTATGAAACATTCATTGAAGAAATTTTTTGAAAATAGAGAGGATTCTGAAGGAAATATATACATATATCATGCATCTCATAAATGTACTATCTCACCTTCTGGTATATGATCTTTGAGTATTTCTACTATACCTATGTGTGAGGGTATAAGATAGGTATATATCATTGACAAAGCATTGTTTTTTTTTTTTATTTTATTCTTACAAACCTTATGCAGGAGATATTGTCCCTCCCCATGCCCCAGCGCTGTTTTACAGATGAAAAAGTTGAGGCTCAGAAATCATGGGATTGTCCACAGTTCACATCTGTAGTGTATTCAGCTAGACTTTAATTTAGAAATATAGAATATTGAAGTCAGGGCTTTTTAAAACTAGCTCGACTGCATTTCTTGCTATTCAAACTATACAAATTCTGAGGAGAATGAAGGGGGAATAATTCAATATGGGTTACAAATAAACTGCATGAACTTCTAAATTATGACATGAAAAGAAAAAATATATATGTTTGTGTGTATATATGTATATATGTATGTATACACACATATATGTATATACACAAATACATACATATACATATATACATGCCAAATGTAAATGAGCCTACATTGAAAGAAAGCCTACTGTCATTTAGGTAAGTTCTAAAAATACGCCAGCCTAAATAATTGTTCATGTTCTCCATACACACTCTGAAATTTCCTACTATCCTACCTTTGCTCAGACTATACCTTCACCTCTAATCTATACATGGCCAAACCCAAACATCCTTCAAGATCCAACTCAAATGACACCTCTTGCCTGAAACCTTTTCTGATCCCTGTAGTGTTAAGCACATGGCATACTGCAGGTGCACAATAAGTGCTACTTTCCTTCCTTCCTTCTTCTTCTAAATTATTATGGTATTTTACTTGTGCTTTTCTTAGTCTTCAATCAAGTATTCATTTCTTCATCCATCCATCCAGTCATTCAACAAACTTTTAAAGTGTATAATATACTGATTCCATACTAGGTGTTGGGTAAAATAATGGGCAGAGCAGACATGGTCCCTGTCCTCATATGATGCACACAGTGTAGTTGGAGACACAGACGATGATCAAATGAACCTCCTAAACTGAAGTAAAATTGCAATGGTGAAAAGCACAAGGAAGAAGAGGCACACTGTGCTGAGCAAGCTTATGAATGGGGCTTTCAACCTGTCAGGGGACACACAGGACAGCCTCTCCAATGATGTGACAGGTGCATCTGAGTGAAAGCATGCATAGGTGTGAGTCAGATATAGAATTTTCCAACCAGAGAGAAGAGGTAAGTCTAAAGGACCATGCTGGAGTCCAGAGGATTTTGGTGCATGAGGAGGCTGTACAGCCAGAGAGAGACCAGACCATGTGGTAAGGATTTGTGTCTTTATCCTATGAGCAATGGGAAGCATTGAGAGGTTTTAAGATCACTCTGACTCTCTGGCTGAAGAATGGGACTATTTATATCCCTGTTTCTCCTCATCCACGTAAGTATAAATTCTTTGAGAACTGAGGCAGTCTTACACATTTTGTATCCTACGTGATACTTAGCAGAATGTCTCACTCATAGCAGAGAAACACTAAGTATTGAATAAGAGAGTGAGGCTATAGTTCTAGGGTGTTTCATAAATGCCTCTACCTCTGGCCCAACCAGGACACTGACCTGAAGTCACAGAAGAGTCTTACCAACTGTCTGCTGTTGCTTACATTTCTAAAAGGGAAGTGGAAAGTGAGGCAAGAGTAAACGTCCTCTACTTAGTGGTAGAATTTTCACTTTCCATGTAGAAGGCCTGGGTTCGATTCCCGATCAATACACCTCATGAACAGCCATCACTCATCTGTCAGTGGTGACTTGCATGTTGCTATGATGCTGAACAGGTTTCAGCGAAGCTTCTAGACTAAGATAGACTAGGAAGAAAGTTCTGGATATCTACTTCCAAAAAACAGCCAGTATAAACCCTGTTGATCACAATGGCCCAATCCATAACTGATCATGAGGGTGGTGCAGAACTGGGCTGCGCTTCATTCTATTGTGTATGGGGTTGCCATTAGTCAGAGGCTGACTTGATGACAGCTAACAACAACACCTAACACTCTTAACATATTTAAGTTAGTCATTCAGGTGGGGGGCTGAAAGGATGTGGAGTCTTCTGTGATAAACACTTTATATCCTCATGTCAGCTCCCTGCTCAAGCTCTTTTTTCTCATGATTTTTCCATTTGCCTGTTCTGAATCTGTCACATAAATGAACAATGCCCATACTTACAGAGCCAAAATGAAAAGAGTAGACAATAAATCAAGAATAAAAGCAGGGGTTCTGATTAGAATCAAGTCTTATAAGCAAGTGATATTTCATTCCCGTTTCCTTTTTAATTGATTTTTGTGGCAGAATTTATTTGTGGCAGTTAGGACATTTTCTAACCCATCTAACGCTAATCAATCTGCTAATCTCCACTTCAGTACTCAGAGACTCACTGTACATTCTGTTAACGTATTTTTAGTGCACTTCCAAACTTGAGGGGTTTTTATAAACTATCATTTTGTACGTATATATTATCTTCACCAACAAATTCTTCAATTTCTCCTATGTGTCTACATCTTGTCTAATACTATGTTCTAAATAGAGTAGATCTTCGATTAATGCTTGATGATGAAAAAAGGGGTGGATAAAACTATTGCTTCTTCTCAGTCAAAAGGATGGCAGGATAA
Source organism: Dugong dugon (assembly GCA_030035585.1). Lineage (NCBI taxonomy): Eukaryota > Metazoa > Chordata > Mammalia > Sirenia > Dugongidae > Dugong > Dugong dugon. Next base: position 172,369,984 of record CM057461.1, read on the forward strand.
AAGGTGAAACACACCCCTCCCCCCCAAAAAGGCACAGTGTCAGTAACATTTGTGAAGCCAGTACAAATGGCAAGAGGCCAACTGATCTCCCACAGGACTAATATTTTCAGAAATTGGTAGACAAGACTGTTGTGAAATCAAGACCACTCACTGGGTCTTGACTTTATGGGCCAGAATGGCTTCCCACAGAAATATATATTATTCATGTATCAAAGATGTCTGAGGCACCAAGAGTCTAGGTGCTCTTTTAGGGAATATTGTACTTCTATTGGCATGACCGACCACCTGTCTGTCAGTTTGTCATACTGTGGTGCCTTGCGTGTTGCTATGATGCTGGAAGCTATGCCACCAGTATTTCAAGGGTCACCTATGTTGGCTAGGTTTCAGCAGAACTTCTAGACTAAGACAGATTAGGGAGAAAGGCCTGGCGATCTACTTTTGAAAATGCGCCAGTGAAAACCTTATGGGTCACAACAGAACATTGTATTCCTCGTTTGCTTTGGACATGTCATTAGGAGGGATCAATCACTAGAGGACACCATGTCTGGTGACGTAGAGGGCCAATGAGGGAATGGGAGACCCTTGATGAAATGGATTGGCACAATAGCCACAACAATGGGCTCAAACATGCCAGTGATTGTGAAGATGAGGTAGGAACAGTCAATGTTTTGTTCTGTTGTTATTTCCACAGTATATGAACCAGCCTCTATCTTATCACCCTTTCATGGCATGTATCTCCTTCTCTGCATATCTTGATTTTGCATTTATTTGCTTCTTTGCTATCTGTCTCTCCTAGTAGGATACACATTCTATGAGGACAGGGACCATGGGTGCTCAGTTCCTAATCATATCCCCAGCTCCTGGCATATGGTTAACTGTGAATAAACATTATTGAATTATTAAATGAATAAATAATATTTTAATTAAAAATAATTTTCATGCTTCTCTAGTCAATTATCTTTTGTTGCAAGGAAGTGACTAGTAGCTAGCATTGGTCTAGGGAGTATAGGGATTTTTGTTTTCTTCATAGTTTCTCTGTGTTTTCAGATTTTCTGCGATGTATATATATTGTTTTATAAATAGAAAGAATAAAAGTACAAAGATGTCACTTTTTAAATACTCTGAAACTCTTTTTAAAAGGAAGCCATGGAAAATGATTGCCAAATGTGATTTGAGAATAGTTTTTAAATTACAAAAAAAAAAGCATGCTATTTATGTTGCATATTACTTTTACATTTACAGACAGAAGCAATGAAAGATGTCTCTCCCCAAATGATGTGTGTTCCTAAGTATGCACCTCCATGTTTTTGTCTTTAGAAAACACAGCAAGAGCTCTGATTCACTTGTTTCCAAGCAGGTTCATTAAAAAGTTGGTTCCATACCAGTCACATAATAGGTGCATTGTCTTAGGCCTTTTTTTTTTGTCAGAGTTTTGAAAGACTTTCTTGGAACATGGGTGTGCTTTTGCATTTCCTTTTCTTTCAGAATCTCTCCATCTATAACACACTGTGAAGCTCTGTTCTAAAAATGTTTAAGGAGTTCAGTTTTTCCCCTTGGCATAAGGGGAGAAAGTATTTCACTGGCATGGCACTGGAGAAACAAATGAGCATTTATTCTGTGCAAGGAGTAGGATTCCCTCTTTGCACAGCTTGGAGTACAGAAATAGGAGGAATCAGGACTCAGGATAAATAAACAAGGGCCTGTCACCAGCAGGACCAGTCATTCTCCCAGCTGCTCTGTTTATCCATTCCTTGGCATTTAGGAAGTCAGAGGAGGAAATTGTTTCATCTGTGCTTATGCAGATTAGTCTGGTCTATTTTGGACCCTAGCTGAGGGGACAGTTTGAAAGAAGAGCCACTGCCTCCTATAGATGAATGTGCTTTTTTAAGAAACCATTTTAGCTGCACCACTCAGGCCTAGAAGATGGATGCCATGAACTTGTACTTCATCGATGACCCCTGCCTTTTACCTTATACTTTCTAACACTCCTGTATGAAATCTTTTCTTTTTTTCCATGACCAAATGGTTCAACTGGTAGCATCCAACCCATACAATGGATTTTAAATGATTTAATATTTTAAAAGATCTGTATTTTTTAAGAGTTGAGTAGGCTATAATTAGCCCTGGAATGGAGATGAAGCAATCCATGTCCTTTATTGTTTCTGCTAATAACTAATTTTGTGACTCGGTCAAGTTACTTCCCCTGTCTGGACCTCAGTTTCCTCAGCGGTAAAAGAGGCGTTTGCTATTAAATATCTCTAAACTTCCATTACATTACAAAATTAACTCTCAGAAAGTATAGACCCAAAGCAGGGCCTCAAATTGTCTCTTCCATTAGAAGATGGTTGTTGGGAGAATCTGGGGAAAACACAGCACTGTGGGTTTTTGAAAAAGTCAAACACTCTCCGTCACTTATCTCTTATTCTTTAGTGCTCAGATAAGTCATGCCTGAGGACACCCTCTCTGAAGAAGAGAGTTTCAGATGCCAACCTGGAAGGGAAAAAGGATTCTGGAATGCTGAAGTACATCAGACTCCAGGTATTGACACCTGGGTCAAAAACATTCATGGAACATTAACAGGGAGAGGGCTCCAGATATACTGTTTACTAATGTTTGGGACATGCATTGTCAACTGGCACAGTGTTGGCGTAAAGACCCCTTTAATTGGTGGGCAAGAGTGCCACCAAGTGTGCAAAGAAAAAATTCTTTCTTGCTAAACTGCAAACTTCCACAGAGACAAGGCTTGGGCAGCCTGGCTGGAAGTGCACCTCTCCCTACTGCAGTAGACTAGACCTACTTTCCCACCAGTGTGTGGTGGTGATGCTCACAGATTTTGGAATGAAATGGTCTGGATTCACATCCCACCTTTGCTGCTCTGGCTCTGGGACCTTGGGCAAGTTACTAAATTTCTCTTGGTCTTAGTAGCCTTATTTATAAAATGGGGATTATAACAATAGGACATATTTCTAAGGATTAGTGCAGGGATTAAATTAGATAGTACATTTACGTACCTATTCAGTACTCAACATGTTATGTTATTATTACAATCTAAGCTCTAAATCATAATACATTTCTTCAGAGAAAAGTTTTTGTTCATGTTTTCTTGTGTTTAAAAGGATGGTTAAAGGTCTAGACTTGCCTACAACCTACATTTATCACTTACACTGTCTGAAATAGTAGGTTAAAAAGGATTTTGTGGGCCAATCTGGGGAAATAACCACAATGTATAATGCTGTTTCAAAGAGAAAATGCCTTCCAAGTCCACACTGGCTTAGAAAATTAACTTTCTAAATGGAACTCCTTCATAAGTTAGAGGCTGCTCATGTTTTTCAGTGGAAATCAACTCCTAATAGGAAGGAAAATTGGACGCTTTAAAAGTCCATCGGGACTTTTAACACAAAGTTCTATTTGCTGAAGTCTTTCTTTTCTCACAGAGTTCTACTTAGCCTACAGTTTATTCTTTGCATACTTGCAAAGCAGTTTTTGTAGTTAAAGCATTATAAAATTGGTATTTTTTTCCCTAATTATGCAAGAACTAAGAAGGTATAAATCTTACTATACACCATGCCAACTAAATATGCTCTCATTTTAGACAGTATTTTAAGGTCATTTAAAGAAAGCAAAGAGGGGGGGAAGGTAAGGAAGGAAAGTGGTTCTTCAATTTCAAGAGGAGTACAGCAATCAGAGTTTTAGAAGATTTTAAAGTAAGATTTTCATCTTTTCCAGGTAATGAGCCTGTCGCCCGCTCCCTTATCTCTGTTAATCAAGGCGGCTCCCATTCTGACAGAGGAGATGTATGGAGACATCCAGCCAGCTGCTTGGGAGCTTCTGCTCAGCATGGATGAGCACATGGCAGGGGCGGCAGGTAAAGAAAGACTACCTGAGACCCTGCTTCTGATGCCACTGCAATTACTGATCCCAGTGTTCAAATAAGAGAGCAGTACATTCATTCCATTTACTCACCTACATCAGGTTGATGGTAATTCCTAGATTGCTAGACAGAGCTGTGCACCATAGAAGGCAGACCCAGGTTCTGTGTGCACCCTTCCGATTTCACTGTGCTGTTTGCATAAGACCAGTGTGTATACCTCAGAGTGGTCCCAAATTATGGAGGATAGTTTTCCCTGGACACATATTGCACTGTATTTACAAAAGATAAAATTATTTTTGTGTGTTGTTGTTATTTCCAGGTTTACCATGAGCTCCCATCATTAGCTTTATTAAATCTTATGTGAGTAATGTTCTATGTCCAAATTACAATACAAAAACAAATGTGTTGAAATTTAAGTGACTTGTCCAAGGCTTACCATAGCTAGTAAGTGGGAGTCAGAAAACGTGTGTTCTTCATTTGTTTCTTTTCTTTTTTTTTTTTTACAGATCCGTTTATTTTTATATAGTTATTTTAATTGAGAAATACACATGGCAAAAATTCAAATAGTACCAAAGCATATAAAGTTAAAAACTTCACCTTCTTTCCCATGACTCATGGTTCCCCTCCCCAGAGGCAACAAATTTTAAGTTTTTCAGCAATTCTTCTAGGGTTCATTATGCATATATATGTATGTAAGTATGTATGCATATATTGGATGTTTTCTTTTTTTAGACAAGTAGAAATATACCATAAAGACTTTTGAAATTTGCATTCTTCGGTTATTTATACTTAGGAAATCATTTTTAATATTAGTTTATAGTTCTACCTCCATCTTTTTAATGGCTACCAAATATTCCATTGAATGAATGGACATATCATAATTTAATAAATCAGGACCTATAATGAAAATTTAGGTCTTTTTTGCTCTTTTATGCAATATTGCAATGAATGTCTTTACTTGCATTAAAGCTCAGGGTTAATATTAGGTGAGTGGGACTTAGATTGTAACAGACTTTGAATGGCAGGCTTAGGAGTGTGGACTTTGCCCTGAACCATGAGAAGAGTTCTGAGCCAAAGAGAATAGTGTAATCAGAGTGTGAATTATTACCAAACTGGTGTGGCGGCAATGAGTAGAGTAGTTTGGTTTTAGAAACAGTGAGTTTTAGATGAAGAGGTGACATGTCATTGCTTCTGCCACTGCTGATGGTCTAGCTCCATTACCCAGGAGTCATTTTCAGGAGGTAGGTACAGTCTCACCTTCTCCTCATCCCCCAAGAATCAAACAAAATTAAGAGATATGTAGTTTATGAATTATTGACTGCTTCTAGCCGCCATGTTCCTGCTGTGTGCGGTGAAAGTTCCCGAGGCCGTGTCTGACATGTTGATGTCAGAGTTCCACCACCCAGAGACTGTGCAGAGGCTGAACGCAGTCCTCAAGTTCCACACACTTTGGAGGTTTCGCTATCAGGTCTGGCCCCGGATGGAGGAGGGAGCACAGCAGATTTTTAAGGTGAAGTAGACTTTGCGCATGGGAATTCAGTAAGCAAATCTAACCCAAGGCTTGTTTGAGCCCTTGAGTCTCAGAGCAAGAGTGTATGGCCAAAAAGATATTTCTTTCTTTTTCCCTAATTATATATGTAAATCTGATTCATACATGAATGAATTCTTGTTGTTAAAAAATTAAAATATAGACGAATTTAGAATAAGAAAATTAAGGCTCCATAAACCTCGAAATCTCACTACCATCCCCAGAGGTATGCATGTAAAAGAGGTTTGGGCGTATAACCTTCCAGACATTTTGCTATATATGCACATATCGATGTTTTTTGGAAGATAGGCTAAGTAACACAAACCTAGATCATTTGGTTAAAATCCTTAATTTTACAGATAAGTAAACTGAAGCCCAAAGAGGTTCATTCTGTGCCCTGTAACAGAAAATATTGGAGAATAGCCATTTTCTATGATGCTTGTTAGTTTCCTGAAGAATAAGAACCTTAACACTAACTGAGCAGATACTGTCATAATTATACTTCAGACACATTTTATCTTATTTTCTATCTCACTCCATACACTCTTCTGATATCAACTAACAGATCCCGCCACCCAGTATAAACTTCACTCTGCCCTCGCCAGTGCTTGGAATGCCATCTGTCCCCATGTTTGACCCCCCATGGGTCCCTCAGTGCAGCGGGAGTGTCCAGGACCCCATTAATGAAGACCAGTCTGTGAGTAACAGGCACTTTCTTTGCCATATCTTCAGGCTCCATGACGTACATGTAAACGAGAAGAACACTGAATATACAAGATAATTTGTTCATGTGTGTCGTAAGAATGTAATAATGGCACAGAAAATCAGCCACAAAAGGTCTTCGTTCTCATCAATACAACACAAGAAACTAACATCTGCAGATCTCAGAGCCACCACTGTTTTGTTTTATAATCAAAGAAGCAACCACCTTATAAATCTATTAAATTAAGCATCAGGCATTGATTTCTTAGGCCAAAGGTAGCATGCTTTCCTCTACTTGTCACAAAAAAAATTAATTTACCCGATAATATGTAAGCTACCTGAAAGTTAATGATATTGGCCCTGAAAGAGTGAAGAAAAGAAGAGTTGGCAGTTCTTGTCTCCTTGTTTTGACCTCAGTTTATTTTTCATTTTGTTGATCATTAGTTTCATCACCACAAACATCACTCCGAGACCTCAGGTCTTACGCTGCTCTTGTATATCACTGCTATATGTAATGGCGCAAACAGATAGCACGCTTGGCTGCTAACAGAAAGGTTAAAGGTTCAAGTCCACCCAGAGGCTCCTAGGAAGAAAGGCCTGGTGATCTACTTCTGAAAAGTCAACCATTGAAAACCCTACGGAGCACAGTTCTACTCTGACACACATGGAGTTGCTATGAGTCGGAAGTAACTCAGTGACAACTGGTTACGTGTAATAATAATTCATAAATAAACCAAACCAAAACTAAACCCATTGCCGTCAAGTCAATTCCCACTCATAGAGTCCCTATAGGACAGAGTAGAACTGCCCCATAGGGTTTCCAAGGAGTGGCTGGTGGATTCGAACTGCTGACTTTTTGGTCCGCAGCCAAGGGCTCCAATTCGTAAGTAGAGTTTAAAGCCCTGTTTATATATGGACAAAAACAAGAATATGAACCATCTGAAAAATTTAATCTTCAAAAAATACCTTTTTTACCTGTTGAATAACATTTTTCTAAACTACAACAGTAATGTAGAAAATTTGGAAAATAAAGTAAAAATAGAAAAAGCACATGTCCTTTTGCACAAACTCATGATTATTCCCTAGCATAAATTACCACAGAATTTATAGCAATTAGTATATAAATAATAAAGGTTTTTGATACATCTCACAAAGGTTATACTATTTTACCCTTGTATAGTAGCATCTGAACCGCCAACATACTGATCTTTGAGTTTGCTCTTGTACTGGTGATAGGTTCATTTGAGTGCACACTCTCTAAACCTAGTTCACAATAGATTTGAAACCAAGTCCCTCTATTCTATATCCAGTTTTCTTTTTCTCATTCCATGGTTCTTATCCTATTCCGCATGACAATAACACAGCTTAGCTACTTGGCTCTGAAAATGAATTACCATGTGACCCATCAAATGCCTTGAATTGCTGTTGTGCCATTCATCATCATAAAATGATATTACGATTTATCACAAAGGGGGCTTCTATGAATGCAGCTCTTTAGAAGAGAGATTAACACCCCCTGCCTACCTGTAGACAGGCCAACCAAGAGGTATGATATTACTGTGGTACTTAGACTTTTTTTTAAATTGGTAGCAACGAACTCCAGTGATCACTTCCCTGTTGTAAGACCACTGACTCTGTTCCCAATGCTCTTGGAACTTGCTTCAGCATAAGCATCATTAAGCTCCAGAAATGAAATAAACCACATAACTCACTGCTTTATATGAGAAATATAGTTCTAGCCTCCTCTTTTCCATGGTTCTGAATTTCTATTTTACTAACCTTATGAAATACATGTCCTTCATTTAAAACCAGTTCATAAATATCTGGGAAGAAACAGAGTATTAAAATTTTTTATTTGGTCTTAATGTTTAAAGAGTGGGTCATTGATATCACTCCTAATCCTAAAGAACAAATAGAATTCTTTCCAGAAATTACATACATCCTTGAAGAATTATTCTAATTGAGTGAAAAAGAATAACTTAGTTGAATACAACCTGGAAACTTGGTAGAAAAACCAACAAACAAAGTTCCATGAAACGAGATCATGGCTGCCCTAAAACTTCCTAAGGACAGACCTTTATGTAATTCATTTGAACACTCTTTATGCCTGTGACCTCACAGAAGAGTTGACAGTAACTAAACTTGCCTTCATGTCTTCACAGAAATCCTTTTCAGCCCGGGCTGTGTCCCGCTCACATCAAAGGGCTGAACACATCTTAAAGAACTTACAGCAGGAGGAAGAGAAGAAACGTCTTGGTCGAGAAGCCAGCCTCATCACCGCCATCCCCATCACCCAGGAGGCTTGCTACGAACCCACCTGCACACCCAACTCAGAGCCAGAAGAAGAAGGTGCCCTCTACACATGGGACCTCTTGGGGGGCTGAGTCACAGGGAAAGGACTTGCTTTGAAATAAGCACTGGCATTTTTACATGACATGAGATGATTTGCCTCCTCCATCTCTTTCTCTCAACTCCTGACACATCCAAAAAACGAGAAAAGTTGTTTTCTAAATGTTTAGAGCTGGCCTATTTACAATGGAGCACAGTGTCCATATTGAATGACCCAATATGATAATGGACCAAGTAGAGGTTGTGATTCAGGGAACAGCTGAATTCAGTGTGTAGTAAAGAAATGCGATCAATCTTTCATCCTTAAAAAATGGGGTTAATCCATTAATTACTTTCAGCCTTCACAAGCGCAGACAAGTTGTCAGTTGATATCAGAAAAGGATTTATGAACCATTCTAAATTCAGCAATTGGCTACCCTGCTTTTTTGGATTTTTTTGGGAGGAATTTTCTGTCTTTCTGTATAGTTTTTTTCCCCTCTCCTAAGCACACTCTAAGTTACTTAAGCTTTGTATTCTGAGAGCAGTGTACACTTGTGATGTAAGTACAAATATATGGTCATGATGACCATTTTTGTTATAAAACCAAAGTTCACATTCCCCATTTTCTTTGCCAGTAGAAGAAGTCACCAATCTGGCATCCCGTCGGCTGTCTGTGAGCCCTTCCTGCACCTCCAGCACTTCCCACAGGAATTACTCCTTCCGCCGAGGGTCAGTCTGGTCAGTGCGCTCAGCCGTCAGTGCAGAAGGTGTGTCCTCCAGCAGATGTATTCTTTATTTTTCATGACTTTTGCATTTTAAAACGTTTTCCAGATAATAAATTAACCTCACTTCATTATACAGTCTTCATTAAATAACTTGTTTCATGACTTGAAGTACTAAAAATATATTACATTAAGTGGTATCCTAAAATACAATTATAATTTAACCCAGCAATTGTCCTTTTTAAGTTGGCTCTATTTTGACTACATTACATGTAATCACGTTGCCAGAAGTTCAGTAGAGATTATTGTAGGAGGTTGGTAGTTTTCAACCCTGACTACACATAACAATCAAATGGGGAGCTTAAAAAAATGCCCAGGCCATACCCTAGACCAAATTAGAATCTCTGAAGGTGGGACCCATGGATTGATATTTTTGAAACCTCCTCAGGTGACTTCCATTGTGAGGCTGAGGCTCAGTAGGATGCTTTAGGATGCTGTTCTGCGATAATTTAACTACCAGAGGAAGAGCCAAAGCTTATGTTCCTCCTGTAATGAAGTCTGACTTCAGGGGGGAATGTGTGATGCTCTTCAGTTCCAATAAGTTATAAACATGCTTCTCTAATAATGAATACCGCTATCCATCTGTCAGTTTGTCATACTGTGGCTTACGTGTTGCTATGATACTAGAAGTCATGCCACTGGTATTTCAAATACCAGCAGGGTCACCCATGGTGGACAAGTTTCAATGGAATTTTCAGACTAAGACAGACTAGAAAGCAAGACATGGTGATCTACTTCCAAAAATTAGCCAATGAGAACCCTATAGATCACAGTAGAATGTTGTCCGATAATACAGTGCTGGAAGGCAAGACCCCTAGATTGGAAGGCACTCAAAATACACAGGGGCCACAACAATGGCTTTGAGTATACCAATGACTGTGAAGCTAGTGAAGGACTGGAAAGTGGCAGTGTTTCATTCTGTTGTACATGGGGTCACCATGAGTTGGAGCTGACTTGACAGCAACTAACAACAATGATGATGAATAACTGGCTGGGATTCACTGATTCATGATTATACTAATTTCATCACTGGTCTATAAAGTCATCATCAATAAGTTATACAGAAATAGAGCAAATGGGCCAGTGGTTCTCAACCCTTGGCTCCAAATCCCTGGGGAGCTTTATAAAATGACCAATGCTGATTAACCACAACTTAAGAGGACGGCACAAGGGACATCTCTGTATTTTTTTATAACAGCTTTATTGAGATACAATTCACATACCACAAAATTCACCCCTTTAAAGTATGCAATTCTGTGATATTTAGTATATTCACAAAGTGTGCAACCATCACCACTATCTAATTTTACAATATTTTGATCATGCCAAAAAGAAACCCGATACCTATTAGCCATCATTTCTTGTCCCCAACTCCTCCCACCTCCCAGAAAGTATTATTCTACTTTCTGTTTCTATGAATTTGCCTATTCTGGACACTTCAGGTAAATAGATTCATACAATACGTGTGTTTGCTTTTGTGTGTGTGTGACTGGATTCTTTCACTTAGCATAATGTTTTCAAGGTTCATCCAAGTTGTAGTATATATCAGTTATTCGTTCCTTTTTATTCCCAAATAAAAGTCTATCATATGGGTAAAGTCCATTTTACTAATTCATCAGTTGATAGATATTTGTGTTGTTTGCGCTTTTTGGCTATTATGAATAATACAGCTATGAATATTCATGTACACCTTTTTTGTAGGAAAATCTGCCAAACTATTTTCCAAAGTGGCAACTCAACTTCACATTCTTACCAGCAAAGTATGAGAGTTTCCATTGTTCCATATCCTTATCAACATTTGCTACCTTTTTTTAATTTTAATTTTAGCCATCTTTGTAGGTGGAAGTATTATCTCATTCTATTTCTCCACAAAACAAAACAAACAAACAAAGAATGACAGAACTTGGGAGTTGAGTTGATTTGTTGTTTGTTTTGGCATTTTGTATAGCCTCACCTCCTTTTTTTAATTCATGCATTTTCTTATTATTTCTAGGATAATACTGTTAAATAGATAAGCCTTAAACTGGGAAACGTTATTGCATTAGGATTACAATACTTAGAAAAGCATCCCTATTTTGTCTCCTTTTTCAGATGAGGAGCACACCACTGAACATACGCCCAACCACCATGTTCCTCAGCCCCCACAGGCAGTGTTCCCAGCATGCATCTGTGCAGCAGTGCTTCCCATTGTTCATCTAATGGAGGACGGTGAGGTGCGGGAAGATGGAGTAGCAGGTATAGTTTTGATCAGTAAAAACATCAATAACTCTAAAAAAATATTTAAGCTGTTCATCTGATAGAGGAAAATGGAGTTCTCTCGTACACATTATCTACTGACCATATGTTGGGTTTTTTAATGCACATATTATACTTATAGATTTGTAGCACACCGTAATAACACGATCACTTTCTCCATCTTACCCTCCCACCACCTTTATGACCAGGATATTGTATTTAAACTGGGTAGTTCTAGTTTAAAACTAAGAACATCATTTCTGATCAGAGAATAGAACAACACTTATTTGGCCATATGGAAATCAAAACAATGATTTTGGCCACCTTAGAAATCTTAGCTGTTAGCTTGAAGCCACTAATACCATCCTTGCCACTTGATTACCTTTCCAGAGATACTTCTGATCCATATCCTGACTGTAAGAGTCAAGACTGGATTCTCACTGGACCACCTTCCCCAAGGAAGTAGCACTTTATTTCTCATTAGTTTATTCATTCCTGAGGATTCCTCATTAGAATTGGGAGACTAATTATTACTGACCGAACTACTTTATGTTGCTGAGGGAGATACTGTTTAAAATGCTCATGTGAACAGTAAAAGATCATCCCTAATGCTTGTGCATTCTATACCAAAGCATATTTTCTAAAGCCAAATAATTACTTTAGGAATTTGTCCATACAATATTCTTTAGGAATTTCTCCATATAATAAACAAGGAAATATGACTTTAATAAATACTCACCACTGCTAATATTAGGGTGATTTTCAAGAGAAAGACAACTGCATATATTCACAGATGCGTTCTTTACAAAAGCAACATCCATGCCCAAAGACTATCCTACACTTTTTGTTACCTTTTCTTTATAGGTGAAAATGTTCGAGGCCACAACAAAGAGAACAAATATCTACATGTCAAAAGAAAAAAAAGTTCATAGAACCTTTTTAAGGCAAAAGAGAGAGACTCATTAAAGTTTAGTAAATTGTACTTTATCTAATAGACTTATCTCCCTTTAAGACAAATGTTCATTTTCCTTTCTCTTCTGAAGTGAGTGCTGTGGCCCAACAAGTCTTATGGAATTGTCTAATTGAAGATCCATCAACAGTTCTTCGACATTTTCTGGAAAAACTGACCATCAGCAACAGACAAGTAAATTCCTCTTCCTTTATGATGTAGCTACATAGCTAAGTGTGAGAACACTGTTAAAAGCAAGCAAAACACTTTGTAGTGTAGTGCATGCAACATCAATGCCCTTTGATACCTATGAAATAAATAATTTTAAAATAATGATAATGGTGAGAAATATTAAACTTTGCTGTGTTGTATTGAAATTCTCCATTAACTGACACCTCTATATGTGTCTGATACATTGCTAATGATGATCCTCAGATACTGCAAGATTCTCAATCTTTTAAACAAAGATTAAATTCTGTATAATGTTCTCTTAATATTGGGTACATTTATTGAATTCTGATTGCTTGGAAGTCCGGGATGCAGGTAAAATGTATTAGAAAATGTTGAAACTCTTCATTAATCAAAAAATCTAATTAAGCAGACCACCATAGAAGAAGGTTATGCCAAAGAACAGTAGTTTTCTCAACAATGGCAAAATACACTGATGATTAAAAATTATTTATTCATTTCAGTGTTATGGTGACAGTCACTGGAAGATTAAATTAAGTTTCTGAAAGGTGGAGTTAATTGCAAACATCTCAATTTATTCTCCCTTGGGCTAGTTTTAGCTCTTTGACTTGAAACCTAGGAAACATAACTATAAAGTTCAATAAACCAGCTTTGCTTAATGCTGTAATTCTTCCTCATAGTTCCATTACATATGGGTAGCCATGGCAAATAGAGTTGGCTAAATATACAGCTTTCATGTGATTTGCCTGTGACCTGTAGTCACAGTCTAAATTTTTATTTTTTTTAAAAAAAGACAGTTGTCTGACTACTGCTCAGTGATTTTATAATATATCAACTCCTAGGAGAAAGGTGTGACAGATGGTTTAAATACTACCTAACAAGTGTGAGCATCCGATCAAATCTCACCTCTGACACCAAGCTGTGTGGAAATCAAATCAATGCAATCTATTCTATTTGCATTCCTAGCTGCACATGCACACTTCTTCTTCTGACCCTAAATACCCAGAGATAGGTCAGATCTCACAAATTATAGGGCAAAGTCCTCTAGACTGTCAAATCTGCTCAAGGCTTCAAGACACGAGCTGACCTGCTGGCTACAAATTTGAGGGTTTCCCACTACCCTGTCAGGATGCCAGTTGTAGCATGGAGGTTCCCAGGGCCCCTCACTTCTGACTTGCTCGCTACAAAGTTGGGGGTTCCTTCTACCCCTCAGGATACCAGCCATAACCTTGGGGGTCTCCAGGTTCCCCTCACTCCTGACCTGCTGGTTCCCACTACTCCCTTGGGTTGGATAATTCACTAGAACAACCACACAACTCACATATAGTGCTATACTTACAATTATGGTTTTATTATAGCAAAAAGGATATACATGAAGAGATGCATAGGGTGAGGTCTGAGAGCGTTCCAATGCAGAGCACCATGTCCCCAAAATGGGCATGCTACCCTCCTACATGCATCCTGGGAAGCATACAGAGCTTCAGTATTTATGCTTTTATTCCGGGGTCTCATTAGTAATTCAAACTCCAACCCTCTCCCCTGAGGTCGGCATAGTCAGGCCCTGCCCAACATGAGTCATAAACCCTCAGGTGTGGTCTGGAGTCCTCATGAAAGCATTTCATTCATTGGGGAAAGTCTAAGATTTTAGAGATTCTCTCTCAGGAACCAAGAACAAACACCAAATTCTTTGGGTAAAGCTAACTTCTTTATCCCACAATAAGTATCACATATACCATATTAAAATGTTCAACATAATTGAAATCATGTAAAGAAACTGCCCCCCTCCTTTCTCCACCCCAGCTTTTCTGAGAAGCCAATTTTATTTCCTACAACATGGAAGCTGAATGAGGCATAAAAATTCTATTCTTCTTTCAGGATGAATTAATGTACATGCTGCGTAAACTTCTTCTGAATATTGGAGACTTTCCTGCTCAGACTTCTCACATTCTATTCAACTACTTGGTGAGTTTCAGCAGCCAATAGGATATAAATGTTCCTTTCCAGGTAGGGAACAGCAATATGAGAGAAGGACCATATGAGATTTTTTTCCCCCCAATAAATTTCCATTCATTATGTGACCATCATGGCCACCTAGATTGATTGTATGGGGAAGCTCCTACCTGGCACAATCCTTGGCATATAGTGGCACTCAATAAATGTCATTTTCCATCTTCCTTTAGTGACTTCCTTTATAAGACAACTTCCTTATGTTCTTTCTAAATTTTGGTTTTCTGTTGAAAAAAATTCTTTTTTAGTCATTTTTCCACCTTTCCTATCTCACCATTTGAAACAGAGAGAGAGATAGAGAAGCAAGTGTTGCCTTGATGGCAAGTATTTGTGAGTATATTTTTCCGTGGTAACTATGCCTTAAACTACCCTGACAGTGCCCCCCTCAACCCTCCAGGATTTACTAGTGTCTTCGCAGTCTCCTCCTTCCATCCCAAATATAGTTTTGGGACCAAGGTATAATGACTACTCTGAAAACATGCCTTAATCCAGGCAGACGTATGGCCAAATGAATGTCTGTTTTGGGAGAACTCCTTCTTTCTCCCTTACTATGGTCAGAGTTTTAATAGAAGGGGAAATATGCTTCTTCAGTGGCATGACAAATTTAACTCACACTACAACTCTGATGTGCAGAGAAAACTTGAAATTCCTTTCTCTTGTCTATGACTGATTTGATCTTCCTCCCAAGTGCCTACCTACTGATTGGCAAGGGAAAAAATATAAATAAATATCCAACCCAGTTTTAAGCTCAGACTGATACAAAAAATATAAGCAGTACCTTTAGGTAGTGTTCAGTCTCTCGTATAAAAAATGCTTAGTCTCTAGGAACTCTCCTCCCTTCCCACCACTTTCCTCTTTGAGAACCATGTGGAGTTGTGGAGAAAAAAGACTGTTCTATCCCTTGTGTTGTGTTGAACTCCTCTATGTGTGAGACAGTGCTGTTTGTCTGACTGGTCACTGAAGGCCCTGCTAGCTGAAGCCAAAGCCCATGGCTGCTGTAACTTGAGACCCATATGCTCCCACCAGTACTTACTGAGACTCAATCTCACCTCACCTCAGCTCCCGCTGGTGCTGTAAACCCCCTTGAGTCCCAGCCGTGAGTCCCCCTGTGACTTCTGGTTAGGAAATTCCCTGGCTAGAAAGTCCTGCTCGATGACACCCTGCTGTGGTGATTCCACTTGGAAAACTCTCCAGCTAAACTTTCCATTACTTCTAATCCTGTCCACATCACGCAAAAACCAAAGGTGGATTAGTGAAGCCAAATGTCAGGGCCTCCCTCAGTCTAAGTATGCACTCTGCCAAGTTTACATTTCCTCCAGGTTGGTATGCAGAGGCTCTGAGGTGAGTTCCTGGCAAACACCCTAACAAAGAGTGAAGTTACCTTCACTTACCGATGTACCTGCTCATTTCCTGGGTGACTGGATGGGGAGAAAGGCTTACTTGAGCCATTTCTCTCCTCCATCCTTTAGCCCTGGGACAAGAAGGGGATAAGCCTTAACAGTAGACATAAATCCTCCCTGCTAGGTAACTGATAAGCTAATAGAGAAAAGGCAACACTCTGGCCTTGCTGTATAATCTTATTTTGCATGTTAGAGGCTGAATATAAATTCCTGTCTTTCCATTTTCTACCCAAACCCTAACTTTCCCCCAAGCCACAGGCAGATGGATGCTTTGCATAGACTATTATTGACAAAAAATAAACCTATGATAAGACATTTTAAATGTCAACTTCAAAAATGCAGAAAATGTCACATAGTTTTTCAAAATTACTTTAGAAGACACACAAGCAAAAAATTTGAAGTCCACTAACTCAGGCAAGCAGAATGCTCTTAGACATAATCTAAGAGCTACAAATAAAGTTTGGACAAACATCATATACATTAATTTAGGATAGCCTATGTAACTGAGCTATCAAGTGACCCAACACCAGAAAAAATTATATTCTGCTTTCCTGTTAAAAACTTGCAATTCTAGTGATAGATAAAAATGTACTGCAATCTGTTCTGGTCAGTTTTCCCATTACTCCCTCTCCAGTTACCGCCATTAAAAGTGTGAGAGAAGCATTTGGACAGAGAATACCAAAACACAAAAGAAAGTTTAATTTAAAAAAACAAATGAGAATGTGAGCTCTGGGTTATTGTGGCCTAGTGAACTCTTCCTGTTCTACGCCTTTTAGGTGGGATTAATCATGTACTTTGTGCGGACCCCCTGTGAGTGGGGGATGGATGCCATTTCAGCCACTCTGACTTTCCTATGGGAGGTGGTGGGTTATGTGGAAGGCCTCTTCTTCAAGGACCTCAAGCAGACGATGAAGAAGGAGCAATGTGAGGTAAAGCTTCTGGTGACAGCTTCAATGCCAGGTAATCCACTAGTGCTTTGGAGTGACATGATAACTTTTTTTTTTTTAAGAGTATAAATACCTTTTATAAAGACCAAGAGGCTCTTTCATTCATGAGAAAATTTTCAAAGTTCTGATCCCCTAGTATGGAGTGCTTCAAAGAATGTTTGTTTAATATAATCTGAAGAAATACAATAGACCCTTTAAAAAGTCAGCAGTTGCCGATTAAAAGGGAGACATCAGAACTGAGATCCGCGTGAATCAGTCCTTGAAGGGTTGCCAAGGTTGAAGATTTATTTAAGTCTATCTCAGAGGGCCAGCTGAACTGAAAGTCTTTTTGAGTGAATGTTTGGCACTGAGAGGAGAATGACATTGTTTGCATGGCATGGACCCCAGTCCTTTGTAAACTCAATGAGAGGCAGCTTTGTGGAAAATTGAAAAAGGCAAAAGCAGGAAGAAGGGGAATTACAAAAGAACATGAAGTGTGATGTAAACTCTAGTTACAGTTCCTTTTCACTTTAGATATCTTCTTGTTCCTTAAGATGAAGATTTTGCCAAGTCCTTTATCCTCATACAATGGCTAAGAAAATATGAGATGATATATGTAGTGAAATAAAGAGAAAGACAAAATTATAGATAGAGAAGAACATAAGCTGTGGCAGTAAGCAGGCCTGTGCTAAAATCATAGCACTTACGTTTGTTAGCTGTGTAACTAGGATTTGCATTTTTCAAAGCTTCCTTTCCTTATGTGTAAAATGGAGCCATAATTCCTGCTTCATAATCATGAAGAGTAAATGAGTTTAGGTATGTGGTACCTGATTCATGATAAGTAGTCAATAAATGGTTGTGTGTTTACATGTTCTGTAGATTATCCAAAAAAGTGATCAGTTTTAATTGTACCAAAGAAACTCATATTGTCAGATATGTATTCAAAACAACTCATTAAATATCAAGGTAAAAGATAATGTTCACAAAAGTTTGTAATTAATGAGTGAAGTAGAATAGATACTGTCTCACCAGCCAAATGAAATAGAGAAAATGTAAATTTAAACTACATTTCATGTCCTTGTTTTAGTTTTGCTAATATCACTGTTTCTATTTTCTCAACCTTCATTGCCTAATCAGCTCATTGAAAATATAGGGATATATAACTTGTTGCAATACTTAGGGTTTGAATTCTAATTCTTCCACTAAATAAATATGTGTCCTTGAGTAAGTTACTCATCTTCTCTGCTGCTTTGTTCATAAAATGAAAAGAGTGATACCCATGTCATATTGTTGCTGTCAGATTTAAATAAGATTCTGCGTGTAAAAGGCTTACTCACTACTGGAAACTTTATAAATGGCAAGCTATCATTATTTAGTAAAAAGTGAAAATATTTAAAATACATATTTAAGTATAAATAAAGAAGTGCAGTTAGTCAATACAAAGCTCACATTAGGCACTCAATAGTAATAATTATAGTATTGGCTTGTTGATAGTATTTTAATATTTCTTGTCTTAAATACGACTTTTTCTAGAGTAGAAGTAAGTTTATTATGATTTTTATCGACTGTAGGTACCAAAACCTTGGTGGTTCATGGACAGAATGAGTGTGATATCCCAACCCAGTTACCAGTCCATGAAGACACTCAATTTGAAGCCCTATTGAAGGTAGGAATGACTTTTGACAGAAGTGGTTTTTTTATGCACAATGCCTATAGCCACTGCAATGAACAACCATCTTAGAATTAAATGCCATCTTTGTCTCTTCAAGTGAATATTTGCATTTCTTTACTGCTTCTACAAACTGCCCCACTGTTGTGTACTTTCTCTATTTCATTGCAAAGTTTTCCCCACTTTACTGACATTTTAGCTCTGCAATGAAGCAGGCAAAATCATGCAATTTCTCTCTCAGCTAAAACAGCAATGTCAATCTTGGTGTGCATCCCTAGCTAACTCCTCTGGTGTGTACTCCTAACTCCTCTGGTGTGTACCCCTAACTCCCCTGGTGTGTATCCCTAACTCCTCTGGTGTGCATCCCTAACTCCTCTGGTGTGTACCCCTGACTCCTCTGGCGTGTAGCCCTAACTCCTCTTGGAATGCAGTAAACTCCTGCTTGGAATCCCTTGTGGTAGTTCTAGAGGTGTCCTGGGTTTGCACACCTAGATCATGGAGGAAATGCTACCTATCAGCTCATAATCCATTCCAGTGACTTTTTATGTGGTATCTAGTTGAACTTGACTTGCCAGTAGCAGAAAATATTGCAAAAGCATAAAATATATATCTTAGAATAAATCAGGTAAGTCAAGAAAGTATCTTCTAATGATTATGGCAATTATGCCTCTCAAAATAAATGCAATCCATAGCTGTACATGTTTGCAAGGTGTTTTAGGTAATCAGTAAACTAGTACTGTGATTTCCCCTCTTATCCAAAGTCCATACTTTTGGTAAATCTGATTACCTGTAACACAGCTCTGGCCTCAGACATAAGTAGAAAATGCCTCTGAAAAACTTAGCTTTGTAAAACTTTGGATTTTATTTCATTACAAGGGGTTGTTAAGCCTCTGTCAGGCCCTCACTTAGACATCTTCATAAAACCTTTAAGGCCCAATGAAGCGAAGTTCAACAACCACTCAATTTCTCTCTTCTCAGTGAACATTTACTGAAATTTGGCATTATTGTTCTAGGAATGTCTGGAATTTTTTAATATCGCAGAATCCCAGTCAACACATTATTTTCTCATGGATAAACGATGGAATCTTATCCACTATAACAAGGTAAGACTGTACAGTAATGACACAAGTTGAGTGGTATCAAAACTCACATGCATTTCTTGAGTGCAGCTCATGCTCAAGGATGCATAATTGTTTAGAGGTTAAGAGCATGGCCACTTGGGTCACACTACCTTACTGTCCTAGTGGCTTTGGACTAGCTACTTTACCTTTCTACACTTCAGCTTCCTCATCTGTAAAATGAAGGTGATGATATTAGTATCTATTTTATAGAGTAGTTTTAATAATTAAAGGAGATAAGCCAGGTAAAGCGCTTAGTTACTCATTATTACATCTAAGTAAAAAATTAAATTGCCATATAATAACTGTGCAGTGGTTAAGAGATTGGCTGCTAACCAAAACGTTGGCAGTTTGAATCCACCAGCTTCTCCTTGGAAACCCTGTGGGGCAGTTCTACTCTGTCCTATAGGGTCACTATGAGTTGGAATCAACTCGATGGCAAGGGTTTTTTCTTAATATAATAACTATGTGTTGTAATAAATATGTGTATCTATTTAGAATTTTTATGCTGTTCTGATTCTCTTTATTAAGTTAAACATGACCATGGTGGCTTGATCCCTGAGCAAAAGGACACCTCAGGGAGACCAATGATGTCACCTTTTCCTTCCAGAATATTTTTTAGTAAATTTTCTTTGGACCCTTTGCTCCTGTAATATCACCTTTGTGGTTGGAAAGTGTACTTAGCCTAGGTGGTTTGAACTTTCCTGAGAAGTGAGTTTACCCTTCCCTGGGTTTTTGTAGAATTGGTGAGCATAAAGTAGTAAGAATCAAAACCACTGAAAGATAAATGAATGTTGGTTTGACTTTTGGGTGAAGAGGAAATGAGAGTAAAATTCCATCCTTTGAACTCTTTTTCTCTTCCTGTTCTCCAACCACAGACCTATGTTCGGGATATTTATCCTTTTCGGAGGTCAGTGTCTCCACAGCTGAACCTTGTCCATATGCATCCAGAGAAGGGACAGGAACTCATTCAGAAACAGGTGCCTGACCATCTCAGTGGCTTTGTCATGTTGTTGGACTTGATTAGCTGTGTGTTGCCAACCATGAGATTCTGTGTTCTGTTATGATCCTCTCTCTCGAGAGTGGATGGGTCATTGGTCATGTATCTGATCTCAAATTGGACTTTGATCTTAAGGAAATTCACTGTTTTCATGTAAAATATAACTATAGTACACAATTCTAAAAATGTTAACAATTTTAATATTATCTATGTATTGCACTCATTTATCATTAATAAAACCTCTTAACAAGAATTTCAGGAACTTGATATTTTAAATTTTTTCTGCATCAAGGATACTAAGCCTAGAACTGACAGGAAACAGCTTTAGGCATCAATAGAAATGACAGAAGCTATTGGAACTGACTGACTTCCCCGTGGGAGAAGGCCTTCCATATTACAACATCCAAACAAATGGGTTCTATTTAATATCTTGACAATACTTGCCCTGTGCCCCTCCAGCCTGCAAACTCCATAAGAAAAACTTCCTTATGTAGAGCATACAAAAGCAGGAAGTGAGAGTCAATTAAGTATTGTTTGCACTTCTATGTGGTAACGAGAAAAAAAAGCATTTCTCCTCCATTTCGCTTACCACCCCCTTATTTTATGAGACCAGTTAGCCATTAAAGATTTTACTTCAGTTTCTTCACTTTGTAATATCAGCGTTGCTAATTCTGATTTCTTCTGCTTCTGTTTTCCCTCAAGGTGTTCACTCGGAAGCTGGAGGAAGTAGGGCGGGTTTTGTTTCTCATCTCCCTTACCCAGAAGATCCCTACAGCCCACAAACAGTCTCATGTCTCCATGCTTCAGGAAGACCTCCTCAGACTGCCCTCATTCCCTCGAAGTGCTATTGATGCTGAATTTTCACTCTTCAGTGATCCTCAAGGTATCAAGAAAGAAGCATTTCCTCTCTTGGGCTTCTTCTCCAGGGCTTCGAACCGATTCGTTACAGTTCGAACCCCTGCTGAGGATGTGCATTTCCACCCTAGATATACTGAATCAGAATCTACAGTTCAACAAGATTCTCAGGTGATTCTTATGTATAATAAATTTTGAGAAATACTGCTCTACTAGTGGTTCTCAGAACTGGTCCCTAACCAGCAGTATTAGCATCGCCTGTGAACTTGTTAGAAATGCAAATTCTCAGCAGGGGTTCGAACCTGAAGGAACTGGTTGGAAGCCCTGTCACGCCTTTGTTTTGTTTCAAGCTGAAAAGCATCTTAATCAGCAAATAGTTGCCTAATATGGTGGTCCTCAAACTTGTGCAGGCATTAGAATCACCTAGAGGACTTGTTAAAACACAGATTGCTGGGGTCTACCCTCCTCACGCCCAGTTTCTGATTCAGTATCTCTAGGATGGAGCCTAAGAACTTGCATTCCTGACAAGCTCCCAGGTGATGCTGATGCTGCTACTATAGGGACCAAACTTTGAGACCACTGCTCTAAGCTAAATCATGAGCAGTTGAGGGATTACTATGGTGTTGTTAGAGGAGCAAACAATAAGCATTTATATGACGTTCAAGAATAGATGAAACTAATCTGCAGTGACAAATCAGAACAGTGGTTGCCTCTGGGTTAAAGGGGTGGATTTCTTAGACAGAGGCATGAGAACTTTCTGGGATGATGAACATTGTCCATATATTGTTTGGAGTGTTGGTTACGTTAGTGTATATTTTTGTCAAAATTCATTGAACTCTACATTTAAGATTTGTGTATTCTATGTAAATTATACCTGGAGAGAGACAGAGAGGGAGAAAGAGATAGAGAGAGAAAAAAAGAGAGAAGGAGACAGAAAAACAGAGAGGTAAACACCCAGATTTGAATCCTGGCTCTGTTACTCAGTTATTAATTTAATTTGGAGCAACTTATTTAAATTCGCATCCCGTTGCCTCAGCCTCCTCATCCAGAAGCCACAGAGCTATAGTTGAAAGAGTACTAGTCTGACCAGGAATTGGAAGTCTGAGAACTAATATACCAGCCCTGCCATTTTCTAGCTGAATTAACTTATTTTTTCTCAAAGCCACAGCTTATTCAACAGCAAAAACACCTGCCCTGTTTTGCCCACAGAGTTGAATCAAAGCAGTGATGATGAAAGTCCTCAGAGAACTGGGAAGTGTTATTCCAATGCCAGGCACTATTGTGTTGGAAAGCATTTCAACAGTAGATCTCCAGATCCCCGAGTCAGGACAAATGGAAAACAGCAGTGCCATCGGGCTTGATCACCCTCTCACTGTTACAGGATCAGCGTGGGGCTAATTCTGTCTCTGCTGTTTTCTATTCTCACAGCTGGGAAGGAACTATTTGGCCTCGACACTCTTCAGAAAAGCCTGTGGATCCAGCTCCTGGAGGAGATGTTCCTGGGCATGCCGAGCGAGTTTCCCTGGGGTGATGAAATCATGCTTTTCCTCAACGTTTTTAATGGGGCTCTGATCCTCCACCCAGAAGACAGTGCCCTGCTCAGGCAGTACGCGGCCACTGTCATCAACACTGCTGTGCATTTCAATCACCTCTTCTCTCTCAGCGGCTACCAGTGGATTCTCCCCACCATGCTGCAGGTGCCTCCCCTAACCAGAACATTAACCCAATCTATAACTTCTTTTGTGACAAGAGGCAGCAAATGAAACCCCTCTACAAATGCCCAAGCATTTGCAATTCCTGGCTCTGGCCTGAGTTCCCCCAGGCCTGGGACATGCTTTCCTATTTCTTCTAGGCTGGTGGTTCTCAAAGCATAGTCCTGGACCAGCAGCATCAGCATCACCTGGGAACTTATTAGAAATACCCATTCTTAGTCCTCATCCCAGACCTAATGAACTTGAAACTCTGAGGTCAGGACCCAGCAATCTGTGCTTTAGCAAGACCTCAAGGTGGTCCTGATGCTCTAGCAAGTTTGAGAACCACTGCTTTTTTAGCCAAATATATGACAATTGTTTAACTGATGTTTCACACAAGAAGTTCTCTGATCTTATCTGTACAGAGATTTTTATTGCCATTAGATTTGGTACAGTGGGATTGGAAAGATTTGAATTTAGTAGGATTGGTTTCTATTTACTCATGTCTAATGTATAGCTGGCTCCATCTCAGGAGTACTGGATAAGTCCAGGAGGGACGGTGGGTGCATCCTAGTTCTCTATTTTACAGAAGTTTTAATAAAAATTACAAAATCAATACATGCCTCTGTAAAGAGGGGCTAACTCTATAGAAGCAAGCAATTGACTTTTAATATGACCACAGCTCTCTGAGCTATTTTTAAATAGTTGCAGTCTTCTCTGATTTTTATAACCTTTAGCTGATTACAAAAAGCAATAAATGCTCATTATAAAATTCAGAGAATAAAGTTTAAATAATAAAATAAAGATTACATATAAACCTCCCTCCCAGACATAATCATTGTTTACATGTCTTGAAATCCTGGCTTTCTTTCTATTCTGCGCACGCGCGCGCACACACACACACACACACACACACACACACACACACACACACGCACACACACACACACCACATCTTTAAAAAAAAAAGTGAGAGCATACCATATGTTCAACTTTGTAACCTACTTTTTTCATGTAACATTAAGAATATCATGGGCATCTTCTCCTGTAACTACATTTAGATTTGCATCATCATTTTAAATGACTGCACAGTATTCCCTTGTATAAAACCAAAATCACACTGCTATTGGGTCATTTCTAACTCATAGCAACCCTGTAGGACAGAGTAGAACTGCCCCACAGAGTTTCCAAGGCTATAAATCTTTCCAGAAGCAGACTGCCACATCTTTCTCCCATGGAGCAGCTGGTGGGTTCAAACTGTTCACCTTTATGTTAGCAGCCGAGCACTTAACCACTGTGCCACCAGAGTTCCTTATTCCCTTGTATACATGTACCACAATTCACTTAACCAATCCATATTGATGAATAATTCATTTCAAAATTCCCACTATTATAAATAAACTAACAGCAGTTGTTTTATATATACATCTTTGTACATTTGTGTAATTCTTTTCTTGAGATAAATTTCTACTCACAAATGTTCTGAAAAAAGAACATTAAGATATTTTAAGATTTTCATGTATGCTACCAAATTGCTGTTTAGAAACTTTATAACATTTTACACCCCCCCCCCCCGCTTCAACCAGTCCAAGAAGCCCTGGTGGCACAGTGGTTAAGCAGTTGGCTGCTAACCAAAAGGTCAGCGGTTTGAACCCACCAGCCACTCTGCGGGAGAAAGATGTGGTAGCCTGCTTCCATTACAGCTTAGAAACCCTATGGGGCAGTTCTACTCTGTCCTATAGGGTTGCTGAGTTGGAATTGACTAGATGGCAATGGGTTTCAACCTGTCTATGAAGTTAGTCATTTCTCTCCCTACAATCTCATGGCTATGGGTTTAAAGCGCAAATGCAACTTTGATAGGCTGTTAAGGCATTTTCTGAATATGTGGCATTTTTCCGTAGGTGTACTCAGACTATGAAAGCAATCCCCAATTGCGTCAAGCCATTGAATTTGCCTGCCACCAGTTCTACATTCTACACCGGAAGCCCTTTGTACTCCAGCTATTTGCTAGTGTAGCCCCTCTCCTGGAGTTTCCTGTAAGTAAGGTCTCTTTCTTCAACCAATGGGGCATGAATGCCATAAATCAATTCTGTTCAACAAGACAGGCAGGTCTCTTGTGACTGATGCATATCTCAGCCCCTAGGATATAGATAGATTATCTCTTCAGTTTTTATGCTCAATAAAAGAGGTGGAAAGTAGAAAATGATAAAAGGAAACTTTCCTGATTTTCATTCCTTTCCATCACCCAGTACCACTTACCCTGCTTTATTTTTATTTTTCTTCAGAGCATTTATCACCTTCTCACATGTTATACATTATTTGTTTCATTATTATATATTTGTACCACACCCTACCAATATAAGCTAAGCTCCATGAAAACAGAACCTTGGTCTGTTTTTTTGTTTACTTGTGTGCTTGTTTTTGTTTGGTTTTGGAGTTTTTTTTGTTTTATTTTGTTTTTTTTGCTATAATCTCAGTGCATATAATGGTGCCTAGCATGCAGTAGGAATTTAATAAGTATTTGTGGTCATAGTGAATGTATAAAGGCCATTTTAAATAGGTTCAAAATGGCGAATACCTCCATGTTGAAAATAAATTATCAAATAGAACCTGTGAAATTCTAAGAGTTGTTAAAATAAGAATCTGCTCCCCAAACATATTTGAAGTATTTAACCAATCCATTATAGAAATTTCTCTTTGGAACTCTGAGTCCCATCATTTTAGACCAGAGAAGCCATTGGCATGAATTTTTTTGGCAGTTCACATACTGCCAAAGCATGCAGTCAGGATGCATTGATAATTACTGGTGACTGGAATGCGAAAGTTGTAAACGAAGAAGAAGTATTGGTAGTTGACTGGGAAATAGGGCCTTGGTGATAGAAAAGATGCCAGAGATCACATGATAGAATTTTGCAAGACCAACATCTTCTTCATTGCAAATACTTTTCTTCATCAACATAAATGGCGACTATACACAGGGACCTCGCCAGATGGAAGACACAGGAATCAAATCGACTACATCTGTGGAAGGAGATGATGGAAAAGCTCAGTATCATTAGTCAGAACAAGGCCAGGGGCTGACTTTGGAACAATTGCCCCTATGCAAGTTCAAGTTAAAGCTGAATAAAATTAGAACAAGTCCACAAGAGCCAAAGTACGACCTTCAGTATATATCACCTGAATTTAGAGACCGTCTCAAGAATAGATTTGAGGCGTTGAACACTAGTGACCAATGTCCAGATAAGTTGTGGAATGACATCAAGGACATCATATGTGAAGAAAGCAAGAGGTCATTAAAAAGACAGGAAAGAAAGAAGAGACCAAAATGGACGTCAGAAGAGATTTTGAAAGTTGCTCTTGAATATCAGGTAGCTAAAGCATATGGAAGAAATGATGAAGTAAAAGGGCTGAATAGAATATTTCAAAGGGTGGCTCAAGAAGACAAAGTAAAGTATTATAATGACATGTGCAAAGACCTGGAGTTACAAAACCAAAAGGGAAGAACAAGCGCGGCATTTCTCAAGTTGAAGGAACTGAAGAAAAAATTCAATCCTTGAGTTGCAATATTGAAGGATTCTACATGGGAAATATTAAATGATGCAGGAAGCATCAAAAACAGATGGAAGGAATACACAGAGTCACTATACCAAAAAGAACTGGTGTATGTTCAACCATTTCAGGAGGTAGCATATGATCAGGAACCGATGGTACTGAAGAAAGAGGTCCAAGCTGCACTGAAGGCATTGCCGAAAAACAAGGATCCAGGAATTTATGGAATACCAATTGAGATGTTTCAACAAACGGATGCAGCACTGGAAGTGCTCACTCATCTATGCCAAGAAATTTGGAAAGCAGCTACCTGGCCAATTGACTGGAAGAGATCCATATTTATGCCTATTCCAAAGAAAAGTGACCCTACAGAATATGGAAATTACCTAACAATATCATACGCAAGTAAAATTTTGCTGAAGATCATTCAAAAGCAGCTGCAGGGTACATCTACAGACAACTTCCAGAAATTCAAGCCAGATTCAGAAGACGACGTGGAACAAGGGATATCATGGCTGATGTCAGATAGATCCTGGCTGGAAGCAGAAAATACCAGAAAGATGTTTACCTAGGTTTTATTGACTATGCAAAGGCATTCTCCTGTGTGAATCATAACAAATTAAGGGTAACATTGGGAAGAATGGGAATTCTAGAACGCTTAATTGTGCTCATGAAGAACCTGTACATAGATCAAGAGGCAGTTGTTTGAACAGAACAAGGGGATACTGCGTGATTTAAAGTCAGGAAATGTGTGCTTTGGGGTTTCATCCTTTCACCATACTTACTCAACCTGTATGCTGAGCAAATAATCCAAGAAGCTGGACTATATGAAGAAGAATGGAGCATCAGGATTGGAGAAAGACTCATTAGCAACCTGCGGTATGCACATAACACAATCTTGCTTGCTAAAAGCGAAGCAGACTTGAAGCACTTACCGATGAAGATTGAAAACCACAGCCTTCAGTATGGGTTATACCTCAACATATAGAAAATAAAAATCCTCACAACTGGACCAATAAGCAACATCATGATAAACAGAGAAAATATTGAAATTACCAAGGATTTCATTTTATTTGGATCCACAATCAATACCCACAGACTCAGCAGTCAAGAAATCAAACAGCATACTGCATTGGGCAAATCTGCTGCGAAAGACCTCTTTCAAGTGTTGAAAAGCAAAGATGTCACCTTGAAGACTAAGGTGCACCTGACCCAAGCCATGGTGTTTTCAGTCGCCTCATGTGTGTGCGAAAGCTGGACAATAAGAAGACCAAAGAAGAATTGACGCTTTTGAATTATGGTTTTGGTGAAGAATATTGAATATACTGTGGACTGCCAAAAGAATGAACAAATCTGTCTTGGAAGAGGTACAGCCAGAATACTCCTTAGAGGCAAGGATGGCGAGACTGCATCTCACATACTTTGAACATGTTATCAGGAGGGATCCGTCCCTGGAGAAGGACATCATGCTTGGTAAAGTAGAGGGTCAGTGAAAAAGAGGAAGATGCTCACAAAATGGATTGACACAGTGGCTGCAACAATGTGCTCAAGCATGACAATGATTGTGAGACTGGAGCAGGACTAGGCAGTGTTTCTTTCTGTTGTGCATAGGGTTGGTATATGTCGGAACCAACTCAATGGCACCAAACAACAGCATACTGCTGTATTTCTATGAGTTTCCACAAATATCTCTTTTGTACCAGATTAGCAGTTAATGTTGTTGTTGTTGTTCAGTGCTGTCGAGTCAATTCCAACTCACAGCAATCCTATGTACAACAGAACAAAATACTGCCTGGTCCTGTGCCATCCTCACGATCTTTGCTATATTTGAGCCCACTGCTGCAGCCACTGTGTCAATCCATCTCATTGACAGTTTTCCTCTTTTTCACTGACCCTCTACTTTACCAAGCATGATGTCCTTCTCCAGGGGCTGGTCCCTCCTGATAATATGTCCAAAGTATGTGAGACAAAGTCTTACCACGCTCGCTTCTAAGGAGCATTCTGGCTGTCCTTCTTCCAAGACAGATTTGTTCATTCTTCTGGCAGTCCATGGTAAATTTAATATTCTTCACCAGCATCATAATTCAAACGCATCAATTCTTCTTCAGGCTTCCTTATTCATTTCCCAGCTTTCGCATCCATACGAGGCGATTGAAAATACCATGGCTTTTGTCAGGCACATCTTAGTCCTCAAAGTGACATCTTTGCTTTTTAACACTTAAAAAGGGCTTTAACACTTTCAAAGGGCTCTATTAAATCATGCCACAGCATTATTGGATAGAGAATTATGTAAGCAGAATATCAGGTAGGTGTTGTAATTGTTGTTGGTGATATCTGTTTATGAATTTTGAATTCTTGGTCAAACCATATTAATACTGAATTGTTTTTCTTCTTACAGGATGTTGCCCATAACGGGCCCAGCAAAGGCGTGTCAGCTCAGTGCCTGTTTGACTTGCTGCAGTCCCTGGAGGGAGAGACCACTGACATATTAGACATTTTAGAACTGGTCAAAGCAGAAAAGCCCCTTAAGTCATTAGGTAAAAGCAAAACTTCCTTTGACATTCTTTTTCTTATTACAGTCTCTAAAGAAACGTTAAACTCTATGTTGAGTATTTTGAATTAGATCAAAACATCAAAAATAATGGGACCAGAGGTATAACTCGAGTGAGGGCATTTTTCTATCTCCTGTTTTTCTTCAGTTTCTTGAGGATCCAAGAGAGTAAGGAATTCTCTGCCAGGAAAATGCGATTAAAATGATGCTTAGTAGAGCAGTGCTCTACCACTGCAGTTTTCAGAAAATTGGCTTATCTTGGGCAATTCTAAGGGAATGTCTTTCCAAAATAGTATTTTATTATCACAGAATATGTAGAGCTAAGTATGATTCAATATGATTCACAGTTCTCTCATCTTAGCTTAGACCATCCCAATGCCCTTCAATGTTTTCCACTTGGTAAGATTTTTTTTAAAAACTAACCAAAGAAAAACACTTTTATGTCTCATCCAATTGCAAGTTTATTCAAATGTAGTATACGGAATTTTCAATCCCTTTAAATGAATAAATGCATAATGTTCAAAGTTTAGGAATAAAATTTTAAAAATGGCTACAAAATTTAAAGGAGAAGAAAATATTAGAAGTGATAACAGGTTCTTCTTTATCTCTGGCAGAATCCACTCTGATTTTTTGCCTTGACCCTTTATCCCTTCAGATTTCTGCTATGGGAATGAAGACCTGACATTCTCCATCAGTGAAGCCATTAAGCTCTGTGTCACTGTGGTGGCATACGCTCCTGAATCTTTCAGAAGGTAATGGTGGCCTTTTATTCTGTGGCTTTGAAAATAAGGGAAAGGAAAGAAAGTTGAATAAATGCAAAGGTTATGTTTGGTAATATTAGGCTTAAACATTCTGGCAAGTAAGTTTTAAAAAACTAAATTTAGGAAATGTCATAGGAGAGGTTCTAGAAAATGCAACTTGTATTCTTGCCATAAAAGCATCTAATTTAATTTAGTTCTCTTATCACTTTCCAGAAAATTCGAGGAACTTACAGTATTTTAATTCTTTTTACTCCCCTTTAGCTTTTTTTTTTTTTTGGCCATTGCTGTCATGTATTGTATGACAAACCCATTAGAAATAACCGTTACGTTTATGTAATCAATAATCGATATTTATTTACATTTACCTATATATTTAGCATTTCTACTCTTCTTTACTCTTTTTTTATATTCCCATGCTTTTATATAGGATATTTTTCCTTATACTTAAAGATAGGTATTTTCCTTATACTTTCTTTAATATTTCTTCAGTGAAGATACGCTTGAAATAAATTCTTTTTTTTAATTTGCCCTGACAGTTTTATTTTGCTTAAGGATATTTTCACTTGAATATAGTAGAAGTAGTATATTTGCAAAATTATTTTTAGCAATTTAGCAGCCATTTCCTACTGACTTCCATTGTTTCTATTGAGAAGTCAGCTTCAAGTCTTACTGCCCATTTGAATTAAATGTGCCCGTTTCTCTCTGGCTTGCTTGTGAGATTTTCTCTGTCTTAGATTTTCAGCAGTTTGGTGTACCTAGTTGTGATCTTCTTTGTATTTATGCTTCTTGAGATAAAGAGTGCTTCTTGAGTATAAATCTTGGCAGCTTTCAAGAATTGTAGAAAATTCTTCACCAGTTATCTCTTCAAATATTGCTTCTGTCCTACTTTTTCTTTCCTCTCCTTCTAGTAGCCTGTGTAAACACGTATTTGGCCTTTTCACCATGCCCTACCTGTCTGTTATGTTCTTTCCTTATTTTCCATTATTTTCTCCTCTGTGCTTCTATCTAAATATTTTCTATTGATCATTCTGTCAGTTCACAGTCCTCTCTTCCTCTGTGTCTAATTTACTGTTAATTTTCTCCCTTGAGTCCTTGATTTTAAATATTTTACTTTTGAATTCTAAAATTTCCATTTGATTCATTTATAGATTTCAGAGTTTTGTCAGTTGTTTTACTCAACACTTTAATCATAGTTATTTTAAAGTCTGTGTCTGATAACTTCAGTATCAGAACACTTGTAGTTCTGTTTCTTTGCTCCCTTCCTTGAGTTTTGATCATGTGCTTCTCACATGACTGGTAATTGTTTAATATGGAACATTATATTAAAAAAAAATAAAGATAATTTGAGGGTCTGGCTGATGTCATCTTGCTCCAGGAAGTTATTACAATCTGACAGACAGAAGAAAGGCAGATCATCTGAATTCAGTCTGGGATATGTTTGATTTCAAATTGGGTTTCAGTCTTTGTAAGAGCTGTTCTATTTCTTTTACACTCCTAGGATGTAGTTCTAGGATGTAACTCCTCCTTAGAGGGCTTTGAACTCCAAGATATATTTACTCAGCTCCATGAGACTGCTGAAAATTCTGCTTGGCTGACACTTTTGCTTGGTTTGTCCTTAACCTCTTGGCACCACACAGTTGTTAAATTAGCAAGGGTCTAGAAGAGAAAAGTGCTGCATAATATCTGGTCCAACTGAATAAGCTTCCCTTTTCTCCAGAATCCTGGTATCCCTAAAACATACCTGGATGCCTTGTTATCTGATACTTTTTTGTCCAACTTTTCTAGTAAGAAAATTAATCTGCAACAGCTACTCTATTGTTACATAAAGCATAACTGACTTCTTTCCTATTTTTTAAGATGACAAAGAGGTAGTAGGATGCAAAGGAGTATCATAGCTCTGTCCCCATGGCGCCAAATTCTGAAAAGTGCCTTTTCCTGCCTGTAGAGCACTTATCCCAGGCAAATTATATTACCAAAAGCCAGTACTCAGTATTTATAAAGACCTTAGCAGAAATGCACTGGTATCTATAGGAACTGATCAAAGAAAATCTTGGTTTCAGATTCTCCAGTATTATCAGCTTGTCAGGGTCTGTTTCCTTGAATCCACAAACTTAAACTCAATTGGGAAAAATTTCCCAACGAAAGGTTTATGTTGGTGTTACGCATTTACAATTTCGGAGGGAAAAAGCCACCCTTGCATAATAACCACTTAATTTACATCTCCCCTTTCAGCTGATGTGTCTGACACCTCAAGACTAAATTGGGTGTGGGCTGTATCCAGTGTGTAGTGTTTGCTCACGCTAGTAAGCAGGCATTTTCAGACCTGCATCACAAGGGCTATTTGCACAGACTCTTGGCAGTAAATTGCTTACACTTTAGGAACCCAACCTGCCTCCCAGGGAAGAGTTTACCTTGTCTCATTTTTTTTCAGCTGGAAAATCACTCTCAACAAATTCCTGAATGGAAGCTTTGTTGATGATTCTGAGGCCTGTGTCTGTGGATGGACTGTGTAACTTCACCTACTATCGTTCTCCTATTCTTTCACTACTTGTATGCATGGCTAAGTCCTTCAACGAGAGCTCATGCTTCCTAATGGCAGGATTATTAGCAGGTGCTCAATTAATTGATTGATTGCTGTTGGTCAACATTTCCAGCAGCTTTACCTCCACTTGACTTGGGTGTGACAGAAAGGGTGCTCAGAAGTCATCATCTTTCTAGAGATTTTCGTTTTCCAAGCACAATCAACAGAAGTAGAATGTAAAATGTAACGTGGCTTTCTCCCTTTCTGTTGTTTAAAGTCTTCAGATGCTGATGGTCTTAGAAGCTTTAGTCCCATGTTATCTACAAAAACTGAAGAGGCAGACATCACAAGTGGAGACAGTACCTGCAGCCCGAGAGGAAATTGCTGCCACAGCTGCTCTTGCAACGTCCCTACAGGCCCTTTTATATAGTGTAGAGGTCCTCACCAGGTAATTCCATGGGCAGAAACAGCCCCAGCCTTAAACCATGTGTATCCACTTAAAAGATGAAGGGAAATTGTGGTGTCTAAAAATCTCTAAAACCCAGTCTTTATTTACAGATAACTACCCCAACTCAACCCTTTATGACTTAAAACTACAAATATTCTCTGAGTTGTTTGGATCAATAGTGCTCAGTATGCTGAATGATAGTAATAACAGTAATATTTTTTCTACCATGATTGGTAAACACACATTGCAGACATCTTGTTGAGCTTCTCTGTAGGTCTTAACCCAGTGGTAAACAAATTTTTGTAAAAGGGCAAATTTAGTTAATATGAAAATGCGATCCACATTTTATTAGCTATGATATTATTTTATGAGACATGAAATGTCTGTAATTTCAGCTAAGCATTCTTTTATTCTTTCACTGTTTATAAAGTTATTTTTTTAATATAATTTCAGAAACTTATATAACAAGCTGCAGCATTTTATTTCAATGCTAGAATTAACAGATTCTCTGTGAGAAGAGACTAAGTAGTGCTGAGGGATAGGGTTGAGGCATTTCCTCGTCTAAGAGGGAATTTCCCAGCGCTATGATGATGGCTTCGTGAAGGTCCCAGGAGGAGGGACATCCTAAGGGGCAATGTAGCGCTTATATCCTTTCTTCTATACCTGTCACTTCACCGGCCCTTTCCTGCAACTAGAGAAAAGTAGTCAATTTTCCCCCAAGTGATACTTTAATTATTTCTCCTCATAGTATGCAATGTTAGTGCTTTCCTCCTTTCTATTCCCTTTTATAAGGGTAAGTCAATTACCTTACCCAAACTGACTTATCCTGAATTCCATGAAGAGTTATGCATAGAGCTCTGGCATTTAGAATTTCGTGGCTTTAAAACTCGTAGTTAAACAACCTCATCCTGAGGCAGTTAAAATATCCCAGTGTATTTCATATTCTTTGGGTAGAGTAGAAGACAAGCCTCATTGGTTGGTGGTGATTATTCACAATTCATTATTGTTACAAAAAGAAAGTAAAAAATAATCCCCTTTCACTGTCGCACTCCTATTTTCTTTTTATCACGAAAACAGTAATTGAAACAATTCTGTATGTGGTAATAGTGTCCCTAGTCGGTGCAAACAGTTAAGTTCTCAGCTACTAACTGAAAGGTTCGTGGTTCGAATCCACCCAGAGGTGCCTCAGAAGAAAGGCCTGGTTATCTGCTTCCAGAAGATCAGAGCCATGAAAACCCTGTGAGCATTTCTCCTCTGCACATATGGGGCTGCCATGAGTCGTAATTGACTCAATGGCAACTGATTTGGTTTGGTTTTATAGGTAGTAACACATAAATAGGTATATTACAAGTATATTAGTTTTCTATTATTAAGTAACAAATTACCACAAATTTAGAGGCTTAAAACAAAACCCATTTATTATCTCACAGTTCTGTAGGCCAGAAGTCCCGGCAAGCTTGACTGGGTTCTCTGCTCAGGGTCTCTTTTAAGGCTGAAATGAAGGTGTTGGCCAGGCTGGGCTCTTACCTGAAGGTTCTGAGGA
The DNA here is from genome assembly GCA_030035585.1 of Dugong dugon. Taxonomy (NCBI): domain Eukaryota; kingdom Metazoa; phylum Chordata; class Mammalia; order Sirenia; family Dugongidae; genus Dugong; species Dugong dugon. The sequence goes on from CM057461.1 coordinate 172,404,607, forward strand.
ATAATCCACTTCCAGGCTTATTCAGGTTTTTAGCTGATTCCAGTTCCTTGCCATGTAGGTATGAGGTCCCATTTCCGTGCTGGCTGTAAGCTGGTAGCCACTCTCTGCTTTTAAAAACCACCTGCATTTCTTCTCACATGCTCTATCTTCCAACCAGCAGTGACACTTCAAACCCTTCTTATTCTTTAAATCTCTCTGCTCCCAGCCAGAGAAAACTCTCTGCTTTTAAAGGGGTGGTATGATTAGACCATTATCTACCAAGATAATCTCCCTTTTGCCATATAATGTAACATAATCACTGGAATAACAACAATGGGTTAAGGGCTTGGAGGCTATCTTAAAATTTTGCTTTCTCCAATAAGGAGCACAGGAAGAAAAGAGCTGGTAGGACAGGCGAAATGTTACTTTCTAGTTACATTCTGTATACAGAAAATGAGCAACATAGAAGCAAGTTTTAAAAAGTTCATAAAAGCAATTGCTTTGAAAAACTACATTATCCCTTCCATGCCTTGGATGCTGATAGAGGGCAAAGTTTACCTAATATTTAAAGTAAATCTTGCAGATATTCAATAAGATGATATGAATCTATTATTAAGTATCTAAATTACTGACTCGTAGTAGATACTAATTTGTTCATTTCCTTGGGTAGCTTTAGATATAATTTTGACTAGGAGGATTTGATACCTATTCAGGAAAATAGACTGGTTGGTTTTGATGTAGGTGATCAAAGTTGTAAGTACTCCCTTCCCTTTTACATATTGCCTACGGTAGTTAACTGCCTGGTCCTGTAGAATTGAAGAGTGAGCTCTTCACTTTCACTTAATCAGTATAAACTTAGAAGTCTGATTTCATAAATGTCTTATTTAGAGAGTCATAGTTTCTTACTCAGAACCAAGACGTGGAAGAATTTAAATCACACCGAGCTTATAGACCTTTAGGAATCAACGTTCTCTTTAAAGTGTCTCTCAGAACAAAGACAGACAAAGAGTATGAGAGAAAAGCTAGAAGCCTGTCTTTTTAAGACCCTAAAACTTAAAACTTCTGTGAGCTTCAGTAACTTGAGGATTTCATAAATGTTTTTCCACTGCTGCTGTTACGGTGGTTGTTGTCATTACAGGCCCATGACAGCCCCACAGATGAGCAGGTGTGACCAAGGTCATAAAGGAACCACCACAGCCAACCATACCATGTCGTCTGGGGTGAACACCAGGTAATTCACTGTGACTTACTCTTCTATGGCCTTTCAGTTTCTTACAACCTGAATTTCAGCTGTTGGGAATGAGAGGACTCTTAAACCCAGTCAATACTGAGTTTGAAAATCCCCAAAGAAACGGAAAGAAGGGAGGAGTCTACTGTTACAAGAAAATACCACGGCACCTTTTGAAATTGTCAAAGAGAAATCCAAACCAACTTTATAAATTGGCCTTTGTGTTGGTTTGTCTGCTGGAGCACACTAGATGTTCTCTGCCCCCTGGGTGGTCTATGTTTCAGTTGTCTCCAAGGAGAAAGCAACTGAAATAATAATAATCAGGTAGCGGTTTCTTATTCCCAAGGCAGTTATGTAGAGTCAGCTTTCCTTTATCTGGACAGATTTGCTACAGACATTTTATCCAGAATTTGACTTACATCTGTGCTTGTTGATTTAATCTTGTTCCCTTGTTTTGGTGTAACTCAGACGCTGACTATACTAGCTAATTTTTACCTGCTTCATTTGATTGTAGTAACCTTTAAATACCCCCAACACACAAGAGTTTAATTAGCTTTCTCCTCCACAGAAAGTTTACTGTAAAGAAACCTAAAATCATCTTAAGAGAAAGTGCTCTTTTCCCCATTATGAAGTAGTTAGCAGGGAGGGCCATAAGGAAAAACTAAATAATTTTCCCCTGTCTCTAAAGCAGATTTTTAAATGTGTATCATGATTTATGTAAAGTTAATACTCTGCTCATCATATATACTCTACTCATATTAAAAATAAAACAAAAACAAATTCCAAACCCAACTAACAATTGCCTAGTGTGTTGGTTAATTTATACCTGTTACCTATATTAAGGGAACATTTTCTTAGAGTTTAAGTGATATTTAGGGGCTCCTCTAGGCACACTGGGCTACACGCAACCACTCAACAAATGGTGCTGGAGAAAAAGGACTTCTCAAGTCCTATTATCAACCAATCATAAAGCCTCGAGTGTTTTCAAGTCTGAAAAAAAGGCAGCCATGTTTCTTCCTCTGCTCACCTAAAACAGAGCACGCGGTGTTAAAACTGTAACCTAGATTCACTTTACTTTCAAAGTTTTCAAAAATTTCCCTCTTTCTGGCCATATTCCATGAGTTTATATTTATTTTTGTATTTGTCTTTATACAAATGGTAAGGCAATGAAACAGCTTTCATAGGTAGACAAATGAAAGATTTTATATTTTAGGATTAATGTGTATATATTCATGACTGTATCAAAATGTATAGCTGATTCAAAGGATTTTTCACAAAATATCTATAAGAAGCCCCACCAAAGGGAATCTATTCTTGCTCTGATAGTTATACAGAATGTTTTTCTGACTCCCAGGTACCAGGAACAAGGAGCCAAACTGCACTTTATCAGGTACAGAAGGACTTGGCTTATTTCATACCAATTCTGACATCTCACAATGATTGCCTTTCTAATTTTTTTTTCTAAGCAGTAACTCCCCATTCCCCTTCCCCCAGTCCCTGATAACCACAATCATTCTTTTGAGCTGGTTTATGGTTCTGTCAGATTTCATCTAATTGTCACATGGAATACTATTGCTGAGTAAACCCTCAGAAAGTGGCTAATGTAAAGACATTATGATCTGGTATGACAATCTCTTGTAGGCTGATAAACTTTATTCTTGGAGATGGGGTCCTCCTAGGCCCTTCCCTATCGATTCATTAACTCATTAGGACTCGTATTTTTGTTCATTGTGATACCCTCCTCTCACAGTTGCCATACACATACTTTATCAGACCCCCAGTTAACCTTGTATAATTTCCCAGGGAAAACCTTCATTTACTGGAGGAAGGGCAAGGTCTTCCCAGAGAAGAACTGGATGAAAGAATTGCTCGGGAGGAATTCAGAAGACCCCGAGAGTCCCTGCTGAATATTTGCACTGAATTCTATAAGCACTGTGGGCCAAGGCTGAAGATCTTGCAAAACCTGGCTGGGGAGCCGCGGGTCACTGCCCTGGAGCTGCTGGATGTGAAGTCCCACATGAGGTACCATCCTCACTGTCGCTGCTACTGAATGTGGACACAGCTTGGGCCATGTTGAGTGTGTAGGGGTCCCTGGAATTAAAAACCTAGGATACTTAGAATGATGTATTTCCTGTGGCTTGGGATGCATCTATTACAGGACCGTCTGGGAAAGTGTACATTAAGTCCATCGAAGAGAAAAGGATGTCAGGGTGGACAGGGAGAAAACGTTTTCAGGATAGAAAAGCACAGTCCATATAGTTGCCCCTCAATAAAAGAAAGTGAGAGGGAAATGTCAGTACCTGAATTCTTAGAAAACTAGCCTTCTTCCAAGTACTGTTTACTACCTAGATTCTAATTTTTCTCATGAATCCAATGTTTTCTCTCCATTATTGTCCATGAAGAATGCACTACAACTTTCCGCTTGAAGACACAGTCTGCTCCTGGACTACATAAGGGCTCAGTAGTGAGCCCTGCAAGGAAGTGAGCAATTTCAGCTCTTAGCCTCACCTTGCTTGGACCTGAGATCCCGTATACTCACTGTGCATGACAGCTTTCCAAAGTTTAAGAAAGGTGTCCTGGCAAAAATCCTGAACTGAAAGAGGCCAGTCACAATTATTTTTTAAATATTTACTGCTGGCATGCCATGCGAGGCCCCAGAACTGCTTCCTGTGGAGTTGCCATCTCATTTGTTACTCAAATGATAAAGGCTGTGTTTGTGTTTCCAGATTCTTTAAAAGAACATGATTCCAGAGACTCTTCCATTCAGATTTGTAACAGTTTAATTCCCTGAAAGGAAAATTTTATGAGTAATAAAATATTCACTTGGAAATTTTACCATGTTTATAAAATTAAAGGTTGAGTTCTGCTCTAGCCATTAAGTAATAACATTGCAATTTGGCATATCATGTCAATTTCCTGATTATTGATTTTTTTTCCTTAAAATCATCCTTTGAAAAAAATTAGACAGTATGTTATCCTCTAGGCTAATTTCACATTCTCTGATTATGTGGATACACACCCAGCAATGCCCTGGAAAACTCCAGAGCTTACCATGTGTTCACACTCCAGAGTGTGCAGTATGGAAACGAACTTATTTCCCACTGAGAACTTCGGCCCCTAACCAGGAGACTTCAGGGAAATGGGAGGAAAGTTTGGAGTATTAAGGTCCTGTTGCCATAGCAACCCAGTGTCTATTCAGTTCTTGCTTTTCCTTCTCTATTCATCATCTCTCACCAGCCTAACTAATTTTGTGAATGGAGAAGCATCGCGTTCCCAGAGTCAGAATACCACCACCCACTGTCATCTAGTGGGAGAAAGGGAAAAAGATTCCTAACAGATGGGTTCCAAAGAAAGCACCAGCATGAGCAAAATCTCTTATTGGTTAGTAAATGTCCTAGAACTTGACTATCTGTATCCAAACTCCTACTCCGTAGGGAAGGATCCCTGGTGGCGCAGTGGTTAAAGCCCTCTGCTGCTAACCGAAAGATCAGTGGTTTGAACCCACCAGCCACTCCACAGGAGAAAGATATGGTAGTTTGCTTCCCTAAAGATTACAGCCTCGGAAACCCTATGGGACACATCTACCCTGTCCTATAGGGTCGCTAATAGTCAGAATCCACGGGACTGCACTGGTACTCCTTAGAGGATAGTGTAAGTGAGAGGCCTGTAGTGCCCTCTAGAGGCCAAGCCTTATTAAATGTTAAACGAGCTATAATTTTAAGTGATTATAGCTGGCATACATCTAGGGCACAGCAGACACTAATGCTAATGAGAACAATCCAAACACAAGTACGGTGTTAGATCCTGAAGATGTAAACAATAACAAAATAAAATCCTGGCCCTCAGGAGGTTCATGGTCTAATGCAGGAGGCAGACATAAGAAAATAACTATAATGCAATATTGCAAGTACTATAATCAGATGTATGTATTTATATATTTATCATTCTACATTTGAGGCAACTCAGAAAAATTATATGATACAAAGGGATAAAATATACAAATAATAGAGTCAGAACAATGTGGCAAATGAGCAGGTAAACAATGCTTGTGATAAGATTAGCACAGGAGATTGATATGATTCGATCATACTAGACACTATACATGGATTATTGACAGTGAGCTCCTAAGTTATAAATGTAATGAGGGGGAAATGATCAATTACAAAATAATAGTGTCAGTAAAATAAAAACAACTAGTTTATTAGTGAAATATTGCTTTCTTTAAAATATGAAGCAAGCAATGTCTCCTCGTTGGTGTTTGTTAAGAGGAAAGAGTGATTGATGTGATGAATAACATCCTCAAAAACACTGCCATAGTAGATACATGTGCCAGTGTCATATGGCTGGATGCCTTTATTATAGGAAGCTGACATAACGTCATAATATAATTCAGCAGAAGCACCTATCTGGAGCTAGGATAATGTCATTCAAGAGCACAGTTATTTCTAGGCCTGAATCTGTAGGAGAGTGGGCAAAATTTTTGCTGTCCAATGAATATTTAGAGTATATGCCTCTAATATGGTTTCTTACACAAGTTTTTGATAAAGACAGGCAGGCCTGCCATGTTCTCTGGCCTGAGATATTCTGTGTTGATGAGTAGGGGCAGATCCATATGCTTTGACCCTCCACCTAGCAAAGGTTATAAATATCCCTCATAAATTAAGTGGACACTTGGATATATGTAGAAGTCAGAACTAAATGTATAAATTTAGGAATTCTGGTCATATAGGTAGTATTTAAAGTTTTAAGAATGGATAATATCATCCAAGGAGAGAGGGCTTATAAATAAATGGAATAATATAAAAGATATATTTGCAAGAGGAATTTGATCCAAGCCAAAGAACCAAAAAGCAGGGTTGAGGCAATCTGTACTCCTGCCTTTGCAGAATGTATGGTTGACTGCCATGCTCTCGGGGAACATATTCTTCCTTAGATAGAGTCTCTACCCTAAAGATATGTATTGCCTCATTTGCCCAACTCACAGTTGCCAAAGCAGAATAGTAGAATCTGCAGATTTCTCCTCCTCCTCTCTCTCTCTCTCTCTCTCTCTCAGTGGGAAAACCTTTGTGTTCTCATTGGGAAAGAACCATAGAAATGTTTATTTACCAAGAGATTATTCATGTGATGGACCAATAAAGACTGTATTGAAAGGAAAATTGTGATTTATGCTCAGAGCAAATTCATTTTGTAACATGAACAGGAGTAGATAAATGCAGGTAGTAATCCATAAAATGACTCTTAAATTCAGCTCTAAGTATTGTTTTCAAGCTTAAAATAGATCATTTCTCAAGCATTCCTCAATGTTATCTATAAAATAGTTTTAATAAAAGAAAAGAAATATGTGCACATAGATATATTTTTGTCTGCCATACAAGCAACCAGAAGTGTAAAGAATTATATTTGTATTTCATATTTATGGGAAAGATATACAAAATAATGCACTAGCTGGTTAAAATGATTTCTTTAAAGCATGCACAGTTTCCAGAAGCATGATGTAAATTTTCAGTCTGGAGAGAAGGCAGCAGTAGGGGTGAAGAGATAGTAACTATTTCTTGATAGTGAAGGGTTGCCAACAAGGAGATGGATTTATGCTTCCAAAATTAGGCCCAGTAGGAAGAAATTAGGGTGAAGTTAAGGACTTAATATGAGGAGAGCTTTTCACAGTGTGGACTTCCAAAGATGGAGTGAGCTGCCTTGAGTGGTAGTGAATTTTTCATCCATGGAACCAGTCAGATGAGGCAGTTGTAGAGAAAACTAATCAGAGAGGCAACGGGTTGGCTGTGGTTTCTAAAATGGAGTGCCTGTCAAAATCACCTGGGGATCTCTTCAACTATAGATCTTTTCAAGCATTCATCCTGCCTCTCTGGTCTCTTAGAGTAATCAAATGGAAGTTGCTCTTTATTAAAGTGCTACAGTTAATACGTGAGAAAAGGAATGATACAAGATTATCCTTGTACTACTCCCAGTGAAGTAATGGACCTACACAATGATCACCGGTAGTAACTAACATCATAAAAGGAGGGACAACTAGGAATTGTGTGCATCCTGGTGGAAGTACATACTCCTGCCATGAAGTATTCTTGCCTAACACCAAACCTGAATCTGTTCTAGTCTCTAGACTAACCACCAACTGAATTAAATCTGGGGGCAGTGGGACATGTAAAATGACACCATGGAGAGGCAATCAGCGAAATCCAGACTGTGGGAAGTGCTACAGACAAACAGCTAACTTCGTAAACAAATAAATTATAAGAAAGGAAAAAACAGCATAAGAGGGGAGGACCTATAAATTAAAAGAGATTTAAGAGATTATTCACAATAGCTAAAAGGTGGAAACAATGCACGTGTCCATCAACAGATAAATGGATAAACAAAATATGGTATATAAATGGAATATTGTTCAGCTGAAGTCCACCTTTCAGCCAAAGATTAGACAGGCCTTATAAAACAAACAATAACACATGTGAGGAATGTACTTCTTAGTTCAGTCCAGTATATGAGACCAAGTGGGCAAGACTTGCCCGAAAGCAAAGATGAGAAGGCAGGAAGGGACAGGAAAACGGGATGAATGGACACAGGGAACTTGGAGTATAAAGGAAAAAGGGGATAGTGCTGACACATTGTGGGAATTGCACCCAATGTCACAAAACAATTTGTGCATAAATTTATGAATGAGACACTAATTTGCACTGTAAACTTTCACCTAAAGCACAATAAAATTTAAAAAAATTATGAGAGAATGTGATCGATATGTTTACAATGACAAAATAAAAACTAGTTGCTGAGGCTGCTTATGTACAACAAATCACCTCATGGGATTTGGTTCCTTGGTTTGGAGGTTTAGGGTGATAGCTTCATGGGACATCCCAGTTAATTGGCCTAATAATGTGTTTAGTGCTTCTAGTCTACCTTCAGTTCATTGTGTAGTGCCTGGGGTCTTGAAAGCTTGCAAGTGACCATCCAAGGCACAATTGATCTCTATTCGCCTGGAACAACAGAGAAAGAAAGTCAGGAGTGGAAGGAGAAAATAGAATATGTGGTTAATTGCCTCCAGGAACAACTGCCTCCTTTGCTATGAGACCAGAAGAACTGAATGGTGCCCAACTACCGTTACTGAACATTTTGATCAAAGATTCTATAGAAGAATACTGATCAAAAGGGGAAAAATGCAAAATAGAATTTCAAATTCTCATGGAATCCAGCCTTTCTGGAGCCAGGGAGGCTAGATGAACTCCTGAAACTACTGCCCTAAGATAATCCTAAAACCTTCAACCAAAAATATCCCCTGAAGTCTTCTTAAAATCAAACAATAGTTTAGCTTAACTAAAGAATGTCTGCCTTGAGCATTACGCTTTTTTAAGATCTATCTATAAGGTGCACCTGACCTAAGCCATGGTATTTTCAATTGCCTCATGTGCATGTGAAAGCTGGACAATGAATAAGGAAGACCAAAGAATTGATGCCTTTAAATTAAGGTGCTCGTGAAGAGTATTGACTATACATACCATGGACTGCCAGAAGAACCAACAAATCTGTCTTGGAAGAAGTACAGCCAGAATGCTCCTTAGAAGCAAGGGTGGTGAGACTTTGTCTCATGTACTCTGGACGTGTTATCAGGAGGGACCAGTCCCTGGAGAAGGACATCATGCTTGGTAAAGTAGAAAGTCAGCAGAAAAGAAGAAGACCCTCAACAAGATGATTGACACAGTGGCTGCAGCAATGGGCTCAAACATAGCAATGATTGTGAGGATGGCACAGGACTACGCAGTGTTTCATTCTGTTATACATAGGGTTGCTATAAGTCAGAACCGACTCGACGGCACCTAACCACAACAACATAGGGGATCAAATGGACAATAGCAACTTGAAATATTAGATAGACAAGTCAGGGGGCAGTGAGTTTATGCTAATAGGTGAGGAACAACTCAGAAAAGGAGGGTGAGAATGGTTGCTCAACTTGAAGAATGTAATCGATGTAACTGAATTGTACATGTAGAAACCTGAATTGGTGCATGTTTTTGCTGTTTATATTCTCAACAAACAAAAATAAAATAATTTTTTTAAATTATGAGATGACGTGGGAATTTTGAAAACTGTCAGGGTATCTGACTATTAAAAATAGAATTGTCCTTAATTTGTTAGATGTTATAATGATGTTGTGGTCAATTTTTTTAAGAGTGCTTATTTTTAGAGACACATACTGAAATATGTATGGATAAAATGATATGATGCTTGAGATTTACTTCAATACAGTCCAGGCTAGGGGGTAGGAGGAGTAATTGGGGGTATAGATGCAACAAGATTGGCCATGAGTTGATAATTTTGAAGCTGGGTGATGGGTACACAGGGGGCTCATCTCTACTTTTGCATAGATTTGAAGTTTTCCAAAGTAAAAGTTAAAAAATACAGTTTTCTAGGCCTATTACTTGGAGATTCATATTTGGGTGGAGCCTGGGAAACTTTATTTTTTAGTTTTATTTTTAAGCTAGATTTTTAAAGTAATTCCCAACAGTCAGTCAGAGGCCCCACATGTGGAACACCACAAGTTCACTTTCAACACTGAAATTCCATGACTCTAAGAAGTTTATCTTTAGGGCTTTTATAAGGCAGACTTCCTTCAAAAAATAGAAAAGCCAATTTCTAAGATCCCTTTATCTTATACCTCTGCCCTTCTTTGTTATAAAAGAAAACCTGAAAACCCTCAGCATATGGATGCTTCTTCCTGACATGCCATCACACGTGCACTCCTAGGGATCCTTAGACCTATCAATTTCCACTTCCATAGGATCCTTTAGATGCCTGGCTAAACATATACTGACTGATTCAAGCCATGGATTCAAATAATAGGTGATAGTAGCTCAATATGTTACCCATTTTAAAGAAATTTGTTTTCAAAGGAATTTCTAAGACCTTAACAAAGAATATGTACATTTCAGCACTGTGATAAGTCTGTAGTATGTTTTTTTTAGAATATAAGGCTTTTTTGGGGAAAAAAAATCTAAGAAGTCATATAGCATAACAAAAACCCATTACTGTCGATCCCGACTCATAGCACAGATGAATGATAATCCCATAAGTGGGTCCAACTGCCTCTTAATATCATCTCCTATACATCCTGCATCTATTCAGTGGTATTTGACAGCGAGTCATTTTATAGTTTTAAAATGCTTTCTGATTCATCCCAAATATGATTAAATTTGCTTTATGACTATGTGTTTTATTGCATTGATATTATTTGGAAATTGGTGATCTGTGTCTAGCTTTGAAGATCACTTAGGTAACCAACTCTTACATTTACCAGAAAATTCATTTGCCCAATCAGTCTTGTGGCCAATTCCCTTCAGAAAATCTCACACTTAGGACACAGAGCATGGACCTGGATCTGGGGACTGGGAGCCTGGGCTAGCCATGAAGGAGGTACTGCTTTCCTTCTGGCAGTGCCTGTGGGGAACTGAGCTGGGAAATCTGAGAAACAGAGACAACCAAAACCAAAGCCTTCCAGACATTCAAACTGGGTCAATTATATGAAGACTCTTAGCTGAGCAGGAGGAGCCACATGTAAGACAACTGAAGAGAAGGAGGCTTTGAAGGAAAGATTTGGAAATAGTGTTTGAAGGACTCCCTGAGCTGCAATAACAACCAGTATCACTTTTTGTAGGGTACCTTTGACCTTGACTGTGGGCACTGAGGGAGCTATGAAGCCACGATGCTTACTTGGACATTTGGATTAGTGATTTTATTGTACATTAAAGTTTAGTTTCTCTTTTATATGCATATATGTGTATATATGTATCTTTTATGTATATATGTACATGTCCAGAAGTGACACTCTCTAGATCTATTTGGCCTATCCTTAATCCCTCTGGATTTTAGTTTCCTCATAAAATGCTCTCTCACATTTATCCTCTGGAACGTTCTATGATTCTCTGTTAATATGCATGTGCAGGTATCAGAGTATCGGTATACACGAGAAGAGGTGAAGGATGGAGGGTGTTGAGAAGGATGTTCTTAGTTTAGGGAGTTGATGGAAGAAGGGTGACTAGCATGATGATGTATGGGAAACTCACACTGTGGCGTTCCAAGCTACTGCTTACGAAAAAAAAACAAAACAATCATTTTAGGTTGGCAGAAATTGCGCACTCCCTTCTGAAGCTGGCACCCTACGACACCCAGACGATGGAGAGCCGTGGGCTCCGTCGCTACATCATGGAGATGCTACCCATTACCGACTGGACAGCAGAGGCAGTGAGGCCAGCACTTATCCTCATTTTAAAGAGATTGGATAGAATGTTCAACAAAATTCATAAGATGCCTACTTTGAGGTGAGGAAGCCTCCTGCTCAGCTGTTGATATTGCAAGCCTCAAAGTTCGGGTTTGTCAGTTTTTTAAAATGTTGGATCAATCTGGTGTTGAATGAATGATTTGAAAGTTTTCCATTGGTACATGCACATAGCTAATAAGGTGTATGAATGCATAAGTGCCAGGTTCTACATTTTGAGGAAATAACATTTTCTTTAAAAATACATGCGTTCATCTTGAAAAATCTATTCATTTCTCAGCTGTCATGTTCCTCATGTGAAGTGCAGAAGAGATTCAATGAGTCCCCTTCAATTCTTTTTGAAGAAAGGCAGGATATGCCTTATGTATAAAACAATTAAAGAGAGAGAAAAATGCATTTGGTGTTCAGAAAATAGTGTACTTAACACAGTATTTTAGGTACCAGTTTAGAGAAGTGGCCAAGCTTTATGATAATAAGCTAAGCAGAGGTGAAAAAGGTCCCAGGATTGATAACTAATACCTACTTTTCGTCTTTATTTCAGGGTGGTAGTAAATGAACACTATTACCACTGGATCTCTATTCAGTGGCCCGAGAAATATCTGTTGGTAGGCTTCTATGGACAGATATCTCTGAACCAGTCTACCTGGAGATCTGACCCCAATTTGGAAACATATAGCCAAAGTGAGCAGATAAATTGATAAATGCTGGTAATCCCATTAACTCGGAAATTCCAAGTTTTGATTAGTGAGAATATTTTCTGTTCTTTTAAACTAAAACTAAAATTAATTCTTTCCCAAGAATTTGTAGCACTTGCTGCTCGATTTGTCAAAACTTTTTCAGGTTTTAGCCTGTGCTCTTCTTCATTTATGGAGCCATCAGGAGTCATTGAATTTATTAAAAAAACATGAAAGATTTCATTCTGATGATGGTTTGTTCTTATATTCTTTTATACTATTGTTCCTAATGCCTGTACATTATTCCATGGTTATTTATTTCAGTGGCATGGAAATGCCTTTTCCTAAGACATTTCTATTTTCTTTAGTAATCCCAGTAGAATATTTGTGTCATTGGGAAATGCCCAAAGACTTGTAGGAATGAATTGGTTCACAAGGATGTGTCAAAACCAGTTCTTTTCCTTAAATAACTTTATGTCTAAAGGTATTAAGCATCTCCATAGGCTGACCCATCTGTCATATAATTAAGCCCATTATAAAGAACATCATCAGATATCAGGATTAAATGCATAAACTTGATCAGTTGTAGATAATTTTCTTGGGATGCATGCTGTAAATTTGGAGTTGGCCTGGATTTAATGTGTCCAGGTGATCTCAATTCACCAAGAGAAATGCTGACCAAGCCTGACCTGTAGATTATTACTTGGGTGCCTTGGGCACCAGGGATGTCAATATATCCTCATTTATGACTATGTTTCCATTTCATCACTGCAGATATTTCATTTTGTAGGAAATATAAACTTTGAAACTGTTTCCAGGACAATATATGGAAACATTGTTGATATCATCAAAGCCGAACCTGTTTATTTCAGGAAAGAAACCTTCAGTACTGGGATAATTACAAACTGGATTAACTTTTATTTCTGAAAATCCCATATTTACCTAATTGGGTTACGTATATCAACATCTATACTAACATAGAAAATAGCCAAAAAATATCATTTCTTAGAAGTCAAGAAAGAACGCCTTTTAAATAGACTATTTTCTTCTGATCATTTCGGCAGGAGTTAAGCCGTAAATCTAATTAGTAGTAGTCTGGTATAAAAGCTGATGGGATCCAGTGTAGTCTGATACATAGATTTCAGAAATGCAGCCCATGTTCAGATCAGTTCTACTGTGAATAATTACCCCTGTGGTGGGTTTTCTAAAATGGCAGTCTTAGGACTCTGTCTCAGAGCTAAAACCAGGGAACTTAAAATGCAACCCATTCATCATCTCTGTTTTTTTCTTCAATAGATTTTGTCTCATTAGTCGAGTGGGGCAAGAGTGCCTCTGCTACGTTTTCAGTATCTTCTTCCCCTCCCAGTGTGCTCTGTACTTTTGGAACAGCATGGGTAAACTTCATCCCGTGTGAAGTACTTTGTTGTCTCAGACACCCATCCTGTCTTAGATGGCATCAGAATCACTGTCTCATTCACTTGTTTCAGACAGTCTCCAGAAGGAAGTCAAGCCGCTAACGGCTCCTATATTGTATTCCAGGCGACAGGTTGAGTGGGAGCCTGCCAGCAATTTGATTGAAGGGGTTTGTTTGACACTTCAGAGGCAGCCAATCATATCCTTCCTGCCTCACCTTAGGTCACTGATCAATGTCTGTGTCAATCTGGTGAGTAGCCAAGAGGCAATCTTATAAAACTTTGCAAAACTTAACTCTGCTATTGACTTCTCTGGACTGAAGATTTACAGGTCAACTACTTTGTGCCCCTACCTACCCGTGAAAACAGATGGCTCAGGTGATACTGAAAATAGTGAGGTACATTTCAAGGTGGTGCGTGGGGAGATACAGGGGCCCCTCCCTACACAGATGGGATTTTGGTGTACTGCTTCCCATGCACTACTTTGACAATTCACCTCTTCAGATTGCGCTGAGAGTTGAGGGCTGCCAGTTGGAGAGTGGGGTGGTGGAGACTGCACAATTGGCTAGAAGGTGAGGTAGCCTGGTGGGTGGAGGAGGGTAGTTAAAATGCAAAGTGTTTTTTTTTTTTTTTAGTGCAAAATGAAACCATGAGTTGGCCAGTCTAGGATTTAAGTAAAGGAAAAAAAAAAAAATTTACCATTTAAGTAATATCTAGAGTCTGGTCCTGACAAGGTTTTGTACAATGTATGGAAACAATGTTAGAACATTTCATTGAGTAGGATCTGCTGCTTAACTAGTTGAGCAATAAATCTGTAGTTGTAATGCCGAGTGCAAATAGAGCTTGTTGCCATCATCATTGTTGTATTTGCTCCATCAAAGAATGGTAACTGCATTTCTTTGAATCCACAGGTAAGTATGTCCAAGCTCCTGATTAGAATAGTTTTCTGGATCATCTCTCATTATTTACACAGTTAGTTATAAATAACATTCTACAAAACCTTGGCTGAATCCAGTGTAATGTTCGATCTGACTCCAGACATTACGTGCCTTCAGAAGAAGGCCACAAGAAAGAAAAGATTGAAAGTAACATGCCCAACCTTCAATTTTTTATTCTTATTATTATAATTATTATTACTGAATGAGACTGCCTTACTACAGTTGCATGAAATTGCAATAGTCAAGGCTGGTCATGTGCTCTGTTTGTATTTCAGGTGATGGGAGTGGTAGGACCTTCCAGTGTTGCTGATGGATTACCCCTTCTTCATCTCAGCCCTTATCTCTCACCACCTCTGCCCTTCAGCACAGCTGTTGTCCGGCTTGTAGCATTGCAGATACAGGTGTGACTGCCTTACCTGTTTGTCACGCTCATTAAGTTGTTGGTTGAGGCACCAGATCATGGTGTTCTCTTTTTTTTTCTGCGAAGGCTGGGCAAAATCTGTGAAACGGAAGTGTAAACAACTCCAAACTTTTGTAGGTTTGGAGCTTCAGCCCTGAGCTTGGCCCTAAGTTGTGCTTCTGTAATTCTTCTTGAGATCTCGAAAATAGCAGAGTCGTTTAGTTCTGCCACAACCTCAGGAACCTCTTCAGTCATTTAAAACTGGTACATATGCCTTAGGAAAATAATGATTCACAGATAATCAGCTCACAATTGTTAATTAAAAGAGGCAGTAATATTCAAAGTCTGGTTTTAAATTATTTTCAGAAAGAATTGCAATATAAAATTCTTTCCAATGTTATTACTAGACATTGAATATCTTAATTTTCTTTAATGATTGTGGGTTGAATACTGTGTTTTTTAATTCTCCCATTTATTTTATTTCTTAAAATTAAATTATCATTCCCACTGCAAAAAATGCAGAATGCCAGTTCTCCTGCCTATTTCTGTGTGTTATCTAATTTTAGAGAGCAGTAAATCATCAGGAAACTTTTCAACCAACGGAAATTACACAATTGATGTAAATGAATAACTGATTCACATCCATTATCTGATAACCAAGCTGAATGGTCTGTCATCCAGGTAATCAGTCGATGGTAGAGAGATTAAGTAAAAGCTGT
Source organism: Dugong dugon (assembly GCA_030035585.1). Classification (NCBI taxonomy): domain Eukaryota; kingdom Metazoa; phylum Chordata; class Mammalia; order Sirenia; family Dugongidae; genus Dugong; species Dugong dugon. Next base: position 172,420,236 of record CM057461.1, read on the forward strand.
AGCTACCATGCAGAAAAGAACCAATGGCATCCCTAAAGTGATACATTTTAATAATCTGTGAACAAAGATGATTTATTTCTTTCTATATTGCTTATTGCTTTCTGGCTTGGAGAAGGCCTTATGCAGGGGCCAGAGGACTTTGTGTATCTGTACCATAAGTATTATGATTTTTTCATATAATGTTCAACATGTTACTGTCTTTTTAGGTATTATAGCTGTCAATTATGTCAAGCCAATGGTAAAGTATCAGTTTTGAGCAGGTCTTGAATGCTGCACAGATGACGACTGAGCTCATAGTTTACAGGAATCACCAGCAGGGAGTCACCGTTTCCATCATGCTGTGTAAAAATAAACGTGCTAAAAGGACATGGGAGTCAATTAATCTTTTTTTCTATTATTGCTGTACAGGCTTTAAAAGAAGATTTCCCTTTAAGCCATGTGATCTCCCCATTCACCAATCAAGAGAGAAGGGAGGGGATGCTTTTAAATCTACTCATCCCATTTGTGCTCACAGTAGGATCAGGAAGCAAAGGTCTGATTAATTTAAATAAAGGAAATTTATCATTGTTGTTGTGTTTTCTTAACTATCAAGTTGTTTATTTCCGTTTCCTTTTCCTCTTGAAAGGTCATCACTGAAGTTGATGTAAACGACTTAAACAAGGTTACTTTAGGAAGTAGTGTTTCTTGCTTTTCAGTTCAACCACCCTGGGACAAAGGCATCTCTGCTTCACTTCTTAGAAGATACATTAAAGTCATTTCAGTACAGCAAAAATTGGGAGAATGTTGTTGAAATTAAGAAAATGGTATTAAGTAAAGCACGATTAGATGGGAATTGGCAGGTGAATGAACTTTACAAACTAGTGCCATGAGGTTTAGCATAAATCCTGCCACTTGTCATTAAATTCAAATATTTCCTCATTACTCTTCCTTCTTAGTGAGATTTTTCTTTTAGGAACATTTAACTCAAATGTAAGGACAGTATGTTATGTGTATTTGAGCAGAGAAAAGAAAGGAGATGGCAATGGTAAGCAAGCCATTTGGCTGAGAACACAAGTCTTTGGGTGACCTACAGAGAAAGTACCCACGTGCCAGGAACACTGTTTCTGTCCATAGGAGAAGCTGTATTTGGTGGGGAACCCCTCGATTTCTAGGGTGTTCTAGTTTGGAATTGGAAAGAGGGCTGAATTTGTCTGTGTCCAATGTGGAAAGCCTACCTCATGACTTTTCTTTTTGCTTCCCTCTCCTAAACTCTGCCCCTCAGATAGCCCATGGCTGGAGCAGCCCGAGGTACAGCTGCTGCTACAGACGGTCATTAATGTGCTCCTGCCGCCAAGGATCATCAGCACGTCCCGGAGCAAGAACTTCATGTTGGAGAGCTCCCCTGCCCACTGCTCCACCCCCGGAGATGCAGGGAAAGACTTGCGCAGGGAAGGGTTGGCAGAGTCCACCAGCCAAGCAGCATACTTGGGTGAGTAATATATGTGTATATATATATGTGTGTGTGTGTGTGTGTGTGTGTGTGTGTGTGTGTGTATACACATATATATACCTGAGTGTGTATATATAGTAAGTTATATGTATATATATGCATATATACATATATGTGTGTGTATAGTAATTGTGTACATATATACATATATGTGTGTGTATAGTAAGTTAGTTATGTTCTACCTTGAGTGAGAAAATATTTAAAGAGACTGCTATCCAGAAAGTATTTAAAGAAACCACTTGAGCAAGTAAGCAGTACCCTGGCAAAAAGAGTCTGGTTTCTTTCAGTGAACATATGCCAAAAAATAAACTCTTTTCCTTTCCATGATGCCTAAATTACTTGGCTGTTTTTATAAGAGTATCTAGGCATGTAAGGAAGGCATCTGCAGTAAGGATTCCTCCTTGCTGATTAAGTGTAAGATCACTGAGGAGGTTTCATAGCTGTTATCAGATCTAGACTCAGTCTAGTATACAAGGACACTACATTGCCCAGCTCAAGAGGCCCATGGGTCTGTCATTTATGTGGCTGGAGCCCCTGCAGTTGGGCAGTCCACACCCTGTACATCAAGACATGGCAGCCCTTCTAATACATTATGCCCTACTAGCTATTTTTCTTCCCCTACAATGTTATCTTTTAATCTTCATTTTGATCTTCACTCTACTAAGGCCAGTCAACTTATTCCCCTCCCATATGTTTGCCAGTTCCCTTCCCCCGTTGACTCCTACTTTCCCATTTCCCTATCCCTGCCTTTAACTTGGTCCTGACCCATGGAACAGTGGAAAGCCACTCTTAGGGCCTGAATGAACTAGACCAGGTGGAAAAGACCACTCTGAAAAGAGGAGCACTAGCAGGAGGAAATCTCAAAAGGAGAAAGTTGAGAAAGTCTTGCCTGACATTTCTCAATTCATCGAAGCAGGTCTTGGTGGATAGTATAAGATAAAATGATGAAAACAGGTTGTTGGAGTTTGGAGTGTTTGGGGTATTTGAATTGCATCATAAAGGGCTGTGTTTGAAAATTATGTGATTGACAATGAAAATGAAGAAAGGGTAAAAGAAAGGATGCAGGTGCACAAGATTTACCCATATGGGTGACTCAGTTGCCCAGAAATGAAAAGGTAGGGCTCAGATAAAATCTAGACACTGAGGAAGAGCCCTGCATGACATCTGAGATTGCACAGAGGGTGAAGGAGAAAAGGAGTTTTACATGTAGGACAAAGATATGAGAAAAAACTTGGAGAATAAATATTTTCAATCCTCTCTACTTTTTGCCTTTTTAATAAAGGAAGACCTTTGCTTAGTTGGCCAGGCTAGTGGGCCTCTGTTCCTTTTGACTTTTATTTTTACATTTGAGTACACACTGTGTGCCAAGAAGTGTTTTCTGTACTTTCCATGTACCATCGCACTTAATCCTCACATCCTTACAATAATACAGAGGAAACATTATTATCATTTTAGAAGTGAAGTAGCTGAGGCTCGGGAAGAATGAGTAACTTGCCTAAAGTCACACAGTTAATAAGTAGCAGAGCCAGACTTCAAATTCAAGCCATCTGGCACCAGAGTCCCTGCTCTTGAGGCCCTTGCTATGTTGTCTGTGTGCTGGGCTGTTGGAGAGGAAGGTGGAAAATAGAGTGGTAGAAACACAAAGAAGGGCACCAGGCACATAACAGTAGATAGGGGAGCTTTGCTTTTTGTTCGTTTGTGTAGGTGAGGGAGAGGAATTGAGATGAACAATTGCTGTTGAGAAGTGAGATTTTGAAGAGGGACATAGGTAAGAAAGAATCTTAAATGCCTTCTTATAACATGGTTCTCCCCTTGATTCACTCTAAAAACAGTAAAGGTATCTGTGACTCTTAAAGGATTTAGGGAGTTGGATCATATCTTTTAGATGCTGAGAGGGGCCTTAAGACATGATCAAGAAAGGTCACCCCATGGCACACTTCATGGAGAAAGTTGGGGTGGCACAGAAAGCTCCCATCATTATCTATGAACTATTTACAATACTCTAGTTTGTCCTGACACACTGCTGGAAAATCTGCTTCCTGAAAAATAAATAAATATAAACTGTGACAGGGCTACCAGAATCTGGGGAGGAAAGAGATATTGTAAAAGAAATCCAACAGGGTTTAGTAACAGACATGATGTGCAATATGAGAGAGAGTGTTTTTATTAATGCCCATATCTAGAAGGATATACTCAAATACATTAACTGGTTCCTTCTGGGGAGCAGTTGGAGTAGGGTCGGGAAGAGAGCTAGAAACAGGAAGGACTTTGTTTTTACTTTGTATTCTTCTGCATGGTTTGATTTAATTCTTAATAACAAGAATATATTATTTATATGCTTAAAAGGAAAAATAAGGTCTTAAAACACCAATGTTTTAGCTTGGGATATGAGTGATATTCTGGTAAAGCCACAGTGACAACACTTTCAGAAAGTAAAAGATTAGCTGCACATCATGTTTAGAAAAATTTCCCTCTCAACTCTGTGAATGATTTTGCTCTGTATTTTTCCAAAATAGTAGATAAAGGCACCTAAGATATTTGTGTCTCCTAATCAGAACCAAAACATGTTTATCATAGAAGTGCTTGACCTGATATAAGGAACACTCCCTCTGCAGTGCACATAAGATTTTGGAAACACAGGGAGAGTGTAGAAGTTAAGAAAATTGTCTAGCGTGTGAAGAGTACTGGGTGTGGGCAGCTGGGTGTGGGCTGCAGCGTTCCTCCTAAGCACCAGCCCGCAGGCTCACTTTTCTCTTTTCCTGGTGTGAAGCACTGAAGGTGATTCTCGTCTGCTTTGAGAGGCAGCTTGGAAGCCAGTGGTACTGGCTGAGTCTCCAGGTGAAGGAGATGGCTCTGCGGAAGGTGGGAGGCCTGGCCCTGTGGGACTTCCTCGACTTCATCGTGCGCACCCGAATACCCATCTTTGTGCTCTTGCGCCCTTTCATCCAGTGCAAGGTGTGGTGTGTTCATTTTCTTAAACAACACCCATTGTTGTTGACTCATAGCAACCCTATAGGACAGAGCAGAACTGCCCCATAGGGTTTCCAAGACTGTAAATCTTTACGGAAGCAGACTGCCCCACCTTTTTCCCACCCTTAAGCAACAAGCCCCCATGACTGGGCAGCTCTCTATTCAGGCAGGATTATGGCAGAAGTGCTCGTGGGATGTACTATAGTTAGGAGAACTTGTTAACACCATGCTATGGCAAAAACTTGATGTGAAAAACAGCCCAAAAAATGTATCCCAGAGGATAAAATTTTACATTAGAAGTACCTTCACAGTAGGAGTTTTATTAGAGTCTATATAACTTTACCCTGCTCCCACTCAAAAAAGAAAATTGGCCCAACTGAATGACCTGGAGAATGTTCTCCTTTCTTTAGTAGCATGGCTGAGATCTGATTATAAATAAACATATGGAAAAAAAATGAGATAGTTCTATTAACTTGGGGCCTTGGTGGCACAGTGGTTAAGCATTTGGCTACTAACCAAAAGGTCAGCAGTTCAAATGCACCAGCTGCTCCTTGTGGCAGTCTGCTTCCGTGAAGATTTGCAGCCTCAGAAACCCTATGGGGCAGTTCTACTCTATCCTATAGGGTCACTATGGGTCGGAATCGACGAGACAGTGACAGGAGTTTTTTTTCTACGGAACTTCAAACTTGAAATAAGTAGGAGCCCTGGTGGTGCAGCGGTTAAAGCAATCGACTGCTAACTGAAAGGTAAGCAGTTCGAAACCACCAGTGGCTCCACAGAGAAAGATGTGGCAGTCTGCTTCCCATAGAGATTTACAGCCTTGGAAACCCTATGGGGTCACTATGAGTTGGCATTGACTCAATGGCAGTGAGTTTGGCTTTTGGATGAAGTAGGTACAAAAATTAGCCCATTTTACAGATGGGAAAATTGATGCCCTTAGAACATTATGCCTTCTTTTCAGCTTCTGGCCCAACCAGCAGAAAATCATGAAGAGGTTTCTGCTCGGCAACATATTGCTGACCAGCTGGAGCGACGCTTCATACCACGGCCTTTATGTAAGAGCTCGCTCATAGCTGAGTTCAACAGTGAGCTAAAAATTCTCAAAGAGGCGGTTCACAGTGGATCAGGTGAGGATGCATGTGGATATTTGGAACTTGTTTGACTAAATGGGACCACAACTTACGAAGAGTTCCTTCCATCCAATCCACTGCTCTTTTTGGAGCCGTGTATGGATTAGCCATTTTGGCACACTAGTAGATTTAACCACAAAAGAGAAATTAAGTGGGTATCACAGGAGTTTGATTTTATTCCTTTTCTAAATATTTTTTTTAATTCTAATTTCAGTAGTTAAGCTCTTTCTTGAATGTTTAACTGAAAAAAATACTATTTAAATTATTACCTTGATTGCTATTTTAGTAAGGAGAAAGGGGACTCACATTCATTGAGCATCTATGATATGGTTGATTATTTCATATATATTTTTTAATTTAATCCACACAAATACCTACAAGGTGGATGATTGAAAATCCAACTTAAAGAATAAGGAAACTGAGATCATAGAGGTTAAAGAACTTACACATATAGAAAGTGACAACAGTGAGGGGGATCTTAAGCCAGGTCTATAGAATTATGAAGTCTACCTTTCCACAAATTGCAGGAGGGCAGTTGAATTAAAGTTGGCAGGCTAGGAGGTTGTTTCTTTATATTAGTCAAAAGATTTTCTCTGGTGTGCATTCTTTACTTTTTACCATTATATTAAAAGCAGATTACTGAGAAAGGAAAATAAATTACTACCTGCCATTAGAGGGCAGCCATGACCCATAAGTAGACTATAACATGTGGGCACGTTTCTTTCTAAAGCTTTTATTGTGGTTTACAGACAGTGTGTTAAAGACAAAAACACTGACAAGTACAATCTTGGTGAAATCCATCGACATTGCCATTCAAATATTCTGTTTTATAATAAAATAATCTAGCATAGAACTAAGGGGGTATTTCATAAGTTGTTATTTTCAAAAAAGGAGAATGAGAACACCTTGTTTTGATTTCGACTGTAGATTTATATAAGACAACTTATTTACTATTTGCATATGCTTGTGTTAGGTAAGGTATATCCCTAGTGAAAACTGGCAAGTTTGAAACTACAGTCCAGGTCCAAAATTAATTTGCATCTTACCACTCTTGGAAAAAGAAATAGAAAAGCAATATCAGAACATTTTACATTGTTAGAGATGTTATGCCCTCACAAGGAACCTATTCAGTTGGAAGTACATCAACAGCCAATGTTGAATCTTTAGGAAAAAAAAAAAGAAAGAAAAAATTTCCCCACTTGCATTTACTAGTTTGCCCTAAAGATCATTTGTCAGGGACACACTACTTAACTGATCTTTCCTAAAAAATATAAGTGGTCAGGGACGATTTTGAAGCATTTATTTTCTTTCAGGATCCTCACCATGCATTTCCTTTGGTTTCTCACCTTCCCTTCCCCCTACCCCCCCCCCCCAGCCTACCAAGGGAAGACGTCCATCAGTACTGTGGGCACCTCCACCTCTGCTTACCGCCTGAGCCTGGCCACCATGTCCCGCTCCAACACGGGCACCGGTACTGTCTGGGAGCAGGACAGTGAGCCCTCCCAGCAGGCTTCCCAGGACACCCTGAGTCGGACTGATGAGGAGGATGAGGAAAGTAGGTCACTCTGCAGAATTGGGGCAGGCAGCACAGCTTGGACATGCGAGGGAGGGCTGGGAAGGATTTCTGCCTTTTGCAGTTCTGACTCCCTAGTCATTTTTACAAATAGGATTCATCATGGAATTGTGACTGATTCCATGATTCTTAATGCCCACTCTTCTATAAATTCCTTGATAGCCTTGGTCATTTGAGAAAATCAGGGAAAAAGTAAACCTTTAGTGACCCCTAAATTTTCTTGGAATCTATATATCCAACCATTTCCACTAACTCATTTTAATTGTGTTTAAATAATTAAGGAAAGCATGTATTCCCCTTTGTCCAGGACATCTTGCTTAGAGGGTGACAGCACTGGGCAAAGAAAGTGGGTAATGCATATATGCTCTGGACTCAGAAAACAGCAGTTAGCTGTACCAGCCAGAATGTAAACCAGCAGGTTATTTTGAGAGGCTACAACCCAAATTTGAGTTTAGAGAGTCCCCAGTGACTGGGTCAGTCTGGGGGCTTCCAATACACATGCTAAAGATCTGCTGTTATGAAATGAGGGAAAATTGGGTCAAGAAAAACACTTTATATATATGCTTCATAGGAGCAGTAGATTTTAAAAAGTATAAGCAAGGTGTCATTTAAGGGGTTTTTTAATTGCACCAATTATTTTGCACTTGTATCTTAAGGTACTGTGATAGAACATTTATAGCAAAGTGTACTGTCAATGCCTTAAGAATAAGAGCAAAATCTAAGTCTCTACCTAGCCCCTCCCCATTCCAAAGAAAGAAAAAGCCCCTCTCTGAACTAAATTAAACAGAGGATACGGGAGTTGAAGTCAGAATTTTAATTAACTAAGATGAATGGAAGTATTTTAATGCCTCACTACAGTTGGGTATATAGGAGAGGGAAGGAAATAAATGCTTTGTCAAAACACATATTAGTAATATTTCTAGATCTAGCTTCAGGTTTAATCAGATAACAAAGTGATAAGCAAATTGTCCTGTACAATACCGGCAGACATGCTTATGTCTAAATCACCCTGGAGATTGCTCATGGACATACCTCTAATACTATAAATTCTTAAAATTTAGAGATATTATGCAGGATAGGGAAATCTTGAAAAATCTTAACCAAGAAAACAAATAAAATAAGAGAGAAAAGGATTAGAAGTTTGATTATCTGTTAAGTCCCAGTAATAGTGCAGACTTACAGTATCATCTATTTTTCTTTAGTGCTTAAAGTAGTTCCTCCAGCAACTTTTTTTTTAATGACTGGAAATGATACTACCCGACTTTAGTAGAGCTAAATATATTTTGCAGGTAACCTTATGAATAAGTAGATGACCTAACCAGTAGGAAGGAGTTAGGGAAGAAAAGTGAAGAAGACATAAACAGGGATATCAGTGGCCAAGAGCCAACACACATGCGACTAGGCTGGATGAGGAGGGGGGAGTGGGGAAGCACGCATTATTTATTTGCTTGTTTGTTTTTTGCTAATATCTCTGCTCTCTGACATCACAACCATCCCAATGAAAATAGAGTTGCTAACAAATGGTGGCTGTGATGTATTAATTTATATGGGGAAGGGTATGAAAGTCAGATTGTTGACTGCTTTGAATTAAATTATTTTCCCATACAATTATCAAACCTGTATTAAGACCTACACATACAAGATGAGGAACAAGGAAGTATAAGAAAATATGTTCTCTACCCTCTAAGATCTTAGATACAGTCTTGTAGCAATGACAAACATTCATGACAAAGAACACTGAACACAAAAGGCTTAGTGGAAGGCAGCACATGATAAATCACCAAGAAAATATTAAGGGAGTAAGTGCTAAATGTTATATCAGTTCAAATAAAGGGGAAAAAAAAATCAATGGGATCTTGGGAGGCGTTTGTAGAAATAGCTCAAGCTACCCTGCCACTTCTTTCATATTAACGCACATTTGCTTATTTCTTTTATCTGAACACAACTAAAAAGAAAATACCATTCTATGACAAAAATCTGTTTCAAGTCAGTCACTGTATAGCAAATTAAAAGTTCTAGTGCTCTTCATATTCATCTTTTTGATTCAAAACAAGTTCAATTAGAAATATGACCATTAGGGTATTTTAAACAAATGATGTCACATGATATTATATAGTAGCATAAATCCCCCCAAACACAATATATTTATCAAAATATGTTTAGTGTTCAGCAACAAACAACATCAGTTCACTTAGAATGAGGCCACCTTGTCAATATTACTGTGTTAAAGTTAACTTTTGTATGGATTTGAGTACATTGATTTTTGCTTCTAGGGATTTATAAAGATTACATACTTAAATTTTAAAATTTAGGTTAAAATAAGCATTTATTTCTGAACTTTATAGGTTTTAAAATATTTTTTTCCCTAAAAAAATACCTGTAATAGTCTTTCTCTAAGTAGTCTGAAAATTATTAAATGTATTGAACATAGTTTTTGAATGTCAAGGAAATATAACTGACTCCTTCAATAATAAAGTCCCCTACAGAACTATTTGAAATACCACCACTTGTCAGTTTGTCGCATAAAGATTGATATCCTAGGCATTGGTGAGCTGAAGTGGACTGGTGTCGGCCCTTTTGAATTAAACAATCATACGGTCTACTATGCCAGGAATGACAAATTGAAGAGGAATGGCATTGCATTCATCATCAAAAAGAACATTTCAAGATCTGTACTGAAGTACAACGCTGTCGGTGATAGGATAATATCCATACACCTACATGGAAGACCAGTTAATACAACTATTATTCAAATTTAGGCACCAACTGGTAATAACAAAGGTGAAGAAACTGAAGATTTTTACCAACTTCTGCAGTCTGAAATTGATCAAACATGCAATCAAGATGCATTCATAATTACTTGTGATCAGAATGCGAAAGTTGGAAACAAAAAAGAAGGATGAGTGTTGGGAAATAGGGCCTTGGTGATGGAAACAATGCTAGAAATCACATGATAGAATTTTGCAAGACCAACCACTTATTCATTGCAAATACTTTTTTTCACAAACATAAATGGTGGAATACAAAGATAGACTACAAGACGGAATACAAAGGAATCAAACCTACTACATCTGTGGAAAGACAAGATGGAAAATCTCAATATAATCAGTCAGAACAAGGCCAGGGGCCGACCATGGAACAGATCTTCAATTGCTCATATCCAAGTTCAAGTTGAAGCTGAAGAAAATTAAAATAAGTCCACAAGAGCTAAAGTATGACCTTGAGTATATCCTACCTGAATTTAGAGACCATCTCAAGAACAGATTTGACGCATTGAACACTAATGACCGTAGACCAGATGAGTTGTGGGATGACATCAAGGACATCATACATAAAGAAAGCAAAAGGTCCTTAAAAATACAGGAAACAAAGAAAAGACCAAAATGGATGTTAGAAGAGACTCTGAAAGTTGCTCTTGAACATAGAGTAGCTAAAGTGAATGGAAGAAATGATGAAATAAAAGAGCTGAACAGAAGATTCCAAAGGGCGGCTTGAGAAGACAAAGTATTATAATGAAATGTGCAAAGAACTGGAGTTAGAAAACCAAAAGGAAAGAACACACTCAAAGAACACATTTCTCAAGCTGAAAGAACTGAGGAAAAAGTTCAAGCCTCGAGTTGCAGTTTTGAAGGATTCTATGCGCAAAATATTGAACAACAAAAGAAGCATCAAAAGAACATGGAAGGAATAGAGAGTTACCGTACCAGAAAGAATTGGTTGACATTCAACCATTTCAGGAGGTAGCATATGATCAAGAATTGATGGTACTGAAGGAAGAAGTCCAAGCTGCACTGAAGACATTGGCGCAAAACAAGGCTCCAGGAATTGACGGAATACCAATTGGTATGTTTCAACAAACGGATGCAACACTGGAAGCACTCACTCGTCTATGTCAAGAAATTTGCAAGACAGCTACCTGGCCAACAGTCTGGAAGAGATCCATATTTGTGCCCATCCCAAAGAAAGGTGATCCAACATAATGCTAAATTATCAGATAATATCATTAATATCACATACAACTAAAATTTTGCTGAAGATCATTCAAAAGCAGTTGAAGCAGTACATTAACAAAGAACTGCCAAGAATTCAGGCCAGATTCAGAAGAAGACATGGAACAAGGGATATCATTGCTGATATCAGATGGATCTTGGCTAAAAGCAAAGAATACCAGAAAGATGTTTACCTGTGTTTTATTGACTATGCAAAGGCTTTCGACTGTGTGGATCATAACAAATTATGGATAACATTGAGAAGAATGGGAATTCCAGACACTTAATTGTGCTCATGAGGAACCTGCACATAGACCAAGAGGCAGTTGTTTGAACAGATCAAGAGGGTACTGCATGGTTTAAAACCAGGAAAGGTGTGCATCAGGGTTGTATCCTTTTACCGTACTTAATAAATCTGCACGCTGAGCAAATAATCTGAGAAAGTGGACTATATGAAGAAAACACAGCATCAGGATTGGAGGAAGACTCATTAACAACCTGTGATGTTCATATGACACAATCTTGCTTGCTGAAAGTGAAGAGGACTTGAAGCACTTACTGATGAAGATCAAAGACTATACCCTTCAGTATAGATTATACCTCAACATAAAGAAACAAAAATCCTCACAACTGGGCCAATAAGCAACATCATGTTTAATGGAGAAAAGACTGAAGTTGTCAAGGATTTCATTTTACTTTGATTCACAATCAATGCCCATGGAAGCAGCAGTCATGAAGTCAAACGACATATTGTACTGGGCAAATCTGCTGCAAAAGACGTATTTACAGTGTTAAAAAGCAAAGATGTCACTTTAAGGACTAAAGCGCACCTGACCTAAGCCATGGTATTTCAATCACCTCATATGCATGCGAAAGCTGGACAATGAATAAGGAAGACTGAAGAAGAATTGATGCCTTTGTATTATGATGTTTTCAAAGAATATTTAATATACCATGGGATGCCAGAAGAAGGAACAAATCTGTCTCAGAAGTACAACCAGAATGCTCCTTAGAAGGGAGGATGGCGAGGCTTTGTCTCAGGTACTTTGGACATGTCAGGAGGGACCAGTCCCTGGAGAAGATCATCATGCTTGGTAGAGGGTTGGCAAAAAAGAGGAAGACCCTCAATGAGATGGATTGACACAGTGACTGCAAAAATGGGCTCAAACATAGCAACGACTGTGAGAATAGCGCAGGACTGGGCAGTGTTTCGTTTTGTTATACACAGGGTTGCTATGAGTTGGAACCAACTCGACAGCACCTAACAACAATAGTGAACTATTCCTGACATGTTTTACAAATTTATAATTTAGCTCTTCTGGAATCTTTCATTAGCATATTCCCATTAACTTTCACAGATTATCTAAGTATAAAAATAAACGAGAAGCTTACATTTAATTCATGAAGGCTGTTCTAGTGTAGGAGGATAGCAGATGTGAGGATATGAAGAATTATCATTGGCCTCTTTTTATACATAATAAACTAAGCCCCTAAACGCTTTAGAGAGTGCCCTAAGGTTGTGTTGAAGCCAAGGAAGGAACCCAAGGACAGCTTTTGTTTGAGGTTTCTGATCAGAGATTTATAATGCTCATGCCTTTGTCCCTTTCAGATGACTCCATAAGCATGCCTAGTGTGGTAAGTGAACAAGAAGCTTACCTCCTGAGTGCCATTGGAAGGAGGCGATTCTCCAGCCACGTCTCCAGCATGTCTGCCCCTCAGGCTGAGGTGGGCATGTTACCCAGCCAGAGGTAAAGAGCCATGGATATCATATACTCTGCATTTGGAGGCAACAGTAGAAATTCTGAAAATTCAGTCCTGTTATTCTATTGAGGCTGAAAGAAAAGAAAAGCAAGCAATAGTAATATTTTTAGGCAGACCATTCAACAAAAAACTTTTCAACTGAGGTCATGCAGGCAATAGTCTGCAGAGAGTTTTCTAAACCAGGCCAGTAGAAGGGATCACAGTTTTTGATCCAAGCACTGTCTCCCCTTAAAAATTGTCCATAAATAGACACATGGTTTTCTTTCTGGCTGTCAAATGACACTCTTACGTTTCAGATTTACTGTTAAGCCCCACTGCCATCAAGTCGATTCTGACTCATAGCGACCCCCTAGGACAGAGTAGAACTGCCCCATAGGGTTTCCAAGGATGTCATCTTTACGGAAGCAAACTGCCACGTCTTTTCTCCAGTGCAGCAACTGGTGGGTTCAAATCACTTACCTTTCAGTTAGCAGCCGAGCGCTTAACCACTGCATAGCCAGGGCTCCTTGATTTATTGTTAACTAAGTTAATACTGAGTTCTTGTCAAGTGTAAGTACAGGAACAGTTATGTTTTTTAGTACACATAAAAAACTAAGACCCCAAAAACTTTAGAGACTGCCTTGGGGTTTTACTGAAGCCGAGGAAGCCACTCAAGCACAGCTTTGCTATGGTTTGGGGTTTCTGACTGGTGTTTTATAACACTCTGTTTACCTAAACTTTAGTTAAGTTTAGGCTTCTGATATATTACCAAAATTCAGTTAGAGGAAATGATGCTTAATCAAACAGAAAACGACCTATGCCACCATGTATGACCTTGGACAAGTCATTTAACAAAAACAGTCCACCGTTCTCCCACTTGTGAAATGAGGAAGCTGGCTAAAATGAAATTTAAGATAACTTCTCAATCCATAGTTCTAAATCCACAGCTAAATGCTTTTAAGCATTTTCTTAAAAATAGGACTATGTATAAGTATGCAATTTCCAAGATATATAAACACAATGAAAGTATAATACAGAGAATTATCTGTCATAAGAGAAAAATATTATCTATTTCAGAACCTATGATATTTTTATTACAGGAATTGTATACTGTCTTTCATAGAACTTGCCTTAAATGTTTTCAGTTAGCTTGCTGCTTATTGATTTGTCTACCTATTTTTAATACCTATAGATTCAGTGTAGTGTCATTCATACACAGAAAATAATAAAAACTAGGACACATTCTAATGTTCAGAAAAATTGAATTTTTATGCAGATATAATTACCCTGTATCCAAATCCTTTATCAAAAAGTTGATGAACTATATAAATGAAATGACATTTGTGAAGTAGCCTAAGCTTAGAGAGGATCAAAAACAGGACAAAATGATAAAATATGATCAATAAGTAAATTGCATACTTTTAAAGAAAGCAATATTTTATACAAGTACTATTTAATTATTGCAAAGATTAACAATATGTAAGGGTTCTGTCACTGTAAAGACTGTTTTACCTACTAGTTGGTAACTTACTGTTGAAAAGAAAGTCTTAAAAAGAAAATTTGTGCATAAAATCAGAGCTAAATTATAAAATGTTTTTTAAAAATGCTGTAAAGTCATACAAGCAGTTAATATTGGTAGATATCCATTTCTTTTTCATTGCTACCACTATGCAAGGTTCTATCAAAAAATTTTAAAAATCTAGCAATTTATTTAAAAGTTTAATGAGGGAATTATAGAATTTTTTAAATAGAGTTCTTTTGCTAGTTACACAAAATAACCAGGCCATCAGTTCCCTTTTTACATAGGGCTTAGCTCATTTCTAGGGAGCAAATTTGTTCTATTATGGATATATTAGAAATAGAAAATATGTATATATTTATACCCTCTGGGCTTGAGTCATAGTTTGGAAGACAAGTAAAGGTGATACTGTCTCTGTGCTTTAGGGAAAGTGAGCCTCTTCCTGGGGACAGAGGCAATCTTTTGGGGCAGGCACTCAAGTTTCCTAAATGGTTGCAATGTAATTTCTTTCAGTGTAACGAGTATTTGTTGAGTGCCTTGTGGGTGCTTAGCTCAGTGCTAGCCACTGAAGGAAATACGGACAAAGTATAACATGGTTTCTGCTCACAAGGCCCAATCCAACTACATCCAGATAAATCGATAAACTATTTAATTATTTTCTCACCAATCTGACAGGTGTTCTTTTGGCATTTACAATTCAGTCACTCAGACGGAGAGTGAGGAGGTAAATGCAAGTTCCACGTGAATTTTCCAGGGTATCTTCCTTCCATTTACTTGCATCTTCATTGCAAAATTAGCAGGGCAAGTTGGGTTATTTCTGTTCTTTTAATACCATCAGTTCCAAGAGTTTTGTTGCAGTAGTTCATGGTAAGTGGTTTCTGTGTGATAATGTCACAAAGCACAACAAAAAAACAGAGTTCTGGTCAGTGAAACATCATGCACATAAAACAGGTTAAAAATAATAAGAAATCAGCCAAATGGTTACCAAAGGAATGATAGTTTCATCTTCTATTGATTCATTCTGCAAAGCGTTTCAGAGCTCACATGTCCATTTTGAGCTCGTTTGAAGCCCAACTCTTGACCTCTAAATAAATCACTCTTCTGAGAGTCAGATTCATCCAAGTCCCTCCTCCCGCATTGCCTCGAGTTCTATGTCTTGACAAACCCAGCACGAGATGAAATGGTTGACTGTCTCCTTTTCCTTCCTTGTTCTGTTAAATTTATTTATTTTTGGTTCTTGAGAGCAGAAAATTGCATGCCGTTTTTTCTTTTTCTTTTATTTCTTTGCATTTTCTTTCCCTAAATGCTTCATCTCCCTACCCCTCCTGCAGTGAACCTAATGTCCTCGATGACTCCCAGGGCCTGGCCGCTGAGGGCAGCCTCTCTAGGTACAGTGTCAACGCTACCTGTCTATTGGTGTCTGTGCTGGGAAACTACCTGTTCCCTGTCTCCTCTGTCTCTCTGTCTCCTCTCGCCCCATCTTGGTATCTATTTCCATTCCTTGCCCTTTGTTGTTCATGAATACATGAGCCTGGAAGTCAAAGGTGTAGCAAACCCTCCTTCATTGTCAGCTTCAGAGCTTAATCAAAAATGGCCTAAAAAGCTTACTAAAAAACTATGTAGAGCTCTTTTTGGGGCTCGTCCCATAGATGTCTAAAAAGTTTTGATATACCAAATGCTAAATTGATCCCATCTACTCTTTCGGTCCCACACTGATATTCATTAAGAATTGTTTTTGCAGAAGCCTTATAATACAACTCCCCACTATCTGAAAGCCCTTATTGAATCAGGACAGGTCTTTCAGCTAATTCCATGGGTGGTAAGAAAACAATGGTGCTATAATAAATATAACAACACCAAAATAATTTATATAATTCCCTCATGTAGATGCATGCTATTTGGCAGGCTTTTACACTAGCTTGTTCAAACAACACTTAGATAAAGAATTTGTATACCAGCACAAAGATGACTCCAAAACTTGCCATAAAATATCAGGCCCAAGCATTTCTTGGTAAGTAAGAGAAATCTTATGAAGCAAACAATGTAATTTCTTGGCTATTGGTTTAAAGCTTCAGAAAGGGGGACTGCACCTTTAACACTCAGATAAACATGGCAAACATTCCTAATCTTGTGCTGTTGATTCACACCTCTCAATCCTCATTAGGGGTAATGCTTCTTGTTCATCCTAAGAGTGCCCTTGTTCTATCTCGAGAGAAAACATTCCCTTTAAGGTTTGCATTATATAGTGAGTATATCTGTGTTTATTGCTTTATCACAAAGATGAGGAAGTGTTGAGAGGCTGTTCCTGTGAAAGGTTGTTTCTTGTTTTCTTTTTGTTTTATTTGCATCTTGTTCAGATATCACATTTTCTTTTGCAATTGAAAATGGGACATTTAGTCCATCATCAGGTGTACCTTTTTTTTTTTTTAAATTGGACATTCAGGACATTCATTTGTGCTTGCGAGCCCTTGCCTTGAATGATCAGTCTCTTATTGGTAGTAAACGTGGAAGTGCTGCCGAGTGCAGACATAATTCCATTAGCAGGAGCTTCGGAGACAAGGAAGAAGTTGAGAAACGAACCAGTCCTCGAGATAGCTTCCCTTAATTGTTGACAGTGTTTGAAGAGATCTGAACCAAGCCGGGCTCGGTGACCATTGCTTCAAAGAATGCATTGTTTTATGCTCAAAGTTACATTTGAGATGGAAGAGCCTTGATTAGGAAGTATTTTCAGTGGCCTACTGGGAGTAGAAAGTATTAAATTAGACTTCCATTCGGCCAGTTTAGTGCTAGGACTTTTCTAATTAGGACAAATTCTACTCTTGCTGAGTAAGTATCAGTCTGGGGTTGGTGAGACAAGTTAGGACTTTGAGTTGATTTTTGTGAACCTCCAAAGGATTTGGCCCTCTCAGGTAAGCTCAGGATTCAATAATGATTGATTTGGAGTTATGCAAATTAATCCAATCTGCCCTGGATCCAGTGTCAATGGGAATAAACCCAAAGTTCTTGCTAGGTAAGACTGGTTCAGAGCCAAAGCTATATAATTAATCTACAACTGAATTAGCTAATCATGTCAGGACTTTGATGACTGTTTTAGATTGACTGTTCTTGACCTATTGTTCCTGTTACCATTGTTTTTAGTTCTGGGTGTCAGTCACCTTAGTTGTGGTCATTAAGAACCAGAAGATGAGGAATTCACATTCGGTTCTGAAATAAATCTGTTCATGCAATGGCATTCCACCAGCCAGTAGCACATCCACCTTTGCTATACACTGCAAATCATATCTCTTGAATGCCATCATATCACTGAGTTCTCTTTGGAGAAGAGGAACTTGTGGCATTTACGAATAGGTCGGTTTAAAAAATACGATATATACTTTATATATATATAGGTTTCCAGGCTTTCTTATTTTTGGCATTAGACTTCTTTATGCTTCAGATTCTTAAACGTTCTAAAGAAGCAGAAAGGCATTAACCATGTAAATTACCTTTAGCACTCGAGAGCAGGTAGGACCTGAAATACACCCAGAACTAAAACAAGTCACAACCCTGTGTGTGTCAGAGTAGAACTATGCTGCATAGGGCTTTCAATGGCTGATTTTTCAAAAGTAGATTGATAGGCCTTTCTTCTGAGGTGCCTGTGGGTAGACTCGAACCTCCAACCTTTTGGTTAGCAGCTGAGTGCATTAGCCATTTACACCACCCAGGGACTCCACACCCAGAAGTACTTGTGAGGAATATCTGGCTCTAAGAGAAAGCATGTCTGAAGAAAAGCAATAGACCTTGCTTTTTTTCTCCCATAATATTTTGCTAACCTTTCACGGTAGTTTGCTTTTGAAAGAGCACTTGTTTTAGGCAAAAGGGACAAACTGAACTGAGTAGACTAAATGAGGAAGAGGGAAACAATTAAAAAATCTGCAGACCTACTGGAAATTTCTTTTAGCATTTTTTTTAACCTGTGCTAACTAGTTTCTTTTGTAAGATTCATCACAAGGAATATCAGCCTGTTAGCACTATGCTCTGGAGAGAAGATTTTTTTCTTTTGGAAATTAATAAATTGAAATCATTTTCCATGGGAGAATTTTCTTCTCTAGAGCATTGCTGTTAGAGGTAAAGAAATTAATTGCAGATATTCCTTTCCTGTCCTCATCATAAACATACCCACCATGGGTTTATTTTCCCTTCAAAAGAAAAGAGACATATAGAAGAACTTAAGACTGAATGTTTATACTGCAGAATTAGACTTTGTTTGGACATGCTGGAACATTTTGAAAGGCAAGAATTGACAATCAACTCTCATTTTTAAAAAGAGATTACAACACTATTTGATTCTGTAAGGGTACTTTTAATCATAGTGGAAAATAAAATTGTGGCTCAAGTTTGAACAAGATCATATAGTCTGGGTGAGATAAAATAAAAATAACCCTACTTAGTAGAACCCATCTCATGATTATCCACATTTTCAAAGTATGAAAGCTTGGCAAGCACTCACAAAGTACAAAAAAAAATAAAGCCACCTTTTATGTAGCTGAGAATTAATGGCTAGGAAAATACGTGTTGTGATACACAGTTATGTACTTTGCCATTGCTGAATCAGTTCTTACAGGATATCTAAAATCCAGATTATTCCCCCTTTTTAATCTGATTCCAGCCTCTAACTTCTAAGCACTTGGATGCTGTGGAGGCTCAGTAAATTTTGAACAATAATCTTGTATTGGGGAAGGAAAAAGTCAGATTTAGTCTACTGTTTATTTCCCTGGTCTCTACAAATGCCTTATGGCTCCTTTGGTGCTGGCTTTATGCAGTCCCTTCATGAGACAATCACTTCAGGGTAAATGACTCTGCTGCGTGTCTTGTGTTCCACTTCCAGATTTCTCTAACCATATTAAAATTCAAACTGAAAGTGTAGATAAGAGGAATACAAGCCACTAACTTGCTTTTCCTTGTGCTGATCTCACCCAGTGCTTCTACTTAATTTTGTATTAGGAAATATATTTCGTCCCATAAACTTGTTTTGTAGTTTGAGATAAGTGATATGAAATTTTCTTGCATTACTGAATTGCCCTTGTTTGCCTATCCTTTATTTGAAGAAATACTATGAGGCAGTATTTATTTCCTTAGAAGACACATATATACTTCTACATTGCAATCCAGGTCATCACTCTGAAAACAGGAGGAAAGAGGTAATTTGCACCAGAATTGTCCTCCTAACATTGTCTGAATTCCCTCAGATTGAAAATTACTTCCCTGTGTTTGGAATAAGGTGTTTTTGGTTTTTGTAGGAAGTTCTGCCAAGCCCCAGTTGCATTTACTTCTCTAAAACCTAAATCATCATTTGGTTTGCTATAGTGGTATTTGTTAGAGACTCAAAAATGCAAGGGATGATTTATTTCTAAATATGTTATGTTAGCTTCTATTTAGAAAGTTTTACTTGCTTTTATTCTTATTGTTTCTCCCTATTATTTGGCCAAAAGAGTGGGAATTCTCAAGGTTCAGGAAACCAGTTTTCATATAAGTTTGCAGAACTCATCCCACTGCTCTGACATACCTTGACATATTCTCAACTTTAAAGATTTATCTGTTATGACTAAAAAACCGAAAAACAAAAAAACCCGTTGCCGTCAAGTCAATTCCAACTCATAGTAACCCTATAGGAAAAGTAGAACTGCCCCATAGGGTTTCCAATCAGCGGCTTGTTATGAATATGGTACCTAAAATAGATATTTCAGTTATTCAAAAGGGTCCATTGGCGTACTAGAGTATGATCATTTTAAATTTGAGATCATCAAATAAAACATTAGTTCTTCAAAGGGAAAAAACATTTTTATTATTGCGGTTATAGTAGGCGAGGACTATAATGGGTTTGTTTCACAAAATTGAAACAGAAAATGGGGTATAATATAGGAGGCACTTAGTGTAAACTCCTTGGTTTTTTCCTGGTTAATTTTAGTATTGCACATCTTATGGTCAAACGTTACAAATCCTGCAGATGACTGAAATATTACATGGTGTGGAGAGAAGCTAAGCTGAAAACACTTTTCATATGCGACTCAAATCTGATAGAGACCCCAGAGAAAGAAACATATTCTGCATAAACGACCCTTCCATTGTTAACATCCCTGGCTGTTTATTATTAATGTGTCCTAACTGTACAGTTAAGCCAGGCTTTGATATTCCAAATATAAGCATCACGTTTTCAGGGAGTATAATTTTTTGGCCGGGATATACATTTCCAAGGACATGTTCTATAATTTCATCTTTGATATGTGCATTCCACTGGTGAAATGCTCTATTATTTATATAGAACAGCTAATTAACCACAGCTAAAAACTTGATACATTTCTTAGATACAAGATTATCTACCCATAGAGAAAAATTTTGTTTAGTATCCTCCCTTGAAATAATCATCATGAAATTACCATTATGCTTTGACATTTAACACTCCCTGAGTAACGTGTATTTTTCTTTTCTCACACCATTTTTTCTCGCAATCTCAGATTACCAAATAAAAATGAGACAAGTGGACAGCCTCGATTTCATTTTCTCTGCCTAATTATTTTCAAAACATTTTATTACCCACTTCCCTTTAGTGTTCTAGAAGCAATAAACTCATTACAAACATCAAATGTAAAACAAGAAAGCATGCTATATACATCACTTCTCATCTTCAAACCATTTTACATCAACTAACTTCTTTTCTCTACCTTAATGGGAGATAGGTGGTAAGTATTAACCTCCCTTTACGGCCAAGGGAACTGAGGTAACATTTATATGTCAATGAAGAATCCATGCCAATGAAAGCTTTGCTTGGTATTTGGAAAAACTTGTTTCTACTTTTGTGCACATGGTAATTGAATACTCTTTCCAATTCAATAGACCCATGAGAAAACATATAATTCATAAGGAGATGTCATTACAAACATGCCAGCAACATAGCCTGGATTGCTTATCAGAATTTATTGCATTGTTCTTTAGGGGTGATTTTACCTCTTCACAGGAGGTTATATATGCTACAAGGTCATATACGTACAAGGATAATGCACATCAATCTTCCAAACTTGATATTCAGGACAACAAGAAAGTTTAAAACACCTGTTTTTGGTATTCTTTCTGGAATTTTGTATTATGTACCCCAAATGGTATAATTATGTGATAATATCCTTATTCCATAAAAACTTTGAAGAATCCCATTTGTGAATCATTGGTTTTCTTCTAATAGAAATAGGAATAAGACTTTTCAAAAATGACAGACATGACTATGTCAACCATTTGATATTTTATCAGTTGTTAATGCAGGAGGGGGACATCTGATTGCCCATCTTGCCATCCATTTCTCTACCTACAACTGCAGCTAAGCATTTAGGTAGCTTATTTTTTTACGAGTGGAAATGAATGGATAGTTTGTTTTTTTATTTCTGGACAGTTGCTGACTCTGGATTTCTCTGTGGAATATTTTGCTCTGAAAAGTACCAGTAGATGACTCTCCTTTTGCAAAGGCAAAGCAGAAATTAATTACCCATTAACCAAATAATTACATTGGCATCATCCACAGAATTACAGTGTTCTCTGGGGCATGCTACCTTTCTTTTTTTCACCTCTACTCCCATTATAAATACCTATTGTACATGCATGCAAAATGAAAAAGGATCATGGGCCCATATCAATATTTTCACCTTCACCCAACACTAAAATAGCGATCACGGTCAATAGTCATTTTTGCATAAAAAAGACACACATACACAGTAAATTTGGGGGGAGCAGGTTGTTGCTTTTGTAAACCACACAGTATGTTTGAGTGCAGCTATTGGGTTTTAAAGCTCCTGAGTTGTAATGACAGCTTAAGTACTTTGTCAGCCTTTTAAATCTAAATCCATTGATTGTCTACCGTGTGACTATTCATTTACTCAGTAGTCACAGAGACTTCAGGCTGCAAACATGTGTTGAATGTGCCCCTTTACCCAAATGGAATCTGTGTCTGATGTGTTTGATATTTGTCCATCTTATTTTCATTGAAATTGAAATTAAAAAAAAAAAAAAAAAAGGTGTTCCCATCCATGTGATAGAGTTGTTTGTGTTGTTCGTCACCACCTTTTCCCTTCCCCTTGGAAAGAAAATTGAGATTAGACTATGACGTCTTAAACCTTTTGGTGGCTTCCAAACCAGGGGTGTGAGCAAACCAATGTTTTGCTGAATGACAGATACAACATCAGTGATTGAAAACAGAATCTCAATTTTGGCAGCTTGGGGCTTCAAAGCCTTGTCCTTCCTCCCAACCCTTTGAAAACCCCCATCCCAGGGAATCTTTCCCAACCATCCTTCAAAGATAATGGTGTCTTTGAAGTGACTGTTTCATAGAAGTGATTTTGGCTAACACCCACCAGAGGATGGTCTTCTGTACTCTCTCCAGGGAACACTAACACTGTTGATGTTTGACAGGGTGGCAAGTGTACAGAGTGAACCTGGCCAACAGAACCTCCTCATTCAGCAGCCGCTGGGGAGGAAGAAGGGCTTGAGGCAGGTAAGCTAATCCTGAAAGGTCAGGACAGTCATTCCACTGAAATAGAAGCTCTATTCAATTTTTAACATTTCTGTATATTAAAATTATATTTTTCCTCCTCCTCTCCTGAAATAAGCAGTACAGAGCAACTTTAAAACATCGTAACTGCTTGGGCAAGCTGAGAGTTCTTAGCTGCTATTTTAGATATGAATCTTCTTATCAGCAAAACTGATTACTTAGTAAAGTAAGTGGGCCTGTAATTCTATTTATTCCCTATCCAGAAACCTTCTTTCTCCAGCCAGACTTGCTGACAGAGAAAGATTTGTTGCAAAATTGATAGAAGGTTCATTTCTGCACAGAGACAGACATAGTTTTTTCTTCTTCATTCCAAGATTAATGATTTAATTTAAAACTGAAATTGAAGTAAAGATCATCTTTACACGTTTCCTTAGGTGGGGTTCCTCTGCATAACTTCCTAAAGAAAAATCTAAATGAGGCTTTGCACTGCTGCTTCAACAGGAGTTTCCCAACATTGATTTGGGTATCAGACACTTTTGAGCTTCTGAAGTTTTTTCATTAAAACTCCCCTTTGAGAGTAATATATGTTCAGCTACAACTTTTAGTTGAGGAAAGGGTGATTAGTAAGCAATAATTATTAGGTTTGTATCCTAAAATCACTGAAATTCTCAAATACACTATTTTAAAATTATATTAATTAATGTTCTTAGGATATATAAAGGTAGAATTGATTAAAGGGAAAGCCAGGATCAAATGCTTGTAATTAGATAAGCAGAAAGAAGTTAACAGCTACAAATGTACAGTACAACAAAAAGAGTCCATGGAAACATTAAAAAAAGAAAACAAAAACTGTAGTCAGAGTCCTCTGAGCACAGTGCTTCCTCCCAGGCAGTTAGAACCTTCTTGCCAGCTTCTTGTCTCTTATTTTTAGTTAAGACGTCCTCTACTATCACGCCAGAAGACTCAGACTGAATCCAGAAACTGCCATGGGGCTCAGCTGTCGACCACCTGCAGGAGCATCCAGCCTAAAACAAAGCCATCTGGTGAGGACTCCTGTGTCCCTTCTGACTATCCCACTCACATAATGCACCATAGCTGGGAAGGCCAGCACAAACCGAGCTGATGCAGATAAGCACAACTTTGGGGAAGCACAAGTATAAGGGAAGGAGTTTCGTAGAACATTTTAGTGTCTCTTTTCCTCCTTCTTCACCCACCTCATCCCTACACTCATGGATCCAGGAGAATGGAAGAGCCCAAGGGAAATCACTAATACAAGGCAATTTGTCTATAGAGAGTATTGGGTTTTTTTTCTCCCAAGCCAAGAACTGAGTTTGTTACATGTCTCACTGAAGACAAAATATAGATGAATAATAGGGATTTTAAAGTCCTGTTGGCAGTTGTTATGATGAATGACCAAGTTCACCTAATGTTCTGTGTACATCCTGATCTTAGGCCATTTATGTAAAAATGATTTTTCTACCTAAGTCCTACTTTTTGTAAGGCAGTGAAACTGAAACATGTACATAATAGTCAAACATACTTTCATTTATTAATAAACCAGTAATGCCTTTATTAAGGAAAGCCAGGAGACATTGGTTAAAACCAATTAAGCATTGACAATGTATTTCCCCTCTATTTACTGCCTCACCTCTGACCTACAGCAGATCAGAAACGATCTGTGACCTTCATTGAGGCTCAGCCAGAGCCAGCAGCTGCCCCAACAGACACACTTCCTGCCACAGGCCAGCCCCAGGGCTGCAGTCTGGCACCATCTAGGAAACCAGAAGGAATGGACAAACCAATCCTCACATCTTCCCCCGCCATTGTTGTTGCAGATCTCCACAGCTTGTCTCCCAAGCAGGTAAGGGCAGTAGAGAAATAGGCAAGGCCTGTTTCCTGCATACTTATGTCTAGGAACCACTTGAACATGCACATTTACTCCCTATATAAGTCTGGGTCTGTAATGCTTTGTTAGCCAAGCTCTACTGGTTCTGTCAACATGAAAAGTAAAATTCATATACAGTATATGACCAGAAATATGACTACTTAAGAAGGACCAAACAGAAGTCTTGATGTTTTTAGTTATGAAAAACTTAAGAGAAAGTATTTTGTAGCTGAGATAGCCATTGAAAACAGGGTTATAATACATAGTTCAATAAATCAAGTTGCCATTTTAAACAAAGCCTTTAAATATAGAGCCTCTGCATCCTATAAGACAAGAGGAACTTTTCGTTTTGACTTTTCCTTCTCATTGTTTTGATATTTTCTTGTTTTGATTTTTATAAATGAATTCCTCTAGGTCCCACATTATTCCCATGTGGTACTTAAAGAAAGCTACGGGGAAATATTTCTACACAGTGCAGTGGTTAAGAGCTTGGCTGCTGACCAAAAGGTCAGCAGTTCGAATCCACCAGCTGCTCCTTGGAAATCCTATGGGGCAGCTCTGCTCTATAATATGGAGTATAGTATGGAGTAAATCTGCATATAAGGTCACTATCAGTTGGAACTGACTCAATGGCAATGGGTTTTTTGGGTTGTATACCCACACGGGTATAATCTTTAATGGTTAAAAAGCATTCTAACACTTATGCTCTCATTTGATCCTCTAGGTAAGCAGGGCAAGCAGTCTACAAGGTAAACAGGGCAAAAGAGTATGCTCATGTTACAGGTTAGAAAGTTGGAAGGACCTATGTAAGATCTCACATCTAACAAAAGACAGAACTGGGACTACCATTCTGACTCCTTGTCCACTTATAACCAGACAACAGAAGTTTTTCACACTCTTCTCTGGTACCCATCCCACCTTTCCATGATGGTATGATTCTTTTGATTACAGAGTGAGATCCTCCCCGCTGAAGAAGGAGAAAAGAAGGAAGACACAGAAGCACAAGGTGCTGCAGCACATGGCCCCCTCTCTACTCAACTCTCAGACCCTGATGACTTTACAGGCCTTGAGACGTCTAGTCTGCTACAACATGGAGACACTGTCCTTCACATCAGTGAGGAAAATGGCATGGAAAACCCCCTGCTCTCCAGCACATTCACTTTTACTCCCACTGAGCTGGGGGAAACCGACGTAGCCTTAGATGAGTCTCATGTTTAATTCTGTATTTTATAAGAGTTGCAAGTGTTACCAAGACGTAGACAGGATCACTGTACTAAAAGTGAAATACTTTTGCTTAGAAAATATAAATTTAAAAACAGCACTTTCAATCCAGTGGGTAGCAAAAATCTAAGTAGATTTTGCCATCAGTATGCATAATATTTCATAAATATCTTAAAAGTCAATGGCTAATGTGATTTAGTTCTGTCAAGACCATAAAAACCAGGGAGGAATAAGGGAAAGAGCCATTTCACAGCACATTGTTTATGACTCAAGAAGCCTTGAGCAGTTAAAAATGTATATTACAGAGCTGCTTATCTAGAAATATTTATGAATAATATGTTCTAAAAAGAGAATGCAATTTTTGAGGCTACTGGCGTTATACATCTCATGCAAATGTTTATTTTTATAGTTTCAAAAAGTACTAAATCAAGTGGCTGTACTAGTATCAATTTACATAAAAATAATCAACAAGAAAAATATTAGTTTGGGGAGGCTAAACAATAAATAAGCTGTAGCCATTTTTGTTCTGATCAACAATATTGCCATTTAGAAGAAAGGGAAAAAAAACACACTATTTTTAGATCTGTGGACTTTTTAATATTTATTTTTCAACTGTAGTTTTCATTACATGTTGTAAATCAAAATATTAATGCCATAAGATCATTCTATTTCATAATCAGTAACATTAGAGAGATAATATTCTAGAAGTTATCAGAAATAATTCTGAATTAAGAAAAACCTAAACAGCCTATACAACAATAAAAATTAAATATAAATATAATAGCTATATAATAGTGGTAGCCCTATTTCTAGCCCTGACTACGTCACTGCTAAGATAAAGAGATATCTGAGAATGTGTCTATTTCTCATATAGTATCCTGTGCCTACCTTTGAGGGCATATTTTCAAATATTAAGGTTAGTGTTGTTAGAATTGGTTCAGTAAAATAACTTTTTCTCAATGTTAACATCCTTATTATCCTTGGGACATCTAAGGTTATGAGGGGAAAAAAGTATATATAAAGTAAGCAGTTTCTTTGGAGACAGCCAGCTTGTGTATTTTACAAGGAGGCCTTTAACTTGAAGTTCACTTACTTCAAGAAAAGTATAAAACTTAGAATGCTTGTAAGGCCAATGCATAGAGTGTTACTGATCCTATAATAGGTCTGAGCATCATATAACTCAAAAGTGAATTTCAGAATTTTAACAGTATACATTAGAAAACTGCTACATAACTAGTAAGCATAGAAAAAACTCATATACATAAATTGGTATGATGTGTGTGCGTGTGTGTGTGCGTGCGTGCATTTTCTAGTCCTCAAGTTGAAGTTAAATATATAATTACATTTCAATGAATTTAAAAAAAAAAAAACATATATGCTTAAACTTTGACTATGTTGGCTATAAAATGTATATGTATATAAAGAGGAGACCTGCTAAACCCACCCTAATCATAAATAAAAACTATTTTTCTGTTAGAATTGCTTATTAAATAGGCACTGTTTATATTGTGATTTATAATTTCAAAATATAATTTGGGGTTATAGTTCCACTCACTAAAAGAATAAAATGACTAGATGTCAGTGAATTAAAGGGAAATAGATAAAACTAAAATTTTCAAATCTAAAAATCCAGAAATTAAAGAGGCTAAGTAGGCTCTTCTATGTTTTACAATGTTTTCATATCATTTACACTTAATACTGAATTAATTCTCAAGTACAGAAATACATGACTAAATCAAGTGATTTTATGGTTCTTTGTTAGCTGATATATTTCTCCTGTTAAAAATTATGCTGCTCAATTAGTATTAGAGGCCTTATGTTTGGTAATTACAAGCGTCTGGGCTGTATGAGTCTCTATGTATGTGTGCGCTTTGTTCCATTTTCTTGATTCTGGATTCAAATTCTCTATGTATAATTGTACAAACATTTAAAAACTAAAGGGGTTAAAGAAGATTGTTAAATATCCGAAAAGAATCCTAAGTACCTTTACATATATTTTAAAAAGTATTGGGCTGCTTTGAAACATGATTATGCTGGTCTGTCTGCCTTTAGGCTGACTCCGTTACTCTAGTGTTATCGAAGTCTGTTAGAAACTTTTTCAATATGCTCAGTAATGTTGTACTTTGCAAAAAAAAAAAACAAAAACCTCCACTTTGAGAAACAAGGCCTTATAGAGTGGGGATGTTTTCATATAGGGACTACTGAGATTTTGCAGATGTGTGCATCTGTTCCCTTTAAGGTGCCCTTAAATGTGTTGAATCTAATGTGTTGAATGTAATGTGTTGGATGTGTATGTGTATTGGATAAAGTATCTACATGTATGTGCATAAGATTGTTACAAAATGTATTCTCAGGAATACTGTTACCTGGAATTTGAAAGAATAACTGTATTTAAAAAAAAGTTGGGGAAGATTAGGAAAAAAGTTCAAGAAAATTAACGATTTTTTGTGAAGTTTAAAATATTGAGTACATGGCTAAAAGTTGATTATTAATATGATAAATAGAGTATTGGTAATAATAGATCATTTCTTAAGCTATGATGCTTAATGATATTTATCTCAATCAGAGGAAAAATTAAAACAGGCACCTACTTCCCATATATAAAGAATTGGACTCAACAAAGAAGTTGCTTTTTTCGAAATTAACGTTTCACAGACCTTGGAATAAACATGTATCATCCATGATAATGGGTGTAGATTTCTACTACCCAGATTAAGTTAAACCACTTCAAATCCTGGATACAGCATGTTCTATAGCAAAACATTTTACTTTCCTTTTTCAGTACTTGCTGCTTTCTATAATTCTATTAGATAAGGTATTTGATTTTTCTGAAAAAGAAGGTGAGCTACTGAGTGCACTGGGACAAAGAATTTAGAACCACACTGTCAAAAGGCATAAATGGGCATGGCAATGCTAGAGGAAAAAATCTGTGATGTTAGGGGTCTAGTTAGGGCCTTGTGTCTTGACTGCCCAGGCTGGGAGTAGCTGCTTTGCTATTTCAACCTCCAAGAGTACCTCAGGCAGAGTGACATCTCCTCTCTCCTTTCATTTCTATTCCTTTTGTCAGTAAAGAGCATTCTCAACTCTACTGTCCAGCTTGAAGAGTATCTGAGATGAGAGTAGGGTGTGTGTAGGAACCTATAAGGAAGAAAGGATCATAAATGACAGAATTGCAGACCAAAACACAAATTAAGTATCTTCTTCAAGTTATACGAGATACTTTTAATAGAACACAAGTCTCTGGAATTTGCTGCTTATCACTTGTCATGCTCTCACCCTGTGACCTCACACTTGAAATTCCATGGCCTTGTCCTGATGGTGAGTAGGAAGTCCCGCTTTGTCATTTACTTCAGTGGGTCTCAGTTGCAGTATTTCAGAAAACAAACTTTCATTTGACACTCAGGAGAATAACAGCAATTTGAGGGCAGAATGTATTTGGAAAAGTTTTAGACAAATTTACTTGTATTGTTTTAGAATTATCTAGGATTAAAGATCAATGTACCTCCATAATATTTTTTAATAGTCACTGTGACCACAGGATGAAAATCCTTTATTAGCCATTTTATAGGTAAAAACAAAAGATTGAAAACACAGCCAACTTCCCTCAGATGACTATGAAATCTGTTATGAATACTGAATGACCAAAGAGCATGGAAAAATGCATATGAAAAAAAATACTGAAATGTTTATGAAAGATATTTATGAAAGATGTTACGACTCCTGTATTTGAATATGCACATATAATAAAATAAATCTAAAAACGTTTAAGATACCTGAGTAAGCTTCATTTCTCAACAGAGGGAATAGGTCACCTCCTTCGGGAAGGTGTTCATTTTAACAAAGGGGTGTGCCATGTTAATGGCCTCTCTTGCTGTCCTTTCCCACTCCCCCAGTCTGCCCTAAGGCCACCATCCAACTTGGTCCTAGTTTTTTGAGTCAGACACCTCCAATGCCCCAGCCCTCAATGAACTCCATTCTTCTCATGCTTTCCATCTTTACTTTTCAAAATGAATCAGAACGGGCACACTGGGAGGCAGGCACCTCCATCTTGACAGCTCTGCCTAGGCTATGACCTGTTTGGATGGCTGGTATATTTCCCAGGGGAAAGGTTAAGGATTTGGTTATCCTCTGAATAGGGTCCAAGCACCAGTTCTGCCTTTTATACAAAGTGCAAAGTGCCCTATCCTACCCTCTAAGGAATGGTCTTGCTAAATTTATTTTCTTTCCTCATGTAGTTTTACTTCCATCTCTTTTCCTGACCCAATGACCCTACCTAGGCACATTTGGCAGCAGAACAGACACTCTTACCTACTTGTGGATTGTGCCTGAACAGTAAATAAAATGTATCACAATTTTTAAATAAGTACCACCAAGAGGAAAAAAACAAAGAAGGACAGAAGCCAAAAGGAGGGAAATAATAATAACCACCATCCTGTACTGAGGACCAGGCAGAGTGCTGGGCACATTGCCTGGATTAGCTCATTTAATTCTCCTGAGAAACTATTTTAATTCCCCTTAAATCCAGATTTCTGGAGCCTGTGTAGGTTAGAGTAACCCACCCAGGCCATTGTCCTTAGATGTCCTTCTGAACCATGAGCCTTGATAAAACTGTTTCCTAAAGTCACCTTTAAGTCAAACAACAGTCTAGTAAGCAATTTAGGGAAGACCAATTTGCCTTAGGCTGTTTTGATATCAGAAGGGCTCAGACCTTAGAGAAGGACATCATGCTTGGTAGAGGGTCAGTCAAAAAGAAAAAGAGGAAGACCTCAACGAGATGGACTGACACAGTGACTGCAAAGATGGGCTCAAGCAAAACAATGATTGTGAGGAAGGCACAGGATGAGGCAGTGTTTTGTTCTGTTGTACATAGGGTCACCATGAGTCAGAACCCACTGGACTTCACCTAACAACAACAGCCAGTTTCAAGAAACAGAAACTAAAGGGTGGGACTGGAAGCTGTGCTTTAGGGTAAATTGTTATTAAGTAAACACTGCCCTTTTCTATGGAAATTGATAAGATGAGGCATAAGAATTTTTGGAATTTCTTTTCATCTTTGGAACATTTTAGCTCGGCTATTAACCAAAAGGTCTGCAATTCAAATCCACCAGCTGCTCCTTAGAAACCCCATGGGGCAGTTCTACTCTGTCCTATGGGGGTTGCTATAAGTTGGAATAGACTCGACAGCAATGGGTTTAGTCAAAATGTTGTTGAAAAAATACCCTATCACTGACAGTGTTGTACTTCAGGATGGATCTTGAAATGTTCTTTTTTACTTCTTCATTGCAAATACCTTTTTCAACAACATAAATGGCGGCTATACACATGGAAACCCTGTGGCATAGTGGTTAAGAGCTACATCTGCTAACCAAAAGGTCAGCAGTTTGAATCCACCAGGTGCTCCTTGAAAACCCTATGGGGAAGTTCTACTATGTCCTGTAGGGTCACTATGAGTCGGAATTGACTTGACGGCAATGAGTTTGTTTTTTTTTAATACACGTGGACCTCACCAGATGGAATACATAGGAATCAAATAGACTACATCTATGGAAAGAGGCAATGGAAAAGCTCATATCATCAGTCAGAACAAGGCCAGGGACCGAATGTGGAACAGACCATCAATTGCTCGTATACAAGTTCAAGTAGAAGCTGAAGAAAATCAGAACAAGTCCACAAGAGCCAAAGTATAACCTTGAGTATATCCCACCTGAATTTAGAGACCGTCTCAAGAATTGACGTGATGCTTGAACACTAATGATTGAAGACCAGATGAGTTGTGGATTGACATCAAGGTCATCATACATGAAGAAAGCAAGGGGTCATAAGAAAGACAAGAAACAAGAAAACAAAATGGATATCAGAAGAGACTCTGAAACTTGCTCTTGAACATAGAGCTACTAAAGCAAAAGGAAGAAATGATGAAGTAAAAGAACTGAACAAAAGATTTCAAAGGGCAGGTCAAGAAGATAAAGTATTATAATGAAATGTGCAAAGACCTGGAGATAGAAAACCAAAAGGGAAGAACAAATACAGCATTTCTCAAGCTGAAAGAACTGAAGAAAAAATTCAGCCTGCTATATGCAGATGACACAACCTTACTTGCTGAAAGTGAAGATGACTTGAAGCACTTACCGATGAAGATCAAAGACCACAGCCTTCAGTATGGATTACACCCCAACATAAAGAAAACAAATCCTCACAACTGAACCAGTAAGTAACGTGATAAACAGAGAAAATATTGAAGTTGTCAAGGATTTCATTTTTCTTGGATCCATACTCAACGCCCAAGGAAGCAGGGGTCAAGAAATATCAAATGACTCAGTGCATTGGGCAAATCTGCTGCACAAGACCCCTTTAAAGCGTTAAAAGGCAAAGATGTCACTTTGAGGACTAAGGTGTGCCTTACCCAAGCCATGGTGTTTTCAACACTTCATATGCATAAGAAAGCTGGACAGTGAATAAGGAAGACCAAAGAAGAATTGACATCTTTGAATTACGGTGTTGGTGAAGAATATTGAATATACCACGGACTGCCAAAAGAACAAACAAATCTGTCTCGGAAGAAGCACAACCAGAATGCTCATTAGAAGCAAGGATGGCAAGACTTTGTCTCTTGTACTTTGGACATGTTATCAGGATGGAACAGTCCCTGGAGAAGGACATCATGCTTGGCAAAGTACAGGGTCATCGAAGAAGAGGAAGACCCTCAAGAGATGGATACACACAGTGGCTGCAACAACGGGCTCAAGCATAACAATGAATTGCGAGGATAGCGCAGGACTGGGCACTGTTCGCGTTCTAGGGTCGCTATGAGCAGAAGCGACTCCACAGCACCTAACAACAACAGTCAAAATGTTACCCCAATTTGCAAAGTGTATAGTAAATAAACTTCAATCAATTTCTATTATTAGCTTAATATAATTTTTGTTTTATTAACACTCCTGACAGCAACCTTCAACTTTTGGTGCTGTCCTACAAATGAGAAAACTGGGGCAGAGAGAAGTAACTCGCAGGGTCACCCAGCTAATATAGAGCAGAAACAGGATTCCACCCCGAACCTGACTCCTCCAGCTCTTCAGAGGCTTCTAGGGGAGAGAAATAAGGCTTTTTTTTTTTAAGGGTTTGGAAAGGAGGGGAGGGCACATGCAAACGATGGAGAAACAAGAAGTGAAGAGCAAAGGAGAGCGAATTGCAGGGGAGGCAACGCGAATGAAGTTTAAAAGAAATATCCTGAGTGCTGCTAAGACTAGGAGACCTACAAGCGGTGTTTCTAGGATGACAGTCAAAGGAAGGACTAAGGTGAAGAAACACTTCACCGTGCAAAACTCCGTCCCTGCGCCGGGCTCCGCCCCTAACCCGTGACGCTAACAGTCCCTATCCCGAGGAGAAGGCGGGACTTCCTCACGGCAGAGGAGCTACTTCCGGCAGAATCCGGAAGATTCTACGGGGAAGGGGCGGGGCCAAAACTGGGAGGCCAATCGGAGCGAAGCCTAGGTCTTGCTGAGGTGCTCGTGGGGTAACTTATCTCTTAGGAACCAGCACTATGGCGTCTGGTTGCAAGATTGGCCCGTCGATCCTAAACAGCGACTTGGCCAATTTAGGGGCCGAGTGCCTCCGGATGCTGGACTCCGGGGCTGATTATCTGCACCTGGATGTAATGGACGGGTAACTCCGCGGGGCTCGGGTTGGGGCTGCAGCGCTGGGACGGGATCGGCGCTCCTTTATTGAGCGCCTGTTGGCTGCACGGCGTCGCTTTACCGCGGAGCGCCTCACTGTGAACGCGGTTCTGAGAAGAGGTCTGGGGCGGGAGCCCTGGAGGCCCATTCTGGAGTGGACCCGTCGCGGCACCCTGGGCTGCGGCCGGAGCCTAAAGCTCAGCTCCACCCCTCCCCCTTCGTAAGGTGTGGTCTTCTAGCACTTAGGACCCGGAAGCGACCTTAAACCTCTAGGCCATTTTTCATTTTCAGTTGGAGAAACTGAGGCCCAAGGAGATAGGCATGACTTGCCCAAGCTCATATAGCTAGTTAGTGACAAAACTGGGAAGATAGACTTCCGTAACGATTAGGAGCTTGGCACCTGGAGAGAGATTGCCTGACTTCTGCCACTTGCCGGGCTTTCTTGGGCAAGCCACTTAACCTCATTGAGCTTCAGTTTCATTATTTGAAAAGTGGTAATAATAGTAGAACCTCCTGCTTAGGCATTTTCGGTAGTGCCTAACATACACTAAATTCTCTACGATTGTTAGCTGTTGTGTCATTCGCGTTCTGATTTTCCTGTCTATTTTCTCTTCAGGGACCCTGCTCTTCAGGGAGGTCAGTTTTTTGTAAGTAATTTTTAAGCACTGTAGTTATAGCACATAATTGATATTATTTGGAATCAGAATGATAATTTCTTAAGTCTGTTATAAAAGAGGAAACAAGTTTAGTGAAAGCAATGAGACTACCTCAGGATTACACAAGAGTGACAGACTTAACAATTTGCATCTCAGATCTTGAGTTTGCGAAGCATTTTCTTAGCCCCACTATTAACTGGCCATAAAATCATAAGTCATTACATTGGGTCGGGATGTAAAAATACATTTATTTAATATTAGGTAAACCTCTATGTGCCCTCATTCAGATGATCAGTCACTTCCCTTTTTAATGTCATTCACACTTCTCTATAAGAGTTTTGTCTTCTTTATTCTGTCTGGTTAAGTCTGTTGTTTCTCTTTTGCATTCAACCCAGTTACCTTACCAGACTGCCCAACTGTTAATGACAAAACCTTTACCTTAGAGTACTGAGAATTATATGTTAAGTGTGGGAGATACAAAATATTATCCCTCACAAAACCCTGATTTTTTTAGTTTGCCATCATTTATAATTATACTTACATACTTATTTAGACACCTTGCTTGATAGCCCTAAACTTCTAGCAGTGTAGTGTGTGTATCTCAGGAATGGGTAGGTACGTTTGTGTATCTCAGGAAACAGCTAGGTGTCTCAGGATGGAACAGGCTGCATGTTTTTATGTGTAGTTTGTCACAGAAAACAGTTTGGCTTTAATTAAGTCTTGTACGTGTGTGTAGAGTAAGTAAATGGATGGGGAAAATAATTTGTTTCATTTCACCAATCAGGAGTGATATGATGACAATGCCAAAACCAAACCCATCGCCCTCCAGTTGATTCTGGCTCAGAGGGACCCTGTAGGACAGAGTAGAACTGCCCCATAGGGTTTTCAAGGCTGTAATCTTTATGGAGGCAGGCTGCTGCATCTTTCTCCCACGGAATGGCTGGTGGGTTTGAAATGCCAGGCTTTTGGTTAACAGCCAAGTGCTTAAGCACTACTACACTAGGGCTTCTTCATGATTGCAATAGTAGCTAATATTTATGAGCATTCAACTGTTTCTGTTCTAGTGCTTTTTATGAATTAAGTCAGAGTCTTATGAGGTCGGCACTGTTATTACCACCAGCAGTGGTGAATTGGGCACAGAGAAGTTAAATCACCTACCCATGGTCTCATAGTTAGAAAATGGTGAAGCCAGGCTGGGAAGCAATGCAAAGCTTGTGTTGTCTCAGAAGTTGAATGTCTTCTGTGGCCACTGGGCTTACAGAGAATGTTTAAGACGTTTGTCCTCAAAGAACAACTAATAATTTATACACTTATTCTTGATATTTATTTCATGTCTTTCTTGCTATGCAGTAAGTTCCCTGAAAGCAGGGTCTGTCTTTTTTTCTCACCTCTGTATTCTCTGCAGGTAAAGCATCACGACAAGCTTAGTTATAATTGGTTGAATGAGTGAATGACTTTATCATAATGAAGGACTCTCTAAGGAAAGACTTAGCTCCCTCTCAGTCTTATGGCAGACCCTGAACTTACCAAGATAAAAGGTTCTTTTGTATTGACTCCCTCCCCCTTTTCCTGGAAACATAATAGTTTGGAAAAATGAAATCCTGCATACACAATTTAAAAACTCGTTTTCTTTAATATTCCATCTTTTTGAGGTAGAGGCTGCTTTTATTCCCCTTTGCAAAGGAGGAAATCAGTTTAGGGAGTTCAGTCCCTTTCCCAGTGTTCCACCAGAAGAAGTAGAGCCTGGCCCAGCTGATGCCATTGCCTTTAAGCAACATTTTCCAATGTCTCCTGGGCCAGGTGTGGTCTCCCTTTCCAAGGTGGCTGACCACAACTTACCTTCCTTTCCAATATTGCCTTCATGCTTCTCTTTTTCCTGGCCCCTTTAAAAATTTTATCCACCATTAAACTTAGTTTGGATGTGCCCGTTTTGTAGCATGCTCCTCCCACCCCTGCAAACTAAACCCACTGCCATTGAGTCAGTTCCGACTCATAGTGACCCTATAGGACAGTAGAACTGCCCCATGGCACAATGAGTCATGTAATTTGGGGTCAGTAATTTTATATGATAAGCTTCAGCTTCTGTTTCACAATAAGGTAAAAGTGTATTTCTTATATTATCTCAGCATCTGGTTATTGTGTTTTTATTTTCATAATACAAGAAACCAAATGTCAAGACAACAAAACTAATTACTTCCAAAGCCATGTAGCAAATTAGAAGAACAGTAAATGAGTCTTCTACCTACCAACAACTATACTATAGCAGTAGGGTCATGAATTCTGCTGAGTCATTAGCCATCTCTGCCAAATCTCACCTATGATGTTGTAAACTTGAACCCTAGCTTATCTCTTTATAAAACACAGTACTCTGGGAAGCACCCAGAGGCACCTAGCATGATACTTGAATGTAGGAGATTTTGTTACGTATTTAAGCGAGCTAGTGATAGAAGATGCCGAAGTTGTCAAGAAGTCAAATGACGTATTGCATTGGGCACATCTGCTGCAAAAGACTTCTTTAAAGTATTAGAAAGCAAAGATGTCACTTTGAGGACTAAGGTGCGCCTGACCCAAGCCGTAGTATTTTCAGTCACCTCATATGCATGCAAAAGCTGGACAGTGAACAAGGAAGACTGGAGAAGAATTAATGCCTTTACATTATGGTGTTGGCGAAGAGTATTGAATATGCCATGGACTGCCAGAAAAATGAACAAATCTGTCTTGGAGGGAGTACAGCCAGAATGCTCCTTAGAAGTGAGAATGGCAAGACTTTGTCTCACATACTGCGGACACGTTATCAGGAGGGACCAGTCCCTGGAGAAGGACATCATGCTTGGTAAAGTAGAGGGTCAGCGAAAGAAATGAAGACCCTGAATGAGATGAATTGACACAGTGGCTGCAGCAGTTGGCTCAAACATAGCAATGATTATGAGGATGGTGCAGGACCTGGCAGTGTTTCGATCTATTGTACATAGGGGCTTTATGAGTCAGTGCCGACTGGGTGGTTTCTAACAACAACAGTGATTGAACAAAAGGATTAACTGAGTAGGTTAAGGGTTAAGTACTTTGTGTCTGATATCAGGCTGACTTAATTTGAATTCTGCCTCCACAAATTAACTAGGTGACTTAAGCAAGTTATTCTTGTGTTCTGTTCAAATGAGGATAATAATAGTATCTACCTCATAAGGCTATTGTGAAGGTTAAACAAAGTGAGTTACAATGCCTGGTATGTAGTAAAAGGTAGTTATTATTAATAGTAAACACATCAAGATTTTTACAGATGATTTATAAGAAAGTTTAAATAAACTGTCGATTAGTGCCCTGTGATAGACGTGGATTAGAAATAGCCACAGGTAGCCTGTGACAGGCTAGGATTTAGGAGACCTTTTTTAGAGTCCAGAACTTGCTAGCTAGTGTGTGACTTGGGCAAGTCATATAACTTGGAGTTCTTATTTTGTCATCTTTCCATTTCTGCCTGTCATGGGTTGTGAACTAATAAGAGTTAAATCGTTATATGGATATATCTGACGTTATTATGATATGTTGAAATATCAAGCAGATGTTACTTACTAAAATTGAAATCCAGATACTTTTAGTATTATACTGATGGTGCTAAGTATTAAATTTAAAAATACTACAACCCTAGATAGCTCTCCCCCCCCCCCACCAATCCCACATGAGAACATGTATACTAGTCACATGGGCCACCTGGACATAATTGAACTATGAGAAATGCAGAGACTGAAGTGAAAACATTTTCAGAGTAAGATTCTGTTTGTCTTGTAGGCATTTTGTTCCCAACATCACCTTTGGTCACCCTGTGGTAGAAAGCCTCCGAAAGCAGCTAGGCCAGGACCCTTTCTTTGGTAAGTTGGTGTTATGCCATCTGAAGCTGGATGTGTGGCTCAAGTAAAAGAAAAGTGGATGGTTAATTTCTTAACTTCCAGCTTCATCTTTACTGTCTTTTCCTCCCTCCCTTACCCTCCCTCAGGGATTCATTGGCCTAATTTCCTATTTAGCAAGCCAAGCTCTTTCCTACTTCAGGGCCTTTGCATTTACTTGGTACTCTCTTTGCCTGGAAAGCTCTTCAGACTTGGCTGGCTCTGCGTACTCTTTCTGCCTTAGGTCATTTATGCTTTCCTCAGAGAAAAACCAAACCAAACCCATTGCCAGTGGAGTCCATTCTGACTCACAGTGACCCTATAGGACGAAGTAGAACTGCCCCATAGGGTTTCCAAGAAGCAGCTGGTGGATTGAACTGGCAATCTTTTGGTTAGTAGCTGAGCTGTTAACCACTGCACCACCAGGGCTTTCTAAATACCCTATTGTAAATTAATCCTTATTCACTTATTATATCACCTTGTTGATTTTCTTAGAACCTCCTTCACCCTGAAATTACTATTATCAGACTATAAACTCCATGGGGGCAGAGATTGAATCCACCTTGTTTACTGTGGTTTTCCTAGAGCTAAGCACAGGCACATGGTTGTGTTCGGTGTAGTTTTTAAATAAATTTATGAATTAGTGATTGGTCTATGGTTTAGTAGCCATTTATTTCACTCAAATGGGGTTGAGAGCTTTCTACAGATGGAGCCTACATGCTCTACTCTAGCGTGGGATAATGTGAATTAAGACTTTTTAAGTCTTAATTCAGACTGTGTTCACATGGAACATAGATTCAGTTGTTTTTTTTTTTTTTTAACTAAGTTAAAACCACATTGATGATTGTTTTTAAACTAAGCTAGCAATGCCTCACTTACCAAATCTCTTAAAAGAAATGTAAAAATTTTTGTAAATGTGTGTTTTTATGTAGCTCTTAGAGTTTAGTAAAATTAGTTTTTTTGTTTTTTTTTAAATATTAGGCTATTGTGGACCAACTTTATAAAGGACTTTAGCTGCACTGTTCTTTATGGTAGCCACTAGTCACATGTGGCTGTTTAAATTTAATTAAAACTTAAATTCAGTTTCTCAGTTGCATTAACCACATTTCAACTTCTTAGTAGCTTGTATTGTACAGCGCAGCTATAGAACATTTCCATCATTGCAGAAAGTTCTTCTGGACAGAGCCTCTCTAGGATCCATCTACTTTACTGCACCAGGGAAATGTACCCTGTCACCTCATTTATGACATGAGGGAGCAGTGTTCCACTATGTAAAATTTCCAAATAATAATAACATTTTCTGTTTATCTAAACATATTTTTTAAACCACAATTTGGAAAATTCATTTTCTAAAATAAATTTCTTGGTCCTTTAATCCCCATACACTAGATGTCATGATTTTTCTGTGAACTAAAGTTGTTCTTATGACTTTCAGAGGTGGGTGAAATAAATAGCCATGCAGTCCTCGTCTGGTTTTCTTGTTTTGGATTTTTTTTTTTTTTTTTGGCATTATATGTTTCTTCATTTTCTCTCTCTTTTATTGGCTCACATCTCACTACTGTATCCTCCTATCAGTGCCTCTCCTCTCACCAACCTTACAGCCACCACTGCACACACGGTGCTTTTTCTTCCTGTTTTTAGTTTGTTGTTTGCTGATAAACTTCCTAATCACTGTTTCTATGATTGAGTCTAAAATAAAGGTGAATGGACTCCATATGCTTCAATATATAGAGAGAGCCCATTGTTCATCGGTGGTTCCCTGGGTTGGGGAAATTATGCTTTAGATCATAGAGACTTGTTATTTTTGATAATGGGAAGAGTGGCACTGGATGTGGATGTGGTGAGCATAGCACAACCGAAGTAAAAGTGACATACGGATGGATATAGGTGTATTGGTACATGGGTAGGTACAGGTGTGTACATAGATGAGAACAGATAGAAGTACCTATAGGTATGTATAAATACAAATTTGTGGGTGCAGACACACGTACTCATTGAAGACACAAATAAGGATACTCCTCAGACATAACCAAATACCTTGCCAGGATTGGTTTCCTGGGTTTGAAAGTTTAGGATCATAGTCTTATGGGACAACTCAAGTCAGTTGGCATAACATAGTTCACAAAAATCATGGTTTGCATTCTAGTGAAATGAGTAGCACCTGGGGTCTTAAAAACTTGTTTGCGCCATATAAGACACAGCTACTAGTCTCTACTCAACAGGAGCAAAACGGTAAGAAGGTAACCAAAAGCTCAGGGAAGAAGCAAGTCTACATGAGCCACTACCTCATCTGCTTTGAGACTAGAAGAACTAGATGGTGCCCAGCTGCTGCCACTGACTGTTCTGACCAGAGTCACAACAGACGGTCCTGGATAGAATGGGAGAAAAATGTGGAGCAGAACTCAAATTCTTAGGAAAAAAAAAAGTAAAGCCAGACAGGCTGCAACAGTGGAGAACAAAGGACTCCCTGAGACTATCACCCTGAGACACCCTTTAAACCTAGAACCAAGCCTATCCCCTGAGATCACCTTTTGGCAAAATAGCAGAGTGGCACACAAAGAATATTACCCATAAGATCGGTGTTCTTCTTAAAAACTATTTGTATGAGACCAAAAGGTCAACAATTACTTAAAAGCAAAGATAAGATAAAGAGGGTAAGGAAATCAGAGTACTGGAAATGGAACTGAACGCAGAGAATGTTGATACAGGTTGTGTGATAAATGTAACTAATGTCACTGAACAGTTTGTGCAGAAATTGTCAAGTGGGAACCTAACTTCCTCTGTAAACTTTCACCAAAACTCAGTAAAATATTTTTTTTTTAAGAAGAATGTTCTGAGAACCTGTGGAAGTCCTTCAGACCTTTCCAGGTTGTCAGTGAGGGCAAAACTGTTTTTATAATACCAAAATATTATTTGCCGTTATTTGTGCTCATGGTGTAAAAGCGAAGGTGAGTAAATCTGCTGGTGACTTAGCTTGAATCCCAGCAGTGGCACTAAACTATGTAGTCATCACTGTATTTTTCACTGCCTAGTGGAGCAGTCATGGAACACCATTTTTACTTGAAAGAATGGGTGTTTTACTGACATTTTCTTTATAGTGAACTAAGCCTGTCAATTCAAGGAAAATGATTTGTCAGAACTTTTGGAAAACTTGTATCTGCCATCATGAATGTGACAACTTCCCAATATTTAGAGCTTTTCTGATGTGATCTTTAGTGCTATTAACAAATATGATTTTGGGGTAATGTGTGATGAAATGTCTCACCATTTAGAAGGTCTGCAGTAACTCGGTGAACCAGTATTGAAAAGGTCCATTTAAAGTGTAGTTTAGACAAATGGATTTTAACGTAACAGAGTACGGAAAGTTCACTGATTGGCTTTACAGATTCCACTTCACCACTAACTTTTTAAAACCACCACTTGTTAAGCTTTGGTACAGAACCAGAGAGTACCCACAATATCTAAAAGGCTGTTAAAGTAGTATTCCTTCCTTTTCCATGTACCGTTCACCTTCCTTCATTAAAATACAGCGTATTTAATGCAGAGCAGACATGAGAACTGAAGTGTCTTCTGTTAAGCCAGACACTAGAGACTCCAAAAATGTAAAGCAGTGCCATTCTTATATCCACATTTAATGGATTTATTCATTGTTGTAAATGAATTAAATAAACCAAAAAAACTAAACCCATTGTCGAGTTGATTCCCACTCGCAGTGACCCTATAGAACAGAGTAGAACTTCCCCTGGAGTTTCCAAGGCTGTAGATCTGTATGGAAGCAAACAGCTACATCATCTTCTGAGGGACAGATGGTGAGTTCAAATCGCTGACCTTTCGGGTAGCGGCCAAGCGCTTAACGACTGTGCCACCAAGGCTCCTTTTATGAATTAAATAGATGTTTTAAAATTTCTTAGCTTTAATTTCTAATACATTAAGTATTGGTAGATATAGCCCACATCAACATAAGCTTTTTGGGATCTTCAGTAATTTTTAAGAGTATAAAGGAAGCCTGAGACTAGAATGTTTGAGAACGACTGATCTTGATATGCTGACTGTAAGCAGATTGGCTGAACCATTAACTCCCTAAACATTGTGGAGCTTCTCCAGAGAGGGTTATTGGAGGTTGCTGCCTGCTAGAGATTGAGTAAGGATGACTTAAGAGTCTAATAACCTAAGGAATGAGTAAACTAAATATTTTAAACCAAATTGAATTTTCCTTGTTTATAATACAAAATAAACTTAGAAATTATGAACCAAAATAAAACTTAGCTATAATACAAAGTAATATGAAATGGCAAATAGAGAACATTTTTTAAAAATAAAATTTTACCTATTTAAGTATGTTCTAATTGAGTTATTTTGCTAGTTTAGAAATATAAGATTTAATCTTGGCTTCATTAGACAAAATGTATACTCTCTTTTCCTGGTGTTTTTCAAAGCCTTACCACATTTTATAATCTTAGTTTTGGCTCTGGAATACTAGAGGTTTTTGTTTTGTTTAATATAGCTTGGCTGTGTCAGAAATGTGCTGCTTCTAGCAAAAGAAAAAAACTTCTTCATATACAGTACCCGTATGCTTTTTCTGGAAACATTTTTTTCATAAATGTCTGACCAATACTTTGTCTTCAGGATAAAGGGAGGCAAGATCAGTAAGTATCACTGTAATAATTATTTTGATGTCATAAGAGTATATATCTGAAATAACAATAATTACAGCCTGTCTTCAATAATATGGTCCAGATATTTTCCTTTCAGTAATATTTAGGAGACATGTCTTCTCTTTCCAGACATGCATATGATGGTGTCCAGGCCGGAACAGTGGGTAAAGCCAATGGCTGTAGCAGGGGCCAATCAATATACCTTTCATCTTGAGGCTACTGAGAATCCAGGGGCTTTGATTAAAGACATTCGGGAGAATGGGATGAAGGTGAGAAGTCAGTTATGATGGTAATAGTGTATACTCTACTTTCAGAGTTTAGAAGATTTGGTAAAAGGAAGTGATAGGTAGCAAAGACCTGACTTAAGCAGCTATTCTTTAGCAATGAAGCTGGAGTTTAAGTATGACTTTAGCTGGCAGATAGGATTTACTTATTCCATTAATGCTTTCTAAAAGTTACTGCCTTTTGAAACATTTAAGTTTGATAACCTTGCTGCCATTTTGTCTTTAACGTTATGGTCTGAACAATTAAGATATTTTTATTTCTTCAGTTTATGTATTCTTTAAGAATAGAGTTTTTCTATTGGTCCTCATAGATCACAATCTTTAATATGGAAATCATTGTTCATTAGATGACAAATTTGTCTCTGTTATAGGTTGGTCTTGCCATCAAACCGGGAACTACCGTTGAGTATCTGGCGCCATGGGCTAATCAGATAGATATGGCCTTGGTTATGACAGTAGAACCTGGGTTTGGAGGGCAGAAATTCATGGACGACATGATGCCAAAGGTAAAAAAAAAAAAAAGTATTTGATTTCGGGTGAGGCTTTTATTGTATGTGATACAAGTTTTAGAAATCAGAAAAGATATTTCATCTTTATTGTGAAATTTTCTTTCAAGACCGTTATCTGTAATCTTTAGATCTCTCGGGAGTTTTCATGAACATTGAGGCTTTTGTTTTTGTCTTCTTTCTATGCGGTATATTCTCTGCCAACCATGACAAGTTAAATGCCATTTGCCAAACAGAACAAAGGTTGCTTTTATAAAACTTACTTTTGGGGCATTAAAAAGCAGGTTTACCCCAGTAATGCTTTATATTGTTATAAAGTTATTGCATGAGACATTTGAAGGCATATTTTTGTGGTTAATATTGACTTTTTGATTTTCTGTTCATTTGATTGTTTTTTCCCCCTGCCTGTCCACTTTAGGAATCACTTATTTCCTCGTGTATGTCTAGGTTCA
The DNA here is from genome assembly GCA_030035585.1 of Dugong dugon. Classification (NCBI taxonomy): domain Eukaryota; kingdom Metazoa; phylum Chordata; class Mammalia; order Sirenia; family Dugongidae; genus Dugong; species Dugong dugon. The sequence continues at coordinate 172,464,368 of CM057461.1, forward strand.
CTGGTTGAGGACCCAGTTCCCGTCTTTGGACATAGAGGTCGATGGTGGAGTAGGTCCTGACACTGTCCATAAGTGTGCAGAGGTGAGACTGCTCCTCAGCTGTGACCTAGACCCATTGCCTATCCAGTATATTATACAGGACATTGTCTTCAGGCCAAAGACATTTCCTAAAGTGACTTTCTTTCTTGGGAAGGTATTTTTCGTTCAAGTGTGGAGGTAGGATAGAAAAGAGAAGTCCCAATTATCTCAGCAGTACTGAATAAAGTTTTTTTTTACATTAAAGATATGCTGAATGCCAGCCCTTTGGAAGATCATTAAGATTAAATTCCAGGACCTTGGAATGAGAGATTTTTCCAAAATAGGGAAAGACAAGATACCTCCTTAACAAGGGGGAGAGAAGAACTCTGAATTCACCTAACTACCATGTTACTGTGTAGAGGTTAGGTGTATCAGTTACCTGTTTGTCCCTTGTAAGAACTGACTGGAACCGTTTTAGATGAAAGTGTAGACCTCATCTCTGGATACCCGTGTGGCCTCCTTCTACATAGAGTCTCTGTTCAGGTTGCTGTGCTAGCTTAGTTTAAGTTCCTGAGCTTCACGGAGGACACCAGTCCTTTCAGTAGCACTGTGGGTGATTGAAACTCAGCAACATAGTCTGTCTGCACGTCCAGGTTCTTGTAAAACTGCTACACTTTGCTGCTTGATGTTTATCCAGAGTTTGGCTGTGATAAATATGGATGCTGCTTGATGCTTATCCAGAGTTTGGCTGTGATAAATATTTATGGAGGAGGAGCTGGCCAAACAGTGAACATATATCCTTTTGATCCTTTGTAGAATTGCTTTTTGCTGAGCTGTGCTTTACCATTCTCAAATTAAGGGACATGTTAAGTGGTAAACCTAGAAAACTCATTTTCTATGAGGAATGTTGGAGATGTAGTGCACTATGTCATAGAGTGACAGAGTCTCATTGGAGAAATTTTCCTCAACGTCAGTGCTGCTTATAGTAGTCCTTTCTGCCTCCCTTTCTTCTGGCAGTGAATCACATAACAGATTGGGTTTCCCTAGAGTCTAATTTTAGGAAGCACAGAGCTAAATTTGGGCCCATCTTGCTTTTCTCTTTTCTTTGCTTCCACATTTAAAAAAATCACCTTGAAATTTCTTTTAGGCTACCTTAAAACCGTTCTGGAATGTGATGAAACATAAAGATAAATGCTGTTTTATCTGGCAGCAAAATGAGAAACTACATATTTAAATTCAATGTCATATTTTATGGATAGTTTCACATTTTAGTGAGAATTGACCTTTCAGACTACCTGCAAATTCATATACATAAAGATTAAAACATAACCATTTTTGTTTTTTAAGTAGCCAGAGGATAGGCATTGGAAATACCTTAATAGAGCTGAAGATTAAAGATTTTTAAATCTTGTTGTCTAAATATGGTAGACTGGATTACCAGAAAGGTCATTGATTTTTAGACACATTTAAATATAATTTCACACCCTTATTTGCTAAGCACTTTAACGTCTTTTTTTTACATTTTTAAAAAATACTTTGTGTTTTCACAGTCGATGAGGTTGCCATTCAACAATTTTTACACAGATTGTTTAATGACATTGGTTACATTCTTCACAATGCACAAACATTGTCATTTCAGTTCTGGTTGTCCCATTTCGAGTAATGTAGTTTCCCTGCCCCCTTACCTTCTTATCTTTGTTTTAAAGTAATTGTAGACCATTTGGTCTGATAGAAGAGTTTTTTTTTTTTTTTTTAAAGGGGCGCAGTACCCGTGGGTGATATTCTCTATTTTGTGAGCTAATCTGTTATTTAGCTAAAAGGTGACCTGAGGATATAGTCTTCATTCAAGGTTTAAAAAGTATCTCAGGGCAGTAGTCTTGGGGAGTCTTCTAGTCTCAACCAGTCCAGTTAAGTCTGGGTTTTTTAAGAATTTGAGGTTCTGTTCCATATTTTTCTCCCATTCTATCAGGATCTATCAGTTGTAGCCCTGATCAGAATGATGATAGTAGTAGCTGGGCACCATCTAGTTCTTCTGGTCTCAGGGTAGATGAGGCCATGGTTCATGTAGACAGTCCTGTAAACTAGTTTCTTCTCTGAGTCTTGGGTTTCCTTCTTTCTCTCTTGTTCCAGACAAGTAGAGACCAGTAGTTGTATCCTAGATGGCCACTTGGAAGCTTTTAGGACCCCAGACACTACTCACAAGACTAGAATGTGGAACTTAAACTTTATGAACTATATTATACCAGTTGACTGAGTTTTGTCCCATGAGACTGTGGTCCTAAGCCATCAAACCCAGAAAACCAATCCTGCAAGGTGTTTTGTTAAAATGTCTAATAAGTATCTGTAACTGTACACTTTATGTGCCTTATTATATATGTGAATATACATGGATGTACATGTACATAAATCTGTATATATTCACATATACGTACCTGTGCATACATATGCATACACACATGCATATAGACCCACACATTTATTTTTTGGTTATTGCTGTTGTAACTTCTTTGTTCATTGAATTAGATTATGTAAGTATTCTGTTCATTTCAAAGCAGCTTTTGTACAAAGTGTGGACTGACAGATGGAAGGGTAGAAACTCCAGTCTAGGAATTGCTTTAGGCTCTTCTGTGTCTTCCTCTGAGGCATAACCTAAGTGTTTACTTCTTCCAGGCAGGAGCTAACATGATTGTGTCTGGCAGTGCCATTATGAGGAGTGAAGACCCCAGATCTGTGATCAACTTGTTAAGAAATGTTTGCTCAGAAGCTGCTCAGAAACGTTCTCTTGATCGATGAAACCTCAAGCAGCCCAATGTTTCTGCTCATGAAATCTCCTTTTTACTGGAAAGCAAGAATGTTGACTACCAAATCGTATCTGAGCAGTTATTCATTCCAGTGACTAAAATCTATAGTGCAGAATGTTCTGAGAGGATAGAAATTGGTGTGTATCTACATTTTTAGTAATGGAATTTAAAGATTGGTATGGTGAATACCCTGTTTTTACTGGGAGACTTGATTTTTATAAAGAGTAAAAATATAGCTGTATTAAGGTTACAAAACAAAAATGTGTCTTAATGCCAAAGAAGGCATGTTAGCTACTATGAGAAAAGACCTTCTCTGTATTTCTAGCAAGAATTTTCTGTTTCTCAGCTGGTTTGCAAAAGCAAAGGGAGTTATGTTTTTCCTGTTTCATGTCATTTGTGGTTTGTGTATATGCTTGATAGTATGACTAAAATGGAATTTATGAAAATTCTAAGTTCAGATTTAGGTGGGATGAGATCCAGTATTCTTTTGTCTAAAATATCTATTTTTCACCATATACTTGATGCATAAAAAGTATGAAGAAAGAATGTAAGAAGTCCAGGGGTGTTCAGGTGGTCTGTGTTCTGTTCTAAAATGAAGTACAGATTTTATCAGGGTGTTTTCTCTGCCAGCTTTGCTGGAGGTGCAGGTTATTCAGCAATTTTTTTTTAATCCCATCTACCATTCTTAAGGACGTGGAGTACTGCTGTTGCCTTTCTGAGTAGAAAGATAAAGCCTATATAAGTTACACAAGTACTTTGATATAATCTCATCGAATCTACAGATTACTCCTTTGAATGGTAGGACAGGCGTTTTGTCCCCATTTTAAAAATGAAGAAACTAAAGCTCAGCAACAGGTTGGTACCACAGAGACGATCCAGTAGGGAATAGGATTTCTGGCCTGTACTGCTTTTACAGATGGAGCCCTTGGGAAGTGGGCTAGGGAAAGGAAGCTTCTTTTACTTAACATTGTCTTAATTTTGGTCTAGCTTTACCCTGTAGCAGAGCCAGATAGCCGAGAATATTCTGGAACTATAGATATTGGCCCCAGGGGTATATATTTTATTTTCCAAGACAGACTAGGTGGGCAAAGAGATGGCATGGTGTACAGAGTTAATCCATAAACTAAGTTTTGTACCTGTGCTCCGAATTCTTAGACAACAGATAATGTATCAACCACTTCATTCTTACATTCTTGCTATGTAAAAAATATGCAAGAAATGTAACAGGACCATTGTCATTAAACTTCTTTAGGTTGAGAAACAAGGTTTGAAGAATAAGAATGTTAATACTTAGGCATAGACTAGACCTTGCTTGTTTTTTTTCTAACACTACTAGGTAAATTTTTGTTTAATGTTTGATGTTTGTTTTTATTTTGGCTTAGGAAAAGGTGGTGCCATGAACAGGTGGCGTTTTAATCAGTCAAACAACACAAGGTATATAGAAATAACTTTTAATTAAAAAACTTACATAGAAGATTATAATATCAGACATGACAGAAAAATTTGAGTTTGCCTGGCTTTTGTTTTCTTTAAAAATAAACGTACAATGAAACTACAAGCAGAAGTTTGTCAGTATTGAATTGAATATTTCTTCCCTTTAAAGGGACCAGTATAATTTGTAATCCCTAACAAAAATTTAGTGTCAAATCCCATATAGATTGTGTCAGCTGGCCAGGATTGTCAGTTATATGGGTACACTAACTCAAATAACCTTTTTTTTTTTTTACATAAGAAAAAGCGATTCATAGAAATTGCCCTCAACTTTCACATAGAAAAAAATGGTATAATAGCTTCAGAAGGAATTTCTCTTAATACATACTTTCAGTATCTCATATTGTAGTCGTATCCTTTGAAAATTTCTAAATCTCACTCTAGGATGCAAATAGGAATAGATGTTTATTTGAATAGCTATGGCAAGGAATGACCAAATAGCTCAAAATAACTATTTTTTATTTTATACTTATACGACTTTCCTGTTTGTTCATTTTAAACTAGTGTTTTCTCTCCATGAGATACATCACAGTTCTTAGGGCACAGTGAGAGGTAAAATAAAGTAGGTAAAACTCAAAGTTGAGTTTTCAAAGATGTGATAGTTTTTAAAATACATCAGTATTTAACTCTACTCTACTCGTCTTATTAGGAGTGAAGAGAAAATAGCCTGTGGTTAGTCCAGCATAAATCAGTGATTTCAGATAATGAATATTGTGTTATCTGGTATAGGAATTTCCATAAATGACTTCTACTTTTGGTTAAACTTTTTTTTTTTTTAAAACAACCTCCCTCTCCAGAGTCAAGACTTTTGGATGTCACTGGAAAGTTGTGGTTCTTTATATACAATGCAGCTTACATTTCATGGAGTACATGCATTTTCAAGTGGTTTGGGTTATTACCAGTGTGTTTTAAAAAATAACATGTGAGTATGTATGTGTATATATTCTGTACACACATATGTATATTCTAATGTATTTCGGAGGCAATTTTAATGAATTACCATGTGTATAGAAAAAGAATAGCTGTCATTTGACCCATAGGTAGGGGTGTGTGTGTGTGTAATCTTAGTAATTACTTACCCAGTAATGTGATTTGACATCAAATTGCAGCAATTAAGTTCTTGGTGCTAGTCATCTGCATGACAGGTGCATGACAAATGCAAATGACTAGCACTTGTCTGTAGGTGGAAAGCTAGTTACTCCTGTGGCTCAAGAAGGAAAAAAAGACTTATCTTTCCTCTTTCATAAACAGCACAGAAGAATAATACGTGCAGTACATGCTCTTATTCTGGAGTTGTGACTGGGAGGCGTTGGGGCTGAGAACAGGACTTTTTTTTTTTTTTTTTTTTTAAATCCTGTTTTCCCTTCAGTTACATAGTTTTCTTAATGTGTTCCGTGTCACCTGTTTTTTTTAACATTAATAAGTTCTAAACCAAAGGTTTTATACTCTTCCATTCCATCTACTGATTGCTTTTTTGGATGGTAGCCATTCTCTTGTGCACTCGTACAGAAAACTTCACCATGGAAGGTTGTGCTTGACCTTTCAGTCTGATCGTTTTTTTCATCTTGGCATAATAAGGTTGCTGTGTCTTCATCCTTCAGCGGAAAAGCCCTTCGTTCCCACCACAAAGACTGAAAGGAAAAACATTTCAGTTAAGTTTCTACTATTTGTTTTGTTTAAATTCACTTATCAAGTAATCGGTAAATGTTAGTTCTGTAGCAACTATTGTTCTGTTCTTCTAATGCATAAATGTACAAATGTATGGATCTAAATATCTAGCAACTCAAAATATAATGTAAAGAGAATAGTGCAGCAACCTTTGGGAGTTATTTTTTCACTTGGCCTCTGCGAGGAAGAGAATATGCTGCCATAGGGCACTGGTCTTCATTTTCAGCCCGTAAAGAAAGCATTGTGGGAAAGCCCCGTAAAAGTATTTTTAAGTTTGATCTTCTGCTCCTGCTTCAGTATCTTCATTTCTGTTCCGTCAGATACCTACTGATATTTCCTTCCCTAAGCTTTTGCAACTTGCCTATCAATTTCTGTAGTGTCCACTCTCTCCATTCTAGACATGGTTCTTCTCTGCCAACACCTAATTATGAAAATTACATGACTTCAGGAATGCAGTGTTAGAAAAGACTCCTTGAGGTTAGAACTGGATCTAGGGGGAGGCAAGTAAAAATCTTATAGGGAGAAGAAGAAAAAGCAGCTAACATTTACTATAATTCTGTTTATCAGATTTGTTTCATAAGCAAACTTTCATAGAATCCCCATTCCCTAATAAGGTAAGTAGGTGGAAGTTTCTGCAGGCACCTTACACAAGGAGATAGTGTTTGTAGTTACTGGCGGAACTAGAATGCAGGACTATACATCCCGATTCTGACCCAGCATTCTGTACCGGATTATCGTACTGAATTTTATGTAACGATGAATCCTTTATTTTCAATAAGCAATTTCTAGAACAAGCTGGAAAAAAAAAAAGTTAAAAGGTAAGTAAGTAGTTTAACTAGTCACATACTTACCTTGGTTTCTTGACTTTCATTTAATGAAGGGGAGCCATGTGCACAGGGATCATGACTTTCTGAAGGAAGCTCAGGAGGACTCTGAGCAGCACAGTACTGACCACTACTGAAGTCATTAGTGTATTCTTTCCAAAGCAAGTCCTGTCCTTCTGCATTTTTATTGAAAGCTCTAACAAAATCAAGAAAATGGATAATTTATTTCTTGAGGAGTTAACATTTGATGAACAACCCAAGTCAAGTTCACTTGGTAGCTTTTCTTCCCTTCGCAGTTCTGACCCAAAATACTTAAAAAATTCATACGCTGATCTTCCTAATACTACCATTTTCATTTCTCAGAGGCTTAAATACTACTTTATGAAGTCCTCTGCTAAATTATAATAGTGGTTTGTTTTGTTTTGTTTGTTTGCTTCTGTTTTTAGGAAGACAAGAAAGGGCAATTACTTGACCCTTACAGTCTGAGTTCTCATGATATTCTTTGATCACTGTAATGTCACCCATGAGGACTCAGTTCACATTTTTCTCTATACTTCTGGAAAGCTGTATCTCTGTAATGTGGAGAAAGATGAGAACTGAATCTCGTATGTTAATTAAGGTAATTTGTGGAATGAGGATCAACACAGCAAATCTGGGTATCTTGATGCCTAAACAGAGAAATGTGTTTTTTAATTATACTAATCCTGTAAGAGATTCCCCTTAACTAAAGTGATTTCCAGACTTCACGTGATTTTGCTTTTTGAGGTCTGGTTATATTAAAAATAATCAAATGTCCATATAAAATGCCTATCTCCATCGTTTTCAAAATTGTCATTTCAGGGATTCTTTCAGATACATAATTATTAACTATGTCTTTACGGTTTATTCTCCCTTCTTTTAGTCTACTTGTGTTTTTCGAGGTATTTTAGGCTATTTGATTTTTAGATTGGACAAGTTTCTTGAGGGAAAAAAAAAATTTAAGAAAAACATATTTTTAAAGTATTTACTTTAAACCAGATTACTCTCTACTATTCCTGAGGCTGACAATGAACGTAAGAAATAGAATGGAATAAAATACAGAAATTTATTTCATCATTATGTAATTAATCTGAATATATTTTTAATATAAGCTCAGTCTATGCATTGTTTCACCTCTAGTGCACAAGTAGCTGATGTTTTACATAATTACATTGTTTTCTTCCTTTTTAGTGGCCTCCCTCAAAATTCATGCAGAATATTTATCACTCTGCATGGATACCATGGTTTTGGGTTTAAATTTTATAACACCTGCCTGCTGTTTCTTCTGTGCCACTTGCTTTGCTCCCATAGTGACCACCTGGCTTGCTCTCTCTCTTCATATGTTTTGTGTCTTAGGGAGAAGACTTCATCAGAAAGATCTTCTATCTGGAATTAGAAATAAAAAAATGACTTGCTTTTATTAGAAACATTGTAAGAAATGAGGTTAGGTTACAAACAGTTCTTTATTAAGAGAACATTAGGAAGAAAACTAAAATAAATGTGATCTGTCTAAGCCAAGAGAACAAATGAGAGGAGATAAGTATGAAATTCCTGCAAAGAGGGAGTTGAAAAGTTAATAAAAACTTTTTACTGCTGGGTTATATTTTAAGATTTACCTAGATTACAAATAGGTTCACTGTGCTTACCATTTGCCACAGCTTACTTAAAATACTATTCTCAGTGCTTTGTTCATTCAGCAGTTTTTATTGATTGCCCATTATGGACCACATACTGTTAACATCAAAAAAGAGTAGAACTGATTGTCTAAGATAAATCAGAATTTCATTAATGATTTATCTGGCATTCCAGCCTCAACAACTGCTTTGATTACGGTATGTAAGAATTTAGATTTTCTGGCAAGAGTTATTCTGAAATAGGCATGAGTGAGGGCATTCTAAGGTAAATTTCGGAAGTTGACAAAAGGTGACCATAGGGTATATTTTGTTTATAGAAAGACTGTCATTTGATAGAAACAAAAGAGTCTACTACTAATACTGCTTCTAAAACCCAGCACTTTGGAATTTGTGTGGGCATACAGTATTTTTCCCTTCATTGTCATCTTAATGTAAGTCTTACCCATACAGTCCAAAATCCCTTACCTGCAATTCCAAAATTAAAAAATCTGAAAAAAACAAGTTTTTTATAATTTATTTGGTGACACAGCCTGACCTGAAATGAAGTGAGGCTATTTTTAGTCTGTCAGTCTGTGAACATTTCTCACTACAGAAATATTAATATTTGATCATGGGAATGAGACGCCCTATGACTATTAGATGACGTATCTACCACATTACTTTTCTGAAGTCCAGAAATTTTCAAATTCAAACCAATTTTGCATCAAGATTTTGAATATGGCATTGTAGACCTGAATACTAATTAAGACAATCTCAGGAAAAAATACAACTAAGAATGAATGTCAATGTTCACATAAATTCAGTGCTTCAACGACTTACATAAACAGTTTATTTTGCTTTTCCTTATTCTTCCCATATATTTATGCATTATCATCTTTGCAGTCAGATTTGCACAAAAAACATTACTTTTCTAATGAAATTAACTCCTTTTTGGAGAGCTTCCTTTTCATAAGTGAAAAAATTAGTAGATGTTTAGGGGCATATAATTCCCTTTTGTTCCTTGAGTATCAAATTAAGCAGGTGTCATGTGTAATTATTCAATTAATTGAAAGGCAACTTACCTCTTCTTCAGCTAAATTACAGTCATCCAAAGGCTGAAGAACAACCATCCTCCAGCTGTTGAAGATACAAACCAATTTCAAACAGCTTTTATTATCTATGTAAATTTAGCAATTCTCAAGCACAGCTAAATGCAGTAGTGTTTTCTTGGTACGTCATAATTCAAATGGTTATCTTTTTTAAAATACATTTCTTTTTAAAAGAAAAAAATACTTATGAGAAATGCACAAGGAGAAGAGGCGGCTTTCTTTTTGGCCTTACAGTGAACAGTCTCTCTGCACAGCTGCATTTTATACCTACTAGACTAAGTTTGAATTAAGTCAGTGGTATGCTGGTAAACTAGCTCAGGAGAAAAGAAGTAAAAGCCCTCATTTGTAGCATTTGCTAGTTTCTTTGATGTAAAAACCAACTATAGCCTTTTTCGAACTACCAACAGTTTAACATCTAGCTCACAGAATTCCTCTATATTTAACAACCAGCTCTGCGATGAGCCAGTTCCAGGATTACCGCACACTGTGAAAAAGTTATTCCTTATTTATGCAGAATACATCAACAGATCCTCTGTAGGGTCTCTTGTAATAACCGCGTAGCGTACCAAGAATTCTCTTGATACCTCATAAAAGTTATGAAATTAGCTAGAAAAGAGATGGGGAGGGATTACTGGAGTTGTCTCCCACTCAGATCGCTGTTTCCAGTCTCTTCTATCCCTACTTAATAGTGCCAGATTCATATTCTTAAGAAACTGCCTTCACCATTGCTAAAAAAGAATTTGACTAGCTTCACTGCCAGTAGGAAACAGATCTGTGTATGGTATTCAAGGACCTCCACAGTCTGGTTCTAACGTTTCCAGCCTTACCTCCTTTTATCACTACACAAAACCTCAATCTCTGGCTTAGCCTTGTGCATGTGTCTCTGTGCCGTTGTTCTGATCAGCTCCCTATGTGAATACCCTCTACCTTCCAGACTTCTACCCTGGTCCTTAACTGTTCTATCCTTTGAACTCATCTTCCTGTTTAACGTGTTTATTGCTGACTTGGCAACACATCAAAATATTTGTCTTGTACTGTGAATACCACATGCAAAAGTAGTAGCGTTCTTTGAATTCTTTTTGCAACCATGCACAAACGTCCATCTTTAAGGGCAAGGATTGTTGCCGTAGTTATTTACATCCCTAAATTAACTTTTAGTGTCATATCCATAATAAAACCAACCAAACCCAGGGCCTTCAAGTCCATTCCAACTCACAGTGACTCTACAGGACAGAGTACAACTGCCCTGATAGGGTTTGCAAGGAGTGACTGGTGGATTCGAACTGCTGACCTTTTTGGTTAGTAGCCAAGCTCAACCTCTGCACCACATACTAGATAAGTAAATATCATTGAGTGAAAAACTCTCAAGAGTGCTAAAGTCAGTTTAGGAATTCCCAATTCTTAATAAGAACTGAAATGCAAAGTGATACTGTATGGCTCTTCTTCAGCAGGAGTAAAAGTTTTTTTCACCATTTTCCTTCCATGATTATTTATACAAGTGGGAAAGGAAAGGGGGGCATCCTCTTTTATTATAAATTAAAAATCTAACATCACTCTGAAAGTTTAAATTGATTAAAGAAAAGGAAGGAAGAAAAAAAGATGTGTGTATACATACCTTGGAGTAAGTATTTCCTTATATTGGAGTTTCTCCAACTTAGCTGGGGCCACTAATGACATGGGAATTACGATGTTATCTATGTCGTAAGAGCTCTCACTTCTCAGTCTCCGTCTTGCAGTGTTCTGCAAAACAACATTGCAGCAGTTTTAGAGAGCAGCCTGTACAGTTAGTTACCTGTGGTGATCCCCTCCTTTCATGAGTTAGGTATGTAAAGAGTTTTGTAAATATACTGTCACAAATCTGGCTACACAATGTTACGAGAAACAAGTAAGCATACCTGTCTTCAATAAGCCAATCTCTCTGGATAGGTATGTAATGTATGTCTGTGTGTGCACAAATACAAGACTGTTGACAAGACTATAGAAGATGTTAATGCCTTAAGATTCTGTCAGGAAAAAAAAGGTTAACATAAAAAAAAAGGTTAACATAAGCACCCCAAGTGCCAATAAAATGGGCATTTAACAAACTCACTTTTTATTAGGAAAGGCTATGAAGTATATTTTGATGAGTTGTTTGGGAAAGACTACTGTCTTCATTTATGTGTTCCTGGTCCCTGAACCTCATTCTGTCCTTTTCCTAAACCCTCCTTCCTTTCAACTTCTCTACTCCCTGGCCAGGTGACAGAAAAACAAAACAGAAAAAGGAGACAAGTTTGAATTCTATTTAGGCTATATTTAGCTTCACGCTATGGAGCAGGGATGGTCATAATGAAGTTCAAGTTTTCACACAGAAAAAAAGCCATTATCCAGGAGTATGGAACTATCTGATTCCTAGTTTAAAACAAAAATTATTTAGTCAAATTCATTACTTCCTAATAAGATAGTTTTAAATATGCTAATATGTATACTATTAAATAAGGGCTGTTACAGATTAGTGAAATAATCTATGAGATATATATATATATATTTAATCAGCTGGTTTTAAAGTTCAACACAGAAAAAAACTTTAGAGCTCAACATACAGAAAAAACCTACTTGTGATGATGAATTCTGGGTTCTTGCTATAACGTTGACATTAGTAACAGCAGTAAAACTGCTGTGGGATCCCGGTTCTGTGCGTTGAAAAGCAAATTCTTCAAATCGAGTTCTTTCTCCTGCCATGGAAAGAGCCGTTGAGAATGTCTCACATTAAATGTGACTGATAAGTTTTATTAGAATTTCACTAATTTAGGTGACAAGTGATTCGTTATTTTTTTTAATGTATCAGAAAACAACATTAAGGAAATAAGAACCTCAGCCATTTATTAGAATTTCCCTAATTTAGGTGACAAGTGATTCATTATTTTTTTTAATGTATCAGAAAACAACATTAAGGAAATAAGAACCTCAGCCACAGTCCCATCATAATTATCTGATACACTTACCTGTTCTCTCATTTTTTATATCTTTGACTTTTTCTTCTACTTTCTGGAGATTTCCTTAACTTCTGACCATTCTATTGATTTTTTTTTTAATTTTTACTAGTAGAGAACTATTCTCCAGAAGTTCTTGTTTTCTGGTGTTCATTTTTTATAGCACCCTGTTTTTGTTTCATGGATGAAATTTTTCTTTCTGAGGATGATTATAAGTTTACTTCTGTTCTCTATTATCTGCTTCCTTCAAGTCCCTCCTTTTTTTCTTTGTTTGTTCTGTTCCCTTTTCTTGTGTACATTTATATAGTATTCACTTATTTACTGCCTTTGTTTATTTTACTTTACTATGGATCTTAAAAATATTTTCCTGTATAGTGTAAATAACTATTAATTTCTTAAAATCTAATACCCAATCCATACTCACATTTTTCCTATTAAATAAAAAAGTGTCCTTTAATGGCTAATATGTTCAAATCAGGACCCATACATTGAAACTGGTTATTGTCTAAATTTCTTAAAATCCAGAATAGCCCTACTTTTCATGACAGCAACTTGTTAAAGCAACTGACCAAATGTCCTGGACTTTTGGGAGTTGTCCAGTTAATTCTTTATAGTCATTTTACTTGTTCTTCTATTCCTGTATTTCCATCAAACTGGAAAGAAGATCTAAGGTCTCAATTCAAGTGAAACATTGTATCTTAGATGATGCATATTTCATAATTATCTTATTAGGAGACACAAGTACTTTTAAGAGTGAGGCACTAAAAAGCATATGGAAACCTCTGGACGTGAGTGAGAGTTTGTTAATTTTGTAGGTGATTAGGTAGTGATTTGGTCTAAATGTGTTAAGATCTCTAGAACTGCAGTCTAGTACATCTTGGACATAGTATTTTCTAATATATACTTGATATTACATCTGGAGAATACTCAAGTAACGTATATAGTGTTAGATCTACTGAACAATGAACGAGAACCAAAAGATGATGTAATTTGCTATTCAATATATATGTTGCCTTTTTTTTTTTTTTTTTAAACCATTGTCTGCAGTAATTATGGCAATTGTCCTTCCCAGATCTCCCCAACAAACCCCACTTTGAGTCTAGAACACAACCATGGAAATTGAGTCCTGTCCAGGAGGACAGCTAGCAAAAGATAACTCTAGTCAGGGAACACGGGAAGGGAATGCCATGTTTTTTAGCACTAGTGAGCATGTCCTCTTTTTAACCTACCTAATGCCGTTTCACTCAAATGTCTTTTCTTTCTTCCCTGTAACAGTTGTGCAGAAGATTCTGACCTTATTTGAGGCTTACATGTAGGTGAATATCCATTTCTCCACTGATACAGAGAAGTACGATGTACTAAAACAAAAAGAAAGTTCAACACAAACAGATAATATGTTAATCTGTTTTACTTATTACATTGCAGAATTTTAAGATTACAGTTCAACATGACTTATAATATATGCTTAAGTACCAAGATTGAAAACAATTTACACAGGATAGGATTCCTTAAAAACATCCTTAGGAAGTTCATAATTCTTTCTATATTTGCTCTATTATTTGAAGGAGATGTAAAGAGGAGGTGATACATTCTCAAAGTTGTCCAAATTACCAAACTTTATAGCGTTAAGATTGGTTGAGATCTGTAAATTTTGGCTAAACATGATCTGAATCCTTTAGTTAGCGCCTGCTTACCCTTAAATCTGGAAATAATTCAGGACAGATTTTACAAGGTCACAATAGACTGGGACTCCTTGAAAACAAACTAGATTTCATCCACCTCTGACAGCCCTGCACCATCCTTTCACTTTTTTAAAAGAATGAATTTAACATTAAGTCACTTAACACCTCCACACCTCAGTTGCCTCATCTGTAAATTAGGGATTACCCCAGGCATTCAAGGATATGGGGATTGAATGAGTTAATTCTTGTGAATGTCATTAAAAGGGTATCTGACATGATCATAGTGGTCAATAAATAGTAGGTGTCAACATCATGACTACTATTGTCTGTCTGAATCCCGTATGTCTGGTACTGGATTAATGACCAAATTGGCTTCTTTTTTGAAGGGTTTGGAGATGTGGAAAGAAATAGAAATGCATAGGCTGAAGTGCCAAACTCTCACCAACGATGAAATAAACAAAGAGCATGGCCTACCAGCAGTGACTAGGATTCTGATTTCAAGAAGACAAAGCACCCTAAAAATGACAGGCAAGATTTTTATATGTCAACGTTTGGCCATATACATCCACATTTGGAAGCGAAAAAGGGAACTGGGTGAGTAGAGCAAAATTTCTGAGGAATCTCTGAAAAGACTAAAACCATATGGAATTTGACTGGCGAGGAAACGTAGAGTAGAAGCACGTGGGAAAGTGGCAAAATACTGCCACAAAAGGTGCTCTTCACCTGGAGAGGGAATCGGAGCAGGACAATTGTCTGGAGTAGCCGACAGGATGACTACACATGCCCACACCCTGGCCACGCGACTTGATGAGGTTATCTGTCTCAACAGATGAAACAGTCTGATGGTTTTGGGCAGAGAAATGGATGGGGTGGAGACAGAGGACAATGCCCAAGTGCCTCACCTTGAAACATGCCCTGCTCATCCCTGATTCCCCTGAAAATAGTGTAGAGGGCAAATTACTCCTCCCATCAAGAGGATCTGATATATAGCGGTGGTACTCTTAACAGGGAATATCAACTTTAAATATAAATACACAAGACTCCAAAAATTTGAGGAATACCAACACCATAAAACAGTGTACAAGCAACAAACAGAAGAACCATCTCAAGAAATAAGTTACTGGAACATTCACAGAATACCAATTAACAGGTCTTTCCTATTACCAAGAAATAGGGGACAGCCCCTTTAGAACTCAAAAATGGAAAATACAATTATTGAAATTTAAAAACAAAATAATTGGGCTCAATAAAATGGACTCGGCTGAAAATCACAATCAGTAAGCTAGAAGAGTAATTCCACAATCCAGAGCAATAAAGAGTGGAAAATAAGGTGGACAGACCAAATGGAGAAAACAGAAGAGAGCAGAGATAATGAAGGGGCAGCAATAGTTGAAACAATGACAGCCAAGAGTTTTTCCACAATTACATTAACGTTGAGATTTCACAGAATTCACTTAAGTGTCAAACATGGCAAATGCAAAAAAATCAGCATATGAAAGATGAAGATACCCTAAAAGTTACCAAAGAAGGGACAAAAGATTACTGCAAAGGAATGAGAATCAGATGGACACACAGCAAAACTGGATGCAAGAAAACAAAAGACTTTTAAAGAGTGGAAGGAAGATGTGATAGGCAGAATTCTAAGATTGTCCCCAAGACTTCGCACCAACCCAAAAAAGAAAAAAGATGTTAAACAAAAAAATACAACAGCAGGAGTAAACTAATTTCTTAAAAAAGGGAAACTAGAATTGTGCAAGTTAGGTTTTAAATTTATGTATGCTTGGCCCAGGTAGGTATTACAGAAGTTTGTGCCTACTTTTAATGAAACCTTTTGCTGGAGTATTTTAAAGCAAATCCCAGACAATTCACCCCTCTTGTTTTCTAAAAGCAATTCACTACCCTCGTCTTTAGAGGCACATCACGCTTTGTGAAGAAACCTTACCCTTCACAAAACGTAATGTTTTTTCATTTAATTTTACTCGAATATTTCCTTCACATTTATCATTTTTCATCGTATTCTTTGGTCTCCCGTAAGGTTGCAATGGACCCTTTAAATAGTAGAAAATATATGACAATTTCAGCATCTAACTCCAGGCATTACTTTCACCTGTCCTATTGATAATAACCCTTCCCACATTACAATTTTTCCTCTCCCAAATCCTCTCCTAGATTCCATCCTAAAACACTACATCTTGACCCAGCATCTCATATCTCCTGCCTTCCCTTTCATTTCTTCATTCAATAAAGTATGGGGAGGCAATTATATGCCAGGCACTTTGCTACACCCTGGGGATACAATGGTGAGAAAAAACAGGCACAATCCTTGCCCCTTTATATAGTTTACAGGCATTAGTTAAATAATCTCAAAGAAATGTAAGTAAAATTGCAACTGTAATGTGTGGGAGAAAAGCACATTGTTACTGAGAGGATATCACTGAAGGATCTGACCTAGTAAGAGCTCTAGGAAAGGCCTCCCCAGAGGGAGTGAGAGATTAGCAAGGTGAACATAAATAGTTGGTGACAAGAGGAAGAAACAACAGGAAGAGGGAATAGCATGTGCAAAGGCCATGGCAGCAGGGAGCCGGGAAAATTGGGAACTGAACACCAGCAATGTAATGGAGAAAGTAAGGGAACATGATGAACTCTGAGGCAGGCAGGAGCCAGCCTGTGTAGGTAGGGGGTAGGGTAAGGAACAGGTGTGACATTTGTACACTGAAAACATCACACTGGCTACAATGACTGGAGGAACTGTATAAAATAAAAGATCATTAGGTTGGATTGTGAAAATAGTAGAAATGAAGACAGAAGAGCAAATACGAAAGCTATAATATCACATTGACAACTTGGTGATAGATTTAGATATGAATGAGAGTGCAGATGAAGACTGAGCCCTAGGTTTCTGGCTTCCATGGGTGGTTTGTAGTGTTATTGTTCCTTCTGTCTCATCTAGTCACTCTTAAAAATAGTAATATTTTTTAAAAAAAATTGTAATACTTTTTATTTTGGCATAATTTTGTAATTGTAGAAAACTTGTAATAATACAAAGAATTCCCACATACCTTTAACTCAGATTCCCCAAAGGTAAACATTTTATCACATTTGCCTTACCTCCTCCAAACTCAAATGAGATTTAAGTTACTGACATGATGCCCTTTTACCCCTTAATACTTTAATGTGTATTTCTCAAAAATAAGGGCATGAGTTCATGTAACTACACAATTTTAAAAGTCAAGAGATTAATATTATCTATACCCGTTGCTGTCGAGTCCATTCCGACTCAGTGACCCTGCAGGACAGAGTAGAACTGCCCCACAGGGTTTCCAAGGAGTAGCTGGTGGATTCAAACTGCCAACCTTTTGGTTAGCAGCCAAGCTCTTAAACAGTACACCACCAGGGCTATCTACAGACCTATTCAGATTTCACCAATTTTCCCTATAATGTTCTTTATAGGAACTTCTGGCTCATTCATTGCATTCAGCTGTCAGATCTCTTTAAAGTTTCTGTATCTGAAATAGTTCCACCATCTTTCCTTGTCTTTCATGACCTTGCCTAATTTGGTGACTACAGGCTCCTTATATTGGTTCTGTCAAGCTTTTCCTCTTGATAAGACTCATCATCTATTTACTCTTTAATACACAACAGTTTGGCTTTTTCCTATTGTTGTTTGAACTCAGCAGTGGCTGTCATAATCTAATGGACAGTACAGGATAAATCCAAGCTCTTTCGTAAGGCACACAAAAATCTGCTAACTTCATCATCTACCACTTACCTTTACACAGTTTACCCTCCAGGCATACCAAGCTATTTGTATATCCTTGAACACATCACAGTGTTTTGTGTGTTTGTTTCCATTGTTTAAAACCTTGTTACTCAGTGTGGGCCAGGAGCATTTGAATCACCTGACAGGACCTGATTAGAAACCCACAATCTCCAGCCCCATTCCAGACTTACTGAATAAGAATATGCTCTTTAACAGTATCTCCCAAGTATTTCATTTGCTCATTAAAGTTTGAGAAGTACTGATTTGGAACACCTCACCCTTCTTCCCCCCTAAATTCAAATTAAGTATCTGAAGCTACACATAGGCATCACCATCTTTCTGGAGTTCTTACCTTTTTCCCATCATCCTTAAATTCTCTTCCTCTTCTTTCCCCTAGGCAGATTTATACAGTCCCTCTTTGTTACAGAATATTTTACTCATATATATCTGTGCCCATAACAATATATAACAGTTATCTGTGTCAGCTTTTCCTTTCATTCACCTTTGATGATTCTAGTCTCCTAGGCATACAGTAGGGGCTCAAAAAATGTTGAACTTTAGTTTTACTTAATTTTATAGAAATCACAAAGAAAAATTAATGGCTAGTTAATTAAAGACAGATACTTAATGTAGGATGAAACCTGTTGTTTGTTAGCTGCCATCAACCTCACACACAATGAGATTGAACTGTTGTGATCCATAGGGTTTTCACTGGCTGATTTTTGGAAGTAGATCACCAGGCCTTTCTTCCTAGTCTTAGTATGGATGCTCTGCTGAAACCTGTTCAGAATCACAGCAACACACACAAACCTCCACTGACAGATGACTGGTGGCTGCACTTGAGGTACATTGACCGGAAACTGAACCAGATGGAAGGTGAGAATTCTACCACTGAACCAACCACCTCTGCCCTCAAAATAATTATTTGGAGTGGGAGTGGTAGGGAATGAGAGATTGGGACACAAAATGAGAATTGAGTACTCTGCCTATTATTACTGTAGACTTCAACTCAAATGCATTCCACCTCTGTCTTAATTTCCCATTACTAACATGTCCTTACATTATTGATAGATTACTATTATTCTGTTTAACATATTTACATTGCCTTCATTTTTTTAAGTTAGATAAGCAGTAGAGCAACATTAGAAGAAAAATATAATCACCTAATCTTACCTAACACAATAATTTCATTTTTGCATACTCCATTTCAGTCATACATACATATATTTTATAATTCATAGTACATTTTAAATATGAAATCATAATTTGTAATTTCAGTAAGAATGAATGTATAAGTTAGCATTTTATCTCATAACTCACTCTTCTTTTTTTTTTAAATGGTTGCCTAACATTCTTCTGATGAGGGATAATATCATTTAGCTATTCCCTAGCTTTTGGACATGACATAATCATAGTGATACTGCTGTTATGGAGTTCTTATATGCATACATATTTTTCCATTTAAAAAAAAAAATTAACCTCAGGATAAATTCATTGAGAGTAATATGTGATGAAAAAGTACCCAAACATATCCTATACTTGCCTATTCCTCCTTTAGTGTTTTTTCCCTATGCATAGACAATTGTTCCTTGTCCTTGGTGCTCTCTTTTTTTTCATTCTCTTTAACTTTTTACTGTAGAAAATTTTGAAGGAGAATAGACTGAGTGCCATGTGTCTATCCTTCAGCTTCAACAATGACCAACTTATGACCTATCTTGTTTGTCTCTCTCCCCACCAAATTTTTTTGCTGGAGTTAAGCACATCCCAGATGTATCTTTTCATCTATACATATGTCGGCAGTTACATGTGACAAAATTAACAATAATTCATTAACATTATCTAACATCCAGTCCATGTTAAAATTTCTTTGATACTGTCCAAAAATGTGTGTATGTGTGTATAGCTGGTTTGTTCAAATTAGGATCCCTGCAAGGTTCCCATGTTTCATTTGGTTGATATAAAAACATGTTTACAGGTTAAAAGTAAAATTTTTTCATCCATTCTTTGATATATGTTTCCATCCTTGCATGAACTTGTAAGATTTTTTTTTGTAAGATATTTTTAAAGGTTGCATAGTCCGCTGAAGTGGATATTTTAACCGTATCTCTATTATGCTCTTCAAGTTGTTTCTAATTTTTCACCATCACAAATAATGTGAATATATTTGTGAGTAAAGGCAGTTTCATATTTAGGATGTTTTCTTACTCTAGGTACTTGAAAATGGAATTACTTGGTCAGAATAGAGAGTTAACAATTCAGTAAGCATTCATTGTGAGTGGATACAAAAGTAATAAGGTGAGTTTTTTTACATCAATGAGTATATACAAAATTAAATATTTTAAAGGCTTCCAATACACCTCATAGTGCTTCCCAAAAGGCTTGTATCAATTAATGTTAGCTAAAATATTTGAGGGTGCTGATTTTACTACAGCCTTGCCAGAACTGATTATGTTTACACTTATTAATGTAATAAACCAAATATTAAACTTGGCACAGTATCTGCTACATAAGCTCTCAGAAAATGGTAGCTAGTATAATTTTCATTATTATCATCATTACTATCACCTAGTTTTTCTTCTAATTCTTTTAAGACATCATTTTAATATTTAACTATTTAATCCATCTTATTTTAATGGCTATCTAAGTTTATTTTAATGTGCTGTATGAAGTAGGGGTCTCACTTTAGTTTATATTTTCCAAAGAGTCATTATTTAATGCCACTTCTTGTACAGAAAGCGAAAGTTTGGTTAGTTGTTTAGAGCATGGACTGTGGGCCAGACCACCTGTGTTTGAATCCTGGCTCTAACACTACTCAATTGCAATACGAACACACGGGTCTGCCTCTAGGCTTTTTATTTACTTCCATTGATCTGGTTACCATTAGTACCACACTACTTTAATGATTATAGCTTTATAATACATTTTTATATCTGGCAGTATAATCTCCTGCTTATTGATTATGTTTTATTGGCTGTTCTTCCATCTTGTTTCTCTGAGATAAACTTCAGAATAATTTTGTTCTAAAAGAAAATGCCTCTGTGGTTCTGATTAGAATTATGTTACATTTGTAAATTAATGTAGAGAAAACTGACATCTTAATTACTGTTTTCTGACTCAGGTCCTCTTCTCACATAGGCAGGTCCTCTTTTTTATGTTCCTCAGTAAACTTTTGAAGTTTTCTTCATGTAGTTTCTTGTTAGGTTTAATCCTAAATATTTTATATTTTCACTGTCCATGTGTCTAGGATAATTTATTCCTTTACATATTCTAAGTAGTTACTGCTGGTGTTTATAAAAACTACTTATTTTTATAAATTTATTTTGAAATCTGCTACCTTTCAGAACTCTGGTTCCAACAGGCATTCAGTTGATTCTTGAATTTTTAAGGTAGATAATTATTTCATCTTAGTTTTTATGAATTTTTGATGTTGAGAAGATTTTAGCTTTGACAAAATATGTTGATTTATTTTCTTTCTTATTCTGATTGCTTCTGAGCATAGACAATGTCCCCACTCCCATTCGGAGCATTCATAAATATTACATTCTAATTTCTTCAAGGTTTATAATTTTAATGTGTTATTTAAAATTCTTGGAACCAATTATAATTTATTTTGATACATCATATGAAATCAGTGTGTAAACAAACTTTTCCCAAAAAGACTAACAATACTGATTATTGAATAATTCTTCATCTTCCCATTAATTTACAATTCTTTCCTTATCATATAATAAAGTATGAGCTATGTAGTTTGCTCCATGGATCTACTGTCCTAAATGCAAGCAAAATAGATTCTGTGATATTATAGATTTATGTCATGTTTCCATATGGGGTTGGGCTTGATTCTCTCAGTACTTTTTTCAGCAACTCCTTTTAGATTTCCATGTACTTATTGTTCCAATGGGCTTTAGAATTATTTTGTTAACTTAAATTCTAATACAACATAAAGTTACACTGCATTAAACAAACTAACATGAAGAATTGACACCCTTATAATATTAATCTTAACATTCAAGAATGCAGTGTCTCCCCATTTATTTAAATTTTATTTTATATTTGTTAATAATACTTAATAATTTTCATTTAGTAAGTATCACACATTTCTGCTTTTTTTCTGTGTACACACGTGTGCGTGCATGTGCGTGGGTGTGTATGATTTGTGAAGAGCAAATATTAAAAATGTAGGATTTACATTTATTCCTTTGTTAGATTTTATTGCCTTAGAAAACAGAAGTACTAAGTATGAAAGATGTAAAAAGTGCAAGGTTTGTAAATGTGACATACCAGGTGATGGTGATATGACACACTCTCCTACACATTTATTTTCAGCAAGATCTCCTTTTATTTCAGTCTTTTTTAACAGTGTTTCAAGATGAAAATGAAGAGGCACATCTAGAAAGATAAAGTAAAAAAAACAAGTATTTTCAGTAACTCTACTCTTTATAGACTGTAATATTAAGATTGCTTTTGTCACTATGAGTCGGAATCGACTCGACAGCAATGGGGTTTTTTTCCTATAAAAATAGCACATAAGCTTAGAAAAATAAGCAAAAGTTTAAAAAATCACAACTATCAGACATAGTAAAATACTTTTTCAAGCATGTTGCTAGCAGTATTTTGGAAACATCCAATTATATATACTAAATAAATGAAAAACTCACAGATGAACAATGTCACAGTACATCATATACAATGAATAGTAATTGTAAATATTAAGAAATACTGTTTACAGATGAGTAGAAGTAAATGTGGCAAAGATGTTTTTAAAAAAACATATAGTCAAACCCAGCGGACTCTTAAGTTCATTCCATACCTTCCCCATAAAGACTGCATTTGAAATAATGAGGTTTCCAAAAGATGTGATTACACAGTTTTAATTACTTGGGGGAAAACACTATAATTCAGATGCAGCTGTTCATGAAAACATCAAGTTTCTAATTCCCTTAGTTTGCTAGTGTTATGATCACAAATGAATCTACTTTTACAAAGATTAAACACCTAATGACAAACTAACTGTTCTTTACATAGAGACTTAGAGATGCTGTAGTATAAGGCTAAAATTAATATTATGTGCTGTCTTGACATCTAAAACCAGGAGGGGCTCCCGTGGCTTAACTGCAAGTCCCCCATCCTACTCCTGTGGATAAGGTCCCTAGTCAAATAACCCTCCTTATCATGGGGATGGAAACTCTGGTGGCATAGTGGTTAAGTGCTACAGTTGCTCACCAAAAGGTCGGCAGTTGGAATCCACCAGGCGCTCCTTGAAAACCCTATGGGGCAGTTCTACTCTGTCCTATAGAGTCGCTATGAATTGAAATCGACTCAACGGCAATGGGTTTGGTTTTTGGTATCATGGAGACAGGGTCAGTACCTGTTTATTTCTGAGTAATGGACTTCACTTCTTTGCCAGCCTGCAGAATTATTCAAATAAGCCACTCATATCCATCCTCCTGCAGTAACGAGGGGTCACTCCACTCTCTTGTTACTACACCTGCCTCCTACATTCCCTACTTGTTTACTCTGTTGCTGAGTGTAATCCTCATGTGGCCCTGCATGGCATGCGGTGTCCTACTCTCCTGGGCTATGAGTATTTGTGACTGATAAACTGCTGTTCATCTCACCTGCCTGTGTTTGATGTTATGTGAGATCGGCCATCTCTATAACCCTAGGACAAGAATCCCTCCTTCACTACTGGAATGAAGAGGAAGCAAATAAAACAGGCGTTCAATTTACTGTGCTTATATTCTATATTCTCACAACCATACAGGAGCTAAATAATAAAGTAGATGTGCTTCAGATTTGTTAGTTAAAGGTTGATATGTTTTAATGGCAGGAAACCCTAGTGGTGCAGTGGTTAAGAGCTACAGCTGCTAACCAAAGGATCGGCAGTTCGAATCCACCAGGCGCTCCTTGAAAACCCTATGGGGCAGTTCTAATCTGTCCTATAGAGTCGCTATGAATTGAAATCAACTCAACGGCAATGGACAACAGACGGATACCCATGTATAGCTATGCAAAGATAATGAGTTCGTGAGTATCACCAGAGGGTTTGTCCCAAGGGAAAGAGATGGGGTGGATTTGAATCCTAGCACTAGAATATGATCATATGAAAAAATGAAAATGAGAATATAAATTTTCTCCCTTGAACATTTTACGGTCCTTTTGTTTTCTAATTACCTAAACATAAGTTTGTTTCTCCAAAGAAATATCGTTGGCTGTTGTAATATCACGTATTCTACCACTGTTCTTCATGAGTTGTGGGAAAATGGGATGCAACTTGGGATGCAACTTGTTCTACCCATATGCCTTCTTTAGTACCCACAGTGACCTAAGGACTTTTATCAAAATATTTCATGACACTTTATTGCACTTCCTAGTTTACATCTCAGTTGTCTTAAGCAAAATCCAAGTACCTTGAAGGCTTTATTTGTATTTAT
This sequence comes from Dugong dugon, assembly GCA_030035585.1. Classification (NCBI taxonomy): domain Eukaryota; kingdom Metazoa; phylum Chordata; class Mammalia; order Sirenia; family Dugongidae; genus Dugong; species Dugong dugon. The sequence continues at coordinate 172,488,755 of CM057461.1, forward strand.
ACTCCTAACACCTAGTATCTTGTTGCTGTTGTGTGCCATTAAATTGATTCCGACTCACAGCAAACCTTCGTGACAGAGGAGACCTGCCCCATAGGGTTTCCTAAGCTGTAATCTACAGGAGCAGATTGCCAGGTCTTTTTTCCCGCAGAGTGGTTGGTGAATTTGAACCACCAACCTTTCAGTGAGCAGCCGAGCACTTAACCATTTTACCACCAAGGTTTCTCTCATACCTAGAATAGTGCCAAGTATATTATTGAGATCTTTATTAAATCTTTATTGAATGCAAGGAGTGGATAACTCTAATTAGTAGGTAAAGAAGCTAATTTTATTTATTACAGGGGACATAAGAGACTTAGGATGCAGGACATTTATACAAGGTCTCAGGATTTACTAATAAGAAAACAGAAACAGAGGAAAGAGTAATGGTTAGGAGTATGGCTCTAAAGACTGATTACCTCAGTTCAAATCCTGGCTACATCATTTACTAGCTGTGTAATCCTGGACAAATAACACCTCTTAAGTTCCAATTTTCTCATGGAAGATGAAGATGGCAACAGTAGCTATCTCATGGGGTTGTGTGAGAATTAAACAAGGTAGAGGAATGTGCTTAGTATATATAGGGCTCCATATATGCTAAGATCAAATTTTGGCTGCATTATTGATATTGATCATTGTTTCTCATTGTTAAGGTTTCTTCAAAGATGGAATAAAATAGTTCCTGCCAGCAATTTATTTCAAAGTATGGTATAGCTAAGAAACTACACTAATTCTGGTAAAAACTAAACTAAGATTCAAGGCAGGTGGATAAGTTAAAAAAAAAAAAAATAGTGCTTTACAAAGAGTAGTCACTTGATTTTAAGAATTTAGAAGATGATTAGAATCACAAGCTGAAAAGAAAACAAAAGCCAATTGGGGATATTCCCCTGTAAAGAACAGAACCTGACATGACCAGTGTGAAGGATGTTTCCTTTTTTCCCTGAATATTTACTTCAGTTCCAATACAGACAAGATGGGAAAAGTTCTAACAGAAACCAAGAGCTGGAAATTTAAAGCCACATTAGGGATGTGGGGACATACACATCTCCGTTACTCAGTTGTATATTAGAGATACTCTTGAGGTTCAAAAGTTGACTATACCTAAACATGGACAATTTTCTTCCCTTTTAGTGAAAGTCAATGTAGATTTCCAATAAAGGAATAATACAGGGCAGAGAAAATAATCTCCACATAAAACAAAACATTAGAAAAAGAATACAGAATTATTATTAGTGAGAAATAGCACAGTCATGTTACCAATAAAATGCTAAAAATTTAACAGTCAAAAGGAGATCAGAGGTTAGTTATTTTCCAAGGTAAATCAAACTGGTTTCCAAGGGGTTAAAAAATCAGCTTACACAAATAGAACATTAATATGTGACTAGATTAGTTCCTCTAGGAGAAATGTTTGGTTCTAATATCCAGTGATAAAATAATTGATACAATAAAAATTTATTAGCATCCCTGTATTTATAGGATTAGATTTCACAACAGAAAATATTTAGCTACTTAGAGATTTTATATGAAGAGGCTTACCTGATGGTAGTGATAGAACTGAGTGGAAAGAGGAATCCAACTCAGATACATGTTCTCTTAATAGCCGAGACTTTGAGTTGTGTTCACAGCTACTCCAAGTTGAAGCTGACTGCAGGAAAGGCATTTGTGTAGTATTTAAGAATGTTGTTTCTTTTGAAGGCAAAGTCTGCAAGGGGAAAAAAAAAAAGAAATTTAAAGACTTCATTTTTGCTTGAAAACAGAGTCAGAGAGTGTGCAACAGTTAAAATACAGTATCTGAGTGACACCAGAAGGAAGTTCTGGCTGAATAAGTCATCTTGGAGAAACAGCTTAAAAATTATGTAGAATAGGTGAGAGACACTATAGATGAATGGGCCATGAATATGGTTTGACTAACCCCTTTCCAGTTTTTCAAAGTAAAGAGCAATGTCTATGAAAATGAGTCTTTCTTACACCTTAAGAAATCACAGTAGAGAGAAATGAGTTTGAAGAACTTTGGATGAAAAGAAAATGGTTACACAACAGATTAGTGAGAACTGTAAGTGATGGTGAGCAGGCACTATATTAAGACCAGTTGCGTACATTGTGTTCCATCTTGCAACCTGTTAACGACTAATGAATGAAACTGGAGTCTGTCTGAAATTCTAATTTTAGACAATCTACACTGCAATGACAGTGAAGTACTCTAAGTACCTTATAGTTTACGTTGAGTAAAGTTTAATCAAAAATTAAAGAAAGTAATTTTAAAAGATAGGAAATATGCAACATGTTACATGACTGAGTTTCTTAAGATAAAGCTATGACTTGAGGCCAGGAATCTCAAGAAAACCATGTTACTAAAGTAAAATAAGTTATGTTACTACATTAAAAAAAATACATATTATTCTACTTAATGACAGATTTTTATATTATTTGTTCTAGTTATAAAATTAGTATACAAGCAATGAAAAAACTATAAAAGAGGGTTTTTGTTTTTTTAAATTAATGGAGTTCACTTGGACTCTCTTCCTTCACTTTTACCTTTACCTCCTACAATAACAGTAGGGCTGATCTGTTTATGTAACTTATCTTTAAAATGTTTATAGTAACTGGGATCTTCAGACGATATTTTTAAACATTTTTTTATTTTGTAAACTTCCTTTAGGCTTGTCAACTTTCTTGAGTTTGAGTTTTCAGGATAACTTTGGCATTTCCTCTGTTTCCACAGCACCTTAGGCATACCTCTACCATAGTATTCAACTAGATTTTCTCAGGACAATGAGTTCCTTGAAGGCTAGGAGTACAATTTGTTGTATCTTGTATTCCTCGGGCCTGACAGTCCCTGACATATAGTCAGAAGTTGAATGTTGAGTTTGAGTTTTCAGGATAACTTTGGCATTTCCTCTGTTTCCACAGCACCTTAGGCATACCTCTACGATAGTATTCAACTAGATTTTCTCAGGACGATGAGTTCCTTAAAGGCTAGGAGTACAATTTGTTGTATCTTGTATTCCTCGGGCCTGACAGTCCCTGACATATAGTCAGAAGTTGAATGTTGACCAGCTGATTTTATCTGTTTTTGCTTTCAAAAATAAAAATATCATGTGAATAAAACATTTCAAAAGTATATATACCTGAGACTGTTTCTTCCTTTGGGACAAAACAAACAGTCCCTGCTTAGGTATGCTAAAATTTACCAGCTAATCATTTCCCTTTACATTCCATCAGCCAGGGCTTAGGTCCTAGCTGCAAGGAAGGATGGGAAATGCAGTTGCTATTCTGGGTGGTTAAGTAAATTGATGAGTTTTTATAAAAAGATACAGTATGTGGATACATGATTACAAGAATATGAGTCACTTTCAAGATTTATTCCAATGATATTAGATATATATATTTACCAGGAATGGTTGCTATTTATTACTTTTACAAGATGTACTGGTACTTTCGACTCACAGAATTATTTATTCTTTTTTGATGTACTTTAGAAATGTACATTTCTAAACTGAGAAATAACATTTACTTGAAATTACCAAAAAAAAAAAAAATTGCTAAATCTCCCTTTTTCCATAGATGGCTAGAGCATTATGAATACACTTATTTTTCTCTTGCAATTTTCCAAGTACAGGAAACACATTAGCCAATTTGAATCCTACATAATTATGAAGCCAAGTGAGAGGCATTTAAGACAAGGACTTTTTTCCCCCCTGAAGAGTAAGTGAGGCCCAGGATAAAAAAGAATGAATGGAGGAAAAAAAAGAAGGACCAAGAGATTCCTTTTTTTTCCTAAATAATTTATTTGTTGTTGTTGTTGAGAATATACACAACAAAACATACACCAATCCAACATTTTCTACGTGTACAATTCAGTTACATTGGTTACACTGATTACCTTCTTTGAGTTGGGCAACATTCTTACCCTCCTTTTCTGAGTTGTTCTTCCCCCCATTAATATAAACTCACTGCCCCTTAGATTTCCATCTAATCTTCAGAGTTGCTGTTGTCAATTTTATCCCATATAGACAGATTTTAAAAGCGCTAATACTCAAGGTAACAATTCCCAAGACCAACTCTTCAGACAAAGATTAGACTGAACTATGGGACATAAACTGATACTCATGAAGAGTGTGCTTCTTAGCTCAAGTAGATACATGAGACTAAATGGGCAGCTCCTGTCCAGAAGTGAGATGAGAAGGCAGAGAGGGTCAGGAGCTGGTTGAATGGACACAAGAAATCAGGTGGAAAGGAGAAGTGTGCCGTCACAGTATAGGGAGAGCAATTAGGGTCATATAACAACGTATATATAAATTTTTGTATGAGAGACTAACTTGAATTGTGAACTTAAAGTACAACAATAAAATAAAAAATAAAAGGAGCATAATGCTCAAGGCACACATTCTCTACTAGTTAAGCTAAACTATTGTTTGGTTTTAAGAAGACTTCTGGGGATTTTTGGTTTAAGTTTAGAGATTATCTCAGGGCAGTAATTTCAGGGGTTCATACGGCCTCTCTGGCTCCAGAAAGTATGGATTCCATGAAAATTTTAAATTCTGTTCTGCATTTTCCCAGTTTTTGATCAGAATTCTTCTGTAGATTCTTTGATCAAAATGTCCAGCAATGGTAGCCTGACACTGTCCAATTCTTCTGGTCTCAGGATAAAAGAGGCAATTAGCCTCATATTCCATCTCCTCCTCCTATTACCGACTCTCCTCCTTCCTGCGTTGCTCCAGGTGAACAGAGACCAACTGCTGGGCCATGGATGGCTGCTTCCAAGCTTTTAAGACCCCGGGCATTATGTAGCAAACTACGAGGTAGAGCAGAAGCACTAAATACATTATTAGGCCAATTAACTGGGACATCCCATGAACCCATGACCCTACACCTCCCAACTATGGAACCAAATCCGAGGAGGTATTTGGTTGTACATAAGCAATTCAACTTTTTACTAGTGTACAACTTACATTGACAGCAATTACATTAATCGGCTGTGCATACCTACCCTTAACCAATGTGATTTTTCTACCACCATAAACCGAAATTTAGTACTCCATAAGTAAAACCCACCCAACTTTCCCCCTCCCTATCACCCCTGGTAACCACTAATAAACTTTCGTCTCTATACATTTGCCTTTTCTTGCCTTTTTATATAACTGAGGTAATATAATATTTGACCTTTTGTAATTGACTTATTTCACTTAGCATAATGTCTTCAAGCTCCAAGCATACTGAAGCATGTATCAAGACTTCACTTCTCTTAGTAGAGAAGCAAGAGATTCTTGCCAATTAAAATACAAATGTCTACAAGGTATGATCACTAATACCATGTACTACATAAAATTCAAGTGAAATAAAGCCTGAAAAGTATCTGATTTTTTTACTTTAATAATGAAATATGCAGTATATACTAAAGAATATAATTTATAGATAAGAATAATTTTTTGAGAAATACCTTATACCCACCATCCTACTTAAGGAACGATAACAATACCTTTGATGCCTTCTCGCTTTATCCTATGACCACATAAGCTTGTGACGGAGATTTTTTCCTTCCTTCCAACATCTGTGCTCTCCTTCTCCTTGTTCTAGAACCCCTGATTTTAAGCTAGGCACATTTCTCAAGCTTCCTTGCAGCTGAGTTTCTAGGTTCTAGCCAGAAGACCATGAGGGGAATTCATGTGTGCAATCTCCAGTAAGTAACCTTAAGAAGGTCACTTACTCATCCATTCTTCCACCTTGCTACTTGAGGCATGGTTGTGATGGTAATCATCTTAACCATGTGCATGAGGGTAACACTCTATAACGATAAAACCAAACAATAGGAAGAGCCTGGGCCTAGATAACCATGTAGAACATAGTTGTCATGCCAGCCTTAGAATACATTCAGCCTCTTACAAAGAAAGAAACTTACATCTCGTTTATGTTACTATTTGGGGTTTCTGTTAAATGCCATTAAACCTATATCGTATCTACTAAAATATCCTCCCTTAATCACACTGTTTCCTCATACTTCCAGGAGTACCTGATATCCTAAATTTTATCATCCTCTTGGTTTTCTTTAGTTTTCCACATAAGTATATGTATTACTATGTAATATACTGTTTAAATCTGCATGCTTTTAAAATTTATATGGAAAGAATAATGCTAAATGTACTTTCTTGCCTTTACTGCTCAACATCATGTGCATGAGGTTCATCATTCTTTTGTTTATAAATATCTGGGCATCTTCCAGTTTTTTACTAATACTAATAATGCTAAAGTATAAGTATTATTATACTTGTCTCTTGGTACATGGCTGTAAGAATTTTTCTAGAGTACATTGCTAGAAGTGGAATTGCTGGGCTATACAAATGTATGCTCCCACGTGTCTGTCAGTTCGTTGTACTGTAGGGGCTTGCATGTTGCTGTCATGCTGGAAGCTATGCCCCCCGTAGTCAGATACCAGCAGGGTCACCCATGGCAGACAGGTTTCAGCTGAGCTTCCAGACTAAGACAAACTAGGAAGAAGTACCTGGCAGTCTACTTCTGAAAAGAATTAGCCAGTGAAAACCTTATGAATAGCAGCGGAACACTGTCTGATATAGTGCCGGAAGACTGAGTCCCCCAGGTTGGAAGGCACTCAAAAGACAAGTGGGGAAGAGCTGCCTCCTCAAGGTAGAGTTGACCTTACTGATGTGGATGGAGTCAAGCTTTCCGGACCTTCATTTGCTAATGCAGCACAACTCAAAATGAGAAGAAACGGCTGCAAACATCCTTTAATATTCGCAACATGGAATGTACAAAGTATGAATCTAGGAAAATTGGAAATCGTCAAAAATGAAACACATAACTATCTACATCCTAGGCATTAGTGAGCTGAAATGGACTGGTATTAGCCATTCTGAGTGGGAAAATCATATGGTCTACTATGCCGGAAATGACAACTGAAGAGGAATGGCATTACATTCATCATCAAAAAGAACATTTCAAAATCTATCTGGAAGTACAATGCTGTCAGTGATAGGATAATATCCATCTGCCTACAAGGAAAACTAGTTAATAGGACTATTACACAAATTTACACACCAACCACTAAGACCACAGAATGAAGACATTGAAGATTTTTACCAGCTTCTGCAGTCTGAAACTGATCAAACATGCAATCAGGATGCATTGATAATTACTGGTGATTGGAATGCAAAAGTCGGAAACAAAGGACTGGTAGTTGGAAAATATGGCCTTGGTGATAGAAACGATGCTGGAGATCACATGATAGAATTTTGCAAGACCACCGACTTCCCTGCAAATACCTTTTTCCACAAACATAAGTGGCGACTATACACATGGACCTCACAAGATGGAATACACAGGAATCAAATCGACTACATCTGTGGAAACAGACGATGGAAAAGCTCAATATCATCATTCAGGACAAGGCCAGGGGCCGACTGCAAAACAGACCATCAACTGCCATATACAAGTTCAAGCTGAAGCTGAAGAAAATTAGAACAAGGCTATGAGAGCCAAAGTACAACCTTGAGTATATCCCACCTGAATTTAGAGACCATCTCAGGAGTAGATTTGATGTGCCAAACACTAATGACCAAAGACCAGACGAGCTGTGGGATGACATCAAGGACATCATACATGAAGAAATAGGTCATTAAAAAGACAGGAAAGAAAAGACCAAAATGGATGTCAGAAGAGACTCTGAAACTTGCTCTTGAATGTCGAGTAGCTAAAGCAAAAGGAAGAAACGATGAAGTAAAATAACTGAACAGAAGATTTCAAAGAGCAGCTCAAGAAGACAAAGTAAAGTATTATAACAACATGTGCAAAGACCTGGAGACAGAAAACCAAAAGGGAAGAACACGCTCGGCACTTCTCAAGCTGAAAGAGCTAAACAAAAAATTCAAGCCTTGAGCTGCAATAGTGAAGGATTCTATGGGCAAAATATTAAACAACACAGGAAGCATCAAAAGAAGATGGAAGGAATACACAGAGTCACTATACCAAAAATAATTAGTCGACGTTCAACCATTTCAAGAGGTAGCATATGATCAGGAACCGATGGTACTGAAGGAAAAAGTCCAAGCTGCACTGAAGGCACTGGCAAAAAACAAGGCTCCAGGAATTGACAGAATATTGAGATGTTTCAACAAATGGATGCAGTGCTGGAAGTGCTCACTCGTCTATGCCAAGAAATTTGAAAGACAGCTACCTGGCCAACTGACTGCAAGAGATCCATATTTATGCCTATTACAAAGAAAAATGATACAACCGAATTCGGAAATTATCGAACAATGTCATTAAAATCAAACGCAAGTAAAATTCTGCTGAAGATCATTCAAAAGCAGCTGCAGCACTATATCGACAGGGAACTCCCAGAAATTCAGGCTGGATTGAGAAGAGGATGTGGAACAAGGGATATGCTGATGTCAGATGGATCCTGGCTGAAAGCAAAGGATACCAGAAAGATGTTTACCTGTGTTTTATTGACTATGCAAAGGCATTTGACTGTGTAAATCATAAAAATTATGGTTAACATTGTGAAGAATGGGAATTCCAGAACACTTAACTGTGCTCATGAGAAAGCTGTACATAGATCAAGAGGCAGTTGTTTGAACAGAACAAGGTGATACTGCGTGGTTTAAAGTCAAGAAAGGTGTGCATCAGGTATCCTTTCGCCATATTTATTCAATCTGTATGCTGAGCAAATAATCCGAGAAGCTGGACTATATAAGGAAGAACAGGGCATCAGGACTGGAGGAAGACTCACTAACAACCTATGTTTTGCAGGTGACACGACCTTGCTTACTGAAAGTGAAGAGGACTTGAAGCACCTACTGATGAAAATCAAAGACTACAGCCTTCAGTATGGATTACACCTCAACATAAAGAAAACAAAAATCCTCACAACTGGACCAGTAAGCACCATCATGATAAACGGAGAAAAGACTGAAGTTGTCATGGATTTCATTTTACTTGGATCCACAATCCACACCCACAGAAGCAGCAATCAAGAAATGAAAAGAGGCAATGCACTCGGCAAATCTGCTGCAAAAGACCTCTTCAAAGTGTTGAAAAGAAAAGATGTCACCTTGAAGACTAAAGTGCACCTGACCCAAGCCATGGTATTTTCAATTGCATCATATGCATGTGAAAGTTGGAAGACCGAAGAAGACATGACGCCTTTGAATTGTTGTGTTGGCCAAGAATACTGAATATACCATGAACTGCCAAAAGAATGAACTAATCTGTCTTGGAAGAAGTACAACCAGAATGCTCCTTAGAAGCAAGAATGGTGAGACTATGTCTTACATACTTTAGACATGTTGTCAGGAGGGATCAGTCCCTGGAGAAGGACATCATGCTTGGTAAAGTACAGGGTCAGTGAAAAAGAGGAAGACCCTCAACAAAATAGACTGACACAGTGGCTAACAGTGGGATCAAGCATAACAATTGTGAGCATGGTGCAGGACCAGGCAGTGTTTTGTTCTGTAGTACATAGGGTCCCTATGAGTTGGAACCGACTCTACAGCATCTAACAACATTTATAAATGTATAAATGCATATATTCAATTTCACTAGATAAGGGTACATTGTATTATAAAGTGGTTGTAACTAATTTACAGTCCCACAAGCAGATATTCTTACTGCATCATGTCCCTACAACATAGTTATTGCTGTTTGCCCTGTGTCCCCAAAAAGAGTTGTACTAAATGTGATGTATTAGCCTTTTTAAATATTGTTGGATATGCTTAGGTAATATTTTATGATTTATGCTTCTATATTCATGAAAGAGACTGATAATAATTTTCTTCTAATGTCTTTGTCAGGTTTTGGTATCAAGGTTTGTTATCCTTATAAAATGAATTAGGATGTGTTCCATTTTTTTGTTATTTGGGAAAGTCTGCAGAAGACTGGTATATTTTTTCTTAAATATTGGGAAAATTCACTAGGGAAGCCATCTTGGTGTAGAGATTTTTTTGTGGGAAAGTTTTTAATAACTGCTTTAGTTTCTTAAATAGACATGAGTATTCATATTTTCTGTTTCATGTCAGTTTTAGAAAGTTGTGGGTTTCAAGAAATTTGTCCATTTTGTCTTAGTTGTCATATTTTTGTCATAATCTTAATACATTTGTGAGAAGATCTGTAGTGATGTCCCCTTCCTCATTCCTGATACAGGCAATTTGCATTTTCTCTTCTTTTACTTAAACAATCTTGCTAGGGGTTTATCAATTTCATTACCCTTTTCAAAAACCCAGCAATTGGATTTGTTGATTTTGTTTTCTATTTCATTGATTCCTTTCTTGCTTTCTTTAGGTGATAAAATATTTTTGTTATATATTTTCCCTCTCTATTAACTTATACATTCTTGTAATTTTCTTTTAGTGCCTTCCTTACGGATTACAATGTGTGTATCCTTAACCTACTGACTTTTACCACCTCGTTTTATTCCTTTTACCACTTCCCTGAAAACACTGGACCTTAGAACATTTAAATTCCATTTGCCCTCCTCTTTCTTATGTTACTGTTGTCGGTCATTTCAGTTCTACATATATTAAAAATTCTACAATACATTATTGTTTTTACAGTTAACACTTATATCTACCGTATATATATTTATCCTTTCCATTGCTCTTGGCTCCTTCCTACAATTCCGTTTCCATCTGGGATCATGTTCCCTCTCCCTTTGCTATTATTATAGTGCAGGTTTGCTATCAACAAATTCTCTGTTTTTATTCATCTAAAACATATTTATTTCATCATATTTGAAGGATATTTTTGCTGAATATAAAATTCTAGGTTGACTTTTTTCCATTTATTTCAGAATTTTAAAAATACTTTCATTTTCATCTGGCTTCCATTGTTTCTATTGAGTAGTTACCTGAAGGTCTTATTGTTGTCCCAACTAAAGGTAATGTGTCTTCTTTCTCTGGGTACTTTTAATATTTTCTGTCTTCTATTTTTAGCATCATATGCCTGGATGTAGTTTATTTATTTATTTATTTTCTTTGAGGTTCACAGAGCTTCTTGGATCTGTGGGTGAGTGTTCATTAGTTTGGGGAATATTCTCTATAATTACTTGTCCATATATTACTTCTGCCTTATTTTCTCTCTTCTAGATTCTAATAACATACATGGTTAGATTTTTTTCCCACTGCGTTACATATATCCCTAATTTTGTTTTCTATATTTTTTCATTGTTTTATCTCTGTGCTTCCATTTGAGTATTTTCTCTTAGTCTTTTGGTTCACTAATCTTCTGCTCTAATTTGTAGTTAAACTCAGCAAATGAGGTATTAATTTCAAATGTTGCATTTTCAATTTTAAAATGTTCATATGATTCTCCTTTTAAAAAAATAATTCCAATTATCTGTTGAAACTATTTTTCTATTTGTTTCTTATTTTTGAAGACATTAATCATGGTCATTTTAAAGTTATGGCCAGCTAAATCCAATACCAGAACCACGTGAGAGTCTGTGTCTATTGTCTGTTTTACCTCTTCAATGTTGGTCATGTGGTTCTACCTTTTGGCATGCCTATTAATCTCTGATTGAATGTCAGATGTTATGTTAAAAAAACCATATACATTTCAAATGTTGTAATATTTTTCTAGAGAGGGTTTTCTCTCCCCACTGCTATGTAGATAAAGTAGAGATTTATCTCCTTAATCTAATCTGAGTGTGTGCTCAGTTAAGCCTGGCTGCAGCCCTAGTAAGGCTCAAATAGCCAATTTGTTCATGCACCACCAATGTTTTCAACCGTTTGGTGTTTCCTACCATTTGGTGTTTCCTACAGAATTTTTCTATGATGAGCCAGACCTCTCATTTTTGTCTTAGAGTATGCTGAATGATGCTACCCCATTTTAAGGGTTTTTTTTTTCCATTTATGTTTTAATCTTCCTGTTCTGTACAGCCCCCAGTATTTAGCAAATTTTCTGAGGAGAAAACAAGCCATGTGCTCAGGCCTCCCAAAACACTACCTCAAATGTCCCACATAGCTATCATCCCCAGGCATTTGCACCAAATTTGAAAAATTCTGCCACAGCTCCAGGATAAAAATAGTTGCATAAGTCAGCTGTCCTAGGTTTTGCCATCCTTGGAGATTTAGCTTCCCTAGATCTTGAGTTAGCAGCTCTTCACTCTCCTAAGAAAAATAACTGGATTTTATGTGGTTTTTCTAGTTGTTCTAAGTGGGACTGCTGGTCTGCATGTGGATTAGTGGAAGTCCTAGTATCTGTTATATACTTTGAAAGATTCATTTTGTTAATATTTTATGATTTTTGCATATAGGTTCATCTGTCCCAGGTCTTTAATTGTCATTTCTTAAATTATACCTGTCTGGTTTTGCTACAAAAATTAAACTAATCCCATAAAACAAGATAGGGGAATATTCCTCTCTTATAATAATGATTGCGAGGATGGTGCAGGACTGGGCAGTGTTTCGTTCTGTTATACACAGGGTTGCTATGAGTTGGAACCAACTTGATGGCACCTAATAACAACAACAATTCATTCTTTGAAAGAATCTGTGTTAAGAGTTAAATGATCAGTTTCCTGATTATTTCATAAAGCTTGGCTATGAACAAGGCATTTTGATCTTTGTGGGAAGATTATTAACCACTGATTCATTTTCCTTAATAGTTGTAAGACAATTCTGCTTTACTATTTCTTCTCAAGTCAACTTTGGCAAGTTATATTCTCTTAGAAATCTGTGCATTTCTTCTGTTTTATAAAGCACAGGATATATTCTAATATTTTTTTCCTGTCTGCAGCATCGGTAGTTACATAACTTTCTCCATCCCCAATCTTGTAGTGTCTCTCTTTTATTACGCAGTCTTACCACATGGTTGTTAATTTTATTAGTTTTTTTAAAACCACATTTGCCTTAGTGATCATATTATTATACATCATATTCTATTTTCTTAATTTGTGTTTTGATCTTCATTATATCTTTTATTGTAGTTGTGTTTTATTGTTCTCTGACTAAAATGTTATTGGGGGCTTTCTTTAACATTTATACTACTACTCAGGTTTTCTGTTTCTTTTTGATTCAGCTTTAGTATGTTACATATTTTTAAAGGACTTTCTCCATGTTATATAAGCTTTCAAATCTAAGGCCATAAAATTGCCTTTTTTTCTCCTCTGTGGTTATGTATGGGAAGATATGTATTTTTAACAGGACACATTGTCACTCTGTATAAAAAGGTTTCTGTTTTTAAAGGACAAAGGGAGAACTAACAGTGCACAGGCAATTAGTGTGAGGTATCTACAGTGCCCAACTAAGAACCATACTGACTAATAAAGCTAGAAAATGACCAACTCTAAGGTATATCAGCAATAACATGGATAAAACTGGCAGAGAGCACAGTAGCATCAATCATAGCTGAATACCAAAAATTCAAATTGAAGTATTATCTTAAAACAGTAGAATACTATTAAAAGACGTGTACATCACTTCCTTATGCAGAGATTCCCTTGTTAAAAGTCAGAACTAATTCACATGGTTACCAAAACTCTAGATATCAGTTACTTATTAGAAAATCAAAATATTCTGTCCTTTGAAAGTACTCAATTATGGTTATGAAAAGGAAAATGTATCTTTAACTTCAAGAAGTTTGAAAAAGGGCTGGCTGCATATCCATATTCTTTATATATATATATATACAGCCCTTCTCTATTTTGAGGAGACACAAAATAGAGGCTAACTAATGAAGACGCCTAGGAATAATAAGAGTGTGTATTAAAAGAAAAAAAAGGTTGCTGTCAAGTTGATTCCAACTCATAGGGACCCTATAGAATGTGTATAGTGGGCTAGAAGAAACTTTTAGTGAAGTAATAAAATGTTTCATTCTTTGGGGGGTGGGGGGGAATGTTTTTAATGGTTAAAAAAAATGAACTTATTTATACTTTGAGACTTTTTTGCCAAAAATTTTATAAAATTGAACAAAGCTACTATAAAATGTAACTTCTTTAAAAAGATGTTTTTAGAGACATATTATTCAGCAGTATGAAATCCAGAGGAGTCCTGGGTGGCACAAACGGTTAAGCACACGATTACTAGCCAAAAGATTGATGGTTTGAAACCACCCAGGGGTGCCTTGGAAGACAGGCCTGGCAATCTGCTTCTGAAAGGTCAGTCTTGAAAACCATATGGAGCTTAGGTCTACTCTGCACACACAGGGTCACCATGAGTCAGACTTGACTCAATGGCAAATAACAGTGCAAACCAGTACTGGCTCAATGTATTAATTTCCGAGGTTTTGTAGATTGAGTTATGACCTCCCAAAATATGTGTTATAAATCTTAACCTCTATGCCTGTGGTTATAATCCCTATGCATCTTTCTTATGTTAATGAGGCAAGATTAGTATAGGGTGTATCTTGAGTCAATTTCTATAAAAGAGATTAAAAAACGCAAGCTAGAAGCAGAGATGGGGTATGATAGATGCCAAGACACATGAAGATATCCAAGGAACCAAGAAGCAGAAACTAAAGAGACAAGGACCTTCCCCCAGAGCTGACAGAGAGAGAAAGCCTTCCCCTTCCAAAGAATATTGAATATATCCTGGACTGCCAGAAGAACGAACAAATCTGTTTTGGAAGAAGTACAGCCAGAATGTTCCTTAGAAGTGAGGATGGCGAGACTTTGTCTCACATACTCTGGACATGTTATCAGGAGGAACCAGTCCCTGGAAAAGGCCATCATGCTTGGTAAAGTAGAGGGTCAATGAAAAAAGAGGAAGACCCTCAATGAAATGGATTGACACAGTGGTTGCCACGATGAGCTCAAGCATAACGATGCTTGTGAGGATGGCATAGGACAAGCACCTAACAACAACAACATAAAGATTAGCCCATTGCCATCAAGTCGATTCCAACTCATAGTGACCCTACAGGACAGAGTAGAACTGCCCCATAAGGTTTCCAAGGAGTAGCTGGTGGATTCGAAGGGCTCACCTTTTGGTTAGCAGCTGAGCTCTTACCCACTGTGCCAATAGGGCTCCTAACATAGAGATTACAGCCTAGGAAACCTTATGGGGCAGTTCTACTCTGTCATATAAGGTCGCTATAAGTTGGAATCAACTCAACAGCACACAACAATAACAACATTAAGACCTGAATAGCTGTAACAGTGGACTCTACATACCAATATTCATGAAGATGGTGTGGGACCGGGCAATGTTTAGTTCACTTACATATAAGGTCGCCATGAGTCAGAGCCAACTTGATGGCAACAAACAACATTAAGACTTAACTTGAGCATCCTAAGAACTGGACTCAGCAATACTATAATTTTCTGTGCCTCTTCTCTCTCATCTTTTCTTTGAGAATTTTTCTTTAACTATATCAAATCAGTTAAGAAGACTACTCATTTCTTCTTTACAGTGTTTTCTTTTAATACCTGTTCTTTTCATTCACTACCATCAGTCTAACCCTTTATAACCTTACAACTAGTTTATTGGAATAACCTCATAACTGTTTTCTGTTTTTCCAGTCGCTCCCAGTTGAAAATTTGCCTGTCTAGTTCTTAAATTATCTGTTCACAAATTAATCTTTCAAAAATAATACCTTTGATCATTTCACTCCTCCACTCCAAAACCATCACTGACTTCCCAATGTTGTCATAATCACTGTTATCATTGTCATCATTGTTCACATTTGATGAAGACTTTTAGGCCAGACACTGGGCTAAGTACCTTTCAAGCAAGTTATTTAATATCAACAAGTCTATAAGGTAGCTCTATTTTTATGGATGACAAAACAAGGCAATGAGTGATTTGCAGAATACTGCACTTTATTAAGAATGAAGATTTCAACCCAAACAGTGTCTTCTAAAACCCATGCATGAAACCGTTAAATTGTGCTGCCTCTCCACAGGAAATAAGTTCTAGGCTCTTTTGAATGTGGTATCTTCCACACTTACTAGAATAATACAGAGCACATTTTCTCATAGAAATAATGTTACACATGCTATAAATTTATCCCTTCAAGTCAACCCACAAATGTTCCTGGAGTGTAGACCTGTTGCAGTGAGGTGAGGAAGTTCTCAACCAAGATACCTCCCACTATCTAGAGCAGATGCTCCAGTAGGTGGAGCTGAAGTAAGTGTGGCTTGGAAGAAGGGTTGGCTTCCCAGTATAAGAATGCGTTCAGGTCCTTAAGTTACTGCCTCTTCCTCATTTAGTCAGACATGTTCTGCACCGTAGAATTAATGTTTTTTCTAGTTCAGTGTCATTCATTATTTGTTACCCAGTTCAGATTCTTCTTCTCCCTATCCTCAAGCCAGCCAACTATATATCATCTCTGATCTAGAGGCAGAAGGCTCCCATTTTTTTCCATTATCTTTGTATCAGTTTTTTCTCAACCAGTATGCTACTCAAGAATTAAGTACTAAAGGAAATTATTTGAATGACCATTTTCTCAATTTGCTCAAAGACAGTACATAGCTGGAACCATTCTAAATGCACAGAAGAGGGGTTAATTTATTTATTACATACAATGAATGCCTTAGCCACTTTACTCCTTACTATTTCAATGTGTTATTTCCTACAAATAAGGGTATTTTATTCTAAAACTGCAACAGTTATCACATTTAGGAAATTCAATATTGATACAATATTTTAATCTAATCTACCATTCATATTCAAACTTTGTCAATTGTCCCAATTACTCTTTTTTCCCCCTCCAAAAGAATTCTTCTATTTAGTCTCAATCTGGAACAGTTCCTCAGCCTTACCTGGCTGGCTTTCATTACCTTGACATTTTTTAGGAATACAGACCAATTTGATTTTTTGTTTTTGTTTTTGTTTTTTAATATCATGTTTCTCATGTTTTCCTTATCTGGTATGTACTCGTAATTAAATTCAGGTTATGGACCCCAGGCAGAATACTATATAAGGAATACTGTATCCTTCTCATAGACGACATTCGTTTTGATCACTCAGGCAAGGACTTGTCAGGTTCTCTACTTTATAGTTACTATTTCCCACCTGGCAACTAGTAAGTGATCTGGAAGGAGACACTTCAAGACCATGCAAATATCCTTCTCCTCATCAAACTACCCCCCCAACACAACCGGAGATTTGGCATCCATTGATGACTCTTGTCTAATCAATTTTTATATAATTGCAAAATGATTCTCTCTCTTAATTGCACAACCACTCACTGCATATTTATTCATCAGCATTATACTATAGGAAAAGCCATCCCTTTCCTCCTATTTATTTATTTTTCTATTTATCTATTATCAGTATGGACTCTTGACTTCCTATTTTTTTTTTTAATGGTTTAGAATTCATTACAGTCCTTATTTTGATGCTCACACAGTCCCAGATCTGATCAGTGAGAGACTCTTCAAGCTAGTTCCTGTGTTCTTCTGGCATGCCCCCCATCATTTTTTGTAGTACTTCCTTGCTTTCTGGTACATTAAGATGTTCCAGGCTCATCTTATACCTTCTCTGTCCCAGCCCTGGAGATCAACCATTTCTCCAAAGATCCCTGGTTCCTTTTACTGCAGAATGGTATTAGAAAACAAAGTATGAGTACAAGGTATACTCATTGCTATCAGAATAACTCTGAGTTTCAACCTGTGCTATCCGATTCAGTAGCAACTACCTACATGTAGCTATTTAAGTTAAAGTTAATAAAAATAAAATAAAAAATTCAGGTCCTTAGTTGCACTAGCCACATTTCATCTACTCAGTAGCTATAAGTGGTTAAAAAACCAGTTGCCATGGAATCAATTCTGACTCCTGGTGACCCCGTGTGTGGTTAGTAGCTACCATACTGGACAGCATAGATATAGAACATTTCTGTTATAACAGAAAGTTCTATTGAACATTATTGTCCTAGACCCTTTTAGTGGGCAAAGCTAGGAAACACACATACACATTCATGAAATCGTAAGTTGTCATTCTCCATTGCCTTTAAAATATCTTCTTAAATTCATTCTTTGAAATATTAAACAACTGTTCACTGAACACATATTATTAGATAGGTACTCTTCAAGATCCTGGACATTCAGAAATAAATATACAGTCCCTGTTCTCTAAAAAGTTACAATTTAGTGAGAAGACAGAAAAATAAATGGATTTTTATAGAGTGGTATGATAAATTCCAACAAACTGAGGTTAACACAGGGTGCTATAACAATATATACCCCAGATTGGAGATGTCAAGGAAGGTTTCCAGGAAATAACATTTAAATTAAGATTAGAAAGATAAATCTGATTAGCCTGGCAATCTAGGGGACAGATTATGAGGAGGAGGGGAATTTGGTATTCTCCAGTATTTTTTTCATCTGTATTCCAATTTCTCACTTAAATGCTTTCTCTTCCCAATAATCTTTCAAAATTCTGCTCATCTTCCAAAGTCCATTTTTTATGATGTATTTCTTAATACCTCTAACTAGACAAGCCTCCTGCCCAACCTCTAAGTATGCTGCATTTACTGATTTCATGTACATGAAAGATTTGTTAATTTTTGTTGTTACCAATGTAGTGGGTAAGAACATGGGCTCTGAAATCAGACTTACTGTGTGACTCTGGGCAAGTTACTTAGCCATCTAAACCTCAATTTTCATACTGGAAGATGGGACTAATTAAATCTCTTAGTTAAACGTTTGAGAATTAAAGAAAATAATGTACTAAAAATGCTTATCATAGTGACTAGAATATGGTAGATAATAATGACAACTATTTGAGAATAAACAATAAGCCACTGGTCTATTAACCCAACTACCAGTTGCCATCAAGTCGATTCTGACTCATAGTGGCCCCATGTGTATCGAGTAGAACTGTGCTCCATAGCGTTTTTCAATGATTGATTTTTCAGAAGTAGATCACCAGGCCTTTCTTCCAAGGTGCCTCTGGGTAGACTTGAACCTCCAACTTTTTGGTTAACAGTCTAAGTTAATCATTTGTACAGTCAAGAGACTCCACTGGTTGTCAGAGACTGAACTGTGTCCCCAAAAAATATGTGTATCAACTTGGCTAGGTCATGATTCCCAGTGTTTCATGATTGTGTAATCTGATGTGATTTCCTTATGTGTTATAAACTCTATCACTATAATGAGGTTATACTGAAGAGGTTTACAAGATTAGATAGTGTCTTAATCCAATCTCTTTTGAGATATAAAAAAAGAAAAGTGAACAGAGACACATGGGAACCTCATACCACGAAGAAAGCAGTGCCAGGAGCAGAGCGCATTCTTTGGAACTGAGGTTCCTGCGCAGAGAGGCTCCCAGACCAAGGGAAGATTGATGACACAGACCTTCCGCCAGAGCCGACAGAGAAAGCGTCCCCTGGAGCTGATGCCCTGAAACTTGGACTTGTAGCCTATTGGACTGTGAGAGAATAAGCTTCTCTTTGTTAAAACCATCCACTTGTGGTATTTCTGTTAGAGCACCACTAGATGACTAAGACACTGGTCTGTTATTAACAATAATATTTCAGCTTGTTTCTTCCTTTGTTTGCTGAAAGTTTAAAAATTGTTCATACCTTTCCAGGCCAATCTTTACAATATCAAGGCACATATTAAAGTTTAGTAACAACTAGCAAAACACCAAAATTATTCAAGCAGATTTCTTCTAGTAAGAATATTATGGCATAGTCATATGTAGAATGTGTTAGATAGATAATTTTATTTATGACTATGAAATCACAAAATCACATTTCAAAAATGTTATTCATCTATTGCTTGCAGCAACTTTAAATAAAAATCATCTTTTCCCATTTATTGACATGTAAAAAAATTTTTTTTAATTCTAAACTAAAACTCATTTTTTTAGAGTATATTCAAGTTGGGGAAATCATACTAATAATGTCTGAACTACTAAATGGTAAAAATTAATCTATCAATAAAAACTAATTTGCCAGAATTCACATTTCTATTTCTAATTGGATGCTGATAAAAACAAAACTTAAAATTGGTTCCTAATGAAACAAAGCATCTTGATTTTCACAGAAATTTATTTAAAAGAGTTAATGTACTAATAATTAGAAACGATCAGTATTACATGACAGCGTCAAGGACAATTTCTTTCCTTTGATATGCTATTAAGAAATCTAAAAGAATAAAAAAAGTATGTCATACAGCAGGAACTAGACATACCTTATTTTGTACTTCATCACAGCTTCAGATACGATTTGAAAGAAGTATACCCAACATTTGTTTACAAATAAAAAGTATGTTTTCAAAATGAATGCTTTTAATGAAATGCATTTTATTTGTATAAAGTTTAAGCATGAACATCTAAAATTGTATTGCTTATGTTCTAAAAGAAGAAAAAAAGGAGCACTTACCAGGATTAACAAATACCAAACCTAAAAGGGAGATCAATGCCATTTCCTCCAAAATAACTGACAGCTGTGCAGATTTTGTTTACCTGATCAAATATTCACAAGACAAATATGTGATAGGTTTGTGTTTCTGTTAATACCCTTACCAGTAAATTTTTTAAACCACCTTAATATCTAATTTTCCTTCAATTAGTTTAAGTGTGGGTTTTTTTAAAAATAACTGAGAATTTTCAGAGTATGACACTGCTATTTTTAAGAAATTATTAAATCCCACCTATATATTGTCAATACCTATTACATCATTTATAAACTATATTTTTAAAAGTTTTATAGATTTAATTATTCTAGATAACAACCTAATGACAGTCTACATCTTATATGTGAAATATACACACACTGATGGTAAATCTGTTCATGTTTTCCCAAAGGCAACCTACCTGCTGAGTCCAATAAAAAGTAGGGCTCAATCTGTAGAGTTTTCGTTTGTGGAAACTCTGAAGTGGCCTTGTTCGGGCTGCTGTACTCATGATAGTCAAGGATGGAGATTTCAGTCTTGTCCTGTCTTTTCTCCTTTTCTTACTGTGCTTCTGGTTAAGGAACCAGCTACTGGAGGAAGAGAGCTCATCTAAATTCTCTGAAGCACTAAAATGCCATGAAATAATTTGGGGAGGGGAGATAAAACAAAACAAACAAACAAAAAAGACAAAGAAAACTAAATGTAAATTGCCTTGTTCTGACAGAGGAGTATTAATTTTAGCCAATTTTGTGGTAACAACTGGTGAAAGAATCAACATTAATCAGGAATTACGTATTCAAATTGTAAAAATAATTTCTACTTATTTTTCCTGCAAAACAAATATCTATCTAGGTTGGAAAATACCTGCATGAATGCACTAGTACAATGTCAATGTTCACTGTAAAGCAGTAATAAATTCACATATATTATACAGTGTTTTAACTATCTACATAAAATTCCTTTTGTGTATGGGTGAAATTATACAGGATGACTGGTTTGCACTTGGCAACCAACCGAAAGGTTGGTGGTTTGAACCCATCTAGCAGCACCATGGAAGGAAGGCCTGGGGATCTGCTTTTGTAAAGACTATAGCCAAGAAAACCTAATGAAGCTCAGTCCTACTCTGTAACACACGGGTCACCATGCATCTGGGGCTGACTCAATGGCAGCTAACAACAACATAGGTTTAAAAAAGAGCTAAAGTCTCACTGCATCATGAGTTGCTCTGTAAGTATTACATACCGTCTGAGTGAAATCTGAAATAGTGCTGTAACCCTACTATATTTTTGGATTTTTTTAAACTTCTGATGATATAAAATCCATAACTATAAAATAATGAAATGGTTCACATATGCCACACATGAAAATAAGTCTAATAATTTTATATTTAATCTTCATCTTAATTTTTTAACATTACATTTAAATATTTTTAAAGGTCAGAACATTAGGAGGAAGTTAACCTTCATCACCACATAAATTTAACTTCACTTATACTAGTATATTATACATAAAATAATTAAGCTTTTTAGGCATTTCAAAATAGCAATTTCAACCTTATTTTTACAGACAAATGCTACTCAATATACTAGGCTAGCATCAACAAAGTGAATCTGGTATATGTAATACTGCCAATGAACATTTAAGTTTTAAGTGCTCTATTGGGTTCAAGTAAAATCAGTGTTTCATGGTAAACATGAGATATGGTTTTTCTATAGCAGTATTGTTCTCAAGCATATTTATGACTGTTATAAAAATATTCTATTAGCTTGTGGATAAAACAAATAACTCAAGAATGTTTTATATAGTAATAAGAAACTAGAAATAAAGGAGCCTGAATGGCTTATGTTGGTGAAACCAAAGAGAATAATTAAATATAAAATATTATATAATTAAACATAAAATATGTTGATATCTATCATACATTTAATAAATACATAATTAAGTATGTACCATTGGCTAGACCGGTACAGGGAAAATGGCTGATGACAACTATTTTGCTTTTAAAACATTAACTTTAGTTTTCAGAGAGTTCTTGTCAAAAGTGTTTTAAGTACCAGTTAATAAAAAGTTCTAATTAGCTCCTATCATGTAGCTGGCTGAGAAAGGTTTAGGATATAATGCTATTCTCAAATTAACAGGTCCAATCTCAAATCTTAATGTTACTTTCTGTGACAGTAATGCATACAATATATATTGCCTATGAAAACACTTAAGTGTATCAGTGCTATTAACAGTCTGCTCTTGAGAAACCTGCCATGGAGCCAGGCTATCATGTCACGGGTGAGCAGAAGGCACAGATGACAGACTATATGAAGTTACGCACTGAGAAGGCCAAGTGGCTGTCAGAGAAGTTATTCAAGATCAGGAAGAAGACAGGTTTCAGTAGGTAGTTGATACTAGAGGTAATCAAGTCAGGAGAGTTAGGCTCCAGAAAGGCAGGAGTAGATCCAGCACAAAAAAAGAGACTCTTGATCCAGCAAGTCAGAAACACTTTCAGGCAGAAGCTTACACAGGCTCCTTAAAAGAAACGTTGCTCTAAGAAAAATTAAAAGCTTTTATTCTAGTAGTCTGAGGCATACTTCCTAACTTTCCCCTTTATGGGGGCAGTGATGGTTCAGTGGTAGAATTCTGGGAGAACTGGGTTTGATTCCTGGCCAACACACCTCATGCACAGCCATGACCCAACTGTCAGTGGAGGCTGGCGTGTTGCTATGATGCCGAACAGGTTTCAGTGGAGCTTCCAGGCTAAAATGGATTAGGAAGAAAGGCCTGGCTATCTATTTCAGAAAATAAGCCAATGAAAACCCTGTGAAGTACAAGGGTCTGATCCACAACCCATCTGAGGCTTGCGCAGCGTTTTGTTCTGTTGTGTAGGGGGTCGCCACGAGTCAATGGCAGCTAACAACAACACTTATTAAAGAAGCCTTAGCATTCCCCTGTCCGCAGGAGGCTTATCCCTGAAGCAGGTAAGCCATCACCTCCCTTTTGAATGAAAAGATACAACTTCTGAACTGGCTAGGGGATCGAAGGCTGATTTAAAGGTAAATGGAAAGCTTATCATTTGCCGTCAGTAAATGTTAGTTATATTTTCAGGTTTCTAAGGTGGCTGTCACATTATGATAGGAAAAAGTTTAGTTTTATTATTACTTTTTAAGTATGTTCCTACCTGCAAACAATTCATCCTTAAACATTTCTAACTAATAAGGGTTCTTGCAAAAAAGTCATCAACATTTATCCTCAAATAAGTAGGGAGATTTACTGGAATCTGTTTGTTTTCCTACTATTCAATGTGAAAAATCACATTATTCTCACTTTTTTGGTACATAAATCACTTCAATAGGTAATCAATGGGGTTATTGTAAATGGTCACTGTAACCCACTGATAAAAACACTTGTTTTGCACAGTGCTTTAACTATTCACACTAAGTAGCAGTTCAGGGTCAATCAATGAATCTTACTAACAGCAGAACAAGTGGAAAATCCTGAGGAAATTCTGAGGAAGACAACACAACCCTCACCCCTCAAGTGACTATAACCTCAGGATATACATATGTATGGAAGCATGTATTTTAAACACTGCCTTAAGTCCCATTCTAAATCTGACTCTTTGGTTTATAAAAGTTAGTTTTTGATAGTAAGATATGATGATGTATGACTTGATTATAAATTTATAAAAATAATAAGCGGATGAGAACTATAAGATGTTCTGATTTATAAAGGAGCAAGACATGAGAATCAAGTCTAAAAAATTTCTTCTTATAAAAATCACAAATGATTTGAGAGCTTGATCTAAGAAAATAATCAGAAAGTTATGGTTCACATTTTATTAACACTGTTTAATTTCTCCAATAAAATAATTTTTAAATGATTTTCTGAAATCACTGGTTTTCTCTATTACAATCCTAGAAATCTTAGCAGTTAAGATTTTTATGGATAACGAACAGGAATTCAATTTGCTTTTAGAGACTATGAATGGAAAGCTTCAAGTGAATTTTTTAAACAATTTATTCCTATACTCCAATTACTATAGAAACCAAAAGTTTACAATGACAGTCAATCAATCTGTTAGCTGATATTTTATTATAAACCACTACCCAAGATGAATGTTCTACAAACAAATAAAACAATCTAAGGGTACAGGTACATGGGGGGCATATATTAGCCAAATTTTTGCTGTCAGCTTGGTGGTAGTGTTAATGGTATATAGATGTGGAAGAATAGCCTGATTTTAATCTTTTTTTTTTTTTTTGTAAACCCAGCAAAAGATAGTCTAAAAATTTTCATGGTAAATTATTCAAGTATTTAATAATCTTTTTACTGGGCCCAATTCTGTTCTTAAAAGGACTGAAATAACTCTTATAATATTCAAATACTTGTAGAAAATAAGAAATGTCTGAGCCTGATTATAAATTTAGAATGCTAGAACCATAAAAGCATAGGGAAGACTTCACGAGGTTACTTTTATCTCTTAACATAAAGTAACAGATAATCCATAAAGATTATTTTTTCATAATATTTTGAATATACCTCTAAATCCCCCTCTTTATATATGATATGTACTGACTAAGGAGCCCTGGTGGTGCAGTGGTTAAGCGCCCAGCTGCTAACCAAAAGGTCGGCAGTTCAAACCCATCAGCAGCTCTGTGGGAGAAAAGACCTGGCAATCTGCTCCCATAAAGAGTACAGTCTAGGAAACCCTATAGAGCAGTTCTAGTCTGCCATATAAGGTTGCTGTGAGTCGGAATCGACTCGACAGCACACAACAACAACAAAAAAACATGTTTCTACTACATTAAAATTTGCCAAGATTTTTTTATAAAGCATGAATACATGCTCTTGCACTTATACATACTGTTTTCTATGGTCGCTAAAACTTTTTTAATACAGGAAAAGGAAATGATTTTACATGAACACACCATAAAACCCACTGGAATACATCTGTCTACTGGGCAAGCTTGCTTTATTCTCTAATACTACGGGAAGAAAGCTCAGAAAGATGGAGGAAAAAACAGATGAAAAGGTGAACAGGGGAAGGTAGAACCGTTAAGGAGGCAATTTGTAGTTATTTTTTAGTTTGAATGGCTGGCCAAAACCAAAAAAAAAAAGTACTACTACTGAGAAAGAAAATTCATATTCTGTTCTCCTTGCTTCATTATAATGTAGATAAACTGTAAGGATGCATTTTCAGTGCAATCAGAAACATCACAACATGGTGATGGCTGCTTTAGAAAATGTGCTATTTAATGATATATGATAAATATGCTCTTGGAATTTTGGAGTCTAAGACATTAGACTACACTTAGAGCTCACTATCATTTACAGGAAATTAGAAAGATCCAAATTCCTAAGATATTCTTAAAGGTCATGAATTACTCAAGGCAGGATCATAATAGAAGATTCATGACTGACAAGGTAGGCTACGCAGACAGAGACCAATGTCAGTGCATGCTATATTGAACAGAGCTGGCCTTTTTCTTTTCAAATTATGCAACATGGCACATAGGCCCTGCCCTTTGCCTTAAAATATACTATGTAGCAAGAAAAACTATACTCATGGAATAGCAGAGAATAAATATTCAATAGAAAATTTTAAAATAATGGTTTAGGCCAATAGTTTTCAACACTTCCCCCCGCATTCACACCATTCTCATATTAAACACACTCAAGGAAAAGTAGAAACCAATACTGGAGTAGAGAATTAGAATGTACATTCTCACCAAAGAGACTGAGAGTCCCTTAGTTTCCCATAACCACACACAAACACACACACCTAAGAATCAATGTTTTTGCATGAGTTGTAATCTCTATTTCAGGTCTCGTCTTTTCACCAGTTAGAGTTCTTTGAAGGATTCAATCTATAGCAGCTAAGGCTGGCAGCAACCACTTCCAACTTTCCACACTGCCCAAAGTCCTGCCGATAGCTGAATTCACTACCTCCTCCTCCCTTGATAATGTCTGGAGAAATAAATTCATCACATAATCAGATGCCCCAATGAAATGCAGAAGGGAAACAACCAATTTTAAAGAGGCTATAGAAAAAAAGAACTTATATAAACTTACTACGAATGACCGACTAGGGGCATTATTTGGCCCTCACTGGCAAAGCCTAAAGACCTCTTTCAAATGACCAGTGGAACAAGATCCAGGCATTACCTTGTGTACAGAAAACAGTGCCCTGACCATTCTCCCTCCTCAGGGTATGAAATAGGGGAACTATACCCCTTACACAAAATTACAAGTGTCCTCAATTTAGCAATAAAGCACTGTGTAGTACTGCACTATAAACTGTCATTCTAAAAAAGATGTGGTCTTTCAAAAAAAATTACAGTACACTGATTTAAAAAATTAAGGTACACCTATTACATGAAATATTATGCAGTCATTAAAATATTTTAAGTATAAAAAGCTTGAGATATAACTGAAAAAAAGACGTAAAAACTACCTATAATAGATCTTAATTGTGAAAATGATATATAAAAAAGATAGGAAGAAATTATACTCTGAGCAATATAAATGATTTTTTTTTTTTTTACAATGAGCTTGTATTAGTTTTATAAGAAGAAAACAAAAAATGTCATCTAAAAATTACGGTCTCCTTTTTTAAGGGACTTATAATCAAATACATTTTTAAATAGCTTAGAATAAAAGAGACTCAGGAGACCTAACAACCAAATGTAATTTATGGGCTTTGTTTAAATCTTGATTCTAACAAATTAATCATGAAAAGATAATTTTGAGAAAACTGGGGAAATTTGAATATGGATCAGGAATTGGATGATAGTAATGAATTATGGTTAATAATACTAAGTATAATAACAACATGATGGATATATTAAAAAAGCGGGGTTATCACAAAAGTATTTACAGTTGAAATGGTACTCACTAGAATTTAATTTTTCTTAAATCCTAGAAAAAAAAAAGTATGTGAGGAAGTGGAATAGATGAAACAAGTTAGCAAAATATTGAGAACTGTTAAAGCTGGGATATATGCAGGTTCACTTTACTATGGTTTCTATATGTCTAGTTTTCCACAATAAAAAGGAGAAAGAGAGAGACAAACTGACTATTGAAGTGCTTTCTGCCATTCTTAGCTCTTAACTTCAAGTGGAACTCTTGAAACATAAAGGCAAAGACATCAGGAAGCTGACAGGATGGCCATATTTTTTACCTGAGAATACAGCCATAAGGTTTGTCAAACATTTCTATCTGATCTGTAACTTGAGAGCTACAGTTCAGATTTTAAAATATAATCTATAAGCTGTTTCTCTGACAATGAGACACAGTGTGAAACTGGGACTTTCCTGAAAACTACTGTTTTTCAGATTAAGAAAAATTTGGGAATACAAAAAATTGAAAGAAAAAGTGAAAATATGTTTTATAATCCCATCATCTAAACACAAATATATTGCATTATATCCTTCAAGCCTTTTTTTTCTATAAAACCATACTATAAGGTGATTTTGGTATTCTAATTTTTCCACTTAACATTCCAACATAAGCATGTTCCCATATGATTATATACTTTCTATACATATAATTTTTAATAGTTACAAAATCTTCCATCCAATGGTTGTACCACAATTATTTAAACATTATCCTATAACGTTATGGTTTAGACTGATGTTATTAGACATAAAGAGACAAACTTTTTAAAAAAGAAAATAATTCCTACCAGTATTTAAAAACATGGCAGGGGAGGTTTTATTTCCCTATTGACATCATATATCAAGCTAATACAATAATTAATGTAATTTATAGCCAAAATTATGTTGAAAACTTCAGGCTGAAATATGCTATCAACAATGTTTTCTCATAATTGAGAAGTGACTACTGAAAATGTCAGGAGTGTAAAAGATTTACTTTACATGTGATTAGTTTGTCAGTGTAACTGCACGTTTTCAATTATGATACCCAATTAGAATGAGTGGTTGCCTTTCATGTAAGATAACTACCATTAGTGGAAATAAATAGCATGACAATGATTCATTAGAAATTTAATTTCGTATCATATTCTAGGACTCATTAAAACAAACAACAACAAAAAAAATCTAAGCATTATTTCAAGCAGAAATTCAGTTTCTCAGAGATAATACCCCATGGGGTAAACAAGGAGCCATTTACAACACTTTATCTTCAGTTTAGAGTGTGAAATCTAAAACCAGTAACGATCTCTATGATAATAAAATGTAATGCTTCATTTGTTTAAAGCCTCAATCTTCTCAGTAATTCAGTTCCTGGTGACTCATCTTAGACCCTGCTGCCAAGATTATTAATAAAGTCAAAAACAACTCTGACATTTTTTAGGGGGAAACTGCCATTAAACAAGATAAGGGAGGTGGGAATCAATGAGTAACAAGTGTGCAAACAGGTTGCCCTGGAAAATAATTAACCAGGCGAATTTACTTTAAAGACATTGTGAGAATAGATTATTAGGATACTATAAAAATCACAAGTATCTTTAAAAATTATATAAAACAGTAAATTCTGTATGGTCCATCTAAAAATAAATATACAGAATAGCTAGTCAAACTTTAGATAATTAATAACCTAAATTTCTTCTACAAAAATTATTTCTTCTACAAGTATGCTTTAGTAGAACTATAACACTCCACTCATGAAGTTTATGAGGTTATGATATAATTTGATATAATACTAAAATAAACATGCTTTATTAGAAGAACTGTAACACTTCACTTATGAGGTTACTAATATGGTAACCTTAACCATACAATATAGCTGAAATCATAAAAGAAAAAAAGGCCTTTAAGTAACTACCATGGATTGAATTGTGTCCCCCCAAAATATCTGTCAACTTAGCTAGGTCATGATTCCCAGTATTGTATGATTGTCTACCATTTTGTCATCTGACATGATTTCCCTATGTGTTGTAAATCCTATCACTATGATGTAATAAAATGGATTAGTGGCAGTTACAATGATGAGATCTACAAGATTAGACAGTGTCTTAAGCCAATCTCTTTTGAGATATAAAGGAGAAAAGCGAGCAAAGAGACATAGGGACCTCATACCACCAAGAAAGCAGTGCTGGGAGCAGAGCGTATTTTGGACCTGAGGTTCCTGCGCGGAGAAGCTCCCAGACCAAAGGAAGACTGATGAAAAGGACCTTCCTCCAGAGCCGACAGAGACAGAAGGCCTTTCCCTGGAGCTGGCGCCCTGAGTTCGAACTTCTAGCCTACTGGACTGTGAGAGAATAAACTTCCCTTTGTTAAAGACATCTACTTGTGGTATTTCTGTTATAGCAGCATGATGACAAAGACAGTAACCAAAATAAATTTTAGCAATTCTATGCATGAAAACTCATTCCTGTTACTCATAGGAGAGGCTTCTCTCTTACTATAAACCAAAAACCAAACCCGTTGCCGTCGAGTTGATTCCAACTCATAGCAACCCTATAGGATCCATAGGATTTCTAAGTAGCAGCTGGCGGATTCGAACTGCCATCCTTTTGGTTAGCAGCCGTAGCTCTTAACCATTGCGCCACCAGGGCTCCTCTCTTACTACAGAATGTCTCTTATTGTAGTATAGACACTTCTACCACCTTGGTTATCTGATTTTCTAGCCCAGTGCCAAATTAGATGAGATGAAGCTGAACTGCAGGAGGCAGCCATGGCAGCAATAACTAAACTATCAATCTGACTATGTATGAAGAACAATTAAGTATAGAATATTTTCTATGGAATGTTGATTACCTGCCAGAAATCATGAAAGACATTTCATCTATTCAACAAATATTTCTTAGTGCCTATGATGAGATCTCACTGATCCAGGTGCTAGATAATCACAGTTAATAAGAGAGCCCAAAATCTCTGCTCTCAGAGAGCATACGTTCTAGTTCAGGAAGGCAGATAATAAACAAGTAAATAAATTAACAAAATAATTTCACATTTGTTAGCTCATTTGATCCTCACAAAAACCCTGTAAGGTAGACTTTTAACTGTGATTTAGACTTTTAACTGTGATTTAACTGTCTGATTCCAAAGTGATATCCTTAACAATAGAAGTTTCTTCATAGAACTTGATCAGGCTTTTAATTTTTTCGAGATTACTTAGTTGATGTCTTTTTTCCCAAATAGGCTCTCTATACCACAAGAAGAGAGACCACATGTTTTTGTTCAATGATGTATCCCAGGTGCCCAATCCAGCACCTGACACTCAGTAGGTATTTACTGATTATTAGGTAAATTTGTTTAGAGATATACAGCTATTAATCTCAACAGCCCCTGAGGATTTGGTCATGGTGAGGTGCCTCAGTTATCAAAAAAACTGAATTAAGTTCAGTATCATCTAAGAAAAGCAATGTGTAATAAACTTTATTTAAACAATTCTTCCCAAGTGGTTTATCTGAAAAATTTTGGCACTTAAGTGGACTCCTCATTCCTCTTACTGTTCTGGGTACCTCTTTCCATAATAAACTATAGCATATGCTTCAAAGTTACTAAAATATGTTGAGTAATTTCTTCCCACCCATTAATTCTCTTAAATTAAGTACCATAAAATTATTATGCCCAAAGCATAGAATAACAGTGATCTTACAAAAGGATACACACTTGAGGCTGTAATGAAAATCTTTGTATTAGTCATTTGTTTGAAAAAATGGAGTTCCTCAAAAATAAACATTTAGTAATCAAAGAATATTGGCACTAGAAACTACTTGAGAAAATACTTGTGTCCCACTGAATTTAAAGATAAAAAGTGAGACAGAGATTAACTGACTTGCTCAAGGTCACAAGATGTCTAACATGCTTTTAAAACAAAAGAATTCATAAAAACAATATACTCCCGTAACTACAAGTTACCCAAAAATTGCTGAGTTATAAAAGAACTATAATTAATTAAGAATAAACAAAAGTTAAAACCTTTTTAGGAAGTTGGGGTATAGGAAGAGATTAACTGCTCCAAGATGGTCTTTGGAGGAGGTATGTTTCATGTAATATGTGAATAAAACCCAACAGTGTATTTATACTAAATTTTAGAGTGCTTGATTTAGTTATAGGGTCCCATACAAACTAGGTATACCACAGGCAAGACAGCAACTTTATATCTTCCCAGGAAATATGATGGAAAAATAGATGGTGCCTCAGTAACTCCTAGTACCTGTCTAATGTATGTCTTCAGTAATAGACGGCCCTTTGCGGGGGGGGGGGGGGGGGGTGGTCTGTAAATGCATGTGCAGAGAGACACCAACTCATGTCCTCAAACCCTTATTCTAACTCAGGCCACTCTAAAACACTTTTTAGAAGAAGAGTTCTAAATTTTTTTGGAACAAAGAAAATATAAATGTAAGTATTTTTAAGAATACTTAAGGCAAACATATATTTATCATATTAAATTTTTAAGTATCCTGTTACTTTGAAATATACCTCTTGCCTACATCTACCAACATTCTGCAACTTCCTACTATTTTACTGCTGTTATTGTCTGAGGTTTGTATTAACTTACACATTTCAGCTAAGTATGTACTTCAAAATTCACAACTGAAGATAAGAATACTTCTCAGGTTTTCACAATTAAAAATACACTATAGTTATTTGTCCATTTCTTTAGCCATTCTTCACTGATTTCCACAAATATATACAGAGGCTTTCATGTGAAAAGACAGAAAAGACATCCTAGATTAGATTGGATTTAACAGATAAAGAAGAGTACAAGGATTAAAATCAATAACTGGAGGGGACATCTAGGTCAACTGGCCTAACAAAGTTTATTAAGAGAATGTTCTGCATCCCACTTTGGTGAGTGGCATCTGGGGTCTTAAAAAAGCTAGCAAGTGGCCATCTAAGGTGCATCAATTGGTCCTAACCCACCTGGAGTAAAGGAGAATAAAGAATACCAAAGACACAAGGAAAATATCAGCCCAAGAGACAAAGGGGCCACATAAACCAGAAGACTCCATCAGCCTGAGACCAGAAGAATTGGATGGTGTCCGGCTACCACCAATGACTACCCTGACAGGGAACAAAACAGAGAGTCCCTGATGAAGCAGGAGAAAAGTAGGGTGCAGAATTCAAATTCTAGAAAAAAGACTACATTTAATGGTCTGACTGAGACTGGAGGAACCCCGTAAGACATGGCCCCCAGACTCTTTGTTAGCCCAAAACTAAAACCATTCCCAAAGCCAACTCTTCAGACAAAGATTAGGCTGGACTGTAAGACATAAAATGATACTTGTGAAGAGTGTGCTTCTTAGCTCAAGTAGATACATGAGTCTAAATGGACAGCTCCTGTCTGGCGGCAAGATGAGAAGGCAGAGAGGGACAGGAGCTGGTCGAATGGACACGGGAAATTCGGGATGGAAAGGAGGAGCGTGCTGTCACAGTCTGGGGAGCGCAACTAGGGTCACATGGCAGTGTGTTTATAAAGTTTTGTATGAGAAACTAACTTGAACTGTAAACTTTCATTTAAAGCACAATAAAAATAAAAAAAAGATGAATAACTGGATCAGTTTTTATCAACAAATTTAAGGTAACATGGTGAAATGAGATTTAATTCCCTTTGTTTCCCTATGAAGAAATTAAGTATCACATATCACATTAATAGTTCAATCTTGAAATCTTGATATTGTATGGTTATAATTTTAACAATGTGGGACTAGTCAAATTTTGTTCAGAGGATTAAGATGAACAATGTAATTTAAATATTTTTTTCAAAACCATGAAGTCTGTTGTATTTTCTATTTACCCTTTAAAGTATATAATTTGTACCTTATTTTTCTTAATTTTTTTACTGTAAAATGTAAGACAGATATAGGTGAGTACATAAAACATTTAACTTATGTTTAACTTCTAATATGAAGCAATGCCTCCCCCTCACTGTCCCATAAGTACCACTCAGGTCAAGAAATAGAACATTATCAGCACCCCGAAGCTTCTGCGTGTGGAACCTCCTCTATCATACTTAGGAATATCAAGTGTTAAACTAGCAATTTTACTAGCTTCCTGAATAATTCAAGGATCTGAGAACAATTTAATCCAATTTACCCTTCTCCTGATTTATATGCTATTTTTTTCATGGCTTTTTTTAACCCTGTTAGACATATTTTACTATTGTTTGTTTACATATACCCATATAGTTATTTACCATTTTTATTACATATACCCATATAGCTATTTACCATTTTTATTACATATACCCATATAGCTATTTACCATTTTAATTTGTTCTTCATTCCTTCTTCCATCTCAAAATTCCATCTAGAATTATCAATTTCCTACACTAGAAGTACATCCTTTATGATTATCATTAATTAGTCTGCTAGTGACAAACTTTCTGTTTCAGTTTGTCTCAAAACATTTGTGTTTAACTCTCAGACTTGAAAGATGTTTAAGAGTTTGGCTGCTAACCAACAGGTCCGCAGTTCGAATCCACCAGCCGCTCCATGGAAATTCTACCAGGCAGTTCTACTCTGTCCTACAGGGTTGCTATGAGTCAGAATCGACTCGACAGCAATTTTTTTTTTTTAAGGGTTATAGAACTCCTAGGTAGACAGCTATTTTCCTTCAGCACACCAAAAATACCATTCCACTGCCCTCTGCTTTCTATTGTTACGTTGAGAAGTCAACTGTCAGTCTAACTATGGCTTTAATTAATGTCTTTCCCACTCTGTGGTTGCTTTTAAGGCATTCCATTTGTCTTTGATTTTCTACATTTACTATATATGTCTAGGGATAGATTTCTTTTTATTTGATCTGCTCAGAAATCTTGCTTGGCTTCCTCAATTTGGTGTCTTTCATTAGTTCAGGAAATTTTTCAGTTAATGCCTCTTGAAATATTGCCTCTGCTCCATTCTCTCTTTTTCTAAGTCTCCAGTCAAGTGTCACATTAGACCTTCTCACTATATCTTCTGTATTTTTTAATGACGCTTCTGTATTTTCCATTGTTTTATCTCTTTTGCTACATTCTGAAAATTTTCTTCTAATCTATCTTCTACTTCGTGCATTTGTTCTTCAATTGTGTCCACTCTGCTGCCAAACCTATTACTTAAATTTCAGTGTATTTTTCAGAAATTTTATTTGGACATTTTTTCAAATATGCTGTGCCACTCTGTAATATCAGCACACTTCAGAAACTTGGAGAACAAACCGTTTATCTGTTTTTAAATCTCTCAAACAATTTTCATAGGTTTTTCATCAATTTATTATAAATTTTAAAAAGCTAACCTTCGAATTAGTTTGAAGGAACAACTGACTGATGTCAGGAAAGATGGCAATTACTAGCTGATTTCAACAAAAACCTTTGAACTATTAGTAGACAGTACTGAAAAATACGATTTAACAAGCATAACCAATGATATTTTCTTTCCTTTGGATTTGTGTATCTTTAGGAGTTACCTTTATCAACTACGACAGCTCTTAAAACCAACTATTCAAACAAATGTACAAATTTCCATTATTATATGATATTTTAAATAGTTATGCATTTCATCTAGTAAACTGTGGATCAGTTAAAAGTGGAGAGACTTTGTTATCTTCATATTTGTATCCCTAGGATTTTGACTATATGTCATATAGCAAATAGTTGCTTTGTCAATGTTTTGTGAATAAATGACCAAAAACACAGGCAAGTCCATTAAGAGGAATATATAAATACATATATGTTATATATATACACATATATGTAAGCATATGTGTAACAGTGTCTGGTTAGATAAAATATTATTTAAAATGGCTTTAGTCCCAAATCAGAATGCTCAAGTACTAATCTAATGGTGTTTTATGACACAATTTATAATTAATTTACCTATACTATGACTTTCCTAATTGAGGATATGTTCTCATAAATGAATATAGTTGCCCTATACAACATATGTTTACTTTCAAACTGAATCATACAAGGAATGCATATATTTTCAAAAAAAAAAAAGCAAAACCAACAGAAGAATTGTTCCCAAAATAGAAAAATAGATGAATGATCTAGTACAAATAAAACTGTGAAACTTAAAAATTAGACTTTCAAAATAATCTATCAGAAATAAAAATTGAATAACATAATTTTTATTTCAAGACTTGGTTCATATCCACTAATCTCAATTAGAATGTGATGACTACTTAGCATAATTTTCACCATAGTATAAATTTTTTCTTTTATGCTATACTAAAAATCATATACATTAATATAATTGTTTCCCAATAGTATATTACACTTAGTCCTCTAATGTAATTAAAGCAAGAAGCCCATATTATAATCTCATTTGAAAAATTATAAATAGATGATGTACATACAAAGTATTCTGTTAGTATGCCACCTAACTGCATCTTTAAAAGGAAATTTAAAAGAGAACAGTTAATAAGATAAAATAGAACAAACGCTGTTCCCAAAAAAGGATCAGAATTCACAGTATACAAAGTTTTGCTGATATAACCTATGTAAGGTAAGTGTCTAATGACTGTAGGTATTATTATGTTAATTATATTCAGAAAAAAAGTATCTTATAAAAGTTAATATACAAAACAATTGAGTAAAACTTGAGGAGAATTTTATGGGTAGTATCTACCAATCTTCTGTGCTCAAAGTATATGTATGGTATTTCTTCCTCAAAATGCACTGCAAGGGAAGCATTTAGTTTAAGAACACAAAAGGTACAAAACGGAAGGTATCGTAAGTAAGTAAGGCACTACTTCTGTTCCAAATAGTATCACTGATTTTCTTTTTTGGACACATTATAAAGCTTCCTAGAAAGCTTCTACCCTCACCCCCAGGTTTACAGTTAACTGGTGGTACAGTGGTTAAGTGCTTGGCTGCTAACCTAAAGGTGAGCAGTTCAAACCCACCAGCTGCTCCACAGAAGAAAGATGTGGCAGACTGCGTCCATAAAGATTTACAGCCTTGGAAACCCTATGGGAAGTTCCACACTGCCTCACAGGGTGGCTCTGTGTTGGAATCGATTTGACAACAATGGGTTTGGTTTGGGTAATCATGTAAGTTCGATGTAAGTCAAAATTGTATCAGTGGTCTATTGACTGTACTCACATAGTACTTAAAGTGGAAGAAAAAAAGTAGCCATAATACTCAAAGTGTGAGAAAGGCACAGGACCAGGCAACATTTCATTCTGTTATACACAAGGTTGCTGTGAGTGTCAAAGCTGACTCGATGGCAACTAACGACAACAACCATACGTAAAAGATGAAAACAAAATAAAAATAATGTAAGCAAAGCCAAAGTGAGAAGCAAAACTATCTCATTGATACCTACCTCCTGGAAATGCCATTAGCCAGACATTTATGGCTACAGGGTTTGGAGGAGAGGGGTGATGAAGTTGGGGACAAGTTGAGTGGGGCAATCAAACTGTTGATGATCTCAGTCAACTGTGCACTCTGCAAGAAAACAGTTAACCTTTTACCAAAGCTAAGCAAGAAATGTGAGTTAAATCTCAGATCTATCACACCTATTAAATATTTAACTTCTCATGAAACTAGTAGGTGTTTACATTTTACATTTACTAAATTTACATTTTAGTAAATATTCTAATCTACAAGGATGATTTGTACCACTACTGATTTTATTTAAGTAAATCTACATTTTAAAAGTTTATAAATAGCCTCTCCTTTTCTATATCCTTTGTTACAGTTCCTTTCTCTACCTCTAAAAAACTTGGAACTCAGCTAATAGCAGCTATGTAATATTTCCCTTGAGGCAGCCAAATTAATAATAACAAATAACAGCTTAATTGATTAAATGCCTACTATGTATCAAGCACCTATATGTACCGGCCACTATTTTAGGCACTAACCATACATTATTTCTAATCCTTATAACTAACCTGCAAAGTAGACAGTATTAGAGCTATTGATATTGCTAGTATTAACATCAATAATTGAAGCAAAAGAAAGGTTAACTAGCTTGATCAAGGATAATAAAGTTGGTAAGAAATGGAGCCAGGATTCAAATTTAGGTTAACTCTAATGCCATACTTTTCCTCAATATTATTCCTAATTCAAAAATATCAGTTATGTTAGGTACCAAAGATTCTCACTGAATCTTATCCCAAACTTAAATATATGTAGTAAGTATTGGATTATTCTCAAAATATTCACCCACCATATAACAAAGCTCACATAAATAAAAATAGTACATTTCTACAAAAGAATGACAACTATTTCTATTATATATATAATCCATACTTATTTTAGAAAATGTGGAGAAGTTTAAAAAAGGAAAAGAAAATCCCCCATAATCTCCCTTCACAGAGAAAACCAGTATCTTGGTATATATCCACCCTTCCAGACTAAGTTTTCTGAGTGCATGTAAGCATGAGTGCACATACAACATGCACACACACACACATACTATAAATTAAATGACACACCAATTTTCTAAAATCTGCTTTGCTTACTTAATGTAGTGTGTTGTTTTTTTTTTAATCTAGGTATAGTTCATCTTTTTCATTGACTGCAAACTATTCTATTATAAAATATAAGGTATATAAAATAATTATTTTGAAACTCTTTATTTGTATGAAACTAATACTACGCTATTAGAAATGACATTAAAGAATATGATAAAACTAAACCAGATATTTGCCTCCTTTAAAAGTCTTTCATGAGAAAGACGCTGAAATGTTTTCATTTGTTTTCTCGGCAGATAATATGCACCTAATGACTTCATTTTAAAAATCATTACTCAGATTTTTTTTTTTAAAGATTAAAGCTCATTTAAAAATGTGCAGTACAAACAGATCAAATAGATTTAGTCCATTTAGCAAGTATTCATTAATTTAGTCATGCAATTAAATTTATTCAGTATCTCGTATTTTCCAGCCTGAAACACTGAAACACTCTTCTTATTGTCCCTTCTCCAAAAATATCATCTGAAATCTTCTAAGCTTCTGGAGGTCGATAGTCAGGTATCTATGAATAATTAATTGGCCCAGAAGAAAAGCATTACAACCCTTAGCTTGACCCTAACAGGAACCCCTCATCCAGCCTAAAGAAATATCATATACTAAATCCATACTTGAGATAGGAAAGTCACAATAAAAATGAGAATAAGAAAAAAAAATTAGGAAAGAAATAATTTTAACTCTGAAAACAAAAAACTAATTTTAAAAGTCAAAACACATAACAGTTATTCACGGTAAGTTTTCTAATGCAAATACATCACTGGTAAAATTCATTTAAAATTATATAAATTACCTTTCAATTTATGAACAAATTATCTAACAATACAAGTATGCATTTATTGTGCCTTTATATTTCAAGTGCTAACTCTTTAGCTGTTTCTGATATACAGAAATACATTTGTTTGGTAAGCAAAATGTTTCTCTAACAAAACTAACGTAATCAAGCCAAAGGATTACCTGATCTATATAGTTCAAGTTCCCCTATAGTCAGTGGTCAGTTATATACCAGTATCGAAGAAAAATGTGTATAACATTAGAGTTGCAACCCTTGCCACTTAACTCACTCCTAGACTTTCTCTCTCAACAAGTATTTGAACAACTTAATTTTTTAAAGTTGGCCTATTATAAGCATTATTAGCATATATTTCAAGAGTAAATGACCTGTTCGTAGGCAAATTATCAATGACCTACAAGGGATTGCTGCTGCCCCTTCCTGCATCTCTTTCCTCTACTCTCCCTATGTCTAGAACCATTACTACTGCTCTCACACCTCCTGGTTCCCTTCCCTACACCAAAGCCTCTGACACCCTAGTCAGCAACGGGAACTGACAAATGAACATGCTACCGAGTGACAGCATTAAGGGCATGAGACCTGTGTAGTCACATGCTTGTTTTGATGCTCTGTTGTCAGCATCTTAAAATTCTTAATCGTTTTTTAACAATGGGCTCCACAATTTCATTTTGCACTAGGCCCCACAAATAAGCCAGTTCTGACATTAGACCAAGTCCACTAAACAAATTGGAGGTATTAAGGAGAAAATTAGAAATGTTTTCTAAAAATGAAAATACTCCTAGAATTGTACTGTACTAGTAATTCATTTAATTAAATTACTTTCTAATGAATAAGTAGAGACTTACAGGCAGAAAAAGTGGAAAATCTGACAGATCAAGCAAGTAAGTTATTCTGGAGTCAAACTCCATGTCAAATAATTAAGGTCAAATTGAAAGCGATTGATTCTCTGGGATGGAGAGGAGGGGGAAGAAAGAGGAAAGTAAGACTAACACTAATTTATAACTCTGATTTTATGGTAAAGTGCATTCCAATTTCACATCAACTAATTACAAAATAACCTTCTGAATTACAAACTATTCATAACAGTCTTTTAATTATCCATTCCTATTCAGGAAAACGCTATAAGCAATTATAAATTTAACAAACATGGGGTGGGAGGAGTTACACCATATTCTGGATTTTAGGGAATAAGACAGTATCCTGGTACTAAATTATTTCAGTGGTATATTAGAAAAACCCAGGAAAATTACACGTGGGCAGGAATGAATCTGTATCATTTCCCAGGGGAACAAATGTCAAGATGGTATGTTCTGGCAGGTTCAGTCTGGTCCTAAGGTAACAAACTCCTAGAAAGCTAGATTTGTTTTAGAGCCACCAACATCTAAGTCAAAATAACAGGTTTGATTTCAAAGAAGCGAGAGATACAGGAATAGAATAATTAAACTTTTGGAGTCATCCACTATAAGATCTAAGTATCAGGGAAGACTTTAGAATTAAAGTAATTTGTTAAGGGCTTCTTTGACTTTCCATTTACATGATCAGATTTTATGAAAAAGACCATATTCCAATATCATCTTTCAATAAAAAATCTTTATTGATAATTGACCAAATAATCATTCAGTCTTATTTAACAGTAGTGCCACTATCCCTTCCCCCTGAAAAATATCTAACAATGAACAACTATGTCATAAAAGGAATTTTCCAACCCTGGTATAAATAAGTTATCACCTTGTGGCTATTTACTAATACTTTACATATTATGGAGCCCTGGTGGCACAGAAGTTAAGAGCTACAGCTGCTAACCAATAGGTCAGTAGTCTGAATACACCAGCCACTCCTTGGAAACCCTATGGGGCAGTTCTACTCTGTCCTACAGGGTCACTATGAGTCGACGGCAACAGGTTTTACATATTATATTTAAATACTCTAAATTACACCAATATCAGTCATATACCAACTATTTTAATTACATTTAGTGTCAAATTGCCAACTCTAATAACCATAAACCAGGCAGCACACGTATAATAATGTTTACTTGAATAGTTTATAAAATCGATTAGAAATCATTTCATGCCACTTGACATCCTCCTTAGTTCACTTTACCTGTTTTTCTATGTTTCGAAGAAGTAGTGTAGGGCTGCTAGGTGACATTTCAAAATCTTGTTCTAGTAAAGAATCTTGGCTGTCTTGTGGAAACTGTGGATTCCCTGTAGTGTTTAATGAAGCTGCTTGGTCTGTAAATTGTATCTGTTTCTTCAAAATGTCTTTTGGAAGTTGACATTCTTCTAGGATCACTATCCCCTAGACAAACAGCAATTAAAGAGTTAAAATAAAAACAAATTGACTGCTAAATCATTTTAACTTTTATAATGCACTTGAAACCACACATCTTATTATCCCTTGGAAATCAGAAAATATACAACTCAAAAGTACAGTTTAACTCTGTATAGAATTGGCTGGTTTAAAACGTGCAGCTAAAGTAATAAGTATAGATAATGGGCTGGGCTTGTATAATACTGTCATGACTATATTGTCATGACTTATATACATATAGTTACTTTTCTTCGTATTGGTTTTAGTTCTTAGCATTAAATACATGACACTGTTAGAATAAAGTTAAAGGTTTATTATATTCAGAATATGGACATTACAGACTGAAGTCCACAATATTTCCTAATATAACCTTCTGATATTTTGGTCACTAGCATATATTTCATTTCATATTTATATATGAGCACTCCCAATTTTATAAATTAAAATACCAAACTTAAAAACATCCTATCTATAGTAACACCCTTCAGAGCATCCTAAGGAGCCCTGCCCTGTTGCTGCCAGCTAGCAACCATGGGCAGAACTATAACATGAGGAAAAAGTACTCTCCAGGCCAATGAAAGTTCTTGCTACTTAAAAGGTACCTGTGTTAATAATAAGGACACATGTTCTCAACTTTGATGTAGTTATTTTCTCAAATTAAAGGAAGTGGGAATGAACAGGAATCTGGCTGCCCCCAAACTTACCCCCTCCCATTCATACACACAAACTTATTCTTAACTGACTTGTTCAGATTTCTCCCATGCTCCCCAGTTCCTCACTCTAACTCATGAACCTCACTCTAAGGTTCTCACCCTCAGACCCCTCAGAAGCAATGAAGACAGGAGAGGAAGGGGGGAAAAAGTGTGTACAGACATAGTCTTAATGGTTCATACTCAGTTCTCATCATAAAACTTCTTCCCTTCCTCCCCCATCTACCACCATCATATATGTTGAGGAGAAATAAGGGAATATATATATACACACACACATATATATATATATCTATATGTTTATGTATATACATATTTTTTTTCCCAAAATGCTAATAAGCTCCATAGGCTAGTTGGAAAGGTATAAAACTCCTAATTTGGCTAAAATACTATATTCTT
Source organism: Dugong dugon (assembly GCA_030035585.1). Lineage (NCBI taxonomy): Eukaryota > Metazoa > Chordata > Mammalia > Sirenia > Dugongidae > Dugong > Dugong dugon. The sequence goes on from CM057461.1 coordinate 172,530,653, forward strand.
GTAATAAAAATAGACCAAAATATTAACACAAGTGTACAATATTTCAAGAATGGAACACATTAAATGACTGCTAAGGGTCAACTTGTATCATGCAAAAAAAACCATTGCTGTCAAGTCAATTCCGACTCATAGCGACCCTACAGAACAAAGTAGAACAGCCCACAGAGTTACCAAGGCTGTAAATATTTATGAATGCAGACTGCTACATCTTTCTCCTGCAGAGTGGCTGGTAGGTTCAAACTGCCAAGCACTATAATAACTACTGCACCACCAGAGCTCCTCGTATCATGCAAAAGTCCTATTAACAGGGTAGAAACTGCATATATATGAGCAGTTTTAATTTACAGTATATACTTTAGAAACTATATAATTTTAGAATGGGCATATTCAGGTATGGTATTAAACATACATTTTACTATTTTTGTGGTAATATGTTACTACTGATGCTTGGTAAAAGTAGTAAATGTATTATTTTTCGTGTATACTTAGAATAGTGCTAACATGCTAACTTGTACAAAGAGAAGGAGATCCAGTTGTTGACTGCATTTCAATCATTATTTTCCTAGAACATACAAATATGACCGTCAAGAAATCTGAAGAAACATCTTGTTTTGTTTGGTACAGGCAGTTCCTGGGTTACAAACAAGATCCGTTCCTAACTGTGTCTTTAAGAATTTGTAGGAAGTCAGAACAGGTGCATATAGTTCTTACTTAGCCTCACTTTAGTGCAAGAAAAGCCTCGAAGGCTTTTTAATGATGTAAAAACTGCACATGCAGCAAATGAAAGTGATTGTAATGAAGAATTTGTTATGAGTAGGGGTTGGTTCAGTCGTTTCGAAGTGAGGGCAAATTTACTTAGCATTAAATGGCAAGTATGAGTTGTCCGTTAAATCCGACGTTTGTAACTCGGGGACTTACTGTATTTCTAAAATTAAATTAGACATGATAGACGTACTATCATTAATCTTGAAAACTCTGGAAAGTATCTGAATGTCCATTCTTCTACAAGTCTCTCGCTTACAGTAGGTTTTCTATTATAAGTACTAGCATGCAAAAGAAATATAAGTTTCCACCGTGTCCATTTAACCGTCATTTTCTTTGGCTTGATACATTTTGTATTATGAGCCAGTCATTTGTGGACTAGCCTAAATTCATAAACCCTATTTAGAAAAATGTTTGTATGGAAAAATCTATTTTGTGTTTCAAAAGTCTAATTTACAAACCTTTAAATGCTACCTTTTTGAAAGTTGAGGCCCTACTACACTTAGTTCACTGAAAAATATTTTTAAAATTCAACCAGGGAGACATTCATAGTCAACTTCATAATCAATTTTTTTCACCTTAAACTGTTACTCTGGATAAAACTCTCACAGTGTGAGAAGAGTGTCCCATGATGATCTGCCATAGCCAAGAACAGACAAAAAAAAGATGATTAAATCCTTTGGCAACGCTGCAAGGAGAGTTCATTTCCGTTCTTAATATTCAGAAAATAATCAGTAATGATAGATACAACAAGGTAGAAAACAAATATATGGACAAATTTTAAGAAAACTGAGTTGTGGTAACTGAGACAAGTAAAAACTCTGGCGTAAGATGAAAGCAACTACTCCAGAGAAGACAAATGTTCCTGATAATAACACTAGAAAGATTTTTCCCCTTGAGGGTCCTCACAGAGAGGACGCTCTGTACGAAGAAAATAAACAATTGCCTCAGCAACATCTTTATTATTCACATAAAGTTACCAAAGCTAATTTTAAGCAAGAATTTAAACAGAAATTTTAAAACATGTAAAATGTGCTATTAAAATGTGGAAGACTTTGGTACAGGAAAACAAAAGAAATCTATCAGACAGACCATTTGATATAGGACAGCCAGCCTTCCTCCCAAGAAAAACTATTTTTCTGAGAATGAGAGGAAACTGTTGTCTTAGTGGGAAGCTGGAGCGCGGAAATATGGGAAGTTGTAACATGTTGACATAGCCACTGCAAGAACAAGGAAAGGATGCTGCTAATAACTCCTTTATTTTCTCTGAAAATTTAAGCAAAACTTAGAACACCTGGAATGTGGTACAGAAGGGGCAAATGACAACTGAGAGATCTAAAACTTGTAGATACACTGTAGATTTACTCACGGTGTGCTTCCTGACTCAAGGCACAAACTAGTACTTATTTAATCAGTTGCTGTCTAGTCAATTCCAACTCATGGAGACCCCATGTATGCTTATTAAAACAGGATACTTATAAGAGAGCATCTCTCAACTCTTGCTAGTCTCTTTACCTCTAATTTAACTGAGAAAAAAGGTGCTTTTCCTTTAAAAAGGTTCTGCCTCAATGAAGATAGTATTACCCCACCCTTCTCACTTATTTTTCTTACAAGAACTCAAGAAGGTGTAAAAGCAAAGAAAGAGCTGTTCTTCCTATTCAGACTATAGCTCAATTAAACAGCATATAAATTAACATCCAAAGGAAAGGTCAAAAACTTCAAAAATTTAGCTATTTTCTAACTGTAGAAGCAAAAAGTTTTTTGCTTAGTTTTGAAATCAGAAAGAATGAAATTAAAAAGAATTTTTTAACTTTAGTTTTTCCTATATTAATAATTTGAAAAGTTAACAAGATTTATCTTCTATTTAATGTGGATTCTGTAAACCCTGTGGAGCACAGCTCTACTCTGACACACACAGGGTTGCCATGAGTCAGAATTGACTCAATGGCAATGGATTATGGGTAATATTTTATAAGCATTAAAAGCCTTACACAATCACACAAGAGAGCACCCATGATGGTGAAGAATCCGCAATCCCTATTGTATCAGACATCTCTTATACTCCAATCCAATCAGTCCTAGCTCTTACTCCAGTCATAATATTGCAGGGGGCATATAGGCAGTCTTAGGTCCTTTTTACAGATCAGCCAAGTCAAGCTCACAGAGGTAGAATATTTTGTGCAAGTTTACCAGCTAATCACAGGTAGAGTTTAACATGCAAGTTTCTTGAGCCAGAGTCCATCTTTGTCTATCACATAACTACTTACTAATTTCTGTGACCTCTTTCCAATCTGATCCCTTGCATCTTAGTTATCTAGTGCTTTATAACAGAAATACCACAAGCAGATGGCTTCAACAAACAGAGGTTTATTCTCTCACAGTCTAGGAGGCTAGAAGTCTGTATTCAGGGGGCTAGCAACAGGGGAAGCCTCTCTCTCTCTCTGTCAGCTCTGGGGGAAGGTCCTTGTCATCAATCTTTCCCTGGTCTAGGAGCTTCTCAGTGCAGGAACCTCGGGTCCAAAGGACGTGCTCTGCTCCCAGAACTGCCTCCTTGGTGGTATGAGGTCTCCATGTCTCTATGCATGCTTCTCTCTTTTATATCTCAAAAGAGATTGGCTTAAAACACAACCTAATCTGATAAATCCTGCCTCATTTATGTAACTGCCGATAATCCTCCCTCATTAACATCATAGAGACAGTATTTACAACACATAGGAAAATCACATCAGATGACAAAATGGTGGATAATCACACAATACTGCGAATTATGGCCCAGTCAAGTTGACAGATATTTTTTGGGGACACAATTCAATCCATGACATCTTGATTATGTGTAAGTTCACTAGGGAACTAAAGGTTCATTTTGATAAAAAATTCTTAATTGTTTACATTCTAGTGTCCCAAATGTATTTTTGAATAAATATTATCCAATAGTATAATATAAGTTCTGTCTACTCAGGGGTCTGGACCGTTAAGAGTCACTATAGAACAGTCATTAAAAGCACAGCTCTAAACTTAAACAGATTTGAATTTGAATACTAGTTCTGCCACATACATACTGGCAGTAGGGTCTAGTCTAGGCAAATGAGTTAATCTCTTTGAGCTTTGGTTTCCATCTGCATAACAGGAGTAATAACACTATTTACTTCAAATAACTATTGTACGAAATAAATGAGAAAATGTATTAAAACACTTAACATTATGTTTATCATTATCCTAGGTAGATTACATTTGAAACTTCAATATGGACTATCTTTTGATTTGTCAAGATTTTATAAACTGATCACAATAGATGATCTAGAAATAAATATATAAATGAAACAGCTTAAATGTAAAAAACAGTAATCAAACATCATGATTAATTCCTAAGAAATGTTAAGAAGAAACTACCAAAATAAAGAACCCATTTTGGGGGAAAAAAAAAAATATTGTATTCCAATAGTATAACTCTGACATTTTCCATATAATAAACATAATGCTACTTTTAAGGGTATAAAGGGCCAGATGCATAGCTAGACTGAACAAAAAAAAAATGTAAAACCATATAAATTATACTTCTTTCCTTGAAATAATTTATTCCAATAGATATTAAGTAACCATATAAACAAACTTTTGAAAAAGTTTAAACAAGTATATATGACTTCTTAGAATATACAGAACATTAAAATAGCCTTTTCGAAGTCAAAGCACTACGAACCAGACTGCCCAGATTCCAATGTAAAACTGATGACTTAGTCATCAGCTTAACTGGAAACTCAGAGCCCACTTTCTCAGAAATTTCCAAATTGTTTTATATTTGAATCTTTCTTAGAACTCTATTTACTATAAAAATGGTTGTGATATTACATCTTTTAATGAAAATGATCAAACAGGAGAAATTATCTGGTGATCTTAAAGAGACCGGGAAATCACTGCAACTGAAGGGCCCAGCTGAATAAAATCCAAAACCCACCCTATTGTCAAGTCAATTCCAACTCACAGAGACCCTAGAGGACAGAGTAGAGCTGTCCTATAGGGTTTCCAAGGCTGTGAATCTTTACAGAAGCAGACTGCCACATCTTTCTTCTATGGAGCCACTGGTGGTTTTGAATTGCCGACATTTCAGTTAGCAGCGGAGCGCTTTAACCACTCAGTAACTACAGTAATTTAGCATGCAACTTCCATCAGGAAAACATTCTTGAATATGGTTCCCTCCAATAAAATAAACAGAATCCATAAGCATACAGTTTTATGTCTGTCCTCTCCACTTCCCTACAGACACCATTACCAAATTCTATAAGACTTTAAACAATATTCATCACACTCTAACCTCCTCTTTAGTCCTTACACAGCTCACATTTCTGCCCCTTTGAATACCAAACTATTTGTCATTTCCAAAACAGATTATGTTGTTTCATGCCTTCAATCCTTTAAGGAATGCCATTCTCCAGTTTCATCGACTTGTTAAGCAAACTACTATTTATCCCCCAAAATCATACTGAGGTGTATCACCTCTTTACTGATGTTCTCTCTGACCCTGGTACTCCTAAAATGAGTAAATTATTCTATTCTACTTCTATATTTTATTAAAAACATGTATCACTGCACACATTACATTATATTACAAATAACTATTTACATGTTCTATCTCCCCTACTGGAATATAAACTCGTGATAGAGCCTAAAATTTATTAATCTTTGTAGATGTGCAGGTTCTAGGCAGGGATGGGATAACCACATGGTTCAAGGTCTCTGATCTCTTCCTTCCTCAGCTTTTTCTTTTCAGAACAATCACCATCAATTATCTTCAGTGTGACCCCATTATGAGCACAAAGAATACAGTTTCCCACAAAAAGTTATAAAGAGATGTTTAGAAATATTTAGATCATATAGGACCTCATGGAATTTCATAAACAATTCTTTTATGTTATTGTTTCTATGAGAAAAAGTATTTCAAGTTTCAAGCAAATAGACTATAATTTATGAGAAACAATGCATTTTTAAGTTAGGGAATTCCCATGTTAAATTTTCCCTAGTTGAAATTAAAATAGTACTTATGTGTATAACCGTTTGCTTAATTTTTATCCCCATTAGGCTGTAAGCCCTGAAAATGTAAGAACTGTGTAGATTTTTGTTCACCACTATATACTGTAAGCACATAGTAGCCTCCTAATAACTATGTATGAAAGAAAGGAAGAGAAAGAGTACGGAAAAGGGAGAAGGAGGGAAAGAGGCAGTAAATGAAGGAAGGAGAAAAAAAAGAATTTTATTCAAAGATTGCTGCAATATAATAACATGGTTTTAACTACCATTTCTGCTGAAATAACTCTAAATCTGCATCTTCTTATAGACCTGTCTTCTCTAGTATTTCATATTTCCAATTCTTTCATGGATTTCCTACAGAATGTGAAAATCAATATGTCAAAAAGTGCATTTTCATCAATTTTCCTTAAAACAAGTACTTTTCTTTCCTGCAAATAGCAAGTCAGTAACTAAGAGGGGAGTTTACAGAAATCAGAATCATTTGGGGAGCTACTGAAAACTGTAAATTTCCACTAAGACAGTTTTTGTGTGTGTGTGTGGAGGGAGTGGAGGAAGGAGGGAGATGCAGTAATTGTTACAAGCATGATTCGAAAAAGCACCTCAACTGACATGACATCGTCTTGTTCCCAAGAGATTATCTGGCTCAAATCCTTGAAGCCGTCTTTGAAAATACGTGGCTTTTGTCTCTATTCCTTTGCTCAGCTTCTCTGGTAATTCTCTATGACGTCTATCTCCAGAGTCACCACTATAAGTCACTTTCTCATCACCTTTACTACATACTAGAACTGCTACAAAAAATTTCCCTGGCATACTCTCTTTTTTCATTAGTCTATCATGCACTTAGTTGTCATGATGTTGTTGTTGTTAGCTGCCATCGAGTGGGCCCTCAACTCATGGTGACCCTAGGCACAACAAAATGAAACGCTGCCTGGTCCTGCACCATCCCCATGATGACTGCAGATCAGATCATTGTGATCCATAGGGTTTTCATTGGCTGAATTTAAGAAGTAGACTGCCAGCCCTTTCTTCTGTCTTCGTCTGGAAATTCAATGAAGCCTACTCAGCATCATAGCAATACACAAGCCTCCACTGACGTCGGGTGGTGGGCACACGTGCGGTGTACTGGCTAGGAACTGAATCTGGATCTCCTGCAGGGAAGGTAAGAATTCTACCACTGAACCACCAAAGGCCATGTTACCAAGATACCTAATACTAGAAACAAAAACTTGCTCTTTACTGCAATATACTCCCAGGGAAGTTCTCTAAATAGGGTCTGATCGACAATTAACTCTTCCACCAGGCATTAAAGTTCCACCTCCAGGACCTTTCCTTTTTCAGAAGTCCCACAGCACTGTATCCATACTTTTCTCATTGTCCTTATTTTCTCTCTCATAATATAGCTAATTATATCATATTTATCACATAAGGAAAACTCTGTAACTTATTTATTTTTATATTTGTGACTTTCAGCAAGTTACTTTCTATCCCCAATTTCCTGATCTGTAAAATAGACTCAATATATACCAATAACGGTTGTTCTTGGTTTTGAATGAAATTATACATGTAAATTGCTTAAAACAATTCTTCATGTATTTTAAGCACTGTATTATAGTTTGCTGTTATTATATCATCATAAGTAATATTAGGACCTAGTACAATATTGAATATAAGAGTATATCTGATGGATGTTTCAATAAATAAAGTGGAGAGAGAAAAAGAAAGAATCCAAATTCTGCTGCCAAAAATCATACATACACAGTTTCACCTTTTCATATTTCCACATGGATCCTGATCTCTAAACATGATTTTTAAAATGCCCCCTTGAACCTTGGTGTTTTCTCTTCTGAGTCTCTGCTTAGCTCAATCATTCTTGGCCTTTTTTGGGTCACAGATCCCTTTTGAAAAAGCCACGTACACTTTTGTCTGAAAAAATCACTCATAGGATAAAAATAACTTTAACAATCCTCTACTACAAAATGGGAAAAGGATTACACACAAAATATTTGAAAAAAAAAGAAGGCTAAAAATTCTCCAAATCTGGTAAAAACCATAAACCCCAGATCCAAGAAATTCAATGAATACTAAACAGGATAAACACATTACCTTTGGATAGGCAAAAATGTCTTAAAAATAGAACACTAAAAGCACAAACTTTTAAAACAAAAAAATTGTTATACTGCACTTCATCAAAATTAAAAGCTTTGCTCTTCAAGAGAAATGATTAAAGAAATGAAAAGGCAAGCCACAAAAAATGCTTAGACTTGGTAGTCCCCAACTTACAATGTATTCTAGTTACAACAAGCCAAACTTAAAACCGTCCTTTTTCATTATGCTGAGTGAAATAAGTCAATCACAAAAGAACAAATATTGTATCAGACCTCTATTGTAAAAACCCATGAAAAAGTTCACACACAAAATGTAACCATCTTTGTTGGTTACCAGGGATGGGGGGTGGATATTAAATAGACAATAGTTAAGTGGTATCTTGGGTGAAGAGTGAGGCAGTACCCAATACAGGAGAAACTAGCACAACTTGTACAAGGAAAGGTCATGGAAGCCCCATAGACACATCCAAACTCCCTGAGGGACTGAACTGCTGGGCGGAGGGCTCTGGGGACCATGGTCTCGGGGAACACCTAGCTCAATTGGCATGACACAGCTTATAAAGACAATGCTCTACATTCTACCTTGGTCAGTAGTGTCTGGGGTCTTAAAAGCCTGTGAGCGGCCGTCTAAGATACTTCACTGGTCTCATCCCTTCGGGAGCAAGGGAGAATGAAGAGAACAGGATACAAGGAAAAGATTAGTCTGAAGGACTAACTGTCCACAGCTACCAAGGCCTCCACCGGACTGAGGCCAGTGCAGCTAGATGGTGCCCGGCTACCACCACTGACTGCTCTAACCAGGATCACAACAGAGGATTCTGGACAGAGCTAGAGAAGGATGTAGAGCATAATCCTAATCCACAAAAAAAGACCAGATTTACTGGCCTAAAGGAAACCGGAGAAACCCCAAGAGTATGGCCCCCAGACACCCTTTTAGCTCAGTGGTGAAGTTACCTCCGAGGTTCACTGTTCAGCCTGGGAGTGGACAGTCCCGTAAAACCAAATGAGACTAACGAGGTCCAGGAGTCCAGTGACAAGGGCCAGAAAGCAGAAGGGGACAAGGAAGCTGGTGATAGGGAACCCAAGGTTGAGTAAGGATATTGTGGTAGTGTTGTGAGATTGTTAACCATTGTCATAGGGCAACATGTGTAGTAACTGTTAAATGAGAAACTATTTTGTTCTGTAAGCCTTCATCTTAAATGAGAATAACAGCACATTTGGAAGAGCATGTAGAAACTGTGCATGTAGAAATTTCTGAAATGGTGTAACTTTGGCTATGTGTATTTTCATCAAAAAAAAAAAAAAAAAGGTTGAGAAGTTAAAGGGTTGATATGTTGTGAGGTTGTTAAACAATGTCATAAAACAACACGTGTACTTCTGTTTCATGAGAAACTATTTGTTCTGTAAGCCTTCCCCTGAAGTACAATAAAAAAAATTAATTAATTAATTAAAAAAAGAAAAAACCGTCCTTTTTCTTTTTTTGTACATTTTATCATTAGTAACCTGTATTACATACAACGTTGCAGCATGTAACATGCCAACCCCAAAAGACAAAATAGGATTTAAATAGGATTTATGAAGATACTGACAATAAAAGGCAATAATAATGAAAACTAAAAATAATTAAGGTATTCTTACATCAGAACTGACTTAAGAGTCATCATAACAGAACCCCATCGTAGGTCGAGGGCTACCCGTACATTTGTCTGACAAACGACTTGTATCCAGAATATAAAAAGGACTCTTACAACTCAATAACAAATAAACAAATGAATTAAAAAGTGGGAAAAAGATTTGAACAGCCACTTCACAAAAGATATATGAATGATGATAAGAACATTAAGACCCTCACTATCATTAGTCATCAAGGAAATGTAATCATTAAAATAAGAGATACCACTACATATCCATCAGAATGACAAAAATTAAAAAGACTGACAATACCAAGTGTCTGTCTGTTAGGATATGCTGCAACTGGAATCCTTAAACCTTGCTGATGAGTGTATACTGCTACAGTTTCTTAAAAATTTACACATACTTACCATATGACACAATTTGATGTTTAATTTTATGTGTCAACTTGGCTAGGCTATGGTTCAGCGTTTTGGCCAAACACTTGTCTAGTTGCTGCCACAGAGCAGCAACGTATGATTAAATCAGTTGGCCTTTGGTAGAGCAGATTACTTTCCACGATATAATGTAATGTAGCATAGTGTATTGCAGAGCAGTGTAATCACCCTCCATAATGCAATCTAATGCAGTATAATCCATCAGTTGAGGTCATACCAGTATAGGGCAGATCCTAAACCTAGTCATTTCTGAGTTATAAAAAGAACAAAATGGACACAGAGAACATACAGGTGAAGAGAGATGACATGTGACGATCGTCTACAAGCAAAGGAATGCCAAGGATTGCCAACAGACACCAGAAACTAGGAGAGGCTCATAAAAGGAATTGACACAGCTGAGATCTTGATTCAGAAAATAAATTTTTATTATTTAAAGTCACCTGCTTATGGCACTTGTGTTATACCAGCACTAAGTAACTAAGACACCTGGTAACTCTATTTTAGAAATTTATCATAAATTTTGTATATGTATGTGAAAATTTGGAAACAATCCATATGTTCATAAGCAGATGAGTGGATATACAAATTGTGGTACATCCATACAACAGAATACTAAGCAACAAAAAGGAATAAACTATTAATACACATAAAAATATGAATGAACCTCACAAACTATGCTTCATGCAAACAAAAGAGTATATACTGTAGGAGTCCATTTATATAAGTGTAGAAAAGAACAAATGTAATTTATACTAACAAAAAGTAGATCAATCGTTGCCTGGGACCTAGATGGTGGGGACACTAGGACGGACTGCAAAGGGTACAAGGGAACTTCTTTGGGTGATAAAAATATTTGCTATCTTGATTGTGGGCACAGTTACATGAATATATGCATTTGTTAAAACTCATCAAATTTTATATTTTAAAAGGATGCATTTGATTTTTAAAAATCTCCCACTACAAATACCTTTAAATGTTGGCTATAAGATAACAACAAACAACAAATCAGGTAAACTAAAAAAGAAGAGAGAAAATCCCCAAGGGCCGGAAAAAATAATAAAACAAAAACCAGAGCAATTAGTGTATTAACACCAAAGGTGTGAAAAATTATCAGTCCTAGAAGATTATCAGCCCTAAATAAAACAAAATTAAACAAACAAAAAAACCTACACAGAGAAAGGAAACAAAAATCTTTGGCCCTAAATAAAGACTGACTAAAAAATTGGTGAAAAAAGTCACCTGCCCTGGAATGGGGGAAGATAAAAAAAGTTTGTGTATCTTTGTCTGATCTCTAGAGAAAAATTAGTCTATGCTAAGAAACTTAAGCCCCAGGCCCTCACCATAATGAGTTTGAGATTTCAATGTCCAAAAATAGGTCCTTGGATGGACACACCTGTAGGAAATCTGATCTAGACTAATACAAAATGATCAGGAAAGATATACCCTCAACTTGGGCCCCATCGGATTCCCACAAAAGAGAATGACTCTTATAAAGATAAGCTCATAAGAAAAAATAAACAGGAGGAAACAATCCACATGTGTACAGGCTGAAAGTCAAAACAAAGAAAAGGATTAGAATCCAAAGAACTTTATATATTAGAACAGCAATCTGACTGAAAGTACATTTCCCATAATAAAAGTAAACATCATATACCTATGAAAATAAAAAGAATCAAACTGTCTAAACAGACCTAAAAATGAAAAATATTGTTAATAAAATTAAAAACTTAATATACAGGTTAAAGGGCAGATTAGTCACAGTAATAGAGAGAATTAATGAACCAGAAGGTAAATCTGAGGAAATCAACAAACATGATAGCACAGAGAGATAAAGAGATACATGAATAACAGACATGAGGATAGACTGTCTTAATATATCTTCAGAAGAAGACTACAAATAGGTGGGAAAGAATACTCAAAAAGATAATGACTAAGAACTTTCTAGAACTGCTAAGACACAAAACCACAGATTTAAGAAACAGGAGTCCAAAATAAACCTACACCTAAACACCTCACAGAGAAATTCCAGTAAAACAAAGACAAAAAGAAAATCTTAAAAGTAGTCAGAAAGAAAATATTACCTATAGAGAAAAAACAACTAGAATGACACCACACTTCCTGACAGCAACAATAAAAATTAGAAAACGATATTCTTCAAAGTGTTGGGGGGAAAAAACTGTCAACTTATTACGCTATACCCATCTAAACATTCAAAAATGTAGGTGAAATGAACACATTTTCAGACATATAAAGACTAGGAAAATCCACTACCAATCACAGCCTTTAACTGAAGGAAAAAAATTACAAAAAGATACACTTCAGGAAGAAACATATTTATCAAGAAAAAAGAGTTGGATTCAAGAGTAGAAAAACATATAAGTGAATCCACATGAACACTGACTACATAAACTATATATATTTATATATAAAAATATGTATTATATGTATTTCTTCAAAATATAATAACAAACCTGTGGAACATAAAATAAGTAGAAACTAAAATACAAGACAATAATAACAGATTGAGGTGAGTAAATAAAGTGTTCTAAGATCGTTGTTTATAATGTTGGCAAACAATATTGGACTGCCAGAAGAACAAACAAATCTGTCTCAAAGAAAGTACAGCCAGAACGCTCCTTAGAAAGCAGGATGGCAAGACTTTGTCTCACGTACTTTGGACATGTTATCAGAAGAGACCAGTCCTTGGAGAACAACATCATGTTTGGTAGAAGATCAGCAAAAAAAAGGAAGACCCTCATCAAGATGGACTGACACAGCAGCTGCAACAATTGACCCAAACATAGCAATGATTGCGAGGCTGGTGCAGGACCGGGCAGTGTTTCATTCTGTTGTACATAGGGTTACTATGAATCGGAACTGGCTCGACGGCACCTAACAAGAACAAGATCTTTGCATTGTTCAAGAGGACAGAGCTAATTTTTAGATGTTAAGTTTAAATACACATGTTAAAATTTAAAGGTAAATACAAAAGAATAGAAATATGACATATAACTTACAAATTAATAGAAGGTGAAAAATAAGTTGAAAAGAAAAAAACAAACTTGCCCTATCAGTCAGAATAGATTAGGCCAGTGGTTCTCAAAGTGTGTTCCCAAAACTAGCAGCATAAGCATTACCTGGGAACTTGTTGAGAATGCAAATTTCAATGCCCCACCCGGGCTACTTAATTAGAAATTCTGGAGGTGAGTACAGCAGTCTTTTTTTAATTTTATTTTATTGTTGTACTTTAAGTGAAAGTTTACAATTCAATTGTCTCTCATATAAAAATTTATACATATTGTTATGTCACCCTAATTGCTCTCCCTATACTGTGACAGCACACTCCTCCTTTCCACCCCTGATTTCCTGTGTCCATTCAACCAGCTCCTGACCCACTCCGCCTTCTCATCTCACCTCCTGACAGGAATTGCCCATTTAGTTTCATGTATCTACTTGAGCTAAGAAGAACACTCTGGGGTTGTTAATCAATGTCATAAAATAATATGTGTACTACTGTTTAATGGGAACTATTTGTTCTGTAAACCTTCACCTGAAGTACAATTAAAAAAAAAAAAAGAACACTTTTCGCGAGTATCATTTTATGTCCCACAGTCCAGTCTAATCTTTGAAAAGTTAGCCTCGGGAATGGTTTTAGTTCTGGGTTGACAGAGAATCTGGGGGCTATGCTTTCTGGGGTTCCTCCAATCTCAATCAGACCATTAAGTCTGGTCTTTTTACTAGAATTTGAGTTCTGCACCCCACTTTTCTCCTGCTCCATCAGGGACTCTCTGTTGTGTTGCATTTCCCTAATGGCTAATGATCGTAAGCATTTCCTCATGTGTCTATTAGCTGCCTGAATGTCTTCTTTGGTAAAGTGCCTATTCATAGCCTTTGCCCATTTTTTAAATTGGGTTATTTGTCTTTTTGTTGTTGAGGTTTTGCAGTATATTGTAGATTTCAGAGATCAGATGCTGTGATGGTTAAGACTGTGCGTCAACTTGGCTGGGCCATGATTCTCAGTGTTTAAATATGATCACTCCCATGATTGAATATACTGTAAGTAGCCAATCAGATGAAAAGGAGTTTTCTTGGGGGTGTGGCCTGCATCTGAATATAAGCAGACGTTCTGGCTGTTCGCTCTCTCTGGATTCTGTGGCTGCTTCCTGTCTTCTCACTTCCAGTTCTTGGAACTTGAGCTGTCAGCTTTTCTGCTGAACTTGGAATTTGTCAATCTTCACAGCCTGTAAATGGAGCCCTGCTCTCTGACCTGCCAGTCTTGGGTTCACCAGCTGCCACAGCTATGTGAATCAGGAGAAACCTTGTGGTCTTGCCTGCTGATCTTGGAATTCGCCGACCTTCACAGCCTATGAGAGGGAGCCTGCTCTCTGACCTGCCGATCTTGGGCGTGCCAGCTTCTGCAGCTCTGTGAATTGCGAAGCCTCTGCCCTGATCCACGGACTTGGGATGTTCTAGCCTCTACAATCACATGAGCTGTTTCCTTGATATAAATCTCTCTAAATATATATTTATACGCTTTACTGGTTTTGGTTCTCTAGAGAACCCAGCCTAAGACATACGCTGATCGAATTTGTGATAGCCAAAAATTTTTTCCCAGTCTGTAGGTTGTCTTTTTTATTCTTTTGGTGAAGTCTTTTGATGAGCATAAGTGTTTGATTTTTATGCGCTCCCAGTTATCTGGTTTCTCTTCTGGTGTTTGTACATTGTTACTTATGGTTTGTGTTCTGTTTATGCCATGTATTAGGGCTTCTAGCATTGTCTCTATTTTTTCTTCCATGATCTTTATTGTTTTTTATTTTATACTTAGGTCTTTGATGCATTTTGAGTTAGTTTTTGTGCATAGTGTGAGGTATGGGTCTTGTTTCCGCTTTTTGCAACAGCAATTTTTAATGAGTGTTTAAAAAAGCCCACCAGGTGATTCTAGTTTTTAACAAGCCCACCAGGTGATTCTGATGCACACTGAAGTTTGAGAACCAATGGGCTAAGCTATGCTTTCATAACAAAGATACATTAAAATCTCAGTGGTTTATTTCTCACTTATGCAATGTCCCCTGTAACTCCAGTGGCTCTCCAAGTAGACTCCTGTGCAAATGGTGACTGAGTGATACAGGCTGCTTGCTTCTTGTAGTTATGCCATCTGGAACATGAGGTTACCATATCACCACAGTGGAAGAGAGAGCATGAAGAATCACAGATTGGCTTTTAAATACTTTGCCCTAGAAATGGAATATACGTCCAGAACTAATTCTGCCTAACTGCAAGGGGATTAGGAAATATGGAGAAAACACAAATATTTAATGGGCAATAAATGTCTCTAGACCAATAAGGAACATCATGATAAGTGAAGAAAAGACTGAAGTTGTCAAAGATTTCACTTTACTTGGATCCGCAATCAATGTCCATGTAAGTAGCAGTCAAGAAATCAAATGATGCATTGCATCGGGCAAATGTGCTACAAAAGACTTCTTTAGAGGGTTCCGGCAAGATGGCGCTCTAGGCAGAAGCACCACGCCGTCACTCCACAGCAAAGATCTGAAAAACTAAGCCAAACAGAGAATGCAACAATCCTGAAACCCTAGAACATCAAATGAAGAGATAAAGAACTCAGCTGAGCACCAAATGGAGAATACTAACAGAGAACAGAGAGCGAGGAGAGATTCATGCAGAGGTCCCCTACCAGCTAACGCAGCGCGGATCCACCATCTTGGACTCCTATCGGAGACCAGCAAATGGGGGTACGATAAAGCAGCCTCAGGGAGCATCCGGTGGGAGACAAAACAGCCAGTAATTTGCGGTATGCACTTTCCCACCCCCCACCCCCTTCACCCGGCTCGGGCTCCTTTACTTCCCGCAGCCACATTCTCTTGACTGGGAAGCGCTGGCTGCTTGGATTCCACACACCCAATCAGGCAGCTCTCTGGGTGCCATTGGTTGGCTGCTAGTGTTGCTTTTCTTTTTCTGCTTCTTTTGATTTCTCACTTGCCTCTCGACGCCTCCCCCTCCTTTTGCTGGAGTGCCTGGCTCCGAGCACCATCTTTGCTTCTTCCTGCGGGGCTGCAGGGCTCCATTCGAATGTGCAGCTGCTTCCCGGTCTGGGCTGCCACACTGGTGGGATCCTGGGGCTTTTGTTCGTTTGTGCCTCTGCTTCCCGTGGCCATGGTCTCTTGACCAGGAGGCACCAGCTGCTTGGATTCCACACACCCAAGCGGGCGGCTCTCTGGATGCCATATGTTGGCTGCTAGTGTTGCTTTTTTTTTCTGCTTCTTTTGATTTCTCACTTGTCTCTCACCACCTCCCCCTCCTTTCACTCAAGTGCCTGGCTCCGTGCACCATCTTTGCTTCTTCCTGAGGGGCTCCAGAGCGCCGGCAATTTGTGATATATGCTTTCCCACTCTCCATCCTTCTTCACCCACACTCGGCCTCCTCTGCTTCCCACGGACACAGTCTCTTGTCCAGAAACACCAGCCCACACTGGCTGGCTCTCTGAGTGCCATTTGTTGGCTGCTGGTGTTGCTTCTTTTTTTTCTTGCTTCTTTGGATTTCTTGCTTGCCTCTCGCCGCCTCCCCCTTCTTTCGCTCAAGTGCCTGGCTCCGGGTGCCATCTTTGCTTTTTCCTAAGGGGCTGCGGAGCTCCATTCAAGTGTGGAGCAGCTTCCCAGTCTGGGCTACCGTGCTGGTGGGATCCCGGGGCTTTTCTTTGTTTTGAATTGTTTGTCTGTTCTCTTCTCCTTTTCTTGAGTTGGGAGCCCTTTCTGGCCAGGTGGAGCTGTGAGCCAGGGAAACTCCCCTTCGGCTTCCACAGAAGTGCAGAGGGATCCCTGAGGTCATTTCTTTTCTCGTTGGTTTTTTTTTTTTTTCCTCTTTTTTGGGGGGCCTTTCTTGCTCTTTTTTTTTTTTTATTTGTTTTGTTTTCTTTTCCCTTTTGTCTTTCTTCATTGCTCAGTTTCTCATCTCTCTATATCTTCTTTCTCTTTCTAATCCCTGAATACCAGGCGTTGTATGCCTCTGCGCCTTCTGGTGAGGCTGTGCTGCGACGCCTGAGAGCGACTTCCCCAGACCTCATAGCTGCATCGGTGGGATCCCTGGGAACTTTGCAGTTCTTTAACCTTTCTGATTTTTATTTGTTCATTCTTTTCTTTTCTTCCTCTTCACCCTTCTGTTTTTCTCCATTTCATAGTCTCTCATCTCTCCATTCCAAGGGCAAGCTCCCCTAGCATTCTTTTTTGTTTGTATGTTTTTTGGCTCCTGCTCCTCTCTCCTCTCTTCCATATCTAGCTTAGCTCTACACATAACCATCTCCCCGCTGCATCCTGCCTACCTGCACCATGCGCCTGACGTCACACCACCAAGCAGTGCAGGTATGGCCTACTGGAACCTGCCCAGCACTGATTACCGACCAGCCCTGGTGGCTGTAGTAAGTGCCACAAACAACCTGTCCCAGTGGCTCCTCTTCAGCTAGACCTACCCTGCTGTACCATATCTGAGTGACTGAACCTGCCAGTTGGAGAAGGCGAAAAGTATTGAGCGCACAGATGAGAAAAGAACAAAGAGCACGCAGTCCACCTGCTCAGACATACTCAAATTTTTTTTCTTAAAAAAGGACGAAACAAACAAATCTACAACCAATAAACAAGAGAACTATCTACTGAATGCCCCGAAAACAGCAAACAATATCAAAACATTTACAAAGAACAGGACAGGATGGTTCCTGTAGGTGTCCAAACTAAAACACCAGATGACTCTCCTGTGGAAGAAAATGCACAAGAAGTACCTGATAGGGAATTCAAATCACTAATACTCGGAATTTTCCAAGAACTGAGGCAAAAAGCTGACAAACATGAGAAAAAAATAGACAAATTCATGGAAAATACAGACAAAAAATTGGAAGAATTCAGGAAGATGCAGGAACAAAATGTCAAAATAAATTCACAACTAGAAATCATACAAAAACAACAATTAGAAATCCAAAAGATAAACAACAAGATTTCAGAAATGGATGATGTCATAGAAGGGCTGAGAAGCAGATTTGAAACCGTGGAAGACAGGATCAGTAGAACTGAAGACAAACACTTGGATACAACTCTGTTTCAGGAAAACTCAGAAAAAAGAACAAAGAAAAATGAAGAGACCCTGAGAGTTATGTGGGACACAATTAAAAGCAAAAATTTACGAGTGGCATTCCAGAACAGGGGGAGGAAACAGAAAACACAGAGAGGATCACTGAAGAACTGCTGACAGAAAACTTCCCCAATATCATGAAAGATGAAAAGCTGGCCATCCAAGAATCTCAACGAACCCCATATAGAAGAGACCCCAAAAGAAAATCACCAAGGCGTATCATATTCACACTCGCTAAAACCAAAGACAAACAAAGAATCCTGAGAGCAGCATGTGAAAAACAAGAAGTCATATACAGAGGAGAAACAATAAGACTAAGCTCAGATTATTCGGCAGAAACCACGCAGGCAAGAAGGCAGTGGGAGGACATATATAAAATCTTGAAAGAAAAAAATTGTCAGCCAAGAATAATATATCCTGCAAAACTCTCATTCAAATTTGATGGTGAAATTACGTCATTTCCAGATAAACAGAAACTAAGGGAATATGTAAAACTCAAACCAAACTTTCAAGAATTATTAAAGGGAGTTCTTCGATCTGAGGACAAACAGCTTCAGCCCTCAGGCAGGACCTAGGATGCAGGATCGTACGAGCCAGATACCAATCTAGGAAATGAACTCTCAAGGACTACCCAAAACCAAAAGAAATACAACAGGGAGCCAGAGCAGTCAATCGATGGATGACAACAACATCAAAACAATGAAAGAGGGAATAAACAGCATAGGTATAGAACCTTCTAACAGAGAGGAAGGCAAGGCCGATACCAGGTAAGGGTGGACTGCTTCAAACTTAGAAAGATACGGGTAAAATTCACGGTAACCACAAAGAAAGTTAACACACCAACTCATAAAAACATAAAACATAAAAAACAAAAAACATAACATCTCAGCAAAAACAAAACCTACAAAAACAAAAGAAATGAAAAAAAAATCCACAAACAAAAGTAACTCAGCACAAGAGAGTAAGAAGAACAAAGAAAACTTCAGCACCGCAAAAAAAAGCACTACAAAATGACAGCAACAAACTCACATCTATCAATAATTACACTGAATGTAAATGGACTCAATGCACCCATAAAGAGACGGAGAGCCACAGAATGGATAAGAAAACAGGATCCATCAATATGCTGTCTACAAGAGACACACCTTAGAAACAAAGATGTGAATTTATTCAAAGTCAAAGGTTGGAAAAAAATATACCAAGCTAACAACTACCAAAAAAGAGCAGGAGTGGCAATTCTAATCTCAGATAAAATAGACTTTAAAACAAAATCTACCATAAAAGACAAAGAAGGACACTATATAATGATTAAGGGGACAATCCATCATGAAGACATAACCATAATAAACATCTACGCACCCAATGACAGGGCTCCAAAATACATAAAACAAACTCTAACAGCACTGAAAAGAGAAATTGACAGTTCCACAATAATAGTAGGAGACTTCAACACACCACTCTCAGTAAAAGACACAACAACTAAGAAGAAACTCAGCAAAGACACAGAAGACCGAAAGGGCACAATCAGCCAGCTAAACCTCATAAACATATATAGAACACTCCATCCAACCACTGCAAAGTACACATTCTTCTCCAATGCACATGGAACATTCTCCAGAATAGACCACATCTTAGGCCACAGAGCAATCCTCAACAAGATCCAAAACGCTGACATAATTCAAAATATCTTCTCTGACCACAATGCCATCAAGGTAGAAATTAACAATAGAAAGAGCAAGGAAAAAAATCAATTACATGGAAACTGAATAATGCCCCGCTTACACTTGAGTGGGTAATAGAAGAAATCAGAGATGGAATCAAAAATTTCCTAGAATCAAATGAGAATGAATACACATTATACCAAAACCTTTGGGACACAGCAAAGGCAGTCCTCAGAGGACAATTTGTAGCAACAGATGCACATATCAAAAAAGAAGAAAGGGACAAAATCAAAACATTAACTACAGAACTCAAACAAATAGAAAGAGAAGAGCAAAAAAAGCCCATAACCACCAGAGGAAAGGAAATAGTAAAGATCAGAGCAGAAATAAATGAAATACAGAACAGAAAAACAATAGAAAGAATCAACAAAACCAAAAGTTGGCTCTTTGAAAGAATCAACAAAATTGACAAACCACTGGCCAGATTGACAAAAGAAAAACAAGAGAGGACACAAATAACCCAAATTAGAAATGAAATGGGGGACATTACAACAGACCCAACTGAAATAAAAAGGATTGTAACAGAATACTACAAAAAACTATACTCCAACAAATTTGAAAACCTAGAGGAAATGGATAAATTTCTAGAAACACACGGCCTACCGAAACTACAACAAAGTGATGTTGAAAATCTGAACAGACCCATAACAAGAGAAGAGATTGAAAAGGTAATAAAAAAACTCCCAACCAAAAAAAGCCCTGGCCCAGATGGTTTCACTGGAGAATTCTACAAAACATTTACAGAAGAGCTTGTACCAGTTCTACTCAAGCTATTTCAGAGCATAGAAGAGGAAGCAACACTTCCAAATTCATTCTATGAAGCCACCATAATGCTGATACCAAAACCAGGCAAAGACGGCACAAAAAAAGAAAATTACAGACCAATATCTCTCATGAATATAGATGCAAAAATTCTGAACAAAATTCTAGCCAATAGAATTCAGCATCATATCGAAAAAATAATACACCACGACCAAGTAGGATTCATACCAGGTATGCAAGGATGGTTCAGCATTAGAAAATCAACGTAATCCACCATATAAATAAAAGGAAAGAAAAGAATCACGTGATCATCTCAATTGACGCAGAAAAGGCATCTGACAAAGTCCAACACCCATTCCTGATAAAAGCTATCAATAAAATAGGTATAGAAGGGAAATTTCTCAACATAATAAAGGGCATCTATGCAAAACCAACAGCCAACATCGTTCTTAATGGAGAGAGGCTGAAAACATTCCCCTTGAAAACAGGAACAAGACAAGGATGCCCTTTATCACCACCCCTTTTAACATTGTGCTGGAAGTTCTAGCTAGAGCAATAAGGCAAGGAAAAGAAATAAAGGGCATCCCAATTGGTAATGAAGAAGTTAAACTGTCCCTGTTTGCAGATGACATGATACTATACACAGAAAACCCTAAAGACTCCACGAGAAATCTACTGGAACTAATAGAAAGATTCAGCAGAGTAGCAGGATACAAGATAAACATTCAAAAATCAGTTGGATTTCTATACACCAGTAAGGAGAACAATGAAAAGGAAATCAGGAAATCAATACCATTTTCAATAGCCCCTAAAAAGATAAAATACTTAGGAATAAATCTGACCAGGGATGTAAAAGACCTATACAAAGAAAACTATAAAACACTACTGCATGAAACCCAAAGGGATCTACATAAATGGAAAAACATACCATGCTCATGGATAGGCAGACTCAACATTGTGAAAATGGCAATTCTACCCAAAGCAATTTATAAATACAACGCAATCCCGATCCAAATACCAGCAACATTCTTCAAAGAGATGGAAAAACTAATCATTAACTTTATATGGAAAGGGAAGAAGCCCCAAATAAGTAAAGCACTAGTGAAGAAGAAGAATAAAGTTGGAGGACTCACACTACCTGACTTCAGAACCTACTATACAGCTACAGTAGTCAAAACAGCCTGGTACTGGCACAACGACAGATACATTGACCAATGGAACAGAATTGAGAACCCAGATGTAAATCCATCCACCTATGGTCACCTGATCTTCGACAAGGGCCCAAAGTCCATCAAATGGGGAAAAGACAGTCTTTTTAACAGATGGTGCTGGCAAAATTGGATATCCATCTGCAAAAAAATGAAACAGGACCCATACCTCACACTGTATACAAAAACTACTTCAAAATGGATCAAAGACCTGAATATAAAGCCTAAAACTATAAAGTTCATAGAAGAAAAAATAGGACCAACACTTCAGGCCTTAATACATGGCATTAACAGGATACAAACCATAACCATCAACGCACAAAACCCAACAGATAAGCTAGATAACTGGGATTTTCTAAAAATCAAACACCTATGCTCTTCAAAAGACTTCACCAAAAGAGTCAAAAGAGAACCTACAGACTATGAAAAAATTTTTGGACAGTACACGTCAGACAAAGGTCTAATCTCCATAATCTACAAGAAAATCCAACACCTCTACAACAAAAAGACAAATAATCCTGTTAAAAAATGGGCAAAGGAAATGAACAGACACTTCACCAAAGACGACATTCAGATGGCCAACAGACACATGAGGAAATGCTCACGATCACTAGCCATTAGAGAAATGCAAATTAAAACCACAATGAGATACCATCTCACCCTGGCATTACTGGCACCAATCAAAAACACTGGAAATAACAAATGTTGGAGGGGCTGCGGGGAGATCGGAACTCTTATGCACTGCTGGTGGGAATGCAAAATGATACAACCATTTTGGAAAATGATATGGCGCTTCCTCAGAAAGCTAGAAATAGACATACCATTCGATCCAGCAATCCCCCTCCTAGGAATATATCCTAGAGAAATAAGAGTCGTCACTCAAATAGACATATGCACACCTATGTTCATGGCAGCATTATTCACAATAGCAAAACGATGGAAACAACGTAGGTGCCCATCAACAGATGGATGGATAAACAAACTATGGTACATACACACAACGGAGTACTATGCAACGAAAAAGAACAACAATGAATCTGTGAAGCATCTCATAACATGGATGAAACTGGAGGACATTCTGCTGAGTGAAATAATCACAAAAGGACAAATACTGTATGAGACCTCTATTGTAAAAACCCATGAAAAAGTTCACACACAAAATGTAACCATCTTTGTTGGTTACCAGGGATGGGAGGGGTGGGGGGAGGGAAATACTAAATAGGCAATAGATAAGTGGTATGTTGGGCGAAGGGTGAGACAGTATACAATACAGGGGAAACTAGCACAACCTGTACAAGGAAAGGTCATGGAAGCCCCATAGACACATCTAAACTCCCTGAGGGACTGAGTTGCTGGGCAGAGGGCTCTGGGGACCATGGTCTCGGGGAACATCTAGCTCAACTGGCATGACACAACTTATAAAGACAATGCTCTACGTTCTACCATGGTCAGTAGTGTCTGGGGTCTTAAAAGCCTGTGAGCGGCTATCTAAGATACTCCACTGGTCTCATAGCTTTGGAAACAACGGAGAATGAAGAGAACAGGATACAAGGAAAAGATTAGTCCAAAGGACTAACTGTCCACAGCTACCAAGGCCTCCACCGGACTGAGGCCAGTGCAGCTAGATGGTGCCCGGCTACCACCACTGACTGCTCTGACCAGGATCATAACAGAGGGTTCTGGACAGAGCTGGAGAAGGATGGAGAGCATAATTCTAACTCACAGAAAAAAAAAAAAAAAAAGACCAGATTTACTGGCCTAAAGGAGACCAACACTTCAGACCAACCTCGAGAGTATGGCCCCCAAGCACCCTTTTAGCTCAGTGGTGAAGTTACCTCCGAGGTTCACTGTTCAGCCTGGGAGTGGACAGTCCCGTAAAACCAAATGAGATTAACGAGGTACAGGAGTCCAGTGACAAGGGCCAGAACGCAGAAGGGGACAAGGAAGCTGGTGATAGGGAACACAAGATTGAGTAAGGATAATGTTGATGTGTTGTGAGATTGTTAACCATTGTCATAGGGCAACAGTTGTAGTAACTGTTAAATGAGAAACTATTTTGTTCTGTAAGCTTTCATCTTAAGTGAGAATAACAGCACAATTGGAAGAGCGTAGTCAATGTCACTGAACTGTGTATGTAGAAATTTTTGAAACGGTGTATCTCTGGCTATGTGTATTTTCACCAAAAAAAAAAAGAGGTTGAGAATTTAGAGGGTTAATATGTTGTGGGGTTGTTAACTAATGTCATAAAACAACATGTGTTCTACTGTTTCATGAGGAACTATTTGTTCTGTAAGCTTTCACCTGAAGTACAATAAAATAAAAAATAAAAGACTTTTTTAAAGTGTTAAAAACAAAGATGTTACTTTAAGGACTAAGGTGTGCCTGACCCAAGCCATGGTGTTTTCAATCACCTCATATGCACGCGATAGCTGGGCAATTAATAAGGAAGACCAAAGAACAATTGACGCATTTGAATTACAGTATTCGTGAAGAATATTTAATATACCAGGGACTGCCAAAAGAATGAACAAATCTGTCTTGGAAGAAGTATAGCCAGAATGCTCCTTAGAAGCAAAGGTGGCGAGACTTCGTCTCACATACTTTGGACATGTTATCAGAAGGATCAGTCCCTGGAGAAGGACATCATGTTTGGTAAAGTAGAGGGTCAGTGAAAAAGAGGAAGACCCTCAACAAGATGGACTGACACAATGCCTACAACAAGGAGCTCAAGTATAACAACGATCGTGAGAATGGCGCAGGACTAGGCAGTGTTCCATTCTGTTGAACACAGGGTTGCTATGAGTTGGAACCAACTTGACGACACCAACAATGTCTCTTTGCCACAGCCTGCCCTTCTAGTGAATAAATATTATTTTGCCCCTTCTTCAGAATACACCTGACCCATATCTCCAAGGAAGACAACCCAAAGTCTCACCTAATCATTAAATTCATTCATTTCAAAGTTTAGGATCTTTAGGCCATGTAGTCTCTCCACAGGGTCTGGATATGGTTCCCCTTTGTCTGGAGCTTTATAATCTAAAAATGTATCTATCCCCTCCCACACCTAATAGGCAGTGTTGGAACAGGGTCAAGACAACCACAATGAACACTCCCATTTGCAAAGGGGAAGAGTAAAGAATATACACCCTATGGAACAGTTCTACTCTGTCACAAGGGGTCTGTATGAGTCAAAAATTAACTCAATGGTACTCAACAACAACAACTGGTCTGTATTAATTCTGAAATTCCACTGGACAGATACTGTGAGAGCATCTAACCCTAGGTGTGGCAGATATTCCTTGCTTCAGTCCTGATTTTTGCTCCTTAAAGGGTGGTTTCTATCTACAGTTCTCTATGGCTCCTGAGTCAGTCTCTGGAAGTTTCTTCCTTTTTCATTACCTACCTTGGCAATATTAGTAGACGTTTATGCTTTCTCTGAGGACTGCAGAGCTCTCAACCTATTTCTTGCCCACAGAAAGTTAGAGTCCTAAGGGTGGTTTAATTCTTGAGCAGTAAAAGGTTCCTTTTAGACCAGGCTCATGGTTTCTTTAGCAATACAACATACTCAAAAACTCAAAAGTCTTCCCATCTATCTGCTCTCAGGTAATTCCATGTGCTGACATTCACACCCACAGTTCTTTGAGACATTCTCAAAATAATTTTTTTTTCCTTCTAAACCCTGTATCTACTCCTCCTTTTCCCTTTCCCTCTTTATCTGCTTTATTGGGATCTTTAAGCAGCTGTTGGGTTTTGATGGAAAATCCACACTCTTAATCCAATCTTTACCCAGAATAATCTTATCCAGCTCAAAGGTTTTACTGAGCATCATAAGTCTGATATTTTCTAAGACCTTTGGGCCTTTACTACTCAAAAGTTTTCTTAATCTTATGATATGGAGTCTGGAAGCAGTCTGCTTTCCCAACTTTGCAAGGTCTTGAATTTCTAGAGTCCTTCTATTCCCTTTCATTTATGCTTTTAAACAGGTAGCTCTGAAAAAGAACTAATTAGAAATATTATCAACAAAAAATATGATCACAAAGTAAAAGCCAGCATACAGAATAAAATCTAAACAGAACATGGTCAATGGTAGAATTAGCAAATTAAAAGATAATAAGGAATTTCCTGTAGTACAGAGACAAAGAAATAAAAATTATGAAAGAACAGTTAAGAGATGTAAAAATTTGAGCCTTTCAACCTACTGAGAATTTCAGAAAAAGAGAACAAGAAAAACACAGCAGAGAAACAAGAGATGAATGGCATTAGCAAAGAATTTTCTAGAATCGAAGATATAAAACCTCATAATAAATGTGCACCCTGAAAAAAATAAAAACATATGTCTACATAAAGACTTATATGTGAATATACATAGCAGCTCATTCATACCAACAAAACTGGAAACCACCTAAACTTCCATCAACTGGTGAATGGACAAACAAACTATAGTATATGCATGAATGGAATATACTACTTAGCAATAAAAAGGAACAATACAGATGAACCTAAAAAACACTAGGCTAGGTAAAAGAACCCAGATATAAAAGATTACATACTTTATGATTTGATTTATAAGAAATTCTAGAAAAGGCAAAACTAAAGTCATAAAAGCAGATCAGTGGTTGCCAAGGGCAAGGGCCTAGAGGAAGGAGACTGACTGCAAAGGAGCAGGTGTAAACTTTTTAAAGTTGATAGAAATAGTCTATATCGTGATTGTAGTGATGGTTACACAACTCTATAAACTTGTCAAAATTCACTGAACTGTACAGTGAGTACCAAACAGAAGATAAATCCACAATTAGACATCAGTTAGTAAAAACTGTAAAACACCAAATAAACACAAAAGTCTTAAAAGCAACCAGATAGAAAGGACTGATTACTAACAAAGGAAAAATAATTACACTGACAGCTAACTGCTCATCAGTATCGAAACATTCCAGAAAACAATGGACCACAACCACCACGGTCTCCACCAGACTGAGTCCAGTACAACTAGATGGTGCCCAGCTACTACTACCAACTGCTCTGATAGGGATCACAACAGAGGGTCCCAGACAGAGCTGGACAAGAAAGTAGAACAAAATTCTAACTCACAAAAAAAGACCA
Organism: Dugong dugon; assembly: GCA_030035585.1. Classification (NCBI taxonomy): domain Eukaryota; kingdom Metazoa; phylum Chordata; class Mammalia; order Sirenia; family Dugongidae; genus Dugong; species Dugong dugon. Next base: position 172,557,538 of record CM057461.1, read on the forward strand.
GACTTACTGGCCTGACAGAGACTGGAGAAACCCTGAGAGTACAGCCCCTGGACACCCTTTTAGCTCAGTAATGAAGTCACTGCCGAGGTTCACCCCTCAGCCAAAGATTAGACAGGTCCATAAAACAAAATAAGACTAAAGGGGCACACCAGCCCAGGGGCAAGGACTAGAAGGCAGGAGGGGACAGGAAAGCTGGTAATAGGGAACCCAAGGTCAAGAAGGGAGAGTACTGACACGTTGTGGGGTTGGTAACCAATGTCACAAAACAATATGTATACTAATTGTTTTAATGAGAAGCTAGTTTGTTCTGTAAACTTTCATCTAAAGTATAATAATAAATTTTAAAAAAGAAAAAAATTCCAGAAAACAATGAAATAGGATATTTAAAGTGCTAAGGGAAAATAACTATTTAAAGCAGCATTTTACGTGGTTCAATCAACTCAAAATGTCATTTAAGAGTGAGTGGAAAATACATTTTGAGACACACAAGGAGGGTTTAACTTTAAATGTCCACAGACCTTCACTCATGTCAGAAACTACTAAAGAATGTACTTCAGCAAGAGGAAAAGTAAACCAAGAGAGAAAAGGGGATGTAACAGGGACTGCAGACTCTTCGCAGTATCCATTTTCCTCTTCTTCCTTTTACTAATAGACCCATCCTTAACAGAGTTTTAGCTATGTATACAACTTCCTAGCGAGTGATCTTTTATCTCTTGGTTTTCTATGTCATTATTTTTTGTTTCATTTTCAGTAGGTTTACTTTATTGATGCCTTTAAGTTATGGTGTTGGTGAAGAATACTAAATACACCATGGACTGCCAGAAGAACGAACAAATCTGTCTTGGAAGAAGGACAGCCAGAATACTTTTTAGAAGCAAGGATGGTGAGACTTTGTCTCACAAACTTTGAACGTATAATCGGGGGGACCAGTCCCTGGAGAAAGACATCATACCTGGTAAAGTAGAGGATCAGTGAAAAAGAGGAAGACCCTCAACGAGATGGACTGACACATTGGCTGCAACAATGGGCTCAAACAGCAACAACTGTGAAGATGGTGCAACAGTAGGCAGTGTTTCATTCTGTTGTACATAGGGTCACTTTGAATCAGAACTGACTTGATGGCCCCTAACAACAACAACCGTATTATTGCTGCTGCTGTTGTTGTACAGCCTCCCCTTCTATGCATATACTTGTAGCCATGTGGCTAAATTCGGGCCAATGGAGTATGAGTCAAAGTAGAATAACTTCCAAGTGTCCATAACTTAAAGACAAGTGACCCCCAGATTTCTGATATCACTTCCCAAGGGCTGGAATGTGGACGTGATTATGACCATGTTCAACAGTGCAGCCGAGGAATACATCCTAGGGGACAACAAAGCAGCAAGATGGAAGAAACCTGAGTTCCTGAATGACCCTGTAAAACCAAGTTGCCCACCAGTCTTCACCTGCCCCCTCAATTCTGAAATGCTATATACAAGAGAAAGTGTATTTTTAAAGCCACTATATTTGGTGGTTTCTTTGTTACAGTCACTTAACCTGTAATCTAATTTTACAGGCAGAACACACAAAAAAAATAGTGAACCCATGTATTAAGAAAATCTAGTGGCAAATGTAATTAATTACTGGCTGTAAAAAAAAATAACTAGATTGGAGTAGATATATTCAATGAATAGTTAAATGGTACTGAGATTTATGCTTTAAGTAAAAAAAAAAAGTATAAAAACATTGAGTATCTTTACTCATTATTAGAATAATTTGTAGTTAAGTATGTTAAAAATTAGGAGTAACGACTGAAAGAACAAAAATGTAATGTATAGCTTCCAAACTAGCAGAAGGAGAAAGGAATGAAGCAAATGCCACCAAATACACAAAAGAGAGGTGAAAAATAAGAAGCAAATACAGAGATGAGAAATAACGGCAAATGTGAAAAATAGAAACTAATTAGAGTAGTTTTTTTAAAATCTAGTTATATGTTAGCTTATAAAAGAAATACCCAAAATAAAACCAAGCATAAAGGGCCAGCCAAAAGATACAGTAGTCAAATACTAACCAGCAGAGAAAGTTGGTAAGATGTATTAATAGCATAAGAGTAGAATTTAATTTAAAAGAAAAATATTTTAAAAGGATAAAAGCGTACTACGTAATCATAAAAGGAACAATTCACAAAGAAATAACAATACATGTTGTCATGGACTGAACTGTGTCCCCCAAAAATATCTGTCAACTTGGCTAGGTCATGATGTGATTTCCTTATGTGCTGTAAACTCTATCACTATGATGAGGTTATATGTGATCTCCGTACGTGCTGTAAACTCTATCACTATGATGAGGTTATAATGATGACATCTATAAGATTAGATAGTGTCTTAAGCCAATCTCTTCTGAGATATAAAAGAGAGAAGCAAGCAGAGACACATGGGAACCTCATACTATCAAAAAAGCAGTGCCAGGAGCAGAGAGCGTCCTTTGGACCTGAGGTTCCTGCGCTGAGATGCTCCCAGACCAAGGAAAGACTGATGCAACACAAGGACCTTCCTCCAGAGCCGACAGAGAGAGAAAGCTTTCTCCTGGAGCTGATGCCCTGAATTTGGACTTGTAGCCTACTGACTGTGAGAGAATAAACTTCTCTTTGTAAAGCCATCCACTGCTTGTATTTCTGTTGGAGCAGCACTAGACACCTAAGACACAGGTCTACTAAACAGCATTACTTCAAAATGTAAGAAACAAAAACGAACAGAATTGATAGGAGAAACTGAAAAATCCACGATAGGAGAAACTTTAACAAACTTATATCAAAAATTGATAGATTATACCAATGTTCATTTCACAGTAGCCAAAAGGTGGGAACAACCTAAATGTCCATCAACAGATAAATGGATAAACAAAATGTGGTGTGTATATATATATACATTTATATGTATGTGTGTATATATATATTCACACACAATGGAATATTACTCAGCCATAAATACTCAGCCATAAACAGAAAGGAACCCCTGATCATGCTGCAACATGGATGAACCTTGAAAACATTATGCTGAGTGAATTAAGTCACTCACAGAAGGACAAATATTTTATGATCCCACTTATAGGCAAATGTATAGACACCAAAGTGGTTACCAGAAGTGGTAGGAAAAGGGGAAAAAAGTAGTCATTGCTTATGGAGTGCTGAGTTTCTGCCAGTGGTGGTGGAATAATTTGGAAAAGGATAGTGGTGATGGCTCTACAACATGATGAACATAATCAATGTCACTGAATTATACATGTAAAGATTATGTAATTGGCAATAAAAGTTTTGTTATACATATTTTTACAATAAAAAAAATTGACAGATTACTATATGTAAAGATACAGTAGATACATACAATAAACAAACAAGTTTAAGCTAATAAATATTTAGAGAATTCCGTAATCAACTAATAAGGAATATATATATTTGTTATATATTGAGCATTTATAAAATTTGATTAGCAGTAGGTCACAAAGAATGGAATCCATACAGGCCAATCAGTTCACAGACTACAATATGCTTACCATATTTTTCCCAAATAATGTGTGTGTTATACGTGTTTTTTGCCAACTAAGCAAACCCCTCACACATTATTTTCCTAGGCACACTAAGCATGTTATATGTGTGGGCACATTACTTATGTTGGCTCGTTATTTGCAAAAAAAAAAAAAAAAACAGTAAATAATAAATTACAATTAAAAAAAGTTTCATGAGTTTGGAAACATTAAAATGTACAATTCAATAACCCTAGAATTAAAAAGGCAACAACACTGAAAATAACAACATATTTAGAAGTGAACAATAATGAAAGAATTAAATATGTGGTATACACTCTAGGTGATACCTGAATGAAAACTGGGAATGAGCTGTAAGATCAAGTCAAGAAGCTAAAACATCACCATCAACAACAGTAATAACACAGCAAACCTAATGTAAATGAGCAAAAAAATTTAAAAAACAAAAAAAAGCATAGAAAACTGAGAGACAAAGAATATCAATAAACCCAAAGTTTACTCCAGGATGAAAAGGCTAGTAAGAAAGACAAAATGTTTGAAAAAATTCTGAAATATAGGGGAACTTTTCTATTAAAAAGTAAGACTTATCATAAAGTTGTGTAATCGGGATGGATATATAAATATAAGAAGTGCAGTAAAAGACCCATACATATATTGAAACTAAATATGTGACAAAAGTGATATTACAAACTCAAAATTTAAAAGAATTCCTACACACACATACGCACACACACAGACTGACCCAATAAAGGAGTACAAAATATGTTAATTGTTAGACAAAAAATAAAAATATCTGAGTGTCAATAACACTAAGGCCCATTCTCACTATATGCAGGAACAAGTGAATTAGAACAGTAGTAACGTAACATTTCACACTCATTAAACCGACAAATTAAGCAGTAATGAAATATAAAATGTTATCATAGATGTGGAGAAATAGAAGCTTTCACACACTGCCAAAGGAAGTGTCGATATTCAGTCACATCAGAGAATACTGAAAAGCTGAAGACAGTCATGCCTAAGATCTGGCAATTCTACTTTCAGGTATATACCCAAGAGAAGCTCTCCAAAGATGTACAAGGAGATACAAGGTCACTGAAATATTCTTTTCACTAGCATAAAAATTGAAACAACATACATGACTACTGATAGAAAATAGAACAGATAAATATATCATTGTATTCATATAATATCCATTCCATTCATACACTGGAATAACTTACAGGTAGTATAAAACTAAATAATATGACAAGCAAAAACAAGCAAGCTACAGAAGAGTTTAAACAAATACCATTTATATAAACTTTAAATATAAAGGAAAATGTTATTTTAGACACAGATATACACCTATGTGGTAAAAATATAAAAACATATATGAGAAAAACAAATATAAAAAATTTTGAATCAGAATAGTCGTTCCAGGGGCATGGAGGAGGAGAAAGGGATCAGGAAGGAGTTCACAGGTACTTTAACTATACAGGTAATGCTTTATTGCTCTAAAAACTAAACCCAAACCGGTAAAAATTTAACATTTGATAAATTTCAGGATGAAATTTCAGGATGAGTACACTGGAGGAAGACTCATTAACAACCTGCAATATGTAGATAACACAACTTTGCTTGCTGAAAGTGAAGAGGACTTGAAGCACTTACTGATGAAGATCAAAGACTACAGCCTTCTGTATGGATTACACCTCAATGTAAAGAAAACAAAAATCCTCACAACTAGACCAACAAGCAATCATGATAAACAGAGAAAAGACAGACGTTGGCAAGGATTTCATCTCACTTGGATCCAAAATCAATGCCCATGGAAGCAGCAGTTAAGAAATAAAAGGATGTATTACACTGGGCAAATCTGCTGCAGCAGACCTCTTTACAGTGTTAAAAAGCGAAGATACCACTTTGAGGGCTAAAGTGTGTCTGACTCAAGCCATGGTATTTTCAATTGCCTCGTTGTTGTTGTTGTTGATATTGTTGTAAGATGCCGTCGAGTCGGTTTCAACTCATAGCGACTCTGTACAACAGAACGATGCACTGCCCGGTCCTGCATCAACCTCACAATTTCTGTTCTGCTTGAGCCCACTGTTGCAGCCACTGTGTCAGTCCATCTCATTGAGGGTCTTCCTCTTTTTCACTGACTCTCCACTGTACCAAGCATGGTGTCCTTCTACAGGGACTGGTCCCTCCTGATAACATGTCAAAAGTATGTGAGATGAGTTTTGCCATCCTTGCTTCTAAGGAGCATTCTGGCTGTACTTCTTCCAAGACAGATTTGTTTGATCTTCTGGCAGTCTATAGTATATTCAGTATTCTTCACCAACACCATAATTCAAAGGCATCAATTCTTCTTCGGTCTTCTTTATTCTTCTTTAATTGCCTCCAAGGCATGCAAAAGCTGGACAATGAATAAAGAAGACCAGCCCCTGGAGAAGGACATCATGCTTGGTAAAGCAGAGAGTCAGCAAAAAAGAGAAAGACCCTCAATGAGATGGATGGACACAGTGGCTGCAACAATACGTTCAAACATACCAAGGATTGTGAGGATGGCACAGAACTGGGCAGTGGTTCATTCTGTTGTACGTAGGGTTGCTATGAGTCAGAACCAACTTGATGACACCTAACAATAACAGTACACACAGGTGTTTGTTATATTGCTTTCTATAATTTTTTATATGTTTGGAATTCTTCTTAAAGCAAAAAAAAAAAAAAAAAAAAAAAAACCACACAAAAAGCTCTAAGGAGATTCCAAAGAGACACACTCAGAATTTCTCCCATATCTTAAAATAAATGTCAGTAAACTAAAAGTTTAAAATATGTGTATCATTTTTATTAGCTACAGTCCAACAAAGAAGTTGTGAATTGCTCAAAAAGTATGATAAAATGAATTTGGTTAATACAAAGGTACTATAAAAATAGCTTCAAATTTTAGGAAATATCAAAAATCTTAACATACACCAGCTACCTTTTATAAAGTCTTCTAATAATTATTTTGTATCAAGAAATGAGGAGAAACAAAAACAGTAATAATTTAAAAAAAAAATAAAAAAGAACACAGACAATACCTTGGAGGCACGAATCTGCCTGTGAACATCCGTTAGTTGTTGGATTTTGTATTCTAGCTCTGAAATCTGGGCTTGAAGCCATGTCCATCGGCTGCCAACTCTTGCTCTGTCTACAAGCCACTTCCATTCAGTACTACAGTTACTGTGAACAAGACAAACACTGTTAGTCAAAGCATAATGGTAATCAAGTTTTAAAACAGAGACTGTTTTAATAACTTCCTTGACTACTGTCATACAATTCCAATTTCCTTGACAAAACATTTAATTACATTAAGGGGAAGAATGTCATATCAATGTCTTATCAAAAAAAAAAATTCATTTTCTTAAATTTCTACCCCACAAACACCTGTTTTATTCACTATTAAGTATTCAGTAGTAGGATAATCTCCTTTGCTACTTAATTATTAATGCTGCTGAAGGGCTGAATGGGAGGTGGGACAGCAATGGAAAGGAAATAGGAATGACAACACTAGCACCCTGTAAAAACTGTTACATGAGGCTTTTATATATAAGTAGATGTCAAGGACTGGACAAGTGATTTGAGCTATGCTGGATCTAAATCCATGTAACAAACTGTAGTGTATCCAATTTTACTACAAGTAGTTTTCATTTGCTAAAACAGGCATTACTATTAACTAATTACTTAAAATCAATTTAAAGAAACTGTCAAAAATTATCAAAAGTATGAATGCTCTATGTTAATGAGTTGAATTGTGTCCCCCAAAAAATGTGTGTCAACTTGGCTAGGCCATGATTCTCAGTATAGTGTGATTGTCCACCATTTTGTCATCTGATGTGATTTTCCCATGTGTTGTATATCCTTCCTTTATGATGTTAATGAGGCAGGACTCAATCTACAAGATTAGGTTGTATCTTGAGTTAATGTCTTTTGAGATATAAAAGAGAGAAGCAGAGAAGAAGGGATCTCCTACCACCAAGAATGAAGAACCAGGAGGGGAGCATGTCCTTTGGACCCCAGGTCCCTGCACTCAGAAGCTCCTAGACCCACCCAAGAGAAGAAGGATGACAAGGACCTTCCCCTAGAGCTAAGAGAGAGAGAGAAAGCCTTCTCCTGAAGCCAGCACCCTGAATTTGGACTTCTAGCCTCCTAGACTGTGACAGAATAAGCTTCTGTTTGTTAAAGCCATCCATTTGCGGTACTTCTGTTACAGCAGCACTAGATAAAACACTGCTACACTACATTTCAAATAAGCATATCAAATATAGAGGTCTTGAGATGTTTAAGATAAACAGCTTGTTAGAAACCCGATTTCCAGGGCTCACAGTGTATAGATGACAAATAACTTATAAAAAGCCTTTCTTTCATGCATATTTAAAAACAAGAGTTGAACCCTAGTTCCTCCTAGCTCCTGTATCTTATGGCAATGGCATTGCTCTAATCCACAGTTTGCGAAATTACAAATAAATTACTTTATGAAAATATTCCAATCATGCCAACTAGAAAAAATTAATTGGCATTACAGTTTGTGTATGTGTTTGGAATAATTAACTATAAGATACAGATGGCCAAGTAAAGAAAAACGTAACAGAAATGGAAGATATAACTGAAGAGCAATAACTACTTAATGGCAAAACAAAAAAACTTTCTTAAAAAAAAAAACTTGTCTCACAAATGCCATAATGTGATGGAATGACTTTCATATAGTCAGCCAGAGAAAACCTGTGTTCTATGAAATCTCTTATTGTCTAAAAACAATTATTAGAACTTTGCTATTCATTACAACAAGATTTTATATTTTATCTGTGCTCCCAAAAGCTGTTTTGTTAAAAGATTACAATGGTACACAATATGATTAAGGAGACCCTCACATAAATTAGAATTTTTCTTCTTATTATTTATTCAGTTTATAGTCATCACTGTGAGTTTGTGAATGACATTCTTTTAAATAACGTTTTTGTAACTATGGACAAAATAAAGCAAATGCCTAATCAAAATACATTATTCAAAGACAATATTTAGTAATACTAAATCCCAATCAAGCAATCAGAGAGGAAAGCAAGGGTCATATCATGCAGTATGCTGCACGGTGAGGGTAAAGTGCTTGGATTTTTTTAGAAGTGGAAGCTACTTCCAAAGTAGGAACAAAATTATTTTCCAATCACTCTGGCTACTAGGTGGAGAAAGTATTGTAGTGGGGTACAAGAAGAAATAAGGAAACCAATTAGGATGCAACTGCAATAATCTGATAATAGTGATCTCCAAATATTTCACGTGATGCCCCACATTTCTCAGCCTTCTTTGCACAGAGGTTGGAGCACAGGACTAGTTTTTACCAACGGGCTATCAACAAAAGTGACATTGTCATTTCTATTCCATGTGATGATCTTCAAAGCCACTAGTCCAGACAGTATAGCTATCAGATGGAGCACAGCCCAAAACACATCAGAATATATACGAGCACAGTAAAGCTTTGCTGATATTTGGAGGTTATTCATTACTCTACATACAGCCTAATCTGACTAATTCACTGAACAAAGATGATAATGGCTTGAACTAGGGAAGAGGGGGATAAAAAAAAGACAGAAATAAGAAGATGGATACAAGGTTCATTTTAAAGTTGATAGGACCAGACTTAATGGTCTAAGACCGAAGGCACCCCGGAAAGCATGGCCCCTGGTCTCTCCATCACCCCAGAACTAAAACAATTTCCGAGGCCAACTCTTCAGACAGGGATTGGACTGGACTGTGGGACATAAAGTGATACTCGTGAAGAATATGCCTCTTAGACAAGTAGATATAAGAGACCAAAGGAGCGGCTTCTGTCCAAAGGTAAGAGGGGAAGGCAGAGAGTTAGGAGCTGATTGAACGTTCATGGGGAATCAGGTGCAGAGGGGAAGAGTGTGCCGTTGCAGAATGGGGTGAGTGACTGTGGTCTCATAACAATGTATGTTACAAAAAAAAAGAAAAAATTCTGTATGGGAGACTAACTTGAAATGTAAACTTCATTTAATTACAACAATAAAATAAAAATAAAAAAATAAAGTTGATAGAACTTGCAGAAGGTAGTAAGAAGCTAGTAAGCATGGGGAGATCAAAAGTGATCTTTAACATTATTTCATTCAGTTTTGCTCCAGTTAGAAAATTTCTCCGTAACAGGCAATTTGGAAAAATTTTCACAAGTAAAATTTTGCTGAAGATAATTCAAAAATGGTTGCAGCAGTACATCAACAGGAAAATTCCAAATATTCAAGCCAGATTCAGAAGAGGACATAGAATGAGGGATATCATTGCTGATGTCAGGGGGATCTTGGCTGAAATCAGAGACTACCAGAAAGATGTTTACCTGTGTTTTGTTGACTATACAAAGGCATTCAATTGTGTAGATCATAACAAATTACAGGTAACACTGCAAAGAATGGGAATTCCAGACAATTGTGCTCATGCAGAACCTGTACACAGACCAAGAGGCAGTCGTTCAAACAGAACAAGGGGATACTGCGCAATTTAAAATCAGGAAAGGTGTGTGTCAGGGTTGCATCCTTTCACCATACTTACTCAATCTGTATGCTGAGCAAACAATCTGAGAAACTGGACTATGTGAAGAATGTGGCATCAGGATTGGAGGAAGACTCATTAACAACCTGAGATATGCAGATGACACAATCTTCGCTGCTGAAAGTGAAGAGGACTTGAAGCACTTACTGATGGAGATCAAAGACTTCAATATGGATTACACCCCAACATAAAGAAAACAAAAATCCTCACAACTGGACCAATAAACAACATCATGATAAATGGAGAAAAGACAGAAGTTGGTAAGGATTTCATTTTACTTGGATCCAAATCAACACCCATGGAAGCAGCAGTCAAGAAATCACAAGACATATTGCATCGAGCAACTCTGCTGCAAATGACCTCTTTAAAATATTAAAAAGCAAAGATGTCACTTTGAGGACTGAGCACCCAAGTCAAGCCATGGCACTTTCAATCACCTCATATGCATGTGAAAGCTGGACAATGAATAAATAAGACTAAAGAATTATTGATATCTTTTAATTATGGTGTTGGTGAAGAACACTGAATATGCCAGACTGCCAGAAGAACAAACAAATCTGTCTTGAAAGAAGTACAGCCAGAATGCTCCTTAAAAGCAAGGACGGCAAGACTGTCTCACATACTTTAGGCATGTTATCAGAAGGGACCAGTCCCTGGAGAAGGACGTCATGCTTGGTGGAGGGTCAGCAAAAGAGAAGACCCTTGTCATAGTTTGAATTATGTCCCCCAAAAAATGTGTGTATCAATTTGGCTGGGCCATGATTCCTAGCATTGTGTGGTTGGCCTCCATTTTGTGATTGTAATTTTATGTTAAAGAGGATTAGGATGGGATTCTAACACTACCTTTACCCAGGTCACATCCCTGATCCAATGTAAAAAGAGCTTCCCTGGGGTGTGGCCTGTACCACCTTTTATCTCTTGAGAGAGATAAAAGGAAAGGGAAGCAAGCAGAAAATTGGGGACCTCATACCATCAAGAAAGTAGTGCCAGGAGCAGAGGGCATCCTTTGGACCCGGGTCCCTGCACAGAGAAGCTGCTAGTCCGGGGGAACACTGAAGAGAAGAAGGCCGACAGAGAGAAAAAGCCTTCCCCTGGAGCTGATGCCCTGAATTTGGACTTCTAGCCTACTTTAACTGTGAGGAAATAAACTTCTCTTCGTTAAAACCGTCCACTTGTGGTATTTCTGTTGTAGCAGCACTAGATAACTAAGACAACCCTCAGCAAGATGGACTGACAAAGTGCCTGCAATAATGGGCTAAAACATGGCAACAATTGTAAGGATGGTGCAGGACCGGGCAGTGTTTCATGCTGTTGTACATAGGGTCTCTATGAGTCGGAACCAACTCCACGACACCTAACAACAACAAACCAAATTGATGATTCGCTAATGATCAGATACAATAGAGAAAAAAGAAAAAATTAACGGAGTTTATATTATTGTACTTCTAGTAAAAACAGTGATACTGAAATTAGGATTACAAAAATCATTATGTTCACACACTGATTATGCTAACTTAGAAAAAGAGGAGTATCATTTTAAATTTAAGTAAATTAAATAATGCTGGAGCTTTTTGATGTGTGAATTAATTTTCTGTAAAGGATACCTAATCCTAAATTTTAATAGGAGTGAAAAAAATCTATTTGCTATGATTAAAAGTGGTGAACAAGCTTTCCCACCAAAACTGTTTCCTTGCTTGTAAACAGTATTTTTCTCAAAAATAATTAAGATTGTGAACATAGCTATCTTGCTCAAAGGAGATTAACACCTGTTGTACCCCAAAGTCAAAACATGTTTTATGTAACAAGTTAAGTAACCAATGATGTAACAATGGCTTATGTAACTTAGAGTGTAACCAATCAGAACATAGCTGATGCAACAGCAAACCAAAAGAACGTGTCATATCTAGTGTTGTCCAGGCTCCCTACTTAGCATATAGGCCTGACATGTGTGACCACTAAGAACACTGACGCCCTGATCTCAGGAGTGTGCTGAGCTGATCACAAACCACTGCATGCTGACCATAAGGCAGGGCTCCTATCTCTGGTGAAGAGCAGAACAAAGGAATCTGTGAGTGGAGCTTACTAAATGTAATGAGTGGGAATAAGCAGCAGCCTAGGACAGTGAAAGAGACAAGTCAGTGCCCAGAAAGGTAGCATATGCCCTCAATCTACATCTGTAATTGCTTGCTTGTAGTTACCATTTAACCTGATGAAGGAAATAAGTACAAGCTGCTTAAACTAAGTGGTTTTTTTACTGCAATTTCTCTTGGTTTTGACTACTCATCAACATCACAAACCTTGGTCCTTGTTTTGACCTTGAAGTGTAGTTCTTCAGAATAAGACATAGCTTTCTAACATTGCATCAGTTACCAAGATTTAAGTAACTGCATACCAACTAATTTCGCCTTTAACATGAAGATTCTGTTAGCTTACTGATAACATAAATGAACAACGACAGAGAGAAAATCAAAACAGAAGACCCAGCTGAGAAAAATCACAATCTTAAGAAAAATAAGGTTTGTCCTACATTAAATTAGGCCAATCTTCCCCAGTGGTGTTTGCTCACCTAGCAAGAGTTTATCCCTCCCTGGAATTTGGTTCCTTTAGACCAGGGGTCAGCAAACTTTCTGTAAGGGGGCAAACAGTAAATACTTTAGACATTGTGAGTCACAGTCTCTGTGACAACTACTCAACTTGTCATTCTAGCATGAACGCAGCCATAAATGATATGTAAATGAATGGGTGTGACTGTGTCCCAACAAAACTTTATTTACAAAAACAGGCAGTGGGTTATATTTGGCCCATGGGCCATAGTTTTCCAGCCACTGATGTAAACCATCTTTTCATATGCTTTCCACACTTCCCGAGTGCCTTCCCACTTCCTTCTGTGAAGCGTCTGTTCAAATTTTTGCCAATTTTTAATTGAGTTATCTTATTACTGATACAAGCCTAGACTATGTGCACTGGAAATATTTTGTCCCAGTCTGTAGCTTGCCTTTTCATTTTCCTAACAGTGTCTTTTGAACAGCAAAAGTATCTAATTTTGAGGAAGCCCAATTTACCAAATTTTCCTTTTATTTTTGGTTCTTATTGTGTCCTAAAAATCTTTGCTTAAGACAAAGTCATAAAGTTTTTCTCATGTTTCCTCAAGAAGTTTTCAAGTTTTAACTAATTTAGATCAATGACACAATTCAGGTTAACTTTTGCATGTGGTATGAGTTAAGGGTCCAGATTCATTTTTTTCTATCCAGACGTTCCAGCACCATTCGTTGAAAATGAAAAGACTCTATTGTCCTTTAATAGGTAGACCTATTATCTTTTAATAGACAAAGACTACCCTTCAGTAGATAAAAGACTATCTATGAATATTGTATTTTGTACACACACACACACACACACACACACACACACCCCTTAGGTTTTCTCAGGCCACTTATACACCCACACTTTAGATCAATATCACTATTACTATAGTTTACAGTAATTCTTGAAGTCAAAACAAAAAATAAAAAAAACCAAACCTGTTGCCCTCGAGTCAATTCCAACTCACAGCAACTCTACAGGACAGAGTTGAACCACCCCATAGGGTTTCCAAGGAGCTGCTGGTGGATTTGAACTATTGACCTTTTGGATAGCAGCCAAATGCTTAACCACTGCACCAGGTAAATTTTCCATCTTTGTTCTGTCTCAATTTTGACCATTCTAAATTTGAGCATCAGCTTGTCAATCTCTTAACAGCAACAAAAAACTTCTAGTATTTTAATTGGGATTGCACTGAATCTATACATTAGTGGAAAGCTGACATCGTAACAACACTGAGTCTTCCACCCACTGTATATGGTATATTTGTCTGTGTATTTACATAGTTAATTTCTCTCAACCATTTTGTTCAGTATAAAAAATTTATCTCTACATATATTTCATGTTTATGGAAAATATACAGCATCCATAAATTTTCTGTATGCCAGTATACAGAAACACAATTGATTTTTGTATGTTGACCTTATATGCTGCAACTGTGCCAAAATCACTAATTTTAGTAGCTTCCTTGTAGAGTCCTGATTTTCTGTGTATATGATCATGCCAATTACAAATAAAGACAGTTTACTTTTTTTTAATAGGGAGGCCTTTTATTATTTTTCTTACCTTACTGCACTGGCTAGGACCTCCAGTATATTGATTTTTAATTCATGTGAGAAGATATCTTTATCCTGATCTTAAGGAGAAAGCATTGTCTTTCATCATTAAATACAACCCTAGCTATAGATTTTTTGTAAATGTCTTTTATCAGAATGAAGTTACTTTCTATTCCTGGTTGAAGTTTTTATCATAAGTATGTTTGAATTTTGTGTATTTTTTTTTCCCTGTATCTATGGAAATTATATTCTTTTTCTTGTTCATTCTTTGATTGGATTTTGAATGTTAAATCCACCTTGCCTCCTGGTATATACACCTTTTGTCATGATGTATTATCTTTTATTATATTTTGCTAGTTTGCTTATATCAAGAATTTTTTCATCTATATGTAAGGAAGTTATTGGTCTGCTGTTTTCTTGTAATATACTTGTTTGGTTTTAGAATCAAGGTAACAATGGCCTCATAAAATGAATTTGTGTAGGACAGGGATTATCTATCACTTAAATTTCAGTAAGATTAATCAGTGTAGCCATGTGGGTCTAGAGTTTCCTATGTGGGAAGACTTTAAATTATTAATTCAAATTCTTATAAGATTTTGAGGTTTTCTACTTCTTGTCAGTCTTCGTAATTTTTGTCTATACCCATTAAGCAATAACTCCCCATTCCCCTCAGTTCCTGCTAACTTCTAATCTACTTCCTATCTCTATGAATTTACCTATTCTAAATAGTTCATATGAATGGAATCATATAATATTTGTCCTTTCGTGTCTAGTTTATTTCACTTAGCATAATGGTTTCAAGGTTCATCCATGCTGTGGATATATTAGAATTTCATTCCTTTTTATGGCTGAATAATATTCTACTATACATATATAACACATTTTGCTTATCTATTCATTTGTTAATGAACACTTAGGTTGTTTCCACTTTTCCACTGTTGTGAATAATGCTGCTGTAAACATTGATGTAGAAGTATCTGTTAGAATTCCTGCTTCCAATTCTTTTGAGTATATAGGTATGAATAGAATTGTTGGATCATTTGTGAGGAACTGTTTTCCACAGTAGCTACACTATTTTATACTTCCACCAGCAATGAACAAGGGTTCCAATTTTTCCACTTTCTCACCAACAACTATTTTTCTCCATTTTTTGGTAATAGCCATCCAAGTGGGTGTGAAGTGGTATCTCACTGTGGTTTTGATTTGAATTTCCCAATGACTAATGATGCTGAGCATCTTATTGGCCATTTGTATATCTTCTTTGAAGAAATGTCTATTCAAGTCCTTTACCCACTTTTTAAATTAGATTGACTTTTTGTTTTTGCATTATAGAAATTATTTATGTATTCTGGATACTTAAGTCTTTATCAGATAAGTCTATATTCTTGTTATTTGTGATATTTAAGTTCTGTAATGTCACTGTGAACAATGATACAGTGAATACCAGGTTTCCATGAGCCTCTGGTCATATTTTTCTCAACTGATCAATACATAACCTTGCTTATGTGTGTTTCTGTTTAAAGACACCTTATTGAATATATTTTGTGGATTCATTAACAGTGAACTCATGACCAATAGCACTGTAACTCATGCCTGAACAAAGCTTAAGTAACACACATGTATTTTCTTCATAAGGCACACTACGGCCTTCTTATGCTTAGGAACACGAGACAGCACTTCAGCACTAGGTTTGGGAGCCATTTTAAAGTATTGTTCGCATAAACATACAAAAAAGCTGGCACTAAACAGACTACAGAAAGGACACTTTTTACAGTATACGAGCAGAAACAAGAAGGCAGAGCTTCCCCTTGCTTGACTTCAGTAAGGAACATGAGTGTTGGGCAATTCAAACTTTTCCCCACTTTCTGCACTGCTGGATATGCATAATTAAAAACAGTATCTCCTGCCAGCCCAGACAAACTCTCCACAAAAGCAGAAGGGAAAGAAAACAGTTTTATTACTGAATAATCATTAAACCAGAATGTGATGCGTATTACAGGCAATCCATTCAAGAGACTGCAAAGAAGAAAGGAATTTTATCCTTTTATAGACAAGAACATGCAACCAATATCATACATGTTCTCAAAATAAATATAACTAGTTCTCAATTAAGAAGACTTGTCAGTATCACGTCATACGTTGCCATTGTTGTCGTCAGGTGCTGTCAAGTCGGTTCCAACTCATAGCTACCCTATGTACAACAGACTGAAACACTGCCCAGTCCTACACCATCCTCATGGTCGTTGTTATGCTTGAGCCCATTGTTGCAGCCACTGTGTCAATCCATCTCATTGAGGGCCTTCCTCTTTTTCATTGACCCTCTACTTTACCAAGCATGATGTCCTTCTCCAGGGACTGGTCCCTCCTGATAACATGTCCAAAGTATGTGAGACAAAGCCTTGCCATCCTCACTTCTAAGAGGCATTCTGGCTGTCCTTCATCCATTACAAATTTGTTTGTTCTTCTGGCAGTCCATGATACATTCAATATTCTTTGCCAACACCATAATTCAAAAGCATCAATTCTTCTTAGGTCTTCCTTATTCACTGCCCAGCTTTTGAGTGCATATGAGGCAACTGAAAACACTATGGCTTGGGTCAGGCGCACAGCAGTCCTTAAAGTGACATCTTTGCTTTTTAACACTTTAAAGAGATCTTCTGCAACAGATTTGCCCAAGGCAATGCATCATTCGATTTCTTGACTGCTGCTTCCATGGGTGTTGATTGTGGATCCAAGTAAAATGAAGTCCTTGACAACTTCTATCTTTTCTCCATTTATCATGATGTTGCTTATTGGTCCAGTTGTGAGGATTTCTGTTTTCTTTATGTTGAGGTGTAATCCATACTGATCTTCATCAGTAAATGCTTTAAGTCCTCTTCACTTTCAGCAAGCAAGGTTGTATCATCTGCATATCCCAGGTTGTTAATAAGTCTTCCTGCAATCCTGATGCCACATTCTTCTTCATATACTTCAGCTTCTCGGATTATTTGCTCAGCATACAGACTAAGTATGGTGAATGGATACAATCCTGATGCACACTTTTCCTGACTTTAAACCACACAGTATCCCTTTATTCTGTTCGAACTACTGCCTCCTGATCTATGTACAGGTTCCTCATGAGCACAACTAAGTGTTCTGGAATTCTCAGTCTTCACAATGTTATCAATAATTTGTTATGATCCAGAGTTGACTGCCTTTGCATAGTCAATAAAACACAGGTAAATATCTTTCTGGTATCCTCTGCTTTCACAGCCATGATCCATCTGACATCAGCAATGATATCCCTCATTCCTCATCCTCTTCTGAATCCCGCCTGAATGTCTGGCAGTTCCCTGTTGATGTACTGCTGTAACCGCTTTTGAAAGATCTTCAGCAAAATTTTACTTGTGTGTGATATTAATGATAATTAATATCCCACAGTACGACAAACTGACAGACACATGGGGGTATGGCATACATTCTTCACCCTAACTCCACCTGGTAATTTGAATAGCCCCGTTTGCTAATTGCCTTAACCCAAAGAAAAAAATTAATTTATCATACCTTTGTAACCAGAGGTTGGCTTGCAACTAGGAGCAAAGTGCCACCTAAAGTTAGGCTCCTATCCCCCCAGGAAACTGGGAGATAGGAGTGCTATTTTCCTCAACTGATTATAGTTTAAAGAGATGGCTTCCAGGTCCTTAAGGAAACATTCCTGGGGTGTAAAATTGGCAAGAGGCTTATTTATTTAGCCTTTACAAATTTTTACATACATTTCAAAGAGGCACAGAAAGAATTTGCAATTACAAGTTTTTGATAGTAAATTCTCTAAGAAAAGGAAGAAGGAGAAATTTCATCCCTATTTTTTAACAGAGAGAATTAAATTAAGCCTTTTTCTTTCTTACTTCTCATCTGTATTTACCCTTATAGCATATTCATGAATGATTGTGAAAGCACCCTGAGTATTGATTTTGGGATTACAAATAAATTTTAGCAAGTAAGCAAGGCAAATTTGCAAATACAGACTCCACAAACAATGAGGATTGACTATGACTTTCAAATATTTTGTCCCATGCTGGTTGGTATTTCACTTTCTTAACAGTCTTTTGATGTACAAAGTTTTTCATTTTGAAGAAATTCAATTTATTTATTTTTTTCTCTTTTTGCTTGTGCCTCTGGTGTTGAATCTAAGAATCCACTGCCAGATTTGAGGTCCCTGTTTTCTCCTAAGAGTTCTGTAGATTTAGCACTTATATTTAAGTCACTGATCCATTTTGGGTTAATTTTTATATATGGAAGAGGTATGAGGTAGGAGTCTAACTTCATTCTTCTGCATGCAGAAATCCAGTTTTCCCAGTACCATCTGTTGAAGAAACTACTCTTTCCCCACTGAATGGACTTGATATTCTTATTGAAAATCAACTGGCCATATATGTGTGAGTTCATTTCTGGACTCTCAATTCTATTCCATTCTATTCTATATGCCTATCTTTATCCTAGTACCACACTGTTTTGGTACTATATCTTCGTAGTAAATTTTGAAACTGGGAAGTACGAGTCCTCCAACTTTGTTTTTCTTTTTTAAGATTGTTTTGTCTATTTGGGTCCCTTGAAGTTCCATTTGAATTTGAGGATCAGGTTTTCCATTTCTGCAAAAAAAGTCTACTGGAATTTTGATAGGGATTACATTGAATCTGTAGATCACTTTGAAGAGTACTGCCATCCTAACAATACTGTCTTCTAGTCCATGAGTATGGGATGTCTTTCCATTTATTTTAGTCTTTCATTTCTTTCAGCAATGCTTTGTAGTTTTCAGTATATAAGTCTTATACCAATTGCTTTCTTAATTTCTTTTTCAGATTGTTCATTGCTGGCAGAAACACAACTGTTTTTTGTGTGTTGATCTCATACTCTTCAACTTTGCTGAATTTATTAGCTCTATCAACTTCCTTGTAGATTCTTTGGGACTTTCTATATATAGAATCATGTCATCTGAAAATAGGGATAATTTTACATCTTCCTTTCCAATTTCGATGCCTTTTACTTCTTTTTCTTGCCTAATTTTTCTGGCTAGAACTTCTAGTACTAGAATGGGCTAGAGCTTCTTGCTAGTACTTCTAGCTGTACCTCAGTAGTGAAAGCGGGCATCCTTGTTTTGTTCCTGATCTCAAGGAGAAAGTATTCAGTCTTTCACCATAAAGTATGACATTGGTTGTGGGTTTTTCATCTGTGGTCTTTATGATGTTGAGGAATTTCCCTTCTATTTTTAGTTTTCTGTTTCTTTCTTTTAACATGAAAAGGTGTTGGATTTTGTCAACTGCGTTTCCTACATCAATTGAGATGATCACATGGTTCTCGTCCTTCATTCTACTATCTGGTGTATTGCACTGATTGGTGTTGTTATATTGAACCACCCTTGCATTCCTGGGACAAATCCCATTTGGTCATGGTGTACCAACAGGAGTGTCTACTGTAGCTTTCCTGTCCCTATTCCATCACTGTATACGGGGATGAGAGGCAAGAGAATTAAAAGACTTGTCTATTAGTTTATAGGCCACCATATCATAAGGAATCACATCTGGACTTTAGAGAGGACTTAACTCTACCCAGAGATCCTGAACTTTTAGCACAGTAACAGAATGTGACTTTGGGTTGTTATTCTTGAAGATATGGTATACTTTATGTATGAGAAGGGAGTACAGGGATATTTTGGTGGCCAAAGAGGCAAACTGAATAGAGTGCTTACTGTTTCCCAATATCCATTATACTCTCCTTTTGGGTGGTGGAACCCCTTGAGTTTTAGTTGACTACATGGCAGCTCAGCTAGAGACTATATTTCCTAGCCTTAACTGCAGGAGATGTGGCTATATTAAGCCCTTTAGCCCTTTACAAAAGATGTGAGCAAAAATCATGTGTGAATCTGAGTCTTGCTATTAAAAGTGATTGAGTGTACCTTTAAAAATCACTGGATGTATAAATCAGATGAAGTACTGGTAAATTAGTTTCAACAACACAGGCAAGAGCAGCACCCTAAGGAATAAAGTCCCTGCACAATCCTGTCAAGCATACCGAATTCTTGACTGTTGAGAGAAAAATATACATATTTATGTTGAGATCCCTCTGTTATAATAGCTTAGCATATTATACCTTAACTAAGACACCCCCTCAAAAACATTTTATGCCATTAGAATCATTTAGGTTAACAAATTCACATTTCAAAAGCCCATTATTTTAAGAAGATTAAGTCTCACTGACAAACCAGTTAATAACTTCAATCTTCCAATCTTCTACCACCTAGTTATCCCTGCACTTAAAAACAAAAAAATAGTGACTTTAGGCAACTTTGGTGTGGACAATAAACCAAGCCAAGGGGTAGGATTAAAGGATATTTAAGGACAAACTTATGGAGCCCTGGTGGCACAACGGTTAAGTGCTCGGCTGCTAACCCAAGGGTTAGCGGTTCAAACCCACCCAGCAGCTCCACAGGAGAAAGACCTGGCAATTTGCTTCAGTAAAGATTACAGCCAAGAGAATCCTATGGGGGCAGTTCTACTTTGTCACATGGGGTCGCTATGAGCTGGAACTGATTCGATGGCACCCAACAAGGACAATCTGAGACAGAAACTTAAAAAGCGTTCCCAAAAGGAAGTATAAACAAAAGAGAACAAACACAATTTTTATATACTATGTAATTCTGCCCAGAACTCTAGCAGAACCCAGTGCGTTAACTGCCTAAACTGAAATTTTCAGTATTAGCTTAAAAGAATTCAAAAATCAAATTGGCAAATTTTGTCTTGTTCTTCTTCCAACTATCCTCCTCCCTCTGCCCTCCACCAAATAAAGAGAGAAGGGGGGTAAAAAAAGAAGAAGAATAAAGGGCTTGGGAGAATACTTATGTACTCTATCAAAGCTGTTGCTGTTAGGTGCCATCAAATCAGTTCCGACTCATAGCAACTCTATGTACAAGAAAACGAAACACTGCCCAGGCCTGCGCCATCCTCACAATCATTGCCACGCTTGAGCCCCATGTTGCAGCCACTGTGTCAATCCATCTTGTTGAGGGTCTTCCTCTCTTTCACTGATCCTCTACTTTACCAAGCATGATGTTCTTCTCCAGGGACTGGTTCCTCCTGATAACATGTCCAAAGTACATGAGACAAAGTCTCACCATCCTCACCTCTAAGGAAGCATTCTGGCTGTCCTTCTACCAAGATAGATTTGTTCGTTCTTCTGGCAGTCCATGGTATATTCAATAGTCTTCACCAACACCATAATTCAAAGGCGTCAATTCTTCTTCGGTCTTCCTTACTCATTGTCCAGTTTTTGCATGCATATGAGGCCATTGAGAATACCATTGCTTGGGTCAGGCACATCTTAGTCCTCAAAGTGACATCTTTGCTTTTTAACACTTTAAAGAGGTCTTTTGCAGCAAATTTGCCCAATGCAATAAATACATCGTTTGATTTCTTGACTGCTGCTCATGCAGAACCTGTACATAGACCAAGAGACAGTTGTTCGAACAGAACAAGGGGGTACTGTGTGTTTTAAAATCAGGAAAAGTATATGTCAGGGTTGTATCCTTTCACCATATTTACTCAGTCTGTATGCTGCGCAAATAATCCAAGAAGTTGGACTATGTAAAGAAGAATGAGGCATCAGGATTGAAGGAAGGCTCATCAACAACCTGCCATATACAGATGACACAACCTTACTTGCTGAAAGCGGAGAAGACTTGAAGCACTTACTGATGAAGATCCAAGGCTACAGATTTCAGTATGGATTACACCTCAGCATAAAGAAAACAAAAATCCTCACAATTGGACCAATACACAACATCATGATAAATGGAGAAAAGATTGAAGTCATCAAAGATTTCATTTTACTTGGATGCACAATCAACGCTCATGGAAGCAGCAGTCACTCCATTACTTTTCTCCTGTACGGAAAGGATTTTTAAAGCTGATGGTCTGTTAAATAGCTTTAGACTGTGCTTTATAAATCCTGTATAACATCAAACATTGACAACTAGGGATATATAAGCAAATGAAATTTTTAACTAACCAAAACACATTTTGCTAAAGGGAGCAGACACTTCAGCAGTTCAACAAGCATTTTTATCTGTGTGTGTCTTTTGTTCAGGAAGCCAGGCCACCATGTAGTGTTTGCAGGCTATACACTGCACAAGGGCCCATCTGAAGGGCAAGTAGGGCTTAACTCCAGCATGAGTTCTGCATTCCAAGTACTGCAATTGCAAACCTAAAACTGCTCAAAGGAAGGAGCATCTCTTTCTATCACACACAAATGAGCCAGTGATGGCCCTGCCAGATACCATGATGGGCAATGAAGAGAAATGGGATAAAAGATAATTAAGACTTTGTTACTCAAAAAAGTAACCACTAAACCAGAATCAAGTACAGGCATCTCTGCTATAACACCATATATGCATTCTTGAATAAACTCATGATACATAATATAAAAACATAGCCGGACTTATGGGAAAAATAGTTAATGCCAGACTACTCAAAATCTATGGAACTTTTAAATCTGAGCCATACCAAAAAAATACCAGTCCTTATAAAAGTATTATTGAAGTTAAGTTTTCACTGATATTTTTACCTAGAGTAAGCCAGTTCATCCTTTAAAGCTTCATATCTTGGGGCTCATGCTTCTTCCTTTGATGTGGATCTTTGAAAACATTCACCTCTAATAGAAACCAGTTTAACTGAGATTAAAAATATCAGCTAGAGATAGTCTTCTCCATTTTTTCTTTTAAAACACAGATGAAATGTTTCCAGAGCTTCTTCGACTGAACTTGCAGGTTCAGTTGAACCTGTTTTAACATAGTGGAATGTATAGCAATTCTTAAAGCCAATCAACTAGCAACTTATTGTACTAAAGGAAGGTACTTCTATAGAATTTTCAGTGTTTTTCTTAAGATCTTCACATATTGCTAAGATTTTTTCTCTTTAGTTGGGAAAAAACTTGCCACTGATCACTTCAAATGTTAGCATGTCTGTAGTGGTCTGGAAAAAGTCCAAACCAACGTCTACATTATACTGACATCTATCTCCTATATCCCAAACGCACCCCTAATTTGCATAAAAAATACGTTGTAACAGAACTACATAAGTTTTTTAAAAAATGTATGATTAAGCATTACATGAAGAATATTTTCAACAATCTTAAAGATAAAATTGTATATTACTTAAAATGGTCCCAATGTTTACATGTTTAAATTTGAACTATTATATTTCTCACCAAAAAGATGCCACCAATTTTAAGATATACCATCAATTTAATAACTGCATTTCCTGGGGTAGAAAAATAATACTATATTAATTATACATACTATAAGAGAATTCATTTTTAGAAACATTAAAATGTGACAAAAACATGCATGTTGAAATCCAAGACATATGTTATACTGAAAGTCCGAATAAATTTTCATGAGTTGTGCTTTCATGTCAAATAAAATCAGGAAAACAAGGGTGATCATTTCCTCCCAGAAAATAAAATTACTATTTGGATTAACTACTCGAGAATGGCTTTATTATTCTGCCCTCCCCATATAGGACATGACTGCCATTTTGTTTCTTCTAGTTTGTTGTTGTTAGCTGCCATCAAGTCAGCCCCTGACTTATGGCAACCCCATGCATAACAGAATGAAACTCTACCTGCACTATCCCCATGACTGGTTGTAGACTGGACCATTGTGATCCATAGGGTTTTCACTGGCTGATTTTCAGAAGCAGATCACTAGGCCTTTCTTCCTAGTCCATCTTAGTCTGGAAGCTCCACTGAAACCTGTTCAGCAACACAGCAACACACAAGCCTCACTGATAGATATGTGGTGGCTGTGTATGAGGTGCATTTGTTGATATTCAAACCCAGGTCTGCCTCATGGGAGGTTAAGACTTCTGTCACTGAACCACCAACAACTTCACTTGCTTCTTCTATAAAAGTAACTGATTTTAAATGGAAGGTATAGAGAATTTTTAAGTGATACATAATATAGAACAATCTCACAGAAAATTAGTTATATTACAATCACCTGGAGCCCTGGTGGTAGTTCTACCCTGTCCTATAGGGGTGCTACAAGTCAGAATCAACTAGATGGCAAAGGGTTTTTGTTGGTTTGTTTTTATAATCACCTGGGGGAGAGGGTGGTTCTAGGAGCCCTGGTGGGGCAGTGGTTAAGCACCTGGCTGCTAACTAACCGATCAGTGTTGTGAACCCACCAGCCACTCCACAGGAGAAAGATGTGGCAGTCTGCTTCTGTAAAGATTATAGTCTTGGAAACCTATGAGGCAGTTCTACTCTGTTTTATAGGGTCAGTGTAAGTCAGAATCAACTCAACAGCAAAGGGTTTTGGGGGGGTTCTAAACAATATGGTCCAAAGGGATTAGTTATCCACCCCTCCCCATTCTGTGAAAAACATGGCCATCAAAACAACTACAGATGCATCGCTTAATGTCCACCATACATTCTCTGAAATAGGACATTATGTGATTTGGACATTGTGCGAACACCATACTATATACAGTAGAGAGGCATGCAGGACAGTCACTGTGTGGGCCTGGGACCCATGCCAACTGCAGCCAGCACGGCTGTGCCGAAGTACTGTTCAAAAACTTTGGCTCCACTGCTGCCAGTCCTGCATGGTCGCCACCTGGTCTCCAAGAGTTGCGCCCAGCGCCCTGCTGCAGCAGGCCACTCACTATCCAGCCAGCCACCTCTAGGCATGCTGCCAGCTCCCTTCCCTTCATTCCTCTCTGCCTGTCTTCCCCGCCCCCCTCTTAATGGGCTTTAAACTTTTCCAGCCCTTCCGGCCCCTCCTTTACCTCTTCCATGAGCCACGTTTTCTGCTCCTCCTCCCACCGCTGCCACAGCAGCCCGGACCGCTTAGCAGCCACCACTGTGGGAAGACCACTGGAGTCTTGGCCCTGGCATGGTGGGACACGCAGTCATGGATGGGAACCGAGACCCCCCTCCCGCTGCAACCATTAATACCCAGAGAGTTAGTGAGAGACAGATCAAGTCTCCGTACTTAGCAAAGTAGGTCCACTATGCCTCGTTCTCCCATTGGGATTTCTGAACTCTGTTATGCAAGATTTAAAGAAATTCAAATATATAAAAGTAATGTGATGCATTTTGCATGTGAAACTTCAATTTTATAGGAATACCTTAATTCTCCTAAGCCGGTTTAAAAAAAAAAAAAACAACAACACTTTTTATGCTTTCTTTCAATGAGTTGGATACTGAAAATCTCTCACTCAACTTAACTTTGGCCTAAGTCAGCTAAATTAGGTACAGCAGGCATAGCCTGAACTTGGAGTTGGAAGATGCAGGCTAAAATCCTAGCTCTGCCATTCACTAACTTTATAGCATCAAGCAAATCCAGTGAATAAATTGTCCTTTAAGATCACAACGTTAATTGAAAATAGCTTCTTTTAAAACCGATGAGCTTATTTTAATTGAAGTATACTTGTTCAAAAATTTCTAATGCCACAATGTAAAATATTTCTTTACCATTAAGTGTTCATTCATTTCACAGTTACACTCTTGAATTTCTAACCTTCTTTACTTCCCCTCTCCTTCCACAAAATGGAAAAGGATCTTCAGTCAAGGAGCACTGCAAATTTTTCTAGGGTTTTTTCATTTAACTTCTTTGTTTTCCTTACAAGCAAAATAAAACAAAATCAAACCTCTCCCATCTATTTCAGTATTGTAGAGGATAAAAAAGATAATAAATGTAAAAACAATTGCAAACCCAGCATTAATTACATAATTATATAAAGAGCCCACGTGGCACAGTGGTTAAGTGCTCCGCTGCTAACCCAAGGTCTACAGTTAAAAGCCATCAGCCTCTCCTCAGGAGAAAGATGTGGCAGTCTGGTTCCATAAACATTTACAGCCTTGGAAACTCTATGGAGCAGTTCTACTCTGTAGGGTCACTATGAGTCAGAATTGACTTGAATCAGTTAGGTTGGGTTTACTGTTTGCTATTTATTAATGAAATATTCTCAAGTCTCCTTATCCTTTGAATCTCACTCTGAACACATACTCTTCTTTACCTAATTTCTCAAAGGAAAATACAAGATCACCTACATGGCTTTTTTACTTAGTTTCCATGAGCAAAATAGGAAAGCAAGAAGAAAACTATGACTATTAATTTCTGTGGGTCTGCAAGAAACTACTTAGTTCTTTTCTGTATTTTAATCTGGAACAATTCACCTGACACTTGTAACTAAACAACAATAATTCTTCCTTCTTTTTTAGTGAATGCCTAATTCTGTTGAAAAGAATTTCGTTATCAAGCCTGCTTATTTATGTACCTAAGTAAAAATTCAAGGAAAATTTGAATATGTGAAGGCTGATTTTGGGAAATGATGGGATTTTTTTCTCCAACACTCAAGACGGTTGTGTGATTTGGAAAATACTGGCAGGTTTCCCGGGGCATGTTTCCTGGAATAAGGCAAGGAACCATGTTTCTTCTCTTTCTACGTCTTGGAGGATCAGAACATGCCTGTTTCAACATCTGCCAATTTCCCCACACGCATCCCTAGAGGAAAGTAACTGAACATCATTCCCCAGGAGAAAAGAAAAGAAATGCTAGAACTCTAAGATCTTACTACCAAATGAGAGGCACCATAATTGTAGCAGACCCTGTCCGTGACCCACCCACATCTCCTCACACCAGTTCGGTATACACAGGCATGACTCTGAATGCCAGCACCTCCACTTCTTTGACTGAGGGCTTTCTTTTGTTACTGGAGCCTGCTTTGGCACACAAGGAGCAAACTAGAAGTGCCTGGGAATTAACACTCCCAGGAGCAGGCTGTAACCAATAATAGGAGTTAGCGTATAATGCCTCAGTTGCCTCACCCCTCAAATAGGTTTACTCTAAGGCATGTATTTTACACTGGCTCCTCCAAGTTTCCCCAGCAATGTTAAGCTCCAGTTGTCGATAACAGTAAATGGCTTGATCAGGCACCCTTTATTGGCTGCCTTATCAGTGCCTTATTATGTGCAGGCGCTCTATGTTTAATATTGTATTTAATTATGTCCAAAACTCTTAAAGGTGGATCAAAGACGAGGACTCTGATTCAGGAAAGTTAAAAGTAACCTTGCTTAGGATCATAGAATTTGTAAGTGGCCAGCCAGAATTAGAACACGAGCACATCCAGAAACTATGCTCCTTCACCAAAGGAACAAAACACTGGGGGAAAAAATTCCATTCACATTACAATACAAGGACTATATTTCAAACCCACAAAAGCATAAAATCCCCTATCATCCTTTCCAAAGACAAATGACTTTTTTTTTTTTTTTTTTACTTCTAATTCACACTAGTCTCTCAACCAAAAGTTATTTTAAAAACATATCAGTAATGTCATTAATTATGAATTAATCTACTGCCCACATTTTTGGGTGAAAGGAGGAGGGGCAAGTCAAATATATATTTAAAATAACAATGTTAATGGTAGTGGGCTAATATGAAGACTTTCAAAATTCCCAAAGTAATTATATTCTTTCACAGCTAAATTTCCAGATCAGAGTGGAGACATCTGTTTTTTCTATCAGGGGCATACCAGTTAACCAATTGCCGTTCAGTCAATCAAGGCTATAAATTCCAAAAAAAAGCAGGAAATAATAATATAATCTAAGATATCTACAACACATTAATCTATTTTTAGAAACAACATATGCTAAGTGTTACAGTAAAATAATTACTTTTAAAGTCCATTTTTTTGGCATAAGTCATTCATTCATTCATTGAAAACACATTAATACAGTTTCCAAGATGTCTGAAATACATCTATGGCCAGTTTGGTACTAGAGACAAAAGAAGGGGGAGAAAAAATATCAAGTAAAGATAAAGCAAACACAGAATGGAAAAAGAAAAGATAAACATACAGAAAAATCTAACAGATTGTCAACCACAATTTTTTTATTTTCCTAACTACATATAACCAAAACCCCTTCCCATCAAGTCAATTCCTACAGGACAGAGTCTTCATATTAGCCCATTACCATTACCGTTGTTATTTTAAATATATATTTGACTTGCTCCTCCTCCTTTCACCCAAAAATGCTGGCAATAGATTAATTCATAATTAATGACATTACTGACAGAGTAGAACTGCCCAATAGGATCTCCAAGGAGTGGCTGCTGACCTCTTAGTTAGCAGCCAAGCTCTTAACCACTACGCCACCAGGGTTCCAACTAAATACTAAAAAAAAAACTGCCGTCAAGTTGATTCCGACTCATAGCAACCCTATAGGGCAGAACAGAACTGCCCCATAGGGTTTCCAAGGAACAGCTGGTGGATTCAAACTGCCAATCTTTTGGTTAGCAGCCTGAGCTCTTAACCACTGCGCCACAAGGGTTCCCAACTATATATACAAATAGGCAAATATTCATTCATTCATTCACTCAACAAACACTTACCAAACAACCACTGTAGACAATGCTAGGCATTGATTATATAATGACAGAAAGATTAGTACTTGCCCTCAAGTTGTTTAAAATCAAGTTTAAGTCACCTTTAGTATTTACCTCTGTGGGCTTTTTGATATGGATTGAGAAGTCTTCATCAGTAGAGATGATGAAAACTTAATTGTGTTACTACTCATGTAAAAACGCACCGTTTTATAACAAATGTTGGAGAGGCTGTGGGGACATTGGATCTCTTATGCACTGCTGGTAGGAATGCAAAATGATACAACCATTTTGGAAAACGATATGGTGCTTCCTTAGAAAGCTAGAAATAGAAACACCATATGATCCAGCAATCCCACTCCTAGGAATATATCCTAGAGAAATCAGAGTCGTCACACAAATAGACATATGCACACCCATGTTCACTGCAGCATTGTTCAAAATAGCAAAAAGATGGAAACAACTCAGATGCTCATCAACAGAAGAATGGATAAACAAACTATGGTACATACACACAATGGAGTACTATGCAATGATAAAGAACAATGATGAATCTGTGAAGCATCTCACAACATGGAAGAATCTGGAGGGCATTATGCTGAGTGAAATAAGTCAATCACAAAAGAACAAACATTGTACGAGATCACTACTATAAAAATTCATGAAAAGGTTCACACACAAAAAGAAACAATCTTTGATGGTTACGAGGGAGGGGAGGGGTGGGGGTGGAAAAACACCAAAAAGACAACAGATAAGTGGTAACTTTGGTGAAGGGTAAGACAGTACACAATACTGGCTGGGGAAGGCAGCACAACTTGTACAAGGCAAGGTTATGGAAGTTCCATAGACACATCCAAACTCCCTGAGGGACAGAATTGCTGGGCTGAAGGTTGTGGAACCGTGGTCTCAGGGAACATCTAGCTCAATTGGCATAACACAGTTTATAAAGAAAATGTTCTACATTCTACTTTGGTGAATAGTGTCTGGGGTCTTAAAAGTCTGTGAGCAGCAATCTAAGATACTCCACTGGTCCCATCCCTTCAAGAGCAAGGGAGAATGAAGAAAACTAATGATACAAGGGAAAGATCAGTCCAAAGAACTAATGGACCACAACTACCATGGCAACCACCAGACTGAGTCCAGTAGAGCTAGATGGTGCCCAGCTACCACCACTGCCTGCTCTGACAAGGATCACAATAGAGGGTCCCGAAAAGAGCTGGAGAAAAATGTAGAACAAAATTCTAACTCACAAAAAAAGACCGGACTTACTGGCCTGACTAGAGACTGAAGAAACCCCAAGAGTATGGCCCCCAGATACCTTTTTAGTCACTCCTGAGGTTCACCCTTCAGTGAAAGAATAGACAGGCCCATAAAACAAAATGAGACTAAAGGGGCACACCAGCCCAAGGGTAAGGACTAAGAAGACAGGAGGGGGAAGGAAAGTTGGTAATAGGGAACCCAAAGTCAAGAAGGGAGAGTGTTGCATGTCATGAGGTTGTTAACCAATGTCATAAAACAATATATGTACTAACTGTTCAATGAGAAACTAGTTTGTTCTGTAAACCCTAACCTAAAGTACAATATAAAAAAATTTTTTTTGCATCCAAAAAAACTCACCATTTTACCTGCTTTAGGGTTTAATTCTAAGCTATATGCACTGAAAATACTCGCCTACATTTGAAAAATGAGTTTACAGAAACATAGAAAAGAAAATAACAACAACAACAAAAAACCTTAAAAGACAGAAAATAAACCTATTATCAGGACAAAAGTTTTAAATTAAAAAATAAACAATACAGAACTGATTAACATCCAATTGAAAAAAATCAAAAATCATTTTTATACTCACATCAAAAGATACACATAATTAAAGTCGTGTGTCTCAAAACTGAATCAACTTCAAAATTAACAAAATGCTGAAGAACAATCTTTCTCACATAAAATCTATTAGTATTAGTAAAAATATTCAAAACAAAATTTAATATCCAATATTTGGTGAGGCATATGAAATATTTAATAGATTTTCAGTTAGCAAAAAATTATTAAATAATTCAGTGAATTAAAGAAGTCAAAGAGTCATTACATAAATTCAGTATTGTTGATTTGTACAGATTAGATGAATTTGACCTTAGAAGGTTATTTGACCTCTAGAAGTATAATAAGACGGGATTTAGTAACCAAAGCCATTATACTATTAAAAGGTCAATAATTAAGAGACTAGAGATATTATCTTAAAGAACAGATATTAAGTGTCTTAGATTCATTAGTTTCCTAGAATGTATGTCTAGAGTCATTGAAGTCCCTCTGGTGGATTAGGTGGAAAAAGAAAGACAGAATGAGAAATAAACTTTTCAAATATCAACCAAACTTTTTCCAGGTTACTTCAGTTTTCCTCAGTCAACAATGGCAGAGTTGACTACTCTGCCATCTTGGCCCCGCAGCACACTGGCAGAGTTGAGAAGAAAAGAAATGGCATGCATGTTATTTGATGCTTGGTAAAAAAAAAAAAAATTTTCAATAATTTTAATTTCCCCCTTGTATATATTTTATACAAATGTTTGAAATTAGTGTTCTCTCACTAAACTCAAGGACTAAATGCAAATATTTAAACAAAATGTTTTGACTAATCAATAATTAGGTTAGTATAGAAAAGATTTTGTAAAAAGCATACAGTGTGATTCCTACCCTTACGGGATCCACAGAAGAGTTGGGTTATTAAGACTACTAGATGTATTAGCAAACCATATAGAACAAAATATGATTCCATAACAAATTGTATGGCAGAGTAAATGCTACAGGAGATCAATGAAAGAGGCTACTACTGAAGAGCAAAATAGTATGGGAAGACAGGATTTTATTTCTGTTTCTAGCTTTAAAAAGACAAACCTGTCCATTAGCTTTTCTCAACAACAACAAAAAAAGTAAATACTGAATCTGAATTTTCCTACTAAATTTTATTAAAATGAATTACTTCAAAAGTGTTGTAAACATAAAGATTGGTAGATTTTGAGACTTCTTTTAGTACACACATGCCTAATGATTCTTGTGGACATAGGTATCAGTGATATAATACTGAAGAAGTAGCGTGGTACAATGGAAAGAATGTGGCCTTAAAGACACATATATGGATAAGAATCCTGGCTCCATAATTTAACTGGCTTTTTGACCATGGGCAAATTACTTAACCATGTAGAGCCAGTTTTCTCTTAAGTGAAACCCTTCCCCTCTGAGGACTGTTGAAAAGATTAAATTAAGGTATACGTAAAGTAACTAGCACAACGCCAACTATAAAAATAACCTGTACTCAGTAACTGTAAGCCCTCACATATCAACAAATTTGAATTACAGTAACCTAAGAACACCAGAAGACTGGAATGCTCACTTTGCTTTACATTTTATCACTCACTAACGAAAATTAATACACCAATAAAAATTAATATACTGATCTTCTATTTATTAGTAATCTGAGGAATGGCTGGTGGGTTCTAATCGCCGACCTTTCAGTTAGCAGCCAAGTGCTTAGCCACTGCACAACCAGGGCCCCTTCTCATTTTTTTTGAAGAATTTGACAAAAGTAATGGACTTCCTCCCCCAAAAATGTCACATATACACACAGAATCTCACATTAATTTGGAGGACATTCACAGATTCCCTGAAAGCCAGATTAAGATTTATGTTCTAGGTGGGGCCAAGATGGCAGAGTAGTCAGACGATTCCTGTGGTCCCTCTTACAACAAAGAGCCGAAAAAACAAGTGAATTGATTATATATGACAATTGAGGAACCCTGAACATCAAAAGCAAAGTTGAGGAATTGGACTGAGTGGCAGGAGGAGGGAGAGATGGTTTAGAAGCAGCGAGGAGTTGCCAGACCTGACCCAGTGGGAGCAGCACCCTTCAGGCAAGATCGGTTAGCACGCATGGTGAGGCAAGCGGTGGCGCTCAGGAGACAGTTTCCACATCAGGAAAGACCAAGTGGCAGAGAGTCTACTCAGGCCTCAAGAACCAGCGAAAAGCGGCGCTCAATCGGCAAAAGATAAGTATATGCATCTGACCTACTGCGTGAATCAAAAAACACCTCCTTTGGAAAAAGCCTCTCTCCCATTTACCTGCCCTCTCCCCACTCTGCACCAGGTCCCAGGCCAGCTTCAGTGAATGCCAAGTCCCCTGCGCTAGTAGTAGGAGCCGTCACACGCCCTGAGCCATTCTCCTAGCCTTGGAGAAGGAACAAATTAACAAACAGGAAAAAATAATCTGCCAGCTCCCCTAAGCCAGGAACTCAGGGTAGGCACAGCTCCTTTGCCTAGGCATATAAGGGACTTTGAATGCCTTTCACCCCTGCATAGACCTGTGCAGGCCATTTTCAACAGCACAGGCCCTTATTACCACAGTACAACAGGGTACATAACTGAAGCCTAACTTCAACTGTATCAGCTATATGGTGGAGTAGCAGGTTCATGACATTTGACACCGCTCTGCCCATTAAGCAGGGTCCTCAATTACCCACATAAGGGGCCTGAGGACTGGTGGCTCCACCCATGCTACCTAGACACTCACAACAGGAGTCCAAGAATAAGTGGTGCCCCCCAGTCCTTACAGCCAACAGCGATGGGTGCCCATAGTTTGGCTGCAAAACCTGCCCACCTATGCACTCAAGGGGAACAGGGACACACTTTCCTCCCAGACACTCAGGGGCAGCTGTCAGCCCTCTGCCTTTCTCAGCCAAGTGATCTCTTACTGCAGCCAGATACCTGTAGCTACACCAATGACCCCGGCCTATCTAGGACTATAGGTGAGAGCCTGAACCACATAGCTAGTGACTGAATACCTGGACACCTGAGCTGAATCCACAGAAGAAAAGTAAACAGACTCCTGGGCTCACATACCTAGTAACAGAGATAACCACCTGGTGACAGGACGTTAGAGCTTCAAAGGCACCAATAATCAAACATAAGCAGCCTATTTGGCCATATCAAAACAAAACAAAACAAGAAGCTATGACACAGTAAGCAAACATAAAATAAATAAATATAATTTATTGATGGCTCGGAGACAACAGTCAATATCAAATCACATAAACAGGAAGACCATGATGGCTTCAGCAAGCTCCCAAAACAAAGAATCAAGAAATTTTGAGGAGGAAGAGAACATCGTGGAATTACTGGAGGTAGAATACAAAAGATTAATATACAGAACTCTTCAAGAGATCAGACAAAATGCAAAACAAGTCGAGGAACACACACACAAAGCAATAGAGGAACTTAAGAAGATTAAAGAGCACAATGACAAATTTAACAGACTGCAAGAATCCATGGAGAGACAGCAAACAGAAATCCAGAGGATTAACAATAAAATTTCAGAATTAGACAACTCCATAGAAAGTCACAGGAGCAGAACTGAGGCAATGGAAGTCAGAATTAGGGAGAATGAAGATAAGGCACTTGACACCAACTTATTTGAGGAAAAATCAGGTAAGAGAATTTTAAAAAATAAAGAAACCCTAAAAATTATGTGGGACTCTATCAAGAGGAATAACCTAGGAGTGACTGGAGTACCAGAACAGGGTGAGGATAACAGAAAATAGAATTGTTGAAGATTTGTTGGCAGAAAACTTCCCTGATATTGTGAAAGATGACAAGATATCTATCCAAAATGCTCATCGAACCCCACATAAGGTAGATCGCAAAAGAAAGTCACCAAGACATACTATAATCAAACTTGCCAAAACCAAAGAGAGAATTTTAAGAGCAGCTAGGGAGAAACAAAAATTCATCTACAAAGAAGAGGCAATAAGACTAAGCTCGGACTACTCAGCAGAAACCATACGGGCAAGAAGGCAATGGGATGACATATATAAAACCCTGAAGGAAAAAAATTGCAAGCCAAGAATTATATATCCAGCAAAACTGTCTCTGAAATATGACGGTGAAATTAAGGCATTTCCAGATAAATAGAAGTTTAGGGGATTTGCAAAAACCAAACCAAAATTACAAAAAATACTGAAGGGAATCCTCCAGTTAGAAAATCAATAATATCAGATAACAACCCAAGACCAGAACACAGGATAGAGCAACCAGATATCAACTCAGATAGGGAAGTCACAAAAATAAATCAAAGCTAAAACACTGAAAATAGGGAAGCAGAGATGTCAATATGTAAAAGATGACAACATTAAAACAAAAAGGAGGGACTAAAAAATGTAGTCATACATCTTTCATATGGAGAAGAAGACAAGGTGATATAAAGAAATAAAAGACTGGTTTAACCATAGAAAAATAGGGAGAAATATTAACATAACCATAAAGGAAACTAACAATCCTACACATCAAAATAAAAAACAAGAAAAATATAAAGATTCAGCAAATACAAAATCAACAACAATGAAAAAGATGAAAAGAAAATACATAGAGAAAAATGACTCAGCACAGAAAATTAAGTGGAACAAAGAAACTGTCACCACCACACAAAAAAAAAAAGACATCAAAATGACAGCACTAAACTCATATCTATCAATAATTACGCTGAAGGTAAATGGACTAAATGCACCAATAAAGGACAGAGAGTGGCAAAATGGAATAAAAAACACGATCCGTCTATATGCTGCCTACAAGAGACACACTTTAGACTTGAAGACACAAACAAACTAAAACTCAAAGGATGGAAAAAAACGTATCAACCAAACAACACTCAAAAAGAACAGAAATGGCGATATTTATCTTGGACAAAATAGACTTTAAAGCAAAATCCACCACAAAGGATAAGGAAGGACACTATACAATGATCAAAGGGTCAACACACCAGGAGGACATAACCATAATAAATATTTACGCACCCAACGACAGGACTCCAAAATACATAAACTCTAACAGCACTAAAAAGAGAGACAGACAGCTCCACAATAATAGTAGAAGACTTCTACACACCACTTTCGGTGAAGGACAGAACATCCAGAAGGACACTCAGTAAAGACCCAGAGGCTTTAAATGCCACAATCAACTAACTTGATCTAAAAGACGTATACAGAGCACTCCACCCAACAGCAGCCAAATATACTTTCTTTTCCAACACACGGAACATTCTCCTGAATACACCACATATTAGGCCATAAAGCAAGCCTTAACAGAATCCAAAGCATCGAAATGTTACAAAGCACCTTTTCTGATCAGAAAGCCATAAAAGCAGAAATCAGTAACAGAAAAAGCAAGGAAAAAAATCAAACACATAGAAACTGAACAACACCTTGCTCAAAAACTACTAGATTATAGAAGAAATTAAGGATGTACTAAAGAAATTCACAAAATCGAATGAGAATGAAAACACATCCTACCAGAACCTTTGGGACACAGCAAAAGCAATGCTCAGACGTCAATTTATAGCAGTAAAAGCACACATCCAAAAAGAAGAAAGGGCCAAAATCAAAACATTAACCCTACAACTCAAACAAGTAGAAAGAGAGCAGCAAAAGAAACCCTCGGGTG
Organism: Dugong dugon; assembly: GCA_030035585.1. Taxonomy (NCBI): domain Eukaryota; kingdom Metazoa; phylum Chordata; class Mammalia; order Sirenia; family Dugongidae; genus Dugong; species Dugong dugon. Next base: position 172,593,679 of record CM057461.1, read on the forward strand.
CCAGAAGGAAATTATAAGAATTTGAGCAGAATTAAATGAAATAGAAAACAGAAAAACAATTGAAAGAGTTAACAAGACCAAAAGCTGGTTCTCTGAAAAGATCAACAAAATCAATAAACCTAAAAAATAGTCAAAGGAAATGAACAGACACTTCACCAAAGAAGACGTGTTCAAATGGCCAACAGACACATGAGGAAATGCTCGCGATCACTAGCCATTAGAGAAATGCAAATTAAAACCACAATGAGATACCATCTTACCCTGGCATTACTGGCACCAATCAAAAACACTGGAAATAACAAATGTTGGAGGGGCTGCAGGGAGATCGGAACTCTTATGCACTGCTGGTGGGAATACAAAATGATACAACCATTTTGGAAAATGATATGGCGCTTCCTCAGAAAGCTAGAAATAGACATAACATTCGATCCAGCAATTCCACTCCTAGGAACATATCCTAGAGAAATAAGAGTCGTCACTCAAATAGACATATGCACACCTATGTTCATGGCAGCACTGTTCACAATAGCAAAACGATGGAAACAACCTAGATGCCCATCAACAGATGAATGGATAAACAAACTATGGTACATACACACAATGGAGTACTATGCAATGAGAAAGAACAACAATGAATCCGTGAAGCATCTCAAAACATGGATGAAACTGGAGGACATTATGCTGAGTGAAATAAGTCAATCACAAAAGGACAAATATTGTATGAGACCTCTATTGTAAAAACCCATGAAAAAGTTCACACGCAAAATGTAACAATCTTTATTGGTTACCAGGGATCGGAGGGGTGGAGGGAAAATACTAAATAGGCAATAGATACGTGGTATGTTGGGCGAAGGGTGAGACAGTACACAATACAGGGGAAACTAACACAACTTGTACAAGGAAAGGTCATGGAAGCCCCATAGACACATCCAAACTCCCTGAGGGACTGAATTGCTGGGTTGAGGGCTCTGGGGACCATGGTCTCAGGGAACATCTAGCTCAATTGGCATGACACAGCTTATAAAGACAATGTTCTATATAGTGTCTGGGGTCTTAAAAGCCTGTGAGCGGCCATCTAAGATACTCCACTGGTCTCATCCCTTTGGAAACAAGGGAGAATGAAGAGAACAGGATACAAGGAAAAGATTAGTCCGAAGGACTAGTTGTCCACAGCTACCAAGGCCTCCACTGGACTGCGTCCAGTACAGCTAGATGGTGCCCGGCTACCACCACTGACTGCTCCGACCAGGATCACAACAGAGGGTTCTGGACAGAACTGGAGAAGGATGTAGAACATAATTCTAACTCACAAAAAAAAAAAAAGACCAGATTTACTGGCCTAAAGGAGACTGGAGAAACCGAGAGTATGGCCCCCAGACACCTTTTTAGCTCAGTGGTGAAGTTATCTCCAAGGTTCACCATTCAGCCTGGGAGTGGACAGCCCCGTAAAAGCAAATGAGACTAACGAGGTACAGTAGTCCAGTGAGAAGGGCCAGAAGGCAGAAGGGGACAAGGAAGCTGGTGATAGGGAACCCAAGGTTGAGTAAGGATATTGTTGATGTGTTGTGAGATTATTAACCATTGTCACAGGGCAACATGTGTAGTAACTGTTAAATGAGAAACTATTCTGTTCTGTAAGCCTTCATCTTAAGTGAGAATAACAGCACAATTGGAAGAGCGTAGTCAATGTCACTGAACTGCGCATGCAGAAATTTTTGAAATGGTGTATCTTTGGCTATGTGTATTTTCACCAAAAAAAAAAAAAGGTTGAGAAGTTAGAGGGTTGACATGTTGTGGGGTTGTTAACCAATGTCATAAAACAAATATGTGTACTACTGTTTCATGAGAAACTATTTGTTCTGTAAGCCTTCACCTGAAGTACAATAAAAAAAATAAAAAAATAAAAAAAGATAAACCACTGGCCAAACTGACAAAAGAATAACAGGAGAGGAAGCAAATAACCCGTATAAGAAATGAGATGGGTGATATCACAACAGACCCAAATGAAATTAAAAGAATCAAAATACTATGAAAAATTGTACTCTAAGAAATTTGAAAACCTAGAGGAAATGGACAAATTTCTAGAAACCTCACTACCTACCTAAACTAACACAAACAGAGGTAGAACAACTAAACAAACCTATAACAAAAGGTATCTTAAAAACTCCCAACAAAAAAAAGCCCTAGCCATGACAGTTTCACTGGAAAATTCTACCGAACTTTCAGAGAAGAGTTAATACTACTACTCAAGGTATTTCAGAGCACAGAAAAGGATGGAATATTCCCAAACTCATTCTATGAAGCCAGCATAAACCTGATACCAAATCCTGGTAAAGACACTACAAAAAAAGAAAATTACAGACCAATATCCCTCATGAACATTGACACAAATATCCTCAACAAAATTCTAGCCAATAGAATTCAACAACATTTCAAAAAAGAAAATAATTCACCATGACCAAGTGGGGTTTATACTAGGTATGCAGAGATGGTTCAACATTAGAAAAACAATCAATGTAATCCATCATACAAGTAAAACAAAAGACAAGAGCCACAGATCTTATCATTTGATGCAGAAAAGGCATCTGACAAAGCCCAACACCCATTCATGATAAAAACTCTCAGCAAAATAGGGATAGAAGGGAAATTCCTCAGCACAATTAAGGGCATTTATACAAAGCCAACCACCAACATCATCCTAAATGGAGAACCAGATAAGGATGCCCTTTATCACCACTCTTATTCAACACTGTGCTGGAGGTCCTAGCCAGAGCAATTAGGCTGGAAAAAGAAATGAAGGGCATCCAAATTGGTAAAGAAGAAGTAAATGTATCTCTATTTGCAGATGAGATGATCTTATATGCAAAAACCCCAAAGAATCCGCAAGAAAACTACTGGAACTAACAAAAGATTTCAGCAAAGTATCAGCAAACAAGATAAACATACAAAAATCAGGGGGATTCCTCTACACCAACAGAGAGAACTTCCCAGAGGAAATCACCAAATCAATACCATTTACAAGCTTAGCCCCCAAGAAGATAAAATACTTAGAAATAAATCTAACCAGAGACGTCAAAGACCCAAACAATGAAAACTACAAGACACTACTGCAAGAAACCAAAAGAGACCTGCATAAGTGGAAAAACATACCTTGCTCATGGATAGGAAGACTCAACATTGTGAAAATGTCAATTCTACCCAAAGTGATCTACAGATATAATACAATCCCGATCCAAACTGCAATGGCGTTTTGTAATGAGATGGAGAAACAAATCACCAACTTCATTTGGAAAGAGAAGAGGTCCCAGATAAGTAAAGCATTGCTGAAGAACAAAGTGGGAGGCCTCACACTACCTGATTTTAGAATCTATTATACCGCCACAGTAGTCAAAACTGCCTGGTATGGGCACAACAACAGACATATAGACCCATGGAACAGAATTGAGAATCCAGATGTAAATTCATCCATGAGCAGCTAATATTTGACAAAGGCCCTAAGTCCATCAAATGGGGAAAAGACAGTCTCTTTAACAAATTGTGCTGGCATAACTGGATATCCATCTGCAAAAAAAACGAAACAAGACCCATACCTCACACCATGCACAAAAACTAACTCAAAATGGATCAAAAAACCTAAATAGAAAATCTAAAACAATAAAGACCATGGAAGAAAAAATACAGACAACACTAGGTGCTCTAACACATAGCTATAAACAGAATACAAACCATAAGTAACAGAGCCCAAACACCAGAAAAGAAACTGGATAACTGGGAGCTCCTAAAAATCAAACACTTAATGCTCCTCAAAAGACTTCAACAAAAGAGTTAAAAAGACAACCTACAGACTAGGAGGAAACTTTTGGCTATCACAAATCAGATCGGCATCTAATCTCTAAAATCTACAAGATACTGCAAAACCTCAACAACGAAAAGACAAATAACCCAATTAAAAATGGGCAAAGGATATGAACAGGCAATTCACCAAAGAAGACATTCAGGCAGCTAACAGACACATAAGGAAATGCTCACGATCATTAGCCATTAGAGAAATGCAAATCAAAACTACAATGAGATACCATCTCACCCCAACAAGGCTAGCATTAAACCAAAACACACAAAATAATAAATGTTGGAGAGGTTGTAGAGAGACTGGAACACTTACACACTGTTGGTGGGAATGTAAAATGGTATAACAACTTTGGAAATCGATTTGGTGTTTCCTTAAAAAGCTAGAAATAGAAGTACCATACGATCCAGCAATCCCACTCCTTGGAATATAGCCTAGAGAAATAAGATCTGTCACACAAATAGATATACAGACACCCACGTTCACTGCAGCACTATTCATGACAGGAAAAAGATGGAAAAAACCTAGGTACCCATCAACGGACTAATGAATAAACAAATTATGGTACATTCACACAACGGAATACTACGCAACGATAAAAAACAACAATGAATTTGTGAAACACAACATGAAGTAATCTGGAAGGCATTATCCTCAGTGAATTTAGTCAGTTGCAAAGGGACAAATATTATATAAGACCACAATTAATAAGAACTCAAGAAAAGGTTTAAATACAGAAGAAAACATTCTTTGATGTTTATGAGGCTGGAGAGGGAGGGAGAGGGGTATTCACTAAGTAGATAGTGGACAAGAATTATCTCAGGTAAAGAGAAGGACAACACACACTACAGATGTCAGCACAACTGGACTAAACCAAAGCTAAGAAGTTTCCTGGATACAACCAAACACTTCGAGGGCCGGAGTAGCAGGGGTGGAGGTCTGGAGATAATGGTTTCAAGGGACATCTAGGTCAACTGGCATAACAAAGTTTATTAAGAAAATGTTCTGCATCCTACTTTGGTGAGTGGCATCTGGGGTCTTAAAAGCTAACAAGCAGCCACCTAAGATGCATCAATTGGTCCCAACCACCTGGAGCAAAGGAGAATGAAAAACACCAAAGACACAAGGAATATATTAGCCCAAGAGACAGAAAGGGCCACATAAACCAGAGACTTCATCAGCTTGAAACCAGAACAACTAGATGGTGCCTAGCTACCACCAATGACTGCCCTGACAGGGAACACAACAGAGAGTCCCTGATGGAGCAGGAGAAAAGTGGGGTGCAGAACTCAAATTCTAGTTAAAAGATCAGACTTAATGGTCTGAATGAGACTGGAGGGACCCTGGAAGACAAGGCCCCCAGACTCTGTTAGCCCAAAACTAAAACCATTCCTAAGGCCAACTCTTCAGACTAAGATTAGACTGGACTATGGGACATAAAATGATACTCGTGAAGAGTGTGCTTCTTAGCTCAAGTAGATACGTGACATTAAATGAGCAGCTCTCGTCCAGAAGCGAGATGAGAAGGCAGAGAGGGTCAGGAGCTGGTTGAACGGACACGGGAAATCCAGGGTGGAAAGGAAGAGTGTGCTGTCACAGTATAGGGAGAGCAACTAGGGTCACATAACAATGTGTGTATAAATTTTTGTACGAGAAACTACCTTGAATTGTAAACTTTCACTAAAAGCACAATTTAAAAAAAATTATGTTCTGTCTGGCTAGTTAAATTAAAATAATTAAAAATTCAATTCCTCAGTTACACTAACCACATTTCAAGTGCTCAATAGCCACACGAAGCTAGTGCCTACTGAATAGCACAGATATACATTTCCATCATCTCAGAAAGTTCTATTGGACAGCACTGTTCTGGAGTGTTAACATGCTGTGATAACTGAAAACATCTCTCTCTTTTTTAAATATCTAAGTACTTCCCTCTCAAGTAAATTCTCAAAAGTGCAGAGACTGAATACTTTGCCTACAATTGAATCTCTAGTATCTAGCATATAATAAAGAATTCAGCAAATACCTCATAGCTGACACTATAAATTTGTAACTACTCTAGCGAAAATTCACTAAGTTGGTAAAGGCCAGAGCTGAAAGCTGTGAATATAATCAGAATATAAATAGTTTTTAAAAAAAAACAACAGGTCAACTTAGATGCACTTTACAACTGATAAATTCTTCAAGCCAATGAGGGAGGTTTATGTGCAGACTTTAAATTTTTCGAGTTTTAGCTATTCATATTGACTAGATCACATCAGCAAAGATTTGGGCCTTGTCCACAGTCTCTTCTAATTCAAGAACAGAAAAATATGCTTACTCATAGCTTAATTAATTTTTATTATTCCTATATGGGTTTTTCCTAGGTAAAGAAAGCAGTTGAGTAACTTATCTGTGAATAGTCTGTATATACTCACACACAATAGTTTAACCAATGAAACATTTTAAATTCATCAGTTTTACAACTTAAAGATTATACCATTGAGATTTCAGAAAATCTATTTCCTTTTAACATGTATCGAAACCAAGACAAAATTGCTGCTATATACCAAACAGTAAAAGATCTAATAATAATTTTGCACTTACACTGCCACATTTTTTCTAATGGAACATTCATCCAAATCGTCATCAGAGCTGCTATCAGTTGCATCAGAATCCAGACCCTCTTCAACATGAGACAACAGCCCTGTAGCAGACAGTGCAAATCTTTGGATTTCTGCAGCTGAACACCGTGCAAAGCCATTTTTTGTATCATCCCACAATTTATTCTCTGCAGTCAATACGTTGACTTCTGGCTTAATTTCAGTGCATTTAGGTAAACTGTTATCCAAAATTGTGGTAGGTTCATGAAAGTTCTTCATTTTGGGGAGCTGATGCTTCACAGAAAATTTCATTTGCTGACCATAGTGCTTAACAACATGCTTTGCCAGGAGCATCTGCAAATGTTTCTGAGTTCTTCTAGCCTGGCTGAGTAAAATTTTCTGTTTGCTTACACAATGAAGTAAACGAGCATTCACTTCCTCCTCTTTTTCAGCAGCTGAGGAAGTAATAGGCACATCTGAGTGGCCAGGCCCAATTTTCCTTTGAGCACAGTGCAATAAACCCTTTTTAATCTCAGCATCAGTGACTTTATCCAAAAGTGCTTTCTTTTGGTACCATTTACACTTTTGCAGTTGTACTTTATCTACATTAGTGTCTCTGGTTATATTTGAATCCAAAATAATTTGTACATCTGTCATGCACTGGCTTGTGGTATCTGACAGAGGTTGCTTTTTGATGAACTCTTCAGAATGAGACTGACAGATTTTACTGAGCTGAATGTTGCTGCCATTACACAGTATTTTTTTCAGCTTATCGCAGTTGGGTTCCCCTAATTTCTTTTGTTTATAATTCTCACTGTATTTATTTAATGTAGAATTAGAACTCATTAAAAGAACCGTCTCATAATGTTTTGAAGACTGAGGGGAGCCAAAGTGTTTTAAATTCACAAAATTAGTGTTAAGAGTAGGTTCAGGAGTTGGAAATCCCAGCATCTGAGAGAAAGTGTCTCCCTTTAGCTTTTCATCTATAGTTCTTGGACTTTCCATGCGTAACATCTTGTCAGACTCCATGGTACTTGGCAAAGATGAAAAGCAGATACCCTTTGTTGCTGCCTCCCTCAGAGCTGGGGTCATGGCGATTCCTGCAGATAATTACTGGAAACCTAAAATAAGGTAAAAATAAATTATCAAATATCTAGAAAAAATGTTTATGCTTATACTTGTTCCAAGGGCAACAATTTTGATGTTTCTGATTAAAATGTGAGTGGAACGAAACTCCTCCTTTATCTCCCCATTCCCAACACTATCTCTACTCTTGCTCACAAGGGATTCGACCAGGACTAAACAAAGGATTCCTCACTCTGCCTGGGGGCCAAATATTCAAAACTCCAATCAAAGTTACACATTACCTAACAAAATAAATAGTTCAACAAATATTTGTGGATGTAATTAAATCTCAGGATTCCACTTGTTGACAATGTTTAGTAAGAGTCAAAAAAAAAAAAATTACCGACCTGAAATCTAGAAACCATACTTCAAAATGTGACTCAATCCCATACTTTCAGCTGAAAATTAAAATACTTGTCTTTATGAAATAAAATAAATTGCTCTAAACCTGTATTTCTCAAGCTAATTTTCACAAACTGAACACTATCAGTAATAATTAAAATATGCTAAATAGTATTCGCCCTGGTGGCGAAGTGGTTAAGAGCTATGGGCTGCTAAGCAAATGGTCAGCAGTTCGAATCCACCAGCCACTCCTTGGAAATGCTATGGGGCAGTATTACTCTGTCCTATAGGGTCACTATGAGTCATAATCGACTCAACAGCAATGGGTTTAAACAGTATCTGTAAAAAGACCTACATGAACTGAACAAACAAGAATGTATTTACATAATTTCACAGTTCTTAAAAATAATAACGAAAACTTGCCCAATCTGCAATGTGCATAAATTTTTCCTGAAATAGCATTTGCAGTATTTTTTTTCCCTTTTCACAAACGAATAGTCATCAGTTATATTTATAGAAGGTGTTACTCCTGCCTGGAAAACAGTGAAGACTGTGCCACATCATCACTAAGGATTAATCCTGTAACTAGACAAATTTCATTGTATTTTTAAAAAACTATAAAAACATATTTTCCTTCACAAAAAAATTAATCCAGCACCATTAAAAATGATCATGCCTAAATAGTTAATGAAAAACTCTTATAACATTAATGATTGTAAGTTTTTGAAGATACCTAATACTTTGAAACTGTGATACTCCGTAATTTGTTTCAATACACATGATGGGTGATAGCCATTTAAATGACCACACTCCCATATTGTATGTCCTCTGGTGCTAGCTGTAACTCTACTCTCTTCATTCCTACTTAAAAACAAAAACCCAAAAGTTGATTCTTTGCAAAGATTAGCAAGAAAGATCGTGGACAAAAAAAAAAAGGCAGAAAAATGTGTATGTAATAAAAAAATACCATAAACAGGGTTAAAAGCTACTGATAGACTCGGAGACAGAATATGCAACATGTATAAAAGACTAAGGATTCGTATCTGTCCAGAATATACAAAGAACTCCTACAAATAGGCTAAGGATATAGTCAGGTATGTCCCAGATAATGAAATCCAAATGGTCATTACGCATATGCTTCGTCTCACTATAATAAGGGAAATGTAGATTAACATAGCACAAGAAACCAGTTTTCCAACCATCAAATTGACAAAAGTGTGTTCAATAAGAAAATATCACTTATGATGAGGATATGGGTAAATAAGATTTCTAACATCTATTGGGACTATAAATTCATTCAGTGATTTGACAATAATGTTTGCCACAGGCGCACAAGGGTGCAATGCTTTTAAAAGCAAAACATTCTTTCAAAACAACCTAGACGTCTAACAATAAGAGAATGGATTAAAAAAAAACATGATGGAATAATACTGTCTACCAGTTAAAAAAGAATGCAGTAGATCAATATGTATAAATATCGACCAAACCCCAAAACCAAACCCATTGCTGACAAGTTAATTCTGACTCATGGTGACGCCATGTGCATCACAATAGAACTGCACTTCACAAGGTTTTCTTGGATGTAATCTCATGGAAGCAGATCTCCAGGTCTTTCTTCCATGCCTCAAAAACAGTAAGTTAAAAAAAAACATGCAGAACATATATTGTATGGTACCATTAAATGTAATACAAACAGAAAACCATACCATATACATGTATGTAAATGTGTGTGTGAGCCCTGGTGGCATAGTGGTTAAGAGCTTGGCCACTAACCACAAGGTCAGCAGTTCAAATTCACCAGCCGCTGCTTAGAAACCCTGTGGGGCAGTTTTACTCTGTTCTACAGGGTTGCCATGAGTCGGATTCGACTCAACAGCAACGGGTTTGTTTTTTGTTTTGTTTTTTTGTTTTTATACGCGTGAGCACATGTGTGTATAGAATTAATAAGAATGGATCAGAAAAATACCCACCGAACTTGCTAAATCCATCCAGTGGGGAAAGAATAGTCTCTTTAATAAATGGTTCTGGGACAACTGGATTTCCATAAACAAAAGAATGAGCCTGGCTGAATCAATATCTCAAACCATATAAAAAACTAACTCAAAATAATCGAAGACCTAAATGCAAGATCTAAAATCATTAAACTCTTGGAAGAAAACACAGGATAATGCTTTGGGGTCTAATTTTCAATGACGAATTTTAGATACGACACTGAAAAACTTTTGTTCATCATTAAAGGACTTTATCAACAAAGAGACAACCTACAAATTGGGAGAAAATTTTGGGGAACCACATATCTGACAAAGCTTTAATTTCCAGAATATATAAAGAACTCCTATAACTTAATAACAAAAAAAACAAACAACATAATCAAAAAATGGACAAAGGACTTGAATAGATACTTCACCAGAGAAGAAATACAAATGGCCAATAAGCACATGAAAAGATGCTCAACATCACTAGCCATTGTTGTTGTTAGCTGTCGTCAAGTTAGCCCCCAACAATAGGATCAGATCATTGTGATCCATGTGGCTTTCACTGACTGATTTTTTGGAAGTAGATCACCAGGCCTTTCTTCCTAATGTCTTAGTATGGAAGCTTCGCTAAAACCTGTTCAGCAACATAGCAACACACTAGCCTCCACTGACAGATAAGTGGTGGCTGCACTTGAAGTGCACTGGCCAGGAATCAAATCCTGGTCTGTTGCATGGAAGATGAGCATTCTACCACTGACCCACCAATTTCCCCTAACTAATCATTAGGGAAGTGCAAATTAAAACCACAGTGAGATTATTACTTTGTCCCCACTAAGATGGCCATGATTAAAAAAACTGAAAACAGGTGTTGGTGAGGAAGTGTAGAAACAGGAACTCTCATTCATTGCTGGTGAGACTGTAAAACAGTACAGCTGCTGAGGAAAACAGTATGGCGGTTCCTCAAAAATTTAAACATAGAACTACCATGTCATTGATGTGTGCCACTGAGTCGATTCAAACTCACAGCAACCCTACAGGACAGAGCAGAACTGCCCCAAAGGGCTTCCTAGGCTACAATCTTTGTGGAAGCAGACAGTCACATCTTTCCCCCACAGAGCAGCTGGTGGGTTCTAACCTCCGACCTTTCGGCTAGTAGCTGAGCGTTTAACCACTGTACCAACAGGGCTCCCAGAACTACCATACGACCAGCAATTCCACTCCTAGATATATACCCAAGAGATCTGAAAGTAGTACCACACACATATATGTACACCAATGTTCATTGCAGCACTATCCACAAAAGCTAAAAGGTGGGAACAATCTAAATGTCCACAAAACGTGGTGCATACATACAATGGAATATTAGCCATAGAGAGAAATGAAGTCCTGACACATACTACAATGTGAATGAACCTTGAAAACATCATGTTAAGTGAAATAAGTCCGTCACGAAAAGACAACTTACATATGATTCCACTTATATGAAATATCTATAACAGCCAAATGTATATAGACTTAAGATTATCTGTGGTTACCACGGGCAGGTGGGAGGGAAGAGAAAAGGAGGACTCATTGCTTAGGAGACACCGAGCTTCTATTAAGGATGAGGGAAAAATCTGGAAATGGATAATGCTGATGGTTGCACAACGTGATCAACACAATGTCACTAAATCGTACGTGTGAAAAAAAAATCCATGAAACTTTTAACAGTAATTGCATTAGATATCTAAGTTTCATGGAACAGAACTAGGAGTGGTAGTTCAAGGAGATTTGAGCTTTAACTACAAAATTTTATTACTTGAAAGAAAAGATTAAATGTAAAAATGAACCAATGTTAACTGTTATTTCTGGGTGATAAAACTAAACGTTTGCCTTTTTTATATATATATTTTACTGTATAATGTCTCAAAAATTGTATGTACTTCTGTAAAATCCCAATTCTGTATGTCTTAAAACTTACACATTTTTATATAATATCTCAAAAAAAGTATTAAATTCTATACATAATTCCCATTTATCCTAAATCCAGAAAACAGGACAAAAATAACCTTTTTTACATTTTATAGCCTATTTTTATGAGAAATAGAAAAATTATAAAATGAGCTAACAATGGGAAATTTTTTTGCAAGTTTCAAGTTAAGTCATTTGATCAATTCAATGATCTATACCTTCTCATCTATAAACATCTCCAACAGTATTTAGATAACTACATAACTCTCTAAGGGAAACTGTCTAAACCATAGTTCTCACTGCTAATGTAGTCATATGCAAAAGATAAGGTACTCTACCTCCTCCTCTCCCTCACCCTATTCTAACTCTATGCACTCCATCCTCTACTCTCCATCACCCCATTCAATCTCTGTGTACTCCACCCTTTACTCTCTCTCACCCCATTCTATGTTTGAAAATTCTAAACAGGGTGCTTATAGATACAATCAAAATGGTCAGTAGCTGGGCAGAAAGTAAAATATCATGAGGCAGGAGAGTTCATCTTGTGCCATAGATAAACTGAAGATAAGGGGAAACCAAAAGTAAGAGGTAAAGAAAAGATTAGTAGTTAAAAATATAGTTGGTAGCAAAAAGGAGAAGAAAAAAGAAATGCAGAGATGGAGAGTGACTAAGGCACTCTTATGGTAGAGAACTACAATAAAACAACACACAAATCATTTCTGGTGAGATCTCTAGGGCTTACTGCAAGTGGTAGATAACTTCTAAAATGACCCCAATAATCTCCACCTCCTGGTATTCATGCCCTTGTGTAATCCTCTCCTTTAATGTAAAGGATTTAGTGACTCAATTCTAGTGAAGAGAATGCAACAGAGGTGCTGGAATATCACTTCTGAGATTAGGTTACAAAAGGACTATGACTTCCATCTTGTCACCCTTTCTCACTCAGGGAAGCTAGGCTAGCTGCCATGTTACGAGCTAGAGAGACCCACGAGGGCAAAGAACTGATATCTCCAGCATACAGACAGCAAAGGCATGCCAACAGTCAAGCAAGTGATCTGAGAAGCAGATCTTTCCCCAGCCAAGCCATGAGTCAATACCTTTAATGCAGCCTTACGACAGACCTTAAGCAAGAGGCACCCAGCTAAGCCATGCCTAGATTCCTGATCCACAGAAACTGTGAGATAATAAATGGTATTTTAAGCCACTAAATTTTGGGGTAATTTGTTATACAGCAGTAGATAACTAATATACTTGGATATAAGTACTTTTGGCTTCTAATCTGTAGAAGGCCCAGCCATATCACAGTTCCTATTCTAGGATTTCCAGGAAGTCTCTCTGTACTCTATTCCCAAGTGTATTCTTATAAAAATCCAAGCCTGAACAAGTATCTATACTTTGCAACCAAAACAAACTCAACAGATATGTCTTCTGTAGATAAAAAAGATAAAACATAAGTGCATTTATTCCAATGATTTCAATTATTTAAATATGTAATCACTGCATGTTTCCAAACTGAATATTCTAAACTCTACCACTTCTCACCATCTCCATATTGCATAAACTACACTTAATCATTAGCACTTGAAAGCTCTATAAAGGCTTGGATTTCTTGACTATTTTAACTACTGTATGCACAACATGAAAAAGTGTCTGACAGCAGGTGCTCAGTAAATATTGGGCGAGTGAATGAGTGACTTCCATTATACTTAGAATAAAATCCAAAGTTGTCCTTACCATGGCTTACAAAGTTTTACCTTATCAGGACCCTGACTACCTCACCTTCTACAACTCTCTCCATGGCTCACTGCATTCCAGAAAACTCTGGCCTCCACGCTATTCTTAAAACATGCCAAGTTAAGTTTCTGGCTCAGGGACTTTGTGCTTGCTATTCTCTTAGCCTGGAGCAATTTCCCACAAATAACACTGCTGCCTCACTTCACTCATGTTTCTGCTCTAAGGTCACCTAATCACAGTCTTTCCCTGACAAACATATATTTAACAAACCTCAGTCCCTCAATTCATGACTCTCTATTCACTTACATTGCTTTATTGTTCTTCACAGCACTAATCACTACCTGATATTATATTACATTCTAGGGAGGAATATAGTTTAAGGGCAGGACCTCTATTTTGTTCAATGCTTTAATTCCCAGCATTCAGAACAATGCCTGGCACACAATTATTCTTATGTATTTGTTGACAGAATTAATGAACAAATAAGTCAGTGGATCATGATTTTCAAAGGTGTTCCAGGGTTTAGGTAGTTATAAGTAGTAACAACACCTATCTCAATTACAATTTTTAAAATAAATGCTACAAATTCAGCAATATATATAAAAAGACAGTATGTCACTACTAAGTATGGTTTATTCCAGGAATACAAGGCTGGTTCATCTTAAAAAAAAAAAAAAAAAAATCCATCAATGAAATTCACTCTATCAAAAGACTGAAAAATGAAAAACCTTACGTTCTCAATAGATGCAGGAAAAGCATTTGACAAAATTCAATATCCATTCATGATAAAAGAAAAGACAAAGTAGGAAGAAAAGGGATATTCCTTAACCTAATAAAGAGCATCTACACAAAAGTTTAAAGATTACGTCATAATTAATGGTGAAAAGACTGAATGTTTTTGCCCTAAAACTGGAATGAGACAAGCTTTCTGTTATCACCACTCCTATTCAACTTCGTAATGAAGGTCCTCGCTAGTGCCATGGAACAATAAAAAAGAAATGAAAGGCATACAGAGTGGAAACGAAGAAATAAAACTGTCTCTATTCATAGATGACATAATTTTTTATGTAGAAAATCCAAAGGAATCTACAAACACACACACACAAAACCTCCTAGAATTAATAAATTTAGTAAGGTAGCAGGATACAAGGTCAACATATAAAAATCAACTGTATTTCTATACACTAGAAATACAAACCTGAAAATAGAAATTTTAAAAACAGTACTAATTCCAGGAACTCCAAAAAGCATGAAATACTTAAGTATAAAGTATAAAATACTTAAGTATAGGTGGGGTGGCACAAACAACCTGCACTCAGCTACTAACTGAAAGGTTGGTGGTTTGAATCCACCCAGTAGCACCACACAAGGAAGGCCTGGTAATCTACTTCTGTAAGATTACAGCCATTGAAAACCCTATGGAGTACAGTTCTACTCTGACACACATGGGGTTACCATGAGTCAGAATCGACTAGACGAGAACAGATTTGCTTTTGGTTTTAAATCTAACAAAATATGTGCAGGATTTATATGCTGAGAAAATACACAAAACCAATTAAAGAAAAAGGGAAGGTCTAAATAAATTAAGACATACACAGTGTTCATGGATTAGATCATTCAGTATTATTAAGATGTTAATTCTGCAAATTCACCTCAAGATGATCTCTATCAGTTCCATAAAGTGTATTCCATATGTAATCTTTCACCCACAGAGCAGCTGGTAGGTTCAAGACACCGGCCTTTCAGCTGGCAGCTGAGCACTTAACCATTGCACTGCCAGTCTGCTATTTAATGTATACTGAGTCAAAACTGAACATTCAATAGATTAGTTGTTGTTGTTGTTGCTGTTAGCTGCCATCGAGTTGACCTCAACTCAAGGTGATCCCAAGCACAATGGGATCAAACTATTGTGATCCACAGGAATTTCACTGGCTGATTTTTCTGGAAGTAGATCTCCAGGCCTTTCTTCCTAATCTTCCTTTAGTCTGGAAGTGTTGCTAAAGCCTGTTGAGCATCACAGCAACACATAAGCCTCCACTGACAAACAGGTGGTAGCTGTGCTATAAGGTGCATTAATATGTACTTATTGAGCAACATGTGAAAGACACTGTCCTAGTTACTAGAAAGATGGCAGTGAAAATGATAAAATGGGTAGAGGTTAAAGATGAGGGAAGGCCTCTCTGTGGGCGGCATTTGGTCTGAGACCTAAAACAACATTAAGAAACTAACCAAAAATTTTGGGGAAGGGCCTTCCAAAGAATAAGGTCGATTAATAGGCAACTTTAGGGCAGGAATAAATTTGGTATTTATGGAACAAAAATAGCAAATATATCTAGAACTTAATGAGCCAGAGACAGAGTGATAGGAAATAAAATCAGAAAGGTAGATAGTGGCCACACCATGGACATTTTACACAAGTCAAAAGAAAGTCACTAGAGAGATGTAGGCAAGGGGGTAACATGTTATGATTTATATACCTTATTTTATTTTTTTAAAACTACTCTGGCTGTTCTGTAGAGAAAAGATTTGTAATGTAGCAAGAATGGAAGCAAGGAGACGAGGAAGGAGATTACCGGAGTAACCTAAATGAGATATAGTACTTACAGCTTGGACTAGTGAGAAAAGAGTAGAAATGGGGGAAAAAAAAAAAAAAAAAGAGTGAATTTAGAACAGGTTTCAAGGTAGTGAATGAAACTTTTGATGGCCAAGATTTTGTGGGGCTTAATGGAAAGAAAAGAATCAAGGATGATGCCTAGGTTTTTGGCTTGAACAACTAGGTTGTTGGTGGTGTTATCTTACGAAACGGGGCCAACTTGGAAGGGACTTTGTTGTTGGTTGCCAGTGAGTCGATTCTGACTCACGGCAGGCCGATGTCTGCGGAGTAAAACTGCTCCATAGCATTTTCAAGGCTGTCAACCTTCGGAAGCTGATCACCAGGCCTGTCTTGTGAGGCATCTCTAGGCAGGTTCAAATCGCCAACCTTTCAGTTAGTCCCCTTATTCTTAAGCTAAAAGAAAGTGAAAAGACTACCAACAGCATTTTGAGAGAGGGGAGAATTCTAAAGTAAGGTCAGATATTAATTTCCACATTTATAACTTAAATGTGTTTCAGATAGCTGATCCATGTAATAACAGTAAGAAAAAAGCAGGAAAAAAAAGACACATTCTTTAACAAACTATGAGATGCCCTTTTAAATATTATTCAAATAAAAAACAAAAAAACAAACCTGTTGCTGTCAGGTTGATTCCGACTTATAGTGACCCTATCGGACAGAGTAAAACTGCCCCATAGGGTTTCCAAGGAGGGGCTGGTGAACTCAAATTGCTGACCTTCTGGTTAACAGCCAAGCTCTAACCACTGAGCAACGAGGGCTCCGTTCAAATATACAGGGGCTCAAAATTTCTAATTTGTAATCATAAAGGGCAAACCCATTAAAAATAACAAAATGAGAATGAGTTCACATTGGTGCAATATACATAGGAAGTAATGGAGGGTAGGAATACAAAATACAGTGTCGTGTTTCTAAGATTTCTTTATATGTGACATTATGGGAAGTATCAACTTACAGCAGGAAACACTACAGTAACTGGTATGACCTGGGTACACTTAGCTCAGTTCTTTTTATTCAATAATATTTATAAGCGTGAACTTCTTCCACTTTGAAAACTATGCCTAAAAAGGAATTCTCTTTGAAGACAAAGGAATTTAATTAAAGATAAAGCCACTTGGGTGGCCACATAACACATCAAACAGATCACGTTTCAAGCAAAATTATTACTATTCATTTAAAAGTGCATGACTCATTGGGATATAAAAGAATCTCTTTTTTTAAATTTACACTTAGACGGGCACTACCACATTTGCTAAGTCTATACATTTTGACTTCACATGCTTAAATATTAACCAAATAAAGTGTAAACAAGATAAAAACATAGCCAGATAAAAATGTAGCCAGATAAAAATGTACAAACAAAAAAATTATTAAAAGTAATATGCCTGAGAATTCTTGGTCTTACAGGAATGGAAACAAAGCTTCAATATTATAAAAGAATAACTAAAAAGTTCCTAAAAGTATAAACATATTAACAAAGCCTCAATATTATAAATGAATGCATATCCTCCCAATTCTGCAATACTTAGAAAATTAGAGGTATAAGAAGTGATATGCTTTCAAGTCAGTAAACTGGTTACTAATTCCCTATTAACTGTCACTTCTATTGCTAACAAACTCATTCCATACTGTTTAATAACTTAACGAACTCAATCACTAAACACAATTATAAACCTGAAGGAAGCCACTTTCTGCCTCCTTCAACCACCATCTAATACTATTTAAACAAACATAAAAGGATATGAGATAACTGACTGAATACATGAAAACAAGAATTACATATAAGGTTTATGTAGCAGGTTAAAGGCAGTAAGATGCTATGGACAATAACAGATAGGCTAACAAGAATAATCTGAATAATGAAACAAAGGAACTTTAAAACACTAGGCATTTTTTTTTTTTAATACAGAAAAGACTATAAAAGTGAAGCTAGAATGAATAGAGTTAAATTTAAGTGAATTCTGGATAAACAAGTACCAAAATCCATTGGCATTGAGTCGATTCTGACTCATAGTGACCCCATAGGAGAGAGCAGAACTGTCCCATAGGGTTTCCAAGGCTGTAAATCTTTACAGAAGCAGACTGTCACATGTTTCTCGCAGGAGCAGCTGGTGGATTCAAAATGCCAACCTTACGGTTAGCAGCCAACCACTTAACCACTGCACCACCAGAGCTCCTTAGATGAATGGGTAAATGAAATATTCTAAGCTAACATGATACCAAAAAAAAAAAAAAAAACACACAAACTCTTTGCCATCAAGATGATTCTGACTTATAGCGACCCTATAGCGCAGAACAGAACTGCCTCATACGGTTTCCAAGGAACAGCTGGTGGATTTGAATTGCTGACCTTTTGGTTAACAGCCGTAACACTTAACCACAGAGCCACCAGGGCTCCGTTAACATGATATACAGCATCAAAACTGGAAGAAGCTCTTGCATAATAGAATAGGTGGATAGTGGGAAGTCACTAGAAATTGTAGCAGGTAACTGTGATAATTGTAGTTAGGCTCCCCAACCTGAATGGAATCAGTTAAACAATAATTGTATATTGCCAACAGTGTACTCTTAAACTGAGTAAGACAAGGAGCGCCTGGTGGATTCGAACTGCCGCCATTTTGGTTAACAGCTGTAGCACTTAACCACTACACCACCAGGGTTTCCAAGACAAAAAGTAGAAGACACAATTTCCTGACATTCCTGAGATCAAAAAGGTACACATACCAGTAGTCAACTGGCAAGTATTTATTGAAGACACACTGTGTAATCAGCAGCCTGTCCAATGTGAAACACATTCCTTTCCCTCAAGCAGCTTACAATAAATTAGGAAGATAAAACGAATGCATTTCAGACATAAGAAAAATAAAGCAATGCAAATGAAAGCAAGGTTTTTTGTTTTAATGCTAATACAGGTTGATGAACAAAAATATAACAGGAGGCATACTCATACAACTAGATGAGCATAAATCCATACAACATTCTGGAACGTAATTTGGTGATGTTCCAAGAGCCTTAAAAAATCCAGAATCTTTGACCCAGTATTCCTCTTATACAAATCTAATGAAAAGAATTTCAGAGATTTATGTACAAGACTATTCTGTGTAGAAAAACGTATACTAATAAAACATTAGAAACATCCCAAACATCTGCCAATAAGAAATATTTAAAATATGATGTTTATATGATAAAATGTTCATCAATTAGTAAAAATGTTTTCAAAGAATATATAATGATACGGAAATGTTTCTGAGGAAAAATTACGTGAAAATGCAGTATAATCCCAATTTTAGGAAAACAAATTTCATAATAAGACTATTTCATAAAATAAGCAACTGCTACTTGACTAAGCACACATCAACAAAATAAAAATGTAAATGTAAAAATCAATGTGATAGAATTGGTCTTGATTAAGAAAAGTTTCACGAAAAAATTACCCCAGAAGGGCTGAGGAAGAGAAGTAATGATTATCTTGTAGATTAAAACTACAGCTGCAAGGAAGAAATGGTGGCAGATCTTAACACTGATCTGAATTAAGAAAGCTAAGAAAGAATCAAAGGTAATAGTTAAAACAGATTTTGAAAATATTCAAATATATTCTATTTCATGACACATGCATTCTTTATAATCCTCCAGTATGCTAGTTTTTAGAAGCCTGACTTTTGTTATAACACCGTATTACTAAGCGATTTTTTTGTATGTGTAGTATTAGTATAGATTACAAATCACTTTTACTAACACAAGGCACTTGATACTCATAACAACCTCATAAAGCAGGGACAATATTGTGAAATATTTACAAGAGGAAAAAGATTGAGATCAGAGAGGCTGTGACTTGCCCAAGAAAAACAGCTAGTAAGAGTTGGAAAGGGCAGAGACGACTCACTGCTAAACCTTTCTCAGGCAAGCTGCATTCCAGAACACCAGGTTTTTCTCCATTACTGAATTATTTTTAAAGCCACTTTTTCATAGTCAAAAACAATGCCAGTTTTGTCTGCAGTACTGGAAAATATTTCACTAGGTTTTGTTACTAACGAACTTGCCCCATCCAGCATTTAAAAAACATTTCTACTGACCCAAACTCGGCACGAAGTTAAGCAAGCTGGTTAAGGAAAGCCGAAGGAAGCTGTCCTCTTTGATCTCGCCAGTACAGGACTGTTCTTAAATTAGGGGAGTCAAAAACAAAATGTACTTCCCAAATTAAAAAAAAAAAAAATCCCCCCGTAATGCCACTGATCGGAAAGGAAGGGAGGAGTGGACAAGTCAGGGGCGAGGCAGGGTAGGAATGAGCCAAACACTAATTCTCCAGGAGTAAGACAACATTACAAGAATGTCCATCCATTGCCTTCTCTCTTGGCTGTGATGCCAGCCTCTTTCTTTCCTGTGATTTCTAACACGATCAGCACATAACCCTGCATTTCTTGCTACCAACCACCACACATCCTCTGTTTCCACAGAGAAGTGACATAAACTTGAAAGCACCATCACTCAGTAACACTCTAGAGTCCCCTCTCCCCCAAATAATTCTAAAAGCCAAATAAACGTTTGCCTGAAATAAATTATAAAATAAATTAAACAAGAAAGACATCTAACACAGACGGCTCTGTCCCAGAGCTCCTCCAAAGCAGTCACCGCCACAACTGCGCCGGGCAAGGTGCCGCCGCCGAGGCAAAAGGCGGGCCCAGGAGACCACGTGTTCTGCCTTCTGCGCACGCGCCAGCCAAAACAAAAGAGACGCAGGCCAAGCCCCTCCCCTCCCCCACGTGACCCGCGTCTAGGTCCACCCTCGCCCCTCCCTCCACCTCTTCTCTCCCCTCCCCTCCGCTCCGCTTCTGCCAAGGCTGTTAGATTTAGCCGTTTAAATTTGGCTGCGATCCGACCCCTGTCCTAGAGCGCGATCCTCTGCCGGGACCCAGAGTCCAACAGCCCAGAGAATTCGGGAGGCGAGGAGGCTGCGGGTCGGCCGCCGGGCCCGCAAGTCCACCCAGCGGTCTCCTCCGCTCTTCCCTCCCCGCGCTGCCGCGGTCCCCGGCAGAAGAGAACCACCCCCCTCAGCCCGCCGCTGAGACGCCGGCCACTCGCCTGATGGGGCGCCCTGGCTCCCCTCCGCCGCCGCACCTTTGGTCCGGCCGTGGTGGGGGCTGCTGAGGTGATCTCTAGCTGCCCGCCCGCCTCCCCCCACCAGGGGCGCCGCTGACTCGTCTCCAGAGCGTGCCCCGCTCCCGCCCCGGCCGTCGCCGCGGTTTAACAGTCCGCCCGCTGCCCGCAGCTCCAGGCGGCTCGGGGGACGGAACCCTGCCTCGGTGTGGGGGGTAGGGGGTGGGGTGCGAGGGTAGTGGGAGGGGCACGGCGCTGGCCAATAGTAGCGGGGGAGGGGCAGCGCCATGCAAATGAGGGCGGGTGGCGGGGAAACCCCGGCAGGGGGCGGGGCTTGTAGAAGCGCCTCGGAGCGTTCTGGAAGTGGCCGGTGCGCGATACGCGAACCCTGCTGCAGAGGAGCGGCGGTTCCCTCGGGGTGGGAGCCGCGCTTCTCCCGCTTCCTTCTTCTCCTTCCACCGTGACAGCCTGGATGGAAAAAAAAAAAAAGAGACCGGGCGACTTCCCGCCCCTGGTTTGCTATTTTTGTGAGGGGAAAAACAAAGCGCTGGGGAAAAGTAAGACTGCTTCACACCCTGCCGCCCGCGCCGGGGCCGTGTCGGCTCCGGGCGTCCGGACCGTCTCGCCCCAAGCGTCCGACGGTTAAATTTTAACATTTTGTCGCAGTCGTCAAATCTGTACGTCTCCATGCATTTGCTTTAATTTGGGACGTGCGCGCAATTCAAAGTCATAATTCTAAATGACCCCCAAGGGGCCGTGAAATAAAGCGATGTATCTGCCTTGCTGATTTTGTGGTAAAAAATAAAAAATTAGGAACCGCCAGCTCAAGCATTTTTATATTTGTACAAAGCTGGTTTGAGGGACGTTAGAGTTGACTCTGCTCTGCAGTAGCGCAAATAAATAACCGGAGTTTTATGTGGAGATAGTTGGCTAGGGATACATAAAAACATCTCTGAGAGTCTTGCACCTGGCCCAGCGTTCCACTCACCACTAACTACACACGGGCGTTTCCCCAGCCACGCACACAATTTTTTTTTTTTTAAACTGAACTCTAAATTTAGCTCCTTGGATGATGGATTGCAGGCTTTGTTAAGCACCTAATTTACGCATAGAATGATTTAAGGCATGAAGTGTACTATAATTTTAGATCCGGAATGACAATTGCCATTATTTCAACCTTATTAACTGGATAAGATAATGGAAAAAATCCAAGGAATTATGACAAAACATAACACATGACATTCCTGGAATTGGGAGATGAGCTGCTCATTCCGGACATTTCTAATAGACTGTGACATTGCTGCAATGATTTTTGTGACAAGCTACATTTATTGGTGAGAATACTTTCAAAGAATTACTCAAAACAATTACAACTTAATATGAGTAAGGAAAGAGTTTCAGCAAATCGATTTACCTTTATTGGAATAAAAATCGTAAACTAATAGGTTGTTGTGAAAATAATTAAAACAACAAATATTTATTGGATATTTACCATATTGAAAGGGCTGCCCTATTCCGAGAATAGGAAATGCAAAAAACAATAAGGCATTAAAAATGTTAAAAAAAAAAAATTAACAGTCCAAGAAGTCAAATAAGCATGTGTTAAAATAGTTCAAAGGAAGATTTTGGATTTTAGCTGGGCATTAAAAGACTTTAGGCAGAGAAGTAAGGAAGGCACTAATAGTTAGGGAGATAGCATTCTTGAATGTCTTGAGTGGAGGTTGTGTGTATCATACTATTGGGCTAGAAAGGTACATTGTGGAATAGATGAGTAGATCTTCAATGACGGGAATTCAGAATTCGACCTGAGGGAATTGTGAAGCCATCTCCTACAAAATAATCGTCAATTATCAAAACTAAATATCCATACATTTGTCAAATCTTTACTGAACACATATTTTGTGATAGGCACTGTGTAGATAGCAGCAAACAAGATTCTTTCCCTCATGGAGTTTATAGAGGAGGACATAGGCATTAGACCAAAATTACACAAATAATTCATAAAATATTTTTACAGACATTGTCTAATTTGTTCATCAAACAACCCTAGGCATTTCCAATACTCCAGACTAATTTTCTTGATCTTGCAGTTTGCCAAATTTTGTAGGCCTTCAATATTTCTATCAAACCATTATACAAGTAAAATCTTCTTTTATTTTCAGTTTATACTTTAAAAATAATAGAAATTTTTGAGGGTTTGGGAAATCATTACCAAAAATAATACAGGTTGGATGTAAAAAAGTTTGACTCCAAGACACAGATAGCTGGGCTGAAATGAAAAGCACAAAGAAGAAAACCAAAATCATCTGTAAGGCCTCCTGTATTTTATATGTATGAGATGACACTGTGCATACTGTCCTCCCCATTTAACCATATATTAAGAACATTATTCCTTGACCCATCCCTTGAATGTTATTCTAAAGCACGATGTTAATCTTCATAGCTGCATGCCAGTTTTCCAGACACTGTAGAACACCAAAGCTCATTATTACAAAAATTGACATACTGAACCATTTGTCAAATTTTCTACATTACGCATTCAGCAAAAGTTGAATGTAATTAATTTTTAAAAATCAAGAATATATTACCATTTACAAGGTACATTAAAAGCATTTTGATTTCCAAGCAAAAATAAAACAATGCTAGAACAGGAGACTTAAAGATCCAGCAAGAACAAGGAGAAGGGAAGGGCACCATTCTTGCTGACATAATTATTACCTGTCTGGAAGCATATAAAAATGTTCAGGTAAGCAGCATTACAATGATTTCATGAGATAAACTTCTCTCAACACTGGTTTTTATTCAGTCACTTGTTTCATTCAGGAAATATTTGTGCATTACTTAATATACAGCTGACTCTGTGATAAAGGCTAGAGATACGGGAGAAAGATCAATCATTAGTTTCAGGCAGCTCAAAGCAAAGAAGGGGTTATAAGCTCAGCAAATAGTTACTGACAATACAGTTTGCAAAGCTAAGACCAGGGCTTCAAACTGTTCCTTTCCAGTTCAACCCCTGCTGAGAATTTGCATTTCCACCCCAGATATACTGAATCAGAATCTACAGTTTAACAAGATCCCCAGGTGATTCTTCATGTACAAAAAATTTTGAGAACCACTACTCTACTAGTAGAGCCCTGGTGGTACAGTGGTTAAGAGCTCAGCTGCTAAGCAAAAGGTCAGCAGTTTAAATCTACCAGCCACTCCTTGGAAACCCCGTGGGGCAGTTCTACGCTGTCCTATAGGGTCGCTATGAGTCGGAATCGACTCTATGGCAACAGTTTTTTTACTCTACTAGTGATTCTCAGAATTGGTCCCTAACCAAAAGCATTAGCATCATCTGGGAACTTGTTAGAAATGCAAATTCTCAGCAGGGGTGCCAACCGGAATGAACTAGTTTGAAGCCTTGGCTAAGACAGAGGAACATGTGGAATGCTATGCGTGCACAGAGTAGGGTAACAACCTACCAGGAAACAGTCAAGAGATGCTTCCTGGAAGAGGTGAGCCTTAAATTTAGTTTTAAAGACTGAGTCAGAGATAAAACAAAAACAAACAAACGAGTGGCTGTTGAGGCAATTCTGACACATGGTTGTACCATGTGTTTCAGAGTAGACCTGCAGGTTTTCAATGGCTGCGATTATAGGCTGCCAGGCCTTGTTTCCGAGGTGTCTCTGAGTGGATTTGAACCGCCAAAGTTTCAGTTATTAGCCAAGCTTTTAACCCTTTGTGCCACCCAGGGACTCCGAAGCAGAGATAGCAAGGCTGAAATGCAGAGTACAAGCGAGAAGACTGTGAAAGCTAAGGCTAAAGAGGGAAGTAGGGGCCTTCTAATCCACAGTAAGGAGTTTGTATTTCATCCTCAGATGGGGAAACTCTAAGAATTTAAAATAGAGGATTGACATGATGATGCACGGGAAAGACTGAGTGGTAAATCTACAGAAAAAGAGACAAGGAGTTTGTTGTGGTAATCTAGACAGGAAGCATTAAGACTAAGACAGTGGTGATGTAAACAGAAAGGAGAGAACAGATTGAAGAAATATTGAAAAGAATCAATGGGATGTGGTGACTGATTGGATGGGGGAGGTAGGTAAGAAGGAATCAAAGCTGAATTCCAGGTTTCTGGGTAAGATACTAAGAGTTGGATTCAGGAGGAGATACAGGTTTAATAGGACAGAGAAGTTGAGTTTTTTAGATGCCTGAGACATGTCCATTTGGAGATGTCCAGTAGGCAGTTCTATGTATAAATCTGGAACTTTGAAGGTCTCCAAAGATTGTCATTCACTGGGTATTATTGATACTTGTACATTAGATACATTATCTCATGTAATATGCTGAGAACTCCTGGATTTATGTCTCTACTACTTCAAACCAAATTTATATCTCTGCCTACCCAAGTTCTCTTCTGGCATGTGTAATGGGCATTTTTATACTTTACATGTGAAAATTTAACTCCTGATCATCTCATCCCCCAAACGGCTCCTTTCACAGAGTTTTCCATTACAGTAAATGGTAACTTCATCCTTCCAGTTGCCCAGGTCAAAAACTTTGGAGTCGTACATGACTCCTTTTCTTTCACTCACGTCACACATCCTATACATCAGCAAATTCTGCAAGCTTTACCTTTAAATTAGATCAAGAAGTCAATCACTTCTCATCACCTACAGTGCTAGCAAACTCATCTACCCCACCTGGATTATTATAATAGCCTTCTAGCCAACCTCCCTAATTCCACATTTGTCCCTTATATCCAAACCAGCATCCAAAGGAATTTTTTTTAAAAGGAAGTCAGATGCTTTCACTACTTTTCCAAAACCCTACATAATGGCTTTTCATTTCACCCAGAGAAAAAGCCAAAGCTCTTACGATGGCCTACAAGGTCCTACCCGATCTGATCCCCTTCTTACTGCTCTGATTCACCTCTTATCACTCCCTTTCTTGGTTTCTCTGCTCCAGCCACTCTGGCCTCCTTGCTGTTTCTTGTGTGCACCAGGCGTGCCCCAGGCTCCTTTGACTGGAAACATTCTTTCCACAAATCCTCAAGTCTCACTCCTTCACTTCCTTTAGGTCTCTGCTCAAGTGTTGCCTTAATCAATGAGGCCTGTCTTGACCATTTAAATGAAATAGCAGCACTCCCTGCCTCCAGCTTTCCCTGTTCCCCTACCCTGTTCTGTTTTTCTCCATAGAACTTATCAACATCTAACACAAGATAGATTTTGATTCTTTTGTTTTTGTCATCTGTTTCCCTCCACAAGACTGTAAGCTCCATGAAGTTCAGGTAGTGTCTGTTTTGCTCACTGCTGTATCCCCAGACGCTAAGACAGGGCCTTGGCATGTATAGATGCTAACATGTATTTGTTGAATGAATGAATGCATTTAATTCTTACATTCTGCAACATGTGTTGTATTTCCAAATTCCACACTAGTAAATGGCCAATCTGGAATACGAAGACAGACCTGCCTGACTCCAAAGCTAGAGTTCTTTTCCCACTGGGTCTAATAGGATAGAAAATTAGTTTGGAAGCCTATACTATTTATTCCACTGTATTTCTGTGCCCAGGGCAACTGTCGTCCACTGTCTTATTCCAGTATATTTAATTCTTCTCTTTTGTGATCAGATTTAGAAAGTGGGATGAGAGAAGCAGCAGGAAAAAGGTACTAATTCATATTCATAATGCCTTTAGCTTTAACCAGCCAATATCTATAGACAAGCAGATAAAGAGCAGAGGCAGCTAACGAGAGCCATGGGATTCTTAGAGCCAGGGCAGAATATAGGAGTGGACAGAACTGGCCCGTGGCTGCAGGGGGATCAAAAGTAACTCCATGTGTACACAAATATCCATAGCATCCTTACTCAAAATAGTTCCAAACTAGAAACAACCCTAAGGTCCATCACCTGGTGATGGTGGTACATCCCATACAATGGAATACTACATACATGCAACAACACTGATGAATCTCAAATATTATGCTGAGTGAAAAAAGCCAGATACAGAAGACAGTAAATATTGTATGATTCTATTTATATAAAGCTCTAGAAAAGACAAATCTAACATATAATGACAGAAGCAGATCAGTGGTTGACTAGGGCTGGAGTGGGAGGGAATTGACTGGGATGGACATAATGGGTGATGAAAATGTTCTATATTTTCTTGATCATAAAAAAAAATTGCCATCTAGTTGATTCTGACTCATAGTGACAGTATGCTCATGGTGGAAGTTAACTGAGTGAATGCATTTCTCAAAACTCATCAAAATATATATGTCTTAGTCATCTAGTGCTACTGTAACAGAAATACCACAAGTGGATGGCTTTAACAAAGAGAAGTTTATTCTCTCACAGTGCAGTAGGCTAGAAGTCCAAATTCAGGGTGCCGGCTTCAGAGGAAGGCTTCTTCTCTCTGTCAGCTCTGGCGGAAGGTCCTTGTGATGCATCAGTCTTCCCTTGGTCTGGGAGCATCTCAGCGCAGGAACCTCAGGCTCAAAGGATGCACTCTGCTCCCGGCACTGCTTTCTTGGTAGTGTGAGGTCTCCCTATCTCTCTGTTCATGTCTCTCTTTTATATATCAAAAGAGACTGGTTTAAGACACTATATAATCTTGTAGACCTCATCAGTATAACTGCCACTAATCTATCTTATTACATCATAGTGTTAGAATTTATAACACACAGGGAAATCACATCAAATGACAAAATGGTAGAGAATCATACAATACTGGGAATGATGACCTAGCCAAGTTGACAGATATTTTTTGGAGGACACAGTTCAATCCATGACATTCCACCCTTTGGCCCCCAAAAATTCATGTCCTTGCCACATGTAAAATATATTCACTCCATCATATTGTAACAAGTCTTAAATCAACTCTAAGTCCAAAATCCAAAAAATTTCTCTTCATCTGTGAAATCTAGAATACAAAGTATCTGCCTCCAAAGGTACAATGGTGCAACAGGCAGGCACAAGATAGACATTTCTGTTACAGGTGAGAGAAATTGGAGGGAAAGAAGGCATAACAGGCACCAAGCAAGTCAGCAGAACATATTACATTAGCCCTCAAGGCTTTGAAAATAATCATCTGTTCTTTGAGACTATTTACACAATGGCCTGCTCTCCAGACTCTAGATATTGGCCACACACTCTGGATTCTCAGTGGAGGCCCCTCAGCTCTGGGCTTCAGCTCTGCCTTCCAGGCCCACTGGGACAGCAATTCTGCTCCCTTGGCTTTAGGCGCACCATTTTTCTAGTCCATCTGAGTGGCGACTCCACCCTTAGAAGCACCAGAAGCCATGGCTCCATCCTTTGAAACCTCAGAGGTTCTGGCCATACCTTTTAAGATTGAGGCAGTTTGGCTTCTTGTGTTCCCCATCTCTTCAGCTTCTGCTTCCTGGTTTCTTGGCCTCTCGGCTCCTCAGGCCTCACGCCCGCATCTGCCCTGCTGGGGCAAGTGTTTTAAAGCTCTGTAGCTCCGCTGATAAGTGCCTGCAGGCACCCCACTCCACCAGGAAACCTCCTGTGCACAAGCACTCAGCTCTTGCTCCATGGGTCGGCTCCAGTGCCACCTGGCGCTTGTCTCCTGGTTCTGCTGCTGCCAGTCCTCTATCCATTCACAGTTTCAAAACTGCTCCCACATTTTAAGTAACTGTTAGAGCAGCAACCCACTCCCAGTGCCAAATTCTGTCTTAGTCATCTAGTGCTGCTGTAACAGAAATACCACAAGTGGATAGCTTTAACAAAGAAAAGTTTATTCTCTCACAGTTCAGTAAGCTAGAAGTCTAAATTCAGGGTGCTGGCTCCAGGGGAAGGCTTTTTCTCTCTGTTGGCTCTGGAAGAATGTCCTCGTGATGCATCAGTCTTCCCTTGGTCTGGGAGCACCTCAGCACAGGAACCTCAGGCCCAAAGGAGGCACTCTGCTCCCAGCACTGCTTTCTTGGTGGTATGAGGTCCCCCTATCTCTCTGTTCATGTCTCTGTTTTATATCTCAAAAGAGCTTGGTTTAAGACACTATCTAATCTTGTAGACCTCATCAATATAACTGCCGCTAATCCATCTTATTATATCATAGTGATAGAATTTATAACACACAAGGAAATTACATCAAATGAAAAAATGCTAGACAATCATACAATACTGGGAATCATGACCTGGCCAAGTTGACAAAATTTTTTTTGCATTTTCCAAGAAGTTTATTTTGCAATAGACTGGGATAAATAAAACTGGTTCTTCACTAGAAGTAGTTTTTACGCACTGGTACATACATAGCACAGTCAAGTCTACTGAATCTTGAAATAAAAACAATTAGATGAGTGAGATTTGAAATTCCTTTTCTTGAAAATCTTTGCAATAGAAAAATGAAGTGTTCATGTGTTTGTGTTTCAAATGAGGAAGAAGAGATTCCAGCATCCACCCTATGGTAGCAAACTTCTCAGATACTGAATTTTGGCATAATTTGTTATGCAGCCATAGATAGCTATTACGTCCTTTGAGTACACACTACCAAAGAACAAAGATTCAAGTGGATTCCTGGAGACTCCTTTTAGCGACTGTTATTCGTTGCTGTCAAGTTGATTCTGACTCATGGTGACTCCATGTGTGCAGGTTAGAACTGCTCTATAGGGTTTTTGGAAGCAGGTTGCCAGGCCTGGCTTCTGAGGCTCCTCTGGGTGGACTTGAACCGCCAACCCTTTGGCTAGTGGTGGAATGCTTATTATTTGTGCCACCCAGGGACTCCTTTTTAAGCTACTGCCCTTTAGTAAGGATTATGGCTGTTATTTTTGTTTTTCTGAGCTATTTTTAAAACTATCATGTTGATGTTTTTCATGGTATTATTGTTATTATAGTGTTTTAAAAAATCCAAAATCTAAAATTTAATGATTGGACTAAACCTCAAGATACATAAATTACACTAAAGTTTTTTTTTTATTGTACTTTAGGTGAAGGTTTACCAAACAAATATTTTCTCATTAAACAGTTGGTACACATATTGTTTTATGACATTGGTTAACAACCCCACGACATGTCAACAAGCTCCCTTCTTGGCCTTGGAGGACCTTTTTTATTTTTGGTGAAAATATACATGGCCAAAGATACACCATTTCAAAAATTTCTACATGTATAATTCAGTGATGTCAATTACTTTCTTCCTGTTGTGCTGCTATTCTCACTTCAGATGAAGGTTTACAGAACAAAATAGTTTGTCATTAAACAGTTAGTACACATATTGCCCTATGACAATGGTTAAGAACCCCACTACATGAGTTGACAGATATTTTTGGGGGACACAATTCAATCCATGACAATATACTTAAAATGCGCACACGTTATCGATAGGAATATTACACTTCAGTAAACTTGATTTTTAAAACAATGACCCTTTGATGAAGATGGACTCAGGAACCTTAGGGAATTTTAAGGCCAAAACTTGGACAGGCAGAAAGGTAAAAACTAGCCTGCATTAGTTAGGATGAAAATAAGCTGTGTGTAATGTAACAGAACAAAATAATGATGGCTTAAACATGTGAGGTAATTCTCTTATAACATAGTTCATTGATTCTAAGACACATTTTTTTTCTCACACTTTAACATTTCTGAAATAGGAATGATCTCACAGTTGATGCAGTAAGAAAGCATTGAGTCACTTTGATTGGTGGTGTTTTTTATTAATAGTACATAAATAGCAGTACATTTTATAAGTCAGTGAAATACAGTGAGAGAAGTCCTAAAGATAGGTAGCCAAGAACTGATATGACAGCTCCAAAAAGTCACCAGGGACCCAGGCTCCTTTGTTATTCTCCTCTGCCATTCTCAGCCCTTCTCAGGCTTCCATTCTCAAAGTTACCTCAGGGTCCCAGATAGTTACTGGAACTCCAGTCATCATATCTATTTCCCAGGCAGCAGGCAGGAAGAAGGGCAGAAGGCAAACAGGGCCTTGAAGGTGCCTTATCTTAAGCCCCTCTCAATAACTTCTACAACCTGATCATGTAGCTATATCTAGTTCCAAGAGAGGCTGGGAAATATAGCTAAAGCTGAGCACACTGTCACCTCCAATAACATAGGAATTCTATTGTTTAGGAAGGAAGGGAGAATAGATTTTGGTTAGGCAATTGTCTTCACCAGTTTCCAATGCAAAATGTCTAAAACCAGCGTCAGCTAGATATAGTAGGCTTGTTAGGGAGGTTGAACAAAAAGCAGCTAAAAGATTTTTGGAACTACGTTCCATTTTTCAGGTGCTATGGCTGTGCCCATGGGTGGGAACTATTTTACAACGCTGAACACACTGATGCAATTAAAAAGAATAACGATCCAAGTGTTGACCTGTCGTGGGGTTGTTAACCATTGTATAAAACAATATGTGTACTAACTGTTTAATGAGAAACTATTTGTTCTGTAAACCTTCATCTAAAGTACAATTAAAAAAAAGAAAAATGGTTCATAATTCTGCAAAGGTAGGTTAGGACCAAAATATGGAATGCTTTGATGCAAGGCTAAACAAGAAATGTAAAGTTTATTCTGTGTGTAATAATGGGACTATTGATTTTTGCACACAGAAATGAATGATGAAAGTTGTTTTCAGAATACTAAATCCCTTAGGTCTTTACACTAAACAGGCATATCCAGAAATAATTGTCACTGCAGTCACTGCAATTGAAACAGTATTCCATCATTTTGATCCATTTCCCATGAAATGTGAACATCATGGCAGTTTCTCAGGGTTGCTGAAACTATTACATATATAGAGTCAAGACTAGTCCTATTTCCTCAATTACGTATCTTATGTAAAAATGAATGAATGTTGTATAAGTCAGGATGGACTACGTTATGTTGTAGTAACAAACAACTCCCAAATCTTAGTGACACAAAATTTATTTCTATCGCAAACAGGTCCATGTGACTTTCCAGAGCATTTGTCTTCCATGTGTTGATTCACCTCCATAGCACATCTACAATTGCTGCCACAGGGGAAGACACACACATCACTTCCATCCACAATCCATTGACTAGGAAAGTCACATAGCCCGGCCCGATTGCAAGGGAAACCAGGAAATGAAATCTCATATGCCCAGAAAGGAGACCTGGACATGGATGAATATTAGAACTCTCTACAACAAAAGTCATGTTTAAAATTTTTTTAAATGGTAAGAACAAATGAGATCATGTCTCATTTGAGATATGGCAGTCTTCAGGCACTGATCCCAACAATCAGGGTCTAGTTTGTAG
Organism: Dugong dugon; assembly: GCA_030035585.1. NCBI lineage: Eukaryota > Metazoa > Chordata > Mammalia > Sirenia > Dugongidae > Dugong > Dugong dugon. Next base: position 172,626,149 of record CM057461.1, read on the forward strand.
TTGTTATAGTAGGTATTTGTTAGTTACCTGTTTGGCTTCTATGCTATATTTTCCCTTTCCTAATATTGTCCTGATTTTCATGCTGGTATCCAGCCTTCCACCCAGCCCCATGTGCTTTGGTTGAATGTTTTTATCTCATGTCCCAAAGTGGGCCCTAATTGGCTTAAACCAACTAAACGTTCCATTTCCCTGGACATAGTCATTGGTTTAGAGATGGGTATATGATCAAAACTAGCCCGACCACAGCCTCTACATGCTGGGTGGAAATTCATTCTGTCACCCTGGACAAGAACAAGGACACCTATCCCATGACCATTAGAGAAGCCCATTTTAGAATTAGGCCTACACTATAAACGATACAACAGAGAGATAAACTGGTAAAGTGGGTCCTTGATGACAAGGCTGAGCTGATTAGTCAACGAATTTTGAGTCTGTCCTACCTTTGAGCTTTAAAGTTGTTTGATTCCTTTATTGTTTAAGCCAAGTTTCATTTGAGTTTTTTTTTTTTAATTTTTTAAAATTTTTTTATTGTAATTCAGGTGAAGGTTTATAGAACAAATAGTTTCTCATGAAACAGTAGTACACATATTGTTTTATGACATTGGTTAACAACCCCACGACATGTCAACCCTCTCCCTTCTTGACCTTTTTTTTTTTGGTGAAAATATACATAGCCAAAGATACACCATTTCAAAAATTTCTATGTACAGTTCAGTGACATCAACTATGCTCTTCCAATTGTGCTGCTATTCTCACTTTAGATGAAGGTTTACAGAATAGCTTCTCATTAAACAGTTAGTACACATGTTGCCCTATGACAATGGTTAACAACTGAGCTTTCTGTTTCTTGCAAGAGTGAACGTCCTATATAATTTTGTACTGTAAAATGGAACATAACTTCTCATGGGATATGTCAAGATAAATTTCTGATGAGTTTAAGTTTGAGGAAAAAACTGAAGAAAGAGTATGTCTTCTAGTAATCAAAATAATTTCAAAAGAGGTATTATGAAACAGAATGTAAAATAAACAAACAAATACATTTGATAGTAGCTTGAAATTAGAAAAATCTCACTAAAATAAACTTGGGCAGGAACTGTGCATGATGAGTATGGAAAATGTTGTTCTTCTAGAAAGCAAGAAAGCTATCAAAAATGATGGGTCATGTCAAAATGACCCATGATGCATTATGTCTGGTATTTGTTTTAAAATAATTCATGAGAGTGGGAGGTAGATGGGGGTACAGGTGACTAAAGATTAGCCATAAGTTGATAATTGTTAAAGCTAGGTTACACAGTGTCTTAGTCATCTAGCGCTGCTATAACAGAAACCACAAGTGGATGGCTTTAACAAAGAGAAGTTAATTCTTTTACAGTCCAGTAGGCTACAAGTCCACATTCAGGGTGTCAGCTCCAGGGGAACGCTTTCTCTGTCGGCTCTGGAGGAAGGTCCATGTCATCAATCTTCGCTTGGTCTGGGAGTGTGTCAGGGCAGGAACTTCAGGTCCAAAGGATGCGCTCTGCTCCTGGTGTTGCTTTCTTGGTGATATGAAGTCCCCACACTCTGCTTGCTTCCCTTTCCTTTTATCTCTTGTAAGATGAAAGGTGGTGCAGGTCACACCCTAGGGAAACTCGTTTTACATTGGATCAAGGATGTGACCTTAGTAAGGGTGGTACAATCCCACCCTAATCCTCTTTAACATAAAATTACAATTACAAAATGGAGGACAACTACACAATACTGCGAATCATGGCCTAGCCAAATTGATACACACATTTTTGGGGGGACGTAATTCAATCCATGACACACAGACAAAAGAAAAGTACCTTCTTCTGTAGTTTTGTATATGTTTGACATTTTTCACAACAAAAAAGAGAAAAAGATATGGGAACCAACTTGAAGGGGCTCTTAGTGGCCTAAGATGAAACAATCTGAGCATCAAAAAGAATAACTGCAATTAATTGAAATACAAAAAAAATTCCAAAACCTAAGAGCTCCAAAAAAAAAAAAAAAAAAAAAATTGGAGTTTGCTAAGGCATCTGCTCATTATTACGAAAATTGATGAAAGGGAAAAATCAATAATTTATCCTGCCTTTTATTTACAAATTGTTTTTTAGGATGTGGCAGCAATGAAGTGCAACTCCCAGATCTCCCTTCAAGAAAGAACTTGCAATTTTGTTGTAAGGAGTACAGTTAACTGACAGCTTACAGCTCTTAGCACCTTTAGAGTTCACCTCAGCTTTTGAGCTTAGGCCACCCTCTTCCCAGGCAGTTTCTCTGCCTGATCAGGGCAGAGAAAACAGGGCTGGCTATTTCTGTCCAGTGTGGGACCCTTCTAATGGGCAATCTTTACTTCACGGTTCTTCACTGAGTTGACTGATACTTTGCCAGATCCGTATCATGGTCTGAGGTTCTGTTCTCCCTGCCCAACAGAACTTCCTTCCCTTTCACAAGTGTTACCTCTCAATAAACCTCCTACACTCCTAACTCTGTTTCTGATTCCTAGAGAACCCAGTGGCCAAACAAAAAGCTGATGGAAGTTCTTCTTTACGGAAGTTAATAAATGCAAGAGGAATAAAAAATTTAGAAAATTATCTTTTGCAATCCCTAATGAAATAATAGATCTTGTGAATAATTATCAATGAACGTTATAACCATTAGGTGAAAGGTTGATAGGAAATTTTATGGAATTATCAGACAAATACTATAAACCCACAGATCGATTTTAGTATCACTAAATGCGAAACAACTAGATATTATGTGTCTCGTGATTTGATGATTAGAAAATTTACCACACCACTTAAGTTTTCAGAGCAAAAATGTTGAACCTGAATCTAATCAAGCCTCTAGATATAACTATCAATTTACAGGAAATATGAGAATACAGGAATAAATTAGAAACCACAATGAGGAATCAACCAGGCAAATCAATAATGGTGGACATTCTACAAAATAAATAACCAGGTTTCCCTAACAAATCAATGGCATAGACTAGGGAAAAAGGGAGAAATAATCTGTAACTAATTTTTTTAGGTCAGCATTACCCTGATTACAAAACCAGACAGACAGTACAAGAAAATTATAGACCAAAGTCCCTTATGAATATAGGTGCAAACATCCTCAACAAAATATTAGCAAATCAAATTCAGCAGTATATATAAAATATAACATACCACGACCAAGTCAGGTTTACCCCAGGAATGCAAGGCTGGTTTAATATTCAAAAATAAATCAATATAATCCACCATATTAACAGTCCAATGAAGAAAAATCACATGATCATATCAATTGATGTAGAAAAACCAATTGACTGAAAAACTCTTAACAAATGAGGAACAGAAGGGAAATCCTTCAACCTGATAAAGGGCATCTACAAAAAACCTACAGCTAACATCACATTTAATGTGAAAGCCTGAATGCTTTCCCCCTAAGATTAGGAACAAACTATAATGTTCATTCTCATCACTCCTATTCAACATTGTACTAGAAGTCCTCATCAGTGCAATAAGGCAAAAAGAAAGGAAAGCATACATATTAGAAAGGAAGAAATAAAACTGTCCATATTCATGAATGGCATTATTGTCTATGTAGAAAATCTGAGTGGATCTACCCAAAAACTCCTAGAGTTAATAAATGAGTTTAGCAAGATCATAGGAACAACAATCAATCATACTGGCAATAAACAATTGGAAACTGGAATTAAACAACTTATAACGTTGTTTCTGTTAGGTGCTGTTGAGTCGATTCCAACTCATAGTGACTCAGTATGACAGAGTAGAACTGCCCCATAGGGTTTTCTAAGCTGTAATCTTTATGGAAGCAGATCGCCAGGTCTTTCTCCAGTGGAGCAGTTGGTTGGGCTTAAACTGTCAACCTCTGGGTTAGCAGATGAGTGCTTAACCATTGTACCACCAGGGCTCCTTAAAATATTTCTCCCCAAAATGAAATACTTAAGTATAACAAAACATGTACATGATTTGTATGTTGAAAACTACGAAACGCTGAAGAAAGAAATCAAAGACCTAAGTGAATTGAGAGACATAACCTGTTCATGGACTGGAAGAGTTGGCATTGTAAAGATGGCAATTCCCTCCAAACTGATCTGCAAATTTAATGTAATTCCAATTGAAACTTCAGCAGGAATTTTTGTAAATATAAGCAGGTTAATTCAAGAAATTTTATGAACAGGCAGAGGAATTAGAATAGCCAAAACAGTTTTGAAAAAGAAGTTGTAGGAGTCTCATTACTCAATTTTAAGACTTTCTATAAAGCTATAGTAATTAAGAGAATGTAGTACTGACAAAGAGGTAGATACATATAGATCAATGACACAGAACAGAGTCCAGGAATAGAACCACACAAACATGGATAATTGATTTCTTGACAAAAAGTGTGAAAATAATCTTTTTCACAAAAAATGAACCTTGACTTAAACTGCATACCTTTTCAAAAATTACTAATAGATCATAGATCTAAACATACAATGTATAACTATAGAATTACTAGAAAAACATAGAAAAACTTTATGACTAGGTTTGGGCAAAGAGTTCTTAGACACGATACCAAATGCATGATCCATAAAAGAAAAAGACTGATAAATTACAATTCATCAAAATTTAAAAGTTTTGCCTTGTGAAACCCACTGTTAAGAGAATGAAAGAACTAGCTACAAATAGGGAGAAAATATTTACAAATCACATATCTGACAAAGGGCTTGTATCTGTAGGGGAACAGTTCCATGCCAGTGCCTGATAATCTTGCATGCTTCCACATAGGCCACATAGGCAAGGCTTCAATCACTGCTGAATCTTGGCAGGATTTCTTGTGATCCTCCTGGAGCATGAGAGCATGGGAAGCAAGCCTATGAAGAGCTGCTACATGGCCATTTCTCATTTGCTTCCCTATCTGCAAAGGAGGCTGTCAAAAGACAATTTCTCATTGAGGAGGCTGTATGAGGCTGTCTTAGTTTGCTAGTGCTGCTGTAATGCAAATACTACAGGTGGATGGCTTTAAAGAAAAGAAATTACTTTCTCATGGTCCTGGAGGCTGAAAGTCCAAACCAGTGTCTACCCGTTGCCGTCCAGTCGATTTCTACCCATAGCGACCCTATAGGACAGAGCAGAACTGCCCCGTAAGGTTTCCAAGAAGCAGCTCGTGGATTTGAACTGCTGACCTTTTGGTTAGCGGCTGAGCTCTTAACCACTGTGCCACCAAGGCCCTTGTCAATTCCTTTTTTGGTCCCAGGCATTCCTTGTTTCCTTGGCATTCCTTAGTTGGAGATGATCCTCACATAGCATCTGTCCTCCCCTATGTGTCTGTCCCTGTGTCTATTCTGGCTCGTTTATAACTCAGAAGTGATTAGATTTAAGATCCACCTTACACCAGCATGACCCCATCAACATAAAAGAAAAACCTCATTTCCATACGGGATCACATCCACAGGCACAAGGGTCAGGAATTCAACTCAATCCACCAGAAGCTTTCTGCCTCATCTTCCCCCCTTTTCAGGTACACCTGCAGGCTATAAAACTGCTTAGCTACAGCATGGAATGGTCTCCTCAGCAAAAGGGTGTCCCGTCATTCTTGTTGCAGTCAACTTTCATTTTAGTGTCACCTGTGCCAGGGTCATGGAGAGCTGGCACCTTTGGCTACTCTTCTTTTCACTGTCTATGTAAGTAATCAACTCTGAATACGTCAGCCTGGCCTTACTTTCCTTGTGCTTGAGTATCCAGAATATATAGAACTTCCAAACTCAGTATTATAAAAAGAAGCAACCAAACTAAAAAATGGGCAAAAGACCTGAACACACAATTCATCAAAGAAGATACATGGAGGGCAAATTAGCATATTAAAAGATGTTTAGCATTGTTAGACACTGCCTATAAACCCATTGCCCTCAAGTTGATTCCGATTCACTGCCACCCTACAAAGGACAGAGTAGAACTGCCACATAGGGTTTCCAAGGCTGTAATCTTTACACAAGCAGACTGCCACATCTTTCCTCTGTGGAATGGCTGGTGGGTTTGAACTGCTGACTTTTTGGTTAGCAGCCAAGCACTTAACTCCTTCACCACCAGAGCTCCTTCACTAGACATTAGGAATATACAAATTAAAACCACAATGTGATACCACTACACACCTATTAGAATGGCTAAAGCAAACTATACAAGAACTGGAGAGGATGCAGGGCAACTGGAACTCTTATACTGCTGGTTGGAAGGCAAAATGGCATCGACACTCTGGAAAAAGGCAGTTATTTATAAAGTTAAACATATACTTACCGTGTGATGGTTGATTTTGTGTCAACTTGGCTAGGCTATGGTGCTCAGTTGTTTGGTAGTCTGAATGTTGCTATGAAAATATGTACATGTGATTAACATTTACAATAAGTTAACTGACTTTAAGTAGATTACCCTCCATAATGTGACTGGGTCTCATCCAATCAGTTGAAGGATTTAAGAGTAAGAGAGAAGGAATTCTGTCTCAACACTGTACAGGTATCCTGCTGGAGTTTCTAGCCTTGCCTGACATATGGATTGCAGACTTGCTAGCCCCTACAATTGCAGGAGCCAATTTCTTAAAATAAATATCTATATTTGTATCTACCTACCTACCTAGCTAGCTGGCTACCTATCTATTCTATTCTATTGGTTCTATTTCTCTGGAGAACCCTAATACACCATGTGACCCAACAATCCTGTTGCTTATTCATCCTTAGCCATCAAGATATCCTTAAGCAGGTGAATGAATAACAATGGTACATCAATACAATGGAATACTATTCAGTGCTTAAAAAGGAATGAGCTACTGAGTCACTTGATATGAATAAATTTTAATGCATTTTGCTAAGAGAAAGTCAGTCTCAAAAGGTTACACACTGTATGATTCCATTTATATGACAGTCTCAAAACAACAAAAGCAGAATGACAGAGAACAGCTCAGTGGTTGCCAGTGGTTAGAGGTTTGGGGAGGGTGTGACTATAAAGGCATGACATGAGGGAATTTTTGGGGTGATAGAACTGTTCTGTATCCTGACTGTGGTAGTAGTTGCATGAATCTATATACATGTTAAAACTCAAAAAGGCGATTTTACTGTATGTTAATTTAAAAAATAAAATTTTAAAAGGAATGAGGGGAAAAACGGCACTGTTATAAAAGAAAAGGGACTTGGGAGACAATACAACCAAACGTAATTTGTGGACCTTGTTTGGATCCTAATTTGAAGAAACCAGATGCAAAAGTCATTTCTGATACAACGAAGGAAAATTTAAGGTGAACTGGGAATTATATACTAAATTTTAGTTTTTAAAGTATGATAATGGCCTTGTGGTTATGTGAAAATATTTCATCAGTTAGACATGTATTCTGAAATATTTATGTGTGTGAAAAGCATGTCTAGGATTTGCTTTAAAAACACTTCATGAAAAAAAGTGAGGGAGACAGATTGGCAAAATGTTGATGAATGTTGAAGCTGGAGGTTCATTATACTACACTCTGTATTTTTTAGTATGTTTGAAGTTTTCATAATCTTTTCTTAAAATGGAAAATGAAGACTTTTAAAAATAGAGTAGAACTTCTTTTCAACATTTATTTTAAAGCAGTAGACATGGTAAGTCTACAGTTGGTTTCAATCTTGATGTCAAATCTAATGCTCCAAATAAATAAATGCTGTGTGTGCCAAAAATAATACTGACATATGAAAAAACAATCTAGAAATCTTATACTCTGAGCCATAAACTACTAAAATTACTAGATTTAGTAAAGATTTGCAGAGTGAGATTTTTAAATCACAAACCAAAACAGTTTCTTTTGCATACTGTCATTTTCAATTACACTGTCAAAGAAATAAGGGGCAAATACAATTTTAAAGCAATAATTCTGTTTCTAAAAATCTCAGTGAAAAAACAAAATTACTCAGGCTCTTTAACTCTCATTAATTATTTACACAGTGTTGCCTTCTTGCTGTGTTGGTCTACTCTGTCCTTTTGAGCATTATTATTATTTATCGTTTCTTGAGCACTCAGCACTGCAGGAGATACAGATGATAAGTTGCCTCCCTAGGGGCCAACAATCAAAGCCACACAAGCAAAACACAAAGATTAGCTGTTTAAGAAATGAAAACCAAATGTAAGGTTATAAAGTACACCCTGAATTCCCTTTTTTGCTTTCAGCTTTAAGGCTATGGTACAACACATCCTTCTTTGGGGATGTAAGACAAGTCTGAAATTGCTAAGATAAATCAGCTTAGAAGAGATAGAAAGCATCCCGAAGATCATTCCGAGAAAATATCCTAGATAGAAATCCTTTCACTTTCTGATGTATTGATGTATAAAAATTACTAGAATCTAATCCTAGCTGTAGTGGACTGTGGTAGCTCTGTGCGCGCGCACGCTTGTGTGACGTAGGTCTGCTCAACATGTTTGTATCCTCTTTTAATAGTATCACCCTGCTTTCAGTTCTGAGCCCCCAGAATGAGGCCCTTGTTACCTTAGTTTATACTTAGGTTGTCTTGGGTTTGGTTGCTTTTGTTATTTGCATCTAAAAGAATCCTGGAAGTTAAATAACCTGCTCAAGGTTCATAGACCAATCATTCAAATCCAGTTCTACCTGTACATAATAAGCTTTTCCTAAATCCCAAAAAAACCAAACCCATTGCCATCGAATTGATTTCAACTCACACTGAGCCTACAGGACTGAGTAGAACTGCCCCATAGAGTTTCCAGGGAGCGCCGGTAGATTTCAACTGCCCACCTTTTGGTTAGCAGCCGTAGCACTTAACCACTATGCCACCAGGGTTTCCACTAAGCTTTTCCTACTATGCTTATTTCCTTCCTCTTCTAGAGATGTTTTGTTCCTAAAATCTAGTTTCCTTTAAGATTGGGAATGGAAGCAAAAGGGACTGTGAAGGTCTTGTTACGTGCCATCGAGTCGATTCCAAGTCGTAGCCACCCATGTGACAGAACAGAACTGCCCTCTGCTCTATTCAGATGTAATGGTTGTATTAACACAATGTTTAGTATCAATAATAGCAAATAAGATTCTTAGGTTTTCTGGGCTGAACAACAGTATGTCTACTTCCATTTAAAAACGACTTTATTCACTGTCTCACCATTACATACAAAGAAAAACAAGTACAGAAATGATACTTTCCAGTGTCCAGCTCCAGTCCAGTAGATTCTGACTCACGGTGATCCCATGTGTGTCAGAGTAGAACTGTGCTTCATACGGTTTTCAATGGCTGATTTTCAGAAGTAGATTGCCAGATCTTTTTTCCGAGGCATCTTCGCTTGGACTTGAACTGCCAATCTTTTGGTTAGCAGCCAAGCGCATTAATGAAATGATTCCTTAAATTAATTTAATTGACAAATTAAATTAATGGTTTATTTTTTTTATGATAATTACAAAATCTCAAGTCAAATGTCATTTCTTCACTTTTCTAAGTGCTTCCCTTATTTATTTTATTGCATGTATCACAATTTGAAATTATCTTGTTACTTATTTACTACCTTGTTTATTATTACTTGCTTATTCACTTATTCATTAGCAGAGATCTTGACAGTTTTGTTTACTATCATTATTTTTAACAGCCTGGCTTAGAGAAGACACAAAGTATTTGTTAAATTAATACATAAACTGTTCTAAAATAAAAGCTATTGACTGCTTTGATAACTATAAAATATATCTCAGAATTAAAGGGTGATAGATTATTCTGTGTTCTCCTATAAATTAAACAGAATGGAAATCTGTCGAAAGCCAAGGTGTCAGTAGTTGAGACAACCAAGGGTATTTTACGATGGGATTAGGAAAAGGCTCAGCGGAGCCCTAGGGTTTAGGGGCTCCAAGGCTGTAAGGTAGGAAGACACTGCTTCAATCAGAGCAGCTCTGCATTCATCAGCATTACTCTGGGACTTTCTACAGAAGCTTTTGTTTGAAGAAAAGGTTCCCTTGCTTAAAAATAGAGGGGTGGGGTAGGAGGGTGAAAACCACTGTTCTGGGAAGTTTGGAGCAAAAGATAGCTGAAATTACTTAACATTCTAAATTATATTTCTTTTTCCCTTTAGAAGTTAATGTGCTGTAAATATTATTAATGTTTTTATAGTATAACAATACAAAATTATTTCTGCCTCAAATTAAAGAGCTAACCAATAATGTTTTCTAGAATTTTAATGATACATTTATAAATTTTTTTTGACCTTTTAGCTATATAAAAAGTTAAAAGTTAAAGCTTATATGGAGAATTTTAGCATCTTCCGATTCAAAGATTTCTTCTTTCACTGTGTTAATGTTATATTTATATTTTGTTTGTTTCTCTATAGAGAGAGCATACAAAACAATGATTAGCATTTCCCCTTTGCCAGGCTGCATTTTATTTTGAGTAGATTTAAAACCAGCTTAGCAGTAATAGGATTCCAGGATGTGGGCAGATGTCTACTTGTCCTGGATGATATCTCTTGCAATCAGCTCCTTCATTATTTCATTGGTACCACCATAGATTGGCTGAACTCGGGCATCCACATAAGCTCTGGATAAATCAGAATGTGATTGAATGAATTAATAAAATATTAGAAATTGTGAAGTTTAGCTTACTAGGTTAACTACTAAGTTTTTCAAAGTACACATTTAATAAAACCCAAACAATAAAGTTCTAGCACATATTTATTTTTCCAGTATGGCATTAATCCCAGATTGGGATAACTGTTAAAAACAAATAAACAAAAAACTATTAAGATCCTGATGATCTATACAGTTTTTAGTTTGCTTGAGGATATAACAAATTTTTTCAAAAAAGCATTTGTAAGTATGTTTATCTAATTTTATAAAATTTAGCACATCCAATAGCATTCTAAAAAAGTCTGCTTTAGATTTAGAAATGCATGGAATATTTTAATTTCTTGTTATACTTAATGTTTCCAAAAAAAAACTTGAAATACACTCATTTTATAAATAAGAAATTACATATTTTCTAGCATCGCTTTAGATCCTACCACTGCTCTCGCCTATAAGGGTATACAGTGATACTTTAGAAAATACTGCTTCCATAAAGTTAACAAGTTACTTAATTTTTTGGAAATGATTAATAGTTACTCCAAGTAATATATGGGGTTAAATTACTGAGTAGCTGAATCCACTGCCAGACAAACACAAAAAAATGCAATTAGGAGTTCACTTTTGGTAGTGATGATTGTAACCTAGCCACTGTGTGGTTGTTTTTACTTTTTCTCATCTTATTTAATCCTCTCAGCTCTGAGATATGAGAGAATAAATACTATCCTTTTGCAGGTAAAAGAACTGAGGTGCAGAGAGGTTAACACATTTGCTAATTAACAACTGCTATTTAATGGCCATGTAACATAATTGGCAGGCTGGAAAAAGAATGTAGGCTTTCTGCCTGTTTGGCAAGTATCTTTTTTATTGTATCACAATCCTTTCATTGGCTCACCCATTAAGGACTAGTTATTGAGCTTTGAACTTTCCTAGTACATGAATTTACTGGCATTTTTTTTTCCAAGCATAAATCTGTCGGATTTTTTATGTAATTTTTAAGACAAATTAAATGTCCCTACTCTTTAAAAACATGATCAATTTTGTACTTATCCTTCTTCATATTCATCATGGTACACTGCAAACAGTAGATACTCAGTAAATATTTACTGGCTTGATTTACTGCATTACAAAGGAATTTTAAAATCTCAGTACCTACCTTCCGATAAAACTTCTAAAATCTAGAGACATTTGTGTTTTGAAACATATATATATATTTTTCTTGTAAACAGATTCTGTTCTTTCCCACAAAAGCCAATGCTAGCATTTTGAGGACCTGCCTGGCATTTCAGCCTTCTTCAGCAATTCCAATGTGTTTATACATCTTTGGACTGGGTTGGGCTTTTTTCTTTTCACAAAGAAATTCCAACCTAGTATGTAATGACAGAGATATGTAGACCTTTTATAGGTTACTAATTAAATTCAGTCATCAACTAAAATTAACAGAGGAAGGCAGCAGAAGGAATGTTTAACCATGCACGGTGACGAAGCTCTACATCTCAGGCTGCTCCTTCTAGCACGGCAGAGAAGTCCTGAGATGGCAAAGCCTAAGCTTCCCTTCCCCTAGGCCCCAAACCTAATGAAGAAGACTGAACTAAACCCACATGCTAAGACAGAGTGAAATAGTTATTAAACAACAAAAACAACAGAACAAAAAAGCACCTCTTTTTCTCCGTGAAACCAAGACTCAGCAACATATTTATTAACTAATATAGCTTAATCTGGGAGATAGAAGGAACCCAATTAAAATGTTTGTTTGTTTTTCTCTATCAAATCAAAGTTTATACAATGCATTCACAGAATTGCCTACATGTTTAATTACCATTTTGATATTAGGTGCTATTCTCACTTTTCATCTTTAAAAAAAGTCTCTTCCCTATCTATCTGGGGAGAGAAATGACAGTCTAGTTTAAAGGTTCATACAATTTTTGAATTAACAAGCTGCCCAAGAAGGGTGATTACCATGCCTTATCTCCAGTTGAAACCAGGGATTTCAAATAAGCCATTAAGCTACAATGTTTGCTTGCGACTGAACTGAAGGAATCACCTTTGAGAAACACAGAGACCAAGACATGTGGCACACTCTAATCTCGGGCCATTGAGACGACTGCCTTTCTTAGAACAAGAACTCAACTAGACAAACATTGAGCCACTGCATGACTACATTCCCAGCAGCAGCTGTAACAGCATAGTTAAGTAGAAAAATATAAACATCCATTATTATTTGACTCTCTTAGCACTGTGTATGTGGTGAATATGACAGATGAATATTGTGAATAAAACACGAAGATGTACAGTAATGATTTAATCTGTGCTAGCGTAACTCAATGTTTACTTCTGATTTCACCACTATACAAAGATTTTTAAAAAATCTGCTTCTGATTAAGGCCCCTTTGAAGTAGTTCTGAAAGGATATAACAAAATCCAACTCCAAGAATTGATTAAAAAAAAAAAGAAAAGAAATCATTTAGCTACTTCATGCCTACATTCCCAAAGCAGGGAAAAGTCCTGGTGGTTGCCGAGTTTTTGGAAAAGGTTATAAATTATATATAACCATGATTAAAGCTTTCTGAACTGCCTAATGGCAAAAGAAAATCAGCACATTATATCTATGCTGGAGCTTCTGTCCTTGACCTAATATAACTTTCATATTATATTTATTTTCCCCACTAAGGACTATAAGCACAGTAAACCGTTTTCAATTATGCTTGCCAAAATGATAAATTTGAAGTCTTAGGCTGCCAGTTTGAATACTAGTCCGATAATTTTTTTCCTCTAGATATTCTACATTTAAATAAGAATTGGAAAAAGTTTTTAGAAGCCCATACCATTCTCGTTCTCAGATTCAGAACCACATTGGACTTTTCTATATACAGCAAAAGCTTCTTTGGGAAAATGTTATAAACTGAAAACATGGTTCAATCAGAGAAAAAAATAACTTTTTTTATGGTGATGAGGAGAAATGCCATTGGGAAATAACTGAGGCCAAAGATTATGGAAACATGGAAAGAAGTACAGAGATGGAGGGAGAAATACGTAGAAGAACACAGCCTATTTACAAATTGGTACTGCGTGAGATAGTAACAAGAGTATTTATACACAACGAGAAAGGGCATATATGGTAATTTCTTTTAATTTGAAGGAAATAAAAATTCTGTTTGGAAAAATTAAATACTTCCGATCAATTTTTTTTTGGAGCAAAATAAATAAATATTTAAAAGATGGCAATTTAGATCTTTTTTCATATGCAGATTAATTTTTCTGTAGTGTTATTTTTTTAGCTTAAAAAAAAGGGTGTTATTTATACTTCTATATCAAGACTGAAATAAGGCCAAGCATTAAGCTTTAGTATACTGGTTTCATTTTCTTTAAAAATAATATATTTAAATCCTAGTGGTAAGCCCATAAAACAAAGCTACTTCCATTTGCTCGAACATACTCTGTAGTCACGGTTAAAACACAAAGATTTCCCACCTCCTATCCCTCCATACAAATAACAATGCAGAAATTTTCCTTTTTCTTCAGACCATCAAGAAGAGTGCAATAGAACAGCCATACTCACTTTGCAATCGGGTACTCCCACATGTATCCCCAACCTCCATGGAGCTGTACACAGTCATAAGCTACGCTGTTTTGTAACTCAGATGCCCTAGGTGACCAAAATAAAAAGCAGAAAAGGAACATCTTAAATGGATTTTCATGAGGTGCTTCATAGTCAGAAAATAAACTATTTAGGATTGTTTAAATGCACACATTTACCAAGTAATTGAGACAACATATTAGCTGCCCAAAGAAGAGAACATGAATTACAATGAAATATATTTCGGGAGAACTGTTACATAAAGAATACATTCTTCATGAATTATATTTCTGGCTAGGCTTTTGTTAAAGCTATAAACAGAATGTCCACAGCTTAGATTGTTATGTTTTTGGCTATTCTAGGCTTGAGAAGGATATAGTTGACTTGTGTTTGGTCTAATTTATTTACATTATCTAGATGATCCAAATTAACCACATGATTACTCAGCCCTCTATGTCCTTTTTACCTTTGTAATATATCTTTTTTCTCCAAAGATGTCACCCCTTATTCCAAAGTTACAATTCTGAATTTCAATAATTGTGAAAAAAAATAAATAACTTTTTTAGCATTCTGACTTTTCAGAAATAAACTGAAAGTAAAAGTGAAAACCTAAGGGAGTAGACTATTAAAGCACATGCCATCAAATAGGAAATTTATTAAAAAATTATTTGGGGATTATCATTCCTGAAGTACATTTATATCAATGTGAGGTACTTGAGAAAAACTCTTCTCTGATTTTATCACAACAGTTGTAATTACCATTAAAATCCATAAGACAACTGGTAGGTATTTGACTCAGCTTAACATGAAAAAAAAATTAAAAATTCTTTTTAACTTATTTTTCAATAAGGGGAAACATAAAGCAAAGACAAGCACAGACACAATTTCCCATTTAAAATTACTTTTTAACCCAAGCCATAGGGCAGGTGAGGATGTTCCTAAGAAATACAGTAACCATCTAATGATTAATAGACAAGACTTTGGGGGCAATAGTTGAAATTCTATAAATTTTTGTATTTAGCTAGTATTTTAGTGAAAAAGTTACTGGGCTGTAACTAGTTGCTCCCTCTGTTTTAATGTGAAATAGCAGTATGTGTACAAACTTGGTGTTTCTAAAGAACAATCTAATCCAAACATCTCTTTTTCCAAAAATATTCTATTTTAAAAATATTTATTTTACACCTTTTCCACTAATCAGAGAACCTTCTGTAAATATAAATGTAAAATATCTTCCTCAAAAGTACACGTTCCTAGTATTTTCACATCACTTTTCAACCTGAAAATTTTATTATTTTACAATCATTATATAAAGCACTATTTTGCATATTTCCCCTATTCTATTTCTGATTGAAATGAACAGAAGTTAATGATTAATGACAGGAATTTTTTCTAGGTTACTTCTGAGCTAGTGAGATGTGAGAATGTTTTTTTAAAAAAACAGGAAACTAAACCCACTTTTAAAATCTGATTTAAACTGCATGCTCTTGCATCTTAAAATATATAAAAACCTTATAGGGATCATTTTTCAATTAATTCACCTTTAACAGTCTTTAATTCAACTGAAGGTCTTTCTAAACTTAATAGGATGTTTCTTCCTTTCAGTTAATAAAGCATGTGCGCAGAGTTAAGAACTAGACTGCTAACCAAAAAGGTCGGCAGTCTGAATCCAACAGCCACTCCTTGGAAACCCTGTGGGACCGTTCCAATCTGTCCTGTAGGGTCGCTATAAATTGGAATCAACTCAATGGCAACGGGTTTGGGTTTTTTCTTTTTTTTTTTGGTGCAACTTTTGATTAGATAGTCCACTCTTCATGGAATTTCTCTTAGATCTGGAAAATATCTTAAACAGAAAAATCCTGCCCAATTCACTCATTTCACAGATAACAAAAAGTTGGCCCAGAGAGAATTATGTAAATGAATTGCTCCAGATCACAGTTATTTAATGAAAGAATTGGGACTCTATCTCAGGACTCACAAGTCTCACTGTTCTCTCTCGGTCTCAGTCTCACTATACTGCCATTCTTTTTCAGATAATTTGAAATATACTATTACTTAAATGAACTAATCAATCATCCCTCTTCAGTCGCTTAATAATTTATTTTCAATAACAAGGGTTAAATACCAACCTCAGCAATTTTTAGCACATTATAAACAGGCTTCGTGGAATCTTCCAGTATTTTTTAAAAAAGGTTCTTACTGCTATTTTTTATTTATACAGCCTCCTTCCTTTAAGACCCTCAAGGCTGAGTTTAATGTTGGCAGGATTCCATAACAGTCTGAGCAAACACCACATTTTAATTACTGAGCACGCATACCAATATTTCGCCATGGAAGCGGTGGCAGAGTCCAGACGTTTTGATTCATGCAGCTGGAGACAGCTGTCCACAAAAGCCCTGGTTACACAAATGTGTGTTTTCAGTTCTGCTAGCTTATGCTGCACCGTCTTGAGTTTAAAGGAAAGGAAAGAAAAAAATGAGCATGGTAGAAGTAAATATTTTGAGCCACCTAGCAGATCAAAAATTATACAATGGAAGATCTTTTGAGCAAAACAACAGTGACATTGCTGGAATTTTTTCCCCTCCAAAAAAGGCACATGGTAACTAATTAGCTTAAATTAAAAAACTCACTATTCCAGTGCTAAGAAAACTAGTACTAAGAGAAAATTGCAAAAATAAATAAATAACATTTCATATTTTGTATTCTAAAATTCAGAACATGAGGGGAAACTTCTTGAACAACAGCGTGACTTTAATGAGTGAGCACCATCTTGTGGTACTATCTTTTAGTTACAATTGTTGAAAACACCTATTTTCTTCTGCAGACTGTAAATCCTTGAAGAATTTTTCTTTATTAATGAAATTAAGTATACACATTTCCTTACTTTGCTTCTTTGACTTGGAGTGCCAAGTAATAAAAATAACAAGCTGGGGGTGCAAAAAGTTTTCTATTTGCTCATAAATCACAACATCAGAAATATTTATTAGACATTATTATTTTATATCGTTGAGCATTTAATCTAGATCTGTAGAATGCAACAGAAGAATAACAGAATCAGAACACTCAAGAGACCACCCCTCTGCACTCCTCCCCTTCCTCCAGCTCCTCAGCACAGTTTGTAACTTTGAAATGAAAGACAATGGTATTCTTGGAAATCATTCTATCTAGAACATCCTCAGTTGTTCTGACTCGCTCCCACTTCAGTCAAGTTTCACCTCATTCCTGACTCTTGGCTCTCACACTTTGAACTTTAAGTTTGTATCAGGTTTCTTTAACACTGACTCTCATTTTTTAAGTAATATGTTATTGTGTCTTTTGTGAAAGTTTACACAGCAAGTTAAGTTCTCATTTGACAATTTCCACACAAGTTGTCCAGTGACAGTAGTTACATTTTTCACAGTGTGTCAACAATCTCTTCAATTGTGTTGTGGTTGTTCCATTTCCAGTACTCTAGTTTCCCTGCCCCCTTACCTTCTCATCTTTGCTTTAGAGTAGACAATGACCTTTTAGTCTCATACAGACGGTTTTTAAGTAGAGCACCTCTCTTACGGGTAATATTCTTTATTTCGTGTGCCGCTCTGCTATTTCACTCAAAGGTGATCTCAGGGGATATATCTGGTTCGAGGTTTAAAGAGTGTCTCAGAGCGATAGTCTCAGGGAGTCCTCTGTCTCTACTGGTCCAGTTAGTCTGTTGGCACTGACTCTTTAACTTCCTTGAGGATATTGGATTGGACTTGGAAGACCAGCTCTCCACTTTGGGTAGCGTCCACAGGACACCCTATTCTAGTTGACTGCTTAGATCCAAGGGTCACCTCTGGTTAGCTGGATCTATTTTCCTTGTAAAAATTCAGATAGAACAGAGCTCTGATCAGTTCTGTTGCTGAGTTTATGCATGAGACCTTCATTGTGGCTAATAGAAGGCATACACATGGAAGTTAGTGAAAAAGTGGCTCAGTGAAACACAAACTAGAAATTAAATGTACCCCATCTATGTACTAGCAGGTTCAAAGCCATGATTGAGTTCTCAAAGGAGGACTGTGAGGCCAGATTCCTAGAGGATGCTTTTACTGCCGGCTTGCAATTCCCAAACTGTAAAACTGAAACATTAAGAGTTATTAGTGGTGGGGACAGTTTTAATACTTTCCATTTTTGGAAAAAAGTGGAAAGGAAGTATAGTCTCAGGACCAGGCCAAGTCCAGACTGTCAGGTGGGTTAGGAGCTCTGAGGGACAGATTCCTCATATGTTTATCAATATAACTATTTTGCTGATTAAAACAACAACAACAACAACAACAAAAACCACAACTGCCTGCCTTTCCCTTGGATTTACCCCATCTTGTTCTAGAAATAGATGATGACTGTCATCTAATGATTCCAAGACCAAGCAGTGGGAAGGCTGGGACCACACTTGTTCCACCTTTGTACCATGGACTGTAATCCAGAACATGCTGGACTACATGTAGACTTTCTTCTCTTTCTCTCATTCTTTCCACTTTTCTATCTCCCTTTATATTTATCATATTAGGCCAAATCTCTCCCTTCAATCACCACAGAGTTCCCCACTCCTACCCCACACACCAAAATTTCTTCACAGAAAATGTAGAGATGGAGTAAGAAATGAAAAAAGTGAGGAAATACTCCTCTATACATTGAAAACACATGAGTGTATACTCCACGACAATCCCTTAAATGAAGCTTTAAGTCCATTCCTAGCTTATTTCAATGACACTATCTATAACACTTAATTTGGTAAACAAAGGGGAATCTGACGAATCTGGAGATACTTTTGCTCCCACATGATGCCATGCTTGGAAATTTATGCACTATTTACAATACAAGACAATCAAGATCTCTAAGCCTATGTGAATGCTGGGAGCTTCTAGAAGCTGAAGTTAAATTTCAGACCAAGATAGAATCATTCAGAATTCTTGCTTCAGTGCATTCAGTGAGGTCCAAAGGTCTGACAGAATTAATGCCTCCAAGAGTATATAATTTACTCTCTAAGGGATAAAGAGATTAAGTATTTATATATTCTTAACACTGAGTTGGGTGTTACTAAACAGATCTGGCCTTTACTCCTCACTGCAGACACTGAATGCGTTGTGTTTTCTGAAATTACTCTCTAACGAATGGTAGCTAATAACTGTACCAAATATTATTAGCATGGTGCTTTTTGTGAATGATCAACATTCTCTTAGCAGTATTTTTAACATTTGTTAATATTCTCTAATACATAATACTTCAGCTAACACTTAGAAAAAAAAAATCACCCTTAAGTTACAAAGTGAAGTGGATAGAGTCTCTTTCAGAGTTCTGAATGATAAAATTCTTAGAATCATAGTTTTATGGACCTGGAAGACACTTTGGAGAGGTTATGTAGCCTAGTATTCCATTTAAACAACATCATTAATTGCATTCTAATATACTATGATTCAAATGAAATAAAGCAAATTAGGTTTGCCACCTAAGTTTTAGAGTTAATTGACCCCACGCTCAAGGTCTTATCTTAAGAACTGGGTATTCCCTTTAGGGAGGAACAGAAGGAAGAAGTGTTATTATTTCCTTTCTAACATGCTCAGCTGCTAACTGAGAGGTTGGAGGTTTGAGTTGATGCAAAGGTGCCTAGGAAGAAAGAACTTGTGATCTACTTCTAAAAAATCAGCTATAGAAAACCGTACAGAGCACAGCTCTACCTGACACACACAGAGTCCTCATGACTTGGACTGACTTGACGGCAACTGGTTTTATTCATTTCTCTAGTACTTTGTGCCCTTAGAATCAAGAGCACGCACCACATAGGAAATGACTAAGAACTATCAACAGAAAAAAATGTTCACTTCACTGCCCAAAAGTGAAGGAAATGTAAAAGGAAAAAGGTTCATCTATTTAAACTTCTGGAC
Organism: Dugong dugon; assembly: GCA_030035585.1. Lineage (NCBI taxonomy): Eukaryota > Metazoa > Chordata > Mammalia > Sirenia > Dugongidae > Dugong > Dugong dugon. The sequence continues at coordinate 172,646,165 of CM057461.1, forward strand.
AGTAAAAATAGTGAAAATAGCATATGAGTTAAGAGTGTAGGTTCCAAAGTTAGGACATCTGTGTAATTTTGGGCAAGTTACTTAACTTCTCCATGTTTCAATTTATTCATCTGTAGAATGGGGATAATGATAGTACTATTTTATAGGGTTGTTGCAAAGAAGAAAAAAAAATGAGACAATCCATTTAGCAAAGTGTCTGGCACATAGGGAGCAGTTAATAAGGCATACATTATTTAATATCTGAATTTTGTATGTTTCATTGTCTATTCCCTGGAAAATCACGAGAACTGACATCAACTGTGGAGAGCGTAAGGGGCCTTGGTGGCTCAGTGGTTAAGCACTTGACTGCTAACAGAAAGGTCAGTGGTTCAAACCTACCAGCCACTCCATGGGAGAAAGATGTGGCAGTCAGCTGCTGTAAGAATTTCAGCCTTGGAAATCCTATGGGGCAGTTCTACTCTGTCCTATAAGGTTGCTATGAGTCAGAATTGACTCTATGGCAACGGGTTTGATGGAGAGTAGGGATGAAAAGAAATAAAACTCCTATAACTATTGCTATGAAGAATGTTAAGTCTCCATTCTAAAAAGAAAATAAATTTTGTGACATGCATCTAAATGGTCAGAAAGGCCCAACATGTTCAAAAATTCAAGGATAACAAAGAATAAGGAAATTGAATTATTACATGATCATCAAGCAACATTTGGCCAAGTATAATATGACATTTAAAGGTCTACTTGAATTTAATAACCGGAACCATAGGGTACTCAGCTCCAGAACAGGTAGTGTAGGCACGTAGTGGCCATTCATCTTCTCTGAATACATTCCTAGTTTGAACTACAAAATATTATTCAAATATGCTTACTTAGATGAGACAGGAAGATTAAAAGAAACATCTAAGGAATCTCAGAACATAATCCATTTTTGGGGAAACAACACTACTTGGTAGCAATATACCTGTGAAAGTAGAATGCTACTGCCACCTAGTGCAATTTTAGAAAACTACCTTTGACAGAAAACAACACTTGCTTTGAAAAGGATTTAAACTAGTCCCTGTCCTTTTGCTATCAAAATATAATTAGCTAATAAATACTTTAAAAAATATCCCTTTCTCCTGTTGGAAAAAATCATAGATCAACTTTCTATTTCCTTCATGGTTAGATGTCAAATCACATGCTTTTTGAGCTATACAGGCAATTTGGGGATTATTATGGTGAACTTTGTTATAATCTAACATGAAGTCCATAAACAGGAAATGCAGATTTCCAGGCGGATGGAAAACATGTCTATTCAACTCAGTTTTTATAGGAGCCAGAACAGGGCTAAAGGCAGGAGTGCTTTAGAAAACATTTTTGATGTGAAAATGATTTCAGAAACAGACGACACTGATTCCTCTTTTGGGCAGAGTTGAGAAAGTCAAAGAGTGACACCAGGAACTTCCCTCATGTTGCTAGAAGCCTGCAGTGTGCATTTTCAGGCTCATACCTTAAAATTATATTTGAGCACACTACCCTCAGACACTCCCATGCGTCTGTCAGTTTGTTGTACTGTGCGGGCTTTCCTGTTGCTGTGATGCTGGGAGCTATGTTACCAGTATTCATATACTAGCAGGGTCATCCATGGTGGACAGGTTTCATCTGAGCTTCCAGACTAAGACAGACTAGGAAGAAGGACCTAGCTGTATACTTCTGATAAAAGTTAGCCAGTGAGGGGGACCTCATACCATCAAGAAAGCAGTGCTGGGAGCAAAGCGTGTCCTTTGGACTGGGGTCCCTGTGCCGAGAAGCTCCTAGTCTGGGGAAACACTGATGAGAATGCCGACAGAGAGAAAGCCTTCCCCTGGAGCTGTGCCCTGAATTTGGACTTTTAGCCTACTTTACTGTAGGGAAGTAGATTTCTCTTTCTTGGAGCCATCCACTTGTGGTATTTCTGTTGTAGCAGCACTAGATGACTAAGACAGAATTTGGTACAGAGAGAGGGGGGTGCTGCTCTAACAGATACCTACAATGTGGAAGCAGTTTTGAAGCTGTGAATGGATGGACGTGTGGCAGGGACAGAGAACCTACAGCAGCAGAGAAGCGGCAGCAGCACAGAGCCAGCAGCAGCAGACCCAGGAGACCAGTGTGAGACGGCACTGGAGCCGACCCACAGAGCGAGAGAGCCGAGTGCCTGTGTGCAGGAGGCTTCCTGGCGGAGTGGGGTGCCTCCGGGCACTTATCGGTGGAGCTGGGCTTGCCGACCCACGGAGCAAGGGAGCTGGGTGCCTGTGTGCAGGAGGCTTGCTGGAGGAGTGGGGTGCCTCTGGGCACTTATACTGGTGGAGCTACAGAGCTTTGGAACACTTGCCCCAGCAGGGCAGATGTGGGCGTGAGGCCCGAGGGCCAAGAGGCCACAGGAAACAGAAGCAGAGGCTGAGGAGACAAGGGACATAGGAAACTGAGCTGTCTCGGTCTCAAAAGACTCCTTGAAGTAATCTTGAGAAGAAGAGGATAAATCAAGACATACAGACAGATGCCAAGGGAAGATGGTGTTTCAGGAAAGACTGGGGTGCTCAACAGCATCGAACTACTCAGAGGTTGAGGAGGATGCAACTGAGGAAAACAGCACTGAATTTGGTGATGAAGAGATCACTGAGGAGCTCAGTGAGAATTGTTTCTAAAAGTTGTTTAGATCAGAAGTCCATAACGTAAGAGACTCAGGAGTAAATGAAATGTGGAGAGGATGAAGAGAGGTATCTAGGTGAAAGATGAAAGAAATGGGAGGGAGGTGGTATTACGAAGAGGGTCACTCTTAAAACAGGCATGATTGCAGCATGTTTGTAGGCAGAGGATAAAAACCCAATAAAGAGGGACAGGTGTGTGTGGAAGAATACAGGCATACCTCATTTTACTGCACTTCGTGGATACTGTGTCTTCTACAAATTGAAGGTCTGTGGCAACCCTGCGTGGAGCAAGTCTATCAGCACCATTTTCCAACAGCATGTGATCACTTTGTGTCTCTGTGCCACGTTTTGGTAATTCTTGAAATATTTCAAACTTTGTCATTATTATTATATATGTTATAGTGATCTGTGATCACTGACCTTTGATGTTACTATTGTAATTGTTTTGGGGTGCCATGAACCATGCCCATATAAGACAGTGAACTTAATATATGTTGTATGTGTTCTGACTGCTCCACCGACAGGCCTTCCCCCCATCTCTCTCCCTCTCCTTGGACCTCCCTAATCCCTGAGACACAACAATATTGAAATCAGGCCAATTAATAACCTTACAACGGCCTCTGAGTGTTCAAGTGAAAGGAAGAGTCCCATGTCTCTTGCTTTAAATCAAAAGCTAGAAATGATTAAGCTTAGTGAGGAAGGCATGTCAAAAGCCGAGACAGGCTGAAAGCTACACCTCTTGCACCAAACAATTAGCCAAACTGTGAATGCAAAGGAAAAGTTCTTGAAGGAAATTACAAGTGCTACTCCACCCAACACACAGATGATAAGAAAGTGAAACCGCCTTATTGCTGATAGGGAGAAAGTTTTAGTGGTCTGGATAGAGTATCAGACCATTCACAACATTCCCTTAAGCCAAAGCCTAATCCAGAGCAAAGCCCTCTCTTCAATTCTATGAAGGCTGACAGAGGTGAGGAAGCTGCAGAAGAAAAGTCTGAAACTAGCAGAGATTGATTCATGAGGTTTAAGGAAAGAAGCCATCTCCATAACATAAAAGTGCCAGGTGACGCAGCAAGTGTTGATGTAGAAGCTGCAGCAAGTTATCCAGAAGACCTAGTTAAGATAATTGATGAAGGGGCTCCACTAAACAACACATTTTCAATATAGACAAAACAGCCTTATATTGGAAGAAGATGCCATCTAGGACTTTCATAGCTCGAGAGGAGAAGTCAATGCCTGGCTCCAAAGCTTCAAAGGACAGGCTGACTCTCTTGTTAGGGGCTAATGAATCTGGTGACTGTAAGTTGAAGCTAGTGCTCACTTACTATTCTGAAAATCCTAAGGCCCTTAAGAATTATGCTAAATCTACTCTGTGCTCTATAAATGGAACATCAAAGCCCGGGTGACAGCATATCTGTTTACAACATGGTTTACTGAATATTTTAAGCCCACTGTTGAGACCTACTGCTGAGAAAAAAGATTTCTTTCAAAATATTACTGCTCATTGACAATGCACCTGGTCACCCAAGAGCTCCGATGGAGGTGAACAAGGAGATGGATGTTTTCATGTCTGCTAACACAATATCCATTCTGTAGCCCATGAATCAAGGAGTAATTTCGACTTTCAGGTCTTATTATTTAAGAAATACATTTTGTAAGGCTATAGCTGCCATAGACAGTGATTCCTCTGATGGGTCTGGGCAAAGTAAATCGAAAAACTTCTGGAAAGGATTCACCACTCTAGATGCCATTAAGAACATTCGTGATTCATGGGAGGAGGTCAAAATACCAACATTAACAGGAGTTTGGAAGAAGTTGATTCCAACCCTCATGGATTACCTTGAAGGGTTCAAGACTTCAGTGGAGTAAGTTAACTGCATATGTGTTGGAAATCGCAAGAGAACTAGAAGTGAAGCCTGAAGATGTGACTGAATTGCTGCAATCTCATGATAAAACTTTAATGGATGAAGAGTTGCTTCTTATGGATGAGCAAAAGAAAGTGGTTTCTTGAGATGGAATCTACTCCTGGTGAAGACGCTGTCATTGCTGAAATGACAACAAAGGATTTAGAATATGACATAAACTTAGCTGATAAAGCAGTGGCAGGGTTTGAGAGGACTGACTCCAATTTTGAAAGAAGTTCTACTGCAGGTAAAATGTTATCAAACAGCATCACAAGCTACAGAGAAATCTTTCGTGAAAGGAAGAGTCAATTGAGGTATGCACTTTTTTTAGACATAATGCTACTGCACACTTAATAGACTATAGTACAGTGTAAACATAACTTTTACATGCACCAAAGAAAAACCAAACCCATTGCCATCAAGTTGACTTTGACTCACAGAGACCCTATAGGACAGAGTAGAACTGCCCCATATGGTTTCCAAGGAGCGCTTGGTAGAATCAAACTGCCAACCTTTTGGTTAGCAGCTGTAGCTAGTAGTTAACACTATGCCACCAGGGTTTCCTTTATATGCACTAGGAAACCAAAATATTTGTATGATTTGCTTTATCATGATATTCTCTTTATTGCGATGGTCTGGAAGTGAACCTGGAATATCTCTGAGGTATGCCTGTGTAAGATTTGAATTCTTCAACAGTTTTTATGTTTGGGAGTTTCAAATGCAATGAATGGGCCTTTGGAAGTAGACTGATTCTGGGGTAAAAGTAACCACATTCCTGATTTTGAAGTTTACCACTAAATTCTTCTTCCAATAAACTAATCTATACTGCTAAAAAAAAAAGTTAGCCAGTGAAAACCTTATGAATAGCAGCTGAATGTTGTCTGATACAGTGCCGGAAGATGAGGTCCTCAGGTTGGAAGGCACTCAAAAGATGACTGGGGAAGAGCTGCTTCCTCAAAGTAGAGTCGACCTTAACTTAATGACATGGATGGAATCAAGTTTTCAGAACCTTCATTTGCTGATGTGGCTTGACTCAAAATGAGAAGAAACAGCTGGAAACATCCATTAATAATCAGAACTTGGAATAGAAGAAGTATGCATCTACGAAAATTGGAAATCGTCAAAAATGAAATGGAACGCATAAACATAGGTGTCCTAGGCATTAGTGAGCTGGTATTGGCCATTCTGAATCAGAAAATCATACAGTTTACTATGCTGGGAATGACAAATTGAAGAGGAACAGCATTGCATTCATCGTCAAAAAGAACATTTTAAGATCTATTCTGAAGTACAACGCTGTCAGTGACAGGATAATATCCATCTGCCTACAAGGAAGACCAGTTAATACTATTGTTATTCAAATTTACACACTAACCACTAAGGCCAAAGATGAAGAAATTGAAGATTTTTACCAACTTCTGCAGTCTGAAATTGCTCAAACATGCAGTCAAGATACATGATAATAACTGGTGACTGGAATGTGAAAGTTGGAAACAAAGAAGGATTGATAGCTGGAAAATATGGCCTTGGTGATAGAAACGATGCTGGAGATAGCATGCTAGAATTTTGCAAGACCAACAACTTCTTCACTGCAAATACCTTTTAACAACAACATAAATGGTGACTATACATGTGGACCTCGCTGGATGGAATACACAGGAATCAAATCAACTACATCTGTGGAAAGAGACAATAGAAAAGCTCAATATCATCAGTCAGAACAAGGCCAGGGGCTGACTTTGGGACAGGCCATGAATTGCTCATATGCAAGTTCAAGTTGAAGCTGAAGAAAATCAGAACAAGTCCATGAGAGTCAAAGTACGACCTTGAGCATACCTGAATTTAGAGTGCATCTCAAGAATGTATTTGACTAATTGAACACTAATTACCAAAGACCAGATGAGTTGTGGAATCACATCAAGGACATCATACATGAAGAAAGCAGTCATTAAAAAGATAGGAAAGAAAGAAATGACTAAAATGGATGTCAGAAGAGACTCTGACACTCGCTCTTGAACATCGAGTAACTAAAGTAAACGGAATAAATGATGAAATAAAAGAGCTAAACAGAAGATTTCAAAAGGCAGCTGGAGAAGACAAAGTATTGTAATGTCATGTGCAAAGACCTGGAGTTAGAAAACCAAAAGGGAAGAACATGCTCCTCATTTCTCAAGCTGAAAGAACTAAAGAAAAAATTCAAGCCTCGAGCTGCAATAGTGAAGGATTCTATGGGCAAAATACTAAACAGTGCAGGAAGCAGAAAAAGAAAATGGAGGAATACACAGAGTTACTGTACCAAAAAGAACTGGCTGACATTCAACCATTTCAGGAGGCAGCATAAGATCAAGAATTGATAGTATTGAAGGAAGAAGTCCAAGCTGCACTGAAGACACTGGTGAAAAACAAGGCTCCAGGAATTGACAGAATACCAACTGAGATGTTTAAACAAATAAATACAGCGCTGAAGTGCCCACTCATCTATGCCAAGAAATTTGGAAGACAGTTACCTGGCCAACTGACTGGAAGAGATTCATATTTATGCCTATTCCAAAGGAAGGTGACCCAACCAAATGCAGAAATTATCTAACAATATCATTAACACCACACACAAGTAAAATTTTACTGAACATCATTCAAAAGCAGTTGCAGCAGTACACTGACAGGGAACAGCCAGAAATTTAAGCCAGATTCAGAAGAGAATGTGGAACCAGGGATATCATTGCTGATGTCAGATGGATCTTGGCTGAAAGCAGAGAATACTAGGAAGATGCTTACCTGTGTTTTATTGACTATGCAAAGACATCTGACTGTGTGGGTCATAACAAATTATGGAGAACATTGGGAAGAATGGGAATTGTAAAACACTTAATTGTGCTCATGAGGAACCTGTACATAGATCAAGAGGCAGTCGTTCAAACAGAACAAGGGGATACTGCATGGTTTAAAGTGAGGAAATGTGTGCATCAGCGTTGTATCCTTTCGCCGTAATTATTCACTCTGTATGCTGAGCAAATAATCCAAGAAGCTGGACTAAAAGAAGAAGAAAGGAGCATCAGGATTGGAGGAAGATTCATTAACAAACTGTAATATGCAGATGACACAACCTTGCTTGCTGAAAGTGAAGAGGACTTGAAGCACTTATTGATGAAGATCAAAGACCACAGCCTTCAGTATGGATTACACCTCAACATAAAGAAAACAAAAATCCTCACAACCGGACCGGTAAGCAATATCATGATAAATGGAGAAAAGATTCAAGTTGTCAAGGACTTCATTTTACTTGGATCCACATCTACACCCAGGGAAGCAGCAGTCAAGAAATCAAAAGACACACTGCATTGGGCACATCTGCCACAAGAGACCTCTCTAAAGTGTTAAAAAGCAAAGATGTCACCTTGAAGACTAAGGTGCGCCTGACCCAAACCATGGTGTTTTCAATCGCCTCATATGCATGTGAAAGCTGGGCAATGAATAAGGAAGACAGAAAAAGAATTGATGCCTTTGAATTATGGTGCTGGTGATGAATATTGAATATACCATGGACTGCCAGAAGAACGAACAAACCTGTCTAGGAAGAAATACAGCCAGAATGCTCCTTAGAAGCAAGGATGGCAAGATTTCGTCTCACATACTTTGGACGTTATTAGCAGGGGTCAGTCGCTGCAGAAAGATATCATGCTTGGTAGAGGGTCAGCGAAAGAGGAAGACCTTCAAGGAGAGGGACTGACACAGTGGCTGCAACAATGGGCTCAAGCATAACAATGATTATGAGGATGGCACAGGACCGGGCAGTGTTTCATTCTGTTGTGCATACGGTTGCTTTGAGTCAGAACCAACTTCACAGCACCTAACAACAACAACAACCACCCTTCAAAGGCAATCAATAAATATTTGCTTGATGAAACAAAAAGGAATAAATCATGTATGCCTGTATTTCTCAAGTGGATACTACTAGCATTGTGAGTGGGACAACTAGTTGTCATACAAAGCTATCTCTGAATTACTGGACATTTAATAACACTGGCTCTCAGGGCACTAATGCCAGTTTCACACCCAGTCACTGTGCAGTCCCGTCCTCGGCAATTCTAAATGTCCCTAAGGAGTGCAGATAGTACTGCCCTTGAGAATCACTGATACGTGGAAATCACTGATCTATAAATTGAAGAGAATATAAAATATAACATTCTTGCTCTTAAGGAAATCACAATTTAGGCACGTCAAGCCATTGTTTTTTTTAATTTTCTTTCTCCTTGATTGAGTGTGTGCCTCATTTCCATAGATTCAGAATAACTGTTTTTAGATGTTATGACAATAAGGAGAGTTAGGATGTAAAGAAGTCTTTACAGGATGGAAAAAGTTAACTTGATGAACATATAGGTAGGAAATTACTCCCAAAACGACATGGAGAAGGTCCAGAACACCCGCAAGAAGTTATAAAAAGGCTCCTTTTTTCTGCAACAAAATGAAGCAGTACATTTCTAAGAGGAAAAAAATAATAATTGCTAACTTTAATAAGTGCTTACTCTGCTAGGCAATATTCTAAGCACTTTATGTGTATTATCTCATCTAATGATCACACCAATACTCTGAGGTAGCAACTTACATTATTCACATTTTACAAATAAGAAAAAGACTTCCAGAGAGATAATACATCTTGCTTAGACCACAGAGATTCAAATAGCTATGCTTAGGATTTGAACCATGCTTAAACTTAATTTTTATGCTGGTCCTGAAAAGCTACCAAGGTGTCTCATTTCTACCTTACCTTTCACAAAACCTTTCAGTCAAAGTCATTACACTTAAACTTTCCAAATGAAGTTCCAACTCCAGGTTTTTTGCTTGTAAGATGTTTCACCAATTTGATGACTGCATTGTTTATAAACTGTTCCCCTAACAAGAAACTAAACAAAAAAACAAAACAAAAACAAACAAACCCACTGCCTTTGAGTTGATTCTGACTCTCCTGGTGACCCCCTGTGTTACACAGTAGGACTGAGCTATATAGGGTTTCCTTGGTTGTAATCTTTATGGAAGCAGATTGCCAGGCACTGCTAGGTGGGTTCAAACTGCCAACTGTTTGGTTAGTAGCAAAGGGCAAAACATTTGCACCATTTAGGGACTTTATACAAGAAACTAGAGAGTCTAAAATTTAATTGCCATATTTGGTGACTATGCTATATACACTGAGTTCTTCTGCGAATACCTTAAATCTCCTGGAAAAACCCAAATCTTAAATAAACACAATCATTCACCTTCTCTGTTCTTGTACCTGGGGAGCTGAAGCCTTCAAGTAAAGATGACATAAAAAAGTTAGAAGTACCACTATACCTCCATGATCACTAACCTCATCTAGGTCCTCACTACTGCCAATTGCCTTACTACGTTTCTCTAGTTGGTTCAGTTTATCACTCTGAAGGTATTTCAAACCTTCCTCTCTCTCCTTGGATACCTCCATGCCCCCTTCACTCACCTCTCTCTCTAGAACTGACCTTCCCTATTGCTATTTAAGGAAATAGAAGCCTCAGAAAGAAACTTTTGTAATTTTATACCAACAGAGCTACATATCTGACTCAACCCCTACCCTTCCTTTTTCCTTTCCTCTTGTTACAATAGAAGAAGAATATCTCCTACTGAGATGGAAAGGCCTATCTTTCCATGTGCTTCAGCACCCATACCCTCCCATTTTCTCAAAGACGATATGCAGTTGATTATCCATTCCATACTGATGGCGTAGTGGTTAAGAGTTCAGCTGTTAACCAAAAGGTCGGCAACTCGAATCCACCAGGCACTCCTTAGAAACCCTATGGGGCAGTTCTACTCTGACCTATAGGGTCGCTATGAGTTGGAATTGACTCAACAGCAATGGGTTTTTTATACTGATATAGTGCTTGCCTTCGTCCTTACTAAAGCCTTTCTCTAGGTACTAAAATATGCTCCATGATTTCTCACTCTAACAGCAAAAAAATTAATAACTGCCGAATATCTCCCACAGCCCCCAAATCCTTTCCTTCCCTCAGTTACCATCCTTTCTTTCAACTACCTTCACAGCCAAACTCAGGAAAGAGTTGGCTGCCATGCATATCTTTACTTCCTCATTTCCATTCACTCTTCTACTCCCAGCTTTTATTAAAGTCACGAATATAACCTCCATATCATTATATCCAACGGATACTCATTCACTCTTCTACTCCCAGCTTTTATTAAAGTCACGAATATAACCTCCATATCATTATATCCAACGGATACTCATTCACTCTTCTACTCCCAGCTTTTATTAAAGTCACGAATATAACCTCCATATCATTATATCCAACGGATACTCATTCACTCTTCTACTCCCAGCTTTTATTAAAGTCACGAATATAACCTCCATATCATTATATCCAACGGATACTCATTCACTCTTCTACTCCCAGCTTTTATTAAAGTCACGAATATAATCTTCATATCATTATATCCAACGGATACTCTTTGGCTTCATCTTCTTTTCTGTCTAAACACCATTTGGCACCACTCCTTCCTTCTCGAAATATCCTCTTCTCTTAGCTTCTGTGACAATTCTTGCCTCATTTTCTTTCTCCTTTCTAGCTGTTCATTCTCAGTCTCCTTGGTAGGCTCTTGCTTTACTACTCCACCTTTAAACCTTGTAGTTTAATTAGGACTCTATCCTAGGACTTCTTGTCTTACTCTCTAAAGCCTCTCTCAAAGTGATCTCATCCACTTCCATGGCTTCTAACACCACCTAAATGAAAATTTCCCCAAATTTATATTTACCCTAGACCCATTTCAGATGAGCAAATTGAGATTTGCTACTAAACCATGATGACAAACTTACCTGTATTTGTGCAAGTGTTTTCCCAAAAGCTTTTCTTTGTTTAATGTAGCTCCTGGTTTCTTCAAACATGAATTCACTGGCTGAAACTGCCAACTCAGCAATCAATAGTCTTTCCTATAACCCAAAAATTAGGTTTTGAATATTATTCTAATTACACAAGTGACTATCACATGATTCCAATCATAATAAATCCCATAAATAATCTTTACAAAACTCCTAAAGATTAATTTATTTCTTAACTCTTTACATCTACAGAGATTTATGACATTTTGACATCTGTAAGAATAACTCTAAAGCAAACTATTTTTATGAACGAGTGTCCTTATTGCATATAATATATAATTTATTTAATATCACCTTCTCTCTCTCATTTATAGATCAGTAAAGAAATTCCATAGTTGCTGATTTTTATTTCTGATATCTGTATACTATATATCCTAATATCTCTGTGGGAATCAATATCTTGAAGTGCATAGTTTAAATTCTGCCTATTAGTGCAAAAGTACTCCTGGTCACTTTAACCTCATTTTATATCGTATACCCATGCCAGTGTTCCTGGCTCTTGTTCCATTTCATGCTTAGCCCATGCCATGGCAGTCACCAAGGAGGTATACTCCCTTTAATTAGCATTTGAGGCCCAATGATCGCTATGAACCTAAACTTCAAAGGGGTAGATGAGGGAACTGACCCTTGTGGCTAAAGCTTTTCAGTCTGAACGTAACATCTTTTCCGCTTTGATTCAGTTATCATAAAAATGTGCCAAACGCCTTAGCTGACATTTTCTTACAAAGAACTAAAAGTTCTTGACTTATAGTTAAGAACCTAAAACCATTCCAAGAAAGAATTAGAACCCAAACACTTAGTTTTCCTACCTACTTTATAAGCTTTGATTCGATAACCCTGAGTTCAATTATTTATTTATCTAGCCTACAAAATTCTCATTTTTTACAATTTTAAGTTACACTCAAATAACTGGCTAGATCATACATTTTGCATGCATGGATTTTTATAGTTCTATGTTATTCTATTCCAGTTCATCATTTACTCAAAAAGATGGACTCTTTAAATATTTCTCACCTGTGGGAGCTCTTTCATGAGGTAAAAGAAGCCTTTATTTTCTTCTCCAAGTAGGGCATTAGCTGGCAAACGTACATCTTCAAAGAATAGTTCAGCAGTATCCTAAGAGACCGCAGAATTAAGTAGAGCACAATCTCATTTAAATTTCTCAATAACCTGATGAGATGACTATTATTACTCCCATTTAAGAAAAAAAAAAAAAGCAAAAAACAAACAAAATCGAAGCTAAGTTGAAGTGGCTAATTAACTAACACAATTAATAGTGGTGAACCAGGGATTCAAACCCAGGTCTGTCTGATCCCAAAGCTCTTGCCTACCCTACTATAACACACTGTCTTTTTGCTCTACTATTGTCCAGTTATTTATGTGCTGAGAACTAACAATTTCTAATCAAACAGAAACAACCCATTGCCATCAAATCAATTCTGACTCATAGGGATCCTACAGGACAGAGTAGAACTGCCCCATAGGGTTTCCAAGGAGCTGCTGTTGGATTCGAATTGCTGGCCTTTTGGTTAGCAGCTGAGCTCTTAACCACCGTACCACCAAGGCTCCAAGGAATTCTAACGCATACTAAATATGAATTTTTTTTTTGGTAACTATATAACACACAGGAGAAAAAATATTTTTTGTTCTCCATAATCTTCCTCAGTCAATTTCCTAAAGAGAGAGTCGATTACCATGCAGCTTTGCCAGTTCTAAAGCAGACATTCAAATGCCCTGGTTCACTTCCATTGCTGACCACCAGAAAAAGCCATTGTGGTGTAAATGGTGGAATAAATTTCTGAAAAGCATATTTCAGGAACTCACTGTAGCAAGGTTGATTGTGCCACATGTATATTCTCTACATAAGTAAGGCATCTATCAGATTGATAATAAACTCATTACCTGAGTATGATTTATTATGACTTACCTGGGCTTTTAATCCCATTTTATGTAGCTTTTGTCCCTTGATAAATCCTTTCATCCCGTTTTCCACTAGAAAAAGGCTAATGCCATGGGCAGGGGAGGAAGCCTCACGATTTGTGACTGCAACTACTATCACAACATCACTGAGCCACCCATTCGTGATGAATACCTGCAAAACCCCAAATATACTATAATGTGCCACAATAACTCAGGTCCACGTGCAATTCATGACTGGGAGAAAGCAAACACAAGAAGACTAAAACAGATAAAACATGTTTTATACCTCTCTTTGTCCCCTATCCAAGTATTGGACGTATAGGAAGTTATGAAGAAAAAGAAAAAAACAATCCTCCATGAGTCCATCATGTTTCAAGGACACCAGTCACTCAAGATAGCCTATGAAAAGAGAATTTCCTAGGGGATAAAATATAATATACCCTGCTTTTAGGGATTCACAATATACATCAGCATATCAAAGACTGAGAAGATGTGCACATTTTCCAAATGTATTTGACCACAGGTTATTATTTTTCTGACTAATAATTATGAAACTAGATTATGAAATATTTACTAGAAAAGCGTGGCTCAGATGTGGTCCACAGATGATGCCAGTCCACAAACTGTTACCAACCCCTGATAGTATAAATAGAGAAATTGAGAGCATTTAGAAACTTCTATAGCAATTCAAGCTTGTGATTTTGTAAATACAAAGATACTAGTCTATGATAAATTGGAAATAAAATATTTTTAAAAAAGAAAACAAACAAACAAAAACTAGTCCTTCACAAAGCTTTAGAATACACTTTTGGAAGGACTTCCTAAGTGCAGAAAATGAACATTCTTCCTTCACTTTACACTTGTTGCTGTTGCTAGGTGCCGTCAAATCAGTTCCAACTAATAGTGACCCTATGTACAACAGAACGAAACACTGCCCAGTCCTGCGCCATCCTCCCAACCATTGTTATGCTTGAGCTCACTGCTGCAGCCACTGTATCAATCCATTTCATTGAGGGTCTTCCTCTTTTTCACCTACCCTCTAGTTTACCATGCATGATGTCCTTCTCCAGGGACTGATCCCTCCTGATAACATGTCCAAAGTATGGGAGATGTAGTCTTGCCATCGTTACTTCTAAAGAACATTCTGGTTGTACTTCTTCCAAAACAGATTTGTTCGTTCTTCTGGCAGTCGATGGTATATTCAGTATTCTTCAACAACACCACAATTCAAAGTTGTCAATTCTTCAGTCTTCCTTATTCATCATCCAGCTTTCGTATGCATATGAGGCGACTGAAAATACCATGGCTTGAGTCAGGCACACCTCAGTCTTCAAAGTGACATCTTTGCTTTTCAACACTTTAAAGAGGTCTTCTGCAGCAGATTTGCCCAATGCAATGCATCTTTTGATTTCTTGACTGCTACTCCATGGGTATTGATTGTGGATCCAAGTAAAATGAAATCCTTGACAACTTCAGTCTTTAACTTAACATTTAGTCAACCAAAAATATTTGCTAAGTGTATACTGGATACAGTTTTAGGCAGAAAAAAAGTCTGCCCTCATGAAGTTTATATTCTAAAGGATATATTTACATCTGAGCCTATCTGTAACCTTAATTGGAGGGACTCTTCAGTTCTATCATTGGGTTGATATGATCCTCAGAAGGAATGTGTTGCCATCGAGTCAATTCTGACTCATAGTGACCCTATAGGACAGAGTAGAACTGTCCCATAGTTTCCAAGGCTGTAAATCTTTACAGAAGCAGACTGCCACATCTTTCTTCCACAGAGTGGCTAGCAGTTTCAAACCACTGACCTTTCGGTTAGCAAACTGAGCGCTTACGCACTGCATCACCAGGGGTCCTTCTGAAGGACTGAAGGGCTCTCAAATTCTATATGAGATATCTTTCTCTCCTAGGATCTTTTGATACTCTTGATATTTATGAGAAAGCCTTTTCCCCCAATCACTCATCAACATGAAGTTTATTAATTTGTTTGTTCCATATTTGGCAATGTGAGTCTTACCTTCACCTTTTCTGGTTTGATAAGAGCTGTTTGAAAGCTAAAGCAACCTTTTCCATATTAGTGAGGGGGTATGCAAAATAGAACATGGAAGAAACTATCACAGAGTTTATGTAATATAAATGTTGTAACTTTCTTACTGTCTCAGAAATAACTTAAGTAAACTCAATTCTTGCATGAATCCCTGGATCTGACAGACAATCATGAGTAGTCTTTGAGACATTGTTACCCATGGCATGACTCTGGAGAGAAGGGTTTTGGAAGGCCCTCTTTACACACCTTGCTTCCATTGAGAATCCAGTCACTTCCATCCTTTTTGGCATTTGTTCTTATTCCTTGCAAATCACTGTAATTGAAAGAAAAGATGAACAAACAAATCATCAACTGGCAAAAACTGAATTATGCAAATGTCATTAGGTAAGTGCATGTAATGTGATAATTCATACTGGTTACACCATTATAAACACTGATCTTGGATATTAGAAATAGTCACACAATTGACAGAAAGACCATGTCTGACGTATTATATTTTAAATAACTTATACATATAAATACATGATTAAGATCACATAAACTAAGCTGATATTTTAGTGCATAACAACATCCAACTAGCATTCAAAGACCCCCAAATTGGGCTCAAATTATATTTAAAGGCCCACTATTTCCCTGGGATTATCTGTTATAATGTACTTTCCTGCCTTTAGTGACCTTGGTTCCTTCTGCTATCTTTTACTCATCAAAAGTTTAGCTATTTAAGAGATCAGCAAGATAGCAGAATGGGCAGCTCCAAGCTCCCTCTTCCCACACATAAAAACATCAAAAAACAAGCAGCAACTGTCAGAAGCAACTTTGCCAGAACTCTGTAAAATTGAGACAAAGATTTACAATATTCAAGGCAACACTGACTCAAGGAAAGGGCACCTTAAAAACAGTAGGAGAGCTTTGTGGTTCTTTTTACCTGTGCCTCACCACCTCCCCAGTTGGCAACAGTCTTGAAGACAAAAGTTTGTGATCCCAGTGTGGGACCCTGGTACCTGGTTCTGGAGGGAGCATAGCAGACCTTAATCACAAATTATTGTGATTGTCTGTTCTAACCTGTCTGGGGACTATCTGAAGGTGGATATAGGGAGCTCCTATCAGTTTCACCTATCTGAGAACTCACTCAGGGCTAAAAAGTGGTAGGCACTGCTAGAAAACACTAACACAAATGATCAACCCATAGCTGCCCGGGGCAAAAG
The DNA here is from genome assembly GCA_030035585.1 of Dugong dugon. Lineage (NCBI taxonomy): Eukaryota > Metazoa > Chordata > Mammalia > Sirenia > Dugongidae > Dugong > Dugong dugon. Next base: position 172,662,805 of record CM057461.1, read on the forward strand.
AGTATGGTTGAGACATACAACAGACCACTTAAGGTCTGGGAGGAAAAGCAAGGGAGAGAGTTTCTTTGGGAAATTAGAGCATTCAAAAGCACTGTGTATATACCATACCCAGAGCAAGATACATGCTCAGGAAAGACCTGAGAAAACCCTAAGTCTTGAGGCTCAGTGAAAGCATGGGTAAGTGTTGAAGGAGTGCCCCAGCACAGAACCAATCTGTACAGACTGGGAGAGGTGTCTTTTGTTTTTCCTGTTGTTTTAAATTTTCTTTTGTTTTTTCTTTTTAACTCCTACTATTCAAGGAAATCTCTGTCAAAACACTAGTCAAACACGAGCTAAAGGAATAGAGACTTCAGTAACGACACACATCAAGGAATACGGTTTTTGCAAAAATAATTTGGAAAAGCCACTAAACCAACAGATTACTGCAGCCTTCAACAATCAAAAACAAAACAAATCACCCAGCAAACTCTGAGAAAACGGGTATATCTGATTTACCGTGTTACTATATTATGATATTCAAATGTCCCATTCTCAATGAAAAAATCACAAGGCAGATGGAGAAACAAGAAAGGATGGTCCCTTCAAAGGAACAAAATAAAGCAAGAGACATCATTCCTGAGGAAACTCAGACATTGAATTTACTAGAAAAAGACTTTAAATTAGCTGACTTAAATATGCTCAAGGAGCTAAAGAAAAACATGGACAAAGAACTAGAGGAATATCATTAAAGAGAAATTATAAAAAAAGAAGTTAACAGTAATTGTGAACCCAAAAAGTACAGTAGCTGAAGTAAAAAAACAAATCACTAGAGTAGTTCAACAGCAGACATGAACAGGCAGGAAAAAGAATCAATGAACTTGAAGATAGGACAATTGGAATTAGCCAGTCTGAGGGGCAGAAAGGAAAAGAATGAGAAAAGTGAACACAGCCTGTGATGATTAAGGTTATGTGTCAACTTGGCTAGGCCATGATTCTCAGTGGTTTGGCAGATATTATATAATCATACTCCATTTTGTGATCTGATGTGAGCAGCCAATCAGTTGAAAGGGAAGTTTCCTTGGGGGTGTGGCCTAGATCCAATACATATAGATGTTCTGGCAAAGCTCTCCCTCTCTCAATCCTGCTTCTGAATTGTCATCCTCTGCCCTCCAGTTCTTGGGATGTAAGCCAGCAGCCTGCCCTCTGACCTGCAGATTTTGAAACTTTCCAGCTCCTGCAGCTCCATGAGCCAGCAGTCTTCCATGTGACCTGTTGATTTTGGGTTCATCAGCCCCTGCAACTACATGAGTCAGAAGAAGCCTCCAGCCTGATGCCAGACCCATGGATTTGGGACTTGCCAGCCTCCAAACCTGTGTGAGCCACTTCCTTGAAATAAATCTTTCTCTCTCTATATTTATACATATATACACTTCACTGGTTTTGCTCCTCTAGCGAACTCAGCCTAAGACAGAACCTAAGGGACCTAGTGAGCACCAACTAGTGGACTAACATATGCATTATGAGGGTTCCTGAAGAAGAGAGAAAGAAAAAAGCATAAAGAGTATTTGAAGAAATAATAACCAAAAACTTCCCAAATTTGATCAAACACATAAGTCTGCATATCCAAGAAGCTCAATAAACTCCAGTAGAATAAACTTGAAGAGATCGCACTGAGACACATTACAATCAAACTGTAGAAAGCCAATGACAAAGCAACAATCTTGAAAGCAGCAAGAGAGAAGCAATTTGTCCTGTACAAGGTATCCTCAATAAGATTAAGCACCAATTCTCATCAGAAATCATGAAGGCAGTGGGATGACATATTTATAATGTTGAAAGGAAAGAAAAAAATCTGTCAACCAAGAATTCTACATACAGCAAAAGAGTCCTTCAAAAATAAGGGAGAAATTAAGACACTCCCAGCTAAACAAAAGCTAATAGAGTCCATCACCACTAGAAATGCCCTACAAGAAATGGTAAAGGAAGTCCTGCAGTTTGAAATTTGAAATAAAAGAACACTAGAAAATAACTCAAAGGTGTATAAAGAAATAAAGATCTCCAGTAAAAGTAATTAAATGCGCAAATATAAAATCAGTATTAAAAGAAGGTGGTAATGGAGGAACTGAGGTACAAAAAAGGTTTAAGACACAGAAAACAGCTAAATGGCAGAAGTAGTCCTTCCTTATCAGTAATTATTTTAAATATAAATGAATTAAACATTCCAATCAAAAGGCAGAGATTGGCAAATGGATTAAAAAAAAATTGATCCACCTGTATACTGTCTACAAGAGATTCATTTTAAATCCAAAGATAAAAATAGGCTGAAGTGAAGAGAGGAAAAAAATACTCCATGAAAATAGTAACCAAAAGAGAGCTGGGGTGGCTATACTATCAGACTAAATAGACTTTAAATAAAAAATTGTTAGCAGACACAAAGAAAGACTTTATATATTGTTTAAAAAAAAAAAAAACACACACAACAACTTGTTGCCGTGGAGTCAATTCTGACTCATAGCGACCCTACAGGAGAGAGCAGAACTGCCCCATAGGGTTTCCAAGGAGCAACCGGTGGATTCAAACCACTGATCTTTTGGTTAGGAGGCAAATGCTTAACCACTGTGCCACCACGGCCCCTATATATTGATAAAAGGGTCAATGCTCTAAGAAGATATAACAGTTATAAACATATATGCACCTAACAACAGCATCCCAACATATATGAGGCAAATACTGACAGATTTGAAGAAAGAAATAAAGACTTTAATATCAACAGTTGAAAACTTCAGTCACCCCACTTTCAATAATGGATAGAACAGCCAGACAGAAGATTAATAAGGAAATATTAGACTTCAACAACATTATAAACCAACTAGATTTAACAGACATATAAAGAATATTCCACCCAACAATAGTAGAATACACATTCTCCTCACGTGACTTAACAGTTGTAAACTCTTTGTTTCCAGGAGTACCACGTGCCCTCTGGGATGGTACTTTTTGTGTGTACCTTGCCATCACGGCACTGTCTCAGCTCTAGAAGGCTTTCAGGTCACTTCCACTTACTGGCAATAGTTGTGCTATGCTTGAATTGATACCTCAGGTCAGATGAAAAAGGTTAACACAGAAATTTGAGGAGGAAGTCACCTGGCCTTATAAGATAAACCTTTTTATGGTTAGTGGGATTTGTTTTAATTAGCTAAATCTAGGACTGTTAAAGAGCATAACGGGTTGGTTATGCAGGTTGGTTTCACCTTGCTGTGTGAGATCTTACTGATAATAATTTTGCTGTAAAGATGCCTGGCCCAAGGTGGTAGACTATGAAGAAAGAGTTAATATAGCAGGCCTGAGGCTGCAATACTTAGGCCAGTTACAAGGTTGGCATTTTGTTGGCCTCTGCAAACTTGGATTTTGGAAGGGTTCCCACCATTCCCTGATAATGATGACTCACTGAGCCTTAACAGCTTGTGAAAACAACTGGTTTATGCTGAACATTTGCTTTCATTCTGGGAGTATGGCATTCTGGTATGTGCTAGGTAGACGGTGCCTACAGGACCAGGCCCCAATAAAAATCCTGTGCACTGAGTCTCTAATTAGCTTTCCTGGTAGGTAACATTTCACATGTGTTGTCACATCTCATTGCTGGAGGAAATAAATGCATCCTCTGTGACTCCACTGGGAGAAGACTCTTGGAAACCTGTACCTGGTTTTCTCTGAACTTTGCCCCATATGCCTTTTCCTTTGCTGATTTTGCTTTGTATTCCTTCACTACAATCAATCATAGCTATGAGAATAACTATATGTTGAGTCCTGTGAGTCCTTCTAGTGAATCATCAAACCTAGGGTGGTGCTGGGAACCCCCAACACACTAAGATATTAGAAACACAAATTCAAAACTTTTCCACTGCAAACTTAATTGTGTCAAGCATTATACGTAAGTTTAAGGAGACAGTTGTATAATGCAGGGTCATTTATCTGAAAGATGTGTTAAATGACAGCAGTAGCATCAATGGGGGGGGGGTGCACGGGGTGTGGACTGTACCAGGTGACACTGTCAGAGGGGGTGGCGCTATAATGACTGTCTATAAAATTTTTGTGCAGTGTTTCAGCAGAAATTCATTATTTTTTATAAAAAATATCCCTGTAGTTATTTATAACAACAAAACATTTTTTGTAAGCCCAGCTTCTTCTTGTTGTTAGGTGCCATCGAGTCAGTTCCAACTCACAGCGATCCTACGTAAAACAGAACAAAACACTGTGCCATCCTCACAATTGTTGTTATGCTTGAGCCCATTGTTGCAGCCACTGTGCCAATCCATCTCATTGAGGGTCTTCCTCTTTTTTGCTGACCCTCTACTTTACCAAGCATGATGTCCTTCTCTGGGGACTAGTCACTCCCGATAACAGGTCCAAAGTATGTGAGACAAAGTCTTGCCATCCTTGCCTCTAATGAGCATTCTGGCTGTACTTCTTCTAGACAAATTTGTTTGTTCTTCTGGTCTAGCCACGGTATATTCAATATACTTCACCAACACCATAATTCAAAGGCATCAATTCATCTTCAGTCTTCCTTATTCTTTATCCAGCTTTCACATGCATATGAGGTGATTGAAAACACCATGGCTTGGGTCAGGGACACCTTAGTCCTTAAAGTGACATCTTTTTTTTTTTTTTTTTTAATTTAACACTCTAAAGAGGTCTTTTGCAGCAGATTTGCTCAATGTAATGCATCATTTGATTTCTTGACTACTGCTTCCATGAGCATTGATTGTGGATCCAAGTAAAATGAATTCTTGACAATTTCAATCTTTTCTCCATTTATCATGATGTTGCTCACTGGTCCAGCTGTGAGGATTTTTGTTTTCTTTATGCTGAGGTGTAATCCATATTGAAGGCTGTGGTCTTTGATCTTCATCAGTAAGTGCTTCAAGTCCTCTTCATTTTCAGCAAGCAAGTTTGTGTCATCTGCATAACGCAGGTTATTAATGACTCTTCCTTCAATCCTGATGCCCTGCTCTTCTTTATATAGTCCAGCTTCTCGGATTTGCTTAGCATACAGATTGAAAAGTATGATAAAAGGATACAACCCTGATGCACACCTTTCCTAACTTTAAACCATGCAGTATCCCCAGCTTACACGTACCAATATATTTATAAGACTAAAACTCTATGCTAATTTACTTTTTTGAACTTCTAATGCCCTCTGGTCAGAGTAGTCATTATTACGCAATTACAATGACACTTCAAACCATGTGTTTTCCTCTGCATGCGCTCCAAGCACATACTGTTCTTTTCGTTGCTGCCAGTGTTTTTAAAGTCGCTGATTTTGTCAAATTTTCTGGTGTTTTAGCTATAATATTGTGGTAATTAGTATTTTTGAACCTGTATCAATAACTTTTTTGAGAATGAAGTAGTAATTAAACGAAAGGGAGTGTTATACGGGAATTACAATTTATGAGTAAGCTTAGTACAAAAAACATTACTAACGATTCTGTATGGTCTGGTAAGGGAGGTCTATGCAGGGGGTAACGCCATGATTTACTGACACCAACCCTAGTGACGCCACTGAATGACAGGGATGTCCTCTAATATGTTCTTGTGAATCAATCTCTAGCATGTTTTTCACCAAAAAGATGGATGTTGATAGTGAACATTTTAAAGCTGCATATTGTTATATTTTAACATCATAATTTTCATTGTAAGTATGTGTAAAGTATCAGTTACTAAAATATATACACAGTTTATTACAAACAATTCTATACAGGAATATATCAAAGGTAATAAATGTAATGACACTAATTCAGTTTCTGGATTTTAAAAAATATTTAAGTGGTAAAAACCAAATATTAAAAATAATTTGACAATATATTACTTAGTAATGTCAAGAATTCAGACTGTCACGGTATCCCTACTAACTATGTATCATTATCTCAATTTCACTGATACAGACATTGAGCCTCAGAGATCTAAGATCACATAGCTAGTGTCAGAACATTCTAGCTCCAATGCGTTCACCAACTTGCTTTATGAACTTGGTTAAAATACTTTATTTCTCATTTCCTTCTTTCTCTTTCAATAGAGATCTTAATATCTCTGTATTCTGTATGATATTATTGTGATTTGCTGGAAATTGTGAGGATGATGCAAGATTGGGCAATGTTTTGTTCAACAGCAGTTAGCAATAACAACACTAATATGATTGCCAAATAAGAAAACTGACATAAAGGCATTTATAAAATGTTACTGCATCATACATCTATACATAGTATAAATGTATATATAAGTATACATAATAATACAAATTTGGAACTGTAAAGATGTCTGATTCCTATATAAATCAAAGCAGGAATACAAAGAGTGGCCAATCCATTTTTGAGACAAAATTAACCATGTCCCATCTCCTCTATTCTTTCCCTCCCATGTGCTTTTTCTTTATTTCTTACCATAATTCTTCAACACTCTAATATTCTTCTGCATCAGCTGCTACACTTCTCCATTCTTGTAGCCCCTTACCCACATGGCCCCTTTACAACTCTCTCAATATGTGACTGATTTGCTATCCTTCCATTACTCTTACCTTCCAGCCCCAGGCTCTGTCATAGCTATGGCACCGATACATTTGCCTGCAGTCATCTGGGGGATGAAATACTTAATCTGCTCTTCTGAACCATACTTTGCAATATAGGGCATGACAATGTCTGAATGAAGACTAAAGCCTGGGCCGGTACAATTTGAATATGCTCTTAAGAGAAAAAAAAAAGAAAAGAAAATTTAAAGCATGAAATAGTTATTTTATTTTGTGTTTAGTTTCTTCAATTTGAAATTAAAAAACAACTAAAACAAAAACAAAGATTCAAAAACGTATTACATTGTATGGTAATAGGCTGTCTAACATAAGAAAAGTGCTCTAAAATATATTTAATGAATTAAGAGATAAAATACTTTATAAAACTAATCACCTACAATTGTATTACTCCAACACAACAACTCTTTTCATTTTGGCAAATTACCTTTGTCATAAAGGTATATTCTAATATAACTGTAGTCATGGTGTATGTCTTGTATTTTAATTTTAAATTATATCACACACAAAAATCCTGTTTTATATAATTTTTTTACATAATCTGAAATAGCTACAAAACATTCCAAGTTCTTTATATACCCATAATTTAGTTATTCATTCTCCTACTGCTGGACATTTAGATTGCATTCAAATGTGAAAGATTATGATCTAACATAATGGTTTCTACACATAAGTTCTATTTTTCTTACTAAATTATTTCCTAACAATGAACTCCCAAAAGTAGGCTCTTAGGTCAAAGAGCATAAACATTTTTATTTTTACATATACAATCTCATTTTTAATCCCCAAAGCATTTATCATTCTAATTTATAATCCCACCAAGAGTGTATGAGTAAGTCACTTTCACTGCAACCTTGTCAGTACTGGGTATTATGATTTTTTATTTTCACTAATTTTGTAGGTACTCAAAATGGTATTTCCAGGTTAATTTAATTTTCATTTGATTGACTGTAAAGATAAATCTTTTTTATTTAAAAAAAATTTGCATTTATTTTTTGATGAATTGTTTGCTCAAATCTTTTGCCCATTTGTCAACTGAAATACCGACTTTTTCTTATATATTAATATTTTGTCATATTTGATGAGAATATTTTCCCATTCTGCTGTTTTCTTTCAATTATCTTTTTAAAAGTGGAAAATAACTGCTTATGCCAATCAGAAATAAAGCTATCCCTTTAATTTTCACCAACTCCTATCTTAACAACTTACAAGTGGACATCCTTTTCTTCTCCCTCAAAAAATGTAAAAGTACATGAGTGGTATAATCTCTCACGATTTAGACTATTTTCAACTTTCCAAGAAGATCAGAAAGCATTTTTTTTAATCATCTCAAAAAGGTGAGCAATGTGCTTACAAAACAAACGACTCAACTTCAAATGTCCCCATACTCACTGCTCTTCAGTAACAACAGCTGCCGAATAGAAGTCCCCACCAATACCACCACAATCCTCTGCGATATTGACACCAAGCAGTCCTTGTTTTCCAGCTTTTTCCCAAAGCTCCCTACTGACTTCTCCAGCTTTCTCCCATCTGCACATAACAAATATTTAAAAATCAGAGAAACTTTTCTCATATTATTTTAAAGGTGGTAACTTTGAATTTATAAATGATTTATACAGGAATGCTTCTTTAATTGAAGGCAATTGTTGTTGACATGGACCATACCCTTCCATTTGCATCTGACTCTTCAATTCTTTTTTCTCCTCTTCTTTCTCTCCCTTACTTCTTCATATTTACCACTTTCTCTTGTCCCTCTCTTTTGACTACTTATTGGACTTGCAAATTATACCCACTGATAATCCTGGGTGTAGTTTCACTCAGCTGGTGCTCTTACGGTGCAAGCTTAGTTGTGCTATATAGTCATGGGAATTTGCCCAACTTGCCCTGAAAAGGTAATCCTGCTCTGTGCATTTCCTTAAAGTGCTTAACTTATGGAACAAGCATATAAAAGCTGACAAGAACAGGAAACTTTACTACGGTATAAGCAGGAAGAACAAATCGGCAGAAGTACCTTGCAGCATAGCGCTGCAAAGAAATTTCTGAAAAGATTAGGTATTTGGGTGAAATATCTAAACGTTTCAGAAATGGACTCAAACATATCAACAATCATGAAGATGGCACAGGACCAGGCAATGTTTTGTTCTGTTACACATGAGGTTGCCATGAGTTGGAGCCAACTTGACAGCAACTAACAATCACCATGCAACCTCAGCTTTTACTTTAACAACGAGAATGGCATGATGAGAAAACAGATGACTAGTGGGAGATAATTAGGGAATCTGAGAAGTTTTGTTTTATTTTGTTGTTTTTTGAAGTGGTAGTTAGATATAGTTAGGAAGATAAGGGGCTGCTTCAAGGTACTAATTAAAGATACAGATACCACAAGAAATTTTAAAACAAAGAGCTTGATTATCATGTGTGTTTTGATGTAGTTATTGCTAAAAGCAGCTCTGGAAATGTTTTTTATTATTAGCTCCAAATTTGCTAACTTCTACTATTTTTACCTCAATGCCTCACCAATAATTTTTCTGAAACTAAGTTTAAAAGCAATGAGGAAATAAAAGATTCTCTAAAGTGAAGTGCTACATTTCTTTTGTCTTTATTAAGAAGCTAGGTGCTTTTCACTAAAGAGTAGCCAGGGTTTTAGTTTAGCTAATTTTAGTTATCCTTACCAAGAGAGATTAATAAAAACTGAAATGCAAGCTGTTTTAAAATCATTTAAAAATATTATTCTAATTATAGTACTGTCATCGAGTGAGTTTTGGAAACATGGTAAGATCCTATTTTAATAGAAATGACAGCTTTTTGTCAATAAAGGAGGTGATTGATTAATCAATCAATAAATATCTCATCCAGAAAAGTACTTCGAGGTTAGTCAATTTGTCTACAAAGATCTGCATTATGTTGGCTTTTGCACTTTTATGTATTTTAATTCACTTGTGGGAGTGCCTGGGTGGTGTAAACACTTAACTTGATCAGCTGCTAACTGAAAGGCTGGCAGTTGGAGTCCACCCAGAGGTGCCTAAGAAAATCAGTCACTGAAAACCCTATGGAGCACAGTCCTACTCTGACACATATGGGGTCACCATGAGTTGGAATCACCTCAACAGCCACTGCTGGTAATTCACTGACTAATATTTTGTTGCCACTTAATCACAGTTTTAAAAAAATACTATTCTTAGATTAAATTGCAAATTTTCTAAAATTTTCTCACTTTTGAATTGTATATTTTAGAATCCATTAAAGGAGCTCTGAACTAACTTAAGAACCCCTGGGTCCTAGAACATTTTGGTGATGAGCAGTAAAAGTGTTAATAAGGCACAGAACAGTATTTTTACTGTACAACTACATACAGCATTCTAGAAAATGGTACTTATCACACTCCTAGCGCACATTACATTTAAGGAAGATGTGCCACTTACTCTGTGTGATGAGGAATCACTTCTTCTTGAAAAAATTTCCTTACACTTGCCCGGAAAATGTCATGCTCTGAAGAAAAAATTCGTCTAATTCCTATATCCGTTAATTTTTTAGCAGAAGAAGTTTCTAGACGCTGTTCAACTCCAGAATGAGAACATCTTAAAAAAAAAAAAACAAGTTAAATTTACTCTTCGTATCCAAATTAATGCCACTGAACAACATCGAAGATTAGTTCTACTGAACATGGAAATATCTTCATTTTTTTTCCCCCAGAGACACTTTAGAGGCAGGTAGGAAGAGTGGGGGATTGAAGTTGGTCAAACCTGGGCGCAAATTTGAGCATCACCACTTTTGACAGGATCTACCTCCCCTGGAAGTCATTAAGAAGCATCTTACCCTCCTTTAACTCAGTCTCCATTTCCAGATCCATTAAGAAGACAGTGCCTAAAACTAACCACTTGTCTGAACTGAGGTGAAATACAGTTTTGTCACATGCTATGTGAATTAAATTAGGTAAAATCCAAATAGTATAATATTGGGCTAATCGGTAAGTTTTCATGTCATGCACAATGTTTAAAATAATGCAGACCCTCCAAAATTATTATTTTATCCACAATCACACAATTTCAAACAGCATGTGTATGAAACTATAAGCTGTGTTGATGTTATTGCCACATTACAGAGCCACTCTGGGTATATATCAAAATGCCCACCAATGTTTTAAGTATTAGTGTTGAATTATTCAAGACCTTCAGGAATTGACCCTACTTTAACATGCCAAGCTCAAAATGAGACTGTCCTGTAGTTCCCTTAGTTCAATGGTGCCCTCAAACACTGCCCACCCCTACTCCCCACACACTGGTATCCCTGAAAAGAATTCTGAAAAACTGTGTACCACTTTGAGCATTTTCAAGTTCACCCAAAAACGTTTTTTTTTTTTTTTTCCCATATCCTCAAATATTGTCATAGGATGTTTTTCTATTTTGCAATAAATTGTTTTAAATTTCTCTCTTTCTAGTCAGGTCCTACTTTTTTATTTAGTCTTTGTCCTGAAAAGACATGTTCATGAAAATTTAATCACAGCAGACTTAAAGTTGTTGTTACATGAAGTTTTTAAATAAACATTATATTTCTAAGGTCTTCCTAATTACTATTTTTAAAGGTTATAATCAATTAGGCTAATATATTATTATCGCTTACTCAGTAATTTGTTGGGCATTTAGATTGTTTCCATTTTTTTTTCTAAAATGGACTATTTTGTTCTAGTTTATGTATTTTTACCTAACGTCTATTTTGTGTCATTCTGATGTATGCTTATCTTTTTTACATGCAACTTACAATTGAGATTATATTGCCTCCAATCAAAGCCCTTTCTTTGCTCTCCTTCACTACAAAGCTTCTCAAAAGAGTTGTCTACATTCCACATCCACCTCCTCGCCTTTATTTTTGCTTGTGTTTTTTTTCGGTAAAGAAATATAAGAACATGACTTTTAAAAATCAATTTGCTGAAGGCTTAGAATGATGAAAAAAAAAAAAGCAGTTCCTGTCCCTCTCCTTCTACTGTACTTTTTTTTTTTTTTTACTTAACATTGTTTGATAGTCTTTTTCCCGTGTGTGTATATGTGTGTGTATATGTGTGTATATGTTAGTGCATTTCTTTTTTGAGGTATGATTTACATGCAATAAAATGTACCCATTTAAAAAAAACATGCCATGGGATGGGGCAAACAAAATGTCTGCTCTTCCTCGTGAAGTCTGGGAGGACTTCATGGAAGAGGTGACTTTACTTCAAGATACATATACATGTCTAATCTCTTCCCTGGGACTTCATAAGACAGTGATCCTCAAAACCTTTTGGTGCCCAGACCCCTTTTCACTCTTGAAATTAAAAAAAAAAAAAAAAAAAAACAATTACCATGAACTCACAGTGTCCCCATATGTGTCAGAGTAGAACTGTCATTCATAGAGTTTTCAATGGCTGACTTCTCAGAAGTAGATTCCCAGGCTTTTCTTCCAAGGCACCTCTGAGTGGATTCAAACTACCAACCTTTTGGTCAGCAGCCAAGAACTTAACCATTTGCACCATCCAGAGACAGTCTTAAAATTAGAGGACCCCAAATATTATTTATGTGGATTATACTCATCTATCTAAAAAAAAAAGCCATCTAGTTGATTCTGACTCATGGTGACCCCGTGTGTTACAGAGTAGAACTGCTCCATAGGATTGTCTTGGCTAGGAAAGAACCCTGGTGGTATAATGGTTAAGCACTTGGCTGCTAACCAAAATGTCTGCAGTTTGAACCCACCTAGCGGCTCCACAGTACAAAAGACCTGGCGATCTGCTCCAAAAAGATTACAGCCATCCTTCCTTCTAAGGAGCGTTCTGGTTGTACTTTTCCCAAGACAGATTTGTTCATTCTTTTGGCAGTCCATGATATATTCAACATTCTTCGCCAACACCACAATTCAAAGGCGTCAATTCTTCTTCAGTCTTTCTTATTCATTGTCTAGCTTTCACATGCATATGATGTGACTGAAAATACCAGGGCTAGGGTTAGGTGCACCTTAGTCTTCAAGGTGACATCTTTGCTTTTCAACACTTTAAAGAGGTCTTTTGCAGCAGATTTCGCCCATTGCAATGCTGTTTTTGATTTCCTCACTGCTGCTTCCATGGGTGTTGATTGTGGATCCATTCTTCACAATGTTGGCCATAATTTGTTCTGATCCACACAATCGAATGCCTTTGCATAGTCAACAGAACACAGGTAGTTTATTTTATAGGCCTGTCTGCTGCTTGGCTGGAAGGTGGTTTCCAGGAACAGAAGCAGTTCCAAGTCAAAGGGGTGTCCTAGGGTCATAGTCTCGGGGTTCCTCTAGTTTCTATCGGGCCAGTAAGTCTGGTCTTTTTTTTTTTGGATTTGATTTTTTTTTTTACGTTTTTCTCTGCTCTGTCCAGGACCCTCTATTGTGATCCCGGTCAGAACAGTGGGTACCCATGGCATCTTAAGAGTATTTTACCAGGATGTTGTAATTTGCTAGTTTACCTGTCTTGTCACCCTCATTAAACAGCGCTTCCTGTTTGCTTAAGCAATGAGCACCATCTTGTCACTGAGCCACTTAAAAGCTCCTTCTACTAATTCCTCTGCATTTAATTAAGTAAAGAATTTGTTAATAAATTAGAAGTTAATTCCTCTGTCTGACAGAGTCCTCGCCAGAGGATTCCAGACCAGGGATGTCTGCCTCGGGCACTTCTCCAGATCTTCGAGGTTTCCAAGTTCACTATCCAATGGCGGGTCTGATCCCAGGCAGCAGACACCCTCGGCCACACCTCTCTGGAGTCCAAGGAAATAGGCCAAAGGGCGCAGCACGAGCTCCTGAAGCTGCCCTCAGGGGTTGGCCACCCGCCCCTGCCCCAGGGTAACTCTTCAAAATGCAGTCTCCAGGGCTTAGGGTGAACTTTGCATGAAACCTCTCTTATTGCTTTCGTCGCGTTGGAGACGGCGCCTCGTTCTGGGGGCCGGGTTCCGGGAACTGAGGTCCGAGGCTTCCCCGCTGCTGCCGGCGGAGCCCACACCCTGGCTGGGGAGGCCGTCCCCTCGCGCGAGCGCCGCCTCGTTCCCTCACACGCACGAAGGGTTGGCCTAGCCGCACCCGCCCGGCAGCCTCCCGCGGCCCGCACTCACCTCGCGTCCGGCGGCGGGCGCAGCGCACAGCGGCCGCCCCAGAGGCGCAGGCACCCGCGGAGGAGACGCGCGGTCATAACTCTCAAGCGTGAGTCTCAGCAAGCGCTACGGCCGCGACTCCGGCCTGTCGCGCTGCAGTAGGCGGGGCGCAGGCGGGCGGGCTGTCGGCGGGCCTCGCCCACTGAGCAGTCCTGCCTATAAACGTCTTTCAGCTGTCTGCCTAGCCCACTTCTCTGTCCCGCCCATAAACGTCCTGCTGTTGTCCTGATCATTGCATCGCGCTCTTCCGCGTTGGAGGAGTGTTGCACTGGCTGCAACACGCCCCTCTCAAGAGTTTTATCAGTCGAAGAATTTTAAAAACAAAACTGGTTGCTGTTCTTAGTATGCTTTCTTACTTGCGTATCTAAGTTCTTAATCTTTTTTAGGGTCCTGAACCTCTTTCACAAATCAGTGAGAGCTATGGAGCCCCCAAATGTACTGAAACAGCCACAAAATTTTACCTTCAGCTTACTTTGTGATTTTGGAAATGGACTTATTTCAAACGTTGTTGCTGTTGGGTGCCATCAAGTCAATTCCGACTTACAGTGACCCTATGTACAATAGAACGATACACTGCCTGATCCTGTGCCATCCTCACAATTGTTGCTATGTTTGAGCCCATTGTTGCAGCCACTGTTAATCCATCTTGTTGAGGGTCTTCCTCTTTTTTTCTGACCCTCTACTTTACCAAGCATGATGTGCCTTCCGATAACATGTCCAAAGTACGTGAGGCAATTCTCACCATCCTTGATTCCAAGCAGCAGTCTGGTTGTATTTCAGGACATATTTGTTCACTCTTCTAGCAGTCCATGGTATATTCAATATTCTTCACCAATACTGTAATTCAAAGGCATCAGTTCTTCTTTGGTCTTCCTTGTTCATTGTCCAGCTTTCTCACGCATGAGGCAATAGAAAACACCATGGCTTGGGTCAGGTGCACCTTAGTCCTCAAAGTGACATCTTTGCTTTTTAACACTTTAAAGAGGTCTTTTGCAGCAGATTTACCCAATGCAACACATCACTTGATTTCTTGACTGCTGCTTCTATGGGTGTTGATTGTGAATCCCAGTAAAATGAAACGCTTGATGACTTCGATCTTTTCTCCGTTTATCATGGTGTTGCTTATTAACCCAGTTGTGAGGATTTTTGTTTTCTTTATGTTGAGATGTAGTCCATAATGAAGGCTGTGGTCTTTAATCTTCATCAGTAAGTGCTTCAAGTCTTCTTTACTTTCAGCAAGCCAAGTTGTGTCGTCTGCATATCACAAGTTGTTAATGAGTCTTCCTCCAATCCTGATGCCCCGTTCTTCTTCATATAGTCCAGTTTCTCGGATTATTTGCTCAGCACACAGATTGAATAAATACAAATGGTGAAAGGGTACAACCCTGACACACATCTTTCCTGACTTTCAACCACGCAGCATCCCCTTGTTCTGTTTGAACGACTGCCTCTTGGTCTAGGTACAGGTTCCTCATGAGCACAATTAAGAGTTCTGGAATTCTCATTCTTTGCAATGTTATCCATAATTTGTTATGATCCACACAGTCGAATATCTTTGCATAGTCAATAAAACACAGGTAAACTTTCTGGTATTCTGTGCTTTTAGCTAAGCTCCACCTGGCGTCAGCAATGACATCCCTTGTTCCACGTCCTATATTTCACATAGGCAACTATATAAAGCTGTTGTGGTGGAGCTGACTCTACTCAGAGTAACCCTATAGAACAGAGTAGAACTGCCCCATAGGGTTTGAGTCAGAACCAACTTGATGGCACCTAACAACAACAACAACAGTCTTTACAGAAGTAGGCTGCCACATCTTTCTCCCACAGAGCAGCTGGTGGGTTTGAACTGCAGACCTTTTGGTTAGTAGCTGAGCATACTGCTAAAACAATGGCACCACTATCATTTTTTCTTGGAAAAATTAGTAGCCACTTCCTGATTAATTAAAATATAAATAAAATACATGCAAAACTCAACTTTAATTCTCTAATAGTATTTGAGTGGAATTTATGTCCTGCCATTTCCTTTGTACTCAAGTCATTAATATATGTAATAAACTACATTTCAATAAAGTATGAGCAACGGAGACATACAGATTTGGTTTTTTGGTAATTGGAAATCACTTAAGTTTTTTGAACTCTAAATTAGAGTTTGCAGAGTGGCTTTCTAAGGAGAGAAAACAGATTATTAAGACCATTCTAATAGTCTAGAGAGAGAAACTGAAGGACTGAAATGGTGGAAGTGAAAAGGAGACAATTCATGTTAGAAATCAAGAACTGAATGCAGAACTTAAGGAAGAAGTTTAAAAAGGAATTAGAAGAACATAAATCTTATTAGTTAGCAGAGGAAGCATAGACTCCCTCCAGGCTTGCTAGAATTCCGGACTTGCTGCCTTGCCATCTTGAGCAACGTCTGAAACTTGCTCGTGAAAGTCGAGTAGCTAAAGCGAAAGGAAGAAATGATGAAGTGAAAGAGCTGAACAGAGATTTCAAAAGGCAGCTCGAGAAGACAAAGCATTATAATCACACGTGAAAAGAACTGGATGAAAAACCAAAAGGGAAGGACATGCTCTGTATTTCTCAATCTGAAAGAACTGAAGAAAAAATTCAAGCCTCGAGTTGAAATAGTGAAGGATTCTATGGGCAAAATATTAAACGACACAGGAAGCATCAAAAGACGATGGAAGGAATACACAGAGTCACTATATACCCAAAAGAATCGGTTGACGTTCAACCATTTCAGGAGGTACCATATGAGCAGGAACCAATGGTACTGAAGAAAGAAGTTCAAGCTGCACTGAAGGCGTTGGTGAAAAACAAGGCTCCAGGAATTGACGGAATACCAGTTGAGATGTTTCAACAAGCGGTGCAGCACTGGGAGTACTCACTCGTCTATGCGAAGAAATTTGGAAGACAGCAACCGGGCCAACCGACTGGAAGTGATCCATATTTATGCCTATTCCTAAGAAAGGTGATCCTACCGAATGTGAAAATTATTGAACAATATCATCACATTGAAGGAACTTTCTGCAACATGGCGCTCTAGGCAGAAGCACCACGCTGTCCCTCTACAGCAAATATCTGAAAAACTACGCCAAACACAGAAAACAGCAATCCTGAAATCCTAAACATCAAATGAAGAGATAAAGAACTCAGCCAAGCACCAAATGGAATAAGAAACTGAGAGAGAACAGAGAGCGAGGAGACATACATGGAGAGGTCCCCTATAAGCTAATGCAGCATGGATCCACCATCTTGGACTCCTATCAGAAACCAGTAAATAGGGGGTAGGAGAAAGCTGCTTCATGGAGCTTCCAGCAGGAGACAGAACAACTGGTAAACAGCGATATACGCTTTCCCACCCCCCCACACCTCTTCACCCCCATTCGGCCTCCCCTCCTTCCCGCAGCCACCGTCTCTTGGCCGGGAAGCACCGGCTGCTTGGATTCCACCCGCCTGCACTAGCTGACTCCATGAGTGCTGTTTGTTGGCTGCTGGTGTTGCTTTTTACTACTTCTTTTCATTTCTTCCTTACCTATCTCCACCTCCCCCTCTTTTTGCTCAAATACCTGCTCTGTGCACCATCTTTGCTTCTTCCTGAGGGGCTGTGGAGCTCTCTTCAAGTGTTGGGCTGCTTCCCGGTCCGTGCTGCCACACTGGTGGGATCCTGGGGCTTTTTTTTGTTTGTTGGTTTTCAATTGTTTGTTTTTCTTTTTCTTTCCTTGAGTTGGGAGCCCGATCTGGCTGGGCAGTGCCGTGTGGCTTGGGACCTACCCCCTCAGCTTACGCAGAGGCACAGAGGGATCCCTGAGCGCATTTTTTTTTTTTTTTTGGTGGGTTTTTATTTTTCTGGTTTTTTGGGGAAGGTTTCTTGTTCTTTTCTTTTTTTAAATTTGTTTTGTTTTCTTTTCCCTCTTTTTCCTTTTTTGTCTTTCTTCATTACTCAGTTTCTCATCTCTCTATACCTTCCTTCTCTTCCTGTCCCCTGGATACCTGGCGCTGAATACCTCTACATCTCCTAGCCAGGCTGTACTTCAACACCTGGGAACAACTTCCGCAGACCTCTTAGCTGTACCCGGGGATCCCTAGGAGCTTTGCTGTTCTTTTTTCTTTCTAATTTTTATTTATTCATTCTTTTCTTTTTTTCTTCTTCCCGTTTTTGTTTTTCTCCATTTCATAGTCTCTCATCTCTCCAATCCAACTGCAAGCTCCCCTAGCACTCTTTTTTGTTTGTATGTTTTTGGCTCCTATTCCTCTCTCCTCTATCCCATAACCGTCTTAGCTCCACACATCACAATTTCGCCCCTCCATCCTGCCTACCTGCACCGTGTACTTAACATCACACCACCAAGCAGCACAAGCAAGGCCTACAGGAACTGCCCTGCACTGATTACAAACCTGCCCTGGTGGCTGTAGTAATTGTCACAAACAACCCATCCCAGCAACTCCTCTTGAGCTAGACTTGCCCTGCTGTACCATATCTTAGCAACTGACCCTGCCAGCTAGAGAAGGAGGTGAAAAGTATAGTGCCCACAGACGAGCAAACAACAAAGAACACACAGCCAACCTGCTCAGACATAGCAAAAAAAAAAAAAAAAAAGAAAAGGAAGAAACAAACAAATCTACAATCAAAAAACGAGAAAATTAACTACTGAATGCCCCAAAGACAGCAGACAATATTAAAACATTTACAAAAACAGGACAGGATGGTTCCAGTAAGTGTCCAAAATAAAACACCCGATACATTCCAGTAGAAGAAAAGGCATTAGAACTACCTGATAGGGAACTCAAATCTCTAATACTCAGAATTATCCAAGAGTTGAAGCAAAAAGCAGACAAAAACGAGGAAAAAATAGACAAATTCATGGAAAAGGCAGACAAAAAAATGGAAGAATTCAGGAAAATAATGCAGGAACAAAATGCATTATAACTAGAAATTATACAAAAACAACAATTAGAATTTCAAAAAGATAAAGGACAAGATTTCAGAAATGGCCAGTGTCATAGAAGGGCTGAGGAGCAGATTTGAAATGGGGGGAGACAGGATCAGCGGAATTGAAGACAAACACTTGGATACAACTCTTTTTGAGGAAAAATCAGAAAAAAGAACAAAGAAAATGAAGAGACCCTGAGAATTCTGTGGGATACAATCAAAAGCAAAAATCTGAGAGTGATCGGAGTTCCAGAACAGGGGGAGTAAACAGAAGACACAGAGAGGATCATTGAAGAATTGCTGACAGAAAACTCCCCCAATATCATGAAAGATGAAAAGCTGACCATCCAAGAAGCTCAACCAACCCCATTTAGGATAGACCCCAAAAGAAAATCACCAAGGCATATCATAATCAGACTCGCCAAAACCAAAGACAAACAAAGAATCCTGAGAGCTGCTCAAGAAAAACAAAAAGTCACATACAGAGGGGAAACAATAAGACTAAGCTCAGATTATTCAGCAGAAACCACGCAGGCAAGAAGGCAATGGAATGACATATATAAAACCTTGAAAGAAAAAAAACTGCCAGCCAAGAACAATATATCCTGCAAAACTCTCGTTCAAATATAACGGTGAAATTAGGTCATTTCCAGATAAACAGAAATTAAGGGACTATGTAAAAATGAAACCAAACTCATGAGACTTACTAAAGAAAGTCCTTCAATCTGAGAACAAACAATATCAGACCACGGGCTGAATATAGGACACAGGATTGTACTAGCCAGCTACCAACCTAGGAAATGAACTCTTAAGGACTACGCAAAACCAGCAGAATTACAAAAGGGAACCAGAGAGGTTAATCTGTAAATGACAACAGCATCAGAACAATAAAGAAGGAATAGACGGTGTAGATATAGATCCTTCTAATGGAGAGGAAGTCAAGCGATACCAAGTAATAATAGACTGGTTCAAATATAGGAAGATAAGGGTAAATTTGATGGTAACCACAAAGAAAGTTAACAAACCTACTCATCAAAATAAAGAAGAAAAACATACTCTCAGTAAAAACAAAAGAAATGAAAAAAAATCCACAAACAAAAGGAACTCAGCACAGGAGAGTAAGAGGAACAAAACTGGAGGACGTTATGCTGAGTGAAATAAGTCAGTCACAGAAGGACAAATATTCTATGAGACCTCTACTGTATAACTCATGCAAAGGTTTACACAGAAAGAAACAATCTTTGTTGGTTACGAGGGATGGGAGAAGTGGGGAGGAACTAAATAGATATGTGGTAACTTTGGTGAAGGGTAAGACAGTACACATTACTGGGGAAGCCAGCACAACTTGTACAAGGAAACATCATGGAAGCTCCATAGACTCTTCCAAACTCCCTGAGGGACTGAATTGCTGGGCGGAGGGCTGTGGGGACCATGGTCTCAGGGAACATCTAGCTCAATTGGCATAACACAGTTTATAAGGCCAATGTTCTGCATTCTACCTAGGTGAGTAGCATCTGGGGTCTTAAAAGCCTGTGAGCAGCCATCTAAGATACTCCACTGGTCTCACCTCTTCAAGAGCAAGGGAGAATGAAGAGAACAAGATACAAGGAAAAGATTTGTCCAAAGGACTAATGGACCACAGCTACCATGGCCTCCACCAGACTGAATCCAGTACAGTTAGATGGTGTCCGGCTACCACCACTGACTGCTCTGACCAGGATCACAATAGAGGGTCCTGGACAGAGCTGGAAAAGGATGTAGAACAGAATTCTAACTCACAAAAAAAGACCAGATTTACTGGCCTGACAGACTGGAAAAACCCTGAGAGTATGGCCCCTGGACACCCTTTTAGCTCAGTGGTGATGCCCCTCCCGAAGTTCACTGTTCAGCCGGGGATTGGGCTGTAATGAGCAGTAATGAGGCACAACAGTCTAGGGACAAGGACTAGAAGGCAGGAGGGTACAGGAAAGCTGGTGATAGGGAACCCAAGGTTTAGAAGGGACAGTGTTGACATGTCATGGGGTTGTTAACCATTGTCATAGGGCAATATGTGTACTAACTGTTTAATGAGAAACTATTTGTACTGCAAACCCTCATCTAAGGTACAAAGAAAAAAAAAAGAATTATCTATGTGAGATCAAATTGACAACAGCAGCTCAAAAGGTTTGATGGGAAGCCTAGGGGACAGTGAATTGAAAATAACAGTGATGGAATAATTTGGGAATGGATAGTGAGAATAGCAGCACAACTGGACGAATATAATCGATGTCACTGAATTGTACATGCAGAAACTTTCAAAATGGTGTAACTTTGGCTATGTATATTTTCACCAAAAAAAGGTCCTCAAGGTTGAGAAGGGAGAGTGTTGACATGTCGTGGGGTTGTTAACCAATGTCATAAAACAATATGTATACTGACTGTTTAATGAGAAACTATTTGTTATGTAAACCTTTATCCAAAGTACAATAAAAATAAACAAAAAAGATTTCTCTAATTCAGCTATACCATAAGTAGGAATTAAAGTTACCAATCATACCCTGAGTTTTGGACCAATGGGTTTTCTTCTGACTTTCATTTTACATTGTGTAACAATTTAACATTACCTTTCCAATACTTACTAGCATTATTATTATGAATATCTAAAGGTAATCCTAAAGTTCCCAAAGTGCATTGCCCATGCATTTGTCAGGAATCTAAACAAGTGATTGTCCACATAAATTCACTATCAGTTGGAAAGGATCATCTAAATTAGTACAGTTGGATCTACCACACAAAAACATATCTATAAGGAGCATATAAAGTTTGTCTAGAGGAAATAGAAGCTATAGAAAAATTAACATGTGACAACCAAGTTTCCATTAGAGAATTAATGACTAGCAAGATAATACAAGATGTAGGAGGTCTTAGTCTTTTTAAAACATACTAAGTGTTCTTCCCAAGGGTAAGCTGCCCCTCCTTGGTTTATCTATTAACAGTCATAGGTCACTTTTTCAGAAGCAGAAGTGGTACCTAAGACAAAATGGAGTCTGAGCCATGAGGTCGATTTCCTCTGAGAACCTGGTTTCTTTAAGATACATAATTTTCTGCATAGTAAGAGAGTGAGTGTTTGATCACAAACATTAAACAGGCATTTCATACTGTCTTGAAGATTAATTAAAATAATGACTGATTTACCCTAAACATAACTGTCAGTCCGATCTTTGAAGCTAGTTTCCTAAAACAGATTGAATTCTTCAAAAACGAAAAAAGCACAATGTCCAGAGCAAAATGGTCTTACTAGTTTATCTGGAGCATTGTTTGACTCAGAATGGCTTCAGGAACCAGTTTTTTCTCAAAGCTCATGGTTCAAAAGGACACCCAAAGACGATGGCCTGTGCGGGGTGCCCTAACCTCCATGAAAGCCAGAGATCTGGATTCCAGGAGAATTACATACAACTCTTTCATGCTTTTTGGCTCTTGATCTCGCTACAGAATCTTTGACCAAAAATGCTCAATAAATGGTAATTGGGCATCATCTGGCTTTTAAGATCTCAGGCACCATATAGTGACCTAGTGTTACCACAATGGCCATTCTGAGCCACCTGCCGCAGAGGCCAATACTGTAACAGTGGTGAGGTGAGTAGCAAGAGGGTTTTTACAGTAGATCGATATGCAGGAGACAGAGGAGAATGAGCTCCTCCAAAATCTGCCTCCCAGTCTGGAGGCTGATCAGAGGGTTATATAGGAAGAAATCAAAGTTAAAGGAATCTGCGGAATGTTGGTTCCCCTCTGAGGTGGCCAGCCACATTAACCATGCTTCAGACATTTGACCTTTTGACCCCATCCTAGTTTTGGCCATAAGATGATTTTTCCTTGTTCAGGCATTTTACTTCCAGATTTTATCACTAGTTGTTCTACCCTCCCAAAGAGGAACTTAGGTTAATTTTAAACTTTTATAAAATCATGGGAAAACAGGAAAGGGGAGAGAGAAGTAAATCAAAATCATGGGAGCATGCAAAAGTGAACTATGCAAGCTATGTATTGACAATACCACAATACCCGAAACGCTAGGCCTACGCTGCTGACAATAACAATAAATGTGAAATTCCCACGAAGCCCCTTTCACTACGAAGTAGAATAGAAACACTAACAATATATTAGGCCAGTTGTCTGAAATAACCAATGAAACCATGACCCTAAGGTCTTTGAACCAAGGAAACAAATCTCATGAGGTGTTTGTTTATGTATAAGCAACATTGGTAACTGTTTTTCACATGCCTCAACAGCAACTATATTCTGCAAAACCTCAGATTGCATGTTAGTATAAATACAGAAACATTTATCTATTAACACGCAAACTTGTTTCTTGAGAGACTAAAAGGAAAGCTAATACTATTCTATTTTGTAAAATCATGGCTCAAATTTCAGACACTTATCTGATTACGATAGTTAAAACTTTGCTAAGTTTATCAACAAGAACTTCTAATTCAAGAGTTGCAATATCTAAACCCATCAGTTAGATAATTTAGGAGAAAGGAAAGCGGTTTCTTATATCCAGAAAGTAGGACCTTAAAACATCAGCAATATTCCCATAGTTTCCTTTATTTGCTCAGTCTTATATAGTTAATTTCTGTCCCATGTGATTCTAGATCAGCCGCAGCCTGTGAACCCATCAGCTTCTGCGTAAGAGTTCTGGAAATCTCAATTGAATCTAGTCACAGTCTTTTTCATAAGTCCAATATAGTCCATCTCTTTGTTGAGATATTTTGGTCAAATGTTTTCAGCAAATCAGCAAAGTAAAAACTTATATCTAGACTACAAAACTTCATATGGCCATGATTAATCTATAAAAATAATACTCTTATAGTGAAAGACCTGATAGAAATTAATCACAAGCATAACGTAAAGGCCAAATAAAATCAGTTAAAAAAAAACTTGAGAGAAAAATATTTCTAAATATAACGATTAACTGTATTCAAAGAGCTTCAGATATAATACATAATTATTTTGAGACAAAATAGTCAGGATATACCAAGAATATACAAGATTATCAAATCTCTAAATACCTGAATAGTAAATAAAAAAAAGTTCACAGGTAAATGATGTGAATTCCTCAATCAACTATTGGCTTTGATAATGCTATATTCAAGAAATAAATTTGTGACCAAGTGTCATGGATTGAATTATGACTCCAAAAAAATGTGTATATCAGTTTGGCTGGGCCATGATTCCCGGTAATGTGTCATTTTCCTATGTGCTGTAAATCCTGCCTCTTATGATGTTAATGAGGGAGAATGGGCAGCAGTTTAGCGAGGACTCAATCTACAAGATTGGATTATGTCTTGAGGCAATCTCTTGAGATATGAAAGAGAAGCGAGCAGAGAGACTGGGGTGGGGTTTGGGGGACATGGGACCTCATACCATCAAGAAAGCAGAGCCCGGAGTAGAGCACATCCTTTGGACCAGGGGTCCCTGAATTTGGACTTTTAGCCTACTTTACTGAGAGGAAATAAACTTCTCTTTGTTAAAGCCATCCACTTGTGGTATTTCGGTTGTAGTAGCACTAGATGACTAAGACACCAAGTTAACAATAAAGAAATAATAAAATTACGACAGTATGCATTTGCTGTATAATATTAGGCAAAAACATAAGAGGAAATATAAACATAAATTTTAACCCAGAGAGAATCAGGCGCTTCTCTTGATTCTGACAACACAGTCTGTATAGTTTACAACATGTTAGATAAACCTTTTTAGCACTTTTCCTGTTTAAAAATTTTTGTGGCTTTCCATGATGTTTCAGAGTTGTCAGGAGTTGATTATAGGTCACCATGAAACAATACTTAAGTTATTTAACAAAAGATCTTAAGGTAAAAACCTTAGCTTTCTTTTCTAAAACCTCAGGAATCTTACTCTAACCAGAGGCCTAACCTCTGTCATTGGGGAAGATTACACAAATAAATTAACCCTTCAACTCAGAAATCAAAGAAAGTTTTGTTGTTTTAACAGCAAGAAACCTAATTCTTTGATTCATATGCTACTTAGCGTTAAAGCTCTTAAAAATCTCATAAATTAAACCATTAAACTTTAGTCAGGCAGATAAAACTTTTGATTATTACCAAATACATTTCTTTTTAATAAACCTTTTAAATATTGTCTTTGTTGCATACCTCTTATAATACATCTCTTTAAATGGCAAAAATGAATTCACTCATTAGCAGACCCAAATATACACATATATATATCCTTTCTCTTGTGGCATTAAAAGCAAAAGTATACACACTTAAGATGAATATCTATTAATTTAATATCAATAAGTCACCTAAAAGGTTTTGGAAATTATTTTAAGCCTGTATACGATAAAACGTAACTGTAATTGAAATAAAGTTTGTTTTAACATTTCAAGTTTTCATTCAACTTTTACTATTTTTCATTTTTTTCCCATTCTGATTTTGGCCCTTAAGGGTTTTATCAACCAGCTTTGGAAATCACAAAGTCTCTGTTCAACCCACCAATTCACTGGTAGGGATATAACCTTAAGTCTCTGGCTATGGTTGGAACACATTTTTTCAGGCCATTTCAGGTGTGTCTTATTGTGATTTCTATTTTTTGGCTACTTAAAGTTCCTCTATAATAGAGAGAACTTGTTTATAGTTCTTTTATGACTGGGATCCATCCAGTTTCTGATATAGCAAGCAGCAATTTTTCTTATCTTTTGTCTTAGAAGGGTCTCCACCTAGTTGGAAAGGGTCTTTCAAAAGCTTCCCTGGAGCTATATGACCTTGGAGACTGGGGCTTGGGGGTTGGGTAGGCCTGATCCTGCCCCACCCTCACTCTCTTGACTCATGGAAGACATTTACATATGTTTAAATTGACCCAGGCATTTTGAAGGGCAAAAGATAACTCATTTCTTTCTCTTTGACTGTTCTGGAACTACTTTTAAGACAAAACTATCCTTTTTCCTTAAATAAAACACAGTTCATATAATATCTAGCTTAGGTTACTTAGAAAGGTTTTGCTTTTAAGATTGACATAATATAGATCTTAGTGTACTTTTCAAATAGACCAATTTATATCAAAGTTTCTCCAAGTTGCTACTAAAAGTCTAAATCATAAGACAGACACAAGATGCAGTTTCTTCTGGACGAAGAAAGAGCTGAGGTTCTATTACTAGCCTTACAAAAAACACCAATTCTTAGCCATAGCCTACAACCTGATACAAGATGATGATTTAGGAAATAATAGTGGAGTTACTATTCCCTCTCCTTGAGCATACAGAATGTGACCCAGCTGGAGCTGAGCTCACAAGGACTCACAAGGACTCACAAGGACACATCAACTGGGCCCTGAGGTAAAAAGACAATAGCTAAGATAATCTTGGAAAATATCTTTTAGGGAAACTTTCACAATAAAGCCGATCAAACACAACACAAAAGACTTGCCACTCTTATCTTTTTCTATTAGGATTTAGTGAATAGGAATTTGTTGGACCAATGAAGACCCTCCTGACTTTCGTTACTGAAACCCGTACCAATGATTTTTAAGAAAGATGATTCAAAATGTAAGATTACAATTTCTAGCCAATCAGTGAAAAAGTGACGCTTTCAATGATTCTACCAATTTTGTGATGTTGATATATACTGATGGTTCTGTAACCTTCCTTGGACTTGGGCAGACATGGCTATGGCAGCATGCTTGTCCGTTTTTCCATTCTTGCCTATTCTGTAATATTCTTTAGATTCGGGCAGACGTTATAGCTCCGGCAGCATGCTTGTCTGCTTCCTACTTTTGTCCTTTTGAGTATATGCCAAATAAAACTTTCTTTTTACTTTACTAAACTTTGTGATGTTTTCCCCCTTCAACAACGGAAACTTAAACACAATGCTTTAGACCAGGAGCAAACTCTCAGGACTAAAGGAGACAGAAAGACCACATAAACTCACCGAACAATACCACACAAAGCAAGGACAAAGGGATTCTATTTTCTTAAAGTGTATATAGCAATTTTTGGTAAGATCAGCTCAATTCAATGGAAATGACAGGTTCTAGATAAAACTTATTAACTTTCCAGCGTGTCAGATGGAGTAATATTAGATGTTTTGACAAAACTGAGCATTAAGCAAAGTTCCCTAAAGAAGAAAGAAAGGACAACACAAATGAAAGCTCATTTCCCCAAAGTGGTCACGGAAATTCCAAATTACTTCTAGTATACTCAGTTGATAATGTTTTTAAATATGAACCCCAAACCAGTGTCTTGGTAGTAGGGGGGAAATTCAGGCTCATTTATCAAAGATGTTAAGCAATAAGGTTCAAGCTGTTGGTTTCTTTCTTTCTGAACTTAATTCATTCTGATGGCTAGAGACCTAGTCTCTTATTTTAGACTTTAAATATACTAGGTTCCTCCGAACAGAAAGTACTTTAAAGTAGCTACTGATGATTTTAAATTTTTTGTTTTTTAAAGCAAAAAGAAAGTTTTATTCAGCATATATTCAGAAGGGCAGAAGTGGGAAGAGGACAACCATGCTGCCAGAGCCATGTCTGCCCGAGTCTGACGAAATATCACCGAACAGACAAAAGTGGGAAAATGGATAAGCATGCTGCTAGAACCATGTCTATCCAAGTCCAAAGAATATTACAGAGTAAGCAAGAATGGGAAAACAGACAAGCATGCTGCCACAGCCATGTCTGCCTGAGTCCAAAGAACAATTACAGAGTCATCAGTATATATTAACATTACAAATGGGCAAAACCATCGAAAGCTTAGCCTTTTCAGATTGGCTGGAAACTGTGATCCTACATTTTGAATTGTCTTTCTTAACAATCATTGGTACAGGTTTCAGTAAGGAGAGTCAGGAGGGTCTTCACTGGTCCAGCAAATTTCTATTCAGTAAATGTTAGTTAGAAAAAGATAAAAGTGGAAAGTCTTTTGTGTTGTGTCTGATCAGCTTTATGTGAAAGTTTCCCTAAAAGATATTTTCCAAGATTATCTTAGCTATTGTCTTTATACCTCGGGGCCCAGTTGATGTGTCTTTGTGAGTCCTTGTGAGCCTAGCTCCAGTGGGGTCACATTCTCCATGCTCAAGGACAGGGATTAATGACTCCAATATTATTTCCTAAATCATTCCCTCCTTTTGATCGGATTTTGGAGATAACACATTGATGATCAATACCTGGACTTAGTCAAGCTCCTAGATGGCAGCCATTGCAGGCTCTTTAAACTCACGATGCTGGTTTTCCACCGGATACCATCTGGTTCTTCACCAGGATCTTAAGTATGAGCAATGTTCTCATCAATCACATTGCCAGAGGGAGCAGACTCAATGTACATCAACATTTCAGCCTGAAGCCTTCTATTGCCTTTTAGGTGTGTAAGACAATAGAGGATAAATTCTATTATGCCTAATACTATCAGGATGTAGACTAAGAATATTACTATTCCTTGCAATACTGATCTAGCCCATGTATTTATTCCTGATGGTAATCAACCAAACAAATCTTGTGTTTGTAAGAGTGTTACAGTGTGTAACCTACTTCTCCTGTGTTATTTATCCAAATGTAACAAGAGGTATTTGCTACAGCACAGACTACACTAATAAAAAAATCTAAAGCTATTTTGTTATCTTATGTCACCTTGGCTTATGAGGTTAGAGATCACTGTTGTGCTTCCATCTCATCTGTTATTTGTCCCATAGTGGCTGACAAATTTTCTTAATGATTTCTCCAATTCAACTCTACCATATGTAGGAATTAACCGTGAGTAGAAATTAAAGCTGCTAACCATATCCTGAGCGTTGGAACAATGGGCTTTTTTCTGACTTTCATTTTACAATGTGTAACAAATTAACATTAAACTTTCCAATATTTAATAGCATTATTACTATGACTATCTAAAGATAATCCTAAAGTTTCTAATGCGCATTGCCCGTGCATTCATCAGAAATCTAAACAAGAGATTGCCCACTATTAGTTGGAAAGGGATCATCTAAATTAGTATAGTTGAATCTATCAGACAGAAGTATATATCCATAAAGAGCACACAAAGTTTGTCTAGAGAAAACAAAAAATATAGAAAAATTTACATGTGACAAACAAGTTTTCATTAGAGAACTAATGATTTAGCAAGATAATACAGGATGGACCTCTCCTGTAGGATGTCTTCAATTAGTCTCTTTAAAACATACTAAGTGTACTTACCAAGGGCAAGATGCCCCTCCTTGGTTTACCTGTTAATAATCACGGGTCACTTTCTCAGAAGCAGAAATGGAACCTAAGACAAAATGGAGTCTGAGCCATGAGGTTGATCTCCTCTGAGAACCTGGTTTCTCTAAGATACATAATTTTCTGTATCCTAAGAGGGTGACAGTTTGATTACAAACATTAGACAGGTATTGCACATGACATTGTCTTAAAGACTGATTAAACTAATTACTAATTTACCTTAAACATAACTTTCAGTCTGATCTTTGAAGTGAGTTTCCTAAAACAGACTGAATTCTTCAAAAAAAAGCACAATACCAGAGCAAAATGGTCTTACTGGTTTATCTGGACCATTGTTTGACTCAAAGTGGCTTCAGGAACACTTTTTTTTTTTTCCTCAAAGTTTGAGGTTCTAAAGGACACCCAAAGGTGATGTCCTGTGTGAGTTATCCCAACTGCCATGAAAACCAGAAATCTGGATTCCAGGAGAATTATATACAACTCTCTCAGCATTCTTTCCTTTGGATCATGATCTCATTATGGAATCTTTTATCAAACATGCTCAACAAATGGCAATTGGGCATCATCTGGTTTTTAAGATCGCAGGCACCATTCAGCAAACTGGGAAATAAAACAGAAACACTAACAATAATATTAGGCCAATTGTCTGAAATAACCAATGAAACCATGACCCTAAGGTCTTTGAACCAAGGAAACAAATCTCACGAGGTGTTTGTTTATACATAAGCAGCATCAGTAATGGCTTTTCATGTGCCTCAACGGCAACTATATTCTTCAAAATCTCAGATTGAAAATTAATATAAATACAGCAACATTTACTTATTAAGGCACAAAACTATTTCTTGGGAGAACTAATAGGAAATCTAATGCTATTCTATTTTGTAAAATCATAGCTCAGATTGCAGATACTTCTCTGGTTATGATATTTACAACTTTGTTAAGTTTACCAACAGGAACTTATAATTCAAGAGTTACAATATCTAAACCAATTAGTTAGATAATTTAGGAGAAAAGAAAATAGTTTCTTATAACCAGAAATTAAGACCTTAAAACATCAGCAATATTAAAAAACCATAATTTCCTTTAGTTTACTCAGTCTTATGTAGTTAATTTCTGTTCCATGTGGTTCTGGATCAGCCGCAGTCTGAGAGCTCATCAGGTTCTGTCTAAGAGTTCTGGAAATCTTGATTGAGTCTAGTCAGTCTTTTTCGAAAGTCCAGTATAGTCCATCTTTTTGGTCAAATATTTTCAGCAAATCAGCAAAGTAAAAACTTATCTGCAGATGACAAAACTTAATATGGCCATGATTAATTTATAAAAATAATATTCTTAATAGTAAAAGACCTGTTAGAAATTAATTATAAACCCAACATAAAGGCCAAATAAAATGTTAAAAAAAAATTTAGATAAAAAATATTTCTAAATGTAACCATTAACTGTATTCAAAGAGCTTCAGATATAATACATAATAATTTTTGACATAAAATACTATATAGTCAGGATTTACCAAGAATATACCAAGATTATCAAATCTCTAAATATCTGAATAGTAATTAAAAAAAAAAAAATCACAGGCAAATTATGTGAATTCCCCAGTCAAACCATTGGCTTTGATGATGCTAGATTCAAAAAGATAAAGTTGAGACCAAGTTAACAATAAAGAAGTAAGTCATTTAACCAAAGATCTTAAAGTAAAAACCTTAGCTTTCTTTTCTAAAAGCCATGCAGCTTAGTATTCAGACTCAGGAATCTTATTCTAATGAGAGGCCAAACCTTTGTCTTCCAGGCAGATCATACAAAGAATAAATTAACCCTTTAACTCAGAAATTAAAGAAAATTCTGTTATTTTAACAGCGAGAAACCCAATTCTTTGTTTTCTATGCTACTTAACATTAGAACTCCTAAAAATCTCATAAATTAAACCATTAAACTCTAGTCAGACAGGTAAAACTTGAACATATCAAATAATTTCTTTTTCGATAAACCTCTTAAACATTGCCTTTGTTGCATACCTCTTATAGTACTTCCCTTTAAATGACAAAAATGAACACACTCATTAGCAGACTTAAGTATATATATATTTCTATCCTTTTTTCTTAAATAAAACCCATTTCATATAATATCTAGCTTAAGTTACTTAGAAAGTTCACTTTAAGATTGACATAGTATAAAATATAAAGATCTTAGTGTACTTTTCAAATAGACCAATTTATATCAAAGTTTCTCCAAGTAGCTATTAAAAATCTAAGTCATAAGACAGATACAAGACACATTTTTTTCTGGACGAAGAAAGAACCGAGGTCCTATGACTAGCCTTACAAAAAACAATTCTTAGCCATAGCCACCAATCTAATACAAGACAAACTTAGACACAATGCTCTAGACCAGAAGCAAGCTCTTAGAACAAAAGGAGACAGAAAGACCACATAAACTCACCAAATAATACCACGCAAAATAAGGATATGGGGATCCTAGTTTCTTAAAGTGTATATAGCAATTCTTGGAAGATTGACTCAATTTAATGGAAAAAAACAGGTTGAGAACTACCACTTCTCCCTTAAATATCTAAACACAGGTCTGGAGCTGCCACCTCCCCCTGAGAATTCAGCGAAACAGGCAAGAGCTGCCACCTCTCCCGGCAAATTTGGCAAAGCAGAGCACTATTTTCCAGGTTTTCTCTGAGCCAGAAAAAGGTCCGAATTTTGCGGCTTACAGTGATTCAAAGCTCTTTGAAAATAGAATTACCTCTTTAATCTTTCAAACGCCCGAATCCAGACCTAAACTACTGTTCACTTAAAGTTACTAAATGTCACTCTTTACCAAACGATCAAGCAAAAATCTAAGAAAGATTCTCCTTAATCAGACAACCAGTTTTTCAAACAAATACGCCAAACAAAATTTAAGAAAACATGAGAGAGAACAAAAAAGAGTAAGCAAAGGCTCGTTTTCCGAGAGCACTCACCCCTTCAGTGTTGAAGGGACATGGAGTGGGAACACGTGGGTCCAGAAGATAGGACCTCTCCTCTGGTAGCCTCTGCTCCACAGTCCAGGTCTCCCCTAGGTCGGCTGGATTCATAGGTTCAGAATCCTTGATGACTACGCCATTAACTGTTGTAGGGGAAAAATACAAATTTTAGTAAAGCAAAAAGAAAGTTTTATTCGGCATATATTCAAGAAGGCAGAAATGGGAAGTGGATAACCATGCTGCCAGAGCCATGTCTGCCCAAGTCCCAAGAATATTACAGAGTAGGCAAGAATGGGAAAACGGACAAGCCTGATGATTTTAATTTTAACATTGTGATTCTTTATTGAGAAACTATCATAAAAAAGGTACTGAACTACCACTTCTCCATAAAATTTCATAACACAGGTCAGGAGCTGCCACCTCCCCCTGAGAATTTCATAACACAGGCCAGGAGCTGCCATCTCCCCCTGTGAATTTGGCAAAACAAAGCACTATTTTTCAGGTTTTCTCTGAGCCACAAAAAGAAACCTAACGAGGAATGCCACAGGGTTTGGACAGCGTTTTGCTTAGACCAATGTGTACCTTCATCGCAGGAGATTTTGCTGGCAGGGGGCAGGCAGCTTAGTGCTCTAGCCTGTCGAGACCACCTTATCCTGTTACGGGAGACCTCAACACTTGTGATAAGCACTGGCAACCGCCTTAATGGCTTTTACTGGTCGACTCGTGCCTGAATTTTTGCACCTTATAGTGACTGAAAACTCTTTGAAAATAAAATTACCTCTTCGATGTTTCAGATACCTGAATCCAGACCTAAACGGCAGTTCACCTGAAGAGTTACTAGATATCACTCGTAACCAAACAATCAAGCAAAAATCTAAGAAAAATTCTCCTTAACCAGCCAACCGGTTTTTTCAAACAAATATGCCAAACAAAGCTTAAGAAAACATGAGAAACAGAACAAAAAGAATAAGCAAAGGCTCGTTTTCTGAGAGCACTCACCTTGTCAGTGCCAAAGGGACGTGGAGTGGGAACACGTGGGTCCAGAAGATAGGACCTCTCTTTGCAAGCTTCTGTTCCACAGTCCAGGTCTCCTCGAAGTCGACTGGATTTGTAGCTTCGGAAATCCTTGATGACTATACCACTAACTGCTGTAGGGTAAAAACATCACAAAGTTTAGTAAAGCAAAAAGAAAGTTTTATTTGGCATATATTCAAAGAGGCAAAAGTAGGAAATCGGACAACAATGTTGCCAGAGCCATGTCTGCCCAGGTCCAAGGAAATATCACAGAACAGACAAAAGTGGGAAAACGGACAAGCACGCTGCCACAGCCATGTCTGTCCAAGTCCAAAGAATATTACAGAACAGGCAAGAATGGGAAAACGGACAAGCACGCTGACACAGCCATGTCTGCCCGAGTCCTGATTGCTTACACTTTGAGATGATCATTGCTTGTGTGTGGAGAATGGATTGGAGAGTGGTTTCTGGAGCCCAGGTAGGAGGTTACTGTGCTCTTCTAGGACAGAGACAATGGTTGCCTGGAAATGACTGTGGTTGTGGAAATGGAAGGAAGTGAGTGATTTCTTGATACGTGTTTTTTTGGAGATAGAATTGACAGGACTTGCTGACAACGGATAAGGAGCCAGGAATGAGAAATAGGAAAGAATCAAGGCTAAATTCCAGGTTTCTGGGGTTCAGGGATGGTTTCTCAATGTCATAGCACTTCACCTGAATACTGATAGACAATATGGCTCATTACAAAACAAACAAATAAACAAAGACAACCTGTTGCTATCGAGTCGATTCCAACTCATGGCGACCCTGTGTGTTGCAGAGTAGAACTGTGCTCCACAGGGTATTCTTTTTTTTTTTTTTTTTTATTGTACTTCAGGTGAAGGCTTACAGAACAAATAGTTTCTCATGAAACAGTAGTACACATATTGTTTTATGACATTGGTTAACAACCCCACAACATGTCAACCCTCTCCACAGGGTATTCTTGACTGTAATCTTTATGGAAGCAGATCACCAGGCCTTTCTTCCACAGACTCTGGGTGGTTTCAAATTGCAAACCTTTAGGTTAGTATTGAGAGCCATTCATCTGTGCCACCCAGAGATTAGAAATATGGTCACTTTAGAGTCATGAACTAGTTTATAGAAAAATCTTCTGTCATTCCTTACCACTTCTACTCTGCACTGTTAAGTTTTTCTCTGCATTCCATGAGACCGGATCAATGAATCATTCTACTTTTTTAACTCGGGCCCAGTAGTACATATAGCAACCTGAACTTTTTCAGCCTCTGGGGTTTATTGCGAAGCTGCTGTACCACTGATAGTGCATACTGCCACAAGGCAGGAGCCTTTATGACTGTTTTAAATTGAAGAAATGGGCATGTGCCACAAATTACTGTTCTTACAGGGTTTTGTAAGAGGTGTCTGAATTTTTGTTAGGAAAAATAGAAATGTTGAAAATTTTTATTTGTTACACATATGTACCAATAATAGGCCCCTGTGGGGCTGCTCGGGTATAATTAGGGGTACTTTATATGCACCACTAAACACTTAGGGTAGGCTCATGGGAGGGGGCAAGAAAAAAAAATCCATTCTACCTACCAAAAATTCGGACACAGTGATTCAGTATGCCTCCATTAATGAAAACAAATGGTGACAACAAAAAATTCAAAGCAGAAAATAATTGGGTCACCAAAATAAGTGTCATGGTTTGCATTATGTCTCCCAAATATGTGTGTATCAGTTGGGCTGGGCCATGATTCCTGGTACTGTGTGATTTTCCTGTATGTTGTAAGCCTGCCTCTACGATGTTAATGAGGGAGGATGGGTAGCAGTTGTGTTAGTAAGGCAGGACCTGATCTACAAGACTGGATTGTGTTCTGAGGCAATCTCCTGAGATATAAAAGACAGAAGTGAGCAGAGAGACAGGGGGACCTTATACCATCAAGAAAGCAGTGCCGGGAGCAGAGAGCGTCCTTTGGACCAGGGACCCTGCGCTGAGAAGCCCTTAGTCCGGGGGACACTGATGAGAAGGCCGAGAGAGAGAAAGCCTTCCCCTTTAGCTGACCCCCTGAATTTGGACTTTTAGCCTACTTTACTGAGAGGAAACAAACTTCTCTTTGTTAAAGCCATCCACTTGTGGTATTTCTGTTGTAGCAGCACTAGATGACTAAGACAGTGTGCAACATGAGACATTATTTAAACAATAAGAGTTACTGGAAATAGTGTTCTCTTCACATAGGGAGGAGCCATTCTATGTTGCTATAAACTCAGTGGTTAAATGAAAGACTGTAAGGTATGAAGGGTAGAGGAAAGAAAGAGAGAAGGAGGAAAGGAGCAGGTGTGCTGGAGGCCAATGAGTCAGGCCCACAAAAATCCTGCTTTTTCATTAAGTCACACAGGCACGTCAGGATGGTAACGTGATTACTTATTTAACTTAGGGCCAATGGGTGGGGCCACGGTGTCATTCTAGTAGAGCATGTATCTTTTCAAAACATTTTCTAAGTGTAAGCAATTTAAGGAATACGTTTAGATGGGAGTTTCTAGAACTCTGAGGATTAGATCATCTGAAGGCTCTTGTGTAATAGGTCAGACTTTAGGACAGTTTTGCATGAAGGTTTATACGGGAAAGCCCCAAGGATGACACTTGTGGGAGAGTGAAGGATGTAGGAGTGAGCAGAGGGAGGAGTTGATCTGCCATGAAGTTGGAACAAAGGCCTCTCAGTCCATCCCACAGAGAGCTCTGAGGACAGACCGGCCCTGCAGAGTTGTTCCAAATTGAGGCAAGGGGGCTGGACTTTGCACTGTGGCATTGAGTAGTCAATGTATGGGTCTGGCTCTGGGGAGGCGTAACCTTGGACTAGGTGGCTGTCTCCAGTTGAGAGCAAGTCTGGAGAGCGACTCAGCTGACAGTTGCCTTTTGATTCCTTTTCCACTGTCTGCCACAGCAGTTTTAACGTTGCTATTTCACTTTCTCCAAGCTTCCTAATAACATCCTAGCAACATATTATCACCATTTCCTCAGGTCCTTGCTAGAGTGTATAATCCTGTATCATGGGAGAATGCTTCAATATTGACAACCTCTCTCTTATCCAACTTTATGTTCCACTCCTCTTCACTCATTACCATCAGGATCCAATGCCATAACACTCTTCTGGCTCCTGTCAATACATGTTAGGGTATAATTCCTTTCCTCTGTTAGTAGATTCATCACTTCCTTAGTCAGATTATGCTGTTACAACCCTAGTTATTGTTCTTGGGACAGAAGAGGGGATGAAAGTTGATCTTGAGGGAGGTTGTCTTATAAGACAGATATCTTACTCTGCATCCTCCCCAAGCCCCTGGGGAAGGCTAGCTTTAACAGAGAGGAGTGGGCCCTTCTGTGGGCCCACAGGATTCACAGGGTTTGGGATTCAAGATTTTTGAGTGCATCAAACCATAGGTCCTCATCCCATGCCTAAGGGTCTCAGTCTTTCCTAATCAGACACCTGACCTCAGTGTATCAAACTTGTCACGAGTGAGAATTCAGTGTCCTCTGGAGCTCTGATACTTTTGTAATTAAGTCTTGGGCTTGATCCTCAGCGTTTTCTCTCTCTGTCTACAGATGAGAGTCTCTTGGTATGTTGCTAAAGCTGCCCTCTGATTTATACTTTTAATTGATGATTAATCCCCCACATACTTTCATTGTCTTTCTCTAATGCCTCTTATCCCTTAACCCCCATAGCCATCTAATTGTTGTTGTTGTTAGGAGCTGTTGATGTGGCCTCCAACTCATGGTGACCCCAAGCCCAATGAGATTGGACCATTGTGATCCATAGAGTTTTCATTGACTGGTTTTTCAGAAGTAGATTGCCAGGCCTTTCTTCCTAGTGCATCTTACTCTGGAAGCTCTGCTGAAACTGAATCAGCATCATAGCAATATGCAAGTCTCCACTAACAGGTGGTGGTGGCTGTGCTGAGATGCATTGGCTGGAAATCAAACATAGGTCTCCTGTGTGGAAGGTGAGAATTCTACCGCAGAACCACCACTGCCCCCTCATCTAATTGTACAGGCTTAGTATTTACTATTTCCGTTAAATTTCTCCAATGCCTCAGCGTTTGCCCCTTCCAGTTCACCCCCTTTCAATACCCCATCTAAGTTTACCACTCATGAAAATTTTAACAGTTTCACTGGTACAGCATGTCAGGGGATATTCATATTGCTCCTACCTCCAGTGATGGGATCCTCATGGCCAGTTGGATGGCAGGTGATCCAGCACCAAAACATCATGGTAGAATTTGCTTCTATGGTCCACACCCGGAATCATTTGTTTTAGGTTGGGTATCCTAGAAAAGAATTTGAGATGGATATTAGCATTCAGGAAGTTTATTGGGAGTGCTCTTAGGATCAACACCTATAAGGAATGCAGAACATGAGACTGGGGAGAGGTAGGTGGTGAACTGTAATCCAGTTGCAACAAAGGCCTCAGCTGACCCCACTGAAAGCTCTGGAGTTGGGATAACCTTTTAGAGCTGTCCTGAATCGAGGCAAGGGTGCCATGCTTTGATAGCCCAGCATTCACCTGGCATTGAATATGGACGGCCACTGGATGTAGGCCTGAAAGCCACCAGCTCCCATCAGTCCCAGCAGCTGAGAGGATGAGTGCCTTTGTCCTGAAGGGCGATCTGGCCAGTACACAGTATTACCCTTTGGATTATAAAGCAGATAGAAATACTAGATAAAGTATGAGGGTAAGTCAAAAAGTATTGCTACAAAATCATAGAAACCTTTATTAAACCAAAATATCAAAGTATGAAGTTATTGTTTCTTGACATATCCTCCATCTGGGTCTATACACTTATGAAGGCAGTGTTCTCATCTCTCTAACTCTTCCTTGAAGAATTCTGTGCTCTTCGATTTGCACCATGTCAAAATGGCAGTTTTGGCATCCTCAAAGGACTCAAATTGTGCTTCTTTTAAATGTTCTTTGAGTTCTAGGAACAAAAAGAAGTCTGAAGGGGCAAGATTAGTGCTGCAGGGTGGATGGGGTAAGGTTTCCCAATGAACTTCTCGTAGGACAGCCCTTACTATCCTTGAAGAATGAGCAGGTGCATTGTCATGATGGAAAAAAATTCCTCAGTGCAATTTTCCTGGCCTTTTTCTTACCAATGCAGTTTTCAATTTTCTTAACACTTCTTTATAATAAGCCCCAGTGACCGTCCTGAGTCTTTCGAGAAAATCTATCAAGATTACCCCTTTGGAATCCCCCAAAAACAGTCACCGTAATCTTCTGAGCGATCTTCACTCTCTCGGTTCATCTTTGAGGACTTCCTGACCTTCCTTAAAACACTTGATCCATCGAAAAACTGTTGTTTTATGTGGGGCAGCATTCCCACAAACTTATTGCAAAGCTTCAATGATTTGGGAAGATGTTCACTTGAGTTTTATTAAAAATTTGATATTAGCCCTAACCTCAAAATTGCTTTTTTCCACGGCACAAAAAGTATCCTTTTTTTTCCGATGGTACCCTAATGAGACTGAGATAAGTGTATTGCGGAAAGAACTTGTGTGCTGCCATCCACGGATTATAGAGAGATGTTTAAACACTTTTTGTTTGGAATAAACCTGTGCGTGTATGAACCGAAACCCTAGTAGCAGTGCTTTTTGACTTAAACACTCGCATAACAAACACCCTTAACATCCAGGTACATTTTGGTATGTACCTGGCTTAGAAAGTTTTTTTCTTTCTCCCCACAAAAATCTTAAAAAAAAAGCCAC
This sequence comes from Dugong dugon, assembly GCA_030035585.1. Classification (NCBI taxonomy): domain Eukaryota; kingdom Metazoa; phylum Chordata; class Mammalia; order Sirenia; family Dugongidae; genus Dugong; species Dugong dugon. Next base: position 172,701,367 of record CM057461.1, read on the forward strand.
AGAGAGAAGAACAATTTACAAATTCCATTTTCTGTGCAATTAGGAGATGGGAATATCTTACAGTCTGTAACATACAAGCAATACCTCACCATAACTGCCTGGCAAAGGAAAGGGCAGGCCCTTTCTATGGGAAATTATTATCTGCCTTTCATACACATAAAATTTTTTAAAAATTGCATGAGATGTAAAGAATTAGGAACATGTAACCCACAATCACAGTCAATGGAAATAGGTCTATAGATGAACCACATATAGGCGTTAGTAGGCAAGAACTTTAAAATAACTATTATAAGTATGTTAAAGAATTTGGAGGGTAAAATGGGTGAAAGAAAATATGGAAATTCTTTAACTGAAAAATACAATGTCTGAAATGAAGGATTCATTGAATAGGCTTAACAGTAGACTGCACACAACACAAGAAAAGTCAATAGAAATTATCTACACTGAAGCAGAAGACAAAAAACCCAAACCAAACCTATTGCCACTGAGTTGATTCTGACTCATATCAACCCTATAGGGCACGGTAGAACTGCCCCACAGGTTTTCCAAGGAGCAACTGGTAGGTTCAAACTGCCGCCCTTTTGGCTAGCAGCTGAGGTTCTTAACCACTACATCACCAGGGCTCCCATAAACTGAAGCAGAGAAGGAGGGGGGAAAACTACTACTAGTAAATACAACAGAGTATCAGACACCTGTAGGGAAAATATCAAATAATCTAATACATGTGTAAATTGTAGTCTCAGAAGGCGAGGAAAGAGAAAATGAGGCAAAATAAATATTTGAAGAGATAATATTCATGGATTTTCCAAACTGATAGAAGACATCAGCCCACAGATTCAAGAATCTCAGCAAACCCCAAGTAGATAAATACAATTAAAACTATACCTAGACATGTTATATAGTCAAACCGCTGAAAAATAAAGATAAAATGACTATCTTAAAAGCACTTTGAAGAAAAAGACACTACATTCATGGGACAACAGTAAGAATTATGACTTCTCAGCAGAAACAATAGGAATCGGAATATAATTGAATGGCATCTTTAAAGTGCTGGAAGAAAAAAAAGATAACCTAGATTTCTATGTACACAGTAGAAATATTCTTCATTACTGAAGGTTAAGGACATTTTCAGATAAACAAAAGTTAAGAGAATTCATTGTCAACAGACTCATACTATAAAAATATTAAAATAGGTTTTTCAGATTGAAGGAAAATAATCCTAGATGGAATACCATACCTACAATATGAGGTACATTGGCCAGGAATCAAACCCTTGTCTCCTGCATGAAAGTCAAGAATTCTACCACAGAACCACTAACGACCCCCATAGCTATCATGTTTTAAGTATGATAATAGACAACGTTCTCTAGCCTGTGTGTCCCTGATTCCAATGGTTCCATAGTTCTGGGCATTAAATTCTAAGGGAAGAATGGTGGACTGGAAGAGCGGAAGAGGTAGACAAGAGCAAGATACTGTTTTCCTGTGTTGTTTTATATGATTGCTCAAAGAATGCTAGTTAAGGATGTTAATATAACGTTAAATAATACATATAACCATGTCATGATAAACTCTGGCTGTACATGTCTTTGGAACAGTTGGGTGACTTTGAATAAGTCCTTTACTTTCCTTAAGGTTCTAGTTTTTCCTGATGGAAAGAACTACATCTTGTTGGCTGTCCCGGGTTCATAATATTTGTTTAATTAGTGAATAAGTTAAGAAAGCAAATTAATGTATAAAATGAAGAGCTTAAAGTTATGATGTCTTTTGCAACCTCCAGAGTTCATGTTCTGTGATACATAAAGCTATGAAAATATTTCTCACCTATCTGTACAACCAGGATGACATTTGCAAAATGCATTTTATAATAAAACCAGAAGATGGCGACAGAGTAACCTAAATCTAAACACTAGCGGCACGTTATGTAGTTTCATGTAGTCTTTGACCTTCAATATACCTGCAGTGCTCGTTGTCCAACATTTTGTCTTCCAGTTCCTGCAAATAGTTTGTCATGCTAGTGGGCTGAAACACATATATTGCTAAAAAAAAAAAAAAAAAAAAAGTAAGCCAGCAACAAAACCTCACACGTATAAGCTGTGTGCAAAAAATATCTCAGTCAGACAAGTTCTTTTTTTGTGGGATCACAAGAAGTGAAAACTATCAGGATAAAGTGCTATACCTTAGAATAGCCAAAACTCCAAAAAATCCAAACCCGTCGAGTCAATTCCAACTCATAGCAACCTTACAGGACAGAGTAGAACTTCCCTGTATGGTTTCCAAGGAGTGGCTGGTGGATTCCAAATGCCAACCTTTTGGTTAGCAGCTGTAGCTTGCCATAGCTCTTAACCATGGCACCACCAGGGCCCCTAGAATAGTCAAGAGACTTGCATATAACTGCTTTTGGTTCTAATTTTTAATGTGTTATATAATGTAACATAACACAATACTTGGGCTTGGTGTCAGATTTAGGTTCAATCCTGATTTTCCCATTTACAGGCTGTGCGATCTTAGGCACGTTTTTCTTTCTGCAATTTAATTTCCTCTTCTGTAAAAAAGGAGCAATAGTAGCTGTTGTTTTGTGGTGCTATTTTAAGGATTAGAGGAAATGATACATTAAGCTCCGTATGACTTGTAACAGGAAGCTAAAAAATTGTTAGGTATTATTCTTGCCACTAATATTGGAAGGAAAGAAACTTTGTTTGTAATTAAGTCTGAAAGAATACAAATCATTGCATTATGTCCTAATATTTTTTTGCTGCTTGTTAAATATGTAATTGGAACAAAATAAAAGAGAAATAAGAATTTCCACAAGCAAGTTGCAAGTTTCTGTTCATAGTGGACGTTAACTACTGCCTTAATGTTAGAACTAAGTAGAGACAGGTGTTCTATCTAGAGTGTTTCCCTCTCTTTGTCACAGATATCCTTAAAACTGCATTTAATCTCCTCTACTCAGTTTATCAAGTAAATACACATCTATTTTCACTTACTGGTGATGTGATTAGAGATTTGCAGAGCAGGACTATGTGATGTGATCTTATTTGTGACAGTGATGGTGGTAAAAAATATTAATAAACAGACTGCTTGACTGTGTAATCTGAGATATCTGGTATTCAGTAGGAATGTGGCTGTTAGACGTATGAAGTTTTACATTTTAGTTATTTATTTATTTTTTTATTGTACTTCAGGTGAAGGCTTACAGAACAAATAGTTTCTCATGAAACAGAAGTACACATGTTGTTTTATGGCATTGGTTAACAACCCCACAACATATCAACCCTCTAACTTCTCAACCTTTTTTTTTTTTTTGGTGAAAATACACATAGCCAAAGATACACCATTTCAAAAATTTCTACATGCACAGTTCAGTGACATTGACTACTCTCTTCCAATTGTGCTGTTATTCTCACTTAAGATGAAGGCTTACAGAAGAAAATAGTTTCTCATTCAACAGTTACTACAAATGTTGCCCTATGACAATGGGTAACAATCTCACAACACACCAACAATATCCTTACTCAACCTTGGGTTTCCTATCACCAGCTTCCTTGTCCCCTTCTGCTTTCTGGCCCTTGTCACTGGACTCCTGTACCTCATTAGTCTCATTTGGTTTTACGGGACTCTCCACTCCCAGGCTGAACAGTGAACCTCATAGGTAACTTCACCACTGAGCTAAAAGGGTGTCTGGGGGCCATACTTCTGGGGTTTCTCCAGTCTCCTTTAGGCAAGTAAATCTGGTCTTTTTTTTTGTGGATTAGAATTATGCTCTACATCCTTCTTCAGCTCTGTCCAGAACCCTCTGTTATGATCCTGGTCAGAGCAGTCAGTGGTGGTAGCCGGGCACCATCTAGCTGTACTGGCCTCAGTCCGGTGGAGGCCTTGGTAGCTGTGGACAATTAGTCCTTTGGACTAATCTTTTCCTTGTATCCTGTTCTCTTCATTCTCCCTTGCTCCCGAAGGGATGAGACCAGTGGAGTATCTTGGATGGCCGCTCACAGGCTTTTAAGACCCCAGATACTATATAGAGCATTGTCTTTATAAGCTGTGTCATGCCAATTGAGCTAGACGTTCCCAGAGACCATGGTCCCCAGAGCCCTCCACCCAGCAATTCAGTCCCTCAGGGAGTTTGGATGTGTCTATGGGGCTTCCATGACCTTTCCTTGTACAAGTTGTGCTAGTTTCCCCTGTATTGTGTACTGTCTCACCCTTCACCCAAGATACCACTTATCTATTGCCTATTTAGTATTTCCCCCCCACCCCTCCCATCCCTGGTAGCCAACAAAGATTGTTACATTTTGTGTGTGAACTTTTTCATGGGTTTTTACAATACAGGTCTCATACAATATTTGTCCTTTGGTGATTGACTTATTTCACTCAGCATAATGTCCTCCAGTTTCATCCATGTTATGAGATGGTTCACAGATTCGTTGTTGTTCTTTCTCTTTGCATAGTACTCCACTGTGTGTATGTACCATAGTTTGTTTATCCATTCATCTGTTGATGGGCATCTAGGTTGTTTCCATCTTTTTGCTATTGTGAACAATGCTGCCATGAACATAGGTCTGCATATGTCTATTCGAGTGATGACTCTTATTTCTCTAGGATATATTCCTAGGAGTGGGATTGCTGGATCGAATGGTATGTCTATTTCTAGCTTTCTGAGGAAGCGCCATATCATTTTCCAAAATGGTTGTATCATTTTGCATTCCCACCAGCAGTGCATAAGTGTTCTGATCTCCCCGCAGCCCCTCCAACATTTGTTATTTCCAGTGCTTTTGATTCATGCCAGTAATGCCAGGGTGAGATGGTATCTCATTGTGGTTTTAATTTGCATTTCTCTAATGGCTAGTGATCGTGAGCATTTCCTCATGTGTCTGTTGGCCATCTGAATGTCGTCTTTGGTGAAGTGTCTGTTCATTTCCTTTGCCCATTTTTTAATAGGATTATTTGTCTTTTTGTTGTAGAGGTGTTGGATTTTCTTGTAGATTATGGAGATCAGACCTTTGTCTGACGTGTACTGTCCAAAAATTTTTTCCCAGTCTGTAGGTGCTCTTTTTACTCTTTTGGTAAAGTCTTTTGAAGAGCATAGGTGTTTGATTTTTAGAAGATCCCAGTTATCTAGCTTATCTATTGGGGTTTGTGCATAGATGGTTATGGTTTGTATCCTGCTAATGTCATATATTAAGGCCTGAAGTGTTGGTCCTGTTTTTTCTTCTATGAACTTTATAGTTTTAGGCTTTATATTCAGGTCTTTGATCCATTTTGAAGTAGTTTTTGTATACGGTGTGAGGTATGGGTCCTGTTTCATTTTTTTGCAGATGGATATCCAGTTTTGCCAGCACCATCTGTTAAAAAGACTGTCTTTTCCCCATTTGATGGATTTTGGGCCCTTGTCGAAGATCAGGTGACCGTAGGTGGATGCATTTACATCTGGGTTCTCAATTCTGTTCCATTGGTCAAGTATCTGTTGTTGTACCAGTACCAGGCTGTTTTGACTACTGTAGCTGTATAGTAGGTTCTGAAGTCAGGTAGTGTGAGTCCTCCAACTTTATTCTTCTTCTTCAGTAGTGCTTTACTTCTTTGGGTCTTCTTCCCTTTCCATATGAAGTTAATGATTAGTTTTTCCATCTCTTTGAAGAATGTTGTTGGTATTTGGATCGGGATTGCGTTGTATTTGTAAATTGCTTTGGGTAGAATTGCCATTTTCACAATGTTGAGTCTGCCTATCCGTGAGCATGGTATGTTTTTCCATTTATGTAGAGCCCTTTGGGTTTCTTGCAGTAGTGTTTTGTAGTTTTCTTTGTATAGGTCTTTTACATTCCTGGTCAGATTTATTCCTAAGTATTTTATCTTTTTAGGAGCTATTGAAAATGGTATTGTTTTCCTGATTTCCTTTTCATCGTTCTCCTTATTGGTGTATAGGAATCCAACTGATTTTTGAATGTTTGTCTTGTATCCTGCTACTCTACTGAATCTTTCTATTAGTTCCAGTAGATTTCTCATGGAGTCTTTAGGGTTGTCTGTGTATAGTATCATATCATCTGCAAACGGGGACAGTTTATGAAGTTTTACATTTTAATGTGCATAAAATAATCAACTGCATTCAGACTGGTAAGTAGAGGCACTCCAACCTCTAACTTGAGACAAACAGAGAGACAGAGAGAGAGAGAGCACCAAGGATAACTAACCTTCACAGAGGTCTGTGAGCCCGCAGAGAAAAGAACAGCACCATAATCAACAATTTCTTTCACACCAGTTAAAGCAGAGATAAGAGTCAGTGAACTGTAGAACATAGAATTATTACATTCACTGTCTTTATAGATGTGGTGTTACCTGGCCTACCGTCATATTTTCTCTTTGGAATCTAGACAGTACCAATAATTGATGCTAAGTACTTTCCATTTAAATACCAAAGTTCTACCAAGCCAGCGGTTCTCATCTCTGGCTGCCCGTTAGCCACACAAGAGAGTTTAAAAAATATCAAAGTCAGGGTCCCTTTCCAGATCTATTTAGATCAGAATTTCTCGGGGTAGGAACATAAATTATTTTAAGAAATGTTTTCTAGGCATCCAGCGTTGAGAACAAATGAGCTAAGTATTATGGGGTTAGCACTTTTAGCTTGGCCCTGGACAATCTTCTCATTAACTCACTTCCCTGCCCTGTTTTCTCTAGCTCTCTTGCAGATGTTTTCCATTTGCCTCAGCCTCCTCTCTCCTATCTTTCAGCAGATCTACTTTAGCTACCTAAACAGATCCAGTTCATCTGATGGGATTTCCTGGGCTTCTCACCTCTCTACTCCCTCCTGTGCTTCAGCTTCCCAGATCCAGTTCTTCCTCCTTGTTTTAATGGCAGAAGTGATTTATTTATTTGTTTGTTTTTAAAGGCTTTCTCCTCCACCTTAAACCCTCCTACTTCCTTGAGGACCTTGTTTCTTCAACTATTCTCTCTTGTCTTGCATTTTCAGTTCAAGTTCAGCAAACTTTTGAGTGTCTCCTATGTGCCAGATGCTTGGACTACAAAGGAGAATAAGATATTCAAGGAGACCAGTCAAGCAGAGGAGATAGAAAGGTAGACTCAGTTATACTGTGACGTAATGTGGGCAACAATGGACGTATGTAAAGAGCATGGGGTAGTAAAAAGGGAGGTGATTGTCAATTTTTCTTCTACCTAATCTCCTCCTGTGCTAGAAAAAAATGTCACTTTTGCTTATTGCAAACCACAATCACCTTCCCTTGATTCTTTAATTGTTCATTTTTTCCTATGTTTTCTTTCACTGTCAAGTTTCTTGACAGAGTAACTTACATTCCATGCTTTCAGTTCCCCAGGCATTTCTTAACCTTTCATTCTAAACCAAAAACCAAACCAAACCCACTGTCGTCGAGTTGATTTCGATGCATAGTGACCCTATAGCACAGAGCAGAACTGCCCCATAGGGTTTCCGAGGCTGTAAATCTTTTTTTGGGCTTTAACAAACGAAGTTTATTCTCTCAGAGTCTAGGAGGCTAGAAGCCTGAACTCAGGGTACCAGCTCCAGGGGAAGGCTTTCTCTCTCTATGTTGGCTCTGGGGGAAGGTCCTTGTCCTCACTGACCCCCCCCAAAACAAAACAAAACAAAACAAAACTAGGAGCTTCTCAGTGCAGGGACCTCAGGTCCAAAGGATGTGCTCCACTCCTGGCTCTTCTTTCTTGGTGGTATAAGGTCCCCCCATCAGGTCCCCCCATCTCTCTGCTACTCTTTCCTTTGATCTCTTGTAAGATAAAAGGTGATGTAGGCCACACCCCAAGGAAACTCCCTTCACATTGGATCAGGAATGTGACCTGAGTAATGGTGTTGCATCCCTCCTTAACCCTCTTTAACATACCAGGGCTGTAAGTCTTTATGGAAGCAGACTGCCATATCTTTCTTCCACGGAGGGGCTGGCGAGTTCAAACGGCCGACCTTTTGCTTAGGAGCCAAGTATGAGCACTTCAACCACTGTGCCACCAGGGCTCCCCTCTTTCGTTCTAGCATCATGTTTACTACTAACATTTTCTGGTTCACCAATAACCTGCTTTACAATAACCTGACTTCTCAACAGTGTCAAATGCTCTGAAACTCTCACTTCCACTGGCTCCCATAACATTGCATTTCCTCAATTTTCCCTGGACCTCTGAGAAATCTTTGTCAATCTTCAATTTAGGTTATTATTCTTTCTTTCACCCATTAAATTTGTCTTTTTTCTGTGCATTCATTTCCTTGAAGAGGTCACCAAACTATCACTTTCGTCTAGAAAAATAATCTAAATACAGATTTTCAGCCTAATAAACCATAAGAACTTCAAAGGTAGAAACACTGTCTTGTTATTATATTTTAATTTCCAGTGCCAAATCTAATTTAAAAACATTCAATAAATGTTAGGTAAGTTCATTTCAACTATCTTTCAAGTTTCAGCTCTGTTGTTTCTAATTGTCTCTACCTGCTCTCAAAATTTTAATTTGGCCTAACCTGATCTTTTCATCTATTCTCCTGAATTAATCCATTCATCTTTCCAACAAATATTAACTGAATGACCACCAGGCACCATGCTAGCCACTAGGGATATATTGGTGAACAAAGATGATGATAATAAAAATATTTGTTATAGTATTGCTGCTATTTTTATACTAAAACCATTTTTTAAATTAAAATAATAACTGACTTCTTCTCACCCCTTCACCAAATTCTTAACATTTTACCTTCCCTGTGTCTCTGGTACATCTAGACCGTTGTGATATTCTCCTAATTGCTTTTTTTCTTCTTCTTTTTTTAATATAATTTTATTTATTTTGTTATTGTTGCTGAGAACATACACAGCAAAACATGCACCAATTCAACAGTTTTCTCCGCGTACCATTTAGCGACATTAGTTACATTTTTCCAGTTGTGTAACCATTGTTACGCTCCTTTTCTGAGTTGTTCCTTGCCATTAACATAAATTCACTGCCCCCTAAGGCTCCTATCTAATCTTTCAATGTACTGTTGTCAATCTGATCCCATACAGATGGTTCTTAAAAGAGCATAATGCTCAAGGCAGACATTTTTTACTAGTTAAGCTAAACTATTGTCTGCTTTTAAGAAGACATTATGGGATATTTTTGGTTTAAGATTTAAAGATTATCTCAAGGCAATAGTTTTCGGAGTTCATCCAACCTTCATGACTCCAGGAAGTCTGGAGCCCAGAGAATTTGAAGTTGTGTTCTGCATTTTCCCGCTTTGGATCAAGATTCTTCTATGGAATCTTTGATCAAAATGTTCAGTAATGGTAGCCGAGCACCATCCAGCTCTTCTGGTCTCATGGCAAAGGAGGGAGTTGTTCATGGAGGCAGTTAGCCACACATTCCACATCCTCCTTCTATTCCTGACTCGCCTTCTTCCTCTGTTGTTCCAGGTGAATAGAGACCAATTGTTGTTCCTAACTGCTTTTCAATATTTTCTTGTTCTAAGAATATTCTTAGAGCTCCACTCTGAGCACTTTACTTTTCTGCTCAATAACTTCAGTGGTTTCTGTTTCACTTCTCTGATCAAACGCCTTTGAACTGTTGCCATCAAGTCGGCTCTGACTCATAGCAGCCGTCCAGGACAGAGTAAAACTGCCCAATAGGGTTTCCAAGGCTGTAAATCTTTACAGAAGCAGACTGCCCCATCTTTCTCCCGGCGAGCAGCTGGTGAATTAGAACCACCTTCAGTTAGCACCCAAGCGTTTAAACACTGCACCAAGAGGGCTCTTCAAACACCTTTAGTGGGTTCAAAACCCAGTATCTTCCACAATCAGGCCCCACCCCTCTGGCCAGCATTCTCTTAGGCTGCTCTTTCATATACATTCTCGCTCCAACCAGACTTGTCTCCTTGCTGCTCCCTGAGCAGGTATTTCACTTTCTCACCCGGGACTTTTGCTCTTGCTACGTGTTCTACTAGATGTGCTCTCCTTTCCTTCCCTAATTCACTGGCATTCAAGCAACCCTTAACAGCTCAGCTCAAATACTTATTTCTTTCTGATCCCCATCACAGGACATAATCTTGTCTGCCTGGGAATTCCTATAAAGATGTATTGCCTCCATTGTCCTTTTTCTAGGGCTTTGTATCTGTCATGTCCCGTCTGCATTTGTTGTTTCTCGTAGCAGTGTTAAACAAGATCAATAGGGCAAGATCATTGGAGTGGAGGGTGTCAAGCTACTGTGAGGTCAGAACACTGGAAGGACTGTTTACATAGATATTTAAATCATGGACAATTGTGAGGGTTAGTGAACTGGGATTTTACAGATGACTGCAGCAAGGAGGGGTAGCAGCTGACATGGCTTGATGGCAGGGGCTTCAAAGCCGGAATGTTTAGGGAGGAGGGAGAGAGAATGGAATGGAAGTGACTCACCTCACTTACAGACCTATTGTATACAGAGCATGCGAGAGAAAACAGATACCACTCGTAAGGAAAACAGAGTTCTTGGGGTGTCTTAGCTTCCTAGGGCTGCTACACAAAATACCACAAAAAGGGCGGTTTGAAAGAAGAGAAATTTATTGTCTGCTATTTCTGGGGGCTAGAAGTCTGAACTGATGGTATCTGCAGGGCTATACTCTCTCTCTGTGGGCTCTAGGGGAAGATCCTTCCTTGTCTCTTTCAGCTTCTGCTAGGCACAGGCATTTCTTTGGCTTGTAGACAGCCCCTCAAATGCTGTCTTCGCCTTATGTTTGATATTTTCTCCATCTGATCTCCGCTGGGTGGTGCAAACAGTTAAGTGCTCTGCTAGTAGCTGAAAGGTTGGTGGTTCGAACCCACCCAGAGGTGATTTGGAAGACAGGCCTGGCGATCTGCTTCCTGAACGTCGCAGCCTTGAAAATCCTATGGAGTAGTTCTACTCTGCACACATGTGGTTGTGCTATGAATTAGAATCAACTTTATGATAACCCACAACAAACTCAGAATGGAATAAGATTAGGACCCACCCTACTCGTTTATGACATTATTAATTTAACAGACAACATCTGTTAAATTTCCCAAACAAGGTCACATTCACAGGTACAGGGGTTAGGGCTTCAAACTATCTTTTTTGGTGACACAATTCAATCTATAATACAGGGAAAGGCCAGATTTCAGTTGGAGTGAGAAGCTGAAGGGAATTTAAAGAGAAGAGACTGACATACTTTTTCTTTTACTGTTCAGTGTGTTTTCCTTTAAGAGATTAGCAATTGTCCTTTCTACCACAAGGAGTCTGATTTAAGAATGTTGCTGCCCATCATTGCTACATTAACTGAAGAAGAAATATTTATGAGTAATCTATATTTTCCTTATGAAGCATAGATTTTTGGTAATAGAAATTTCAGTTGAATGCTCTAATGAAGTGTAATCTAAGACATATTGAACCAATTAATCTAGAAAGCTGATGTAAGAACAAGATTTTTTTTTTTTTTTTTTTTTTGGTAACTGGTTAGATGTTCTCAGTATAATTATCTGATTAAAGGAACAGTATCAGCTTAACATAAGACAGGAATAGTAGGTACCCTGTTGTTGTGTGCCATCGAATCAATTCTGACTAATGTGAGCCCATATGACAGAATAGAATTGCCTCATAGGGTTTCCAAGGCTGTAGTCATTACAGGAGCAGATCACCAGTTCTTTTGTCCTGTGGAGTGGCTGGTAGGTTCGAACCACCAACCTTTCAGTTAGCAGCCAAGTGCTTAGCCATTGTGCCACCAGGGCTCCTTAGTGGGTACCCTACTACTACACAGTTACCTTACCTAAAAGTAAATCAGTTTTTCTTTTCTTTTCTTTTTTTCACAAAATGAGGATGAACATTTAGATTACATGGATTGAATTTCAAATGAAACATCAGAAGAAAAATGACTTAATTTGGATTTTAGAAACACCGTTTGACATGTGTCAGGACTTCATTTCTCTATATGGCAGAGTAACACCCCATTGTATGTGTATACCACATTTTGTTTATCCATTCATCTGTTCATGAAGTCCTGATACATGTCACAACATAGAGGAACCTTGAAAACATTATGCTGAGCAAAATTAGTCAATCACAAAAGGGCAAATATTGTATGATATGACTAATATGAAATACCTTGAAGACATTATGCTGAGCAAAATTAGTCAATCACAAAAGGGCAAATATTGTATGATATGACTAATATGAAATACCTAGAATAGGCAAATGTATAGCGATCAGAGTTTAAGAGTGGTTACCAGGTGTGGGAGGGAGGACAGAAGAGGGGATCATTATTCAGAAAGCATTGAGTTTCTGTTTATGAAGATGGAAAATTTTGCAGTAGATATTGGTGATGGCTGCACAACATGATTGATGTAATTGGTCTCACTAAATTGTACACATGAAAATGTTGAATTGGCAAATGTTGTGTTATTATATTTTTACAACAATAAAAAAATCAAACACAGTTTGATACATGCTACAACTTGGATGGACATCAAGAGAATTACGCTGAGTGAAAAAAGCCAATCTCAAGAAGTTACATACTGTGTAATTCCATTTATACAACATTTTTGAAATAATAAAATTATAGAGATAGAGAACTGATGAGTGGGCAGGGATTTTGGGGAAGTATAGGTGTGGCTCAAAGTCAGGAAAAGTGTGCATTAGGGTTGTATCCTTTCACCGTATTTATTCAATATGTATGTTAAGCAAATAATCCAACAAGCTGTACTATATGAAGAAGAACAGGGCATCAGGATTGGAGGAAGGCTCATTAACAACCTGTGTTATGCAGATGACACAAACTTGTTATTCACTTACTGATGAAGATCAAAGACCACAGCCTTCAGTATGGATTACACCTCCACATAAATAAAACAAAAATCCTCACAACTGGACCCATAAGCGACATCATGATAAATGGAGTAAAGATCGAAGTCGTCAAGTGTTTCATTTTACTGGATCCACAATCAACATCCATGGAAGCAGCAGTCAAGAAATCAAACGACACATTGCATTGGGCAAATCTGTTGCAAAAGACCTCTTTAAAGCGTAAAAAAGCAGAGATGTCGCTTTGAGAACTAAGGTGTGCCTGACCCAGGCCATGGTGTTTTCAATCACCTTGTATACATACGCAAGCTGGACAAAGAATACGGAAGACCAAGGAAGAGTTGAGGCTTTTGAGTTTTGGTGTTGGTGAAGAATACTGAATATACCATGGACTGCCAAAAGAATGAACAAATCTGTCTTGGAAGAAGTACAGCCAGAATGCTCCTTAGAAGTGAGGATGATGAGACTTCGTCTCACATACTTTGAACATGTTCTTAGGAGGGACCAGTCCCTGGAGAAGGACCTAATGCTTGGTAAAGATGAGGGTCAGTGAAAAAGAGGAAGACCCTTAACTAGCTAGATTGACATGGTGGCTGCAACAATGGGCTCAAGCATAACAACGATCATAAGGATGGTGTAGGACCGGGCAATGTTTCGTCCTGTTGTACATAAGGTCGCTATGAGTTTGAACCAACTAGATGGCACCTAACAACAACACTTGTGAGGCTATAAAAGGGTACATGAGGGAACCCTGTGGTGACAAAATCGTCCTGTATATTGATTGTAGTGGTAATTACATGAAGCTATACATGTGATAAAATTGCACAGAAACACACACATGGAAATGAATGCGTGTGTGGCTGGTGAAATCTAAATACCTATTGCTGTGGAGTTGATCCTGACTCATAGCGACCCTATAGGACAGAGTAGAACTGCCCCATAGAGTTTCCAAGGAGGGCCTGGTGGATTTGAACTGCTGACGTTTTGGTTAGCGGTCATAGCTGGGTTTTGGAAATCCAAATAAGTTCTGTGAATTGTACCAATGTCAATTTCCTGATTTTGTTATTGTACTGTAGTTATGCAAGATGCCAAAATTAGAGGTGGCAGGATGAAGGGTTCATGGGATTTCCCTTTATAGTTATTTGCAACTTTATGTGAATCAATAAAAATAAAAGTTTTTTTCAAAAAGTTCTGCTAAATCTCCCCCAAAACCCAAAAACAAACAAAAACATCACAGAAATCAATGAATGCAAAATTTAGAAACACAAGAGTAAATTGTGGGGAAGAATAACATGAAATCTTCAAATTACTCTTAAAGAAGTCTTTTCTATTTTCATACAAACAATTGACTCGTACTCCAACTGACTTTCTGACATTTAACAGACTAGGAAATCACTTTTAATATGTCCCGCATTTTTGTCTTATCAACTCATCGTTATCTAGCTTTTTTGCTACATTCTTGACATAATTTCTCTTGGAAGTGAGTTTCAAAAAATATACATGTCTGTGCAGAACTGTTAATACTTCCCTATAGTAGACAGTGATGGTAATGAAATCCATTGTTTCCATTTTTGCCTTGACTCTCAGGAAGTTCACAGCTAATATTTAAGGAATACAAAGAGATTTATGTACGTATAGCAGAAGGAATTACTTTTATACATGAATAGACAAATAAAGATTTTTAAATGTCCCTTAGGAAGAAAAGAGGAGTACTCTGTCACTTAGTCACTTGCTGTAATTTGTTACCACATCTAATACACACTTGACTTCATTTCTTGTTTCTCAGAACTGCCTGCCTCTGCTCATCACTCTTCCAACTACCAGTGCCTTGCTTCTAGAACACTTTCTGCCTCTTTAGTTTCACTAAGGAGTCCCTGGGTGGTGCAAACAATTAATACGCCCAACTGCTAAAGGGTTCGAGTCCACCCAGAGTTGCCTCAGAAGAAAGACATTGCTATCTACTTCAGAAAAATCAGCCATTGAAAACTCTATGGAGCACAGTTCTACTCTGACAAACATGGGGTCACCATGAGTCGGAATCAACTCCAATGGCAAGTGGTACTGGTTAGTTTCACTAACCACCTCCAGGAGAAATGGAAAAGTGGATATCTACAGCAGGACCTAGGGAAGAACCAGGGTTTCTTAAAGCAATGTTTTGCTCTATTTGTTGTCTAGACTATGTTCCGGTGTTTGTTTTGTTTCTGCGTATATAAATTCTCACAATCATAGGATTCAGAAGGGAAGATGTGAAGAGATAGGTCCTGCTTAAATCCATATAGCTGGTTAGAAATGGATCCAGGCTCCACATTCCCACTTTAGTGTTCCTTCCATAGACATCATGAGGTTGGGAGCTGAGTTGTATGTATAAATTACTGCTGATACTAGCAAGTTGTATAACAATTATTAAATGAAAAGAATAATTATACCTTGAAAATTAACTAGTAGCAAGATTGAAAATGTACTACAACAGAAGGGAGAAACAAATTTTGCGTTTGTATTTTTAAAACATCTAATTTCAGTAAGAGTTATTATATGAAGAGTTTTTTTTATTATAAAATGTTTTTCAGGAACCCATGGATGTTGTTGTTACTGTTAGGTGCTGTCTGACTCATAGGGACCCCATGTACAACAGAAGGAAACACTGCCTGATCCTGCACCATCCTCAGAATTGTTGTTGTGCTTGAGCCCATTGTTGCAGCTACAGTGTCACTCCATCTCATCGAGGGCCTTCCTCTTTTTTGCTGTCCCTCTACCTTACCAACCATGATTCCTTCTCCAGTGAGTAGTCCCTCCTGGTAACATGTCCAAAGTACATGAGACAAAATCTTGCCATCTTCACTGCTAAGGAGCACTCTGGCCGTACTTTTTCCAAGACACATTTGTTCATTCTGGCAGTCCGTGTTATATTCAATATTCTTTGCCAACATCATAATTCAAGGACATCCATTCTTCTTCCGTCTTCCTTATTCATTGTCTGGCTTTCACATGCATATGAGGTGATTGAAAATACCATGGCTTGGGTCAGATGCACCTTAGTCCTCAAAGTGACATCTTTGCTATTTACATTTTAAAGAGGTCTTTTGCAACAGATTTGCCCAGTGCAATGCGTCTTTTCATTTCTTGACTGCTGCTTCCATGGGTGTTGATTGTGGATCCAAGTCAAGTGAAACACTTGATGACTTCAATCCTTCCTCCGTTTATCATGATGTTCCTTAGTGGTCTAGTTATGAGGATTTTTGTTTTCTTTATGTTGAGGTGTAATCCACACCGAAGGCTGTGGTCTTCGGTCTTTATCAGTAAGTGCTTCAAGTCCTCTTCACTTTCAGCAAGCAAGGTTGTGTCATCTGCATAATGCAGGTTGTTAATGAGACTTCCTCCAATCCTGATGCTGCATTCCTCTTCATATAGTCCAGTTTCTTGGATTATTTTTGCTCAGTATACAGACTGAAAAAGTATGGTGAAAGGATGCAACCTTGGGGCACACCTTTCTTGACTTTAAACCACAGAGTATCTCCTTGTTCTGTTTGAACAACTGTCTCTTTGTACAGGTTCCTCATGAGCACAATTAAGTGTTCTAGAATTTCCATTCTTCCCAATGTTATTCATAATTTGTTATGATCCATACAGTTGAATGCCTTTGCGTAGTCCTGTGGATAGCTATCCATGTGGATAGCAAATGGTAATGATGTTTTACATTTTCCAGTTCTTTTATAGTTTCTCAAAGAGTTTTATTTGGTATTTATAACACAGCAATGTGAAATAAGGAGAACTCATTTTACCACAATTTTGTGGCTAAGAAAATTTAGTCATGGTCAGAACTAGTAACAACAATAGAATTAGAACCCAAGTCTGCTGCTGTTGACTTTTGACTAAAGCAAAGTGCCTTTCAAGTCAGCAAATTTTGCTTTAAGTTCTGTGGAAGAATAGGCTGTTTCTCCATGCTTGCCACCACCCCTTCTATGAAACCAGGCATATCCTAATTGCAGGATAATGCAACCGAAGATGAACGTGAACCTCGGAAGCATAGTTAATATCTAGCAATATTTGCTACTTATTCTTACTTCAAATTATGGAAAAGGTGTTATTTAAAATAGAAAATATTATTATAGAAAAAGTTTCATGAAAATTATCATGAAGCATTCAGATGCTGTATAGGACTTGCAGTTTAATGATAGTAATGTTCTAGCTATGGAGCCCTGTTGGTGTAGTAGTTAAGTGCTCAGCTGCTAAACAAAAGGTCTGCAGTTTTAGCCCACCAGCAGCTCCACAGGAGAAAGATGTGGCAGTCTGCTTCTGGAAAGATTTACAGTCTTGGACACCCTATGGAGAAGTTCTATTCTGACCTACAGGGTTGCTATGAGTCAGAATCCACTCGATGGCAATGGGTTAGTGTTCTAGCTTTAGTCTAAGGGATACTAATATATGTCTGATTATATCTGGTAAATTAGGCTAGAGGGCTGCAAGTGACTCATTAGCACGAGGACCAAGGAGCCTCCTGGGAGAACCCACTGAGGAAAGACAGAGTTGTACATAATGCATTTGACCAAGTTAGAGAGCCTTCACTCCTGGTTCTTAGGGGAAAAGGGTAGTTCTGAACAACACATGGTGCCTGTCACCTGGTTTGGTTCTTTGACCCAAAACCCAATAAATGAATGTATGTGCCCTAGACTTCTGCCAGCCTTGTAGAGCTGTTGTGCACACTAGGAAAGCTACCTCCTTTGGGCAGATGCAGCCCAGGAGCACAAGGCTTGGTGGCTTAGCAAGCAGATGCAGCCTTTGTGGGAAGAAAAAAGGCTTTCCATCCTTCAGAGAAATATAGCCCTTCACCAATGTCTTGGCCAGCAAGGCCTGAGCTAATTGCCTCTACTCAGCTTTTTATATGAGCACAAACTCTACACCCTTATTAGCACCCCATGTGTGCAATATTTGGGAAGGGCACAACATTACACTTTAATAAAAACCAGTCTCATTAAAACTGTAAAATATCGATCACATCAACAGCACTGTGTAGGAATCCTTTAACAGAGTTTAACATAAGGGGAGAGGGCATTATCCCCTACTTTTAAACAGAAAACCATGTTGTGCTTTGACAACTTAAGACACTTCAGTGGCTCAATAAGGGCAGGAAACAGTGGTGCCCAGTAGACTGGGCCAAATGTAGCAGATGCACTGTGGCAAAGTGGATGTTCAGCAGACATACTGGTGCCCAATGGATACCTGTAGAAAATGGTAAGTGCCTAACAGATTTGGCGATACATGGCAGGTGGCACCAAGCTGAGGCACATACTGGTTCGTACTGGGTGCTCAGTAACCAGCAGTTACTCAGGAAGGTTGTATACAAGCACTTGTGATACTTCCCTGGAGGCTCTCAAAATCACTTACTGGAGACAGGGTGAGGGGAGCACCCTAAGTAGGAGCCTGAAGGTCTTGTCTTAACAAGGTTGTGGGGGGCATTAGTGAAATTTGGCTTTTTACTGTTATTGTCAGTCCATCTGTTCCCACAATCGGTGAAGCCCGGAGAAACTTGGGTTACACAAATAGAACGTGAGGCATACACCACTTAATATTTTGTGTGAGGTCAAACATTAAAAAGATTTTAGGGGAAAAAAATGTGACCTGGTGTCATGCATACAGGGATGTTATGCTTTTCTCCTGGGAAAGAAATTTGATAAGCTTTTGTACTTTTGTACCAGCTATATCCAAATCATCATATAATAAAGTCTTAATATAAAAAGGAATATTCCTCCACACCCCATAAATAACTTTAATAAAAGCAAGCTAGCTGAACAGGAGCAAATTGACAAGGAGGTGTTGTGGCGGGTGGTCTTTATGTAAGTGATGCACAGATAATAGATACGACAATTTAACTGACTGGTCAAATTCAATGAAGAGGAAAATGACTTTTGGAAGGTGAGAAAATCACTTGGAAAAAGTTCTTTTGCTATTTGATTTAGTAATTAATTTTGCAGAGAGATGTCATGACACAGCACTAAGGCAGTAGTACAGCTGCACAGCCATCATCACATTTCTATGTGGAAGGGACATGACAACAAGGAGTTGTATTCCAAAAATAACTGTGTTTTTGAATGGGCTGGACTTGATGCAGTACAAGCAGAAAAACAGCTCTCTTTGGTCTCACCACTCTCCTTTATAATCTCTGTTGAATATCTTCACCCTAGAAATCCTCCATTATTTCTGATGGATTTTCTAGTCACTTGTATACAATTTAAAAAACAAAAAACAAAAAAAACACTCGTTACTTTCAAACAAAAGAATAATCTTATTTTAGTAATTAAAATATCCATTTACTGTCGGGACTCAAAGTTCAGTCCAGAACTATGCAAATGTCTCCCTCTACCTCTAACATAGACCTGCATATCTGTACTGAGAAATGGGGTCAGGAGCACCATCAACCTCTTCTGTCTTCCTCACGCCCCTCTGACCCTCAACCTAGCTACTTTTTCTGACCCTCTTCCTAAGGGTCAAGCCTGGGGAGTAGGAAGGAGAGAAGATTAAAGAAAAAGGAACACAACTCTTGGTGGCTGGTGTGGGTGTGACTGAGCCTTGGTTCCCTCTGGCTGTGGGGATGAGCATTTAATGATTGTGAACTCCGCCTCTCCTCTGGCTCATCATTATGAGCCCTCAGCACTGACTCCCAAACCTACCGTATACAGGCTGTTAAGGATTGAATTGTGTCCCCCCACAAAATATGTGCTGTAAATCCTAATCCTTAACACCTGTAGATGTAACCCCATTTGGGAACAAGGTTTTCTATGTTATGGTAATGAGGCCATACCAGTGTAGGGTGTGTCTTAATCCAATCACTTTATTTACAAAAAAATATTTTTATTGTATTTTTGGTGAAAGTGTACAGAGCAAAATAAGTTCCCATTCAACAATTTCCACACATATTGTCCAGTGACATTGGCTACATTCTTCACATTGTGTCAACATTCTCAATATTTTTATTCTCGTTGTTCTGTTTCCAATAATCTAGTCTCCCTTTTCTCCTACCTTCTTATCTTTGTTTTAGAGTAATTGTTGACAATTCTGTCTCATATAGATGAATTTTTAAAGGAGCTCAGTACTCACAGGTGATATTCTTTATCTTATAAGCTAACCTGCTATTTAACTAAAAGGTGACTTCAGGGGATAGTGTCAGTTCAATGTTTAAAGAGTATCTCAGGGCAGCAGTCTCAAGGATTCCTCCAGTCTCAACTGATACAGTAAGTCTGGATTTTTTAAAAGAACTCGAGGTTTCTGTTCCACCTTTTTATTTCTTTCTATCAGGATCCATCTATTGTGGCCCTGATCAGAACATTTGGGAGTGGTATTCAGGCACTGTATTGTTTTTCTGGTTTCAGGAAAGAGGAGGCTGTGGTTCACGCAGACAATTAGTCCTATAGACTAGTTTCTTCTCTGAATCTTGGGTTTCCTTCTTTCTCTTTTGCTCAGGAGGAGTGGGGACCAACAGTTGTATTTTAGATTAAGCCAATCACTCTTGAGACAAAAGAGCGGATTAGGCAAAAGACTTCTTTAAAGTGTTAAAAAGCAAAGATGTCACTTTGAAGACTAAGATGTGCCTGACCCAAGTCATGGTATTTTCAATTGCCTCATATACATGTGAAAGCTGGACAGTGAATCGGGAAGAACGAAGAAGAATTGATGCTTTGAATTACAGTGTTGGCGAAGAATATCGAATAAACCACAGACTGCCAGAATGAACAAATGTGTCTTGGAAGAAGTACAGCCAGAATACTCCTTAGCAGTGAAGATGGTGAGATTTTGTCTCCTGTACTTTGGACATGTTATCAGGGGGGACCAGTCTCTGGAGAAGGACATCATGCTTGATAAAGTCAAGGGACAGTGAAAAAGAGGAAGACCTTCAATGAGACGGATTGACACAGTGGCTGCAATGATGGTCTCAAACATAGCAATGGTTGTAAGGATAACGCAGGACCACGTGGTGTTTGTTTCTGTTTTACGTAGGACTGCTATGAGTCAGAACTGACTCAAATGCACCTAACAACAACAACAACAAATGTGTAATAATATATTGAAGCATTTTCATCGAACGAGTCAAGCTCTCCAAGATTCAGAAGTAAATTTAAAGACATGCACAGATCTCTACCAGAGATTAACGTGGTATTTACATAATTTAAGAGAAGATATTGAAAATTTTGAAAACACAACGAAACAAATAGCCAAATACTGATTGTCAAGCAGTTCACCATCGTAGAAGCATTAGAAAGAAACAAGTAAATAATGGAAGTGCTCCAGAAGTATCATTGAGTGCCAGAGATCAGTTTTGTGTAACCACATACTACACCATCGCTGACACACTTGAATCTTGCATGAAAAGAAGGACAAAAGTATACGAAGTTCTTTCAAATAGATTTTCCTTCTAAATAACGTGGTTATACCTGATGAAGAATGCATGAAGGCATCCAAGAAATTAGTGCAGGCTTATCCAGACCACTTAAATATAAACCTTAATAGAGGAGTTTGACAATTTCCTTCTTACGTGAAAACTAAATTTACAGGAAAGATTAAGGAAAGACATTTTACTCATGAAGGCATGTATGATTCCATAACAGAAGATAAAATACAATATGTATTTCCCAATGTTGAAATTGCTTTAAGCATATTCCTAACATTAATGGTCACCAACCGCACAACAGAATGTTCATTTTTGTCCCTAAAGAGACTCAAAAGACCTTAGCATACAACAATGACTCAGGAAAGACTTGATTCATTATCGTTATTATATATGGAAGTAGATATTGTTCAGCACCTTAACTGTGATAAAATTACTGAAGAATTTGTAAGAGCAAAGAATAGAAATATTTTTAAACATAGCATGTTACAGATGAAAGATCTATCAAAAAATAAACTATAGTAATTTGTTGTAATATTTATTTTCTGATCATTAAATTTTCTTTTCTGGCATCTTTTCATTTGTTCAATTATAATCACAGTATTTATCACAAAACACGCATCAAAACTGAAGTATGAGCAGTTTAAAGCAAAATTGGTGAAAGTCAATTTTTTGTTGTAGGAGATGAACAGAATTTTACAGAATTTTTATTGTTGAAACAAATAAATTCACTAACTCATTTTCTTTGATGTGGAATATCCTTTTTGTAGAAAATGCGGTATATAGTAAAAATCTTAGTATCCCACATCCACTAAAAGTTTTATGATCCAGTTAATCTCATTCTGCTAAAATGGCATATGCCACTTTAGTGTTCAATCGCTAATATTATAGTCTCCTTTGACAAAAAGTCACATTACAGGTAGCTAAGACACACACACACACATATATACGTGTACATATATATAACTCAAATGTGTGAGTAAGAAGAGGAAGGGACACCACAGATTATCAGTGTTTAGGGCCCTCAAATGCCTTAATCCAGCCCTGGTTAGGACATCTTCAACTAAGAGGCCATATTACACGTGGACATTGAAGGATGAATGGATTTGTTTAGATAGAGAAGTGGGGGAAGGACGCACCAGACAGATGAAACAACGTGGGCAAAATTACAGAGGCATTTCTAGGAAAACTCTAAGGTAGAACTTCCACGCAATTAATAGTTTGGATGTTCTGTAGAGTTTTTGTTTTTATTTATGTATTATTTTTTCCCATACAAAAATTTACACATACATTGTTATGTGACCCTGATTGCTCTCCCCGTATTGTGACAGCACACTCCTCCTTCCCACCCCTGATTCACCGTGTCCATTCAACCAGCTCCTAACCCTCTTTACCTTCCCATCTCACCTCTGGACAGAAGCTGCCCGCCTTTTTTTGGTTTTTAATAACAATAGTAATTAACAGTGACCATTAACTACTGACTACCAGGTACTATGCGAACTTCTTCATGTTGATCATCTCAAATATCATAACTCTCTTAGGTGGGAATTACTGTCATCATCAGCATCAGCATCTCCACTTTACAGCTGACAAAACTGCAGCTGA
Organism: Dugong dugon; assembly: GCA_030035585.1. Lineage (NCBI taxonomy): Eukaryota > Metazoa > Chordata > Mammalia > Sirenia > Dugongidae > Dugong > Dugong dugon. The sequence goes on from CM057461.1 coordinate 172,724,123, forward strand.
GGTTAAGTAACTGGCCCAAATCCATAGAGCTGGTAAGAAGTAGAGTTTGGATTTGAACCCAGGAAGTGGTGAGAACCTATGTTTAGCCACTGCACTCTAACTTGGATATGTCAGAATAGTCTGAGACTTGTATGTGTTATCATTACAAATAGGGTAAGTCAGCTGCCCTTTCATCTGCCTGTTTGGTTATCCTAGAAGAACTCAGTTGCACTAAATATTAGTGAGTAAATTAGAAATTTCTGGCAAAAGCAAGGAGAAGCTGTACATTATACAGCCCATGGCAAATTACTTCCAATCCGCTTCAGACTGACTCTACATGCAAGCTCCCTTTGCCCATCAACACTCTTCCACCAATCTCTTTCCGTGACTCTTGCCTAATAACAGCCGTGTTACGTAGGGGAATTTGCATGCCCCACTCATCTTTGTGTTCAGCAAAGCAAGCAAGTAAGCAAGCAAACAAACAAAAAACAAACCTTGAAATTAATTGAACCCACCTTCCTTAAAATACAGTTCAGCAACTCCAGGTTCTGACTCCCTATCACATGTACTAAATATAATATTCTTCGTCTTATTACATAAAACATGCTTGGTGTAGTTAAATGGACAAAGAGGTTGGAAGTTATGAAGAATTATCCTTTCATTTGTTGGCGTTATCCCCTGTCTGATGGACTATGCATTGGATTAGAGGAATCTTCCTGACAGTAACCATCTCCAGTTATAAATTATTTAATGGCTGTCCTATTCTAAAATAACACTAATAAAAGAAAACCACCAATGCATTTGTTTCACGTAATTCGAGCTTGCAAGGTGAGATAATAAGTGTCAGTAAGTCAAGTAAATTGAGACTTTTTCCTTGGAGGAGGAGAGCTTTTATCCTGCGTTTTGAAACGTGTTAATCCCACTTCTACTTTCCCCTGCTTCAAAGGCTTGTGTCATTGCAATGACATTCTCAGAGAGAGCTGCCTGTTTGCTTATTCTGTAAGCTCAGCCCTCCTCTATTGCTGTACCCCAGGGAGTTACTAGAGACCAACTCGAGGGTCTCCCTTCTTTAGGCATGTTGTATTTATGGTCTTCTAGGTATTCATTAAGAGGCCAATTCTTATATTTTTTCTTTCTGAAATTATTTTATCCCTGTCAATATAGTAACATGCATTTTCAGGATGGTGACTCCCTAAATGTGGGCAAATAATTTACATGGGGAAAAAGCCACAGTAGTTCATTTCCTAATATTTTTTGTATTAAATTCTGAAGGGGTATATATGTATATATACTGAAGCAAGACTTACCACCCAGAGAAGTACGTATTATCTTCAGAAGAGTAGTTACTGAACAACTACCTGTTGCTGTGGCATTGATTCCAACTCATGGTGACCCCATGTGTGTCAAAGTAGAACCATGCTGCATAGGGATTTAAAAGGTTGATTTTTTTCAGAAGTAGATTGCCAGGCCTTTCTTCTAAGGCACCTCTGGGTGGACTCGAACCCTCAACTCTTTGGTTAATAGCCCAGAGTGTTAACCATTTGTGCCACCCAGGGGCTGCTAAATGCAGTCTAGTTCACCTAGTGCACAAAGCCATCTAATCATCACCATTCCTGGGAAGGTGATATTATAACTCTACTTTTATCGAAAAGGGAAAAAAATTCAGTGAGATTAAGTAACTTACCCATGATCTCATACATAAATCTTTCTGGCTTTCCATAGACACAGTCAAACTCCCTGAGGGACTGAATTACTGGATTGAGGGCTGTGGGGGCCATGGTCTCAGGGAACATCTAGCTCAACTTCCATAACATAGTTTATAAAGAAAATATTCTACATTCGACTTTGATGAGTAGCATCTGGGGTTTTAAAAGCTTGTGAGCGGCCATCTGAGATACTCCTCTTGTCTTACCCCTTCTGGAGCAAGGTAGAATGAAGAAAACCAAAGTCACAAAGGAAAGATTAGTCCAAATGACTGATGGACCACAAGTACTACAGCCTCCACAAGACTGAGCCCAGCACAACTAGACGGTGCCTGACTACTGCCACCGACTGCTCTGACAAGGATCACAATACAGTGTCCCAGACAGAGCTGGAGAAAAATGTAGAATAAAATTCTAACCCACACACATACACAAAAAGACCAGACTTACTGGTCTGACAGAGACTGGAGAAACCCCAAGAGTATGGCCCCAGGACACCCTTTTAGCTCAGTAATGAAGTCACTCTTGAGGTTCACACTTCAGCCACAGATTAGACAGGCCCACAAAACAGAACAAGACTAAATGGGCACTGCACCTCAGGGGCAAGGACGAGAAGGCAGGAGGGGACAGGAAAGCTGGTAATGGGGAACCCAAGGTAGAGAAGGGGAGAGTGTTGATATGTCCTGGCATTGGTAACCAATGTCACAAAACAATATATGTACTAGTTGTTTAATGAGAAGCTAGTTTTTTCTGTACACCTTCATCTAAAGTCCAATAATAAAAAAAAGAAAAAAGAAAAGAAAAAAAATCTTTCTGGCTTTCTAGCCCACAATCTTCTATCATAACACCCTACACAAAGAGCAAAACAAACACAAAGAAACTTTCCTCAGTCCTTTATCAAACAGTAAGCCAGCAATCATTTGTCCCGTAAATAATTTATAATTGAATATTCCACTTCATTCCAAAAAAGGATAAAAAAGTTTATAAAAGCAAATAGAGCAAACTAAATAGGCTATAAAGAGAAAAGAAAACTAGATAGTGGGGAAACAAAAGTAAAATATATGAACTAAGAGGGACAAAGTTCACTAGAGAAAGTGTATCTGAAAGCTGTATTGTAAGCATTGACCAATAGACTTACTTATGTGGAATTCTCCTTGCCTTTTAGTCACAGTATTAGATTAGATGTTTCCAGTATTTCACACGTTCTTTAATTTTATTCTTTTTACTTCATAATCGAACATCTAGTCAACCAGCAAATGAGTATGGGATTGAGGCTGATTCGCTCTTTTGGTGCACTTAATAATTTTCATCTTCGTCAATTTGTATTAAATTTATGGTATCTGTGCTTCTTATAGGAGCCCTAGAGGCACAGTGGTAAAGAGCTCAGCTGCTAACTAAGAGGTCAACAGTTCGAATCCACCAACCGTTCCTTGAAAATCCTATGGGGTAGTCCTACTCTGTCCTATAGGTTCGCTATAAGTTGGAATCAACTCAAAGGCAACGGGTTTGGTTATGCTTCTTATCAATCCATAAACACTTTCATTTTTAATTTTGAACTCATTTTCATAGACTGTGTGTAGACAATGCAATAAAATATTCAAATAATTCTAGAAAGACAGCAGCGCAGACAATCTGCTTCACAAACCCAGATGGTGTTGTTGGCCAAAGGTAAACTGGTAGGAAATGACACCAAAAGACAGGTGAAAACGTCAACTGGAAGCCAAAAAAGGTTAGATTTAACATACAAGAAGTGGTTAAAAAAATGTCACTGAAAAGTGTTTAAAAGAATAAGTTATACAAAAGTTGAACTGCAAATTCATGCACAGAAACTCATGCCGCAGAGTATTGCCCGGTTGCTAGAGGTGAATTGCAAATGTATCCAACAGACCACAGCAAAGAGAAAAAACCAGGTGATTACAGGATTTTCAGTGTCATGAAACTGGGAAAAAAAATCCATTGTCTAGGACAACTTTTCCTGGTTCTGAGAGAGATTTTCTCAAATGGAGAACCTATGTGATACGAACGCTTAATTTCCCCCTATTTAAGAACCAAGAAGTTGGCATTCAGGAAAAATATCTTCAACATGTGTAATTGTTTCCTGTTCTTCACAACTGCTCTAAAAAAGTTAGGACAGAAATTTATCAAATGACAAGAATGACCTCTCAGTCTATCCGAGATTCTGGGAAAAAGCTTGTATTAGGTATGGATTTTTTTATTATGTTCAAACCTAGTATATGTCACTCAGGAGAAAAACAGCACACATGAGGAAATGATGATGTCACAATCAAGGGGAGCATGACATGGGATTTTAATTTCAATTCCGGCTACATATAGGTTATTTTGAAGAGTCTTTCATATGCCATTTTGGTCTCATTAGCAAGGAAATCCACAACAGAAGAGGCTATTTTATCATTATTTCTCTCTTGGAGGTCTTTATATTTTCATATTATGTTATTATAGCCCCTCTCGGTTTGGATCTATTTTTTTCCCAGTTAGGACAGGAAAAAAAGTAGAATTTTGGTGGTTTAGAAAACTGTACTTAATTCTCTTTTTATCTGAGTTTAGCAAACTCAGCAAATAATATGTGCTAAACTCTCAATCTAAAGCCTCGTGAATTTCAAGGGAAATTAAATCTGTTTCTGATTCAGTTATACTTTACTCATTGAAATATTTGGTAGAAAATGCTTGATGTCCAGAAAACTTATGAACCACTTTATCGTCTTTTTTATTTGATCCAGGACGTTCATCTTCATGGGTAGTAAGTAAAGTTTATATCTAGAAAGATGAAATCATGAAATCTATCAATATGCTTATTATGATTTATACCACCAACTTTTCCAAACAGATCTGATATGGCTTACAATAAAAACTCATTTTCAATAGGGCAGTTAAAAATGAAGTTAAAAACTTAGATAAAAAAGATGTAGAGGGAAGAAAATCTAATTATATGGAGAGAATTGGAAAATACATTAAATTTGCTCTGATTTCCCTGACCACCAAAGCAAAAGGCAAACCAAATGGGGAAGTAAAGTCTACCACCTTACTCTACCACCAGTAGTATACACATCCCATTATAAAACCAAAGGCTAATCCTTTCAAGGCCCATGGGATAGAAGGTATCCCACCCACTTTTTATGCCTCTGGAGTTCTTTGGAAAGGGGGTAGACTTATTTTAATGTGTTTAACCTCAAGGTGGGAGGCTTTTGAAATGCCTGAAGCTCAAAATCCTGAGTGGGATCATAGTTTTTTTTGTGTTGACTGAGGATTGTCTTTGGTGATGTGTCTCAGATGTGTGAATTTTCTAAACTTTTCACAGGTTTGCCCTTATTTCTGTAAGATAAGCCTCCTCATTATGTTTCCCTGTTACTATGTTCTTGTGACAATGTACTTATCTCAGGAGTAAGCTATTGCCAGTCTTCAGTCATGTGGCCATTTTCTCCTTTATGCCATTCATTGTTTCCAGGTGTTACTGGCTCCCTTCTTTTCTAGCTTCTGAAAGTAAATAATGCCTTTCTAATCAGAAATAATGCATTGCAGTGGTACTTTTCAAGAGACTGGAACTCCTATAAAGTATTCTTACCCTGTATTCAATCTTAGGGTCCAATCATTTCTTCCACATGTAGCAGGTCCTGCAGTATTCCCGGGTAGCTGTTTCTGCTTCTTAGCTGTTAGTACTAGTTTTGCTACGATGAATACTTAGTAGTGGTAATTTTCCTGAGATTCAAATTCCTTTAATTTTATTTATTTTTCCTCTAAATACTGCTTTTGCTGTAATGAAGAATGCACAGAAGTGGTAATTGTCCTGAGATAAAAAACATCCCTTGACTTTATTTATTTGGGCTATAAGTATTGCTTTTGCAGTAAGGAAGAATGCATTGTACTGTGTTTTGAAAAGTTTCATGAAAAATAATGAACAGGCTAAGAAGAAGGAGACTAAAATAAAACATATGTGCAGTCATTGCCAGGTGCCTTCATGTTTTACCTCATGTTTTGCAAATTTTCAAGGAAAAAAAACCCGATTTTATCATTGACTCATGTCAGCAGGAATTATGTCATCCAGAGGCCTCTGGGACATGTGGGATCCCAGATAATGGGTATCAAAATCCATAACTCATAACAAAAATTATGAATTGGTCCTATAATCAGCATGCCTTCATTAGTGAAAACACATAGTATCAACAAAAAATTCAAAGGAGAAAATAATTGAGTCTTGAAAGAGCTAAGCAAGGAAACCAACAAACCTGGAACAACCTGTCTAGCAATAGCACCCCGAATAAATGAAAACTCAAGCCTTCTTGTAAGCTACTTCCTAACAAAAATAATTTTACTCCTAATTTTTGAAACTATGTAAGAAGATTGCTATTTTTCACCATGAGCAACTAATGGGTAACCTTGGTAATTGTGTGGATTTTTTTTGTTAAATACTGATACGATTTTTTCATTTGGACGGTCAGTCCTTCTAAAACCTAGACTTCTTCACAATCTTATTTATTTAAAAATGTATTTTCCTGAGTCTTCCTTTGACGTTAGTTTTACTACTATTACATGCTTTAAAAATTAAAAGTAACTTTTATTTCAAATTCCTAGTTACAAAAGCAATATACCTTCATTACAGAAAAGTCATGAATGCCTGCATTAAATAAAGAAAACAAACCAAACAAAAATCTCATACTTTTACCCGCCTGTAGATAACCATCACTGACACCTTGGTATCTTCGTCAACCTTTGTGAGTGTGTGTATTCTGTAGCATAAGGTTTTATTACATTCTAGTTGCTAAAATGAATGGAACTAGACTGGAAATATTGAGACAAATCAACTGCAAAGATGCACTAATTTTACTGGATTAAATATTGGTAGATTTTATTTTCTATGTGATGTTCACAGGCTACATGTACTGCTTAAAGAAACCGACAGATAAAATATGAACTATATAAGTTGGCTAGGAGAAACAAATCAATGATTTGGATTATTTATCTGTAGAGAAGAAACAGTTTTTGGAATTAGCAACATAGGAAATAACTGGGTTAATCTACTTAAATTTTTTCTTAGATGAGGCCTTCCCTGTCCTTTCTGTCTCTCACCCTCCCCTCCCCTTACTTTAGCACTCCCCTCCCCCTCTCCTACTACATATTTCTCCATAGCATTATCACTTTCTAACTTCTTATATCGTTTAATTATTTATTCTGTTAATTATCTGTTTCCTGCCTATAGAATGTAAATCCATTAGGGCCGCTTTTTTTCTTTTTTCCAGTTTTGTTCACTGATGTGCCTAGATAAAGCAGGGCTCAAATGAATAATTTTTAAAATATGGAGCAGTTCAATCAATGTTGTCTCCATGACAGACTCTCAGGGGCAACAAATGCATGGCCACCTCCTCTCCTTCCCATTCTTACGACAGGCATCACTAGTCAATTACAACACTCTTTCCTATTGAACTTGGGCACAGCCACAAGTCAAAAGTCCTGGTCAAAATAATGTTTCAGACAAATACCACTAATTGAGAGAGTTTGCATCCATTTGCCATCCAGTTCTGGAAGTGGTTATGCATTTCAGGGTTGCCTTACCTGCAATACCAGGAATTTCCATTTATCAATACATTCTTGTGTTCATTAATTTATTAACATATTTACTAAACTTTTGTTGAATACCTACTAGGTTTCATTACTCTGCTACACATTAGGGCTACAAATATCAACAGGACATGTTTCTTACCTTCAAGAAGAAGGGAATGGAAGAAATAAGGAATAATTTCATTCATCCATCCATTCATTCTTTCAAAAATATTTAGTGCCAATTATTTGTCAAGCATTGTTCTAGATGCCAGAAATATAATAATATTCTGGTACAAGTAAATAATTATTCATATTATAATAAATATGATAACAAGTACAAGTTGCTATAGGCACACATTAGTGGGTGTTTGTGGGTAGAGAAAGTGAGGAAAGGCCAATGAAAGTAGATGATACCTAGGCAGTTTTGAAAGATATAAAATCATTTTTATCAATATGAACTTTCATGACAATTTCAAGAGGTGATGATAATAATAACTACCATTTCGTTTATTTAGCCCTTAAAATATTCCAGGTAGTTTACCTATGTTGTCTCATGTAGTCCTCACAAGACTTCATAAGTATTCTATTTTAGCTATGATATAATCAAGGTTACCCATCCAGGATGTGACAGAGTGGCTTTAGCTCAGGTCTGTCTTCTTGCTCACCACACCATTCTGTATGGCTGGGCAGAAGTGTAATTAAGAATAAATAAAAGGCGAGAAAACTGAAAAAGCTCCTACAAGACCTATGGGTCATAATGACCTTTGGATTCTATCCTCTGGGCATTAGAAAGTTATTAAAGATTTTAAACAGAAGTATGGTGTAAACAGTTTTGATGTTTAGAAAGATAAAATTGTATATATTGAAGGCGGAAGACCAGTTTATAGGAATATTTCCATAGTCCAAGGGCAAGATGATGGAGATCTAATCAAGTGACAGTGAAAATGCAGAGGAAAAACTACGGGGCAGAATTATGAGATCTTGATAATTGAATCGATGTGGAAAGAGGGCAAGGCGGATATTGAATATTATTTCCAAGTTTCTGAATTGAACAACAAGGTAGATGTAGATAAAGAATGCAAGAGGAAGAGCCTGTTTTTGGAGAAGGAAATTACTTTGATTTTGAATGTGTGGTAACTGAGATGCTTGCAGATGTCCAGGGATATGTCTTGTAGATGGTGAGATGGTTGAGTATGGTGCTCAGGCGAGGGGTCTTGGAAAAGACACAGATCTGAGTGTTGACAGCATTGGACTGAATTTGCAGTGTAAGTGTGGTAGACAAAATAATGGCCTCCCCAAAGCTGTTCATGGCCTAATCCCTGTGAAAATACTATGTTACATGGCAAAGGGGAATTAAGGTTGTAGATGGAATTAAGGTTGCTAATAAGCTGACCTTAAAATAGAGAGATTATCCCGGACTATCTGAGTAACCCGTTGCCATTGAGTTGATTCCAACTCATAGTAATCCTATAGGACAAGGCAGAAGTATCCCATAGGTTTTTCAATGCTATAATTTTTACAAAAGCAAATTGCCACATCTTTCTCCCACAGAGCGGCTGGTGTGTTTGAACCTCCGACCTTTCGGTTAGCAGCTGAGTGCTTAACCACTGTGCCCAACGTAATCACAAAGGTCTTAAAAGTCAAAGAAGGAGGCAAAAGATAAGTCAAGTCAGAGGGAGAAGTGTCTGTGGAAGAAAGGCACAGAGAGATTCCATGTTGCTGGCTTTGGAGATGGAGGAAGAGGGTTATGAGGCAAGGAATGGAGGCAGTCTCTAGAAGCTGGAAAAGGCAAAGATACTATAAAATTGAGATAATTTTATAAATTTTATATAAAATCGAGATAACTGCTTGTATTATCTCATCTTTTTGCTCTTTCTTAGCTTTGGTTATCTTGAAAATTTAAGGGAGCATAATTCTTTAGTCTGAATTATCCAGACACTTGCCGTTTAATCTCTTTTCTTTTGGAACATATGGACTTCGTTGAATATATCTATGGATTCATGATTTTTTTCTAGGCTTAGAAATTAAAGGAAAATATTCTTTCTTCATTCTATTAAGTTTCATGTTCTATTTGCCACCATGGAATGAGACATGTAAATGGAATTAGAGAAAGATATATTAAGAGTTCTCAATGATATAATGTTTCTTGAGAAGTATTATCAAGTCTAAAAATAAAATTTATTTTCCCCATTAAACGATAATTGCTTATTCAAACCCCAAAGGAAAAATTGATTAGGTTCCTATGTGCTGTTTAATTTCTGAACATAATTTTGAGACAAAAAATTAACATATTATGTTACATTTTGTCAGAAAAGTAACTTGATGATAGTTCAAAAACAAATTTGAAAACATTTGCTTATGCAGCTTAGTCTTCTCAAAAGTTATTTTTAAAGACTGAGGAATTAGGCACCTGTTGGTTTTGCCAGCTGGTGTAGTTAAAAATTACTGTCACTTTTCCGCCCTCTACTCTCTTTTGCATCTGCTACTACTTGAGTTATGGACATTTCACATGTGGTAATTTAATAAGGTTAGATCGCATGGCAGTCTAGTAGATGTTATCCCACTGGTGGTTAAAGAAGTTTTACAAGGTCTTATGGGAAAAGCATTAACTATAAAACCTGAGACTAAAAATTTTGTACCTTGTAGATACACACTTTTCTAACTGAAAAAAATTAAAAAAAATTTTTTTTATTGTACTTTAGATGAAGTTTATAGAACAAACTAGTTTCCCATTAAACAATTAATACACGTATTGTTTTGTGACGTTGGTTGCCAATCCCATGACATGTCAACACTCTCCCTTTCTCAACCTTGGGTTCCCCATTACCAACTTTCCTGTCCCCTCCTGCCTTCTCGTCCTTGCCCCTGGGCTGGTGTGCGCATTTGGTCTCGTTTTGCTTTATGGGCCTGTCTAATCTTTAGCTGAAGGGTACACCTCAGGAGTGACTTCATTAGTGAGCTAGCTATAAGGGTGGCCAGGGGCCATACATACTCTCAGAGTTTTTCCAGTATCTGTCAAACCAGTAAATTTGTTTGTTTGTTTGTTTGTTTTTGTGAGTTAAAATTTTGTTCCACGTTTTTCTCCAGCTCTGTCTGAGACCCTCTATAGTGATCCCTGTCAGAGCAGTCAGTGGTGGTAGCTGGGCACCATCTAGTTGTGCTGGACTCAGTCTTGTGGAGGCTGTGGTAATTGTGGTCCATCAGTCCTTTGGACTAATCTTTCCCTTGTGTCTTTGGTTTTCTTTATTCTCCCTTGCTCCCGACGGGGTGACACCAGTGGAGTATCTTAGATGGTTGCTCACAAGCTTTTAAGACCCCCTATGCTACTCATCAAAGTGGAATGTGGAACATTTTCTTTATAAACTATGGTACGCCAGTTAAGCTAGATGCTTCCTAAGATTATGGTCCCCACAGCCCTCAGCCCAGTAATTTAGTCCCTCTAATTGAAAAACAAAAACAAGCCTTTTATGATTAGACTATTTTTCAACTTGTCTACATGATGACATTTGTAATTTTTAAGAACATTTTTTATTGCCTGGTTGTCATGGATTGAATTGTGTCCCCCCAAAATATCTGTCAACTTGGCTAGGCCATGATTCCCAGTACTGTGTGATTGCCCACCATTTTGTCATCTAATGTGATTTTTCCTGTGTTTTGTAAATCCTACCTCTATGATGTTAATGAGGCAGAATGAGAGGCTGTTATGTCAGTGAGGCAGGACTCAGTTTACAAGATTAGACTGTGTTTTAAGTCAGTCTCTTTTGAGATGTAAAAGAGAGAAGTAGAGAGACAGGGGTACCTCATACCACCAAGAAACAAGAGCCAGGAGAATAGCGTGTCCTTTGGATCTGGGGTCCCTGCACTGAGGAGCTCTTTGACCAGCGAAGATTGATGACAAGGACCTTCCTCCAGAGCCGAGCTGGAGCTGGCACCCTGAATTCAGACTTCTAGCCTCCTAGACTGTGAGAGAATAAATTTCTGTTTGTTGAAGTCATCCATTTGTGGTATTTCTGTTATAGCAGCACAAGATAACCAAGACGCTAAGGTAACAACCAAATATAAATACATACCAGAGCTGTATTGTCTAATATGGTAGTTATCAGCCACGTGTGGTTATTTAAATTCAATTTTAAATTAATTAAAATTAAATCCAATAAAAAATCCAATTCTTCAGTTGCACTAGTCATATTTCATGTACTTAGTAGCCACATGTGGCTAATAGCTACCATATTGGACAATGCAGGTATAGATTTCCAATATCCCAGAAAGTTCTATTGAACAGTGCTGTGTGAAATTCCCAATTTCTGTTCTTAGGCAAACTTGGCCTTAAAAATCATGAGGGTATAATGCAATTTTCCTTAAAAGAGTGATTGTTGTGTTCCAAGCATCATCTTAGGTACAAAAGCATAGATTAAAGTTGAAGATGTTGTCTACTGGAATCTGAGTGACCTTTGCTAAAGGTAGAAGGAGCAAGTGGACCCAAAGCTCCAATGTCAGGAAAAAGTTGCTTCAGCTTCTAAAAACATACAGGCAGGCACACACTTTTCAGAGATTTTATTATCCCATATATTACAGAGATCATTTTTTGGGGAGTTTGTTCTTGTTGCAGGTTCCTTGGTGGCACAAACAGTTTGCACTCAACTACTAACTTAAAGGTTGGAGGGTTGAACCCAGCCAGCAGCTCTATGGAAGGACAGGCCTGGTGACACGCTTCCCTAAAGATTATAGCCAAGAAAACCCTGTGGAGCAGTTCTGTTATGTAACACATGAAGTCGCCATGAGTTGGAATAAACTCCATAACAGTTTTGGTTCTTTGGTTATTGTTGTTAGTTGCCATACAGTGGGCTCCAACTCACGACGACTTTATGCATAACAGATCCCTTCAGCTCTTCTAAATATTCAACTATTAAATTTCAACTTCTGCTTCTGTTCTAAAGAAAAAGTGATATGTGAAAGCATTCTAAGATGATAAAGTAAGCTACATTATGAACTTTTCTGTCAGTCCTACCATGCAGTACATGTATTAAAAGACTGAACCGAGGTGTTGGGACCTGGATATGCAAAATAGGGAAATCATAGCAGAAGAGGGAATATTAAAAAACAAGATCTTGGGTTCCTGAGCAGCAATCTAATCCCCAGGGGAGGGTTTTTTTTTTTTTTTTTTTTTTTAAGTGACAGCTGAAAGGTCACTTTAAATTTTATCCTTGAAGACATTGGCTGAGAAAAATCAAGGGCTTACTAGAATCTTCTAATAGGCCGGATTGTCACTAGTGAAATACTTCAAGCTACAAACACAATGGTTTATACAAAACTGAAGAAACCTTCTGACCTCATCTGAATTTCCTCAGTAATTCACCTGGTGTTTTCAATGATATAGGGTTATCTTTTTAACTCAGTTTGTTATTGCACTATAGATTGCAATGATTTCTTTTGAAAGTTTAAAATTCTTCAGTAAATCTGTACATTTAACAAAAGAATTGAGGTTTTAAAAATTATTTTCATTAAGCAAGATAAAAACACACTATGACTTGAACATTCCAGACTGACCAAAATTATTTATTGACTTTTAAAAGGATGTTCATTGACCCATGGTTGATAAAGAGTGGTGCTTAGATTTGAGATTATCAATGTTTTATCCTTCTTGTCTAGAGCAGCAGACACTTGGTTCATGTTGTGTGAATACAATTCAGAGAGCATCTTAAGATAGAAAAAATTCAGGAAGTCCTTCAGTCTAGAACAGAATAAATTGTTTTGTTTTTCTGAATAATGGCAAACAGATCTGGACAGTTAGTTATGGGTGTAATAAAATCAGGTTCCATCCAGTCTTCATAAACAATGCTTGCTCTATAACGGAAAAGGGAAAATGAGTTAGATGTTGATTGCATCTTTTGAGAAAGAAAACTGGGGGGAAAATAATGTGAAGTGCAAAAGAAGGAAAAACACAAGATGAACCAGCACTTACGAGTTATTTCCTAGCTGTAAGAATCTAGCTGGGTTTACCTTTGGGTTGTTACAATATAGCAGCAAATGTTAAACACTACCTTAGTTATTCAAAGAATTTAGGCTTATGCTCTTATTAGCGTTATTTTCCGGCTAAATTAATTAACTAGCTTCTGGCTTGCTGAGTCTCCACTGCATAATTGCAGTCAAAGATAGGATTTATGGATGAATGCAAAAACCTGGTAAATTTTTTGGCTTATACACTTATACCAAGATACTTTATTTCTAAAGAACTTATCTCAAGTACTTAATGTTATCTGTTAATATAAATAACTTTTAATTAAGGTCCAATATGAATTATATCTACAGCATAGAAAGTAAGCTGTTAAAAAAAAAAACAATATTAAGAAAGTCTTATACATTAAAGAGGGAACAGGTATATACCTCGAGAGCTCCGTTTAGATGGACATGATGTGCTTGACAAAAGCTGCAGGCGAAACAGAGTTTACAGTTTAGAGTTAGAAAGTAGTCAAATTTAATAAAGAGAGATTTAGCAAGTCAGCTCAGTCCTAATTATTCTTAGCTGTAACACCCAAATTTATTTTCTTAACCTCAGCGTAGCTCACTATTCTTAATACCGAATTAATTGCCTTTTGGAGCCCTGGTGACCCAGTAGTTAAGAGCTTGGCTGCTAACTAAAAGGTCAGCAGTTCGAATCCACCAGCTGCTCCTTGGAAACCCTATGGGGTGGTTCTACTCTGTCGTATATGTTCACTATGAGTTGACTTTACCATAATTTAACACATCATACACTGATGGACTTTAAGTTTTTCATATATTTGCTATTATGAATAATGCAATAATGAATAACAGTGTCATCTGGCCATTTCATACATGGGCAAGTAATATCTCAAGGTTACCTTCTCAAAGTAGATTTACTAGAAATGATAGTTATGACCATATCACTCTCAGTAAGGGTTTAACAATTTTATATTCTCATTAGGAATGCATTCAACCCACAAAATGTGGTCAAACTTTTGATCTTTGCCAATTAGCTAACTGAAAAATGACAGGGTAGTTTTAATTTGCATTTCTTTTATTATTAAAATTTAGTATGAAGCTTATCATCTTTTAATATCATATTCATTTTTATTTTTTGTTTATGAATTGTCTGTTCATGTAATTGCTAATTTTTCTATTGGGTTGTAGTCTTTTATTAATTTGTAGTAGCTCTTTTTTTAAAAAAAATTGGGGAAATTTTTCTTTCTTTGTGATATAGATTGTAAATATTTTTCCTAATTTACTATTTGTCTTGTGACTTTGCTTCTGATGGGCTTTGACATATAGATTTATATATATATATATATATAATTTATTAAAATTTTAAAATGTCTTCTGGGTTTTGTGTTAGAGTTAGAAAATTTTACAGCTCCAAAGTTATAAAATAATTCTTCCATGGCTTTTATGCTTTTTATTCTCTTACATTTAATTTCTGGCCCACCTGTCCTGGTGTAAGATTCAATTCTGACTTTATTTTTTAGCTGATTATCCACTTGTTCAAACAATATTTATTGAATGTTTCTTCTTTTTTGTAATGTTTTTATGGTAATAACAGATGCAAAAAAATATTTTCAGAAAAAAAGTGAAGTTTAATTAAGATTGTCGGTGGAGATATTCTTGGCTGAGTAGTCTTCTTTTCCCTTTTTTTCTCTTCACTTCCCTTCCTTTTCTAAGTTGTGGGATTTTATCAGTTGATATTATATGACGGCTATCAACATAGCTTTATTGAAATGTGACTAGATTAGTCTTCTTTGGGGATAGATGACTTCCAATTTTATTGAAAAGTTTTACGTTTTCAAATTTTATTTTGCACCTTTTTTTGTGCAGTGCATTGCTTTTCAGGCGCTTGAGGTGAAGCTGGTATAAATTGGTAGCAAGAAATAGATAATTGGTCACTCTAAGATGACTTTCATTTAAGCAAGAACACTAGGCAAAAAGAAGAACTAAATTTTAGCACCAGCTCTGCCGTTAATGATTTGAACTTCACTAAGTAACTTAACCTCTTTGACCCTCTGTTTCCTCATTTTCATAATTGCTTGGTATTAATAAAGGACTTTGAGATCTCTCCCAGCCTTAATAGTCTATTACATTTGATTCTTACACAAGTCCTGTTTTCTCACAGGGACATTGTGAAAATCTAACAGGAAAATACACGTGAAAACACACTTCAAGGTGTAAAACAATGCACAGTGGGTGCTCAAGCACACTGGAATAAATCTTGCATATAGCCTCAGAGGTAACCTTTTGAGAGTAATCATGCAACTGATTGATAATGAATAACATATGTATGTTTAATAAGGGAGGAAAAGGAAAAGAAATTATCTTAAACTCAGAATTTCCATCATTAACAGAAACTGTTAAGAGTTGCTATAACCACCGGAGCACATGAGACTGTACCTTCATAGTTGATGCAGCCATTGGAGTCTTCTTGACCTGCCATCAGGGCTTCCACTTCCTCCTCTTTCATCTTTTCACCTAATGAAACAAAACATTTTGTTCAGAAAGAAGACCAGAGGATACTTTTAACATTCCACCATAAGCGATCGTCATGGGCCCCTTCAACACATGTAGAGACTAAGCTCTTGGAGGTTAGGAAACGTGCCCTTTCTATTCTTCTGGCACTTAATAGGTTGTCAATAAATTGTTTTTAAATACGGGAGTTAAATGCACGTTATCCCTGATTATCCAAAACACATGCTTTAAAAACTTAATTGCTTTGCTTTATTTTTTCACTACCAGTATTTTAAGTTCCCATTTTTGAAGACCAAACTCATTGTCACTGAGGCTAATTGAAATGCTCATTACCTTTTGACTATTCTTTTCTTCATTTTTCTTTTGTAGTCTTTCCCCTACCCATTTTGATTATAACATGTTTCTCTTAAGTTACGCTCTTTCAGTACATTCTGTACTTTATTAAGTTAAATTATTCTCTTTACCCAGTGTGGCTAAAACATGGCGGAGTTCAGCACCCATGACTGTGCCATTGCCTTCCTTGTCAAAAACACGCAGACCCTCAACAAAGTCTTCATAGGTGCCCTGGTCCTTGTTGTTGGAAATAGATTGCATCATGGGTAGAAATTGTTCAAACTCAATTCTCTTGGCATTCATCTCTGGAAGAAACCACAATTTGGAGAGTTAACCACTACCATAAAATACTATCTCTGAGTCACAATTTAAACTTGAAAATGTGTTTTAGATGATCTGAGAATTCTTCATACAGCTTTAATTTCCGTTGTTAAATTGCTAAGATGACAAAAAGGTGGTAATAGATAATACATGGGCTCTAGAGTTTCAGTTCCTGAACTTTTATTCCAGATCCACCATTTACTATGATGTGACCTTGGGCAAGTTTCTTAACTCCTTTGTGCCTCAATTTCTTCATATGTAAAATAGAGAAACTTCATAGTGTTATTGTGAAAAATGAAGTGAGGTAATACATGTAAAGCTTATTACAATACCTGGGTCATACTAAATGCTTAATGCTTGCTAGCTGATATTTTATTAGTATTGTCAATATTTTCCATAAATTCTAGGGAAGCAATGTAAAAATATGCTGATATACAAAACTATCAGCATAGAAATACAGTAAAACTTAATTAAACTTCATTACATATTTCACCTTTGTCCTGAGATTTTGTAGGGACTTCAAGTTACATTTTAAGTAATTTTAAAAAGAAGCTTATGAGGAAAGTGTGTTTGTAAAATATTCTGTCAAATATTCTTTGAACTCCTGGCTTTTTTAGACTTTAGAGGCCTGGAGATTATAGGGCTTTCTTTGGCATCTTCTGACAAAGTAAACTCATTCATGACGAAATTATAGACTATACAGGTGTACGCAAATGCCCCTCAAATCACAACTCCCTTTTGCTAGTGTTATCAGAATAGAAATCCAGTATGGTGAGTAACATTAAAAGTGATTGAGTTTGAATGCTGAATAAGTGAACACTTGTTAAAAATTCCATTGATTTGTTCGATATGTTAGAAAATGGTATTTAAAAATAAGGTTTGGCCTGTTGCTATCTCACTTCATCTCATGCTTTCAGCTACTTCCTACATGATTTAACAGGGAGTTTTCCTTCAAAGAAAATAAAGTCTTAAAGAAATTCCAGTAGATTGATATAGAGATAGTTTTTCTTCAAATTGAGTATTTTTTTAAACTTTTACTGTGCATTAGGTGAAAGCTTACCGAGCAAATTAGTTTCCCACTTGATAGTTTGTACATAAAGTGTTCCATGACGTTTGTATCATTCCCCACAATGTGTCAGCACTCTCCCCATTTCCATCCTAGGTTCCCTGTTTCCTTTGTCCAGATTTTCTACCCTGTCCTGCCTTCTTATCTTTGCTTTTGGGCAAATGTTGCCCTTTTGATTTCGTATAATTGATTGTTCTAAGGAGCACGTTCTTCTGAAGTGTTATTTTTTATTTTACGGGCCTGTCTATGGTTTGACAGAAAGGTGGTCTCTGGGAATGGCTTCAGCCCTAGTTGTGAAGGGTGTCTTAGGGCCGTAGTCTCAGGGGCTTCTCCACTCTCAGACCAGTAAGTCTGGTCTTTTTTGTGAATTTGATTTTTTGTTCTACAATTTTTCTCCTGCTCTTTCTGGGACCCTGTGTTATGATCCCAGTCAGAGCGGACAGTAACGATAGCAGGGCATCATCTAGTTCTTCTGGTCTTGGTGTCATGTAGGCTGTGATTCATGTAGTTCATTAATTCTTTGGACTGTTTGCTCCCTTGAGTCTTTGGTTTTTTTCACTCTCCTTTGCTCTGCACTGTAAGATACCAATAGTTGTATCTTAGATGGCCACTCGCAAGCTTTTAAGTCCCCAGATGCTATTCACCAAAGTAGGATGCAGAACTTTGTCTTTATGAACTATGTTGTATCAATTGACATAGATGTCCCCCAGGTCTATGGTCCTTCACCTTTGCACCTAGGAACTTTGTCCCGTGAGGTGTTTGGTTATATCTAAGAAGTTGCTCACTGGCCCCTGTGTGCTCTATTGTCTGGCACAGTGGTTAAGAGCTTGGCTGCTAACCAAAGGTCAGCAGTTTGAATCCACCAGCCGCTCTTTGAAAACCCTATGGGGCAGTTTTACTCTTGTCCTACAGGGACACTATGAGTGGGAATCGACTCAATGGCAATGGGGTTATACAGTTATGCATGTAGAAATATCCACCACCAAACCTATATCTGCAGGTGGTTGTGTTCCCTTACACCCTCCCACACCTCTTGACATATCTATCTATGTATCCATTTATAAATTATTGTTTATTAATACTATTGTTACAGGATTGTCTATGCTACAGACAATGATTTTGCATTCCTTCCCTCGTCCTCCCATGCCTTAGTCAAGTTTTGCTGACTTCCCCTATACCGTGTACTGCCTTGCTCTTCACCAATCCTAATATTTGCCTTCTATTTGGAGCCCTGGTGGCTCAGTGGTTAAGAGCTCAGCTGCTAACCAAAAGGTCAGCAGTTCAAATCCACCAGATGCTCCTTGGAAGCCCCATGGGGCAGTTCTGCTCTGTCCTACAGGGCTGCTCGCTGTGAGTCGGCGTCCACTCATTGGCAACAGGTTTTTTTTTCCTAGCTATCTGATCATTTTCCCTCCCTCCCCCTCCCATCCCTGGTATCCATCAAAGAATTTTTTTTTTCCTGTGTATAAACCTTTTCTTGTTTCTTTATAATAATGGTCTCATACAATATTTGTCCTTTTGTGATTGACTTATTTCATTCAGCATAATGTCCTCCAAATTCATCCATGTTGTGAGATGTTTCACAGACTTGCCATTATTCTTTATAGTTGGAATTTTTTTTTTTAAAGAATGAGTATCTCCAAAATATTTTTAGTTATCAATAAAAAATTATTTGCCCCCCCCCCCCCACCTTTTCCAGCTGGCAAAGATAAAAAGCCCGATTGTCTACTTGATAAAACTTCAGTTTTCTCTTGCCCTTTTTGTTCTGTTTGGCATCTTATACTATGCCATGAGCCACTGGGATTAAAAAAAAAAAAAAAAGAAGAAGCATTTTCATGACAAGATTTCTGTATTGAGCAAATGACTCTTGCAATTTTGCCACTTAGGTATTTTACTGATTTCTTTTTTTTTTCTTCTTTTGTCCCAGAATTTACCATGGGGAACTGAAAGGAGGTTTTGGCTTAAGATTTTTAAGTTTTTCTGTAATTTTTTTGGTAACAGAAAATACTCCTATTAAGATGTCATTCTGTCTATTCTTAATTATGATAGCTAAATTTCTTTCAAGATTGCCACTGAAGTCAAAAGACAGAGCACGGACAAAGTCAGGAGGTGTTTTCAGTCAAGTAAAAACCACTGTGATTTCACTTCCACTGCTTTTATCGAAGTGTAGGTCTTCTCTAGAAGGGTGCCATTATGATTTACTCAGAGTTGTTTACAAAGTGCATTGTGTGTTAGCCATTTAACGTCTTTGTCAAAATGTACTTATGTCCGTGAAGGTTTGAAGTCTAAAATATGATTTTGATTTGAGTAGGATTTCGTTTCATTAGCCTTTAAATTATGAGCATTAGAGATGATGATGATGATCATTTCCTTTCATTAGTATGGCATTTTATTTTGTAAATTCTCAAAAGAAAGTTAATTTATTTTATGAGAGGAAAAGCTGAGACGCTCGGTGGCCAAGAGGCACACTCAGCACCATCATAAGCAAATTGAGCCCAATTATGTGAAACTTATTTCTCAATAAACACACAGACACACACACTTTCCTACTTCCATGCTTCTTGGAAAAACTGATGTGGTTACCTTCGTTGCTAGGGTTTCCCAGAACCTTCTTGACCTCTGCATTGGTGGGATTTGTGCCCAGAGCCCGAAGGACATCACCAACCTGGTTTAAAGTGATCTTGTTGTCACCTGTCCTGTCAAACAGGAGAAATGCCTCCTTGAATTCTGTAAAAAATAAGGAGCATTAGGGTGCTTTTCTCTATCTCAGACCTATTAATTAACCCTAACTCCATCAAGGATCTAGTCCAAACGCTTCTCTATTCTCACAACTTTTACCAAGCACTCAGGTTGTTATTCTTTGGACTCTCCCTTGTTCTGACTTGCACAATCATTGGAAAACCCTTTAGTCATTTCCTATTGGGATTATTTTAAAGCAGTATTTCCAATATCAAGTCGTATATTGTTATTAATCAGGTATGGTAATTGTAGCTTCCAGTCATATTTATTCATATTTCCTTCACCTGCCTGGGAGGCAGGGATAAGGCCTTGAGAAATCCTGAAATCTCTAATACAATTAACATAATTAAATTGATGAAATCTCAAGAAAACAAATTTTCAGTCAGGGTTGTGTTAAGTGAATTTATCTCAAGCTTTTCAAATTGTTTAGAACAACCTCCTCTTGATGTACAAATTTCCTAAGCTCCTCCTCTAGGTAGTTTTCTCCAGGAATAACTTCACCGTTCATGAAAAATTTACAAGGGAGAGACAAACCTCTAAATTGTAAAATGTCCTTTAACCACATCTATGTATGACTCCAGTAGGCTCCTAGTATAAATGATCCAGTAAAAGAAATATTTGTTTGGATCTATTAATATGGTAATCTATTTAAACTTTACTGTTTTTTCAGATAATATATATGACACTATGTTGTCATATCAGCTTTAGAATTTAAGTTCATATTTTCTCTTACAATTTCTATGGAGATAATTGTAGATCCTTATGTAACTGTAAAGAAATAATACAGAGAGATCTCTTGTAGACTCTGACCTGTTTCCCTCGATGATTACATTTTTCAAAATTATAGTATAATATCACAGCCAGGATATTGACATTGATACAATCCACCAATCTTACTCAGATTTCCCCAGTTTTACTTCTACTTATTTGGAGGTGTGTGTGTGTATTAAGTATATATTTTTTAAGTGTTGCCTATTATTATCATAATTACTTTATTGATTTCTCTTCCTAAATTTATCATTACCCTTTGATAGAACTGGATTTGTATTTCAGAATTACACAGACAGAGAATTTAGAACTGTACACCAAAAAGACAGGGAATACCTCTGTGGACTTAGGAGTCAGTAAGTTCATTTCAGTTGAAACTGAACTTCGCTAAATGAAATTTCTTGAAAAACTGAAAGCACTGATGGCAACTTGTTAGAGTTAATACCAATACTCAAAAAACCATTTCTGAATCATCTGGTCAAGTTAAAAGCATTCCTTGTAGGCCATTAGTGATCTCAGATCAAAAGATGCTATCTAGATAGATTACTCAGCAAAATACCCTATCTTACTATCCCTCCATCTTAATCGAAAATTGTTCCAAACTCTCTTCACAGTCGGTTATAGATCATGTTATCATTCTTTGCTAAAATTTCCCCCTCAAATACAAATTTATTATTTTAATTCAAATTCTATACAATTTGAATATAACAGATCATTTCCCTAATCTAAAAGACATGCTGCAGGCACTGTGGAGCCATTAGTTAAATATTATTTTTCATCTTTTTAAAGGACACATGTAGCTGAACTATTCTTGTTGCTGGCTCTAGGCTTACACGCGCAGATTGCTAAGAGGGCTCACTATTACCCTGGCCAGATGCTGATGTAGAAATAGGATTTTATGGGCTGTAACAGAATCACTCTGACATTAACCCTTGGGTTACTTTAAAGACAGAGACCTGAAAGATATTGCTCTTCCTACCCCAGATTTTTAATCCACTCAGTGGTACTTTGGAAGAAAAGGCCTGTCAGTTTGCTTTGGTAAAGATTATAGTCAAGAAAACTCTAAGAAGCAGTTCTACACAGTAACACAAGGGGTTGCCATGAGTTGGAATTTACTCAACAGCACCTAATAACGAAAACAATCCCAGATTTTTAAACTAAGACTTAGTTATTCTCTAAAAGAGTCTATAACATGGGTTGGCAACCTATGGCCCAAGGTCTGACTACCTGTTTTTGTAAATGAAGTTTTCCTGAAATACAGTCACGCCCATTCCTTTACAAATTGTCTATGGTTGTTTTCATATCACAATGACAGAGTTGAGTTGTTGTGACAGAGCTTATACCGCCAAACGAAGCATAAGATATTTACTCTTTAGCCTTTAAGAAAAAGTTTGCCAACCCCTAGTCTAAAACAGTACTGTTCTAGAACTTTCTGTGATGATGGAAATGTTTTATAGCAGTGCTGTACAAAAAGGTAGCTACTAGCTCTGTGGCTCTTGAGGAATTAAATGTGACTAGTGTGACTGAGGTAACGGATTTCTAAAATTTATTTAGTTTTAATTAATTAAATTTTAAAAACCACAGGTGACTAGTGGCTAGTGGCTAGTCTATCGAATAGCACAGGATCTAGACCTTCTAATGCTCTAATTTTCTAGCTTTTTTTTAACCCTTTCCTCCAATACTGTGATACATTCAAATAAAGTTGCCATGAGTGACACACTGTAGTCATTGAGAAAGGAAGCAAACAATGGAAGTCTTCATTCATTTCTTAAAATACAGGGTTTTGATTTAATTTAAAATGTTATATTTGCTTTCCTGGCACAAGAGAAAATCAGTTCACCAGCAATATTTACCAAACTTCTATATCTAAAACCTATTCACATATGGAGCAGTAGGCTTAATACCCAACAATAAGTCCTCTGTCTCCTGCAAGTGTTTTTAAATCTTCCATTGCTTGGTCCTGCCAGAGCTTGGCAGTCAAAATGATACCGCAGCTTAGATATTTGAGAGGACTGGAATGCACTCACTGGTAATGTAGCAGCATCACTAGTTAAAAACGCATTAAAAATAAAACATTATAGTAAAATCACCCACTGTTTTCAATAAGAGAAAAATAGTCCTTCATAGTATAATTTCAAATGATCTTGAGTTCTGAGTCATCACATCGTTTAATCTGTCTACTTAAGGCCATCAAGCATATTGTAGATGCATGTGAATGTGTACCATAGCAAATACTCTCTTTTTACTTATTGATTTCCAAACATGAGATATTTCAGACATGGGAACAGACTGAAGAATGTGGAATCCTTTAGGTAGAACGCTGAATATTTTAATAAATCCTTATTAATCACCTCTAATTACTTATATATTATAATACATACAATATTATTGTATGGAAACCCTGGTGGCGCTTGGAAAGCCTGGTGGTGTTGTGGTTAAGAGCTACGGCTGATAACCGAAAGGTTGGCAGTTCGAATCCACCACCCTCTCCTTGGAAACTCTATGGGGCAGTTCTACTCTATCCTATAGGGTCGGTATGAGTTGGAATTAACTCGAAGGCAACCGGTTTCGTCTTGGCAACGGGTTGGTGGCGCACTGGTAAAGTGCTCTGCTGCTAACTGAAAGGTCGGTGGTTTGAATCCACCAGCAGCTATGCATATAATATATAACCTGTTGCCTTTGAGTTGATTCCGACTTATAGCGACCCTATAGGACAGAGTAGAACTGCCCCAAAGGGTTTCCAAGGAGCAGCTGGTGGATTTTAACTGCTTCTCTTTTGGTTAGCAGATGAGTTCTTAACCACTGTGCAGCCAGGGCTCCTTATACATATTTATTATTATGACCAATATTTATATGATTTCATGTAACTATATATTTTTCTGTATAGATGCATTTCTGTCTCAGTTCATTTGGATATGTGACACTTTCACACTATAAAACATTCCTCCCTACGCTTCCTTATTGAAAGAGAAAAAAAATAGAAAAGAAAAAGATGTGGGGCACTAGAAGTGATCTGGCATGGGATCTGTTGGATCCAAAGCTCAGAAGGGAGGGGAAAAAAGTAGAGTGTTATTCTCAGGGAGTGTTATTCTTAAAGATTCGTAGTCTTCTAGCTAGCAACTGCTTTCATGAAAGAAATTTCTAACTGATGACCAGTTTTTGATCACATGGCTAATTCATGGGGTACTGCAGCAAATCCTGTCACCTCTCTGGGAACCCATTCTGCATTTTTAAGGAGGGATTGGACCAGAGACTTCTAAAGTTCTTTTCACCTGTGATTAATTACTCCTCCCTCTTGGTCTCTGAATTCACTTTTATTCAACATCAACTTCACCCTCTAAATCTCTCAACTCACCATTGCATTGATTTCACAGAAAAGAAAAAATGTAGATTTTGTAACTGGCCAACATTATAATCAATATTATTTTCCAAATGGAACAATTTGGACCTGACAAATTCCTCCTTAAAGATTTGATAAGAAACTAGCCATCCAAAATCGATGTCCTTTTTTCCAGTATATATGGTACTACCTATTGTGTCAAGTTGGTTTTATTTAGAAATCAGGGAATATAAGAACCTATTTTGCAGTGTTTATCTTTGCTTACACCTTTGATTACTGATTACAAGTAAAAGATACTGGTTGAGAGTATTTATATTTAGAGTTGCAACACCAGTGGGGATAATTAGGAAGAGGTAATCTCATCCCAACAGAGTTGGTTTTCTCACATGCCACCTTTATGCACGTACATGTGTTAACAACTATATCTTTCAAACTTACCATCCTGCTGTTCCTTAGAGAACTCGATCTGTTAGAAGGAAATCAACCACAAAGAATATTTTAACCAAACAAAAGTGTTTCTGATTTTTAAGTGTATCCAGCTCATTCCCTGAGTCATCGTCAAAGTAAGCCCCACAAGTAAGCCTACTTTTCAGAGTTCAGGCATAGCTTGGACACTACCAGGGTGAGCCACAAAGTAACATGCCTTGGAGATAAGTGGTATTTCGGAAACTAGGCAGTGCTCTGCCTACATCCGGAATAGAGAAGTTCAATTCACTTACCAGCAATCTGTTCAGCACTGAAGGACTGCAGTGGCGAAAGAGAGGGAGAAAGAAAGAAACAACTAGTACTTTTTAAATGCATTGACAGAAGAGTGAGTGCTCTCTGCTGTGAGTGTTTTAGGAGGCCATGTAGGTGTCATAGCATAAGAAGGTTGCCTTAGGGTAATTTTGAATCTAGAAACATAAAAGCTATTGCAAAAGATCATTAAGGACCATCTCTCCATATCTTAATCAACGAATCAGTGATTTAACAAATGCTAAGTCAAATACTTCCTTTGAATACTATAATAATCTATAGTACGCTTAAGGTATGTCTAATACAGACACATCGGATTAAAAAGTACAAATACACTGCATGAAAATGATCGCTTTAAGTCTGCTGCTTAACCAGTACATTTTTATGTTAACACATAATATCCAATGCATCAAAAACAGTTTACTTAATTTTAGCAATCGGTATCACTGGATAGTATTTTAAAGAATAATATTTTGCTGTAGTTGTAGTTTTTCTTTTTCTAAATGTAGGTATAATAAATCTCATGTGATATAGTAAAAGTTGGTGAAGCATAAAGTACTGCTTGGGGAGTAAGATGGATTTTTCCAGTTGGCATAATCGGCTCTCATTATTTTCTCTTATCTTCAACCCACCTCAACAAAAAACAAAAGTAGATTCTAAAGACTCAAACGTGAATAATTTCTTTCTTCAGTTCTATTCCTTGATTGCCTTTATTCTCAATAAGATCACATCCACTATCTCTATCCCTCTATAAATGACATATAGGTTTTTCAAAGGACCCACCATGTTGGAGTTGCTGGTCTGCCTACAGCAGCGAAGATGAAGAGTAAGTTGAGGGCTGCTCCAATCCCTGAGTGGGATCCTCCCTTGCTGAGGTTTCCTTTTATTTCTGGGGAAGCTGTGACCTCACAGACAGTGTTCGGTTTCAGAGAGAAGTTGCCACTCCCCTTAGAGAGTTCTTTAGCTTTCTTAGGGCAAAGGGAAAGATGGATCTGTACCCTGAAGGCTATTTTTAGGAAACCAGAACCTAGGAGTGGACGGCCCTAGTGAGACTGAATTTTGTCGGTACTTTTATGGTCTTTCGCTCTGAGATCAGTACCCTTGGAGTGTCTTCCTTTAAGAACCTTCTTATTTGTTCAGTGGCAGAGGAGCTTAGTGTTTCCCTAAGGGCTTGGGCTGACCCCTTCTCTTGGTCAGACACAGACTTCGCAAACTTCTAGTCAGCAAGTTTTGATATTAATGGAACTTCTTGGGTGGAACTGGTCTGGGGTTTCAAATGACAGCTGCTATAGAAGGAACACCTCAGAAGCTCTGTCTCTTATGGTAAAGTTCAAATGACGTGAGACGGCCACGCATGTTTCACAGGTTTCTTAGGATCATCCGTGAAACTGTTGGGCCTGTTCTTGAAACCTACTAAAGACCCTGTTCTTCCAAGTTGTATTCTGAGAAGTATGGAGTTTTTCTAAGCCAGGAATGGTTTTGAGTTCCATTTTCCACCACTCTCTCTCAGTTTCCTGACATTATCTGTGATTTTATTCCTCCATTCCTGTTATCTTTATGGTGGCTGGTCAGCCATATTTTCTAATTTCTGTAGCTCTTCTAGGCAGAAGAGCTGATAGACCACTTTTTGCATTTTTTTTTCTTTTTTTGTATATTTATTCTTCTAAAATTTTTGCCTAAGTTCTTACTAGAATGTGCCAATTCTGTTTATACCTTTTCAAACATCTTGTGGCTTAGGATCCAGAGGGTGTGCTAACCTTTCCAAAACCCTAGAACATGGAGAAAAACATGGACGATTCCATTATAAGTAGTAGCAACCCTAGTTAGGGACCTTAAAGAACTCAAAGCAGGAGCTATGGGACACATGATTGTACATTAAAGTTTTAAAAGTATCTGATTGGTTAGAGTCCCTGGGTGGTGCAAACGGTCAACATGCCGGGCTGCTAACCAACAGGGTGGAAGTTCAATGCCACCCAGAATTACCTCAGAAGAAAGGCCTGGCAATCTACTTCTGAAAAACCAGCCATTGAAAAGCCTATGGAGCACAGTTCTACTCTGACACACATGGGGTCATGATGAGTTGGAGTCGACATTAGGGCAACTAGTATTGGCTGACGATGGGGTTTCATGGTAGCTTATCTGAAAATAGGGGGGCAACTCCCTTCCAGAGTGTACTTGGAAAAGATCAATCCTAGGATGTCCACTAAAATTCAGATAACACGTTTATCATTTTTCTACATATTTAGAGAAGCTCACAGGCTCAGAGGATTTTGGAGAGGAATAGCAGTTTACGTACTGCTTCAGCAACTGTCAGATGGGGATCGGTCACAAAAAGCATGAAATTTTCTTCTGCTGTTGTAGATGTTAGTTGCCATGGAGTTGATTCCAATTCATGATGACCCCATGTGTGCAGAGTAGAACCATAAGGTTTTCAAGGCTGTGACCTTTCAGAAGCAGATCACCAGGCCTGTCTTCCAAGGAGCTTCTGGTTGGGTTCAAACCTTCAACCTTTTGGCTAGTTGTCCATCGTTTACCATTTGTGCCACCAGGACAGATGTATAGTTTCAGCTTCCCCTCAACTCATCTGGGAAGAAATCAACATTTAAATACGTATCACTTTTTGCCCAAAGTTTACAAATAGCGAAAAAATGTCATAGGGACTTAAACCTCAAAATGAGAATTGAAATGCTACTATTTTAAAATTAACAGTACCAAGATAAATATACCTTCATAAATAGACTGACATTTTGAGATGTTATTGGGAAGTGGAAGTTAATAGAAAATTAAAAATGCTCTGAATCATTAGAGGAAAATAGAAGGTAGGGACAGAGCTGAAAATTTGTAACATTTGATAATTGCATATTTGGAGTCTTATGATTTTTGATGCACTATTTAAAGCCATTAGATCAGAGTGTGTTTTCTTCGTGCTTTTTAAATCTTATAATCATAGTTATGTGTCATTAAATTTGAATTGCTTTATGATTATTATTGAGAACTAGCATATATCTTTAGTAGAGCAAATAATATTTAAATAATAGAATATAAACCCTTCAGAGTTGCCCTACTAGACATAATGCCTATTTTCTTTTTTTTTAGGTAGAAAAACATGCACTTGAATACATACAAAATATCATCAATTTGTATAAAATATGTTGGGTAAACAGATAACTCATTTTAAAATTTGTATTTATGTTCTGAATTAGCTATTCATACCTACTTGGATATTATAAAAAGATTCATTATTGTTAAAACAGAAGTTGTAGGTTCTTGTTAAAGTACTTCACTCTAGCCTTTCTCCATATCCTTATCACACAGAGAAGGAAAATTTAGATTTTTTTGTACCTACTGAGAATCAATAGTAGGGAAGGCTACAGTACAGTCTAGTCTAGAGAATACATTACAGTTTAAAAGTTAGAAGACCCAGACTTTGTGTTCACAGACTAGGTTGAAAACACTATTTATTCTTCCATACACTTTCACAAATGACAAAAACTTTCTCTGGTACCTCTTCCTTGGACGTTATAAAGATGAGGTAATCAGCCTTCTGAATAAAGGCATGACTACAAAAGTTCAGCTGAGTTTGGACTCAGTTTGCTATGTCATTATTTGGTTTGTTTTACACATTAGATTTAAGTCATGCTCTCCTCTCATCTCTGTCTCTTAGAAATTAAGATTCTTCAGAGCCCTGCTGAAATCTCTTCTTAGAAGAATCTTCTCCCTTTCTGCTTTGTAACTGTTTGTCGCCATAGAGTCGGCTCCAACTCACCGCGGCCTTATGTATACCAGAATGAAGCTTTGCTAGTCCTGGGCCATCTTCATAATCATTGATATGTTTGAGTCCATTGTTCTGGCTATTGTGTAGTGCCTTCCAATCTAGGGGGCTTATCTTCTAGCACTATATGGGACAATATTATGCTGTGACCCATAGGGTGTTCACAGGTTAATTTTTGGAAGCAGATTGCCAGACCTTTCTTCCTAGTCTGTCTTAATCTGGAAGCTCTGAAACCTGTCCACCATGGGTGACCTCGCTGGTATTTGAAATACAGGTGGCGTAGCTTCCAGCATCATAGCAACATGCAAGCCACCACAGTACAACAAACCGACAGACGGCGGTGGCTTTTTGTTTTACCCACCTCCTTTTCCCCAGTGCTTTCTGTTTAACCTTCCTGGCTGTAAACTTCTGGGAAGTATAGATCATACTTGAAAGCCATTTACCTTTGCACATGGTGATATGTACACAGGTATGGGCTTGCTCTAACCTCTGTACCTAGACTGCCAATCCTGCCTTATTCTTAGCTTTTATCCCCCATAACTCTTGATAAAATACATTGCCTATATTAGCAGTCCTACTCTGTCCTATAGGGTCACTATGTGTCAGAATCAACTCGATGGCACTGAGTTTTTATATAAGATGCTCAATGTATTTTCATGAAATTAAAATCACTAGAACATATGTATAGTAAGTTCCTCTATTAAACATAGGCTCCTTCCCTAGAATATTATATTCCCTAAGAGAAGAGACTTCTTGTGTTCCTTCAAAGAGCTTACATTCTAGAGGTGCTGCATACATTTTCATTCAATGCTGCATCTACAGCACCTACTTAGCACATAGTAGACAGACACACTGTGAATTATCAATATATGTACCCTGACATTTCCAGTGCCTTTGTTAGATTTTATATAAATGTTTATGATCAAGAATTCTAATTTGCCAACCCACGGTTTGTTTTTATAAAGGTTTTTTTTTTTCATCCTAGCCTACATACTTATATTAATTAGACTTTTAGTAAAACAAATTCATTTCTCATTCATTCATTTTGTGACTTGGGTGCTATTTTTTGGTTTTGACAGTATTAGATTTAGGTAGTAGTCTGCAAGATACTGCTACTAAAAAGGATTTCTGGTGCAATGTTTACGGATTCTCACTTTGAGAAGCATTTTTCCAACAGTGCTCATGGGGTCTGATTAACTGACTAAAGACAAGATAAAGTTTCTGGTATGTAGATGGAATTGATTTGTAGGAAAAAAATTAAAATTCAGTTAATCAAACAGGCTCTGAAATTGATGTATTTTAAGCTTTAGTATATTAGAAGAAGAGGAGTTATAATTAAAGATGATCTGGGAGATACGTGATGAAAATGCTCTAGGAAGGAACAACAGACTATAGTCTTCAAAGAACTTTATCATTCCTGTAAGATGCAGTGTAGACTAATGACTGGTAAGGCTGAGCAAAGAGGACTGATCTAACCAGGGACAGTTTTCAGTCAAGAAAACTTTGCTAAGTGTTCTCTGATTTAATGCCCAACAGAGAGGCCAAAGACTTGGATATATGCAAACGCTTAGGAAAACCTAACTTATTAATTTTTACTCCAATCTCACAAAGTTAGTAGGAACCATCACCAAAGGCCAGCAGACTTATTGCTTTTAAACTCTGAGAGTTTTGTGCTTCAGGCTAATTCATTTAAGTCAATGGAAAGAAGCATTTTATCTTTGCATTTTTGATCTTAACAAAGCATATACTTAGGCTGTGGTATGAACTATACTATGGTATGAACAGGAGATATTAAGAACAATGAGAATATGGTACCAGCCCAGGCTGTCTAATATAGGAAAAATTAGATGGTTATATTGGATAAATTGACCTCATCTGAAGAGGGCATGAGTAATTCTGTAGTCAGGAGGTCTAGGCTAGTCAACTAAATTTAGTTATGTAATAACAAAGGCTGAATTAACAAAATAACACAATTCAAGCCATAAGAACTAACAAAGACACCTAAGTGAATTTTAATACAAATTTTAAAATGTGACCTAAGTCTATGCTGCTTCAGTTTTCTCCTCGGCTTTCTCATGGTTAATAATTAATACATAAATACATTTAAGATTTCTTTAAAGTTGTGCCAGCTCTACTCTGTGTACCCACCAGCCACTCTACTGGAGAAAAATGTGGCAGTCTCTAAAGATTTACAGCCTTGGAAACCCTATGGGGCAGCTCTACTCTGTCCTGTAGGGTCACTATGAGTTGGCATCAACTTGAAGGCAGTGGATTTGGTTTTGGCTTAATTTATTAAAAATTCAAAATTTATTTTTGTTCCTTCATCCCTATTTCTATTTTTAAAATGTAAGCATTAAAGAAATTCTTTGTTTGTGTGTGTTATAAAAAATAATAAGTATCTTCTTTGTCCTACTTACCTGTAATACAAGTTCCTTTTGGAACAACGGTAGTATATGAACATCATCATTGTCATTCTAGAGATTTCAGGTCTTTTGATACTGTAGAAACAGAACTGGACTGGGGATTGAAGCATCCAGAATTTATTCTGGCTCTCTTATAACAAATTATGTCTTTTGGTTAAGTAACATCTCTTCTCTGGGTTATAATTTCCTTAAATATATAATATTAGACTTCATGATCTATAAGCTCATGTATATTTCTATAATTCTATGAGTTTGCCATCCTTTTGCCAAGTAGAATCTATGTCAATATGGTAGACTGACCATATGATACATATGGCCTTGTATTTCTGCATATTGAACATTGGTTGGGGTTGGGGTTTCCAGGTGTCTAAATATTTGATAAATAATATTATTTTAGATACATGAGACTAACTGGGCAGCTCCTGTCTGGTGGTGAGATGAGAAGGCAGAGAGGGTCAGGAACTGGTTGAATGGACACGGGAAGTCAGAGGTGGAAAGGAGGAAAGTGCTGTCACAGTAAAGAGAGCAATTAGGGTCACATAACAATGTATGTTTAAATTTTGTATGAGGGACTAACTTGAATTGTAAACTTTCACTTAAAGTACAACAATAAAAAAATATTATTTTGGGGTAGTTCAGATAAAAAAATCAAGCAAAATATAACTGCATAACACCATGTTCAATTCAGTTGGATGTTTTATAAGCAGGAGATAGTCTACCATTGAGCATCTACTAGGTATAAAGTACTTCGCTCACCCCAGTGGAAAGATGAATACAAAATTGAATAAGATGTAGTTTCTCATTTTTAGGGAAAATTTTCTTCTCTGACTTTAACTCACTGTCACTACTTTATGACTGAAATAACAGGGACATACCATTCATATAATTTAAAATTTATCTAGTATTATTGAAGCCATTACTACTTTTTATTTTACTTTTGCCTTCCAAATTTTGATTGGGATGAAAAAGAAACTGAGAAGTTGATGTAGAAACCAACTGTAGATGATCCTATTTTCTCAGAAAAACTGTTTCATATGAAGAGCAGTAGAAGAAAGTGTAGTATCAGCAGACTAAATATAATCCTTTCCACAATTTCCATGAGTCAGATGGTGCTTAATACTGGGTAATTATGGAACAACTTCTAAAGACAACTTGCCAGGGGGTTCATTTGCAGTATTAAAATGTCGAGAGACTAAATTTGACAGTGTCACTTTGTGATCTCCTCGTCTTCAAAGATTTCCATTATCTTTAAAATTAAAAACACTATTTATCATTAGTTGGTGAACATATATACTCCTTTCCAAACTGAATTTTACTTTGCATGGATAACATTCAATTACATATGATTCAATATATAATTCTAGAGAAAGTTACTGAATGCCCTTTAATCTCTTCTTACTCCATTCCACCTGTTCTCTTCTTTTACAGTGCTGATATTTGAAAGAGGAAACCTCATACCAATGCCTAGCAATAGTCTCAAATAATTTTCGATTTGTTCCTGAGGTTATATTCATACTGCAAATACGTGTGATTGGACTAATAGTGCAGTTGGTTGACATTAAAATTGCATTAAATTTAATTTTTACTATCGAAAGACCAGAATAAAAACAATAAGCTTTTAAAATTATATTAAAAAACTTAGAAACAATTTATGAATGTTTTTACCCGTTCCTTCTAATGAAATATTGACTACATGTGTTCTTTTCCTCTCACTAGTTAAGGTTATAATTTTAATCATATTGCACAAGTGGCATTATGTTTCTGCATATTGCTTTAAAGAATATTTGGTTGAAATTTTTGGTTTAAATTATGCTATTTATTATTTAAAAAAGAGAGAGAGATTATATACCTTTCTTAGAATATTACCTTAATGGCAAAATGTGAAGGTCAAGCTCGACATGTGTGTGTATTCAATTACACAAAAACAAAATTATTTTAAAATTTAGTCAGTTTCATTATATTAACAGTTTTTTTTATTATTGTAGTGAATATATATATAACAAAACGTTTGCCATTTCAACTTACATGCACAGTTCAGTGACGTTAATTACGTTCATCATGTTGTGCAACCATCATCACTATCCATTTCCAGATTTTGTCATCACCTTTAACAGAACTCAATGCCTCCTACGTAATGACTCACCTTTCCCCCTCCCTGCTATGTCTGATCCTGTTACTCGTTGTCGTCGGGTCGATTACGACTCATAGCGACCTTCTAGGAGAGAGTAGATCTGCCCCGTAGCATTCCCAAGGCTGTCGCCTTTATGGAAGCAGACTGCCACATCTGTTTCTCACAGAGCGTCTCGTATGTTCGAACTGCCGATCTTTCAGTTAGCAGCCAAATGCCTTAACCACCGCACCACCAGGGCTCCTACCTCTGGTAACCACTAATAAACTTTGATCTCTGTACTTTTGCCTACGAACGGCATTTTTTATATCATATTCTGTTTTACAACTTTAAATACAGGAAGCTGGAGCAGAGTGACTAGGAGTCTTTCTCAGCCCTTATATTCCCACCGTCCATCTATAAACAAGAACACTCCATCTGCCCGCAGCAGGTCCTACAATCTGTAAACTGTGGAGAACTACTCAGCCACTACTTTAGAAGTCTTGGTGAACTTACTCTGACGTGTGCTTGTCCCTCCCTCTTCTGGCTGCACGGGGATATGCAGGACAATGTAATAACCAGCCTACCCCGTGCCCTTAAAAGCGAGAAAGGGCACCTTCTTGGTAGTGCAGTGGTTAAGTGTTTGGCTGCTCACCCAAAGATCGGCAGTTCGAATCCAGCAGCCGCTCCTTGGAAACCCTATGGGGCAGTTCTATTCCGTCCTATAGGATTGCTATGAATTGGAATCGCCTCGACCGCAAGGAGTTTTGGCTTGGTCTTACACATTCTTAGAAACAGCAACTTGCACTTAATAAACAAGGTAGTTTAGGATACTGGTCAACACAATCAAACTGGATTTGATCTGGATTTGGCTTCATCACTTAGCTATACTTTTCAGAGCCTTTCGTGGGTATGACCTCATTTGATTTTCCCAGCAATTTTTCTAAGTGGAACTGGGTTTATATTAGCCTTGTTAGAGATGAAAAAAATAAATTTAAGATTAATATAAAAAATCCTGGACCAAAACAACTCAGGTGTCACAATGTATACTCAACTATTTGTCTCCAAATAGTGAATAGGCGTACTCAGGAACATTAGCTTGCCACTCTATACATTTAATTGAAAGTCTGAATCTTCTCAAACTTGTAATCAATTGTTGTCGTGAGATGTAATTCGATCACATTTCTGTCAATGCGTTTTTGTACCTTTATCACTTTTTGTAATGTCACCTGCAGTTCTAATTAGTTAGGAATGACCTGATTGAGTAGGGAATATAACAAGAATTAGAATTTAAGCAACACAACAAGAGACATGATCCAAAATCCCATCACCTTCCAGCAATCCTGACATACCAGCTAAGGCATGCATCATGCAAAACATTCACTTACATATTGACAATCCTTTTAAAATCCAGGCACACGGTTATCTGATTACTTATTTACTTTAGTTATTTCACTTGGTCACAGTTTCAGGTAACAAGTGTTATTTCTAGTGTTTACATCTACAGCCATACTTATAGCGGCTTTTAATTCCTACACTTAAGATTCTGTCAGACGGTGTTTTTCAGTCTGTGCACTAAATGGAAGCATCAGCCCTCTGAGAACAAAGAGTGCTTGGACAGCAGCCCTCTGAAGACAAAGAGTGCTTAGACAGCAACTTTAATGTTGAAATATCAGCAATACTTGTTTTTGAAAAGAATACTTAGAGAAAATCCATGGGAATAGGGTGTTAGAATTGAAGAAAGATTTTAATTAAATATTACTATTGCTATCACCATACTATTACATGAAGATAGTTATACTTAAGCTTCAGTATTACTCAAAGTGTAAAAGACATCTAGATTTCTAATCTTGTCTAAGTTTTGAGAGAAAGTTTATAATCCAGTTCAGTTTTGTTCTTTATGGAGTTTTCAGATATTTAATGAACACATATAAGAGCTGTATTAATTTCTTTAAAGTTCGTTTTTCTCTGCTTGAAAAAAGCACAGTGCTTGTATGAGGTAATATATCTAGAAACATTATCAAGTAATTAAAAGCATCATAATATGAAATGTTTTAATGTGCATTTTAATTAGCCCTATTACCTACTAGGATGAAATTAAATTTTATAAAATTCTCAGATTGCATCACATTCTTTGGCTCTGCTATTACACCTGTAAATATGTACTGATTTCACGTGGATGAATGCAAATCATTGGAGACATTCTTTTACAGAAAATATATTAGTTTCAATTCTGTGATTTTCTTTTCTTCTCTTTCTATTGGAATGGGCCCTCTGAATGAAAGATAAAGGTTAATGTCTTCTTGTTTCTTCAAGATCCATTTAACTTCTTTTTGATTTGTGTCCCTTATCAGGGACCATCGCTTCTCTCGTTTTGCAAAGAAATGATGAAAATAGAATATACCCCATCTCTACAGCGACTCTCTAGAAGTATTACCTTCTGTTGCTTAGCTATTCCAGCCCACACTGTCATTAAATTCAACATGTAGATGGAATGATAAACCAATTTCAATATTCAGAAACATTCCCTTCTTTGCTGACTTTGAACAATAACTGGCTTACTTTTTGGATTAAAAAAAAAAACCAAAAAAACAAAAATTATATTTTGTCTTTCCTTGGAGACCTCTCACCTGCTAGATTAAAATTTTATGTATTTATTTATTACATACAGTTCCTCAAGGAAGAAAGTTAATGCCTGTTTTCATTAGTGGGATACTTGTTTTTCTTCTTAAGTAAAGAAGGTAATTTTTTCTTTCCCAGATGCCTATAATCTTTTCTTTCCCAGATACTTGTAATCCCAGATACAAAGAGATGATATTGTCTTATAAATCACAATAAATAAGAAGACAAATAGCCTTGACACTGACTCACATCTCTAATGCTACTATAGAAGGGAGAGTTAAAGAACAGGGACAATCAGAATTACTGTAGTGGCTGTGATCACATTCTTTTTATAATACAGTAATACACAACTCAGTCTGCATCTCTAAAGATACATTAACCAGGATTGCTGGAGATGAAAAATTTAGTTTCCTCTTAATGAACTGTATGCATGCAATCCTCAAAGTATTAGAAGATCTTACATGCATTTTTCTTCCTAAATAAATATTCATTAAGAATAGTTCTTAACCAATATTAGAGTCCATTCTTTTCACTTTTTCAACTATGGCGTCAAGTACCTGCAAACTCAAGAGTTAATGTTTGTCATAATTGACATCTCCTTCTTTGGAAAAGAAAATTTCATGTTTAAATGGAATGCTATGAAAAATATAAATATATTCATTGAATTTCATCATGTATATCTAATGGTAATATCAATACTTATTTCAGGGACTTTAAAACAATCCGTAACTATACTAATAAAGTCACTGAAGTGTTTATTTATAGGTCAGCAGCACAGTTGCAAGTAAATAGTGTTAAGTTAGCAAAATTCAGATTTATTATGTACAGAGCTTTTGGCTTAAGCGAGAAAGATCACCCCACAGGCACTTCCATGCTTTAGTTCTCCATATAAGGCAGGGTTCTAAGATGAAGATTTTCATGCTGACATTTGGACCAATCAGAGCCCACTGAAGGAGGAGAAGGTGCACACCTGATGGGCCACATCACAGAGAAGTAACAGACACATCCACTCCGTCATTTCACCCAAAATCAGATAAGCTTTCAGCAGCTGAGAATTTTAATCACAGCGAAGTGATGACACAAAAATCAATCACATTCTCCTTAGTTCCAGATGAATATGTAAGAGCTCAAAGACAAGCTAAAAGCCATATAACCAAGTTTTACAGTATATTTTGGTTAGTTTCATTTAGAAGCAACTCACAAATTCTGAATTAAATACTGTATATAAATAAACAAGATGACAGTTATAGTCACTGAAACACTTGAGTGGATAATTTTTTGCACTGAGAATTCATTTAGTGTTGTATCAAATTTTATTAGTCAAAGTCAAAGAGAAAATTGACTTGAATTGCAAAAATCTTCTCTTGCAGATGAGGTAAAGCAGCTGTCAAATGAATACATTCATGACAACTGGGTGATCTGTTTTTAAACTTCTGGAAACAAGCAGGGGCTAAAGTTTTCCTTTTGATACAGCTTTGAGGCGAGTGATTCACTCAGTTTCCACATAGGTTTTATTAAAAAAACCCACACACATATAGATTTAAATATTTATAAATGCAACACCTTTACACACATACATTTGGCACTTGTAAACGATTTCCCCCTAAATTGCACTTTGGTAATTTATGGAAAAATGGAAAATAGAAAACAAAAACCAGTTAGCACGAGTCCCACATCCAATAATATACTCATAATAATTTTTACTGAAATTAAAGGCAAGAGGTTTTTTTTTTTTTTTTTTCAGGCAGTACTTTCTTCTCCCAAAATCTAGCAGTTCATCTAGAAATACTATTTTCCCTCAAAGAAAAAATACCCTCTTGCAAGTTTCTAGAGTTTCTTACTGTTGAGAGGTGTTTCAGTGACCAAACAATTCACCCATTTAGTTACCTTGATGGCAGAAAGGTCTATTTTTTCTTCTTTTTTGACTGGGGCAGGTGCAGGTGCAGTTGCAGGCTCTGGGGCGGGGGCTGGGGCGGGGGCGGGGGCGGGGGCTGAGGCCGGAGCAGCAGGTTTCTTCACGTCCTTCTTTGGTGCCATTTTGTTTAAAAGGATGGGTTGAAAAAAGAGAAGGAGCACCTCCAAAAGAACCTGTCAAAATGCTTCTTGGAAGAGGAGTGGTGGTTGGGTTGATCCACAGCCCAGGGTCTTGAAGGTGGACCCAGAGTGTTAGATGGTATAAGGCCATGCATATATATTTCACTGAGTGCCTAACAGAATCTTGACACATGCGGCTGGATTGGACAGTTCGCTAGTCAGGGGGGACGGCATTCCGGCTCAGACTATAAATGGAATCTAAAGGGTCAGGGCTTCATCAGATTTTTTAAACTCCCCTTGCCTTATGTATATATGTATATATATATTTTTTCTTCACCTCCATCTGTAAAAGAGAAAGAAATATGACAAAGCCAGCTTCAGATCCTTTAGTGACAGTAGATTGACTGTAGAATTTTTCTTGGTAGAATTGCAGTTCTGCAGAAGTTACAAATCTTTCTTTTCCTTCCATGCGTAAGAAACTTTACTGAAGGATTCAGTTTCAACTCGGAATTTTGGCAGGGAGTATCACCAACTTTCATCCAGCTCCTTTGCTCACGCTCCTCCCTCCTTGCCATAATTTGTGAGAAAATGTTGGTCAGCAAAGAGGCAGTGGTGTTTAAAAATAAAAAGCAGACGTATAAGGAAAACCCATCAAGTCTTAAAGTCGTTGCCCTTCTAGGGAGCACAATTTCTCTCTCCCTTTCTCTTTCCCCTCTTTCTCACTCTCTCTAAAGTGTAGTGAACTCTATACTAAAGAAATATAATTCAAAACTAATTCCTGTAAATTCATTGCCTTCTATAATTTAATGAAGACTGTTAAATGGGATGGAAATGACAGCAAAATTTATCTTATTGCAAAACAACTTTTCTAGTAGTAAAGTACTCAATCAAAGTAGATACTTATCCATTTTACTTTCTAAATGACATAAAGTCTAATTCCCTATTTATCACCTAAATCTTTTATGCATACTAGGGAGACAAGATACATTTTTAAATTTACCTAAGTGACCAGAGTTTACCAAAAGAGGAAAATGGACCTTAATTTTCAATACTATGCAAGCTTTGGTAAGCAACTTGAAGGTTTTCCCTTTTCTGCCCTTGGCTTCCTCAGTCTGCAAAGCTGCTAGACTCTCATATTGAGTATAAGACAATAGATACTTTCTAATGTGGCAAGTTCTGCCCCTGGAGGTGAGGCATGTGTTTACAATTAGTAATCACCTCATGCTCACTTCTGTTTTTTTAACCTGTGACACCCTTAATTAGTGCCTAGTGACTAACTGGCCAGGGCCTCTGTGTGGTGTAAATGGTTAAGCTCTTGGCTGCTAAGCAAAAGGCTGGCAGTCTGAGTTCACCAAGAGGCAATTTGGATGAAAGTCTTAGCGATCTACTTCCAAAAAAATCAGCCACTGAAAAGCCCATGGTGCACAGTTCTACTCAGACACACACGGGGCCATCATGAGTCAGAACCAACATGACAGCAATTGCTTTGGTTGTTTAATTGGTTACAAAACCAAGAAATATGTATTATACATATGTATATTTATAATATATAAATCTATATACACACATTTGTATTATTCATATATATGTACAATATGTAAATGTATACACACATATAAGGAGCCCTGGTGGGGCAGTGGTTAACAGCTCGGTTGCTAACCAAAAGGTGAGCAGTTCAAATTCACCGACAGCTCCTTAGAAACCCTATGGGGCAGTTCTACTCTGTCCTACAGGGTCACTATAAGTTGGAATCGACTTGATGAAAACTGGACATACATATATAATTCTTTACACATAGTTGTGTTTCATGATATAGATTCATTAATCACTTTCTCTTCCCCTGAAATTTAAAAAAAGCATTCTCCCATTTAAAGAATGTCACTATTCCTCCCCATACATTACAGCTAAGAGAGATTAAGACTGTCATATTAGCAATCACTCACCTAAGTC
This sequence comes from Dugong dugon, assembly GCA_030035585.1. NCBI lineage: Eukaryota > Metazoa > Chordata > Mammalia > Sirenia > Dugongidae > Dugong > Dugong dugon. Next base: position 172,764,040 of record CM057461.1, read on the forward strand.
GTAACTGACTCATGGTTATTCAGGGTCTTATCTCACGTGGTGGTCTATTTCCTGATCTACTGGATTATTTTGTCCACATACATTCAAGAAAAACTTTTGATTAGCTCCTCCCCTCATGCTGCTAAGGACTTAGCGTTACCTAAATTGAGCTGTTGATACTCCTTTCTTACAAATAAGACTTCCATGAGAACCTGAACATATACTTGTCTTATAGTTTAATAATTAGAATAAAGTTAAAAAATAATGACATGTTTTATAATAGGCACACTGTTTTTGTAAATAGCAGAAATTTGTCCACCAGTTTGTTTTCCTTTGGATTATCAATGGACATACTGGGTTTTCTGCAATTACTGACTGACTGTAGGCTATGTTCTTGCTTTAACTCACAGTCTATATTAATACTTTGTTCTATGCACAGAAATCCCTTCAAATCCATAACAGGTTAACAGGTAAAAGAGTTTTCTATGTTCTGTACAAAAATATTTTTGTCCCTCTTGTATTTAGAAGAAAATTAAAACAAAATATAAAATATTGTTTCACTAATCAAAGAATCCACTGTATTTTCACTAATCCACTCACTCAAAATACATTTTAGATGAGAAGTGCTACCAAAAATTAACATTTTGATCTTTAAAATCTCAGATACCTAAAATATGAAGTGGGACCTCTTCATTTCACATTAATGGGAAAAATGGGCAGATCTCACTGTATACCTGAATCCCTTTGGGTTACTGTCATGGATTGAATTATGACACCCCCAAAAATGTGCATATCCATTTGGCTGGGCCATAATTCCTGGTATTGTGTGATTTTCCTATATGTTGTAAATCCTGCCTCTAAGATGTTAATGAGGGAGGATGGGCAGCAGTTGTGTTAGGGAGGCAGGACTCAGTCTACAAGATTGGATTTTGTCTTGAGGCAATCTCGAGCAGAGAGACAAGAGGACCTCTTACTACCAAGAAAGCAGTGCCAGGAGCAGAGTGCGTCCTTTGGACCTGGGGTTCCTGCGCAGAGAAGCTCCTAGTTAGAGAGAACATTGAAGAGAAGGCTGACAGAGAGAGAAAGGCTTCCCCTTTAGCTGACCCCCTGAATTTGGACTTTTAGCCTACTTTACTGAGAGGAAATAAACTTCTCTTTGTTAAAGCCATCCACTTGTGGTATTTCTGTTATAGCAGCACTAGATGACTAAGACAGTTACCAATATTTATCTCAAATTTGTGAATTTATAGAGGAAAATATGTTTGTATAGAATTTTCTACTTTAAAAGTAGAAATCACAGAGGTGAAGTGCCATTCTCACCACATCATATACAGGGTAACTTATCCCTGTTGATAACTTTGATCATGTGGCTGAGGTAGTGCTTGACAGGCTCTTCCCCAACACCCACAATATAGTATAACCATGGGAAAAACACTAATCAAACCCAAACTGGGGGGGCATTCTACAAAAGACCTGATAACTACTCATTATCACCTACCTAATCACCTAATACTCAGTATCACCCTCAACCTCACCTTGACATTGAAATTGTCGAGGTTTTGAACAGCAAGGAACGCCTGAGAAACTGCCAATCTAGAGAAGCCTAAGGAAACATGACAACTAAATGTAATGTGGTATTCTGGATGGGACCCTGGAATAAAAAAAGGATACTAGTTAAAACTAAGTAAATCTGAATAAAGTATGGACTTTAGCTAGTAATAATGGGTCAGTACTGGTTTATTGTGACAAATGTATCACAATAATGTAAGATGATAACAATAGAGGAAAATGGGTGGGTGGTACATGGGGATTCTATGTACTACCTTCTCAACTTTTCTGTAAATCTAAAACTATTTTAAAATAAAAGTATATTAAAAAGGTAAGCAAAAATTAAAAGTAAAAGTAATTATCTGAAATTTCAAAGAAAATGGTGTGAAATCATTCTACTTAGTCAATATTCCTTAGAATATTTTTTTTTTTTTTGGTCAGGTAGATTATAGAAGGAAAAAGTCTAAACAAGTTCACAATTTAGTGCACAAATTCCTTTTTTGAAATAGTTAGTTCCCTTGGACACAGTGTATATACCGTTTAGTTAGGCCTTATTATTTACACACAGACATTACATGAGGAGAAAAAATAATTTAGAGGCTTTCTGAGACTATGATCCTAAGTAATTTAATATAATAATCAACATCAAAATGAAATTTCTTTCTTGTCCTCTCCTTTTTACAGAACTATGAGACAAGACTTACTTGTAAGGGGGAAAAAGGGCAACAGCTGAAGATGCATGTTATTGACAGCTGCATGCTCTGTGCCCAGATTATTTGCGTGTTCTTCACTCTTAACTGTACCATTTCCTGTATAAGTTTTTTTTTTTTAGATGCTTACAAAACTACAGCGGAACAGCAGAGAGGAGACAGTCATTACTAAAGATGACCTATCATATTTTACCTCTAATCTCATGTGTTTCTTTTACCACGCGGTCAGGATTTGCTACACATTAATCTGTTTCTTATATGATGGTGAAGGTTTTAAAACTTCTTTTGGCTAAGATAAAATATTTGTCTTCTATTTGGAAATGTCGAGCCCAAGAAAAGATAGTCACCAGTATTTTGCCTTTCATTTCACTGGTACTTATCATGGCCTAATTTACTTAACCATCAACTAGACAGTCAGGGATTTATTTATTCTACACATACAGAGCACCTACTATATGTTAGGAGCCCTGGTGGCACAGTGGTTAAGCGTTTGGCTGCTAAACAAAAGGTTGGCAGTTTGAATCCACCAGCCGCTCCCTGGAAACTGTAGGGGGCAGTTCTATTCTGTCCTATAGGGTGGCTATGAGTCAGAATCAACTTGAAGGCAAAGAGTTTGGTTTGCTTTATTATATGTTAGGTCCTATCATGGGCATTAGAATTACTGGGTGAATAAGATGAATTTGTTTCCTGTTCCCTTGGAGTTTTGTTGGTGATTGGGGGCTATGAAAGACAATAATCAACGAAATGAAATGATTGCAGATTGTCACAAGTAACACAAAGAAAAAGAGCCCTTGTGGTGCAAAGGTTAAGTGCTTGACTGCTAAGCACAGGTTGGTGGTTTGCACCCACCTAGGGGGGAAAAAGACTTGGCGATCTGCTCCTGTAAAGATTACTGCCTAGAAAACTCCATGGGGCAGTTCTACACTGTCTTGGAGGGTTGCTCTAAGTTGAAAATTGACTCAATAGCACTTAACGACAATACAAAGAAAACCAACCATGTGTCATGAAAGATAATACTAACTCAGCATGGACATGCACACTCGGAACAAAGCCCTTTTCTGGTACTTGATTTATACTTTTAGATTTCATGATAAGCTTGCTTACAGCAGAAGAAATAATGGCATTTCATAATTTGCACATGTATAGAACTTAACAGTTTACAAAATGAGTTCAGAATATAAAATGTATATCCCTTTCAAGCCGGCAATTCCTCTTCTTCATAATTGGTAGTGATTATTAACCCTGGCTGTGTATTAAAATTACCTATGGAGATTTTGCTAAGTACTCATTCTAGGCTCCACTCCCAGAGATTCTGATTTAACTGCATGGGCAGCAGTATTTTTACATGTTTCCAGATGATTCTATGATTCTAATGTGTGCCCAGATTTGAGAAACACTACCCTAGAGAAACACTTACACATATGGACCAAGAGCATGTACAAGGATGTTACTGCAGCATTGTTTATAATAGGGAAAAGATCACAACATAAAGAAATATTTGTCAATAAGAATTGGTTAAATCGATCATGGTACGTGTGTATTTTCTTCGCAATTCTATGGAATAATAAGGTTAGAACAATATATACCGGTATGGAAAGATCTCTAAGACGTGAAAGTTTCAAGCTGAAGAAAATGAGGTACAGTATGATAACATATGTTTGGAATCTGGAAAGAAAAGCTGTAGGGGCTCATTTTCACAATCTCACTCATTGCTATGCTCTCCCTATAATGGAACTGAGCCTTGCTCTTCACCCTATCTCAATTGTACCCCTATCTCTGGGATACACACCCTATACACACACACACACACACACACACACACACACACACACACACCCTTTTCTTCAATAATCAAGTACAGCCCTGGATAATTAGATCATGCTAAGAGCTTCTTCAGTCTCTGACTGGTGAAAGTGGTTTGCACTCAACTACTAATATATCAGTTGGTAGTTCAAATCCACCCATCAGTACCACAGAAGAAGGGCCTGGCGATCTGCTTCCATAAAGATTAAAACCAAGAAAACCCTACGGAGCAGTTCTACTCTGTAATGCATGCAGTCATCATGAGTTGGAATTGACTCAATGGCAATGGGTAAGAAACAGCTTCTTACTGTTTATCAAATGAGATGAGTTTTGAATGCTTATAATTGTGATATGGAAAAAAAACCCATTAATATATGTTGATTCACATCTTCCCCCCTTATTCTTTGTCGTCTGATGAGAGAAAGAGAAAATCTGTTGAGCAGGTTCTTGTGAGGAAAGCAACTAAAACACAGGACCACCCTGCTCAGTGGTTACATAAGAAGAAAGATAGAGCTTTTGAGAGCATACTGTGTGGGACTACATTGAGTAGGGATGGGGAAACAAGATGGCAGGACAGGAAGGCACGGGTGGAAGATGGAAACTCTTAGGAAATTTAAGGTGCTAGAGAATAAGTGGAAACCCTGGTGGCATAGTAGTTAAGAGTTATGGCTGTTAACCAAAAGGTTGGCAGTTTGAATCCACCTGGCGCTTCTTGGAAACCATGATGCAATTCTACTCTGTGCTATAGGTTCGCTATGAGTCGGAATAGACTTGATGGTAATGGGTTTATTATTTTTTTTAGAGAATAAGTAGGGAAACTTGGTGGTGCAGTGGTTAAAGCGATCAACTGCTAACCAAATGGTCCGTGGTTCAAATCACCAGCAAATCTATAGGAGAAAGATGTGGTAGTCTCCTTCTGTAGAGATTTACAGCCTTGGAAACCCTATGAGGTCGCTATGAATCGGAATTGATTGCACCGCAGTGGGTTAGAGAATAAATAAAGACAGGAAATTGTAATAAGATTTGTAGTGGACTAATTTCTTGCACTTCTTTAATATTTGAGAGAGAGAAGTGAATAAAATGTAGAAATTTTTGTCTGGACTGGGTTTCTTTAAATGTGACAACACGGTGTAGTGGATCACAAATAGTAGATGCTCAATGTTTATGATGAATAGATAATTTAACAGTAGCAGCTAATTGTATTAATTAAATAATTTTTGGTATGAAACCACATGGCCAGGAAAGATAATTTTTAAGCCATCAACTTAAATAAAATAAAAAATAAGTGTGCCAATTAGCAAGTGAGTGATGAGAATATCTTTTAATAGACTTTCGATATTCTTCTTTCAGTATAAGAGTTGTGACAAACTTGGTACTCTTATTTCTCAGGTACAGAATAACTCATTGCTGAACTCAGAATCAGATCTTTCCGTGAGCCATGTGCAGAAAGTCTAGACTGACCTTATGCCTTGCCCTATTATGCAGTACACAGACTCTATTGTATGCATTACTGCTGTGATCGACTGAGCTAGGTTTGGAATCAGTCTGGCTATTTTTGGTAAAGAGCGATTACTAACTTTAGGTGTGGAATGGGTAAAAAAGATATTGCCTATGATCCCTGAAAAAAATACATTAATGGAAATGGGTAGTAGAGTTCAGTAATACTACTTATTGAACGTCATGCATTTAGCGTACACTTACACCTACACTGTATCGTTGTTGTTGTTATGTGCCATCGAGTTGATTCTGACTCATAGAGACCCTATAGGACAGAGTAGAACTGCCCCATAGGGTTTCCAAGGAGTGGCTGGTGACCCAAACTGCCAGCATTTTAGTTAGAAGCTGAGCTTTTAATCACTGCGCCACCAAGGCTCCAACACCTACCCTGTATAGAGAATTGAAGTAAAGTCAAGAATGCAATCAAGTTAGGGGGAAAAAACAACATAGCATCTATGTTCACAGGGAACTTATGTCATTTGTTCATTGATTAATTCATTCATGCAACAAACACGTAGTATTTAGCATGTCCTGTGAAATGTGCTGGGCACAGTGTGAGCAAAAACCCGAAATTTGAGTAGGGTGGGAAAGAGAAATATAGTCACACACACAAAAATGAAGTTATAACTGAGATGAGTGTTTCAAAGAGGATATAAACAGGACAATGAGGAATGGGGTTGTAAAGACTGACTCATGAGCATCGGCAAAGGTCTCCCTAAGAAAAGAATAACTGGGTTAAGAACCGAAGGAAGACAGGAAGTAAAGGTGAAGAGGGAGAAGAAGAGGCATCTAGGCAAAGGGAGCAGCAGTGCATAAGACATTTTAAGAGGAGTTGTCACATATAATAAAACTGATATATATATTAAAGGAAATTAGAAAAAAGATTTAAAGGAGTAAAATTACTAAGTAGATTGAAAGTGGCTGCAACATTGTCCTTCCTGGCAAAAACAGACTTATTCAAAATTTTAAAAAAGAAAAAACTACAAAATCACTCACCTTCTTGGTTAAGTCTGCATCTAAAAAATAACTTAGGAATTCCATCCATCTAGCAGCCTGGAACAAAAAGTATTGCTGTTGTTAGGTGCCATTGAGTCGGCTCCAACTCATAGTGACTTTATGTACAACAGAATGAAACACTGCCCCGTCCTGTACCATCTTCACAATCTTTCTATGTTTGAGCACATTGCAGCCACTGTGTCAATTCATCTTGTTAACAGTCTTCCTCTTTTTCACTGACCCTCTACTTTACCAAGCGTGATGTGGCTCATAAAAAATAGATGCACTAAAAACCATTGCCGTCGAGTCGATTCCAACTCATAGCGACCCTATAGGACAGAGTAGAACTGCCCCACGGGGTTTCCAAGGAGCAGCTGGTGGATTTTAACTGCTTACCTTTTGGTTAGCAGCCAAGCTCTTAACCACTGTGCCACCAGGGATTCATGATACACAGAGTTCATGTAAAAGCCACTTAATAAACTTTCATTTATAGCTCAGGATTTTTTCCTTACATTCAGTTCATGTTTGTATGGTAACTACATGAAAACTTTCCAATGACAAGCACTTGAAGTAAGTGGGTTTCACATCATTCCATGCCACAGCAGTTCTTCCTTTTGATCTTAGCCCTTAGTTGACACATCCACATGTCAAATAATTTGCTTACCACAACTCTTCTATCACCTGCAATTTATTTCCTTTTCTGAGCTCTACAAGCCACGATCCACATTTGGTGGGTGAGGTCTATACAGAAATTCATCTTCTTATTGAATTTTTCCCCTTAACAAATTGAGTAAAAAGTAGAGTTCATAGTTCTGAATTTCCCTGGCCTTAATATGTACCATTTATTAGACTTCACAATATAGTAATCTCACTTTGCCCCATCAGGAATCATACTGCATTTGTGGTTGATTCAGAGAATGATTATGTAGTTCATAAAGCTCAACCTCAAAGCAAAAGCAAGTGGTGACTGGTTGAATTATTCCTCTATTAGAATATTGACTAGAAAGCTCTGGTTTATTGCTAACTAGTTGTGTGACCACTGACAACTCTTTTAGCTTCAGAGGACTTAAATGCAAAATGAGAGGAATGGATGGGGTAAGAGCCAAAGTCTAAAATCTTTTAACTGCAAAGTTCTGTGGTTTTTGCTTTTTAAAAATTATCATTATTATTAATGACCATTTATTGAGGGTTAGTGTGCATTATATCGTTTAATCTTCGCAACAATCCTGAGGTAGATATTATCATTTCTACTTTATAGATCAAAAGACTCAGAGAGGTAAATTAATGTGCAAATCACATACATTAAGTGTCAAAACCAGAAGCAGAACCCAGTTTTGATGCAGTCTAAAGCCTAAGCTCTTAGCTACTACTTCCTATTGGGTAAGGGAAGGATAACTACAAGTAAAAAACAGGTGGGAATGTGTGTCAGCTATTACAAGCTATTTCAACTTGAAAAAATGACCCCACTGAAGGTTATGTTTTAGAAGGAAAAGACGCAAAGGAAGAAATGAACTATTTAAAAGCTACGAATGCGGATGGCAAAGAGATTTTGGGAGTACTGAGAACCACAAATCAGAAGCAAGTACACACTAACAAAATGATCATAAACCTGGCATTTATTATCTAAAGAAAAATATATATGGGATCATTCATTAATGGAATCATCACCTATGGAACTTACAAGATGAACTCTTAGTGATGACTAACAAGGCTGGATTTGGTGTGGTACCCACCTGCCTCCCCAACCTCCTCTGGTATCTCTCTACTCCTTGCTAATCATACTCTAGTCACACTGACTTTCCTTCCTCAGGGCCTTGTGTTGCTATATCTTTTTCTTGGGTCCCTTTCCTTGCACACCTTTTTATGGCTGCCTCTTAAAATCACTTAGATTTTAACCCAAGTGTTACCTCCTCATAAAGACCTTCCCTAATCACGCTATCTTAAACCCCCCCCCCCACTCTAGTTATTCTTTAGCCTAGCATTGAGTTTTATTTCCCTCATAGCCCTTATAATGTTCACATTAAAGAAAAAAAAAACAATAACTATCATTTTCTAATATATTTAGAAAGTGAGCTCTGTGAGATCAGGGGCTCATCTATCTGGCTCTCCACTGAATCTCTAGCTTGCAACATACAGTAAGCTCATGACAAATATTTATTTACTGAATAGATGATTACAAGAATGAATAAGTGCTATGGATTTTGGTGTTGGCCAATTATAATTAAGTGCTCCAAGACAGTGTGGAGCTCCAAAATTTGAGAGCTAGGAAGAACTTGGATGGCTAACGAGAAGAATGGCAATGAGCAGAAAATTGACTACTAGAACCTGTTTGAAAAGATCAAGGATTTGGCATTCTTTAGTCCAAGGAAGAAAAATGGGTGGCATAATAGCAATTTTAGCTATGTAAAGTATCACTATTAAAAGAATAGTTATCAATTGTTCTTAACATGAGACTAATAGGGACAAGAGAGAAAATATTTTCAGTTAAAAAAATCTACTAATTATGGATTATGAGTGTCTTAATTATCTAGTGCTGCTATAACAGAAATACCACAAGTGGATAGCTTTAACAAAGAGAAATTTATTTTCTCACAGTCTAGGAGGCTAGAAGTCTGAATTCAGGGTGCCAGCACCAGGGAAGGCTTTCTCTCTCTGTTTGCTCTGGGGAAAGTCCTTGTCATCAATCTTCCCCTGGTCTAGGAGTATCTCAGTGCAGGGACCCTGGGTCCAAAGGATACACTCTGCTCCTGGTGCTTCTTTCTTGGTGGTTTGAGGTCCCTGTCCTTTCTGCTTGATTCTCTATTTTATGTCTTAAAAGAGATTGATTCAAGATACAACCTAATCCTGTAGATTGAGTCCTGCCTCATTAACATAACTGCCTGTAATCCTGCCTCATCAGCATCACAGAGGTTAGGTTCATAACACATATGATAAATACATCAGATCACAAAATGGAGAACAACCACACAATACTGGGAATCATGGCCCAGCCAAGTTGACACACATGTTTGGGGGTCACAATTCAATCTATAACAATGAGATACTTCAAAAGTGTTTTAAAATATTTTAAATTGTTTCCTCTTTAAGAATATATGTGTGTTTCAGTGCAAGCTTGCTAAGGGACTTGGACTGGATAATAAAGATTTTTTTTTTTTAATATTTACACTCCTTTCATCATTAAGTTTTTAAACAGTATTGGTTTTTTTTAACACACAATAGATCCAATCTTGAATAAGTAGGTAGGAGATTGATATTGTTTTTCTCCTTTTTCTCTTTGTTACCTTGTTAGGGGTCATGCTACATTGACGGCCAAGTCAGGATCAGCACTCAGGAATCTTGTCTTACAGAGGAGATGGTAGGTGTTGTGGAAATGGAGGCAACGTGATTCTTTACACGGTTAGCTTGCTGCTTCCCTTGGAGGGGGAGGTGTAGGGTTTCTCAAGGAAGGACATTTATAGTGATTAAAATTGTTCAGAGCTTGCTTCATGTGTAATTCTGATACACAATGTGATGCTGGCAAGAGGGAAATATGAAAGGGACAGAAAATCCCAGACGGTAGCACAGAAGGGCACACGATGCAGGTGTCACCTCAAGAAATGTATCTGTGGCAGCAAGAGACTGCTCACTGATTGGTCAAACCATGGTCAGGAATTCTTCTCGGTTACCGCCTAAGAAGGAGAGCTGAGAGCACAAATGCCTAAGGGCAAAGACTGTCTACGTACTATTATTATGCAGTAGTGTATAGCTTCAAGAACAAACTGGCAAAACAGGCTTTTGGGAGCTGATATTTTTCTGGGAAATCAAATGGTAAGTATCTTCCAGGATGAAAAAGTTAAGAAGAAATACTAAACATGTGCATACTTTGTTATTGTTGTTGTTAGGTGCCCTATGTACAACAGAACGAAACACTGCCCAGTTCTGTGCCATCCTCACAATCATTGTTATGCTTGAGCCCATTGTTGAAGCCACTGTGTCAATCCATCTCGTTGAGGGTCTTCCTCTTTTTCACTGACCTTCTGCTTTACCAAGCATGATGTCCTTCGGCAGGGACTGATCCCTCCTGATAACATGTCCAAAGTTCTGGACATGTTATTCTGGTGGTACTTCTTCAAAGACAGATACTTTATGAGCCAATCATTCAATTCCTAGGCATATACTTTACAGAAATGTGTACATATGTGCACCAAGATGTATAAATCATCCATAGAAACCTTATTCATAACAGCTGCAAACTGTAAACAACCCAAACATCCAGCAAGTGTAGAGTGGATAAATAAGTTATGGAACGTTCACACCATGGAATACTACACAGCAATGAAAATGAACAAACTACAGGTACAGGTAAACCTGGATCAAATCAACATAGTATTGAGTTAAAGAATTCAGATATAAAACAATATGTATTGTGTGATTCCATTAATAAAAAGTTCAAAATCAAGCAAAACTAACCAATGGCATTAGAAGACAGGATGGTGGTTACCACTAGAAAGGAGAGAGGGACAGAAAGTGCTGGTGGTTACATGAATATGTTCACTTTGTGATAATTCATCAATCTCTACACTTAAGATCTGTGTGCTTTTCTTTTTTTTCCCGATCAATGTGTATTTATTGAACATCTGCTATGAGCCAGGCCCTGTTTTAGGTTCTGGGGGTGCAGTATTATGGCAGACATTCCTGTTTTTTCACCCAACAGTCACCAAAAAGAAAACCAAACCCGTTGCTGTCGAGTCAATTCTGACTCGTAGTGACCCTATAGGAGAGAATAGAACTGCCCCATAGGGTTTTCAAGGAGCTGCTGGTGGATTCGAACTGCCAACCTTTTGGTTAGCAGCCAAGCTAACCACTACGCCAGACCCATTTATTCCTTGGACTCAAGGCCTTTGCTCTTTTCTGAATGCAGGTTATACTTTAATAAAAAGGAAATAACAATAATAAGGAAAAGAAGTTATACTATCCTCCAAAATAAAATGATTGTCATTGAATGGAATCAAAGAGAAAGGGGAACTCTGTTTCCAAGCCTGCTTTAGGGGCTTCAGATGGCATGAGTGTCATGTCTTCATTTTAAGGATGGACAGCAACTGCGGGGATAAGAATAGCCGTGGCTGACAGTGCATTTGCTTCTTCTCATCCTGGTCAAGGTTTTCTAATTTGGGCCCAGAAGAGTATCCATTTGTCCAGGAGGCCACTCTGTGGCATGCTAGTTATTCTCTGGGGACGGCAGCCTCAGCCCCTGCATTTAGAGGAGTTCTACCAGAAAGCGGACAGCTCAAGGACACTCTCATCCCCCCTGTAAACTGGCACCAGGATTTGAAGCACAGGAGACACTTGTTCCCCTGTAATTATTCATTTCAACTTGCAGCCTCTAGCCTTTGCATTTTCCTGACACATTCTTTTATGTCAAATAATCATGGGCTTTTCTGACATGAGTACATTGGGACCATAATAGCCAGAAACATGGAAACATGGAGTTGCAATGGCCCTTTTCTCAGCTTCTAATGAAGGATTTGTAGTCAAGACCAGGCACACATATTGATTCTCATCAAGTGGGATTCTTTACAGAGTGAAAACTTTGGCAGCCCTGGAAGTGAGCCCCATGGGGTCGTTCATGCCACACGCTTTCAAATGTACAGATTAAATACCTCACAAGATGCTCCTTCTGACACATTTGTGCTGTGTATACTAAAATCCCCCTGGTGCCCTTTTGGCAATTAGGATTCTTGTAGCTTCGGTGTGCCATAGCCTATGTACCAGCTGCAAAGTTGTTTTTTTTTTTTCTCCCTGGAATACATGAAGAATTAGATTACTGTTTGTTGAAATAGGCTGTATCTCTCACAAGTTCCATTTCAATAATCTTCTAGAGACACAGATGAATTTAAGATTGGAAAGGGCATTACAACATGGCTAAATAAATAGCATGAGGTCTCCCAACACCTGGCCAGCCTGCAATGCTACAGTGTGACTTCCCAGCTTTACATTTTACAGTTTCTTTCTTCAGCAAACAGAGTCTGAAAGGCCTTACACAGAGACAGAATTTTAAGTCTGAGCACTCAGGGAACTTGTTCTTCGAACTCTAAAATCTTCATATAATACCTTGAGAAGTGCCAGAAACATGCCAGAAACTTTCCAACTAAGCCTTTTCATGTTTCCATTAATTCTTAAATCCAATATAACTTCAGTTTTACCTCACATTTAGTCTTTTGAGATGGATACATATTCTTGTAGCTTCAAGACTGGACCCTGCCATCATAGGTACATGGAGATTATATGTAGGGCTGTGGGTTAATGTTGGAAGTCTGGAAACCCAAGATATCCTGTCAAAGGAAGAAATTTTTGTTGGTTGGTGGTTGGAGGAGTGAGGGAGGACCTAGCAGGTTCTGAGCTCTCAGGTTTGATGTTTAGTTTGATCCCATTTCTTGGCTTACATTGCAAACATTGTTTTAGGTGTCAAGGAGTGGGGCTGTCTAAAGCAGGCCTTGTATGTGTGGAGAACTATTTTTATTGTATACCCGTTCAAAATGATCTTTTTTTCCTAGGATGTTGAAGAAAAATGATGATCTCCCACCTCCTCTAGTGCCACTCTCCTCCTCACACACCAGACTCCAGTCATCCGGAACTTCTTCAGTTCCTTCATTGTACCTCTATACCCCAGGGCATTTGGACATGCTGTTCTTTCTTCCTGGGTTGCCCCTGCCACCTTTCTCTCAATGACTGGTTTCTTCCCATTCTTTAAGGCTTAGCTTAGGTGTCATCTCCTCAGAGAAGCCTTACATATCATATAATCTAAAGGAGGCTATGGACCCCTCATTCCATATCACAACACTTCATCTGATGGACTCATAGCTTTTATAGGAATTTGAATATTATTTGTTTACTTGCTTATTGATCATCTCACTCATTATAAAGTAAGTTCCATGAGGTAGGGTTCCATGCTATCTTGTTTACTCCTGTACTTACCTGAACTTACTGCAGGGTCTGAGATATAGCAGGCTCAATAAATATTTGTTGAATAAAGCAAGGAATATATGAATGAATCAACTAATTTCTGGTGATATATTTTTTCTTTTTTTATTATTGTAAAAATATTGATAACACAACATTTGCCAATTCAACACTTTTTGCATGTGCAGTTCGGTGAGACCAATTGGTGATATATTTTTATTTTAACTATATTAGTTTTTTCCTGGAGCCAGTGTCTTAGACGTTTTCTCCCCTGAAAGACTATTATCTTTCTTTAAATAGAAAAAGTAAAGGGAAAAACCCAACAGATTTTTGTAAAAAGGGAGAAAGAGAGTTGTTCTTTTTCCCTCTTTCCAATCCTGTATTTGTTATCTATTGCTGCATAACGAATTACTCCAAAACGTAGCAGGGTAAAGCAGTAAACATTTATCATCTCACACAGTTTCTACGGTTCAGGAATTCAGGACCAGCTTAGCTGAGTGGTTCTGGCTTGGAGACACTCTTGAGGGTGCAATCAATTTGTCAGCCAGGACTTCAGTCTTGTGGACTTGACTAAGGTGGAAGATCCACTTTCAAGGTGGCTCACTTCTGTGGTTGGAAAGTAGGGTCTGGCTTTTGACAGGACGGCTCCATTCCTGCCATGTGGACCCCCCATAGGGTTGCTTGAGTGTCTTCATGACATGGCAGATGGCATTCCCCAGAGCAAGTGATCCAAGAAAGTATGCCAGAAGCTGCAGTGTCTTTCCTGGCCTAGGCTCAGAAATCACATATTTTTACTTCTCAATATACTATTAGTCACTCAGGTCAGTCTTATTCAAGGTAGGAGGGTGTGAATGCCAAGACGCAAAAATCACTGGAGGCCATCTTGGAGGCTGTCCTCCACAAGTCCCTACATAGCTGTGCCCTTTGGTTTCTGGAGCTTTTCATACTATTTCTCTCCTTCAGTCAACCAATAGCAGTATCATCTCCCTAGAAATAGTAAGGAGATACCTCAGGACACAGAGACATCATAGTTGAGATCTGCATGCATGCAAACAATGTTGTTTGTGATTATGAATATCAGTTTTTGCATGCACAGAGATCACCTTAGGCCTATCACCATGCCTGGCACAAATACTAAGTACATACAAAATTCTCCACAAGTATAAAATTTCTAAAATGAGAGAATGAAGGAATAAACAAAGGGATCAATCTTGTTTTGTGCTGTAACTTATACAAACAATTGCCAGCTTATAGATATACACATCAACTTTAATTGCAAATAATAAAAATGCTATTAACTTTTAAGTTTCATAATCTGGCTAGATGCTTATCAGACCTGAAATCCATGGATACTCAACACAAGCCAGATAATACTTTTACTTTTTCTCATAGGTAGTTTTATTACTTTCTTCTTCTCTGGTTTAAAAAGAAAAAGAAAAAAAGATGTGAATTTATTATCCCCCCCACCCCGCCCCAATCACTAACTGTAATGCCTAATGCACAGAATGGGTATTTTTAATCCTGTGCCTACTTGCCTTAGTCATGATCCACCACCAACATTGTTCTATAAAGGTTATCCCTATGGACAAAATGCTATCATTAAATTTATATCTTACTTCTTTGTAAAATGATTTTGGAATTTTAAAAATATCTACCATCTAATAATATCTCCACTATTCATCTGTCAGTTTGTCTGTACTGTGGTGGCTCACATGTTGCTGTAATGCTGGAAGCTATGCCATGAGTATTTTAAATACCAGCAGGGTCACTCGTGGTGGACAGGTTTTAGCAGAGCTTCCAGAATAAGACAGACCAGGAAGAAGGACCTGGTGATCTACTCCTAAAAAACTGAATAACAGCAGAACATTGTCTGATATAGTGCTGGAAGATAAGACCCTCAGGTTGGAAGCCACTCAAAATATGACCGGGGAAGAGCTGCCACCTCAAAGTGGAATTGACCTTAATGATGTGGACAGAGTACAGCTTTCACGACCTTCATTTGCTGATGTAGCAAGATTCAAAATGAGAAGAAACAGCTGCAAACATCCATTAATAACTGAAACAAGGAACGTACAAAGTATGAATCCAGGAAGATTGGAAATCATCAAAAATTAAATGGAATGCATAAAGATTGTTATCCTAGGTATTAGTGAACGGAAATAGACTGGTATCGGCCATTTTGAATCAGACAATCATATGGTCTACTATGCTGGGAATGACAAACTGAAGAGAAATGGCATTACATTCATCATCAAAAAGAACATTTCAAGAGCTATCTTAAAATACAACTCTGTCAGTGATAGGATAATATCCATATGCCTAAGAGGAATACCAGTTAATACGACTATTATTCAAATTTATGCAACAACCACTAAGGCCAAAGACGAAGAAATTGAAGATTTTTACCAACTTCTGCAGTCTCAAATTGAACAAATTTGAAATCAAGATGCATTGATAATTATTGGTGATGGGAATGTGAAAATTGGAAACAAAGAAGGATCTGTAGATGGAAAATATGGCCTTGTGGTAGAAACAATGCCAAGATTGCATGATATAATTTTGCAAGACCAATGACTTATTCATTGAAAATATCTTTTTTTCAACAGCATAAATGGCAACTATAGACATGGACCTCGCCAGATGCAATACACAGGAATAATATCAACTATATCTTTGCAAACAGACAACAGAGAATCTCAATATCATCAGTCAGAATAAGCCCAGGGGCTGCCTGCAGAACAGACAATTAATTGTTTATATGCAAGTTCAAGCTGAAGCTGAAGAAAATTAAAACAAGTCCATGAGAACCAAAGTATGACCTTGAGTATATCCCACCTGAATTTAGAGACCATCTCAAGAAGAGATTTGATACACTGAACACTAATGACCAAAGACCAGATGAGTTGTGGAATGGCATCAGGGACATCATACATGAAGAAAGCAAAAGGTCATTGAAAAGACAAGAAAGAAAAAAAGATCAAAATGGATGTTAGAAGAGACTCTGAAACTTGCTTTTGAATGTAGAGTAGCTAAAACGAACGGAAGAAATGTTGAAGTAAAAGAGCTGAACATAAGATTTCAAAGAGTAGCTTGAGGAGACAAAGTAAAGTATTTATCTTAGTAATCTAGTGCTGCTATAACAGAAATATGACAAGTGGATGGCTTTAACAAGGAGAAATTTATTCTCTCATAGTCTAGTAGGCTACAAGTCCAAATTCAGGGCATCACCTCCAGGGGAAGACATTCTCTCTCTGTCAGGTCTGGAGGAAGGTCCTTGTCAGCAATCTTCCCCTGGTTGAAGAGCTTCTCAGGTGTGGGACCCCAGGTCCAAAGGATGTGCTCTGCTCCTGGTGCTTCTTTCTTGGTGGTGTGAGGTCCCCAACTCTCTGCTTGCTTCCCTTTCCTAGAAGGTCCTAGTCTGGGGGAAGATTGCTGAGAAGGCTGAGAGAGAAAGCCTTCCCCTGGAGCCGATGCCCTGAATTTGAACTTCTAGCCTACCAGACTGTGAGAGAATAAATTCTCTTTGTTAAAGCTGTCCATTTGTGGTATTTCTCTTAGAGCAGCACTAGATGACTAAGACAGAATTTGGTACCTGGAGTGGGGTGCTGCTCTAACAGACACCTAAAATGTGGAAGTGGTTTTGAAACTGTGAATGGATAGAGGTGTAGCAGAGAACCTGCAGAGGCAGAGGAGGGGCAGCAGCAGAGAACCAACAGCAGCAGAACCAGGAGACCAGCATGAGACAGTGCTATAGCCGACCCACGGAGTGAGAGAGCTGAGTGCCTGTGTGCCAGAGGCTTCCTGGCAGCGTAGGGTGCCTCTGGGCACTTATTGGTGGAGCTACAGAGCTTTGGAACACTTGCACCTGCAGGCCAGATGTGGGTGTGAGGCCCGAGGGCCAAGAGGCCACAGGAAGCAGAAGCTGAAGAGACAAGGAACACAAGAAGCCGAGTTGCCTCAGTCTCAGAAGGTATGGTCAGGACCTCTGGGATTTCAAAGGGTGGAGCCATGGCCTCTGGTGTTTCTAGGGGTGGAGTTGCCACTGAGATGAACTAGGAGAATGGTGTGTCTAAAGCCGAGGGAGCAGAGTTGCTGTCCCAGTGGGCCTGGAAGGCAGAGCTGAAGCCCAGGGCCGAGGGGCCTCCACTCAGAATCCAGAGACAGTGGCCAATACCTAGAGTCTGGAGGGCAGGGTTATTGTGTGAATGGTCTCAGAAAACAGAAGATTATTTTCATGCCTTGAGGTTTAATGTAATGTATTCTGCTAACTTGCTTGGTGCCTGTTATGTCTTCTTTCTCTGCAATTTCTACCATTTGTAATGGAAACGTCTAGCTTGTGCCTGCCTGTTGCACCATTGTACCTTTGGAAGCCCATAACTTGTATTCTAGATTTCACAGATGAAGAGGAATTTTTGGATTTTGGACTCAGAGTTGATTTAAGACTTCTTCTATGATATGATGGGGTGAATATGTTTTACATAAGTCAAGGACCATTTGGGGGGGGCCCAAAGGGTGGAGTGTCATGGATTGAATTGTGTCCCCCCAAAATATCTGTCAACTTGGCTGGGTCATGATTCCTAGTATTGTGTGATTGTGTACCATTTTGTAATCTGATGTGATTTCCTTATGTGTTGTAAACTCTATCACTATGATGTAATAAGATGGATTAGTGGCAGTTATACTGATGAGATCTACAAGACTAGATAGTGTTTTAAGCCAATCTCTTTTGAGATACAAAAGAGAGAAGCGAGCAGAGACACATGGGGACCTCATACCACCAAGAAAGCAGTGCCAGGAGCAGAGCACGTCCTTTGGACCCACGGTCCCTGCACGGAGAAGCTCCTAGTCTAGGGGAAGATTGATGAGAAGGCCGGCAGAGAAAACCTTTTCCTGGAGCTGATGCCCTGAATTTGGACTTCTAGCCTACTAGACTGTGAAAGAATAAACTTCTCTTTGTTAAAGCCATCCACTTGTGGTATTTCTGTTAGAGCAGCACTAGATGACTAAGACACACCTCAACATAAAGAAAACAAAAATCCTCACGATGGACCAATAATTAACAACATTATCAACAGAGAAAATATTGAAGCTGTCAAGAATTTCATTTTATTTGGATCCACAATCAATGCCCATGGAAACAGCAGTCAAGCAATCAAACAACATATTGCATTGGGCAAATCTGCTGCAAAAGAGCTCTTTAAAGTGTTAAAAAGCAATGATGTCACTTTGAAGACTAAGGTGTGCCTGACCCAAGTCATGGTGTTTTCAATCACCTCGTATGTGTGTGAAAGCTGGACAATGAATAAGGAAGACTGAAGAAGATTGATACATTTGAATTTTGCACTTGGCAAGGAATATTTAATATACCATAGACTGCCAGAAGAATGAACAAATATCTGAGAAGTACAGCCAAAATGCTCCTTAGAAGTGAGGATGGTGAGACTTTGTCTCATGTACTTTGGACATGTTATCAGGAGGCACCAGTCCCTGGAGAAGGACAACCATCACGCTTGGTAAAGTAGAGGGTCATCGAAAGAGAGGAAGACACTTAATTAGATGGATTGATACAGTAGCTGCAATGCTGAACTCAAGCATAGTTATGACTGTGAGGATGGCGTAGGACTATGTTTCATTTTGTTGTACATAAGGGTTGCTATGAGTCAGAACTGACTTGATGGCACCTAACAATAAATCTTTTAAATATCTACAATCTAATAATATCTACTCTTTTGAGGAAGGAAACTCAAGTTATCTTTTTTAAAAGGCTCAGAGACTGTAATATCCAACTTTAACAATCAGCATCAAGTGATGTTTTATATTATTAGATAATAATATAATATATATAATATATATTATATTATTATGATTCTTACTTAAGTGATTTGGTGACTAAGGCTTGCTACAGAGAATTTTTAGAGCCCTGCCAGATAGTTAAAATTAGGAACACTTATCCAGTGCTTTTGGAAGTATAAATTTATGGAAATAACTACTTTTGAGATACTATTAACAATATCTATGAGGTTAAAGTTGTATATAGGCTATGGCCTAGTAATTCCAGACCTGGGTATATATATTAGGAATACTTGGCCTCATGACTATGAAAATGTGCATTGTAGCACTATCATAGTGAACAATTTCAAAGCTTGAATAGGTAAAATCACATACACACACAATGCAAACTGACAAAAATATGAAATATTGATACAAGTCATACAATGGAATATTCTAGGAAAAGGAATAAACTAGTACACATGTCAACATCAGTAAGTCTCACAAAAGTTAGATTGAAAGATTAAAAGCAAGTTCATTAATGGACTAATGAGACGGAATAAAAGTAAAAATTATTAATGAAAATGATAAATCCCAAAATCAAATAAAAAATCTCCCTGTGAGAAGAAAGGAGGGAAACTGGATCTAAGGTGTCTGTAGAGGAATTCAGTTGTATTTTTAATGGTTTATTTCTTGTGCTGAATCATAGGTATATGAGTTTTTATCATTTATATTTTGGTAAATATTTCATAATCAAAAAATCTAAATGAAGTGCTGAAATGTTCTGAGAACTATAATCTTAATTGTTTGGTAGTGAAGAACTGGGATAGAGTTATAACACTATTCAACATGTGTACAAACAGAAAAAGAAAACATTTTATACAATACTTTTTACTGGTGTTTCTATATTTTTTAATAAGGACCTCCAATACTTCAAAACTGCCTTCACCTTTTATTCATGTGATAATTTTGTGTAAAACTAGATTACCCCTCCCTCACAAACTAGTCTTTCATATGTAAAAATGAGTTAGTTGCATTAGATAAATTTTGGCTGTGAGGTATTGTTTGACTTCGGTATAAAAATTTGGGTATTGAAAATAAGAGTTTAAGAAATAAAAGGGAAAATTAATCTCTTAAGAATTTATAAACTGTTTCCTCCACACGTTCTACATAATCTTTAAAATATAGGCACTCAACAATTAATTGAAGCTCTTCTGCTGTCTCTGTTTGCCTTTGTAATGTTGCAAAAGAATGTAGGGAGAGGAGGCGGAGCCAATAAGGCACTGTAGACAGAAGCACCACGCCGCCATCCCTCCACAGCCAAGTCCCGAAAAACTAAGTAAAACAGAGACAAATGTCAGTCCTGGAACTTAAGGGTCTAATGAAGAGATAAAGAACTCAGCCAAGCACTTAATGGAAGAAGAAACTGATAGAGAACAGAGAGCAAGGAGAGATACATGCAGAGGTCCCCTATCAGCTAACACAGTATGAATTTGCCATCTTGGATACCCTGTCGGAGATCAGTGGACAGGGAGTTCAGGAAAGCAGTTTTACAGCGCTCCAAGCAGGAGCCAGAACAACCAGTAACCAGCGATATATACTTTCCCACCCCCATCTTTCCCCCCTCCGCCACTCGGCCTCTGCTGCTTCCTAGCTAGCTGTGGTCACTCAGCCACCTGGGAAGTACAGGGTCCGTGCTGCTTGGATTCGCCCTGCCCATATCGAAGAGTGGAAGTCAGGGAGTATGGGAAAGCAGCTTCATGGAGCTCCCAGCAGGAAACAGAACAACTGGTAACCGTCAATATACAATTTCCCATCCCCCATACTTCTTCCCCCAACTTGACCTCTGCTGCTTCCTGCTGGCCACAAGTCTCTTGGCTGAGAGACACTGGCTCTAGCCCTGTGCTGCTTAGATTCACCTCACCCACACTGGCCGCTCCATCAATGCCATTTTTTGGTTAATGTTGCTTTTTTCCGATTCTTTTGGTTTCTTCCCTGCCTCTCACCACCGCCCCATCCTTTATCTCAAACACCTGGCTCCATGTGCCAGCTTTGCTTTTTCTTGAAAGGCTATGAAGTGCCGCTCAGCTGGAAAATTGCTTTCCCAGTCCACACTGCCACGCTCATGGAATCCCTGGGGCCTTTTTTTCTTTGTTTTGTTGTGCTTTGATTTGTTCTGTTTTGTCTTGTTTGTTTGTTTTCTTTCTCTTTTCATGGCTTGGGAGCCTCTTCTACTGTACTGTCCAGCTTGGGAGGCACTTTTCTGGTCTGTGTAGCCATGCTGTGGGATCCCTGGGGGGGCACTGCTTTTTTTTTCCCTCTCTCTCTTTTTTCCTTTTTGTCTTTCTTCATTTCTAAGTTTTTTGTTTCTCTATACTTACCTTTTCCTGTCTCCTGAATACCTGGTGCTGTGTGACACCTCTGCTCCTTCTAGCCAGGCTGTAATTTGTGGCCTGGGAGCCACTTCCCCAGTCTTTGTAGTTGCACCAGTGGGATCCCTAGAGGCTTTTTCTTCTTCTTTTTTTATTCCTAATTTGTATTTTATTTTTTCTTTTCTTTTTGTTTTTCTACATTTCTCAGTTTCTTCTCTCTCTAGCCCAATGGCGAGCTCCCTTAGCACTCTGTGTGTGTGTCTGTGTTTTCGTTTGTTCATTTTTTTGTTTGTTTTTGGCCCCTGTTTCTCTCTCCTCTCTCTCTTCTTTCTCATCCCCATCTTAGCTCCACACATCACAATCTTCCCCTTTCTTCCTGCTTATCTGCACCATGCACTGAAGATCACACCCCCGAGCAGCACAGGCACAGCCTACTGGATCCTGCCCTGCACTGAATCCTGGCCCACCCTGTCAGCCCTAGTACATGCCACAAACAACCCATCCCAGCCATTCCCCTTCGGCTGGACCTGCCTGCTGCACCATAGCTGAGGGACTGGCCCTGCCCATTGGAAAAGGGGGTGAAAAGTATCTTGCCCATAGATGAGCAAACAACAAAGAACATACAGCCCACCTGCTCAGACATAACGAAATAAAACAAAAAAGCAGGAAAAAACAAACAAATCTACAATCAATGAATGAAGAAAATAACTACTGAATGTCCTGAAGACAGCAGACAATATCAAAACATATTAAAAAACAGGACAGGATGATTCTAGTAGGTGTCCAAAATAAAACACCAGATGACTTTCTAGTAGAAGAAAACACACTAGAACTACCTGAATTCAAATATCTAATATCAAATATCTAATATTCAGAGCTATCCAAGAGTTGAAGCAAAAAGCAGACAAAAATGAGGAAAAAATAAACAAATCCATGGAAAAGGCAGACAAATTCATGGACTATACAGGCAAAAAAAAAAAAAAAAAAAAAAAAGGAAGGATTGAGGAAAATAATACAGGAACAAAATGCCAAAATAAATTCACAACTAGAAATCACACAAAAACAACAATTAGAAATTCAAAAGATAAACAACAAGATTTCAGAAATGGAGAGTGTCATAGAAGGTCTGAGGTTTGAAATGATGGAAGACAGGATCGTTGAAATTGAAGACAAACACTTGGATATCAATTTGAGGAAAAATCAGAAAAAAGAAGGAAGAAAAATGTACAAACTCTGAGAATTATGTGGGATACAATCAAAAGCAAAGTTCTGCGAGTGATCAGAGTTCCAGAACAGGGAGAGAAAACAGAAAACACAGAGAGGATCACTGAAGAATTCCTGACAGAAAACTTCCCCAATATCATGAAAGATGAGAAGCTGACCATCCAAGAAGCTCATTGAACCCCATATAGTATAGACCCCAAAAGAAAATCACCATATCATAATCACACTCTCTAAAACCAAAGACAAAGAAAGAATCCTGAGAGCAGCTCAAGAAAAACGAAGTTACATACAGAGGAGAAACAATAAGACTAAACTCGGATTATTTGGCAGAAACCATGCAGGCACAAAGGTAACGGGACGGCATATTTAAAACCTTGAAAGAAAAATATTGCCAGCCAAGAATAACATATCCTGCAAAACTCTCATGCAAATATGATGGTGACATTAGGACATTTCCAGATAAACAGAAGTTAAGGGAATATGTCCAAATTAAACCAAACTTACAAGAATTATTAAAGGGAGTCCTTTGGTTTGAGAACACACAACATCAGACCACATCCTGGAACTAGGATGCAAGATTGTAACAGCCAGATACCAACCTAAGAAATGAACTCTCAAGGACTATCCAAAACCAAAAGAATTACAACAGGGAACCAGAAAGGTTAACAGGTAAATGACAACAACACCAGAACAATAAAAGAGGGAATAAACAGTTCAAGTATAGAACCTTCTAATGGAGAGGAAGGCAAGGCGATACCAAATAATAATAGACTGGTTCAAACCTAGGAAGATAAGGGTAAATTTCAAGGTAACCACAAAGAAAGTTAACAAATCTACTCATCAAAATAAAGAAGAAAAACATAAAGTCTCAGTAAAAACAAAATCTACAAAAACAAAAAAAATTAAAAAAAAAATCACAAACAATGGAATTCAGCACAGGAGAGCAAGAGGAACAAAGAAAACGTCAGCACCACAAAAAAAAGCATGACAAAATGACAGCAATAAACTCACACATATCAATAATTACACTGAATGTAAATGGCCTAAATGGACCCAAAGAGAGACAGAGAGTAACAGAACGGATAAAAAAACAGGATCCATCAATATGTGTCTATAAGAGACACACCTTCAAAACAAAGACATAAATTTATTAAAAATCAAAAGATGTAAAAAATATTTCAAGCAAACAGCTAGCAAAAAAGATCAGGAGTGGCAAACTAATCTCAGATAAAACAGACTTTAAAACAAAATCCCCCATAAAAGACAATGAAAGGCACTATATAAAGGGATGATCCATCATGGAGACTTAATCCTAATAAACATCTATGCATCCAATGACTGCGCTCCAAAATACATAAAACAAACTCTAATAGCTCTGAAAAGAGAAACTGATAGTTCCTCAGTAATAGTAGGAGACTTCAGCATACGACTGTCAGTAAAGGACAGAACATCTAGAAAGAAACTCAGCTAAGATACAGAAGACCTACAGGGCACAATCAGCCAACTTGACCTCATAGACATATATAGAACACTCCACCCAACAGCTGCAAAGTACACATTTTTTTCCAATGCACATGGAACGTTCTCCAGAATAGATCACATCTTAGGTCACAGGGCAACTCTCAACAAAATCAAAAACACTGAGATAATACAGGTATCCTCTCTGACCACCCCACCATCAAGGTAGAAATTAACAACAGGAAGAGCAAAGAAAAAAAATCAATTACATGGAAACTGAATAACACCCTGCTTAAAAACCACCGGGTAATAGAAGAAATCAGAGATGGAATCAAAAAAATTCCTAGAATCAAATGAGAATGAAAACACATCAAAAACTTTGGGACACAGCAAAGGCAGTCCTCAGAGGTCAATTTATAGCAATAGATGGACACATCAAAAAAGAAAGGGACAAAATCAAAACATTAGCGGCACATCTCTAATAAACAGAAAGAGAACAGCAAAAAAGGCCCACTGTCACTAGAAGAAAGGAAATAATAAAGATCAGAGTAGAAATAAATGAAAATCAAGAACAGAAAAACAATAGAATCAACAAAACCAAAAGCTGGTTCTTAGAAAGGATCAACAAAATCAACAAACCTCTGGCCAAATTGACAAAAGAAAAACAGGAGAGGACGCAAATAACCCAAATAAGAAATGAAATGGGGGATATTACAACAGACCCAAGTGAAATAAAAAGGATTGTAACAGAGTATTATGAAAAACTGTACTTCAACAAATTTGAAAACCTACAGGAAATGGACAAATTACTAGAAACACACTACCTACCCAAACTAAGACAAAATGATGTCAAAAATCTGAAGAGAACCATAACAAGGGAAGAGATTGAAAAGGTAATAAAAAAACTCCCATCAAAAAAAGAGCTGGCCCAGATGGCTTCACTGGAGAATTCTACCAAACATTCAGAGAAGAGCTTACAGCAGTACTATTCAAATTATTTCAGAACATAGACAAGGAAGCAATACTTCCAAATTCATTCAATGCAGCCAGCATAACCCTGATACCAAAACTAGGCAAAGACTCCACAAAAAAGAAAATTACAGACCAATATCTCTCAACAATATAGATGCAAAAATTCTCAACAAAATTCTAGCCAATAGAATTGAGCATCATATATAAAAAAAAATACACCACAACCAAGTAGGATTCATACCAGGTATGCAAAGATGGTTAACATTAGAAAATCAATCAAAGTCATCCACCACAAAAACAGAAGAAAAAATCACATGATTATCTCAATCAATGCAGAAAAGGCATTCAACAAATCCAACACCCATTCCTGATAAAACTGTCAATAAAATAGGTAGAGAAGGGAAATTTCTCAACATAATGAAGATGGTCTATGCAAAACCAACAGACAAAATCATTCTTAATGAAGACAGGTGGAAAACATTCCTGCTGAGAACAGGAACAAGACAAGGATGCCCTTTATACCACTCCTATTTAACCTTGTGCTGGAAGTTCTAGCTAGAGCAATAAGGCAAGAAAAAGAAATAAAGGGCATCCAAACTGGTAATGAAGAAGTTAAACTGTCCCTATTTGCAGATAATATGATACTATACATATAAAACCCAAAAGACTACATGAGAAAACTACTGAAACTAATAGAAAGATTCAGAAGAGTAGCAAGATACAAGATAAACATCCAAAAATCAGTTGGATTCCTATACACCAATAAAGAGAACTACAAAAAGGAAATCAGGAAAACAATACCATTTAAAATAGCCCCTAAAAATATAAAATACTTAGTAATAAACCTAACCAGGGATGTAAAAGACCTATACAAAGAAAACTACAAAACACTACTGCAAGAAACCAGAGGAGATCTACATAAATGGAAAAACATACCATGCTCATGGATAGGTAGACACAACATTGTGAAAATGACAATTCCACCCTAAGAAATTTACAAATACAATGCAATCCTGATCCAAATACCAACACTCTTTAAAGATATGGAACAACTAATCATGAACTTTATATGGAAAGGAAAGAAGCCTTGGATAAGCAAAGCACTTTGAAAAAGAAGAATAAAGTAGGAAGATTTGCACTACCTGACCTCAGAAACTACTATCCAGCTACAGTAGTCAAAACAGCCTGGTACTGGTACAACAACAGATACATTGACCAATGGGACAGAATTGAGAACCCAGATGTAAATCCGACTACCTATGGTCACCTGATCTTCAACAAGGGCCCAAAGTCCATCGAATGGGGAAAAGACAGTCTTTTTAACCAGTGGTGTTAGCAAAGTTGGATGTCCATCTGCAAAAAAATGAAACAGGACCCATACCTCACACCATACACAAAAACTAATTCAAAATGGATCAAAGACCTAAATATAAAGCCAAAAAGTATAAAGTTCAGAGAAGAAAAAATAGGATCAACACTAGAGGTCCTAACACATGGCACTAACAGGATACAAACCGTAACCAACAACACACAAACTCCAAAAGATAAATTAGATAATTGGGATCCTCTAAAAATTAAATACTTATGCACATCAAAAGACTACCCAAAAAGAGGAAAAAGAGAACCTACAGACTGGGAAAATATTTTTGGGTATTACAAATCAGACAGACTTCTAATCTCTGAAATCTACAAGAAAATCCAACATCTCTACAACAAAAAAACACAAAACCCAATTAAAAAACGGGCAAAGGAAATGAACAGACACTTCTCCTAAGAGACATTCAAGTGGCCAACACACACATGAGGAAATGCTCGTGATCACTAGCCATTAGAGAAAAGAAATTCAGAACAACAATGAGATACCATCTCACTCTGGCATTCCTAGTGCTCATCAAAAAAGCAGGAAATAACAAATGTTGGATAGGCTGTGGGGAGATCAGAACTCTTATGCACTGCCTGTGGGAAAGCAAAATGATACAACCATTCTGGAAAATGATATGGTGCTTCCTTAGAAAGCTAGAAATAGAAATCCCATTGGATCAAGCAATCCCACTCCTAGGAATATATCCTAGAGAAATAAGAGCCATCACACAAATAGACATATGCACACCCATGTTCACTGCAGCATTGTTTACAAAAGCAAAAATATGGAAACAACCTAGATGCCCATCAACAGATGAATGGATGAACAAACTATGGTACATACACACAATGGAGTATTATGGAATGATAAAGAATAATGATGAATCTGCGAAGCATCTCATAACATGGATGAATCTGTAGGGCATTATGCTGAGTGAAATAAGTCATTCACAAAAGGACAAATATTGTCTATTATCTGCTGTAAAAAGTTTACACACAAAAAGTAACAATCTTTGATGGTTACAAGGGAGGGGAACGGTGGGGATGGAAAAACACTAAATAGATAATAGATAAGTGGTAACTTTGGTGAAGGGTAATATAGTACACAATACTGGGGAAGCCAGCACAACTTGTACTGGAGGCTCCATAGACACATCCAAACCCCCTGAGGGACTGAATTGCTGGGCTGAGGGCTGTGGGGACCATGGTCTCAGGGAACATCTAGCTCAACTGGCATAACATAGTTTATAAAGAAAATGTTCTTCATTCTACTTTGGTGAGTAGCATCTAGGGTCTTAAAAGCCTGTGAGTGGCCATCTAAGATACTCCACTGATCTTACCCCTTCAGGAGCAAGGGAGAATGAAGAAAACTAATGATACAAAGGAAAGATTAGTCCAAAGGACTAATGGATCACAACTACTACCACCTCCACCAGACTGAATCCAGTACAACTAGATGGTGCCTGGCTACCACCACTGACTGCTCTGACAAGTATTACAATAGAGGGTCCCGGAAAGAGCTGGAGAAAAATGTAGAACAAAATTCTAAGTCACAAAAGGAGTCTAGACTTTCTGGCCTGACAGAGACCAGGGAAACCCCGAGAGTATGGCCCCCATACACTCTTTTAGCTTAGTAATGAAGTTACTCTTGAGATTCGCCCTTCAGCCAAAGATTAGACAGGCCTATAAAACAAAACCAGACTAAAGGGGCACATCAGCCCAGGGGCAAGGACTAAGAGGCAGCAGGGGACAGGAAAGCTGATAATAGGGAACCTAAGTTCGAGAAGGGAGAGTGTTGACATGTCGTGGGATTGTTAACCAAAGTCATAAAACAATATATGTACTAACTGTTTACTGAGAAACTAGTTTGTTTTGTAAACCTTCATCTAAAGTACAATTAAAAAAAATATAAGGAAAGGAAGGGAGGGAGAGATGAAGGGAGGAAAATTCTGAGGGAAGCTAATTTTTTTCCCATATTTAATAAGGTTGCTGTCACTTTTACAACCTGGAAAGTGCTTGGAAACTTGCAGATTAAATTTCTGTAAATGCTTTGTAATTTCCGTCATACGGCCTCTGAGATTTCTACCCACAGTTGGAGAAATATTGGTGTTAATGCTTGGTATTAGTTATCTTGGAATGGCTGTGCCACTCTAAGTTCTAATAATTATATTAAGTATCTATGATCTTTAGGAAATGACACGCCATTGATCACAGAGTAAAATTTTCAGCAATCCCAGATGTCAGAAATATAGCAAAAAAAAAACAAAACATACAAAAAAAAAACCCCTAGAGAATAAGGAAAAAACAAAAAGTCCCAGAGACAAGGTCATATAGTTCATCAAAGCACAAAGTTCATTAAAGTATTGGTTCTCAATGTTGGCTGCATGTTGGAGTCACCTGTGGACTTGTACAAAAATACTAATGACTAGTCTCACTCCCAGAGATATTAATTTATTTGGTATGGATGCAGCCTGGGCATCTGGATTTTTAAACACTTCCAGGTGATTCTAATATGTAGTTAACTTTATGAATCACTACATTAAATTGTTTTAAATTGTTTTTTCTATATGGGAGGGCCTCAACATGTGACTCAGGACTCATTGACTCCTAATTTATATGTAATCCTAACCACTGTTCAGTCAATTTCTGCAGAATAAAGGTAACTTATTAAAAGTTATTGCTATTCAGATCCAGGTCCTGTGCAGACAGAAGTGAGAGCAGGCAACCAGAGTGCAAGGGAGGCAGGGTAATGTCCGTTCTTTCCTCTTGAATGAGCAGAAGCAGAAACCTTAATTAACAGTATCCCTGGGTGTTAAGCATCTGTGAAATGGCATCATGAAAGTTCCCGCCAGTGCTTTAGTCATGTTGCGGTGCAGTGAATAATATGGCCTTTCTAGCCATAGTCTTTGTGACTTCCACCCAGTGATTGGGTGATGTCTTAGTTATCTAGTGCTGCTACAACAGAAATACCCCAAGTGGATGGCTTTAACAAAGAGATGTTTATTCTCTCACAGTCCAAGAGGCTAGAAGTCTGAATTCAGGTGCAAGCTCCAAGGGAAGACTTTCTCTCTCTGTTGGGTCTGGGAGAAGGTCCTTGTCATCAATCTTCCCCTGGACTAGGAGCTTCTCAGCTCAGGAACTCTGGGTCCAAAGGACATGCTCTACCCCCAGTGCTGCTTTCTTGGTGGCATGAAGTTCCCCTGTCTCTCTGCTTGCTTCTCTTTTATATCTCAAAAGAGATTGACTCAAGACACAGTCTAATTTTGTAGGATGAGTCCTGCCTCATTGACATAACTGCCTTTAATCCTGACTCATTAACATCATTGTGGTAGGATTTACAACACACTAGGAAAATCACATCAGATGAAAAATGGTGGACAATCATGGCCTCGCCAAGTTGACACAATTTTGGGGTGACACAATTCAATCCATAACAGGTAGGACTATGCCAATAAGTTGCTTGTGGTCCACCAAAGGGATTGGACAGCTTGCTGCTAATGCAGATAAGGTGTATGGAAACTGTAACGGTTAAGATTATGTGTGAACTTGGCTGGGCTATGATTTTCACTGGTTGGCAGTTATGTAATGATGTAGTCATCCTCCATTTTGTGGTCTTATGTAATTATTCTCTATTTTGTGATGTGTTGTAAATCCTAGCCTCTATGCCTGTGGTTATGGTCCCATTTGGGAGTGAATTGTCTGTTATTTTAATGAGGCAGGATTAGGGTGGGATTTATCTGGAGTCACCGCCTTACTAGACGGTGTGACTCAAGTCACCACCCTTACCCCAGTCACCACCCTTTACCACCCTTATTCAAGTTAGTCTCTTGCACTACCTTGCTCAAGTAAGGGGAGTTTCCTTGAGGGTATGGTCTGCATCCAATATATATGAATGTTATGGCAAAGTTCTCTCTTCTTGCTCTGGATCCTGCATTCAGCTCATCATCATCTGCCCTATTACCTGACTTGATTTGCCAGCTTCCACAGCCTTGTGAGCCAGCAGCCTGTTGTCTGACATGCCAATTTGGGTTTGTCAGCCTCAGCAACTATGTAAGTCAGGACAAGGCTCCAGCCTGAGGCGTGACCGACAGATTTGGGACTTGCCAGCCTCCACAACCATGAGTCATTTCCTTGGCAGTTGGTGAGTTCTGTGAGAGTTACAATGAATTAACCCACTGCCATCAAGTCAATTCCAACTCATAGCGACCCTCTAGGACACAGTAGAACTGCCCCTGAGGGTTTTTAAGGCTGTAATCTTTATGGAAGCAGATTGCCACATCTTTCTTCTGATGGAGCGGCTGGTGGGTTCCAACCTCCAACTTTTAGGTTAGCAGTTGTGTGTTTAACCATTGCCACCTGTCATGGATTGAACTGTGTTCCCCAAAAATATGTGTATCAATTTAGGTAGACCATGAGTCACAGTATTGTGTGATTATCTACCATTTTGTCATCTGATGTGATTTTCCTATGTGTTGTAAATCCTATCTCTATGATGTTAATGAGATGGGATTAGTGGCAGTTATGTTAATGAGGCGGGACTCAATCTACAAGATTAGATTGTGCTTTAAGCCAATCTCTTTTGAGATATAAAAGACAGAAGCAAGCAGAGAGACATGGGGACTTCATACCACCAAGAAAGCAACGCCAGGAGCAGAGCGCGTCCTTTGGACCTGAGGTTCCTGTGTGGAGAATCTCCTGTCCAGGGAAAGATTGATGACAAGGACCTCCCCCTAGAGTGAACAGAGAGAGAAAGCCCTCCCTGGAGCTGATGCCCTAAATTTGAACTTCTAGCCTGCTAGACTGTGAGAGAATAAGTATCTCTTTGTTAAAGCCATCCACTTGTGGTATTTCTGTTATAGTAGCACTAATTGGTTAAGACACCACCCAAACCAGAACCCACTGCCACTGAGTCAATTCTGATTCATAGCAACCCTATAGGACTGAGTAGAACTGCCCCATAGGGTTTCCAAGGCTATCTTTACAGAAGCAGACTGCCACGTCTTTCTCCCACAGAGTGGTTGGTGGGTTCGAACCACTCATCTTTTGGTTTGCAGCGAAGTGCTTTAACCCCTGAGCCACCAGGGCTCCTTGCAGTGAATTACAGAACTCAAGATGGGAGGGAGAGTACTGAGAGGAGGAATAGTTGATGTTAGAGATGATGGAGTGGTACAGTAGTTTGGAAAAGTTGGACATTTGGGACATCTTTAACCTCTGTTTCATAGGAACCAGCTTTGTGCTGATCCCCGGAATAGAACGTATTCATTCACATGTTGTTGTTGTTGTTGCTAGCTGCTGTTGAGTTGGTCCCCTACTCATGGTGACCCCATGCACAACAGAATGAAATGCTGCTGGTTCCAAGCCATTCCCATGATTGGTTGCAAATCAGACCATTGTGATCCATAGGCCTTCAACACAGCGAGAGTTTAATATATATTCATTGAACAAATTGATATATAAATAAATAAAAGAAGGAAATATTGAATAAGAGAAATGTTCAGTGAAAGAATCATGATTGTGAACTAAGATCACGTAAAAAATTTCATAGCACTTCTGAAATAAAGAAGTTGAGAGTTGGCTTCTCTCTTCTATTTATTCGTTAACATTTGTGGCAAGGAACATATATCTTTGTAATGTTTAGTTTCTCTAATCCTAAACATAGATTGTTGCTAGTCTCAGTTCTGGTTTGAATTCACGTATCATTTACTTCTCTCCCAGGAAGCTAGAAGAGGGAGGCTCTTTCTTCACAGCTGTCCCAAGATCAAGAGGCTCCCAACATAAAATTAAACACTGAACATTCAAGGACATTTCAAGATGAGACATGCTTCCTTTTTTACTTTCTCAGCAATGCCTTAAGTATTGAAAAGAACATTTGATGAATGATAGTTATGGGGCTATTTTTAATTTCTTTACCAGCTCAGAAAGCATGTTCCATGCCCCACTTCCCCAAGCTTGTGCCCCTGCCCTCTGCCTCGAACAGTCATAAACTTGTTCACAGAAGATGTGCTTTTGCTTTGAGATAGCAGTTAGCTCCCTTACATCAATTCTGCTCAGTAGTGCACATGTGAAAAGTGGCTTCATCTCAGGCTATTTACACTACTTCAGGTTAAATTAAGTTCTCCTTAACTCTCCCAAGAGATGCAGGAAAATATTGAAGTGCCTGCTTCCCTTATCCCTATGCTAAATCAACACTGTACTTCACTGGTTTCCACTTGACTGACAGAGAACAGTTTTTCAACTAACATGGGAGAAGACCAGACAAAAAAACAAAGTGCCTAAGTATGTCAAATAATGGGGACAGGAAAAATTAAAAAACCTCAGGAAATTTTTTTGGTTGATGTCTTTTGGCTTTTACGTGATAACTAATATCATTATGTCCATTGCCATCAAGTTGATTTCGACTCATAGCGACCCTATAGGACAGAGTAGAACTGTCCCATAGAGTTTCCAAGACTGTACTCTTTCCAAAAACAAACTGCCACATCCTTCTCCCCAGGAATGGCTGGTGGATTTGAACCACTGACTTTTCGGTTAGCAGCCGAGCAATGATTGTGAGGATGGTGCAGGACTGGCAATGTTTCATTCTGTTCTACATGTGGTCGCTTTGAGTTGGAACCTAGTGGCTGGCACCTAACAACAACAATGTCATGATACATGGTTGCTGTTTCCTTTGGGCCTCAAACACAGAAGAGAAGAAAGGCATGGGAAGTACGTGTTTTTCTATTTAAAAATAGTATTAAAAAACCCCAAGTCAAATATATTGTCATCTAGTCAATTTTCACTCAAGGCAACGTGATGTGTATACAGTAGGACTGCACTCCATAGGGTTTTCAAGGCTGCAACCTTTTGGAAACAGATCCTCAGGCCTTTCTTCCAGGTGCCTCTTGGTGGGTTCGAACTGCCAATAGGTTTATTAGTTGAGCGTTTAACTGTTTGCACCACCCTGGGACTCCTAAAAATAGAATTACAACCACTTATTTTAGGAGAAGTTTAATTTTGTTATGTTAAACATAAAAATTTTAACACAAAAACAATAATGAGCAAAAGATTCAATGACATAATTTCTTGGGTTGTTAATTTACTTTTAAAAATAAACTTTATTCTCTTCTGTTTCTAAAAAAACACTTGTTGATTATAGAACATTTAAATACTGCAGAAGTCTGTAACAGTGTGATGGTGTGGCGTCAGGCTTTGTCTAACTTCAGGGTGGATAATGAGAATCAAGATTAGCACAAAGCTGATTCCTATGAGGTGGAAGTCAAACATACCTCCACCCTCCAACTTCTTTACCATTTCTGACACCAGCTGTCCTCCCCACGGCACTTTCTACCTCTCTGCTGGATTCAGTAATTCATTGCAATGGCCACACAGAACTCGCAGATGATACTTAAAATTAAGTGGTTTATTAAGGAAGTAACGGGGTGCAACTTGGGATCAGAAGCAACAGGCTACAACTCAGGATTTAGGATTAGGATCAGGAAGCATATAGACAAAATCTGGAAGTCTCCCCGGAAGTGGAGGGAACATCCCCCTCCCTTCTTTGGTGCAGGACAGCTCTCTGAGCTCCCGCTGGCGATGCAAGCAAGTAGGCCCTTCTCTCTGCTGTGCATGCCCCCTCCCAGCCATGTGGTACTCCTCTCAAATCCCTGCGGCCAGGCGTCCTTTTGGCCAGGCATACTCCTGCTGCCTCCGGCCTCCCCGCCATTGGCCTCTCCGTGGCTGACTGGCCCAGCTCACGGCCAGTGTAGCGGTTTTATTCAGCTCTCTGAGCTGCATTCTTAGCAGCAGGTTTCTGCCATCGCCGCCGACTCTGCCACGGCCCCTTCTGAACCTGTCACTGGGGGCTCTACCGCAGGGCCTCTTCCAGGCCTCTTGCTTTCTTCAGTGTTACAATCCCTGATCTGTGTTACAGCTCTTTTAGGAGGTTTCCTTGCTTCCTCTTTCTCTGCTTCTCCCCTCTTGCCTCTCTTGCCTTTTCTCCTTTTCTGCTTCCTTCTTCCTTCTGTTTCTGTCTGCAAACCTCTGTGGGGTTGATTGTATATATAAGCAAACTCCTGGTCACTTTCAAGGCATGGCCTTCCCACCAGGGTCACGAACTGATCAGTTCCCTCTTGGTAAGCCACAGTCGCTTCGTTTGTATATTGACCAATCCTTGCAAGGTGCACAAAATGGAACAATCACAGTGCAGGCTGTAGCTCAGGGCTGGACAAAAAGTATCAAACCATCAAGTTGTTTACAATTTACCCAGAAAACATCAATCAACCTGGACAAGGGTAGCAAAACCTGTAGGGTAGAAAACTAGGCCAAAGGTAACTCCTCAGGGCTTAGGGGAAAAAAAAATCTCTCAAACTGTTTTTCTAAAGAACCGAGGCAAAGGCCACATAAAGAAACTCATTTTACCACCCATAGAAAGGGGTAAATTTTCCATGACTTCATTCTCAGCAATAATAGTTTGGCATAAATCTTTCAGTTTTTTATCTTTATATAACTTAAAAACCCATTGCCTTCAAGTCAATTCAGACTCATAGAGACCCTACAGGACAGAATAGAACTGCCCCATAGAGGTTCCAAGGCTGCATAGCTTTACCGAAGCAGACTACCACATCTCTCCCATGGAGCAGCTGGGGGTTTGAACCACTGATCTTTTGCTTAGCAGTAGAGTGCCTAACCAATGCACCACCAGGGCTCCTTACATACAACCTAACACATATAGTAATAATAGTAGCAGCATTGTAAAATAAAAACAAGATTGTATTTTACATATTGCTTTGCAACTTACTCTTTTTTTTTCCGTTCATAATACAGACTGGCTATTTTTCCATCCACACCGATGTATGTTCTATTGCTAATTCTGGACCACTTAATGCAAAAAAATGCATGTCAAGTTTTCATGTCTCAATTAAATTCAAAACCTTACCCTCAGGCACTTGCCTGAGAAAGGATTTTATTGTCATGATTATTTATTCGCACTCAGAGAAATAACACCCTAGTTCCATTTGGAAAGGCAGCACAAACATTATTGAATACCTACCATACGCTATGTGCAGGGGTGACATAAAAATGAATAAATCATATTCCTGTTCACAACAATCTGGTGCAGGAGATAGACCAATACAGGAGTAACTACCATCCAAAGCCATTAATTTACACAAAGTGGTCAAAGTAACCCTACTCGATAGAATAGAGGAGCAAAAGACTGAGGGGATTGAGAAAGACATCTTGAAGGAAGTACATTTGCATTAGACCTCAAAGGTTGAGTTGGATTTTGACAAGTGGGTAAAGAGAGGCTGGAGGGAACAGTATGAGCTAAAGTATCTACTCCTAAGACACACTGAAGGAAATGTGAGAGTAGAGTACGTGTACAGAGGCAGAGGGTAGAACATGAAGCTGCAAAGTTACCTCAGGGCTAGATCATGGAGCTGCTTAAATGGAAGGCTAAGGCAGCTGGTGTCTGACTTACAGGGAACGGAGAGCCACTGATGGTTTCTGAGAAAGTGCTTGATACGTCACTCACACACAGCTCTATTAAGAACATTTCGTGTTCTGATGTGATTGTTTACTTATATGGTTAGCAAATGTCTTCCATCAAGTAAACAGTCTCCTTTGGAACAAGAGACTATGTCTTACTCATCTTTATAGCCCCAATACCTAGTAGAGAGACTGTCATATTAAGCATTTAATAATTGTTAAATTTATTTTTAGAAGTTATTTATTGAGTAACTATTAGAAACCAGGTTCTTACGCATTTTATTTTAGTTACTCTTGTAAGATGTTACTATTCTTCTTTAAGAAGTGTCTTCCAGTTTGTTGTACTGTGGGGGCTTGCGTGTTGCTGTGATGCTGGAAGCTAGGCCACCAGTATTCAGATACCAGCAGGGTCACCCATGGCCGACAGGTTTCAGCTGAGCTTCCAGACTAAGACAGACTAGGAAGAAGGACCCAGCAGTCTACTTCTGAAAAGAATTAGCCAGTGAAAACCTTATGAATAGCAGCAGAACATTGTCTGATACAGTGCCGGAAGATGAGCTCCTCAGGTTAGAAGGTACTCAAAAGACCACTGGGGAAGAGCTGCCTCCTCAAAGTAGAGTTGACCTTAATGAAGTGGATGGAGTCAGGCTTTTGGGACATTCATTTGCTGATGTGGCATGACTCAAAATGAGAAGAAACAGCTGCAAACATTCATTAACAACCGGAACGTGGAATGTATGAAGTATGAGAATAGGAAAATTGGAAATTGTCAAAAATGAAATGGAACATATAAACATCAATATCCTAGGGATCCGTGGGTTGAAATGGACTGGTATTGGCCATTTTGAATCAGACAACCATATGGTCTACTATGCTGGGAATGACAACTTAAAGAGGAATGGTGTTGCATTCATTGTCAAAAAGAACCTTTTAAGATCTATCCTGAAGTACAATGCTGTCAGTGATAGGATAATACCCATATGCCTACAAGGAAGTCCAGTTAATACAACTATTATTCAAATTTACGCACCAACCACTAAGGCCACAGATGAAGAAATTGAAGATTTTTACCAACTTCTTCAGTCTGAAATTGCAATCAGGGTGCAATGATAATTACTGGTGATTGAAATGCAAAAGTTGGAAACGAAGAAGGATCAGTAGTTGGAAGATATGGCCTTAGTTACAGAAATGACGCTGGAGATCCTGTAATAGAATTTTGCAAGACCAATGACTTCTTCACTGCAAATACTCTTTTTCACCAACATAAACGGTGACTATACACATGGACCTCGCCAGATGGAATACCCAGGAATCAAATTGACTACATCTGTGGAAAGAGACGATGGAAAAGCTCAATATCATCAGTCAGAACAAGGCGAGGGGCTGACTGTGGAACAGACCATCAATTGCTCCTACTCAAGTTCAAGTTGAAACTGAAGAAAATTAGAACAAGTCCATGAGAGCCAAAGTATGATCTTGAGCATATCCCACCTGAATTTAGAGACCATCTCAAGAATAGATTTGCCGCCTTGAACACTAATGACCGAAGACCAGACGAGTTGTGGAATGACACCAAGGACATCATACATAAAGAACACAAGAGGTAATTAAAAAGACAGGAAAGAAAGAAAAGACCAAAATGGATGTCAGAAGAGGCTCTGAAACTTGCTCTTGAATGTCGAGTAGCTAAAGCAAAAGGAAGAAATGATGAAGTAAAAGAACTGAACAGAAGATTTCAAAGGGTGGCTCGAGAAGATGAAGTAAAGTACTATAATGACATGTGCAAAGAGCTGGAGATAGAAAACCAAAAGGGAAGAACATGCTCAGCATTCCTCAAGCTGAAAGAACTGAAGAAAAAATTCAAGCCTCGAGTTGCAATAGTGAAGGATTATATGGGGAAAATATTAAATGGTGCAGGAAGCATCAAAAGAAGATGGAAGGAATACACAGAGTCATTATACTAAAAAGAATTGGTCGACGTTCAACCATTTCAAGAGGTAGCATAAGATCGGAACCAGTGGTACTGAAGGAAGAAGTCTAATCTGCACTGAAAGCATTGGTGAAAAACAAGGTTCCAGGAATTGATGGAATATCAGTTAAGATGTTTCAACAAAAGGATGCGGTGCTGGAAGTGCTCATGCGTCTATGCCAAGAAATTTGGAAGACAGCTACCTGGCCAACCGACTGGGAGAGATCCGTATTTATGCTTATTCCCAAGAAAGGCAATCTAAACGAATGTGGAAATTATCAAAGAATACCATTAATATCACACACAAGTAAAATTTTGCTGACGATCATTCAAAAGCAGCTGCAGCAGTAAGTTGACAGGGAACTACCAGAAATTCAGGCTGGATTCAGAAGAGGACGAGAAACAGGGATATTATTGCTGATGTCAGGTGGATCCTGGCTGAAGGCAGAGAATACCAGAAAGATGCTTACCTGTGTTTTATTGACTATGCAAAGGCATTCTACTGTGTGGATCAGAACAAATTATGGATAACATTGCGAAGAATGGGAATTCCAAAACACTTAATTATGCTCATGAGGAACCTGTACATAGATCAAGAGGCAGCTGTTCAAATAGAACAAGGGAATACTGCATGTTTTAAAGTCAGGAAAACTGCATCAGGGTTGTATCCTTTCACCACACTTATTCAATCTGTATGCTGAGCAAATAATCCGAGAAGCTGGACTATATGAAGAAGAACGGAGCATCAGGATTGGAGGAAGACTAGTTAACAACTTGTGTTATACAGATGACACAACCTTGCTTGCTGAAAGTGAAGAGGACTTGAAGCACTTACTGGTGAAGATCAAAGACCACAGCCTTCAATATGGATTACACCTCAACATAAAGAAAATAAAAATCCTCACAATTGGCCCAATAAGCAACATCAAGATAAACGGAGAAAAGATTGAAGTTGTCCAGGATTTCATTTTACTTGGATCCACAATCAACACCCATGGAAGCAGGAATCAGGAAATCAAAAGACACATAGCATTGGGTAAATCTGCTGCAAAGACCTCTTTAAAGTGTTGAAAAGCAAAGATGTTACCTTGAATACTAAGGTGCGCCTGACCTAAGCCAGGGTATTTTCAATAGCGTCATATGCATGTGAAAGCGGGACAATTAATAAGGAAGACAGAAGAAGAATTGACGCCTTTGAATTGTGATGTTGGCAAAGAGTGTTGAATATACCATGGACTGCCAAAAGAACGAACAAATCTGTCTTGGAAGAAGTACAACCAGAATACTCCTTAGAAGGAAGGATGGCGAGACTACGTCCTACATACTTTGGACATGTTGTCAGGAGGGATCAGTCTCTGAGAAGGACACCATGCTTGGTAAAGTACAGGGTGAGTGAAAAAGAGGAAGACCCTCAATGAGAAGGATTGACGCAGTGGCTGCAATGATGGGCTCAAGCACAGCAACAATTGTGAGCATGGCGCAGGACCAGGCAGTGTTTCATTCTATGGTACATAGGATTGCTATGAGTTGGAACCGACTTGACAGCACCTAACAACAACAACTAGAAGTGATGGAATGGAACTCAGAGAAGTTGTGACTTGGAGCCATAGCTAGAGAGGTGCAGTTCAAACTCACATCTGTCAGACAGCCAAGTCCTTCCTCCCAGCCCCCTTTCTTTCCTTCCTCCCTCTTTCCCTGCCTCTCTCTCTTCTTCCCTTCCTCTCTTTCCTACTCTTAAAGATCTTGCACATTATTTATTAAATTAATTCCTCCTTATTTACATATTCTGGAGCCCTGGTGGTGTAGTGGTTAAAACCTCAGCGGCTGACCAAAAGGTCCGCAGTTCAAATCCACCAGCTACTCCTTGGAAACCCTACGGGGCATTTCTACTCTGTTCTATAGGTGCCTATGAATCAGAATTGACATGATGGCAATGGATTTGGTTTTTTGGGTTTTGGTTATTTATGTATTTTATTGCTTTAATAAATGGTATCTTTTAAAATTTACAGTTTCTCATTATCTGTCACTGGTGTATAGGACTGCAATGAATATTTCTATATTATTCTTCAATGCAACAAATTTTCAGAAATCTCTTATTAGTTCTAATTGCTTATCAATAGATTATCGTGAGTTTTAATTGTAAAACAGTCATGCTAACTGTGAATAATAGTCATTTCTTTCCTTCCAGTCTTTATACTGGTTTTTCTTTTCCTTGTCTTGTTGCATGTGCTAGAACCTTCAGGACAATATTAATTTTAAGCACTGACAGAGTTCATCCTTGACTTGTTCCTGACTTTAAAAGGAAGGCTTATAATTTTTTCACAATTAAGTGTGTTGCTTGACCAGTTGATTCCAACTCATGGTGACTCCATGTGTGCAGAGTGGAAGTGCTCCGTAGGGTTTTCAAGGCTCTGACTTTTTGGAAGCAGATTTCCAGGCCTGTCTGTATGAGTTTAAACCGCTAGCCTTTCAATTGGTAGTGAAGCACTTAACTGTTTATGAACACCAGGAACTCCTACCCTTGATTAAAAGGAATAAGAATTCTTTGAATATTTAAAAAATTTTTTCTCATCATAGCACCTGAGTCTGGTATTTTTGTTTGGTGTATGTTTGTATGTGTGTATGTGTGTGTGTGTGTGTGTGTGTGTGTGTGTCTACTAGTATAGTGCATATGCATATGTGTGAGATTTATATGGGATAATTTTGAACTACAAATATAATTTCTTTAATGATTATGAGTTGATTCAGGTTTCTATTGCTTCTAGAGTAAGATTTGATGTTATATTTTTCTACTTGCCAAGTTCATCTAAATTTTAAAACTACCATATAAAAAATTTCACATAATTTTCTTATAGCTTTTTAAATCTCTGCTTTATTATGTTTCATTTTCTTAATATTGTTTGTGTGCCATTTCTCTTATTTTTATTGACCATTGTTGCCAGATGGTTGTCTAATTTATTAGTTTAAAAATAAACTAGTTTTTCTCAATTGTCCTTTTCATTTCCATTTGATTAACTTTTTCCTTTTTTTATTTCTTTTTGCTTTTTGAGTGGGGGATAGGATTACTCCTTTTTTTAACTTAATAAGTAAAACACTTATCTCATTAATACCTAGAATTGTACTATACATAAATCCATAACTAATACGACAATATACTCAACAGGTTTTTTCACTTAAATGAAAAAAATGGTGATGTTTCTATATAGAGTAAAATAATGTTGCAGTAGTAGTGAATAACCAGGGATGTGCATTAGAATTACTTTATGAAGATTTTAAAAATATATGTGATCAGGTTCCACCTCTGAAATTCTGATTCAGCAAGTCTGTCAGGTAGGTGGATATCTTTAGCACTTGTGATGGTTAAGGTTGTGTGTCACCTTGGCTGGGCCATGATTCTCAGTGGTTTGGCAGTTATGTAATGATGTACTTATCCTCCATTTTGTAATGTAATCACCTCCATGATGTGATCTGATGTGATCAGCCGATCAGTTGTAAGGGGAGTTTTCTCAGGGGTGTGGCCTGCATCCAATATATATAGATGCTCTGGCAAAGCTTGCTGGCTTTTCCTCGCTTGGGATCTTGCATCCAGTTCTTGGGACTTGAGCCAGTGTCCTGTCGTATTGCCTGCTGATCTTGCGATTCATTGGCTTCTGCAGCCTGTGAACCAGCAGCCTACCATCTGACCTGCCGATCTTGGGTTTGTTAGCCCTTAGAGCTACATGAGTCAGGAGAAGCCTCTACCATGATGCCTGGACCCACAGACTTGGGACTTTCCAGCTTCTACAGCTGCATGAGCCATTTCCTTGGGAGAAGTCTCTGTCTCTCACTCTATGTATATACGCTTCACTGGTTTTCTGATTTTTGTTCCCTAGAGAACCCAGCCTAAGCAGTACTATTATTTTAAAATATCACAAAATAATTCTGATGCAGACCTCCTAATTGAGAATCACTCTGTAAAGGAATCCTTGACTCTAGCTCCACTGCAATAACCTTGCCCAAACAACCAACAACATGTGTTTTGGAACACTCAGTGCCTTTTTGGGATTCTGTGCCTTTACATTAGTGATAGGAAATGAGGGGGAGAGAGGAGCAAGATCATGAAGAGCCTTGTAAGTCACAAACTCATTTATACATATGGCTCTGAAAGTTGTTCCAGGAGACAGAATTAAATGATTCTGAATATCTGTTTCAGTGACATTAAAAAAAAAAAAAAAAATTCCCTACAGTGGCTTCCCTAAAATGCAAACACTGTTGTTTAATGTGTCGATTTTATATTAGTCACTTAAAACAACAAATACCTTACAATATTGCTTTATGGACTTCTGGGGAAGATCAAATATAATTTGCAACCGATGCTTTGGATGTCTCAAAAAGATGGCAAGAATGTTGTAATCATCTCATTAACCTTAATGATGATAGTACAAACTAAGTTAGGTTCTTTCCAAAGATCTCATAAGATGGTGAGTGTTGGTGGGGACTAAACTATTGTTGCATTGACTACCAGTATCTTGTTATTTACGTTGAACAGTAACTCTTCCAGACTTTGCCAATTAATTGCAATTTCCCTTAATGTTGTATATTTTTGCATGAAACATCTCTCCTCATTCTGCAAAAAAAATTGGAGATCAAGACTAAAGACTAGACTAGACTAAAGACAACACAAAGCTAAAATAAAACAGAAACAACCCTAAGGATTCCCTTTTAGGAAAATATCATCTTGAAGTGTATTGATCGTCATGGTTAATTTAAAATGCATTTAGTATGATATATTTAGTAAATGTATGATCCATAGAAGAGACCCAGCACCTTCTTATTCCCTCCAGTTCCCTCATTTTTATACCTTAAAGAAGAAATTACACTCTAGGCTGTAAGATCTCTTTCTGTAAATTCAAGCTTTGTAAAGAGTACTTAGTATGCTTGAAGGTCATCGCTTATGAACAACCTGGAATCGGGCTATTAATATTCACACAACATGCCTGTGCTAAGTGACATGATTGTAAAATATTCTAGAAGCCAACCTTGTAGTGCTTTCTGGTAGCATTAAGTGTTTCCAATAAAATCCCATTAAAGAAGAGAGATTAGTATCACTGGCAACAACTTTATATATTTTATCTTACTATAATTTTATGAAAGAATGAATCTAATATACATAAATCTTTTTGTCTTTGAGAGATGATTACATTTTCTTTATTTCATTTTTTTTGCTACTTACTTGAAAATTTTACATTCACTGTTGGATAACATTACTTTAAGGATATTTAGAAATATATTTCAGTATCAACTTCAACAATAAGAAATTCCTACTGATTTCCCCCTGAGAAACCTGGATATTTAATATATACTTTCTCTTCTTAAAAAATTTCTTAATTGGATAGTTAAAAAA
Source organism: Dugong dugon (assembly GCA_030035585.1). NCBI lineage: Eukaryota > Metazoa > Chordata > Mammalia > Sirenia > Dugongidae > Dugong > Dugong dugon. The sequence continues at coordinate 172,807,486 of CM057461.1, forward strand.
ATTATTTTATGTCTCCTCTTTCCTCAAATTTATTCTCATTTGGATGGCTCATATCCTTCAAGAGAAAATTCAGAATAAGAGTTCTGGCAATGTTATGTAACCATGTACAGCTTTTGCATGAGGGTTGTGGGAAGTTCATGGGATCCCCATTAACTATAGACTCCTGCAATACAGAGCTTAAAGCAAGGCTGGGATTTTTCTCACAGTAATTGCTCCATGCCCTGGTTCTCATCTCTGTCCCACCTTCTGAATGAGGGGATTTTAGTTAAGAGTGGCAGGGACAAAAGACCTTCTTCATTTTTCCCTCTGGTTGGCTTCCCCTCTGACTATGATAAGCGGTGACTGGTTGTTGCTTCCCTTACATTTTCTTCCTTGCTATGTTTCCTGCAGAATTTACTCAAAGTGCCATGTTTTGAGGGGGCCTCTAATTTCCCTCAGAGATATAGGAGTTTTCCCATTTTATTGGTGAGATAATTTCAGTGGGAAACTGGGGACAAAAGAAGTTAAAAGATGTAGGCCTGGGATGTAAAATTTGTCCCATAATTCCCCAATTCATATGTAGCTGACTATAATCCTGCCTTCTCAGATAACCAAATAGGGCCATTCTTATACACTGGAAATGCGTCTGGTGTTCCCAGGGTATGAGCAAGATTGCTGTTAAGCTGCATTGTGTCAGAACTAGGAAAGATCTGGCAGTAAGTGCTTAATAAATATTTGTTGAATAAGTAATGCATGCATTCTAATTAGACTAGGTGCAGAGGGCTAAACCTTCTTCGGGTTTTCTGTATTATTGGAGAACATGCCAGCTCATGAAAATTCATCTTTGACTGTTGACAGTTTTCTGATTGAAATTCTTAGTGTTTTGTTAATTAATTTCATGATGATCCTATGTCTAACAGTTACAAGATGGTTTTTTTTTTTCTTTTTAAATATATCAGTTTATATTTTTTTGGAGACCCAGGGTGGCACAAATTGTTAAGGGCTTGGCTACTAATGAAAGGTTGGCAGTTCTAATCCACCCAGAGATGCCTCGAAAGAAAGACCTGGAGATCTACTTCTGACAGATAACTACCATTGAAAATCCTATGGAGTGCAGCTCTATTCTGAAACACATGGAGTCACCATGAGGCAGAATTGAGTTGACGGCAACTTTTATTTAGCGAACTATTGCTAGTTAATACAGGTAACATGTAATAAGAATTCATATGCACTTCCAATCACTTAAGTATTTTTAAAACACCCAAAAAGTGCTTTTAATAACCACATTTGATGATAAAGATTTGTAAAGTTCTGAAATTCTCTTTGAAAGCATTGATATTTAATATGTAGCATTGAATTCTCTGTACACAACTTTCTCTTTCCAATTGGAATTTTTAAGGCAGTACAAAGATCTCTTCCAAATACAGTACCATTGCATTTGATTGAGTTATTGTAGAATACAATGGGACTTAAACTGGTATTTGTGTAATTAGTTCTAAAACATATGTTGTTGGCCATGGGAGAGATTCAACAAGGAAAGGGACAAAGTTTTAGCTATGGTATTAAAATCATAACCAGCTGAGTATTTCCGAAATCTCCTTTCCGAGTCTATTTGTTATCCATCTCAGAGATTAGGTGAACAATGTTCTTTTCTCCTAAGTAGCTTGGAATGAGATGAATGAAGGGAGCAGTCCAAGAAAATGATGCTGGGGAATTGTCATAGAAACAAGACATCTGGAATTGGGAAGACTTTCCTGCTAGACATCTAGATGGCTTAATAATACAGTGTTTTATCTCTTAAATAATAGACTTTAGTTTCGAGTTTATTAGTGGCCGAATCTCAGTGGAATATATTCTGGAATCTAGTTCCACTCATTTAATCATCATTTTAACAAATGCAATGGTGATATGATTGCAAAATGGGTAACATGTTGTACTTGCCCTGGCAAGTATGAGTACGAATTTTATCAGCATCTCCACCAGTTCATTTTTTTCTCTTCTTTGTCATAGCTCTTGCTCAGGCAGATTTTAAATGGCAACAACTATTAATTATCGGCACGGATGAGCGTCTAAGGTATGTGCAACAATTCTAGGCTACAGGTGCAAACCTGGATCTGGACAACCACTGCATGGCCACCCCTGCTAGAGCCTCAAGAGGTGTTCCAGGCAAGTGTGCACCATACTACCCTCCAAGGATTTGACTCCCTCCTGGTTTCTTACCTACTTTACTGACTGGGATTAAGATGAGGATTAGGATTAGGATTCTTCTATTTTGTGGCCTAGATTTGATGCAGGTGGAAGGAGGCTGCTTCTATTTCCCTTTTGTCAAGGTCCTTATGAGGCTTTGGATCTTATCTTTAATTGCTAGGGAAGGAAGTAAGGAGAAATACAACAAAACAAAACAAAACAAAAGGGACATCCTTCATTTCCCAAACAAAGCTGGCCTGAACCTCAGCTTCCCTTCTCCTGGCTCTATCCAGGCCTTGTCTGATATCCAAAAGGGGATAGAAGACATCATCAGGCTCCAGATTACCATATCGACTAGCTACAAGGGAGAGAGAGGAGAGCCATAGAAAAAACACCATATAAAAAATAATTCTGAGAGGAATAGAGGAAGGTGTTTGCCCTAGGGCCTTTCCACTGTCTTCATGCCCTACTGTAGTGGATTATGTATGTGTCCCTGAAGACTCCATTCTGCATAAGGTTATATCTGAGCTTCTGCTCACTGGGAGAAGGGTGGAGGAGAGAGAGTGGGACTGTGGGATAAGTGAGCAGAGAGCCTTGGAGGATCACTTGAATCGCTGTCTCATCTGTCCAAGTTGAGTGTTTGAATATGTAATGCAGAATACATACCAAGTGTTATATTGCCTGTAATTTAGTTTTAAATACTTAAGCATAGAGAGGAGCCCTGGTGGTGAGGTGATTAAGAGCTTGGCTGCTAACCAAAAGGTCAGAAGTTCGAATACACCAGCGGCTCCTTGGAAACCCTATGGGGCAGTTCTAGTCTGTCCTATAGGGTCACTATGAGTCGGAATCGACTTGACGGCAACAGGTTTCGTTTTCTTTTAAGCACAGAGAGTATGATATGTACGTTATATCATCTGTATGTGTGTAGTTCATTTTAATGTATCTCCCAGGAGCAGTTTATTAATATTTGAAGTACATGAATTGGAATAGACTGGAAAATGACTAACAACAACAGTCAGGAATGTTCATTGCATCAGTGGTTCTTTAGCTTTTGAAAAAACACTACCTAGGGCTCAGAGGAGCCTGGTGGTGCAGTGGTTAAGTGCTCAGCTGATAACCAAAAAGGTGGCAGTTTGAACCCACCAGCCACTCTATGGGAGAAAAGTGTGGCAGTCTGCTTCTGCAAAGATCACAGCCTTGGAAACCCTATGGGGCAGCTGTCTGTCCTATAGGGTTGCTGTGAGTTGGAATTGATCTGACAGCAAGGGTTTATGCAGGGCTCTGCACTCCACAGGCAACAAATACTTGAAGCATTTCTCTCTGACCACAGGAGACAGTTCATTGATTTGTATAAGTTAGACATACTTTTTCAAAGGTAAACTGAGTTGTGCTAACCATTGGCTAGAAATGTAGAGCAGGCACCTCTAGAAAGAGGTTCAAAAATATGGAGCAACCGACAACTCCAAACCCTTTTAAAGGTGCTCTGGATGCCACAGCTTAACAGGGAATTTCTTTGCTTGCCCTGACCAGAAAGTTGATGATCCTGTCGCTAGGGTACTGTCATATCAGTCTCAGGGCACTTCAAAAGCAAATTGTCAGGGCTTTCTTTCTAGTCTTAGTCTAGAAGCTCTGTTGAAACCTGCCTACCATGGTGACCCTGCTAGTATTGGAAACGCTGGTGGCATAGCTTCCAGCATCTTAGCAACATACAAGTCACCACAGTAACAAACCGACAGACAGGGTGGTAGACATTTTGATCTAGCTGGCAATAAAACTTCATTGAACACTTTATATAGGTTACACCTGAATATAAAAGTTAGAAAAATGGCTCCCTTCCTTTGTATTTGTCTTAGAAACTTATTTTCTAAATTTTTAAATTATTGAAGAACCGAATTCGTTTTAGGAGTTCTCAGTTCTAATTCTTATTACCATTTCATTTAAGAGAGTTCATATTTTTAAGTGAATTGGGGCAAAGTTTTCAAAGACTAATAAAGATTTCACCAAAGTGGGAATAGAGCAGAGCCCAGAAAAATAATACTTCTCAACCCTCCTGTGTAGATTGATAGCTTCAGGTGGAAGAAATGGGAATTTTGGAGGTGAATGAAATGATAATGTGAATTATATTCTGCTGGTCGATTTCACCCAGGAATCTCACCGCCCTCTGCTAACTATAAGGGTAAATACATTTATTTTTTATCCTCAGGACTTAACACAGTGACCAGCACATAGTAGGGTGTCAAGAAGTTGGATGACTACACATCTCAGTTTGTCCAGGAATGTCCTTCTTTTTTGAGGACAATATATGAACCTTCAAAGAGAAGCTATTTCATGTCAGAACTGGATGAACTGTAACTGTAGGAGAAGATTCTTGGCAATCCCAGGGCAATGTCATTTACAGTTATTGTGTCTTTGGGACATTTCCTGCTATGAGGAATTCAAGGAGTGATTACACAGGGAAGTAAGAAGAGAGAGAGCTGAACTAATTATCTAGAGATATGAATGCTAATGTGAACCACATAAAATCTTGGTTTTGTAGGTCAAAACACAGTAGCAGATCAGCAAGGCAATGTTGTTCAACCGCAGATTACTGCAGTGGAAGAAAATTTGTTGTGAGTATTAATTCTCTTCAAAGATGAAATCAGGTATTGTTCTTTAACTCTAAATGCTGCCCCTATAAACAAAGCCAGAGTCTATTTGACCAACCTCTACTTCCTGATCTTGAGAAAAAAACTTTTTACTCTCAAAAATAACCTAGGGTACTGTCTCATGCAGACTTTATTAACTTATTTTTGGAGGGAGATGGTTTTAAGCATGCCGAGACAAAGAGATGGCCTCTTTGATGGTACAGAACAGCTGCACAATTTGTTTGCTAGACACCGAGTGTCCCTCAGGACGGATATGGCATGTGGTGCTTCTACTTGAGGAAGCTTCGCTCAGTGATAAGGCAGTATGGCCTTCGCCAGTGAGAAAGTGCCAGGCCTTAAAATGGGAGCAAAGGGACTTGAGGACTAAAATAAAACTAAAGCAAATGGTGGAAACATGCTCAACTCCTTAATTTATCTGATCAGAGCCAACAGGTGCCACCATGTGGAACATTTGCTCCCGTCCCAGATGCCTTTAAGGCAGCAGTGGAACTATTTCTAGGCTTGGCTCCAGATTCATGGGGGATGAACTGACAGTGGATTTGGTTTCAGCCTGGAGTCACTGTGAAATGGTGACAGACTGCAGTCACTGCAAAAGTCTGCTGGCAGTAGTGTTCCTAGGAGCACATACCTGCCTAGAGGAGATTCCCTTGTCCCCAAGGAACATTCCTCTGACCCCAAACCAACTCTTACCCTACATTGCTCTGCTTTCTTCTTTTAATACAGAAGCATGGTTGCTTAGACTTAAGACCCTGAGTTTGGTTAATGGTTATTGGGCTAGCTTAATATTTAATCATTGTCCCTTAAAAGTGAGATAGTTTGCAATTTAATTGAAATGTTTATCAAGCACTTGTGCTAGGTGCATGAGCTTATCCAGGTTTGTTGGGTCTGAATCTTATATGATTTTGGGGGGCTCTCTTTACAAAAAACATTACAAAAGTACAAAAGTGAATATTTAGAATGTGAAAAGAAATCATAACAAGTTACTGAAGGCTTAGCAAGTTAAGTCTTGTTTTTTCTTTAGGCATTTGACCAGAATTACTTACACAGAAATGGTTCCAATTGAGACCTGGCTTCCCCTCCTCAACTAGATAGAATGTTCCACAGCTCCCAGTAACACCCAGCACTCAATGGGACCTGTGCAAGTGAGAAGCCCCAAAGCTTAAACTTCATGAAGCTTCAAGGTAAATCTGCCTTCATCCATGTAAGTTCCCTAGGGAATCGAGATACATAAAATAAGGTTCCCACCCTCAAATGGGTTATAGTGGATTGTGAACATTAGGCCTCACAACCAAAGAGCAGGTCATGTTGTTCATCCACCTGGAATAGTTCTGCAGATCAGCAAAAGGATTCAAGTGATGTCAATTATTTTTTGTTATTACTCTTTTAACTTATTTTGAAATAATTTTAGATTTACAGAAAAGTTGCAAAATAGTGTGTAGAGTTCTCATACATTCTTCACCTAATTTCCTCTAATGTTAACATCTTACAGTGCCATAGTGCACTAGGAAATTAAGTTGTAATACTATTAACTAAATTTAGATATGAACTAAAGTAACTAAAATTCAAAACTTATGTTTTTCACTGAATTTTCACCACTAAACTATTTCTGTTTTAGCAGCCATTCAGAATTCCACATTATATTTAGTTGACATATCTCCTTAGTCTCTTCCTATTTGTGACAGCCCCTCAATCTCTCCTTGACATTCATAACCTTGATACTTTGAAGGGTACTGCTTGGGTTTTCTCCAGAATGTCTCCCAATTTGTGTTTATTTTTTTTATGATTAGATTGAGGTTATACAATTTTGGCAAGAATACCACAGAAGTGATGTTGCGTTACAGTATTATCATTATTTATTTTGTTGCTAAATTGTTTCAGCCTTGGACTTTGGACCTGCTTCAGGTTAGCCCTTGTGAGATATCAACATGCCTTCTTCATTTTATGAGTACTTCTTTACTCCGTGGCACCACAAGATATTCCAGGCTCATCTTGTATTTTCCTTCACCAGCCCTAGAATCAACCACTTCCCCAAGAAGCCTAATATCAGGTCCTTTTAATGAGTATGCTCCTCTTTGCTTTGTTCCTAAAATCCAGGGTCTTGAATGGGTATTTCTTTCTTTCTTTTTTTTTTTTTGTACTTCAGGTGAAGGTTTACAGAACAAACAGTTTCTCATTTAACAGTCAGTACACATATTGTTTTATGACATTGGTTAACAACCCCACGACATGTCAACCCTCTCCCTTCTCAACCTTTTTTTTTTTTTGTGTGGTGAAAATATACATAGCCAAAGATATACCATTTCAAAAATTTCTACATGCACAGTTCAGTGACATTGATTACATTCTTCCAGTTGTGCTGCTATTCTCACTTTAGACGAAGGTTTACAGAACAAAATAGTTTTCATTAAACAGTTAGTACACATGTTGCCCTATGACAATGGTTAACAACCCCATTACATGTCAACACTGTCCTTACTCAACCTTGTGTTCCCTATCATCACCTTTCCTGCCCCCTACTGCCTTCTAGTTCTTGTCCCTGAACTGCTGTGCCTCATTAGTCCTGTTTTGTTTTATGCGGCTGTCCAATCCCTGGTTGAATGGTAAACCTCGGAAGTGGCTTCACCACTGAGCTAAAAGGGTGTCTGAGGGCCATAGTCTCGGGGTTTCTCTGGTCTCTTTCAGGCCAGTAAGTCTGGTCTTTTTGTGTGTGTTAGAATTCTGTTCTACATCCTTTTCCAGCTCTGTCCAGGACCCTCTGTTGTGATCCCGGTCAGAACAGTCAGTGGTGGTAGCCGGGCACCATCTAGCTGTTCTGGACTCAGTCTGGTGGAGGCCGTGGTAGCTGTGGTCCATTAGTCCTTTGGACTAATCTTTTCCTTGTATCCTGTTCTCTTCATTCTCCCTTGCTCCTGAGGGGTTGAGACCAGTGGAGTATCTTAGATGGCTGCTCACAGGCTTTTAAGGCCCCAGACACTACTCACCAAAATAGAATGTAGAACATTGTCTTTATAAACTGTTTTATGCCAATTGAACTAAGTGTTCCCCGAGACCATGGTCCCCACAGCCCTCCGCCAAGCAATTCAGTCCCTCAGGGAGTTTGGGTGTGTCTTTGGAGCTTCCATGACCTTGCCTTGTACAAGTTGTGCTGGTTTCCCCAGTATTGTGTACTGTCTCACCCTTCACCAAAGACACCATTTATCTATTGCCTATTTAGTATTCCCCCTCCCCCCTCCCATCCCTCATAACCAACAAGACAGCTGACATTTTGTGTGTAAACTTTTTCATGGGTTTTTACAATAGAGGTCTCATACAATATTTGTCCTTTTGTGATTGACTTATTTCTCTCAGCATAATGTCCATCACTTTCATTCATGCTATGAGATGCTTCACAGATTCATCATTGTTCTTTATCTTTGCATAATAATACTCCATTGTGTGTATGTACCATAGTTTGTTTATCCATTCATCTGCTGATGGGCATCTAGGTTGTTCCCATCTTTTTGCTTTTGTGAACAATGCCGCCATGAACATGGGCATGCATATGTCTATTTGAGTGATTCTTATTTCTCTAGGATATATTCCTAGGAGTGGGATTGCTGGATCGTATGGTATTTCTATTTCTAGCTTTCTAAGGAAGCGTCATATCATTTTCCAAAATGGTTGTATTTTGCATTCCCACCAGCAATGCATAAGAGTTCCGATCTCCCCGCAGCCCCTCCACCATTTGTTATTTCCAGCGTTTTTGACTTGTGCCAGTGATGCCAGGGTGAGATGGTATCTCATTGTGGTTTTAATTTGCATTTCTCTAATGGCTAGTGATCGTGAGCATTTCCTCATGTGTCTGTTGGCCATTTGAATGTCTTCTTTGGTGAAGTGTCTGTTCATTTCCTTTGCCCATTTTTTAACAGGATTATTTGTCTTTTTATTGTAGAGGTGTTGGATGTTCTTGTAGATTATGCAGATTAGACCTTTGTCTGATTTGTACTGTCCAAAAAATTTTTCCCAGTCTGTAGGTTCTCTTTTTACTCTTTTCTTGAAGTCCTTTGAAAAGCATACGTGTTTGATTTTTAGAAGATCCCAGTTATCTAGCTTATCTTCTGGGGTTTGTGTGTTGATGGTTATAGTTTGTATCCTGTTAATGCCGTGTATTAGGGCCTGTAGCGTTGGTCCTATTTTTTCTTCCATGAACTTTATAGTTTTTGGCTTTATATTTAGGTCTTTGATCCATTTTGAATTAGTTTTTGTATATGGTGTGAAGTGTGGGTCCTGTTTCATTTTTTTGCGGATGGATATCCAGTTTTGCCAGCACCATTTGTTAAAAAGACTGTCTTTTCCCCATTTGATGGACTTTGGGCCCTTGTCGAAGATCAGGTGACCATAGGTGGATGGATTTACATCTGGGTTCTCAATTCTGTTCCATTGGTCAGAGTATCTGTCGTTGTACCAGTACCAGGCTGTCTTGACTACCGTAGTTCTGAGGTCAGGTAGTGTGAGTCCTCCAACTTTATTCTTCTTCTTCAAAAGTTCTTTACTTATTCGGGGCTTCTTCCCTTTCCATATAAAGTTTGAATGGGTTATTTCCAAAATACATTCCTCAAATACATTCATAATCAGTCACTAAAAGTGGGGCTATCCATTCGTTTTCTAAACGGTAATGGAAAATAAAAAACAAATAAATAAAAAGCTGTGAGTGTGAGCTTTGGCTATGCTATCAAAGGTCAGGTATGCTAGCCTCTAGCAGGACTTCCAAGCAAACCTTTTAAAGCAGTCACTAAAGACATATGTCATCCTTGACATTTTCCTTCCCTCATCTGAACATCTATCTGGTCCCTACCTGTCTACTCTGTCTCAAGTCCATCCTTCCACTCATCCTTACCGCCACTTCCTTGGTTCAGTTCCTTCTTGGGGTTTCTCTGGGACATTGCACAGCTTCCTTTTGGTCTCCCTGCCTTTAATGTCTCCTTTTTCCAACTCATCTTCTGAATGGATGCATGAGTAAACTTTCCATTTGCAAATCCAACCTTATCGTTCACATTGTTGAAGCCAGAAGAGGGTGGTTCTCAAACTTTAATGTAAATCAGAATTGCCTGGAGGGCTTTGTAAAACACAGATTGCAAAATCCCACCCCAAGATTTCAGATTCAGAGGTCTGGGATGGAATCTGAGAATGTGCCCCTCTAACAAGTTCCCAGGTAATACTGGCTTGGACTTCAAACTTTGAAAACAATGGTCAACAAGGTAATATTCTAACTACTTAACAAGAAATCTAAGACCATTTCAAAATTAGGTCCTTTAGAGACTTACCTCTCTACACCCTGTTCTCAAAATCCTGTCTTTCTCTTTGCATGACCTCTGCACATTCTAATCCCCTGATGGTCTGCCCCATCTTTGTTTCTCACATTTTTCTACATTGGCAGACTACTATCCTGTCTCCTCTCTTTGCAGTCTTCCTTATTTCTCCAGTCTCAGAAAGCTTGACTCTCTTCTGGGCTCCAATAGCACTTGGCACGTGACTCTATTATGGAACTGATCACTCAGTATTGGATTAGTTGTTTACTCTTTTGATTCTTCCAGTAGCTTGTGAGTGAGTTCTCTAAAGGCAGATCTTAATTAACTTTGGTTCCCAGCCTCAGGGCATCCAGTACAGAATAGGCCCTGAATGAATGTTCTTGAATAAAGCACAGCCTTTTCCAGGAAGGTATTATGCTCTTTACTCTTAACAGGGTAATAAGGGATTTACAAGGACCCATCAAGATTTATTACTATTATATTCCAGAAAAAAGAATATTTTAAATTAGTAATCTAAGATACAACTCAGGGACTCTATCAGTTATTTAAACCAAGTAGTTAGAATCAGTTCTTCTCACAAATCTAGGATGGGCCTGCATGATCTGGCAACATGATACAAAGTGAAATGGAGATTTGGCAATTCTGTTGAGATCCAGACTGGTAATTCAGCCCTCCTATTTGCCTGGGCTGTTGATCAGTAACTGAAGAATTGCCAGTCCCCCTTTGCAACCCATTTTTGCTGTCAACACATTGCAGCTACAATAGTCACCACCCTTAATCTTCATAACTACATCATGCCCATCTGCTTGACTGTAGAACCGATTCTTAACCAACCCTTGGGTATATAGAATAGATTTGATGATTCACCAACATGGATGGAAAACAATTGTGTATCACTTTTCAGTAACCTCTTCCTGAAATGAAGTATTTCCTTAATTGTGAATGTAGGCAACAAACAGTTGTGTTTTCAGTACTCGAGACTTTGTCAGTGATAGAAATCAAGCATATTTTTATACCCCACTGCAGTGTTATTTTTATTCATCATTACTTCAAAATTGCAATAGTTATTAGATGCATCACTAGATCCTGTTATTAAATGTGCTAATAAGGAGGCATGTATACTACATTACATATTTAAAAATATTTCGATATCTGTATTTCAATATACTGTAATTGGTTTCCTTTGTAATCCTATGTATTTCATTTTATATATTTACAGCATTATTCTGAAACAGGATCCATAGCCTTCAACTGACTGTTAAAGGGGTCCATAGCACAAGAAAGGTTAAGAACCCTTATTGCAGAAGGTAACATTGGGATTGAATTATGTTGACATTTACTATGCACCATTATAAAAAAAAATTAAGTAAGTTACAATTACTTAACCTCGTTGGAACCATTTACTCTTGTAAAATGAAGTGTCTGAAAAATCTCTAAGGATATTGATAGTGCTAACATGCTATGAGTTTAAATATAAAAATATCTTTGAAGGTTAAAAATGATATATACAGAATTTTTTTTAAACATAAGAATTTTTTTTAAAAAGGAAGTAGGAGAATTTTTAAAAAGGTGGCAGAAAAAATTAAAGTTCACTCTGGGATGCTGAAGTTGCCATTTAAGGAGTTTATAAAATAACAGAATGGCTAATGAGTTGTAGCAAAACACTTCCTTCTATCATTGCGTACAAACTGCAAGTGAAACAGTCTGATTTCTTGAGCTACATGCTCACAGTGCTGTAATAGTTAAATTAATTTTTAATATGTCTCATCTCATTATAGATCTATGCAATAGTCTCTTTCAATTTTAAACTGAGCTTCAGGGAAGATTAAACACTTAGGTATTCCAGTTTGTATAAAATTTCTAGATTCATACAAATTAAACTTCCTCTGTCTAAATGACCCTAATCATTCTAATTTAACTAGATGGAGCTTATTTCCTTTTGACAGAGCTTGTCATGTTCAATCTTATCCATGGAGATGAACAGCATGCCAAATGGGTAATAAGTATTCCAGATGTTGCCTTGCCACTTTCCAGCAAAGTTATTAATAAAAGTCAGTTGCTTCTTGTCTTTTTTTTGTCCTCTAATATTGCTGAGAGTATAAACTTCCTCTCTCCCCATTAAGAAATGGTAATTTAAAAAGTACAGTACACGGGCTGCTGCCAAGGAAGGTGATTTTTATAAGCGACCTATTCATCATGAATGGTACGTCAGGGATTTTTCGGGCAATCTGAGGCTTGGTGGGGCTGTGAGTGGGAGGCAGTGAAGAAGGATATGAAGAAGACTGTGATTTGAGTTCTTAGTTTGCGACTGTGTGCGCCTGTTGGAGGGGACTGAGCATCAAAGAGTCCATTTCATTATTTTAGGCTGTGAATAGAATAAAAATGGCAATAGCTACCATAACAGCCACCCAGTTAAAATGGCCATGCCCTAGTTAAAGTGTGGTAGGAAGCCTGAAGGACTCGATCCACCTTCCATCCCATTCCTTTGCCCCCATCTCCTAGGTATACCCTGGGGCATACCTCCACGCAATGACTACAAAGGCCCTTTGCCAGGAGTTCATGTATCTGCCCTCAAGGAACTGACAGGAAGGTATGGTTGGGGTGCAGAAAACAGAGTGGAAAGGTCTGGAGGGGAGAAGGAGCCTGGAGAAACATTAAAGGGCCTACTGATTCAAGGCCTGATTCCAGGACCCTCTTCTCAACAAGCTATGTCTTTTAAGGATTACTTGAAGGGTGTCTTAGTTTTTCTTATGGGTAAACAAATTAGACATTCAGTGCTAGGAAAAGCCTAATAATCATGATGATAATTATAATAGTTTGCCAATGTGGTGGCTTCATAAGTCTCTTTCAAACACTTTAGACTTGGTGCATTTTATGTTACGTGAATTTTACCTCAATTTAAAAAAAGAACACACTTTGGGTTGTCTTTACCTTAATCCTCTCTCCTTTTCAATTTAAACCCATGGAAAGGCCTTTGTTTTTCTAAAAGTATAAACGAGTGGTTTAATATTACAGTCGCTGTCAAGTCAACTCTGACTCATGGAGACTCCATGTGCGTCAGAGCAGGACTGTGCTCCATAGGGTTTTCAATAGCTGGTTTTCATAACTAAATCGCCAGGCCTTTCTTCCCAGATGCCTCTGGGTGGACTGGAATGTCCAACATTTTGGTTAGCAGTCGAATGCATTAACCATTTAATGGCAAGGAAATAAAGTTCTGGTATTCGGAAAACAGTCTTAACAGGCATCATGATCCACATTTTAATAATCTTATATCTACCACCTTGTGCTTACCTTGTCTCCCATGATTTTCACTCTAGCTAACAATAACCTGATATACAGTTTAAATGGCTGTGAACTTTGAAGTGGAAGAAATTTACCATTAACGCTATGCTGGTTTTGAAATCAATACTTGTAGTGTTTCCCATATGCCTGAATGGTCATGTGGATTGGGACATTACTATACCCAACTTTTTGATGTAGTTGCCATTTCTTCAAATGGCAACAAACAAATGCTATTCTGGCTGCAAGCTTTTTTCTCTCCCAGCATCTGTATTAATACTTCATTAACAATGGAAATTATTAAACTGAACTTTACTGACATCTGCTGGACAAAATCTGTTTTTCATTGTATTGCCAACTCAGTGATGCTTAAGTTTTACAAACTAGATGGTTGCTATTGATTGGTTTGGGAGTAAAAACTATGTTGTTGTTGTTAGGTGCTGTTGAGTTGGTTCTGACTCATAGCAATCCTATATAAAACAATGAAACACTCCCCCGTCCTGCGCCATACTCACAATCGTTGTTATGCTTAAGCCCATTGTTGCAGCCACCGTGTCAATCCATCTCATTGAGGGTCTTCCTCTTTTTCTCCAACCCTGTACTTTACCAAGCATTATACCCTTCTCCAGGGACTGATCCCTCCTGATAATATGTTCAAAGTATGTGAGACGTAGTCTCGCCATCCTGGCTTCTAAGGAGCATTCTGGTCGTACTTTGTCCAAAGACAGATTTGTTCATTCTTTTGGCCGTCCATGGTATATTCAATATTCTTCTCCAACACCACAAATCAAATTCTTCTTCAAATTCTTCAAATGTCAATTCTTCTTCAGTCTTCCTTATTCATTGTCCAGCTTTCACATGCATATGAGGTGACTGAAAACACTATGGCTTGGGTAAGGCCAACCTTAGTCTTCAAGGTAACGTCTTTGCTTCTCAACACTTCAAAGAGATCTTTTGCAGCAGATTTGCCCAACACAATGTGTCATTTGATTTTTCGACTGCTGCTTCCATGGGTGTTGATTGTGGACCCAAGTAAAATGAAATCCTTGACAGTTTCAATCCTTTCTCCATTTATCATGATGTTGCTTGTGGGTCCAGCTGTGAGGATTTTTGTTTTCTTTATGTTGAGATGTAATCCATACTGAAGGCTGTGGTCCTTGATCTTCATCAGTAAGTGCTTCAAGTCCTCTTCACTTTCAGCAAGCAAGGTTGTGTCATCTGTATAACACAAGTTGTTAACTAGTCTTCCTCCAATCCTGATGCTCCGTTCTTCTTCATATAGTCCAGCTTCTCGGATTATTTGCTCAGCATACAGATTGAATAAGTGTGGTGAAAGGATACAACCCTGATGCACACCTTTCCTGACTTTAAAACATGCAGTATCCCCTTGTTCTATTTGAACAGCTGCCTCTTGATCTATGTACAGGTTCCTCATGAGCATAATTAAGTGTTCTGGAATTCCCATTCTTCACAATGTTATCCATAATTTGTTCTTATCCACACAGTAGAATGCCTTTGCATAGTCAATAAAACACAGGTAAACATCTTTCTGGTATTCTCTGCTTTCAGCTAAGATCCATCTGACATCAACAATGATATCCCTGGTTCCTCGTCCTCTTCTGAATCCAGCCTGAATTTCTGGCAGTTCCCTGTCGATATACTGCTGCAGCTGCTTTTGAATGATCTTCAGCAAAATTCTACTTATGTGTGATATTAATGGCATTGTTCGATAATTTCCACATTCGGTGGGATCACCTTTCTTTGGAATGGGCATAAATATGGATCTCTTCCAGTTGGTTGGCCAAGTAGCTGTCTTCCAAATTTCTTGGCATAGACGAGTGAGCACTTCCAGTGCGGCATCTGTTTGTTGAAACATCTCAATTGGTATTCTCTGTCAATTCCTGGAGTTTTGTTTTTTGCCAATGCCTTCAGTGCAACTTGGACTTCTTCCTTCAGTACCATGGGTTCCTGATCATATGCTACCTCCTGAAATGGCTGAACATCAACCAATTCTTTTTGGTACAGTGACTTTGTGTATCCCTTCCATCTTCTTTTGATGCTTTCTGCATCGTTTAATATTTTCCCCGTAGAATCCTTCAATATTGCAACTCCAGGCTTGAATTTTTTTCTTCAGTTCTTTCAGCTTGAGAAATGCTGAGCATGTTCTTTCTTTTTGTTTTTCTATCTCCAGGTCTTTGCACATGCCATTATAATACTTTACTTTGTCTTCTCAAACTGCCCTTTGAAATCGTCTGATCAGTTCTTTTACTTCATCATTTCTTCCTTTTGCTTTAGCTACTCGATGTTCAAGAGCAAGTTTCAGAGTTTCTTCTGACATCCATTTTGGTCTTTTCTTTCATTCCTGTCTTTTTAATTACCTCTTGCTTTCTTTATGTATGATGTCCTTGATGTCATTCCACAACTTGTCTGGTCTTTGGTCATTAGTGTTCAACGCATCAAATCTCTTCTTGAGATGGTCTCTAAATTCAGCTGCCATATACTCAAGGTCGTACTTTGGCTCTCGTGGGCTTGTCTAATTTTCTTCAGTTTCAGCTTGAACTTGCATATGAGCAATTGATGGTCTGTTCTGCCGTTGGCCCCTGGCCTTGTTCTGACTGACGATATTGTGCTTTTCCATCGTCTCTTTCCACAGATGTAGTCGATTTGATTCCTGTGTATTTCATCTGGTTAGGTCTATGTATATAGTCACCATGTATGTTGGTGAAAAAAGGTGTTTGCAATGAAGAAGTCATTGGTCTTGAAAAATCCTATCACGTGATCTCCAGCATTATTTCTACCACCAAGGCCATATTTTCCAACTACTGATCCTTCTACTTTGTTTCAACTTTCGCATTCCAATCTCCAGTAATTATCAGTGCATCCTGACTGCATGTTCAATCAATTTCAGACTGCAGAAGTTGGTAAAAATCTTCAATTTCTTCATGTTTGGCCTTAGTGGTTGTTACATAAATTTGAATAATAGTTGTATTAAGTGGTCTTCCTTGAAGGCTTATGGATATCCTATCCTAACAGTGTTGTACTTCAGGATAGACCTTGAAATCTTCTTTTTGATGATGAACGCAACGCCATTCTTCTTCATGTTGTCATTCCTGGCATAGTAGACCATATGACTGTCTGATTCAAAATGGCCAAATGAAATAGAAAACAGAACTAAGCTAAACATAAGATCATTAATTAGTATGCAATAAGTCTAAAGAAAGGTTTCTAAATCCATCTCTTTAGCTGGTCAAACTATACTTCAGTTTGGTGGTTTAACATAATTTTCTGAGCGCCCTCTATGTGTCAGACATTGTATAGGCACAGTGGGTCTGGTATAGACCAACAAGGCTCGTTCTCACAAGGATCCAAGGGGCTGGTGGGGAAGATATGCATTTACACAGATTATTTCAGAATGTATTCTATATTTCAGCAGTACAGAGGATTGTATTGAAGCAATTGCTCCAAGAACATCTTTGTGGAGGGAATACACAAGAGCATGGTTGTTTTGTCTATTAGGCAATATAGACATAGTGCCTTGGGCTTAGGGACTTTACATGAACCTACAAATCTGTGTATATGTTCTAAAATACAACAAGAAAACAGCAAATGGAAATCACAAAACTTTAAACTAAATATCTACAAAACATATAATGCTAACCTCACTAATTTTAAATGTAGTGTTCATGAAAATTCTATTACAATTGGACACAAATTTTAGGTTAGACACCCTCACCTCTCAGAAATTCTTGATTACGTGTGATGGCTTCTAAAAAATTCCCAGCCAACTACTGAATGCATTAAACAATTACTTGTATCCAAATATTGTGAATAGAAAAATTACAAAAATCTTTAAAAAATTTATAAAAGTTTTTGTAGGAAAAAAATTAAAGTGAAATGTACATGCATTGAATGTGTTTGAGATGATGTGGGAGAGCTTATGATGATTTTTTTAATGGTCTTGTAGTTGAACTAAGACTGAAGCCAAGACAAGAAGGGATTTGGGTGTATGTGTACTCTAAGGAAGAGTGTTTTGAGTCATGGAGTGGGAAGCATGAGCAAAGGCCCAGTGGTATGATTAATTGTAGATAGAGTTGGGTCAGAGGGATAAGTGAGCCTAAGACAGTGATTCTCAGACTTGACCATGATCAGAATCACTTGGAGGGGTTGTTGAAGCAGATTGCTGGGTCCCACCCCAAGTTTCTAACTTAGTAGGAGTCCCTGGGTGGCACAAACAGTTAAACACTGGACTATTAGCCAAAAGTTTGGAGGTTCCAACCCACCCAGAGGTGCCTTGGAAGACATGCCTGGCGACCTGCTTCTGAAAAGTTACAGTCTTGAAAACCCTATCGAGCTGTTTTACTCTGCACACATGAGGTCACCATGAGTTGGAATTGACTTGAGGCAACTAACAACAACAATAACAAGATCTGTATTGGGCCCTAGAATTTGAGTTTCTAATAAGTTCCAGGCAATGCTAATTAATGTTGCTGATCTAGAGACAACACTTTGAGAACTAATGGTCTGAGGTAACATTTACCTTTTCTGGCTTGAGCACAGGGCAGTTGGTAAAACCATTAACTGAATTAGAGAATTCAGGTGAAGGGGCAATTTGGGAGAGTGAGAGGTAGAGAAGATGATGTATTTGGCTTTTTTAATGAAACAGAAGAAAATTTCATCAAAGCCACTACTACAGAGGATCTTTTAATATTTCAATAAAATGTGAAAACAACTTAATTTTTAACTGGGCAGAACTTGTAAGCAATGCTGTGCATTTACTATTATAATTGGTAGAAAGTGCAATGGATATGTGAGCCATCTAAAATTAGATGGAGTCCTAGTACAGAAAACCCAGAGAACATGCTTATGTGAACAGGAGTATAGGGATATCAATGACCACATTCATTTGTATCAGGCTTTCAATCTGAGGAGTACAGATCTAAAGAGTCTTTCCTATTTCTAATGAAGTACTCAAGCTTTCTGGGTCAGCCTTGTTTTTTTTTTTTTTTTTTCCCTCTAATTTTATTGTGCTTCAGGTGAAAGTTTACAGCTCAAGTTAGTTTCTGATTCACTAATTTATACACAAATTGTTTTGTGACGTTGGTTGCAATCCCCGCAACATGATAGCACTCTCCCCCTTTCCACCCCGGGTTGCCCATGTCCATTTGTGCAGTTTTACTGTCCCTTCCTGCCTTCTCGTCTGTTTTTGAGCAGGAGTTGCCCATTTGGTCTCATATATTTGATTGAACAAGCATGTCCCTCTCATGTATTATTTTTTGTTTTATAGGCCTGTTTAATCTTTGTCTGAAAAGTGGGCTTCGGGAATGGCTTCAGTTCTGAGTTAAAAGGGTGTCCGGGGGCCATAATTTCAGGGGTTCCTCCAGTCTCTGTCAGACCAGTCTGGTCTTTTTTTCTGAATTTGGATTTTGTTCTACACTTTCCTCCTGCTCTGCCTGGGACTCTCTATTTGATCCCTGTCAGAGCAGTTGGTGGTGGTAGCCAGGCACCATCTAGTTCTTCCGGGCTCAGGCTGGTGGAGGCTGTGGTTCATGTGGTCCTTTAGTCCTCTGGGCTGATATTTTCCTTGTGTCTTTCGTTTTCTTCATCCTCCTTTGCTCCAGACAGTATGAGACGAATAGATGGGTCTTAGATGGCCACTCGCAAGCTCTTAAGACCCAAGATGCTACTCACCAAAGTAGGATGTAGAAAATTTTCTTTACGCCAATTGACCTAAATGTCCCCTGAGACTGGTCCTCAGCACTCAGCTCCAGGAATTTGGTCCCTCAAGGTGTTTGGATGTGTCTGGGAAACTTCTATGACCTTGCCTTGGTGAAGTTGTGCTGAATTCCCCTATATCGTGTGTTGTCTTTCAGCCTTGTTCTTAAATAATGAAGTGTCCCTGAATAAATGACCTCTAAGCTACTACAGACCCACAACACTTCGTAAAATTCTGATGTGGTAAACAGGCCAAATAACAGATGATGACAAATGAGGGCAAATGACACCTTGTTTGGGAAAAAAGTTTGGGGAAAATAAATATGATTTATCTGCTTTTGTATTTAACATCTTTAAGGGGTTGGCTGGCTAACCATGGCTCCTTATAAATTCTAAACAAGGGGCAGAAAGATTTAACTTTCTCCAGACAAGCCTTGATTCCAGATGACGCATTAATTCTTTAGTATGTATATTTTCCATATGATTCTCATATTATTACTAGAAGCTTACTACTTCTTGGTATTGGAAACAATTCCAAATCCTTTGGCAATTTCCTCATTAAAATTATAAACACAAATCTGTTCCAGGTCCTTTTCTTTCACTTGGTACAATCACCACCACAGAAAATTGGCCCCTTGACAACTGTACCCTTTGCCTTGACATTCGATGGAATTGCTTCACATCAGAAATCAGACTCCAATCACGCCAGCTCTTTCATTCTCTTGCTACTACTGCAAGTGCTCTCTGATTTTGCACAAATCAATCAATTCTTTCAACTAATCAGCCAATTTCAAGCCTCACTTCCTTTTTCTGTACCTGGTTGGGATTACATGATGGATTATCTAATCCCGTGGTATTCAAAGGGTGTTCCATGGCCAGAAGCAAGGGCATCATTTGGGAGCTTGTTAGAAATGCTGAATCAAGAATGCACCCCAACCTGCATTTTAGAATCATTTTAACAAGATGCCTATGTGATGTGCATGCACATCGATTGTTGAGAAGTCCTGACCTCAGTGTTTTTTAAGAAATTTCCTCGACTCTTTTACATTTCTATCTTTCCCCATTGCTTACTCACCAAAAGTACTCCTGGTGCAGTTCCATAATTGACTTTCTCTGCTCCTTCACATGGTTATTTTACGTTGGAATAATGCAAATTAATGGTCTGCAATCACAGTGGGGCTGAACACACCTTTTCCTTTATAACTTCCTTTGTAGCCTTCTCAGTTTCCTGTGGTGTAAATCATGAAGTGCTCTGCTACTACCCAAAATGTTGGTAAGGCACCTCAGAAGAGGCCTGACCTAGAGATCTACTTCTGAAAGATCACAGCCATTGAAAACCCCATGGAACTTCAGCCAGAAAGAAAAATGAAGTCTTGATATTTGCTACAACGTGTATGGAGCCTGAAGATATCATGCTGAGTGAAATAAGTCAATCACAAAAGGACAAATATTATATGACCTCACTTACATAAAAAGACAAGAACAGGCAAATGTATAGAAATCAAAGGTTATTAGTGGTTGCAAGGGGTGAGAGAGACGGGAAAAGAGGGAGTTATTGTTTATGGAGCACTAAGTTTCAGCATACAGTGATGGAAAAATTGCACTGATTAAGGATAGGGTTGCCCAGCTGATTAATGTAATTGCTGTCAATCAGTTGTATACCTGTAAAAAGTTGAATTGGCAAAAGTTGTGTGATAGATATATTTACAACAGCAACAACAAAAAGAGTAGCTGCCGAGACTGCTTATGTACAACCAGACACCTCATGATATTTGGTTTCTTGGTTTGGAGGTTTAGGGTCATGATTTTATGGGGCATCACAGTTGTTTGGCCTAATAATTTATTTAGTGCTTTTGTTCTACCTCCTACTTCATTGTGTAGTGCCTGCCTGGGGTCCTTAAAGCTTGCAAATGGCTATCCAAGGTACAACAATTGCTCTCCATTTGCCTGGAGCAACAGAGAAAGAAGGAAGGTCATAAATTGGAGGAGGATATGGAATGTATGGCTGATTGCCTCCATGAACAACTCCCTCTTTTGCCATGAGACCAGAAGAACTGCATGGTGCCTGGCTACCATTACTGAATGTTTTGATCGAAGATTCTATTGAGGAATTCTGATCAAAAGGGGGAAATGTAGAACCGAATTTCAAATTCTCATGGACTCCAGATTTTTTGGCACCTTGGAAGATGAACCTCTGAAACTACTGCCCTGAGATAATCTTTAAATCTTAAACTGAAAATATCCCCTGAAGTCTCCTTAAAATCAAACAATAGTTAGCTTAATTAGCAAAGAATGTCTGCCTTGAGCATTGTGCTCTTTTAAAAACTATGTATATGGGATCAAACTGACAACAGCAACTTGAAAAATTAGCTAGGAAATTTACCGGGCAGTGAGCTTTACATTAATGGAGAAGAAATAATTTGGAAAAGGAGGGTTAGAATGGTTATACTACTTGAAGAATGTACTCAGTGTCACTGAATTATACGTGTAGAAATTGTTGAACTGGTGTTGCGTTCTGCTGTGTATATTCTCAACAACAAAAATAAATAAATTACAGGTGTACAACTTATTGACAGCAATTACAGTAATTGGCTGTGCAAACCTACCTTAATCAATGTGATATTTCCATCATCATTAGCCCTCCCTTTCCCCTCCTTCCCGTCTCTGGTAACCACTAATAAACTTTGCTCTCTATATATTTGCCTTTTCTTGTCTTTTTATGTAAGTGAGGTAATACAATATTTGTCCTTTTAAGATTATTTCACTCAGCATAATGTCTTCTAGCTCCATCCATATTGTAGCATGTAGCAAGACTGTATTTCTTCTACTGGCTGAGTAGTATTACATTGTATGTATGTACCACATTTTATTGACCTATTCATCTGCTGATGGGCATTTAGGTTTTTCTACCTTTTGGCTATTGTGAATAGTTGTTGCAATGAACATTTTTGTATAAGCCTCTGTTTGAGTCTCTGCTTTCAAGTCTTTTGGGCATATATCTAGGAGTGGAATTGCTGGGTCATATGGTAGTTCTATTTTTAGTTTTTTGGGGAACCACCACACTGTTTTCCACAATGGCTGTACCATTTTACCTTCCCATCAACAATGGGTAAGGGTTCCAATTTCCCCATATCCTTGCCAACACTGATTTATTTATTTTTTACTTTAGCCATCCTAGTGGGACGGAAATGGTATCTCACTGTGGTTTTGATTTGCATCTCTTTAATGGCTAATGAACTGAGCATCTATCTTTTCATGTATTTGGTGGACATTTGAATGTCCTCTCTGGTGAAATGTCTACTCAAGATCTTTTCCCACTTTATGATTGGGTTATTTGTCTTCTTGTTGTCAACATTTTTTATCTATGTTGATTATTAGGTTCTTGTCAGATATATGGTTTCCAAAGATATTCTCCTAGTCTGTAGCTTGTCTTTTCAGTTTTGTTGTAAAAAGTTGAATTGGTAAAAGTTGTGTGATAGACATATTTACAACAGTGACAAAAAAAAAAAAAAAAAAGAGTAGCTGCTGAGGCTGCTTAAGTTCAACCAAATACCTCATGGGATTTGGTTTCTTGGTCTGGAGGTTTAGGGTCATGGTTTCATGGGGCATTCAACTTAACTGGCCAGATAACATGTTTAGTGTTTCTGTTCTATCTTCTAGTGTGGTTACATAGTGCCTAAGATCCTAAAAGCTTGCAAGTGGCCATCCAAGGCACAACAATTAATTTGTCTCTATTCGCCTGGAGCAACAGAGGAAGAAGGACAGTCAGGAATAGAAGGAAGATATGGAATGTGTCATTAATTTTCTCCATGAACAGCTGCCTCCTTTGCCATGAGACCAGAAGAACTGGATGGTGCCTAGCTACCATTACTAAACATTTTGATCAAAGATTCTTTGATCAAAGGAGGCGGGGGATGCAGAACAGAATTTCAAAATATAATGGACTCCAGACTTCCTGGAGCCATGAAAGTTGGATGAATCCCTGAAACTATTGCTCTGAGATAATCTTTAAACCCTAAACCAAAAATATCCCCTGAAGTCTTCTTAAAACTAAACTGTTTTAGCTTAACTATTAAAAAATGTCTGCCTCGAGCATTATGATCTTTTAAGAACTATCTATATGGGATCAGACTGACAACAGCAAGTCGATAGATAAACCTTAGGAAACAGTGAATTTGTGTTAACGGGGGAGGAACAACTCAGAAAAGGAGGGTGAGAATGGATGCATAACTCGAAGAATGCAATCAATGTCACTGAACAGCACATGTAGAAACGGTTGAATTAGTGTGTGTTGCATGTATATTCCCAAGAACAAAATCAATAAAATAAAAATAAATTTTAAAAAATCCTATGGAGCATAGTTCTACTCTGAAATACATAAAAGAGCATTGCTCCCCAGAGTTCCAGCTCTATTCTACTTCTCCTCTTACTTTAATGCACTTAGGTAGTTTTAGCTAACATACCACCTACATGATCCCTAAATTGCTCATTCTGATTTTTTCTCTGCATTTGAGACTCTGGATGTTCCCAAAATACTCAATATATCCAAAATGGTTATCCACCACATTCTTACCCAGGCCTCTGGCTTTGTGCCCCCTTCCCTATCTCATTCATCATGTCTTTTGAGGTCTGTAATTCATAACAGCATAGATGGTGTGAGAGCTTTGTATCTGTTCTATTCTATACCATATGAGTGGCCAGTGTCTTGACTGTGAATATATACGGAGGAGGTGCAAGGTCAGCTAGCATTTAATCTAAAGGTTACACTCCAGAGGTAGTTATACTAAGAGCTTCAACTTTTTTTTTTCTGATCAGCTTCAGAAACTTTAAGTAGCATAATGAATATTATAAATGGGCTTTTATTGGCAAAATTAATGGTGCTGAAGATATGCAGACTGAATAAAAATGTTCTTGAGATACCGTCCTCACATGAACAGGATATAAGAATCTAGGAAGCCCCCCAGAGGGTACTCTTAGTAACAGCGCTGTAGGCTGAATGTCTAAAGGGTTTTGGTTAGCCACTACATTCGAAGATTCTTGGTAGCCCCTCTAGATGATTAGCCAAATCTTGCTGCTGAACATTTGACTCAATGATCATGGGCGGACCTTTTATTCAAGTCGCTGCTGGAGCACTTAAAAAGGACAGATTGCTGGGTCTTAATTGAGTTTATTGACACATTCTGTAGCTGTTTTATTCCAGCTTGTTAATAAATGTCATATAAATGCAGAATTCAGTCTGAGACTTGCTTTCACTTGATTTGTTAGTCAGGCTGAGACACGGAGACCTCCATAGCTCATTTACACCTAACAACTTGGAAGTTCTCTAATACCAAAAATATCCCAATGGTTGTATGTGACTAATTTGGCTCAAGTAAATTCAAAACACAATACTATATACTCAGTTAAAAGACTGCAAAGCTTTGGTGATATCCTAGACTTAACCTCTCACCTACCTACTAATATAACCACGTTCTTCCAGTTTTATTTTCTAAACATTTCTCAGATACACCCCATCCTCTTCATCTCCAGTTTAGGTCCTCATCATCTCTTGCAAAATTCCCTAACTGGTTTCTTGCCTTTAGTCTTGCCTTTAAAACTACTGTCAAAGTGAACTATCTAAAATGCAAATTTGATCAAGCTGGTTTCCTCTTTAAAATTCTTAAACGGCTTGACTTCCCATTGTTTACTGGTTAAGATGAAAATCCTTCACATGGTCCAGCTGCTTACCTTTCAAGGCTCAGCTCTTGCTACTCCCCGCCCTGCATCATCTCTTAAGTCTATAATGAGGAGAACTTGTCTTCTATGCTGGTCCATGCTTTTGTTTTTGCACGTTGCTCCTCTCACCTGGAAAGTCACCTTTCCCATTTCTTGGGTTTGCTAATTCCTACTTCCAGATTTGGCTACAAGCCTCATCATTTTTTAAGGAAAATCTTCTCTAATAAGTACCTCTTACCCACAG
Source organism: Dugong dugon (assembly GCA_030035585.1). Classification (NCBI taxonomy): domain Eukaryota; kingdom Metazoa; phylum Chordata; class Mammalia; order Sirenia; family Dugongidae; genus Dugong; species Dugong dugon. Next base: position 172,832,535 of record CM057461.1, read on the forward strand.
ACTGGGTGAAGCGAAGCCCGTGCATATTGCTAACTCTAAACTTAGCACATCATATTGAAATTACTTGCTTATATTTATCTCCACATCTAAACAGGAAGTCTTGTGAGCAGGTATCTTTTTTATCTTCCTAATCCTATCTGGCCTAGCGGTTAACAGCTACAGTTGCTAACCAAAAGCTCGGCAGTTTCAATCCACCAGGCGCTCCTTAGAAACCCTATCGGGCAGTTCTACTCTGTCCTGTAGGGTTGGTATGAGTCGGAACTGACTGGACAGCAAAGGGTTTAGTATATGCTAGGTACAGCATCTAGCCAGGATTAAAAAAATAAAACAAACCCATTGCCATCGAGTCAGTTCCAACTCATAGCGACCCTATAGGGCTGAGTAGAACTGCCCCACAGGGTTTCCAAAGAGCAGCACCTGGTAGATTCGAACTGCTGATCTTTTGGTTAGCAACTGTAGTTCTTAACCACTGTGCCACCAGGGCTCCGGTTAGCATATACCAGCAGCACAATAAATACTGTTTGGATTGAAGTTCTTTTCAAGTTAACTGCTATGTAGGCAATGAACTAATTGCTAAGGTACTAATGACTAATAACACATTCATGAATTGTCTAAAATATTCATTTACATTTCAGCAGATGATTCCTGGAGGAAATGGATTTAACCTAAATCCATTAATAATGCTAGTGCTGGGGATTTTTGGGAATTTGGCTAACTTTGTGGAATTTTGGAGGCAAGTAACTTTTTGTCCTCATATTTCCCTCCACCTCATCTACCGCCAAGGTGGTCCACCTGAAAGTATGGCTTCCAGTATGGCTGAGTGGCTGTTAAGGTGTCTTCTCCCTGCAACAGTACTAAATTCCAGTATCTCCAAATTTGGAAAGCACCTGCAGGTCACTGAGAGAGCTGAGATTACCTGAAATTTGTAGAACAAGGAGAAGAGTATTTTAGGGGTTAACAGGAAGATAGAATACATTTCCTTGCAATTATTTGTGTAATCTTCACTAGATTTGAGTTGTCAAGAATTGTTGTTAGTTGCCGTCAGGTCATTTCCAACTTATGACGACCCTGTGTGTGCAGAGTAGAACTGCTCCATAGGGTTTTCAAGGCTGGGACCCTTCGGAAGCTGATCACCAGGCCTGTCTTCTGAGACACCTCGGGGTGAGTTTGAACCATGAACCTTTCAGCTTGTAATCGAGCACTTAACTGTTTCCCCTACCCATGTACCCTTGTCAAGACTAGGGACGTCTATCCTATGCCCCACAGAATCCCCAGCAGGGCACTTTGCACATAAACATACACGTTTAATGGATTTGGGAGATAAAATGGTTTTGAAGCATTGCTCATGGCACATCTGCAGTACATAAACTGACAGTGCCAGCAGTTCAAGTTATACCAGCCTGGGGATGCATGTGAATATTCCTGAATGCTGAATCCTGAGACAATAATCAATATTATCAACTATCACAGAGAGCCACATTGTACTTTCTGGGTCATAAATGCCTTCCTTAATACCCTAGCTCTATCAGAGAAGAGAAATTAGACAATTGTGACACTATTTTATAAATGAAATTTATTGAGTCCTGCCTTTCCCCGCATAATGACTAAGTGCCTCACAAATGCTTTTCCCTAACACTTATTTGCAGAGTGACAGAACATTAGCTGTAGATTTAATGTCACCATGGTTGTGATCTGCATGTAGATGAAAAGTTAACATCATGTAGAAATGCAAAATTAAACTGGATGACTATGAGCAGCGGCCCTGCTAAGATCCATTTCTCTATCTTCATTATTTCACCTCTTGGCTTATTGTGTTTGCTGCTTTCTCCCATTACTCACAAAATTGTCAAATAAGTCCCCAAGGATGCACTAGCACAAGGTTTCTGGAGAGATGTTTGGACAGTTTACATAATGGGACCAATGAAGCCAGTATATTCTCCATTTACAAAAAAAAAAAAAGCCAGTGTCCTATGGCTTTGTTAACTGACCCACAGCTTGAGAAGGAAGAGGTCGAGTTTGGATGGGAAACAGAATGAGGAAGCAAATTATCAGAGGACTGCCTTGTAGGTTTTTCTCAGTTTAAGTGATGCTTGTAAGAATAGAGAATACAGGAGACTTCTGACGACACTGAATCCACAGAGGGAACTATCATGGGCAAATGAAATAAGAATGATTATTCTCTTCAGAGCACAGGGGGAGAAGGAGGGAGGCAAAGGTCTTTTCAAATGCAAAACTAGGAAAAAATAAATCAAACTACTTTGGGTAAATCGTATGAGACAAATTGCTTCTCCAGGTTTTGTTAGTTTGTTTGTGAGATTTTAATTGTGGTGCAATTTAATGTGCTTGTCATTATTTTTCTTCTAGTACGAAGACGAGTCAGGGAATGGTAAACTAGCCAACAGTGCCTGCTAGCCTTACCAACTGAAATGTGGTCTTGTGGAGTTAGTGGGAATGCTCCAAGCACCACCAAGAGCCTATGGGCGACCTCTGCAAGACATCTGTTCTCTTCATGCGTCACTGCCCACGTCTAAAGACTACCCACATCTAAAGCCTGTCCTTTACTTCATTCAAAGGAGTGAAATAAAAATAATCGTGCATTTATCCTGAGTGTTAGGAGTCATTCAACAATAGATTAGGGGTGCAAAGAACATTTTAATCATACGTACTAGAGGACAAAATAAAAACAAATATTTTATAATTCAGCGAATCTTCATTGTGCTAAGTGACACTAAGTAGCTGTGTCATGAAAAGAAGTGGCACAAAACCATCCCAGGCAATTCAGAACTCCTTCCCAGCCTCTGCATATCCATTTTATGATTATGCCTCACTTAATCCCCTCCTCTGTTCGAAGTTCTTTTCAAAGTTCATCAGCGGGGAAATCAGTTTCTAGAATTAGGCCTCCAGTTATTAACTACAGGGTAGATTCTTACATGTATGAGATGGTTAATACACTGATCTGCTTGAAGCCGAGTAGATTTTCCTAATTTTATAACAACCAGATTTTAAAATATTTTTCCCCAATAAATCTCTACTTTCAAAAAGGACTGCAAACCTTGTCTCATCCAATGATGAAGAAAAAGTCAGGAATAAACTCTAGGGAGTAAAATGTATGGAGAAAAACAAGAAAGTTGTATGTAAGCCATTATGTACCCCTGAAGGAAAATATTTTTTTTAAGTTCAAACCAAAGCAAACAAACAAAAAGCACAGGGCAATATATAGTGCTAATACAATTTTATTGAGAACCAGTAAGTCAAATCCTTTACAGAACATAGAAAATACATACGATCCTAGCCTTTCCCAATAAGTGACAACAGAACACTGGGGCAGGTTCCCTAAATATCCCAAACAAATCTGTTTCTCTATGGGAGAGAAACAGCTCTTCTACAGCTCTACGATACTGAAAAGACAAAAACGGGGTGCTCTGATCTGTTTAGGGGAAGCAGAGATGGAATCAGATCCAACATGAGTAATAAAAAACTACAGATGAGTTCTAGGAGCCAAAGGAGTAGATGAAGAGATGTTCATTCTTCACATTTTGTATTTCAAAATCAGCTAGCAGAAGGCAGGGAATTACAAGATCAGACACAAATAACTCTCAATCCAGTTGTTTAGGGAAGTGGCAATAAGGAAAGAAAATGGCCTCAGATCCACTTTTATCTAAAATTCTACCTACCAAGAAGGCTTTTGAGGCTAAATAATTGGAACTGACATCAAAAATGAAAAAAGAGCAAATGATGCTAAGGATTACAACTCAGGTGAGACTAAAGTCCAATGGGATCTACTGAAGTGGTCAAGATAATTCGCGTTTACATGATGAAAAGTTAACCACTGTCATTTCTCATTGCTGCAGGAACAGAAACACAGGACAAGATAAATGAACACTGCTTTTAAGACCAGCTTTTAAGATCCCACTACCTAGTCTTCACGTGGAAATGAGAGATGCTATTCAGTTTTCTGGAAAGCAACTGGGAAAGTTTTTTTTTTTTAATCAGAAAGAAAAATATCTGAGGGAAAAATGTAACATAAATAGAACTGAAACACAGATGTTTCTTCCTTTTAAAACTAAGAAAACTAGTATAAAAGTTACTTCTACTCTCTACCATGGTATCAGGGTGTTGGTCTTAGTTTTGTAGCCTTCGCCTGAGTTTAAAATCCTACCAAAACTTCTGTTGTGCCTAAGCATAAATAAAACAATGGCACAAATATAAAAACCTGCCAGTTTAATCACAGTCTTTAAAAACATAAAAAAGAAAAGGAACTTGAATTTTGTTTGTATTGATGAATTCATTAATGAACGATAGCAGCTAAACTGCAATTCAAATATTAATAAGAATCTCATTCATAGAATTTCTCCCCGCCTTAAAGTCTTTCTAGAGTTAAATTAGTTGAGATGCTTAGAGAAACACTGCCTCCTCTGGCTATGAGAAAGGTGTGTTTTGTTCTTTTTTCCTTGGTTAGTGACTACAGTAGCTAAAAGTGCAGAAACAGTAAAGACATTTAACTAAACCAAATGGGCTTTATTCTTTCAAGCTGGACACCCAGCCAAAGGCAAATTAGCTTTGCTGAGCATTACTTTTACTTTTTACTGTGAATGCTGACACCATTGATCTGAAATGTTCACAAGAAAGGCACAGCGTGCACACAGCTTACCAGCAGCTCTTCAGAAATCCAAGAGGCACAAGGTAATCCCTGACTTGCACAAGTCACAGAAGGAAAAAGTTAATCCTAGGAATTGAGCAGTGGGCTGATTTTTAGATCCCACTGTCAGGAGCCTTTAAAGGGCAGACAACTTCCAATGATATTAGCTATTTTGGTACTAAATGGAACATAATAGGGGGCTGTTACCCGCAGGAACCAGCATACATGCAGTGGGGATTTGGTTCAAAGTTCCAAAAAACACAGCATGTTTTTGTGACCAAGAAAGCTGTGAAAATAGGCACATTTAAAATTCTTAAACCCTGTTTTTTTTTTTTTAAAGCTGCAAAATGTTCTCAAATCAGTTAAAACATAAGAAGAGATAAAACAGGCCTGGAAAAGCAGCAGTTAGAGGAGGAGGAGCTAATGAGTCAAAACATTTGGACAGAATTTGAAGCACCAGGGGTTTTCATCTACCATAAAAATTCCAGATTCTGAGGTCTCAGAAACTGATGAAATGTTAAGCCTAAGATATGCAAAGATACAGAAGCTATATGTTTTAAACACAACACTGGATAATACTTTCTAAAATAAACAGAATTTCTATCAAAAGCTTAGCATTCTTGTTCAAGTTACTGGCTACAGAGCATTTTCCCCTGAATTTTTGTTTTAAACAAAAGTAGAGTGCTGTACTTATTTAATGAGAAACACCAACATTTAGATAAATTCATAGGAAAGAATATATCTTATGGCTTTTAGCTAACAGCCAGCACTAAAGCATAGTCACTGCAAGTAAGTAAAACACAAGTCAAGGTTTAAGTCAGTTGGACACGTGGACTCCAATCCTAGGTCACAAAATATTCAGACATAAAACTTGCTTCCTGATCTCAAACTAATACCAAGAACAAACAAATTTAAATAAATACTCCAAAATGCACTAGATTATTTTAGAGAAAGCACTAATCTGTTGCTATTATCAGCTTACCGTAAACCAAGCTTCAAATCAGAATTTTGAAAATAACCATCACATTTTAGAAGTTTTTGATAAAAAATGCTGGCTTACGGAGCCAGGATGCTTTATTGACCACCAACACAAAGGGGCACATTTGAAAGTATTTTCTTTCAAGTCTAAATAGCCACATGAATTGGAAAATGGTAGTTAGATCCCAGCCCAGTGTGCGACTCACGCAATTTTTCTCCTGGAAGCATATGGTTCTATTTTTGTCCCCTTTCATAATCAACCACCTAGAGAAAAGCAGTCATAAAGCCATCTGACCTCCTGTTGGGAGGAAAACAAATATTAAAGAGAAGCGGTGGAGGGCAATATCCAAAAAGATTCATATATTTAACTACATCTAGCTTCTTCTAAAAATTCTTAGAAGAGTAACAGACTGTCATATTGATAAGCTTAAATAAGAGTAAGAATTCCTCCAAGTTCTGATAGATATGTATATATATGCTCTCAAAATACTGTACATACCACCTACTCTCCCTTTAGGAATAAAGCAACTAAAGTTAAAATATTTCCTTGGGTACTTTCAAATAAAAGCAAATGGTAAGGAAAAGGAACTGAAGTAAGGGCAAATTCAGAAAAACATTAACTTAATCAAGTACACAGTTTGACTCTATATTTCAATGAAAAGCAACAGAAGCACTTAGCCCAGGTTTGAATACACAGTGAGTGTCATGCAGTGAATTGCAGGGTGCATGCCTCCCTTTCATAGTTCAAATGCAGGGAACTTGGCTTTCATGGGGACTAGCAGGTCAGACAGGAAATAGATTGTTCCAGCCATTCCTGAAGAAAGCGAAAGAGGCAAAAGTTATTACACCAAATAGGATGGCTCCATTTTTTTCAGCATCAACAATATTATATTAATGGCAATGATTTAAAAGAACTAGGAGTCTGTCTATACTTATCTATGTTGCGGTTCAACATTAGAGCAAATCACTACTGAGGTGCCCAGCCTCTTTACCCAGGTGGAAGACAGCAGAAGAGTGGAACCAAACAAGTTCAAGTCATAGCCCTGCCATTACCATATGTGAGCTCTTTTACCACGGCCACTTACCTCTGACCCTCTGTGTCCTCAGGATAATAATGCCTATATGTTTTGGCTGAGATGATTAACGGCAGCCATCAGCAAAATGCTCAGCATGTACCTGGGTCCATAAATAGTAGTCACCATATGACTACTAGTTAGGTCTGTGGTAGTACAGCTGCTAATTTTTAATATTGACTTATTGTATTAGGAAATAAAGAAGTAGCTTAAGAAATGGCTATAAAATTAATTTGCTGATAACATTCAAATTGAAGTACATTAAGTATCAAGCAGAGAAGTAGATACCAATGTGTGAAGAATACCTTCAAAGAGGGAGAAGGGGGTGTCCGGTGTTCTACATCCATGTTCTCCATAATCTAAGCACCACTCAGCAAACTGAAAAGGAGGCCAAGTTAAATTACTGCAGTGATTTCTTTCAGACACTTCCAAAAATTCACAGAGACTGTCTCTAAGAATTACTCTGAAAAGTCAAAAACTATCAAGTCAGAGAAAAAGGATAAATGCAGAAAAACGTATGGTCTGAAGGGGAATATGCAGCATAGGAGGAATTTAATGAGCTACCTGGGTCACCTATCTCCAAGGTTATAAAAGAGAAAGAAAGAAACAAAACTACCCTATGTCTTTCTTTTTTTTTTGTAAGTGCTGTCGGGTAGAATTGTGTCCTTTAAAAATAAAAAGCTAATTCAATTTAATGGCTTTTGAAGGTTTTTCTTAAGGATTAGTTTAAAAAATAAATTAAGCCAGACTATGTGGAGCCCTTTTTATAACCTCCTAGAAAGAGATGACTTGTCTTTGGCAGCTCTGAAGCCTACCTTACAAGCCCTGTACAGGTACTTCATATCCTGTGTGAGGTTGTATAGTGTCAGGAAGGCGTAGGCATTCCCCGCGGTACCGTGGCACAGTCCATAGCCTTTCTTCAGCAACCCATACTGCCAGATCACATCAGCACACCGGCAGGCGTCACTGAGATACTGCTCCTCTTTGAACACCTGCAGGAGTAAGGGACATTCTGTTTTCTTATAAGGGACATAAAAGAAAGCTCTACTGACATTCCTTCCTGAAAGGTAAAGAGGAGGGTAAGGAAGGGGCAGACACAGGAAGGTGGCTTGACAAAAGAGGGTGAGGAATTCTGTGATAGAGATGTATTATACTGGTGGTGACAAATCACTAAGTGCACTAGCTTTGCTTTTTTTTTTAATAACTGGGCATGACCTTGTCTGTACAGTCTAAATTTTGTGTGTATGTGTGAGTTACTGATGAAGTTGCATTATTTAACTGGCAATTTGTTGTTATCATCAGTCACTCTCCAAAGAACATATGCTATCTTCTTTGCTAACAATGATGTCCTTCACTACTAGAAGTTTCTTACACAGTAGAGAAGAAACAGTCTTGTATTTACATGCAAATTGATCGTAAAACACTATACTTCGTCAGAAAAATAGACACACACCTTGACAATCTTTTGCTGACTCCTAAATCTTGATCAAAGACTTCACAGATATTCTCTTGAGTAGACATTTTTAATACCTAAGTATTAATACTAAGTATCCTTAAAAGTAGAATAAGGCAGTTTTACATTTACTACAGCACTTGCTGGAATTAATGGGTTTGACAGTATAATAGAGCAAACAGCTACTTCCTTAGTTTTTGAAAGTGTTCTATTATATCCAACTTTCTAAAATGTAGAGTCTGATATACTAAGTTTATTTACGTTATCAGATGCCAGTACCTATTTATAATCTGTAGATTTGTAATCTGTAGATCTGGCACTTATGGCACCAAAAGATTGGTTTATTTCTTTCTATTTTTAATTGAGCTTTTGGCATATTTAAAAATATATCTTGGCTCCGCCCCTGATGGTATAACCTTGGCTTCTCTAAAGTCAGTGAAGCAATCTCCTAGTCTATGAAATAATGTCTGCTTATGGTATAGATGGATACTGTAAAAATGAATTATAACCATTTACCGAAGTGATCTTAGGTCCAACAGGTGATTTATTATTTATTGCTCCATTAAGAATTATGTATAAGACTAATTTTACATTACAAAGTTTTATTATGTTTTCTAATCTATTTCTAAAATAAGAAAATACAAAGTACCTTATAGGCCTGGATGAGCATGTAGATTACTCCAGGGGCACCATGGCACCAATGGACAAGCAGATCTCGATTATCGTCCACACATGGAGGATAATTGCCAGAAGGGAATTTCAGCTGGCAGACATAGTCTACACTGGGCTTGACTAAACCATGTAACTTCGCTTGGCTCACTTGAAGGCTTGGCTACAAATGAGAAAGGGTTATTAGTTCTGCTGAAGCAAACAGACCTTCTTAGGCCTCAGGGATAAGTTTCAAAACCAGAAATAAAGCATGACCAAAAGGAACTGGAAGTCATTAAGAGCTTTTGGATTCCATCCAATTTTTTTCACGTACTGGATGTTTTAGTTCCACGTTTTATGATTTCATTTTGTGGTTACAAATAATAGAACAAATTATAAAATTCAGCTCAGTTAACTCTTGGGGCCTGTTGATGTATTATTATGGATTATATCACTTTTCAATATTTGTTTTTATCTACATACATAGATTAAATGATTTTCCTGAGTCAATGCTTGAGAATCTGAGCATAAAGGGAACTTTCCTAAGGTTTCAATACTGAAAGTATGCTTCAAAGGCCACAAAGCACGAGACAAACCAAGCACAACTTTCATTATTCCATCTAGAGCAGGGCAGGCAATGTTTCCAATGGAAGAAGACAGTGAGGGGTGGGCAGTGGTGTGAAACAGAGGCAGGAGGTGGAGATGGCTGGGAACTAAGAGATATTGATGATACAATTTTCACAGATACTGAATGTGCACTGAGTTCTCTAGGGGACATATAGATTCAACTTTACCCAAAGAATACTGTTCAACTCAGTTAGAAAATTAAGAGTAGAATGAGTGGATCCTTCTCAAACCTGCAAGAAATATCCAACATGGCTGAAAAATAATACTGTTTGGTTTTACACTGACAAACAGGTGCCTATTATAATGGACTTTCAGGACTAAAAATTAAATCATTTCAAGCAGGTAATAACCTGTAAACGGAAAAATCAATACTTGGGATTTCAGATTCCTTATTACAGCTAACAAAAAGATCCAGGGCAAAGATGCTTCCTGATGATCTGTTTCAAAGAGAGGTTAATGAGGCCGCTCAGGCACTGACGTGTGATTCCAACTCACCTTGAAACTTTAAAAGACATAAACTCTCCTTTCCTGAAAGCTTAAGAATCTAGATTTACTTCTGGAAATGATGAGACACTGAAAGAACGTGCTGGAAAACTGAAGGAATTTAAGTCTAATGGTCAAAAACCCTAACTACAAAACTAATTACAAAGCGCAGAATGAATGTAACAGTTGGTCTCTTACTGACACTAACACTCAAAGTGTGACTCTGCATTCAAAAGCAATAATAACCTTGAGTTTTTTAGCTTCACTGTCACTGCTCATGATAGCGGGCAGGTCTGACATTGATTCTTTATTTTTATAGCCAGTTACTAAACCAGCTGACAACAGTGTATATACAAGCACCCATGCTGAACATATTAATTAAAGGCTTTTCTTTATGCCACATTGTGCTTTGGGAGGCTGCCACTAAATTTTTTTTCTTGCCATGAATCCTTAAAGAGAGATTATAAGCTCCTTAAAATGATGCTCTCATGAGAAGTTCTCTTCTGACCCATCCCCTACCAAGTTATGCTTGTTGCAGTAAATTCTATTTGTCCTTAGTCTACCAGACTTTGGCTGATGTCTCCCAGCAGTATTAGAGCCTAAGAACGGTTGGGTACAGCAGATTCAGCTATTTTTCAGGCAAGTTACACAAAATCCATCGAAGGCCCCTTAGCTTTATTCTCTAAGCTGGCCTGAGGCAACACGTGCTCATTTGTTTTCTATTGATTTTGTTTTTACTGCTGGAATGATTCAATGGCCTGTACCTTATAATGAGGAATAATATTCTTAATTTGAGGCATTTGCTGAGAGAGAAGAAAAGAAGAGCAGGAGGCACTTCCTATAGAATTCTAGGTTAAAACACTTTTAGTCTGCAGACACCACTAGGTAGGTAAGTATGGTCAGCTACAAATCAAATGCCATCTCAAAGCACAGTGCTTTTTATGTTTATAAACTTTAAAATACACACTGGGAAGTATTACCTTTGTGTATCTAGGATGGTTACTACAAGGAGAGTGATCGACAGAATATCAAAACAGGGTTGGAGCACTTATCTTCTAACCCAAGATGGTATACTCAGAAAGCACACTTTAAAGTCTCACCATAATCACCCCTTACCTGCATCAGGAAGTAATAAATTCCTGCCAGGCCATGAGCAGCCCCCACATAATATTCCTGGTACCATTCATACATCAGTGGGGTCTTTGCCGTGAAGTTTCTCTTTCTAGCCAGGCTTTCTCCAGAGGTTAGAGCTGTTTCACAAATCTACAGGGAGGAAACCAACACAAATGACGAGAGAACCAGAATAAAAACCTTCCTGGTGGAGGCAGAGAATTTGTCGCTGTGGGGAACACGGTGAATCAGACACCAGCTTACAGCCATGGAATAGCACAGTTTAACTCTGTACTCAGACAAGTGGGTGCAACTGTATTCTGCCTAAAAGAGGAGGGTATGGACCATCCCGAACTCTTCACCTGTCAAAGGAAAGGATCATTCCTTCAGGCTCAAAAGGAGGTCCTGCATCTAGGAGGAGAAACCTGGCCCTCATTTTCTTCTGAAAGGGTCTGTAAACTCTCAAGCCGAGCAGGCTGAACTTCTTACTCAGACTCTCTCTACAGTGCTTCCAACAGCACTCAGGGTGAAGCTGTTGGCTCTTGGACCATGGCTGACTTTTTGAGGTCAAGATACACTTTCCCGCTACCTGGGATGTGCCAACTAGGGAAGAGAAATAATAGAGTAAGCAGAAGTAAGCAAGTGGGATCCTAAAAAGGCTCCTAAAAAATCACAAAAACCTGGTACCTGCTGAATATGGCTTAGAGGAATCTTTTCCTCTCCAAAGTGCTTATTCACAAAAAGAAGCGCATAGACGTAGCCCATTCGTCCGTAGAGCATTTCATTTGGAGCATGGGGATCAATCTTATTTAGGTGAATCAGCCTGGAATAAAAAATACATGCCTAAGATAATTTCAAAGGGATCTGGGCTGGTATACAACTTTAAAATACGCACACACATATATACATATATATATGATTTTTCTTTTTATTAAGTGGGTCCAGAATAAAAGGGTAGTTAGGCTTCAAAGATCAGCTCTCAACTAAATTTCTTTTTTTTTTTTTTCCAACTAAATTTCTTAAGTTCACAATGGAACTGACAAACAAGAAATTCAAAGAATGAAAGAATACAAGTGAATGGCTGAGGTTATCTGATGCCTCCCTAGTTCCTCACGGAGGCATGCCCCATAGTACTTTAGCAATCCAGGCCAGAGAAGCCAAGAACTACTGGCTATAACAGCATTTAGTCTGGAGAAAGGACTAAGTCGACACTCAAAGGGCCATCAATTTCCATAAAATGAAACGCTTGCTTCACCCACTGTCACATTCCTTGGCTTCTTATGTGTTATCAGGCTTATCTGAAGTGTCTGTACAGCAGCCTGGTCTACCATAATTGATAATACATACAAATGGTACCAAATGTTTTAGTTAGTCTCTCTGCCTCCCTAGTCTCCCAGCCTTCCAGTTCTTCTCTTCAGAAACAACCACGGTTACTAATTTCTTGTACATTCCTAGAATTACTTTATGTACTTACCAGCATAAACGTACACACACATATATAAAAAACACAGTTGTCGTCGAGTCAATTTTAACTCATGGTGGTCCCATGTGTGTCAGAGTAGAACTGTGCTCCATAGGGCTTTCAATGGCTGAATTTTTGGAAGTAGACCAACAGGTCTTTCTTCCAAAGTGCTTCTGGATGGACTGGGACCTTCAATCTTTTGGTTAGCAGCCAAGCGCGTTAACTGTTTGTACCACCCAGGGACTCCTAAGCATAAATATACACATTTATAAACAAAAATAATTCCCCCAAATGTTCTGCACCTTGCTATTTAACAATATATCTTGACAATCACTCTATTTTAGTACACACAGAATAGTCTCATTCTTTATAATGGTTAGAAAGTATCCCTTTGATAGGATATACTATAATTTATTAGTTTCTTATTGATGGATTCAGTCCAGCTTCTCAAAAAAAGTTAATTTTTAATTCTGGTTCAAGGTAAGATGGAGTAAGCACATTCCACCCCAACTCTCTCACTAAATGCAGCTGTGAAACAGACAGAATGCATGGGGCAGCTATTTCTCTGAAAAAGTAAAACCTACGAAAGTTGGAACCTGAGTAAGGCAGAAACCTGTCAGAGAAGGAAAACGCAAGTATTTTCCACTAAAATGAGAGACAGAAAAGTGGTTTAAGACCACACCCTGTCAAAGGCAGAAAACTTTTGAGACCCGGAAAAACAAGGGAGTCCCATTGAGTCCTGGCTCTCAGAGGTTTCACTGTAGTAGCAGGTAGATTGGGAAAGGAAGATTAGAATCGAAGAACCACAAAATCAGTGGTGAGTTTACCACATTTTCCCCAATTGTATGTCTCTGGCCTGAACTCAGCACTGCTCCAAACCCAGAAGAGTCAAGAGAAGCCCTTTGTTTCCACTTGGAGGAAGAACAGGAAAGGCAAATCCTAAGGTCAGAGAGTGGGGACAACCCCCCATTTTTATTTTCCTTTCTTTTTTCCATCCTTTCATGCCTCTGGGCCAAGCAATCTCATGGTGGCAGCAGAAGCAGTGGCAAGAGGAGCTCACAGGAGCCAAAACTCTGAGGGAAGAATACCTTCCTTACAGATCAGAGGAGCTGTGGTGGAACCCCCACTGCTTTTTCTCTTTCTCTGCTCTCCCCATCACTTGGCCCCAGATGCAGGCACAGTCATGGGGAGGGAGTGGCACAGTAGGGTAACAAAAGCTTTCTTCCTGGAAGACCAAAATGGGAAGCCCCAGGGGACTGGCAAGCAGGGGAAGACAGTGGAGAGAGAGGAGGTCAGGAAAGGGACCATATCTGATAGTCTGAATTCTGACAACAAACTTCTTTTGGCAGCAAATATAATAGACAGGGAAAATGTCCCTGCTGGTTTAGATTTTTTAATCTGAAGAAATTTTGAAAGCATATCACAATTCTCCCCTAAATCAGCTATAAATTCAATGTGATCCTATTTAAGCTGTTAAAACAATTTAATTTTTGGTGAACTTGATAAAATTATATTAGTATACTGGAAAAGTGTCAGGAAAGAGCCAAGGTATTTCTGGAAAAGAATATTAATGAGAGATCAGCTTTACCATAACAACTGCTTTGCCACCGGTAGCTTATGACACTGAACACGCTATTGAACCTCTGTACTTTAAATTTCTCATCTATAAAATAAATGGCCGCTTCCAACTTTACAACTCTCTCATTTGCTGACTGTGTGGAAATCTACTTTTAAAATAGTTAAGTATAAATAAACAGTGTGCTGTGCCTGTGGGTATAGCATGTCACTAAGTCTAGTCTATACTCTGGGGATAGTTAATTAGATTTGAAGTACCAGAAATCATACCTCTGGGGTGACTGGTTACATCTGAAATATTCTAACCAGGATGTCACTCTGAGGACTAAGATGCACTTGACCTAAGCCACAGTATTTTCAATCACCTTATATGCATACAGAAACTGGACAATGAATAAGGAAGACCTAGGAAGAACTGATACCTTTGAATTATGGTATTGGTGAAGAATACTGAATGCACTATGGACTGTCAGAAGAATGAACAAATCTTTCTTGGAAGAAGTACAGCCAGAATGCTCCTCAGAAGCAAAGATGGCGACACTTTGTCTCATGCGTTTTGGACATGTTATCAGGAGGGACCAGATCCTGGAGGAGGGCATCATGCTTGGTAAGGTAGAGGGTCAGTGAGAAAGACCCTCAAGGAGATGGACTTACACAGTCGTGCAACAATGGGCTCAAACAGCAACGACTGTGAGGATGGCACAGGACCCGGCAGTGTTTCATTCTGTTGTACATAGGGTTGCTACGAGTTGGAACCCAATGGAAGGCACCTAATAACAACAACCAGGATCAGCATCTACAGGATTTAACACTTCAAATAACCTTGCAGAAATCTATGCCAGATGATTTGTTAATTAGCTTAAGAAATGATAGAAAGTGGCTTTTTATTGGTATGGTTGAAGATGGGTGGTAAGTTGGGGGACAGTACAGGCTCTACATCCTTTGATGAACAAGGGCTAAGAAGGCCATGAGGACAATGCAGCTTTTCCTGAGCTATAACAATGGGGTATTTGTATTTGTTTGTGTGCATGTGTTCTTGCTAATAAACGCTGGTATGTTTGGCAGAATTTGGTCAACTGCTTGCTTTTATTTTTACACAGTGGCAAGGTTACAACTGAACGAGTATACAGCCCTAACCTCTAAGGTCTGGAGAACACTAATATTTACAAAAACAAACAAGCAAACAAAAACCTCACAGCTGCTACCACCAGGTGAAGACGGTCCTTCCAGCCAAAGCAAAGGTATGTGTGAAAGAGAAAGTAATTCACCCCTCGCCGCTCCCCACTTCTACCTCAAGCCTGTAGTGAGGGGAGGACTTAAAATTTAATAATTATGAAGAAATCACGTTTTAATAACCAGAATGAGATGGTTTTAATGACTGAAAGTGGCTGAAGGTTACGAAACAAGCACTGAGAACATGTTATTTACAAGAGTCCTTAAGGGCATTTACTACCAATGGGAAAGAGGGGTTTGAGAAAGCATGGCTGGTTGTAGTTAAGTTACACTTTTCATATACCAAACCCAAACCCACTGTCTTCGAGTCCATTACGACTCATAGTGACTCTGTAAGACAGAGCAGAACTGCCCCTTACAGTTTCCTAGGCTGTAAATCTTTACAGAAGCAGACTGCCACATCTTTCTCTGGCGGAGTGGCTGGTGAGTTTGCACCACTGACCTTTTGGTTAGCAGTCAAGTGCTGAAGCACTGTGCCAACAGGGATCAAAAAATCAAGGCATCTCAATCACTTGGTTGAGTATGCATATGCCAGTTCATGCGGGGTTTTTCTTTTTCCTACAAATATAGGCAATAAACTCACAGTGGAACAGTGGTTATCCTAGGAATAGGGGCATTAGTCATGGATTGGTTTCAATTTTCTTGTAATACCTTGCTTGACTTTTTTTTATTTTAATTCAATGTCAACAGGGTTATCTGGTTGGTAGAATTAGAGGCCATTTTGTTTTCTACCTCGTATTCTTCTGTATTTAACAATACCATATATATGTATGTATACACACATATTTATATTTATACATACACACACGTTGTTATGTTGTTGTCAGGTCCCGTCGAGTCGGTTCCGACTCACAGTGACCCTTTGTACAACGGAATGAAACACTACCTGATCCTGCACCATCCTCACAACTGTTATGCTTGAGCCCATTGTTGCAGCCACTGTGTCAATCCATCTTGTTGAGGGTCTTCCTCTTTTTCACTGTCCCTCTACTTTATGAAGGATGATGTCCTTCTCCAGGGACTGGTCGCTTCTGATATCATGTCCAAAGTATGTGAGACGAAGTCTCACCATGCTCGCTTCAAAGGAGCATTCTGGCTGTACTTCCTCCAAGACAGATTTGTTTGTTCTTCTGGCAGTCCATGGTATATTCAGTATTCTTCGCCAATACCATAATTCAAAGGTATCAATTCTTCTTCAGTCTTCCTTATTCACTGTCCAGCTTTCACTGTATTCTGAATGCCTTCCAACCCGAGGGGCTCATTTTCTGGCACTATATCAGACAAGGTTCCGCTGCTATTATAAGGTTTTCACTGTTCAATTTTTTCAGAACTAGAACACCAGGTCCTTCTTCTTAGTCTGTCTTAGTCTGGAAGCTCCACTGAAACCTGTCCACCAAAGGTGACCCTGCTGGTATTTGAAATACCAGTGGCAAAGCTTCTAGTACTACAGTGACATGCAAGCCACCACAGTGCGACAGACGGACAGATGTGTGGTGGACACACATAAGTACCCAACTATTTTTTAAGAACTTAAAAAATTTAAGAACAATTCTATTTTTTCTCATGACAGAACAACTGGCAACTCAATAATGCTGGAACCTTAAGAAAATGAAATCTGCTTACTAGATACAAACTCAACAGGTGTAACAGAATGGGTGTCTCAAAGTTTTGATAAGGGCCTACTGTCAAGTTTTAATATAAATGTATCAAATTGTATAGAATTTATATATAAAAAAGCATTTTTAAATTTACTTTTGCAAACAAGATCAAAAGAACTATTCAAAAGGGGAAAACATGAATTTTTTAAATAAACACTGCTCTACGGAAATATTACTCAGAATAATTATTGCATTAACTACAATTATGTCCCTATTGAAATAAAAGTATGTTTGAACAATGGTACAGTATTAGAAAATGCTATTCGTTTATTTATCAATGTTATGGCCTACACTACCATGACGTGGCAATATATAGTTAGCATTCCAATTACTTTGGAGCCAAACTCATTTGCATTTGGAAAGTTCAAAGTAGGTAGCAAATCACTTTCAAATACTTGAAAATAAAGTACTGCCTAGAGCATATAATTAAAATTATACTTTAGGGTAATAAAGGAAGTATTCCACTTTTTCTGGATTTGAATTCACATCACTAAAATTATTACTTGGACCTGATAAATACTAAAGGCAGGACTTTTTAAAAAAAAATTTATCTTGTTGTTGTTGAGAATATACACAGCAAAACATATACCAATACAACAGTTTCTACATGTACAATTCAGTGACACTGACTACATTCTTCAAGTTGGGCATCCATTCTCACCCTCCTTTTCTGAGTTGTTCTCTCCTATTAACATAAACTCACCGCTCCCTAAGGTTCCATCTAATCTTTGGAGTTGCTGTTGTCAACTGATCACAAAATCAGCAGGACTTTTAACCACAGGTTTTACATGTTATAGTCTCAAGATAAAATGAAGAAAGGACAGTATTTATAAATCATAATGATTATTTTATGTGTTTTCAGAAACTCTCAAGCTGAGAAGCACATCATGCAGTTCCATTTATTTGTTTTGATATGTTGATATTAATAGCAAGTGATCTTTAAAACAGACAAGTCACTGAGATGCCACTGAAGGGAGAATAAAGACCTATAAAAATAGGATAGTTCTGCTCCACTCCTAGCAATACTTCCCCAGGGTGTTACTGGGGAGAGCTTTTGCCCCGTATTATCAAAAGGTTTGTAACTCTTTAAAAAGAAGCCCTTTTCTGACTCATCACACTACAGAGCAGAGTGTATACATTCTCCTGACCAGAAAGCCAAAGTTCTTCATCATTCTTTAGTACTGACCCCAAGCACTTTGTATGTCTCAGGCTAATCACTTAAATGACTATAACACAGATGGTACTCCCTATTCGTGTAGTAACACCGAATCTCTCTGTGTAGAAGGACGAGTAAAAATGGACATAGTGTAAATCAGGTAGCAGGAGGAACTAGAACTGTTTATTGCCCTCCCCCCACCTCATCCAAGCCAATGGCAGGACGATTTTAATATGTGCACACAAACACACACTCCCCAACAGTAAGGAGCCCTTCTTTTCTAGAGCCACAAACTGACTCAAAATGGACTTTCGTGGGGGCAAATGACACGTAAATCCAGATCTTCAATTTTAATATAAATAAGGGTTGCCCACTAGAAGCTTATGAATTATGAAGATTTACTAAATGTTGAGACTAATAAACTACAATATTGTCTTACTGAGGCAGTGGTGGTTGAATGGCGGAATTCTTTCCTTACATGCAGGAGACCCGAGTCCAATTCCCAGCCAGCCAATGCACCCCATATGCAGCCGTCACCCAACTGTCTAGAGATCTGCACGTTGGTTATGATGCTGACAGGTTTCATTGGACCACTGTGATCTATGGGGTTTTAACTGGCTGATTTTTGGAAGAAGATTGCCAGGCCTTTCTTCCTGGTTCATGTTAGTTTGGAAGCTCTGCTGAAACCTGTTCATAATTCATAAGCTTCTAGTGGGCAACGTTCACTTATATTAAAATTGAAGATCTGGATTTATGTATCATTTGCCCCCAAGAAAATCAGTTTTGAGTCAGTTTGTAGCTCTAACAAGGCGGGCCTCTCCCAGGCCACCAGCAGGAAGTGAGTGAACTGTACTTTTTTCAAATTACTGATCTTGGACAGCACCTTAGATTAGCAATTGCATGATCAGGCTTTTGCTCTCATTTCTGTTACTGAACTGATGTTTGGTCTGGAACATAGCAGTGTCACTCTATTTTGCAATGAAATAGGGATGACAATGGTTGTTCCTTAACTAAAACATAGGAATAATGTCCTGAGAATTGCTCAAATGACAGTAGGAAGATTTATCTGCTGGGAGAAAAGGAAACTCAATAGACTGTTGTTTTGCTACCCACAGAGAATGAATGCACAACGATGTCCAGACAATCATCCTCAAAAGGAAAATGATTACCGCGTGATGTAATCTTCTGCCTGCTTCGCATTCTTCATTTTGTGATACAGCACGGCAGCCACGGCGAGAGGCCCTGCATCCCCACACAGGAAGGTGATGGAACGCTTGCTCAGACAGTTCAGGCTTTGTTTTATATAGCCATGTGCCATCTGTAGGTAGGCAGGGTCCCCGAACACATCATAGAGATGTAAGTAAAGCACAGCAATACCTGAAAAGCAAAAGGAAAACAAGGTATCTCCTAACACTGTATGGGAGAAAAATTGGTTGAAGAAAGGTAAAGATGAGGACAGAGTAGTTGACTATATTATCTTGATTTATCTTTTGATAAGCTATAGCAAGCATGTAACTTATCTGCAAGTTCAGATGACCTTAGTTCTAGAGTCAGCTCTATTACTAAGCAGCTCTAAAAACCAGGAACAGGCAAATCACTTGTTCTCAGTTTCCTCCATCATTACAACTCTAAATCATAAGAACTCTAAGACCCTGACCAATAACGAGACAAACAGTTGAGTATTAATCCTTGTTGCACACTGGCTACTCTGTTACTGTATTCTTAATGGTTAAATAAGTCATCAAATTATGATTACAAATAAATCGTCATCTATTTATTTAATGAACAACAAATTAATAATAAAAAAAGAATTTGTTTTACTCTTGTGAGGTAAAGAAATTGAGACTAGGGGATGAGAACCTCAGTTTCTTTCTATATAAAAGATAATTTCCTGTGTGAGAAGGTAGTTAGAGTAATGAAATCCACACTCCAGTATCATTCCAGGCAGGAATTGTAAGAAAACTATTAAAGTTATTTGTTATCTGAGAAAATATATTCAACTTCTCCTTTATTTTTCTGTCTGTTGAGAAGCCAGCCACTCTGGGAGCTATAATGTAAAAGCTGCCAATGACTTTTGCTTTGGGCCTTTCCCTACTGGCTCCGTATGCTACTCCTGAAGCCTGGGATATGTAATCGAGATGTGTCTGCATGTTCTTATTCCAAACGCCTGCCACAGTAGATAGAGCCTTCCCTTTGAAGCTGTCTGGTCTCAGGGCAGACTCAGAGATGTGGAATAGGGAGCCTGACTGCCTGCAGCATTTTCAGAAACTCATTTTTCCCCTTAAAGTATGTTTTCCATCTCATTTATCATTTTTAGAAGACACAGAGCCTATGTTTAAATCTAAATTAATAGAGCTAATCACTTCACCGATTACAATGCAGTAAAAATGCTGCTTGCAAAATTACTTTTCACTGTACTGAGGACAGTTTTAAATTCAGATAGTTTTCTCATTTTGCATGGGTAATCTCCAAAGCTTTGTGCTACAGACAATCCAATTTCACATGTATATTAAGGCCAAATTTTCATTTCCTGCCAAAGTTAATAACCTTGTCTGCTCTTTCAAAGTGGCTCAGTGTTAGTAATTCCACAAGCTGACAATCAGATGTACCAACGCTTAAGGTTTGTAGATCTAAGTGTACACAACTGCAGTATATGGTTAAGAAAAAAAAAACTCCTTTTCACAAATGATCAACGTCAAGAGCTTCTTCTAGAATTAGATCCTTAATGGGTTTCATCTCCATCCATGCCTCGAATTTGCAGGCGATCCGTTTTAAATTGTTACCCTTTCATTTTGCCCTCCTATTCCCATTGCTGTCTGAACTCCCTAATTAAGTTATCTAAGCACCACAGCCAGATAACGGCATGACTGAGAACTGAGAAAATAAAAAGTGATTAAATACAAGTCCAATGATTGCTTTCCTCTTCAGACCTTTTGTCTCTCATTATCAATAATTCCTCTTAGCCTAAATATTTAACAAAGAAAACACATTAAGGTTTGCAAATGTAAGATTTGATGCATTTCTCATGAAAAACAGGTAATCATTTTTCAAGTCTCACAGTATTTCATTTGGATGAAAAATCTTGTGTTTTTTTTTTTTTTTAATCTTTCTAAGTTTCCTCCCAACAGGGCTGTTGTGGGATTCTGCAGCCTCAGGTTCCATCTCTCCTTACTCTTATACTGGGTCTCGGTGTCTGTGTATTTTAAATAGGCAAACTTTCGCAGGTTGTAGTTTATGGTGTCTACCTTCCCTGTCACAAAACACACACAGATAAAAAAGACGTCAAGTGAGGAATGCTGCTGCCGATTAATCTGTAAAAATTTCCTGGACAAGCTTATTATGAATCAGTCAAGGTCAGGAAAATGCCTAAGACATTTAATGGCTCTTCAATATATTTTTTTAAGAATTTATTTTATTTTTGCTGTTGTTGAGAATATACATAGCAGAACATACACCAATTCAGTAATTTCTTACACTGATTATATCAAGCTGTGCAACTATTCTCACCCTCCTTTTCTGAGTTGATCCTCCTCCATTAACATAAATTCACTGCTCCCTAGGTTTCCTATCTAATCTTTTGAATTGCTGTTGTCAATTTGATCCCATATAGATCTGAAAAGAGCACAATTCTCAAGGCAGACATTCTTTATTAGTTAAGCTAAGCTATTGTTTGATTTTAAGAAGACTTCAGGGGATATTTTTGGTTTAAGGTTTAAAGATTATCTCAAGGCACTTGTTTCAGGGATTCATCCAGCCTCCATGGCTCCAGAAAGTCTGGAGTCCATGCCTCATCAATACTTTATACCCATGGGCCCTAATTTAATAATAGAAAAAATGGAGGAACTGCATGTGGCCAAACGTCTTGAAGTTGATTCTCTAATACTTGACAATATTCACGCACAGAATGCCACCTCTGCATAAATCATGAAGAGCTTAGGCTCAGAGACAGCTGGCAAGGTGGGAAACCTTGATCAGATGTACCAACGCTTAAGGTTTGTAGATACAAGTGTACACAACTGCAGTATATGGCTAAGAAAAAAAAAAAATCTCATTTTCACAAATGATCAATGTCAAGAGCTTCTTCTAGAACTAGATTCTTAATGGGCTTCATCTCTATCCATGCCACGAATCTGCAGGCAATCCGTTTTAAATTATTACCTTTTCATTTTGCCCTCCTATTCTCATTGCTGTCGGAACAACACAAGGACTGTGCAGGGGAAACTCATCCAGTCTTTATATGCCCTCACAGGCCTAGCCTCAGCCAACACTTTAACCGAAACTTTTCAAATTTAATTGTTATCAAAATAAATATGTTCTTCATTGAAACAGTCCAATAGTACTGCTAGTCTTAATAAACAAAACATCAATCCAGTGCCCAATTTCTGCCTCCCAGAGCAACCACTTTCAACCATTTTAGCTATTTCTTCTAGTATTTGCCTTCATATTTCTAACAATAATCTTATGTGCTATCTCTTGATCTATCTATTTCAGACACTTTTGACTCACACTCTAAGAGATGAGGATTTAGCTCTTTTGACAGAGACTGCCAAGCAGTCCTGCAAATTTCTCTCTTTTACCTCAACAATAATGCCCCTGGATTTTAGCTGGGCACATGGCTGCCCAGAACAGTCTCCTTTACAGCTAGGTCTGACTAAGTTATGACCAATGGGACGTCATGGGAGTAGTGGAGGTAACTTCCAGAAAATGTTCTTGAATGGAGGGAACTTGCCATTTCTTTCCTTTTCTATTTTTTTCTGGGCTAGAATGCAGACGTGATGGTGTAGCTGGAGCAGCTATCTTAGACCATGAGGTGAAAGTTCTGTGATGATGATGGTAAAGTGTCAAGATCAAAGATGCCTGGATGCCAGAAGGGCTGTGAAGCTGCCATACTAGTCCCTGGATTGCCTAGTTACCTGAGAGAGAAATATACTTCCGTCACGTTAAATCACTGTTATTTTAGTGTATTGCAGTTGGATGTTATGAGTCTAGAGTTCAGGGAAGAGAAGCCTGGACAAATGTTCTCAAAATGTGTCGGGAATGTGTTAACTGAAGTCATCAATGATTGTCCGGGGTACTTCAGGCAGCTGGGCTAGAAGACTTATCAATTCAATGCAAGTAGGCCTTGCTTATGATAAAACCAAATAAAACAAGAAATAAAAAGAACCTACTAATCACCTACTTTGTGGTCTGAGAGGTCAGAAGAAATCTACATATATTTTACTTTGATCTTACAACTCCTGGAGCCTGGTTTGGTTGCTCTACAGCTATGGTATCCAATAGGATGGCTTCTAAACACAAGTGTCTATTTAAACTCAAATGCGTCTATTTAAACTTAATTAAAATTACCAAAATTTAAAATCCACTTTCTCAGTCACACTAGCCACATTTCAAGTGCCCAATGGCCACATGTGGCTTGTGGCTGCCATCTTGGACAGCACAGGAACAATGTCCGTCACTAGGGAAAGTCCTATGGACAGCACTGCTCCGGAATACCAGGGACAAATGTAGTTCTCTATCAGATGACAGGAACTCTGACACTGACTCAGTTTATCCTAGGACTCTCTTGGTTTTGAAATGTTGAAAATTTACTTGAAAGAAAAAATATGAGGACTATCATGGATTGAACTGTGTCCCCAAAAAATGTGTGTCAACTTGGCTAGGCCTTGATTCCCAGCATTGTGTGGTTGTCCTCCATTTTGTGATCTGATGTACTTATCTTATGTGTTGTAAATCCTAACCTCTATGATGTTAATGAGGCACCATTAGAGGCAGCTATGTTAATGAGACAGGATGCAATCTACAGGATTCGGCTGTATTCTAAGTGAGTCTCTTTTGAGATATAAAAGAAAGAAGCAAGCAGAGAGGAGAGGGACCTCATACTACCAAGAAAGAAGAACTGAGAATGGAGCGCATCCTTTGGGCCCAGAGTCCCTGCGCTGAGAAACTACCGGACCCAGGGGAAGATTGATGACAAGGACGTTCCCCCAGAGCCAACAGAGAGAAAGCCTTCTCTGGGAGCTGGTGCCCTGAAATAAGACTTCTAGCCTCCTAGACTGCAAGAGAATAAACTTCTCTTTGTTAAAGTCATCCACTTGTGGTATTTCTGTTATAGCAGCACTAGATAACTAAGACAGAATTTGGTATAAGGAGAGTAGGGTGTTGCTCTAACAGATACCTAAAATGTAGAAGCAGGTTTGAAACTGTGAATGATTACAGGCTCGAAGAGTTTTAAGGTGACTAACAGTAAAAAAGACTAGACTGTCTTAAAGAGACTGTTGGCAGAATTAGGACATTAAAGATAACTCTGGTGAGGAATTAGAAGTGAGGAGAGCTGCAATACTGGAGATGGCGCAGACAGCAAGAAGCAGTAGCAAAGAAACAGCGGCAGCAGACCAGGAGACCAGTGTGAGAAGGTGCAGGAGCTGACCTAGAGTGAGAGAGCTGAGTGTGTTCAAGCCAAGGTTTACTGGCAGAGTAGGGTGCCTCCAGGCACTTATCGGTAGAGCTAAAGAGCTTTGGAACGCTTGCCCGAGCAGGGCAGACGCCAGGCCAGCCCAAGGGGCTGCGGGGCTGAGAGGCCAAGGAACCAGAAAGCAGAAGCTTAAGGGACAAGGAACACAGGAAGCAGAGATGCCTCTGTCTCAAAGGGTAAGGCCACAATCTCTGGGGTCTCAAAGGGTGAAGTCATGGCCTCTGGGGCTTCAATGGGTGGGGCCACAGTCTCCCAGTTTTCACAGTCAGATCTTCACCAACTCGGCTCCAGAGTGTGGGGCTGCCTTTCAGAAGTGTCAGCTAGATGGGGCCAGATCCACTGCCCAAAGCTGAGGGGGCGGGGCTGACATGTCCAAGAGGCAGAAGAATGGGGCTTGCCAGGGCCCAGGGGGTGGTGGAGTTGCCACTCAGATGAACTAGAAGAATGGAGCCACCCAAATGCGAGGGAGCTGAGTTGTCGTTCCAGTGGGACTGGAAGGCAGAGCTGAAGCCCAGGGCCCTCGGGCCTCCATCCAGAATCTGGAGAGTGTGGCAAACACCCAGAGTCCAGAGGGCAGGGCTGTTGCTTAAATGGTCTCAGAGAAGAGGATTATTTTCAAGCCTTGAGAGCTAACATAATGTGTTCTGCTAACTTGCTTGGTGCCTGCTATCCCCTTTCCCTCCAAATTTCTCCCATTTGTAATGGAAATGTCTACTTTGTGCCTGTTCCATTATTGTACTTTGAAAGCAGATAACTTGTATTCTAGAATTCAGATGAAGAGGAATTCTGACGCAGGAATTTGGACTTCATTTGAGACTTTTGGGATGATATGATGGGGTGAATGTGTTTTACATGTGACAAGAATGTGAATTCTGCGGGGCCAAGAGTGGAATGTCATGGATTGAACTGTGCACCCTCAAAATATGTGTCAACTTGGCTAGGCCATGATTCCCAGTATTGTGTGGTTGTCCTCCATTTTGCGATCTGATGTATTTATCCTATGTGTTGTAAATTTTAACCTCTATGATGTTAATGAGGCAGGATTAGAGGAAGTTGTGTTAATGAGAAAGGGTGCAATCTACAGGATTAGGTTGTATCTTGAGTCAATCTCTTTTGAGTATATAAAAGACAGGAGTGAGCAGAGAGGAGAAGGACCTCATACCATCAAGAAAGAAGAACTGGGAGCAGAGTCTATCCTTTGGAACTAGGGTCCCTGTGCTGAGAAACTCCTAGACCCAGGGGAAGACTGATAACAAGGACCTCCTCCCAGAGCCAACAGAGAGAGAAAGCCTCCTCTGGGAGCTGGTGCTCTGAAATTGGACTTCTAGTCTCCCAGACTGTGAGAGAATAAATTTCTCTTCATTAAAGGCATCCACTTGTGGTATTTCTGTTACAGCAGTGCTAGATAGCTAAGACAAGGAACGAATAAAACTTTGCAACAGATACTAGTCCCAGGCTTTCAGGATGGAAGCTCTGAACTAGAATTTTCTATCCTGTTTCCTTCTGTAGCTACTAGTCTGGGAAAGGAGGCTAAACTGTTTTGAGACACTTCTAAATCTGCAATTTCCTTACTCAGCTACTTATCCCCAGTAGTACTGTAAATACAGCCAGCTGTTGAGAAGTAATTAATATAAGCCTTTGAATTTTTGAGGGATCATTAGTCCTATTCATCTTGACCAATCAAGACCTTGCAGTGTCTCAAATGTATATGGAGATGATAAAAAATCTCCATGGATATTATGAGCAGCTCGAACACTTCTCTGCAATTTTGCATTCTACAGACCATTCCTTAACATTACTCATGTATTTTACAACCTGCCCACACTGATGTAGAAACCTTTGCCACGGTACTTCAGCTCTGCAAGGTATTTCCTGACTGAGGTTGTATTGAGTTGGGACTTTTAAAGACTCCCTTCACGTACTCTTGTGGGAAAAATCATGTTCAGATTACAGATACTGCAGGAGTCACCGCAACGTGCTCAGCTAACATCTGAAAGTAGCTCTCCAGAGCTCTGAATGATATGTAGGTAAGAACTCCTTAAAGGAGGGGTGGCCCGTCGTTCAAAGTTTCAAAGAAATTGTTCCCTAGTTGAAACTTAAAAAGTTCATCAATTACTATGTTTTTTTTCTTCCCTTCAGATTTATGAAAATATAATAAGTGAAGGCTTTCCTGACTAACTCCATGCAGTACAATCACATGTCTCTCTATACCAGGTTGGTATTTTCCAATACACTGTTTTGTAACTGTTTCTCAATTTTGTCAGTGTTTGACGGTAGGCATATTCCATGTCCTGATTTAAATTATAGTTGAGCTTAGGGCAGAATTCCTGTTCTCATTCGCTGTAGTCACTGCACACAGAACCCTCCACAAAGAGCCTTCAGGTAAACACTGTGAAGTGAAGAGTATGTCTGCTCAGTCATCAGATTAAAGCTGGGCATCTTGAACTGCTGGTATTCCACATACTCAAGTACTGTTTTTTAAATTTTATTTTGCTGTTGTTGAGAATATACAGAGCAAAACATACCCCAATTCAACCATTTCTACATGTACAATTCAGTGACACTGATTAGGTTCTTTAAGTTGTGCCACCATTCTCACCCTCCTTTTCTGAGTTGTTTCTCCCCCATTAACATAAACTCACTGCCCACTAAGGTTCCTAACTAATCTTTTGAGCTGCTGTTGTCACTTTGATCCCATATAGATAATTCTTAAAAGAGAATAACGCTCAAGGCAGACATTTTTTTACTAGTTAAGCTAAATTATTGTTTGGTTTTAAGAAGACATTAGGGGATATTTTTGGTTTAAGGTTTAAAGATGATCTCAGGGCAATAGTTTCAGGAGTTCATCCAGCTTCCATGGCTCTAGCAAGTCTGGATACTCCAGTACTTTTAATACAGGTAATCTAGGGGGGCTGGAGGGTGGACTAGTGACTCTGCACCTTTGATTTAATAATATTGCCCCAAAAAAGGAGTGGTAAAGAAAGAAGCACTTTGAAGATGTGCCTTCTTTTCTCCCTTATCTATTTCCAGAGCTGAGAGTCCAAGAGCAAAAGAGATTAACAAAAGAAGACATACTTTCCTCCTCCTTCCCTCAGTGCCCTGCATCCACCGCTTCATAACCGATAAATTAGGAGGCGCTCCTAGTCTTTTGTTCAGACCACATAATGGTGCCAAATCCTTCAGCATAGTAGTGGTTAAGAGAATGGGCTGAGGAATCACTGTGTTAGAATGAAGCCTGATCTGCCACTTACTAGTTGTGTGATCTTCACCAAGTCATTAAACCTCTCTGTGCCCCAGCATCATTAGCTGTAAAATGGAAATAACAGTAGCTACGATATAGAGTTGTGAGATCAGAGTTAATCATGCTAATCACAACAGTCATGGCACACAGTAACTGCAAAATTAATGCCCAACCCCATTACACTGTGAATCTCAATGGGTGTTAGATGAGAATCAGTCTGTCCCATCTCTGATCCCTGACCTGAAGGCAGAGAACATAGAGGGAACCACTCACCCTCTCCCTGTCTTCCTGCCTTCTCTCCCCTCTCACTGACTCCTCCCAAGGGAGGAAGAGACTAATCTGATTGGTGCCATCTGGCCTCTCTGTTAGGCCTTCTGGGAATCTGCCCTGTCCTCAGGCTCTTATCTTTTCTCCTCTATCCTCTTCTGGTAAACCCACATCTTGGGCTTTCCAGATGCTCCATTTGAGTATGGCGAGGTAGTTCAAATTGGGGGCCAAGATGGAGGAAGCCCACTTCAGACTCAGGTTTATCTAGCTTTATCAATCATAAAACTGATAGTCTGAACCTTATCTGAGTTTACTTCTCAACTGGATCAGAGGTTAAAGGGGTGAGAGATGTGATTAACTGCCCTTTCACATCCTAACAGATCTGAACTGAGTTTAACGCCTACCCTTTCCCCATCCCACTGAATTTTGTTTAAGTTATTGCTTTTCAGTTTGTGTGAGTGGTAGCTAGATAGCAATAGCAGGGCACTCCTCATTCATTTCATTCATTCAACAAATATTATGCACCAACTGTAGATCTGGCATTGTGCTATGTGCTCAAGTTATTGGAATGAAAATGACAGACATGGCCCCAGCCTGCTCTGTGTTGTTTGCAAAAGCCGAACTGCTTAGAGATGTCTTCTGTGGCATCCAGCCTTCCTTCTTTCCCTCCTGTCATTTCTTCTGTCTGCAGACACTCTCAGCCCGATCTCTGTGCCTTGTCCAAGCATTCTGGTGGCATCTAAACCTGTGTCTTATCAGTTTAACCTACAGTACAATGACATTGAGACTGTATCATGTGAGTCAGAAAGCAAGTGACACTCTTGGCGTATTCATCTATCTCGTGGCCACTATGAAGTGCTCCAATAAACTCAGTAAACTCAGTAGAGACCTATGTCCTTGATTACTTCTGCTTGTCCTAACAGCTCTGGCTAGGAGGGATAGGTGTTTCTCATGAAGCTGAAGGACATTTGGCCAGGGCTCAAATCAGACATAGAAATGCTGGCTCTAATGAAATGCTACTTATAGAAATAAAATTGCAAAGAGAAAATACCTGGCCAGAGTGACTCCTTTCATGTAAGTCTGGTGTCAGCAGTAACTAAGACCCACAAGCTAAAGCTGTAACTCAAAGACTATATTGTAGGCAGATCAGAGGAAGAACATCTTGAAACACTATAATGACTTGCATTTAGAGCACAAGTTAATATTACTCTAGGGACTACGCTGCATATCCTCTTATTTAAAATGTTATCTAATACTTGAAAAGAGGAAATATATATGCCAATCTTAGCCTCATTAACTTCGTAACTCAATTGGGTCATGTCTTCAGAACTAAAGGCCCTACAGTTCTGTGTGTATTTTTTTTTTTAAAGTGTTAGCTGATCATCATTTCCCTTAGGAATCATCATGGCTAAGAGTGGGAAAAAATGAAATTAAATGAGGGCTAGCACTCTCCCTCATTTTCTCTTAAAGATACCAGTGAGATCAGCCATCTCTGGGGTTTACTTAACTTTTATGCTATGTTATCTGCAAGCGAAGCCATCTTTTATACTAAATGCTTATTTCTAACACAAGAACATTTCATTTGGTAATTTAATCCTTTATAATAATAATTCTTCATGATTGTTTTGGGCTTTCCATTTTCTAAAGTACTTTAAAATCTTCTCCTGCCTCCTCTCCCCAGAGCCAAGATCTATGTGGAACAAAACTCAGACCAGCCCAGTGGCTGGTGGCATTATGCTCTCTGGCGAGTCCCCACAGGTCCCTGGACACCAGCGAGGGACACTTAGTAGCTGGCAGTCTAATTTGATCTTAGGAGGGCCCTGTGCCTGCGATTTTTCTGTGCTGTTTGCTCTGTGTACAGGCATATATAACACTTCTTGATGGGACATCTAAACAAGCAAAATGCTTCCTTTGCTTCCCAAGCTGTTAGCACATGCTGTAAAGAACTCCTGTAAGTCTACTGGGAAAGGATTAAAGCAAAAAATGAACATCTCAATGCTTATTGCTGGCATATGTTATACATCAGTATCATGATGCATTACACTTCAACATACTAAATTTTATAAAGGAGGATTTTGGTGAAAAGAACTGAGGCTGTTCATCTCAAATATCGCTTATTAACACCTGTAAGAGCTACCGACTGATTTCCGACTATGGGTGGTAATTCACTCGAGAAGATCCTCAACAAGCCTTTTCAACTACAAGCAATTGTGAGGAAAAGCTTCTGTCTTGGCCTGATTAATTTTCTATCCTGAAACCATGCTGAATATATTAATACAGGATTAGGAAGGGGGAAAACATCTTCTATAGAACACTGGAAATTTTATTTTTCTGGCTATAAATGACCATAAATCTTTCCAGCATGTACTTTATGACAAACCTGAATAGCTATTTCCCATAGACTTTTAAAGAGTAATAATTACTCCTGCCTGTCTAACAAGCCACCTTTCTCCTCTTTTTTTCCAAATTCCTTTTGTACTTTATCAGGGCTTATTCTTACTTTTATATAAAACACTTAAATCTAACTAGTCATCGGTCAGAATTTCTAAAGAGTTTTGTACAGCATGAGTATCATGCTGTAATTGTTCAAACTATCCCATACTATAACTTATGAGTAGATTGTCTTCACTTATAAAATCTATGAAATAATTCCAAATGTGGGAGTTGAGAGTACGTACACACACACACACACACACACACACACACACACACACACACACACATTCATGGGGTAAAGAGCAGGATTCTGGAGCCAGGTTCACTGGGGTTGAATTCTAATTTTGTCATTTACTAGTCTGTTGCACTGTGGGGCTTGCATGTTGCTATGATGCTGGAACTATGCCACTGGTATTTCAAATACCAGCAGGGTCCCCCATGGTGGACAGGTTTCAGTGCAGCTTCCTGAATAAGGCAGACTAGGAAGAAAGGCCTGGTGATCTACTTCTAAAAATTAGCTAACAAAAACCCTACTGATCACAATAGAATACTGTCCGATATAGTGCTGGAAGATGAGCCCCCAGGTTGAAAGCCACTCAAAATATACAGTGGCTGCAACAATAGACTCAAGCCATTGATTGTAAAGATGGCATAGGACCGGGCAACATTTCATTTTGTTGTACATGGGGTTTCCATGAGTCGGAGTTGACTTGACAGCAGCTAACAACGCCTTAAACAAAACACTCAGCCTTGCTTTGCTTTAGTTTTCTCATGTGTGTCGTGAGGATGCGAATAGTATCCTCTCCATAGAGTTGTTGGGAGGTTTAGATTAGCTAATTCACGTGAAGCACTTAGAACGGTGCCTGGCATAAAAACATTAGTTATTAGCATGCACGCACATACGTTTTCATTTTTGTCATTCAAATGTCAATCACAGTAACATTTTATCAACAGGAACTGTGTTTTAATCTTTACAGCAAAGATTAAATGATCATGAAATTTTATACTGATGATCCCCCATTTCCCTGGGAACATTACATTCAATATATTATTAAATTAGTGAATTGTTTTTGAACATTAATGTATAGTGATAATTTGGCAACTCTTAATCACTGTCTGAAAAACTGATTATGCACAACACCTCATTCACGGAGAAAAATGAGAGCAACTAGAGGAATTTATGGTAATAACTGCTTCGTTTGACAATATGACACAGATGTGGTAATTCAAAAATTCTTCCCTCTTTTCTTTCCTAGGGTCAGGGCATTTTACCTCTGTTATGAATAAAAAATGTAGAAGTCAAAGATACAGCCTGTAAAATAGCACTATGACAACCCACAGGCGTAAATACGTCAGGTTTCGGGGGAAATGATGTTCGAATGCTATTAAAAGCCCATGTTAACCTCACTCTCATTGTTTTATAGCATTCTCTGCTTCTTGTTTTAAAATAAAAGCTAAGATAATCTTAAGTGTAAAACAGTTTGAGTTTAAAGTACTTTTTAAAGCAATAATTTGCTTCTTTTAAATTTCGATTTAAAATGATCACATTACCAACAAAGTATTGTTATGTAGGTGTTTTCCAAAGCACAACACAACCAAGTGCTCTAGCATTAATTCTAATAAATATCCTGTTGCCATTAGTCTCAATTTTGCTGAAAAGACAGAATGGGGAAAAATAATGGGAGTCTAATTTTTCCACTGCAAGTATGTATATTAACATTAGATACACAGGGGTGCTACATCTCCTCACCAGAACTTTTCATTTTCTATGTGAGCAACAGAGACAAATCTAGGTAGAGCATGAATGAAGCAGTTTGACGTTGGGCAACCTAATTTTGCTGCTTTCTTTACAGTCATGAAGTAGAAACATAGAAAGCTGACTACGGGGTTGAGTAGGATTGACACATGCTACAAGCAAATAAAGGCCTTTATAATCCTGTGATAAGCAAACAAGAGTTTGAGACAAAGAGTTTAGAGCAGAAAGGGGAGGTGGAGACCTGTTTAATCAAGCTGAGAAAATAAAAGTTTCCCAGTATCAAGTTTAGTCAATTGTAGTCCCTTCCTAGGTTTAAGTTACAGTTAGAACTAGAAAATTTATTTATGATTTTGGCACTCCTATAATACTTCCTTTCTATGGCAACCTTTCAGAAGATTATTAATTACTGAAATGAAAAAAAATATTAAAAAACAAGACAATAAAGGTGTTTTGAATCAAAATCTCAATATGAGTCTCCCTGGAAACAAAGAGCCTGTTAAAACACTGCTTACCAAATTCCAAAATATTTTATAGCCATTGGTAAATTAATCCTTATAAAAATCCACCCAAAGTGGATAGAAGTTAAAGATCTTTTTGAAGATGGAAAAACCAAACTTCACTGTCCAAATGCCTTGTGCAAAATGTAGGAATAAAAATGAGGATCATTTTTCCTGTCATATAGGACTTTTAGCAGAGCTTGGTGCCAGAAGAATGAACAGATCTGTCGTGGAAGAAGTACAGCCAGAATGCTCCTCAGAAGTGAGGATAGCAAGACTTCATCTCACGTACTTTGGACACGTTATCAGGAAGGACCAGTCCCTGGAGAAGGACATCCTGCTTGGCAAAGAGGAAGACCTTCAAGAAGATGGACTGACACAGTGGCTGCAACGATGGGCTCAAACACAGTAACGATTATGAGGATGGCACAGGACCGGGCAGAGTTTCATTCTGTTGTACACAGGGTCGCTGTGAGTCAGAACCAACTTGACGGCACCTACAAGCAACATCCCAAAATGCACTCTCCCCCCTCCCTTAGTAACAGAACACCAACTAATAGACTACAATCACCATCATTTCTTGCTAACTTGTGTGACCATGTTACTAAGCTCTGGCCAGTGAAAAGCAAGCAGAAGCGAAATGCTGAGTGGGATTTCCAGGAGTCTTTAAAGGGAGGAAATGCATCCTTTGTTTCTTCCTTCCTGCTGTTTGAAATGCGATGTAATGACTGGATCTTCAGCGGCCTATTTGACAAAGAGCTGGAAGCTAGCAGCTAGGGATGATGTGGCAGAAAGAGGAGCCTGGGTTCCTGCTGACATGCTGAGGTCACCATATCAGCCCTGGACTGCCTCCTGCTGACCTTCTTCTGCTTGAGAGAAAAATAAACTGTCTTATTTAAGCCACTGTTATTTATTTTTTCAGGTGGGGAGAAGTTACATCAGCTGAACCTAATCCTATTCCTAACTGAACTGCATTAACTATCAGACCATACTTCTACTGGGAAATGAAATTTAACAAAATAAGATAGTAATTTAAAGTTCTAACTAATTGTAACATCATGCAGTATTCTCATACAAACTATGTAAAGAGGAATAATAATAATAATTTGCAAAAGCTTTCATGGTACACTGACAATAAATGTTCAATAAATACCAATGCTGAAGAAGGAAAGCTTAAAAGGTTTTCTACAGTGAATTACTGTTTACCAAAGTAATGTAATTTTGTTTTGTTTTTTAAAAAATATTTTTTAATTTTATTGTGCTTTAGGTGAAAGTTTATAGTGCAAATTAGTTTCTCATTCAAAAATTTATACACAAATTTTTTTCTGACATTGGTTGCAATCCCTGTGTTATGTCTGCACTATCCCCCTTTCCCTTTACAACCTGGATTCTCCGTGTCCATTTGTCCAGTTTTCCTGCCCCTTCCTGCCTTCTTTGCTTTTGGGCAGGTGTTGCCCATTTGGTCTTGAAGCACATTCCTCACGAGTGTTATTGTTTGCTTTATAGGTCTGTCTAATCTCTGGCTGAAAGGCAGACTTCGGGGCTGGCTTCAGTTCTGAGTTAGCAGGGTGTCCAGGCACCACTGTCTGGTGGTGGTGGGGCGTTCCTTAAAAATTATTTTAATATTGAAAAAAAAAAGTATCTGAAGGAATTTAGTCTGGATTTAAAAGACCACAAAAGAATCGACAATGACTGATCAGTAATTCTTACTGAACTACGCCAAGATTACTAACCAATGATACAGTACAATTATGTTAATAGAAATCCAACATTTACTGTTGCTCTTATATTAATGTCAGTTCCTTCTCATGAAGGAAATTTCCTTGGCTAGGAGGGGCTGAGGGAAATTTCTTGCCTAGGCTGTTTGGATCCTTGTTGCATTTAGCTGACCTATGAGGCAGTGGTTCAATAGTAGAATTCTCACCTTCTACATGGTAGACCCTGGTTTAAGTCCCAGCTGATGCAACTTATGTGCAGTTACTGCCTGTCTGTCAGTGGAAGCTTGCATGTTGCTATGATGCTAAACAGGTATCAGCAGAGCTTCCAGACTAAAACAGACTAGGAAGAAAGGCCTGACGATCTACTTCTGAAATTCAGCCAGTGAAAACCCTATGGATCACAGATGTCTGATCTACAACCGATCATCGGGATGGTGCAGGGCTAGGCAGCGTTTTGTTCCATTGTGCAAGGAGTTGCCATGAGTCAGGAGCCACAACACCACCAAAGTAACGTAATTTTGAGTAAGTCAGCAACAAGTGCAAACAATAAATTAATATTTATAAAAAACATGGCCCTAAACTTGTTGCTGAACAAGGTAAAACAAATATAATCCGTATCTCCTAAAAGGCATCATTTTTTGAAAGATAACATGGGACACATACCAAGTTAACATACAAATGTTCACTTAATTATATAAACGCTGCTTTGGCACACAATGCCAAGTATTTTGTGTTAACATGTTTGTCAATGCATTTTTTTGTAATAAAGTTGTAGTTAAAAATAGATGACACTTGGTAATATGTAAGATAATGGGAGGAAAACATATTAATATTATGAATTTCTGTGGTGGAATCAGCTTTAGATTCTTATGCAACTCAGTTTCCTGCTATTCAGACTGTCTGAACACTGGCACAGGGAAGCATCTTCCTTATCAAAACACTGGAGGAGTCAGTCCATTTTATGTGGGAATAATGGCTTTTTAACAGTGTTCAATTAGGAGACATTAGGAACCTTGCCTCAAAAGCCATTAGCAAATTTATCTAGAAGATTTTATGTTACATCATAAAACAAGCAGCAACTGAAAAAACCCTAAACTGCTTAGAATGCCAATTTGCCTCAGACAGTTGCCATATAAACTGCTTTCAGGAGCCAGCAATGAGTACCATGGATACGTATAGATGAAAGGCTGAAGAACATTGGCATTCGAAGGAGAAAATGCTAGAAACCTCATGCTGCCAAAAAAGCAAGACAATCAAAACTGCATTTTAGTTTGGAGCAAAATTTCTTTTATATTTCCAAGGGAAGTTTTTAAGTTTTAGTTTGTCAACTAGCTTTAGGAATATAGGGGCCTAAAAGCTTTTCCTAACACAGTCAAACTACTAACTCAAACTTAAAATAAACCTCATTTCTTCTCCTCCTAAAGCAAGGTATCTTATAATATATAGGAATACAAGCTCATCTCAAAAGGTGATTTGAGGTTAAGTCATTCTTCTTGGAATCAGTCCTGAAATCAAGTCTAGCCATCTGTCTCAGTCTCCTTTTTTTGCCAAGAATAACAAAATAATAGAAACTCCAAATATATTAGGAAGAGATCTAAAAGTCTAGGCCCCATGTATTATTACAATGTGGCAATCAAGAGGAAAGCTAAAGACAATCATGCACTTGTCTGGCTTTATTCAAATCCTCATACTTTTAAATAAATAGTAATTTTCATTAATGAGGTTAATCTACCAGTAACACCACACCTGGAACACAGCAGATGCTCAATAAATGAGTTGTTGTAACTTCCCTCTTAAAGCAAAATACTTTCAGTTTATTTTCATCTTAATATTTCTTGTGCTAAATTTCTAAAATCCACAAACATCATAAAATTAAACTACAGTAAAACCTGTGAGAGCTGGAACTTGATGGGACTGCCTTGTTTACCCTGGTCTTGCAAGTTTTCCGTCTCTGACAGGTTTCCGCCTTACACAGGTTCCGGCTCTCACAGGTTTCACAGTACAAGAAGGATGACCACACATTATCTAGTCCATTCTTCTTATTTTAAAACATACTTGCCTTCAACATCCTTGAGACTATTATTTTACTCTGATTTTATCTGCTCTTCCCAACCTCAAAAGGCAACGCAGAATCACTTGCCATTAAAATAGAGGACTGCCACGAGATTGCTACTGTACATTCCTCACATAACAATTTCTCAGTCGGGTCCTCCATAGATTGCCACCTGCAACAGGCCCAGGAACCTACCTGCATTTTTATGACAAACACCACTGCCTTACATTCAAATTCAAATACGTTAAGCCACAAACTTGTTCCTCCTTTCCTACTCTTCAAAGTAAGTGGGAAACACTACATCTTTAAACTGGGCTTTCTTCAACCTGTTTTAAAAGTTATGTGGTAACGTAAAAAAAAAAAAAGATTCTTCTGGACATGTTTTCTTCTGTGGATAAATCCTCTTTACCTCTGTGTCACACACTGCATTTTGGGACTCTTCCCACTGGAATTCCATCTCCAAATTACCTTTGTAATTGCTGAACATCATTTTTTTCTCCTCGCAATATAGCAACAATTCAAATTTATGGCAGGCATGAACTCCATGAATATGCTTGTCATGCCCTAAATTCAGGGCACTGTTAAAAATCTAAAAGATACCAAGGCTAGGTAGAGAGCGCAGCACTCTTCCAGAAGCAGTTACTCCCATGCAGATGCCAGAAGCATTTAAGGGTGTACCATTTGGTTGGACAGCTGTCAAAAGGCAATGCTCTGGCCCCATATACACTCTTTATCTCAGCTCATGGCCAGTGCTTCATACCTGACCAGCCAGTGTAACAAGTGCCATCCCGAGGATCTGCTGACTTTAGGCCTCTTTCCATTTGCTGAAGAAGCTCCCGAATCTTATTGTTCAAGCGTTGCGAGAACTCAGGGGTCAGCTGTAGATATTAAAGGGAAGAGACTATCAAAAATATGGGCCGGCCAACTTCCTAGACTACAGGCTATCAAAAACAGGGGCGTACTCAGGCCACGTTTTTCTGCCTGAGAGAACTGGACAATTATTTATTCTTAAGCAACACAAATCAACAAGAATTAAAAGGACTACTAAGTCCTCTTATTCAAGGCACAAAATATTATGTTGTAGCTTCAGTGTTTTACATAAGATTCTTAAATACTAAAATAGACTGCTGATGATAAACTGGCTCAAAGTAATTTTCCATCTAAAGGGGATCATCTATTATTTAAACATAATTTTTTATTAGATTTGTACAATAATGAGTTTTGTTAAATTAAGCACAAATTCGAAGATGTTTGCTGTTTTCAAGCCACTGGATTTTTTATATTCAAGCAGCATAACATTTATCTCCTAAAGAAACATTCTGATTGTTTTTATTATTTAAAAAAAAAAAGATAAAAATATTTTTTAATAATTAAAGAGGTATTATAAGAAAAGAAAAACAAATGCATAGCTATCAGGTAGTCTCAAGCAGAGTGGAAGGAATGCCAGATCTAGAATCAAAAATCCATGCTTGTCTTAGTCATCTAGTGCTGCTATAACAGAAATACCACAAGTGGACAGCTTTAACAGAGAGAAACTTATTTCTTCACAGTGAAGTAGGCTAAAAGTCCAAATTCAGGGTGTCAACTCCAGGGGAAGGCTTTCTCTCTCTTATCGGCCTTCTCATCAGTGTTCCCCTACACTAGGAGCTTCTCCGCGCAGGGACCCTGGGTCCAAAGGTCACGATCTGCTCCCAGCTCTGCTTTCTGTTGGTATGAGGTCCCCCTGTCTCTCTGCTCACTTCTCTCTTTTATATCTCAAGGGATTGCCTCAGGACACAATCCAATCTTGTAGACTGAGTCCTGCCTTACTAACACAACTGCCACCCATTCTCTCTCATTAACATCACAGAGGCAGGATTTGCAACATACGGGAAAATCACAATACCAGGAATCATGGCCCAGTCAAACTGATACACACATTTTTGGGGGGACATAATTCAATCCATGACAACGCTCAACACAGTGCCTGGCACAGAACAGGGTTTAATAAATACTGCTCAATGAATAAGCCTGGTGGTATCCTTACCCACTATTAGCTAAGTGATCTTGCTCAATTCATAACTTCTTTATGCCTCAATTACCTCCATAAAGTCAGGATGATGATGATGATGATGATAACACCTGCCCACCAATCTCAAAGAGTATTTGGGAGATCAAATGAGACCATGTGTCACATGTATTTAGCATTTGGGGGTATAAGATATTCCTACTATTCCTAAGTAGCCTAAGGATTTATAATAATAATTTGGGTTTGGGGCTCTGGGGCTAGAAACATCCCTATGGAGCCCCAGCAGATGCTGGGCAAACTGAGAGGTCCACCTATTTATTATGTTAATCTTCCTAAAGGAGATTAAATATATTTTCCTAACTTGGTAGGTCTTAAAAGATCACTTAAATGTACTCCTCAATAACTTTAGGAATTTCTTGTGGTTCTCAGACTCGGATTTCATAAAGCAGTAAAATTTCAGAACAATGTAGGGGAATTTTATAATGGTACAAACATTTTATTTTACCATGTAAGGACTGCAAGACCAAACTTAACCACTATCTATTAGCATCATAATCTCATTTTTAAAAAACAGCATCTTAACGCTGAAAATAGTAAGAAAGCAGTATCAGAATAAAATAACCATAATAAAAGACAATAGAAATTAAGTTTCACATATGAGGAATGTCTTTGATAAGGCAGACCATGTCTGACTCATTCATTCATAAGTACTACTATGATCTCTTATATTTCACTACATGAAGAAGAAACCACATTGTTTGAGGGACATACTCCCATTATTTAACAATTTCTGCCAAGAGGTCAAGATTTCAACAAGTCTTGAAAATTCACTTGGTAAGTTAAAATATACTTCAATATTAATATAAAGGGTCTATTACTCAACTAGATAAAATTATGCATCTACATAAGAGCATGTCATTTTCTATACATAGATATATAATTTATCATTTTGCCTGACCTTTCAAGACACCAAGAATAATGAGAATGCCTCAGGAACGAAGTGTGCTTTCTATTTGGCACGTGCTGCATTTACAAAGGTGACCTGCCCAAGGAAATGGATTGCTTGTGGCAGACCACCAAATTATTCAAACTCTGGCAATCATTTGAAGAGCCTCTAAAGTTCTTCTGATAGATGCCAGAAAACAGACTTCCTTACTGAAATCCTCGTGTTAACAAATTAAGGAGGACAGATCTCTGGGGTCCAATCTTTTGTGTTCAACTTCAAACAATTTTAGAACTGGTATGCTAGTTTCCATTTTCAGGGATCTGTCAAAAAAGCATATGTTAGGCAATAAATTTTATTTTTATTTTGGGGCCAGGGGACACTGGTTAAAATTTATGAATGCCTTTTTAGCCCCTTAGAGTTAAATTTGTAAGTATTTAAATTATAAGCACCCTAAACTGTGAGC
The DNA here is from genome assembly GCA_030035585.1 of Dugong dugon. NCBI lineage: Eukaryota > Metazoa > Chordata > Mammalia > Sirenia > Dugongidae > Dugong > Dugong dugon. The sequence continues at coordinate 172,872,487 of CM057461.1, forward strand.
TACATTTTATCGAAGGCTTCTATCATTAGGACACACCAGTGAGCATGAAGCAGCATGTCCTCCTCCAACAAGAAAAGACTTATACTTTGGCTTCAGCATTTGCAGAGCTAGCAAAATGCAATCTCAAATGGCCAAAAGGAAGCCATCTGACCTTAATTACAAAAAGCTGTGCTTGGGCAGTTCGATATTAGTTCTAAAATAATAAGATTGCCCCTAACTCCATTTACACTTTGTTGGTTGTCCAGCCTACATCTCTCTTCTCCATCTCTTTCATCATTCCTACCTGCATTACTAATCTATGACAAGTGTTTTAAGGAAAGAACTAACAGGGCCACTTGAAGTTAACTTGATAGCTAGGGAATCTGTAAAGCTATTATATCACACGTAAATTGCTTTTTGTATGACTGGCAAGTTGAGAAAAAATAAACTGATAAAATTAAGAACTGCTTGTGCTAACATTTAGAGATCACTCTTCCAACCTAACTCTTAGGATTTCTCAAAACTAGGTATGCTTAAAAAGAACTGTATTCCCTCTTAGCAATTATGTTCACCCAAAGAGGCATAAGAAAACACAGGCCCCTGGTTATCTCACATCCAGGTTCTCTTTTGCACAGCGGCTTGTGAGATGCTAACCAGTTTAATTTTCTAGTTTTTAAGATGTGGGGATGTTCTGAGAAGAGTGTCAATGGTACAGTAGATTTCAGGCCTATGTCTTAAATTTACCATCTTCCTTTTAAGGATGTCCATACCACCCACCTCCGTTTACTCCTGTCCATGTCTGCACTTCTATAAACTTGTACAATCCATAAAGGAATACCTGTGACTACTATTAGGATTCCTCAGTTCTCTTTAAGAAGCAAATCAAAATAGATGGAAAATCCAAAATTACACGGTGAGCTGTATATCTACCAATTTTTACAATTTATATTAACAATGGCTAAGGTTATTCCCTCAACTAGTAACAATAATATTAACAATGACTGTCTCAGAAATTCAACATAATGCCAGAGTTCCAATTGCATATTTTAATATGTATTTTACATATTTTTCCCCAAATCATATGTATTTTTAAAAGGGATGCTCATCCCTTTCTTTCAGGCAAAATCAAGACCTTCTCTGAACACTGGAGGGGAGATGGGGATGGAGGCAGATATATCCCAAACTCACCCTCCCGGCAGAATCAAAGTAGCCTTCGGCCAGGGATTTGTTATAATCGGCATAAGGATTCGGGAAGGCCCTTTGAGCCATGACGCCGGAAGCGAGCCTGCAGAACAGGGGAAAAAGAAAACCCAGGTTGAGATGGGCGTGTTGGGGGAGCTGACAGGGAGGCGGCCGGCGCCGGGGCAACACTTTCCCTCCAGCTCCAAGGCCACCGCGCGGCCTCAGCAGTCCCAGTGGACCTTGGGCCCATCGTGGCCCAGCCCATCGTGGCCCAGCCCCTGGGCGCAGCACCACCGCGAAAAGGCTGCTAGGGCCCCACACCCACCGGGATAAAAGGGGACCCGTTTTGCACCCCACACTCCCACGCCCGCGATATGAAGCAAGCAGGGCTTCAAACTCTTCAGGCAGCCCAACCCGTCCCAGTCTCTCACCCAGCGGACGCGGAGAATAACAGAAGAGTCGATTTCACCGCCCACTTCCTGCCAGCAGAACCCATCAAAGCCTCCGAAGCTCCGGAGGCCCACCCCCTTCTCACTTTCAGTTTGTTAAAGAGACAGTAGGGTTTCTAAAGGATAGTTACAGGCTGATTTAATTCCTGGGTATCGGGAATGAGGACACATCCTAAAATAACGTGCAAATGTGCCAAATATTCCCTTCTTGTCTTTTAATTTTTTTAAAGATATTTTATATTCAAGTCCAGATGATTCCTAGTAATTTTTTTTCTTTTTAAGTCTGGAGAAGGAAAAACACTGCTTTGAGATCTGAACATACTTATATTTCTACCGTTCGGACTAAATAAAATTAAGAAGGATAATTTCTGTTCAGAGACTTCCAAACTTTTTCTTTCTTCTGTTAAAAACAAAACAAACGCAATAAAACCACCACCAACAAAAACCAGCGGATACTGAAAAAAGGAATAACATGACTTTTGGGGATAATTTATACTCAGGAGCACTCAGGAGGGGATGTGAGTGCCCCAGGGACGGATATCAAATGCCAACTGATAAAACTTCACGGAAAATACAGTAATAACTGTGAAAGCCAGAACCTGTGTAAGGCGGAAACCTGTCAGAGAAGGAAAATTCAAATATTTTCCACTAAAACGAGCAACAGAAAAGCGGTAAGACTGTACCTTGTCAAAAGTGGAAAACTTGCGAGACCCGGAAAAACAAGGCAGTCCTGTAGAGCTCCGGCTCTCACAGGTTTCACTGCACATGAAAACAAACCACAGCTCCTAAGAAATCTGGTCTCTAGCCTAAATGGGATTATATTCCTGAATATCGACCCCGTTTAAAAAATAACGAAGACCAAGAAAGCAGGAGATTCATAAGATTCAATTTCAACGTTTAACAATCTCCATTATCTGAAAAATTTCCCTTTCCTTTAAACTTAAATCCCACCTTGTACAGATTAGACCCATTCTGTTGCTCTGAGAATTTTGGCGTTCAGTTTAAAAAGTTTTAAAGAGTCACTCTGTCCTCTCTTTCCTTTCCTGCTTTCAATGTGGGACCCTAGTCCCAAACCTCCAATTGTAGAAGCTCAAGCGCCCCTACCAAGTTTGTCCCTTTGTGCTTGCCATCCCAAACTCAACTTCCGACTCCGTCTGGCTTAGTTGTTCTTTTTAACTCTTTTTAACTTTTGTTATTCTAGGAAACCTGTTAGCTTCTTTCTTTTCTTCACCAAATTCGTGGAGATTTAATAGAGGCCCTCAATGAATTTGAAGTTGAATGGACTTCATATTTTAAAAGATGAGTCTGCTAAGGAACAGCTCTGTTAAGGGAAAAGAAGTGAGGCATTTTGTCAATTTTTCTTTAACTATTGAAGTCTCACTATCAGTTTATCCCATTCAGTCTTTATATGAACAATTAGAAATAAGTGTGATATTTGAGTAAATTCATGACTAGCAAAGGGAGTGTGGCATCCTAAGAGAGTAGGTTGTGCTTTGCAAAAAAAAAAAAAAAGTGGAAGAGGAAGATGGGAAGAAAGTAGGGAGAATCCTGGTGGGACAACAGTAACAGAAAGGTTGGTGGTTGGAATACACCTAGCCGCTCTCGCTCTCGTTTGTGGGAGGAAGACCTGGCGATTTGCATCCGTAAAGATTACAGCCTAGAAAACCTTATGGGGCGGTTCTGTTCTGTCAAGTGGAGTCACTATGAGTCAAAAAGTACTCTAAGGCACTTAACAACAGTAGGGAATGTAAGGAAGAATGGAGCCTCTTGGTCGCTTGAATGACAGCTTCCTGAAGACCACAGAAGTAAACAGGTAAGGCTGAAATAGTGTAGGGCTTCTTAACCTTGGCACTATTGACATTTTGGACTGGATAGTTCTTTGTTGGGGGGAGGGGGTGCGAGGATGTTTAGCAGCATCCCTGACCTCTACCTGCTACATGCCAATAGCACTCCCCCCCAACTCCCTGGTTATGACGGTCAAAAATGTCTCCAGATATTGCCAGATGTCCCGTGGGGGTGAGGGTGGAGCAAAATCGGCCCCAGTGGGAACCCTCAGTGTAATAAAAAAAGGTTTAGGTGACGTAAATGGTTAAGCGTTCAACTACTAGCTGAAATGTTGGTGGTTCGAACCCACGCAGAGGCACCTGGTAAGACAAGCCTGACAACATACTTCCAAAACGTCACAGCCTTGAAAACCCTATGGAACAGTTCTACTCTGCGCATACGGGGTCCCCGTGAGTTGGTGTCGGACGGCAGCCAACAACCACAAAAAAGATTAGGTAGTTTTACTCCAGTGTCCCCATTGCGGATGTGGTTTGCTGGAATATTGTGCTGCAAAGATTTTAGGAGGAATAAGTTATGTGTGTATGTGTGTGTGTGTGTATTTAAAATTCAGATGCAGAATTGAATTAATTATGCTCCTTTATTTTAGTACAGCATTGTCAGTACCTACAAAACTTTATTCAGTTTTATTTTTCTCCCTTAATCCCCATTTCCCACCTACTCATATCCTGCAGAGGGCAATCACTATAATATGTTTAGTATATCCTTTGGAAAATATATCATGTTTTGTGTGGGTATAAATTTTTTGGTAAGTGGGATGGTGCTATAAATACTTAACAACCTGTTTTAAATTTATCAGAGCTGCTCTATATACATTCAGTTTGTTGTTTTAGATTAAGACAAAACAAAAACCTGTTGCCATGGAGTCGATTCCAACTCATAGCGACCCTATAGGACAGAATAGAACTGGCCCATAGAGTTTCCAAGGAGCGGCTGGTGGATTCGAACTGCCGACATTTTGGTTAGCAGCCGTAGCTCGCTGTAGCTCTCAGCCACTGCACCATATAGTTGCATAATATTTTAATAGTATGCCTCCATCTCATTTTAATTATCCATTCCCCTAATAATGGATATTGTCTCTAACTTCCATATCACAAATAATACCAGTAAATTCAGGTACATGTTTCTCTTATGATCTGAATGTGAATGTCCCTGAAATACATACCCAGAAGTCAGACTGCTGGATCCATAGGACATTTACATACTTAATTTCCCCAGTACTGTTAGATTACTTTCCACTGGACTAGTTTATATTCCTTGCAGCAGTACCTAATAATTTCTGTCATTCTCACCTCCCCCCTAACACTTGTTATTATCTATCATTCTAACTTTTGCCATTATAATGGGCAATGTGGACTCTCATTAATGTTTAAACTTTCAGTTCTTTTGTTGTTAATAGTGTTCACATACTTGTTAGACATCTGGGCTTCACCTGAGATTTGCTTGTTCAAACCCTTTGCCCATTTTTCTGTCAGGTATTGCATTTTTTTCTTGTTGTTTTACAGGGATTGTTTTTTGATTTGTTTTTGTTTTACTTGCAGGGAGGGGGTCTATTTTGGGAGTCCCTGGATGGTGCAAACGGTTACCACTTTGCTGCTAACCAAAAGGTTGGTGGTTCAAGTCCACCCAGAGACTGAAAGACCTGGTGATCTACTTCTAAAAAATCAGCCATTGAAAACCCAATAGAGCACAGTTCTACTCTGACACACATGGGGTCACCATGAGTCTGAATCGACTTGTTGGCAACAGTTTTAGCTGGTATTCTATATATTGATCTCCTTTGGCTTTAGATATTGCTGATATCTTCTCTGGTCTATTAACTTTATGTATGGTATCCTTCATTGAACCACAGTCTTTTGTTTTCATGTAATTAAGCCCATCCAATTTTTACACCGTGGTATGAAGATTTAGCATCAGAAACTCTTTATCCACTCATAGGCTACAAAGATGACCTCTTACATTTTATTTTATTAGCTTCTTATCATTTACACTTAAGTCTTTAATCTTTCTGGAATTCACTTTTGATATAGCATAAGGCATGGATCCAACGTTATTTTGGGAAGGGAGGTAGAATTTTTACTCAGAGTTCAAATATAGTCAAAGTATGAACAAGTCTTCTCTTTGTTAGTGGAAAAAACCCCAGGTATTTAAATTACTGGAAATCATATAAAACTCATTTTTCTTTGTTAGAGAACCAACACAGAGATCCCTCCTTGACTTTTGCTCAAAAGAAAAAGTGCTTGAAATTAAGAATTTCTGCTTTCTCCTGTAGCTATGGTGGCTGAAGACATTTGTTAGTAAAACTGGTTTGAATGTTGATAATTTTCAAGGACCATCCCTTTTTAATATAATTAGATTGATTTTCTTTGAAAAAAATTATAACGTTCATTTGCTGACTTTGTCATTCCTCCTTGTGTACACTCTCTGGATACAACAATTGTATTGTTGCCTTTAAAACAGAATACCTCTAGAAACCAAGAAAGGTTTATATTAAACAGAGATGTATCATTTGAGGGCTCTTTAATTCCATTCTAAGACCTCAATTTCAATTATGTCATATTAGTTACGTGAAAGCTAAGTTGCAGTTACAAACCAAACTAAAAACCAAACTTGTTGTGGTGGAGTCAATTCTGACTCATAACGATCCTATAGGGCAGAATAGAACTGTCCTATGAGGTTTCCAGGGCTGTAATCTTTACGGAAGCAGACTGCCACATCTTTCTCCCACCCAGAAGCTGGTGGGTTCGAATGCCAACCTTTTGGTTGTTGAGTTTGAACTACCGACCTCTCGCTTAGCAGCTGAGAGCTTAAACCACTGCACCACCAGGGATCCTTTGCAGTTATAAAGAGGCCCAGAAATATACTGTAATTTATTTTTCTCTTAGTTCAAATTGGCTTTGCTCCATTCGGTCATTCAGGATCACAGATTCTTTCCATCTTATGCCCTTTCCCGCTTCAGCGTGTTATCTTTGTCTACAAGGTCAATGCTGAATGTTGTTGTTAGGTGCCATCGAGTTGCTTCCGACTCATAGCGACCCTCTGTACAACAGAACGAAACACTGCCTGGTCCTGTGCCATCCTGACAATCGTCGTTATGCTTGAGCCTATTGTTGCAGCCACTGTGTCAGTCCATCTCATTGAGGGTCTTCCTCTTTATCGATGACCTTCTACTTTACCAAGCATGATGTCCTTCTCCAGGGACTGATCCCTCCTGATAACATGTCCAAGGTATGTGAGACGAAGTCTCGCCATCCTTGCTTCTAAGGATCATTCTGGTTGTACTTCTTCCAAGACAGATTTGTTTGTTCTTATGGCAGTCCATGGTATATTCAATATTCTTCGCCAGCTCCACAGTTCAAAGGAATCAGTTCTTCTTCAGGCGATGCTTGGTAGGCATGACTATATTCCCGCTTATGGGAAGGTCGGGAAAACAGGGAGGAGTGCACAGCTGATATCTTCGGCTCCAGACCAGGAAATGGAATTCACACTTCCCTTAATATTCCACTAGGAAGAATTTAGTCACATGGCTCCTCTAGCTACGCGGGAGACTGTAAAAATAAGTCTTCTGCTGAGCAGTTGCTGCTATGAGAAAAGGGAGGATCAACTTTGGTGTTCTCTCTGCCTCTGACCTCAGCAACCCGGGCTTCTCTATTTCCTCCTACATATTCCTTTGAGTTTTGGCAGCTGAGTCATTGGCCAATGGTAGAAGACAGATCACAAGACTTCCTATTCTTTCTTTGTCCTAGAAAATTCTACCTGCCCTCCAAAATAAGAACACAAAATCAGGCAAAAGCTTTTTAGTTTTTTTCTTGAAGTATCACATCATCTTGTGGAGAATACCCTACTTCCTTTTCAGCTCAAAGAAGTGTAAAGCAAGAGTTATCTAAGCTTGAGTTTAATATCACCGTGCTGTTGGTTTAACATCCAGCTGGGACTGTATAATACTGAAGCAATTTTTTATTTCGTTCATAGTACAGAATTTACGGATTGACAGGAGCTATTGCCAGTGGAGGAAACAAGAACATAAACAGATGTACACCATGGGCTCTCTGGTATATGCTTTAATTTCCCAAAGACAACATTTCCTATGGTGCTGCCAGCATTTCCTTCTCTCTTGTCAGGACTGTTATTAGTGTGTTGACAGATTCCTTTCTCTAAATCTACCTGCTGGGTGAGAGCCACTATTATGTGAAACACAGGTGTGCTTGGGTTTCGTTGAGAGATTAAAAGGACTGTGAATACAGAAAGTTGGTTAAAAAATGCACAAACATTTTAACTTTCTCCCCCATCTCTACATTTGACATTTGAGAAGGTAACTTGATCAACAACCTTAGTCTATGTCTTTATAAGCAAAAAGAAAAGGAGGCTTTCCCCTTGAAAATATGTACCTACATCGTGTTGATGGAATTATGCAGATCCTCATGTCTCTATGTGCTTAGAAGGCATAATGTCAGAGATTGAAGGTGTCTCTTATCCAAGACAATGAATGGTTCCCAAAATAATGAGTCATTAATCACGCAGTGACCTGGTGGTGCAGTGGTTAAGAGCTCTGCTGCTAACCGAAAAGGTTGGCAGTTTGAATCCACCAGCTGATCCTTGGGAACCCTATGGGCAGTTCTACTCTGTCCTGTAGGGTTGCCATGAGTTGGAATTGACTTGACAGCAGTAGGTACTTGGATGGATTACATTTGCTTCTATCCCCACCCAGCCACACAAAACTCATCCATGCAATGAGATAATATTTTACAGAAGCCCTGATAAAGTCTCGTTTTGAAGTGTCCTTTTGACATATCTGGCAGTCCTACCCTCTGGCAGGGGAAATAGCCAACAGAGAAACACTCTGGCTCACACAGTCTCTCTTTTGAGCTTCAGAATTGCCTCATAGCAGGTATTCAGTCATTTAAAAGGAGAAACTTAAAAATTTTCCAACGTGCCTAGTCATGTTACTTGTTCTTCATTTTTCCGTTCTATTTGTCATAAGGGAGCCCTAGTGGCCATAAGAGCCAAGAGTTCAAATATAAAGATGAGTGACTATGTGAGTAGGCTGTAGTTTATCATAAGAGATGGGAGAAGCTGCTACTTCCGGGCAAGATGAATTTTGCAGTGTAGCTTACAGGCCTAGAAGGAAACTTCAGAAATTCAGCTGGTTCATTCTGCTTCTGCCATGAAAGATGACCTTCCAGTGGCCATGTTCTGGTCGGCCAGGAGCTGCGGTGGCCAAAGAGAGGGTCTGCAAAGCTAGGGGTGTAGTTGTAGGGAGGAGCCATTGTCACAACACCTGGACCAATCCTCAAAGCCTGGGTCCAGGGCTGCTCTGGGAGCTGGCTGAGAAACCAAACCATTGCTGTGGAGTCAATTCTGACTCATAGCGACCCTAAAGGACAGAGTAGAACTGCCCCATGGCGTTCCCAAAGAGCACCTGGTAGATTCAAACTGCTGACCTTTTTGGTTAGCGGCTGTAGTTCTTAACCACTATGGCACCAGGGTTTCCTGGCTGAGAAAGGGAGGGTCAAATTTTTAGGCCTAATTTCCTGCCCCCTGATGGACAGGACTTGGAATCTAAGCAGTTATGCAAATTCTTGTCTCTTGGGACACTCCAAATTCTAGAACAGTGATTCTCAAACATTGTTTCACCTCAGAAAGGTTATTCAAAAACAAATTCTCAGGCTTCACAGCCAGCAATTCTGATTCAGGAGGTTTGGGTTAATCTGCATTTTTTTTTTTTTTTTTAATAAAACAAGCTAGGAGAGAGGCATGGAATAGTTTTTCTCTCAGAGACTTCAGAAAGAATCAATATGGCTGATACCCTGATTTGAACTTCTAACTCTAGAGGTTATTGTGAGACTATAAATTTCTGTTCTTTAAAGTCACCCTACCTTGTGGTGTTTTGTTACGGCAGCCCTAGGAAATTAATACACTTAAAAAAAATAAAGGTAGAGATATCTGATCAGAAAATTGCTTCAGTATTACACAGTCCTAGCTGGATGTTAAACCAACCCCATAACCCATTGCCATTGAGTTGATTCCAACTCATAGTGACCCTATAGGACAGAGTAGAACTGTCCCATAGGGTTTCCAAGGAACACCTGGTAGATTCAAACTGCCAGCCTTTTGGTTAGCAGCCGAACTCTTAACCACTACGCCACCAGGGTTTCTGTTAAACCAACAGCACGGTGATATTAAACTCAAGCTTAGACAACTCTTGCTTTACACTTCTTTGAGTTGAAAAGGATATAGCGTATTTCTCCACAAGAAGATGTGATACTTCATGAAAAAAAAAAAAGAAACTAAAAAGCTTTTGCCTGATTTTGTGTTCTTATTTTGGAGGGTAGGTAGAATTTTCTGGGACAAAAAGAATATGAAGTGTTGTGATCTCTAACCAATCTGCATCTCTAGGTAGTTCTGTCACCTGAAACACTTCCAAAGAAGGAGCATTTGTAACTTCTTTTGGAAGTCAGTTAAGAGTTCCCAACCCCTTTTATTTCTAGTTATTTCTTGTACCTAATGTCTCAACCAGAAGTTTAAACATGTTTTGAGCAGGGTGGAGAGCAGCTAGTCATAACAAGTTTTTTTGTAAGTTTTAAAACTTTAGCTTTATTTTCTTCAGGCAGGATAATTCACCTTTCATCACTTGGTTCAGCTTATACCTCTTTAATAAAGCTCTGTGTCTTGAAGCCAGGGGCTGGGTAGAGTAAAGCTAACAGGAAGCTTGCTGTCTCTCTGTGTGGAAAGGCTCATAAGCCTTCAAGAGCATTTGGTGGTGTTGGCAGGATCACAAAAAGGCAAAGAAGGGAAGATTGGTCCAAAGCCCCTTCCTAAAAACACCATCTACTGTTCACACCTTTACTGTGTGCTAGGCACTTTCATTGTATTATTTCCTTTGATTCTTGTAGACATTTCTATTATTTTTCCACTTTTACAGTTGAGGAAGCTAATACTTACAAAGTTAAGTCACTTTTCCAAGGTTACCACCAAGCAAGTGGCGATGCCACAACTTCTGACTCAAGAGCCAACGCCTGTTGGACTGCTGCCAGCACTTAAACCCAAACCAAACCCACTGCCATTGAGTCGGATGCCAACTCATAGCGACCCCATAGGGTTTCCAAGGCTGTAAATCTCTACGGAAGCAGACTGCCACATCTTTCTCCCGAAGAGCCACTGGTAGTTTTGAATTGCCAAGCTTTTGGTCAGCAGTTAATCGCTTTAACCACTGTGCAACCAGGGCTCCTTTGAACCTGTTGCAGTCGAATTTATTCTGACTCATAGCAACCCTATAGGACAGAGTAGATCTGCCGCATACAGTTTCTAAGGCTGTAATCTTTACCGAAGCTGACTGCCACATTTTTCACCTGTGTCATGGCTGGTGGGCTTGAACCGCTGACCTTTCATTTAGCAGCTGAGCAGTTAACCACTGTGCTACCAGGGCTCCTTCAGGTAGCTCTAGTGGTCAGTATTTCCTTCTCCCACCCTGTCCTCTGCTGGACGTCAGGACTCCTGTGCTGCCGCTTGGTACTCATGCCCCACTCTCTACCCCTAACTTCATTATGAATTCCTAATTTGTTTCTTTCGTTTCTGCTGTAAACCTGCTCTGAACCCTCGTTCTCATATTTAAGAATGGCATTCAAATAAACTGATAGAGATGTGCATGGCGGTGGATGAACTTTGTAAATCTGCCTGCAAGAATCACATAATTTCTATTTCCATGTACCTTGTTTGTACACAAGGTTGCCCCTGCCTGTATATGAAGGCATTGGGCCTCTATAAATGGCTCCAAATTTGTTGGCTCTTTTGTTCATTCATTTATCCATCCATCCACTCATTCTTCAAAGAGGTGTTTCAAATATGTGTTTATGTAGCACTTACTGTGTTCTAGGTTTTAGGAATATAACAATAAAAGGTGTGATTTCTGATATAAAGTATCTCAGTTTCTGTGAAGAAGAGGATAAGAAAAGAGATGATTACAAGATACGTAAATGCTCTATAGATGTGCAGGAAACTATGGAATTCACGAGACGGATGTCTAACCAGGCCTTGGGCAGTAGTAAGGAAGGTTCCTGGAAGGTGGTACCTGAGCTGACGTTGGAAGGAAGTACAGCAGTGAGCTAAGTAGAGAGGATAAGAGGGTGATCATCCCAGTCAGAGGAATCAACTTGTGCAACGATGAAGTCAGACAAAGTAACGACACTTTCTGCAAAGACACTTTCTGCAAATGCCGGGTAGCCCACCTGGAGGGAAGAGGGAGGGAGTGGAGGCCTGGAAGGAAGAGACTGCAGAGAGACACTGGTCCTGGAAGTTCTTATAAGATGTGGCAGGGAGCTTGCATTTTATCCTAAAGAAAATGGAGAACCATGGAATGAGTTTTTGAATAGTTTTTTTTTTTTTTTCCGCCATACAATAAACAGCATATAGTTAAATTAACAATTTGCTAGGTTTTGACTTAGGTATACACCCATGAAACCATTACCACAATCAAAATTATGGTCATATCCATCACCTCCAAAATTTCCTCTTGCCATTCTGTAATCCCTCCTTCCTGCCCCTCCTTGACAACCCTGCCTCCCCCAAGCCCTGCCCTTGGAAACCACTGATTTTCTTTCTGTCAATATATATTCGTTTGCATTTTCTAGCATTTTATGTAAATGACATTTTCCCTTCAGCATAATTATTTTGAGATTTATCTATGTTGTGTGTATCAATAGTTCGTTCCCTTTTATTGTTCAGTAGTGTATGTACCATTGTATGGATATACCACAATATGTTTATCCATCTACCTGTTGATGGGCATTTGGGCTATTTCTAGTCTTTGGCTATTACAAATAAAACTGCTAGTAACATTAGTGTACAAGTCTTTGTATGGATATATGCTTTTATATTTCTTAGATAAAAGCTGAAATGGCTGGGTAGTATGTTAAATGTGTATTTAATTTTAAAAAACTACTGAACTATTTATCAAAGTGGTTATACCAGTTTGCATTCATACCAGGAGTACATGAGAATTCCAGTTCCTTCACATCCATTTGGTTTGGTCAGTCATTTTATTTCCAGGCATACACATCCTAGTGTATGTATAAGGAGCCCTAGTGGCACAATGGAGCCCTGGTGGCAAAGTGGTTAAGAGCTTGGCTGCTAACCAAAGGGTCGGCAGTTTGAATCTACCAGCTGCTCCTTGGAAACCCTATGGGGCAGTTCTACTCTGTCCTATAGGGTCACTATGAGTTGGAAATGACTCTACAGCACTTAACAGCAACAACAGTGGAACAATGGTTAAGTACTCAGCTGCTAATGGAAAGGTCAGTGGTTCTACCCCACCAGCAGCTCCATAGGAGAAAAGACCTGGGGATCTGCTCCCATAAAGATTACAGCCTAGGAAACCCTATGGAGCAGTTCTACTCTGTCATATGTGGTCAGTATGAGTAAGAACCAACTAGACAGCACACAACAAGTTACTAATGATGTCGAGCATTGTTTCATATGCTTATTTGCCAACCAAAAAAAAAACCCTGTTGCCTTCAAGTCCATTCCAACTTGTAGCAACCATATAGGACAGAGTACTACTGCCCCATAGGGTTTCCAAGGAGCAACTGGTAGATTTGGAAGAGGCTGCATAGGCCCAGCTCACTATTGTTTACTCGTCATTGCTAAATGCCACATTGTCTCATGATCTTGTTTTTCCTTCCAGTTCCAGTCTCTACAAAAGGTTTAGGATTAACTGGTGTCCCTCCTTAGAGGGTGGAAAACAAGTGATAATGATCTAAGGATGAAAAACCGAACAAAGCACCCATCTTGTGATAAGAAAAACCAGGATGTCGCCAGATAATCCCCAAGAATGTTGCCAGATAACCCCTAAGAATACCACCTCAAGGGGGAACTAACACAAACTTCTAAGACCCATAATCCTGTCCCTATAAAAGCCTTCAGCCAATCTCCAGGTGGAGAGACAGGTTTTTGGAGGAATCTATTACCCTCTGTCTCCTATATATCAGTATTTAATAAAATAAAATAATATATAATAAAATTCTTGCTGCTCACCTCACCCCGTCTAAGAATTGGCTATTGCGGCAGGCAGCTCCAATCCATGTTATTGTGGTAACAGATTCTAACTGCCGACATGTTGGTTAGCAGACAAGCTCTTAACCACTGCGCCACCAGGGCTCCTATCTCAGTTATATATCTTTGTTGTTGAAGTATCTGTTCAAATCCTTTGCCTCCCTTTCTTATTAAAACCAAACCAAACCAAACCTGTTGCCGTCGAGTTGATTCCGACTTGTAGCGACCGTATGGGACAGAGTAGAATGGCCCCATAGAGTTTCCAAGGAGCACCTGCTGGATTCAAACTGCCGGCCTTTTGGTTAGCAGCCATAGCACTTAACCACTATGCCACCAGGGTTTCCCCTTTCTTATTAGGGTGTTTGTTTTCCTGTAGTTCTGGAAGATATTTAAATATTCTAAACACAAGTCCTTTATCAGATATGTGACTAGCAAATTTTTTTTTCCCTAGACTGTGGCTTGTCTTTTCAATTTCTTAACAGTTTCTTTTGAAAAGCATCTAATGACTGGTCATTTATGGAAGTGCAAGGGCCTAGCCCCCTTGCCTCATCAGGGCTGGGACAATTCTGAAGAGACATCTTAGATCCAGAGCTCCACGTGGGATGGGATGGGCAACTGTCCCAAGTGCATTGTGGGTCAGCTTCTTCCTCTGCGCAACCCCACCTTTCTCATTTCTCTGTGGTTGCCATTTCCCTGGGCATTCCACAATAATATTTTGCATGCAGATCTCCATCTCAGGGTCATTTTCCAGGAGCCCAGTCCAAAACAGGACCCTTGGCTTTTTTGTTTGCTTTTAAATCCTTACTCTGTAAACAGATCCTACCCCCCCCACACACACAATGTGCATTGAGGTGCATTTTTGTTTGTCCCTAGTTATAATATCTGGAAATGAGGTCTAACTCAAGGATATTTTTTAGCTTTTTATGCTCTCATTTCCTTAAAAAAGCTATGGGTAACTTTTTCAGAAGGATCAACTGAGCAACATCCCACTGCTTTAGTTTAATGTGTCTCTGGTTGTAGTGCCCCATCCCACTCATTTCTGCCCTGCTGGCCTATTGTGATGGTTCTCCTGCCCTCTGACCTTAGCCATTTAGATATCAGTAGGAGGAACTATTACACAGGGTAGATGGACAATGATAGAGAACAGATTCAATTTGAGTCCATATGAATTTTTTGGCAGCTTAATGTTTTATAAATGGGAGTGACTCAGGCAGCTGTCTGGATGGGGTGGAGCACACAATGAGTTGTCTAAACCTGTGTTTGCAAAATATTTTATGTAAGATTGATAAAGCATTCATTGTGCATATGAAGACTTGAGGGGTGGGTGTGGTATTTGATGGAAATTACTGTTTTTCCAACCCACCTCTTTGATGCCTTGCTATCCTTACATTTTAAGAGTATTTTAGAGTTCTTTGGTGCCTTGTGATGCCTTCTTCTTCTTCTTCTTCTTTTTTTAAGCAAAGTCTGATTTCTCTTTTTCAGATTTCTCATTCCCACTGTTTGGCGTTCCTTGTTCAAGCATTTGGATAGTAAATTTACCTTTACATGTGTTTGTGCTCCCAGCCATGCGTATCAATTTTTAAAAGCCAAATGGAGAACAGTTTAGCATCGGTAAAATGTCAGGAAAATGCCCAGAAGGCACTAAGGCAATCCTGGAGTTTCAAATTTTGAGAATGGAATTAGACTACTAAATCAGTTTTCCTGCCTGTGTCTTGGACCATGGGGATGTGTCCTAGTTTTTTTAAAAAAAGGGCACGTGACTCTCACTCTGTTCCACTCCAAGGTCTGTGCTGGGGCCTGTGGGAAACCTTTGGACTTGAAACTAATTGAGTCTGCATTGAAATGGCCTTTTCCTTTCTTTATTATATCTGATTTGCTCTACAACCTTTTTCTTTGGCTTGCTAGCACTATTCTTTTTCAGTGCACAACTTGGCTATTTGCCAAGGTTAAAAGAAAAGAAGAAATCAGGACTCAATCAGGTTTGTTAGATCGTGGGTGTAACTCCTCCTTTTGTGTCTGGAAGAAAGAGCCTGCCTCCTATGGTACAGAGTGGAGAAGAGCCAGTCGTCGGTGCAAAGTATCGTTACAAAATCTCCAGTGCCATAGTTGAAGTGAAAACATATTTATTTGAAAAGTGAGGACAGATGACAACATATGTGTGGGCCCATTATTATAATTCAGACCCACACCACACAAACTCTGCCTCTGATTGCAGGTTGAATTTGCTCACAACCATGTTTTTTTTTTTCCCCAGGGCTTGACAGATTATGGTTTTCCAACCGTCTCCTTGTTAGCATGCTGCCTGTTCCCTCTAGCTACTCTTGCTGCACCTGCTGTGATAGTGATTGTTTTGTGTATGTAGGTACCATTGCCTTCAGAGAGTAAGGGCACATTGTGCACGGAAATAAACCAATGGATTTATCAGTGACTATGCAAATTCTACCCATCCTTTGGCCAATAACTGAAAGATCTCTCTTGGGAAAGTAATGTTTTTCTTTGGGAATTGTGGGTTAAAAACTTGTGTTCACAATATTGCTTATTTCTCCTTTTCCATTCCCTCATGCCTTCTACTTTTTGATTTATAATTGCATTTCATATCCATAAAATGGCAGAAAAGTCAATTTTTCATCTTCTGTAGCAGGAAAAAAAAAATGAAAATTCCTGTGTAAGTTTACTGAGATTTTTCTAGGAAATCTAGAAGTCTCAGTGGACTGCAGAGTCATACTTTTCATGAATATTCCTCCAGTCTTTACTTTTATACAAATCTGGGAAATTAGAGATGCAATAAATTATTAAGGATTATTAAAATTTGTTCACTGGAGAGCTTAGTAAGAAAATTATAATTTTAATCTTTGAAAAATGATTTGGTCTACACCTCAAATTTATAGACTATGTGGGAGCTAGTGTCTAGGGCCTGGATCAGTGAAAGCAGCCCTGAAGAAGGAAATCTTTAGTTTGATTTACTTTTTAGTATTGAAGAATATATATTCCAGGGTGTAAAGGGAAATGGACTTTCCCTTCTCTCTGCCAACCGCACCTAAGCTTAGTTTGACTTGAAGGGGTTTGGTATTTAAGTGCTGCTAATTTTCCTTTGAATTTCTGGTTACAGAGGTTTTCAGACGACAGAGCAAAGCTCCTGGTGGGTGCAGTATAGGTGGATGTGACTTGGTACTGGTTCCCTCCCTGAGGCATCTCAGGAATGAATACTTTACTCACCACCTGTTGACTTTGCACCAGTGGAGCGACCCAGAAACAACTGTTCCAGTTGTATGTATGGGTAGGAGAGAAACTTATTTTCTCTGGCACCTGCTGGCACTTTGACATTTCCAATTTAGAGGTTATAGGATCAAGTAAATAAATATTAGGCAAAGGGCAAAGAGCAGTCAAGAAAATAGAAATTTATTTTAAGCAAAAAGCATCATAAAATGGAGGAGACAGAGCCACAAACTTATCCCAGGACCACGGTCGTATTGCCTTTCCCCACACTATCATAGGAAAGAAAAGAAGAAAGAAGGCAAAAAGGCAGGAACGCAGGCAGGCAGGAAGCAGAAAGGCAGGAAATGAGAGAGGGAAGAAAGAAGGAAGGAACAGAGGGAGAGGGGGAAGAGAAGGGAGGAGGAGGGAGGGCGGATGGAAAGAAGGAAAGAGGGAAGGAAAGAAGATATTTTGCTTTATATATCCCCTTGTTTCAGACAAGAATGATTCAACTGTTGTCCACATTCTCTGTGGCTACTCAGGGTCACCACACAGAAAAATTCTTAGAACTAGAGTCTTATTGCTGGTAATAATACTCTGGAAGATCATTGGGTTATACATTTGCTTACAGACATCCCTGACCCACAAACTATCCCAATATAGATTATAATTGTGCATAGTCTCTTCTTTCTTGTCCTGCACACCCATGACAGTTTCTCCATATAGGTTTACCTGAGCTTAGAAGGTCAATCTCAGCATTGAGTGTATGAAATAATTTTGCACCTAATGCATTTATATAACTGGAATAAATAAATCAAAAATTATACTCTAAGTTATTTGATAATAGCATTTTAATGGCAGAACTGAAAATTTTAAAATGATTGACGCTAGCATCTAAATTTACCCATTACAAATTGAGTTTTTCATCCAAACATGGAGTAAAGCGCATGGCGACTGTATAAAGGGGATTCCAAAATACTTGTGGAAGGTGGTGGGGAGATGGGCAAGGGCATTTGTAGGTCTAGTTAATGGTGACAGGGTATATAAAAGTGGGAATAGAAGAGAAACTCTTCTTTCGGTAGTGATTCATGGCTATGATTAACAAGACTGGACAACTTGGAAAATTGAAAGAGCGCTTGAATTTTTTTACCATCAAATTAACATCTATAGTTTGGGCCACACGATACACATGTGAAGTACACAATGAACTTATGAGTATGCTAGTTTTGTAATTGTTGGAAAACAGGGTTTATACTTTTTTGGTTTGAGAGAAGAATAATGTCCATAGTATCCTTGTTTGGGAATCTAGAAGCCTATGTTCTAGATCAGTTTCTGTCTCAGAAGTCTCTTCTTTCAGAGAAGTTGCTTAAGTCTCTGTGGTCTCTGGATTCTGCATGCCTAAAATGCAGTGTGTTGTTAGGGCAAAGTGGAAAATCCCCTTGAGGATTGTGACGGTCTGGACTGGAACACTGTAATGCTTCCAGGGTGCTAAGTTTTGGAGATGTTAAAACAAAACAAAAAAAAACAAAAAAACAAACAAACAAAAAAAAAAAACAAACAAACCCATTGCAGTCCAGTTGATTCTGACTCATGGGGACCCTATAGGGAAGAGTAGAACTGCCTCACAGGGTTTCTAAGGCTATACTCTTTGCAGAAGCAGACTGCCACGTCTTTCTCCCTAGGAGAGGCTGGTGGGTTTGAACCTTTAATGCAGCCAAGTGCTTAACCACTGTGCCATCAGGGCTCCTATCTGGAGGCATTGGTAGGTCTGTAAACAAATTCTTTTGAAGTGAAGGTTTGGATTGCTTATTGGCAGCAATTGTTTGAATAATTGACTTGAATGAGTTTAATTGGTTCTAAGAGAGTGTTTTGTTTTTGTTTTGTTTCCTTGGATGATGTAATTACTGCCTGTGTGGAGTTCCTGCAGGAATGATTTAAATGCTGGACGAATTTGAATTACATTAGCTGTAAAAATGTACATTTGCGATCTGTGGACTTTTGGTTCTCCCTGTTGTTCTGAGTGTCCTGTGACAATGGGCAGGTATGCTTGGCCACCACCATTAAGCCACTGAGCCTCCATGTCTTCCCTCACAAAAACGGACTCCATGTAATGGAATATTACTCAGTTATAAAGAGAAATGAAGTCCTACAACTTTAAGTCAAGTCTTACAACATGGATAAATCTTGAAAACATTATGAAAAATGAAACAAGTCAGTCACAAAAGGACAAATATTTTATGATCCCTCTTATATGAAATGTCTAGAATTGGCAAATATATACCAAAAACCAAACCTGTTGCCAGTGAGTCCAGTCTGACTCATAGTGACACTCTAGAACAGAGTAGAACTGCCTGGGTGGGTTTCTAGGGAGTGGTTGGTAGATTCAAACTGCCAGCCTTTTGATTAGCAGCCAAGCTGTTAACCACTACACCATCAAAGCTTTGACAAATGTAGAGAGATCAAAATTCATTAGTGGTTACCAAGGGCAGGAAGGAGGGGAAAAAGAAGAGTCATTGTTTAGGGGGCAATGTGTTTCTGTTAAAGATGATAGAAAAATTTGGAAATGTATAGTGTTGATGGTTGCACAACATGACAAACATAATTAACGTCACTGAATTGTACACATAAAAAACGTTGAAATGGTAAATGTTTTGTTATATATATATTTTTACCACAATAAAAAAAGTAAAATAATAGTTATAATAAAACAAGAGACTCCTGATCACCTCAGGCACATCTGTCAGCACTGGCCAGTTGTAGATGCCTCCCTCCTAAGAGGAGTCTCCTGCTAGGGGAGGTGGAGAGCTTATGCTACTTGGAGAACTATGCCTTCCCTTGAACCTCTTCACTTCAGGAATAGTCATATCATTCTACCCTTCAGTTCTTCCTCCTTAGCTTACCAGGGGTTACTTTAGAAATCTAAGGGTGGTAGCAGTAAAGCTCACGAGGATGCGGGTGAACCATTGGCAGCATGGAGCATGACTGGGGAGTTGCTAGATACCCAAGAACCTGGTGGCAAGGGCAAAAGCAAACAAAGTTGACTGCTGCAAATTTAGTTTGAGACCAACCTAGTATCCCAGTAGATAAGAGTTAGGCTTTATGATTCCTCCGGATTTTTTTTTCTGTGCTATACTATTTTACGGAGCCCTGGTGGTACAGTGGTTAAGAGCTCAGCTGCTAAGCAAAAGGTCAGCAGCTCAAATCCACCAGCCGCTCCTTGGAAACCCTATGGGGCAGTTTTACTCTGTCTAGGGTCATTATGGGTTGGAATCGACTGGACAACAATGGGGTTTTTTGTTTTTTTTAATATTATGGAGCCCCGGTGGTGCAGTGGTTAAGAGCTCAGCTGCTAACCAAAAGGTCAGCAGTTTGAATCCACCAGCTCCTTGGAAACCTATAGGGCAGTTCTACTTTGTCCTGTAGGTTGCTAAGAGTCAGAATTGACTCGATGGCAACGGGTTTATGCTATTTTATATCATTCATCATTTGGAAATCTCAAAATATGTTACAAGCAATAGCAACATTTGATGGCTGGAGAACCTTTAGACAGTTATATAGTTTAATGACCCACAGCTTTATGCTTTTTATATATAGGGAAGTAGCAGTTCCAAAAGGTTAAGTTAGTTGCTGTAGTCCTCTAGCAGAGGTCACTGCAGAAGTCAGAAATAGAATAGTTACCATGAATGGCTACTGAACATTTTTTTTCCATGTTTAATAAATGCAAGTGAAAGCCTTTCATATCGCTGAAGTTTGATTGTCTGCAGAAAATAACCTTTAATATATTACTGGAAATGAAGCATAGAGAATATTTGCCTTCTTTACCCCACCATGAAGCCCAGAGGGCCACTGGCAGCACACACACAATAGAGTATAATAGAGTATAGGATATTTTGTTTCTTGTCTGCCTTGCTGATATGAATTTTAGCATCTGCAAGTTCTATGAGAAGGATTATGTACTTGGGGTAGGCATTAAGAGTACGCAAAACCTAATTACTAATAGCTAGACTGAAAAGAAGGTTCTCTATTGCAGGGGCTCTTAAACTTCTTTTGTCACGACTGCTTTGGCAGCCTGTTGAAGACCCCTTCTCAGAATAATGTTTTAAAATGCATAATATAATATACAGAGGAGTCAAAGCACATCACATTGAATTATAGTTATAAAAATATTTCTAAAAATTATGGTATAGTAATATGCGTACTTCATATTTACACATTAAATAACAGAATCTAGCAGCAGGCCTAATAATCATCATAATTTCAAAGAAGTGATGCATACAGTATTTCAAGATATCTGCAACAGCTGCAATGAGAAATAAAAATCTCTGCAAATTTTATCTGCGACTTTGTCACAGATACTGATAACACTACTGTGGTTTGTTGCCTGCATTTGTATTTGAATGCAGTGCTACATTTCAGTTAGATATTAGTGAAAGTAAATGACCTAATTTCTTTTCCAATTCAAGTTCATTAACCCTTTGAATTTTATCCATGCGCCATCTGTGGATTCAAGCTTAAGAACTTCTCCTCTGTTGGTTTCCAAGTCATTGTTCATCACTTGCTTCTTTGAGATGGTGTTCAAATAGGGGGCAACCTGGTAGGTTCATTGGGGGAGACTTGAGTGGAGTCAGTAGCAGACTGCAGTAAGAACTCACAGGTTGGGTGAATCTTAGGCCAGATGGTAAAGAAATAAACTTTTTCTTCTTTCCACTCTCCATTCTTTCTGCATACCCTACCTCCATGTCAGGTGTTTATTAGATTTAATCATTAGTGATAAGGTTTTAGCCTTTCCAGGGATGTATAAAGAGTCCCTGGGTAGTACAAACGGTTAATGTGCTTGGCTGCCAACGGAAACATTGGAGGTTTGAATCCACCCAGAAGGGCATCAGAAGAAAGGTCTGGTGATCTAATTCCAAAAAATCAGCCACTGAAAATGCTATGGAGTACATTTCTACTCTGACACACGTGGATTTTCCATGAGTTGGAATCAACTTGACAGCATTTGGTAGTGGTTGGTGATATTAAGCATATATATTTAAATACAGTCTGCAGGAATGACACTATTTAATACAAAGGAATCCAGTGCTAACTGTAGATTTTCAGATTCTTTGGCACCTGGTTAAAGGGATATTTTTGGTCTTTACTGATGCATTTCATTCACCACGTGAGTGACTATATTTCTTGTATACTCATAAGCCAGTCTCAGATGTAGGTTTCATTTGACAAACAAGAAGTAGCTCTTTTTCAGTTTGCTGTTCGTTCTGCTTATCTGGTAACATTTCCCTAGGAGCAAGCAAATACTCCTTCAAATTAACATCTCAGTTGCAGCAATGTCATTTCAGATGATAGTCATTTATAGTCTGTATAGAACAATTTCATTCATATGAGTGAACAGATGGGTTAATAAAGCTGTCTGAAGTTGAAACCTGGCTCACAGGCTGTTTCAAGGGTATCCATCATGGTGTCATGATGCTAAATGTTGGGCCACCAATAGTCTGTTAAAAGAGTATAAGCACCTTGAAAGCCAGGGTTAAATCTAATCTAACTCAGGCTCATATTAACATACAGTAGAGAGATGTGCTTTATTTCTAGGCTTTAAAAAGTAAAGAATTCCAGAGTATGCAGCTGTCATGCAGTCATTATCTCATCTCTAAAAAATATTTTAAGTTATGACAATAATAAATTCATTTCACAAAAAGAACTAAAATACATTTGTGCTATTTTATTCTAAAATGTGTTTTCTTTATTTCCTAACTCCTCTAACTAGAAAACAGCTTTAGCATCTTGCAAAAATGATGATGACATAAATGTCCACATTCTTTAAAAGAATTGACAGTCTATGAGCTTTAAGTGAAGGGACTCTTTTAAATGTGTGTTTGTGTGTTTTTTAAATTATGCTCTCAAATTCTCTTTTTGTAGTGAGCTCTGTTTTGTTTTGCACTTCACTAAGTATGCACTGAGATTTATTTTGAAGTCACGTAGGAAGGGAACAATGGGAGGGCACTGGTGGGAGACTGCTGTGATGTCTCACCTCTGCTAGGCTCCTCTGTCAAGAGTGTATGTAGCATGCAACATTGATATTTGATAGAATGGTTCTTGGCAGCAATGGATGCTTGGTAGAATGCAGTAGCTTTCAGCCCTGGCTACATGTTAGAATAACTTAGAGGAGCTTTTAAAATATACCTATTAAATGAGAACCTCTGGGAGTGGAGCTTTGTCTTTGTTTTGCTTTAAAAGCTCTCCAGCTGATTCCAATGTGCAGCCAGGGTTGAGAGTCACTGGCAAAATGATGTATCAGTCCATGAACTCAAATGGGCAAGAAGTAGAACTCAATTTTACTGTAAACTTCAGTCTTTCTTAAGGTTTACTTTACCCCGTAGTTCAAAGGTCTTGCACAGTGCAAAACTTTGGGGGCAGAAGAGTCTCTTATTTGTAGGCCATCTGTCCACTGAAGTTTCCACTGGATGCCCACCACCATTAGCATACCCTTTGGATCCAGAGGGGTGCTGTACTTAGAGCACTAGTATCTTCTGTAGTATGCCTCCCCCTAGACACTGGGACTAGAACTAAGGGACACCAGAAAACTCAGTAATCACACAAATCATATTTAAATGAAAAATGAAAGAATATGTATATTAATGCAAAAAAAATCCACGATGAACAAAATATCAACATTTTAAATAAAGACAGGATCAGTATGTGCCCCCATCCCACCCCACTCCAACCTCTCTCTTTGTTGTAGGAAATATTACCTCTCCAGCAACCCATAGACTGTGCTTTCTTCCTGCCTGTTCCTTCTAAGTGAGGAAAGTCTCATTTCATCTAGGAAAAATTCTTTTTCATTCATGTTTCTAGCTTGCATATTTGATCTGTTCAGGAGAACCTTCCTTCCAGTTCCATCTTCCAAATAAGACAGACTTTCAGAAGCAAAATATATGAAGAAAAGTATTTTACAGGAAACTTGATTTTTTTCTTTGTCACACTCCTCCCTTTTGTCAGTGAGTGCAGAATTTACTTGAGATGGGTGTGAGTGTATGTGTGTGAGGGATATGGTCTTTCTCATTCTCTCTCTCTTTTTTCTTCCCTTCCTCTCTCCCTCCCTTTCTCCTTTCCTCCCTCCTTCCTTCCTTCCTTCCTTCTTTCTTTCTTTTGACAAATAAGGGCAAATTGATGGAGCACGCTAATCATTTTTATTATTCCCCAGATAGTCAGATCCTGTCCTCATCAAAATGCTCTATCCTCTAAACCAAGTATTTGTTGGAGTATGTCTTAATATAGGTTCCTCACCAAAACATTCAATGCAGCAGGGCACTGCCAATGCCCTAGAAGTGTCTATGGCATCTGTTGCCCATCTTGGGTGTTACAGTTTGCATGGGAGAATGCTCAGCTTTCCCACTCCACATCAGTCTTGCGATCTGAGGAATTATACAAAACTGTGTATGTCTCTGTGTTTCTAGGACCCTAAGTGGAAGCAAGTCCTTCCTTCCAGCTCTGCTCCACACATTTCTCAGAAGAGCTGGTCAAGGGAGAAGCTACCATCTTGTTATCAACGTTTCCTGCCTGTGTTCCTCAGGTATTCTTGAATAAAACCTTTCTCCTCTGGCCACAGAGAAGAACCAACATAGGAATTAACCCAGATAAATCAAGCCCCGTCAAGGAGCCTCTGTGCAGAAATGTCTGAACCTCAGAAGTTCATGTATCTTGGCTCTAAGCTTCACTTTTCTAGTTCTCTCTTATCCAACAACCAATTCCTCAGCAAATCCTGCCAACTCTACCTCAGGATATATCCAGAATCCTTTCTGCTCCCATTTTCTCTGCTGTTATCACCGTGAACCCAATCACCATGATTTTCCTTTGGATTATTGAAGTAGCCTTACAGCTGCTTGTGGGCAGGAATTGCTAATATTCATCAGTATGCATATTCTTCCTTCTTCTTTGACACTCACTTATCTGTGTAGGTGGAGCCCCATGACTGGTTCTCACCATAGGGATGAGGGCGTGCAATGCCTGTCTCTTCCAGGCAGAGGAGTGTGTGCCTATCTCTTTCCACATGCTCCAGCTGGATGGAGAGGACTCTGAGGACCTGGGGAAGAGCAGAGCCACAAGATGGAAGGAGCCTGGTGCCCTGAATTACTGCATGGAGCAATACCTTCATACTGATCTGCACAGAACTTCATGTGAGCAAGAAATAAACATTTATTGTGCCAGGCACTGAAATTGAAGTGGTTGTTTTAGCAGCTGGTCTACTTTAAACAATGCTTTGGTCATTCCTGCCCTACTTCAGGACAGGTGGGACAACTAAAGTTAAATTGTATTTATGTTACTTCTCTGTTCAGAATCCTCCAGTGGTTTCCCATCTCATCCTGAGAAATAGCCAAAGTCCGTGTAATGGTCTATAGG
This sequence comes from Dugong dugon, assembly GCA_030035585.1. Lineage (NCBI taxonomy): Eukaryota > Metazoa > Chordata > Mammalia > Sirenia > Dugongidae > Dugong > Dugong dugon. The sequence continues at coordinate 172,897,578 of CM057461.1, forward strand.
GCCTGGTCTAATGGTCTGGCCTCCATTAGCTCACTGTCCTCATCTCCTACTACTGCCTTACTAGCTTCCATGCTGTTGCTAAAACAAGCCAGTCCTGGTCCCTCCTCTGGGCCTTAGTACTTGCTATCCTATCTGCTTGGAATGCTTATCCTTCGTATAGCTGCATGGCTCAGTGACTCAGCAGTGTCTTCCCTGGTCACCCTATTCAATACTTAACCTCTCCCATCCCCATTCCCTGTCCTTCTTCCCTGCTTTAATTTTTTTTATAGCCCTTATCACCTTCTAATTCTATGTGTTACTTATTTATCTTATTTATTTTCTGTCAAGAAAAGCTATTCTGAGCAACTAATCTGTTTTTATCTAATAGAGAATGGGAATCTTGTAACTGATCTTATCTCCCTTTTTTATTAGCTCTAATAAGCTCAGCAAAATTTGTGTAAAATCTAATTAAGGAATATGTTTCTGTGTACTGACTCTTCCTGCCTTCATCTTCCTATTTGGCCTTCACCTCCTTTTATTCTGATATAAATATTTTTAAAATGTATTACTGTTTTAAGGAGCCCTGGTGGCATAGTGGTTAAAGCACTCAGCTGCTAACTGAAAGGTTGCTGGTTGGAACCCACCAGTCACTCCACAGGAGAAAGATGTGGCAGTCTGCTTCCATAGAGTTACAGCCTTGGAAACCCTATGGGGTAGTTCTGTTCTGTCCTGTAGGGTTAGGGTCACTATGAGTCGGAATCAAGTCAACAACAGTCGGTTTGGTTTTTGGTTTATTACTGTTTTATATCTACTTTTCACCCAAATAATTTTTGGAGTGAGGCAAGTTATAAATAAACAAAAATTCATATTTATATCTCTTAATGCTAGCAAAATGTGTGCACATAGTAGGTGCTAAAGGTTTAATGTAATAAAAATGAAAAATAATAAAAATATACACATTTTATTTATCTGGGGGCCTTACATTTTATTTCTACCATGCGTCTGTCAGTTTGTCATACTGTGGTGACTTGCATGTTGCTGTGATTCTGGAAGCTATGCCACTGGTATTTCAAATACCAGCAGGTTCACCCATGGTGGACAGGTTTCAGCAGAGCTTCCAGACTAAGACAGACTAGGAAAAAGGACCTGGCAGTCTACTTCTGAAAAAAAAATGGCAGTGGAAACCTTATGAATAGCAGTGGAACGTTGTCTGATACAGTGCCAGAAGATGAGCCCCTCAGGTTGGAAGACACTCAAAAGACGACTGAGGAAGAGCTGCCTCCTCAAGGTAGAGTTGAACTTAATTATGTGGATGGAGTAAAGCTTTCAGACCTTCATTTGCTGATGTAGCACGACTCAAAATGAGAAGAAGCAGCTGTAAACATCCACTGATAATCAGAACGTGGAATGTACAAAGTATGAATCTAGGAAAATTGAGAGTCATCAAAAATGAAACAGAACACATAAAAATCGATATCCTAGGCATTAGTGAGCTGAAATGGGCTGGGATTGGCCATTTTGAATCAGACAATCGTATGATCTACTGTGCCGGAAATGACAAATTGAAGAGGAGTGGCGTCACATTCATTATCAAAAGGAACATTTTTCAAAATCTATCCTAAAGTATCATGCTGTCAGTGATAGGATAATATCCATACACCTACAATGAAGACCAGTTAATACGACTGTATTGAAGATTTTTACCAACCTCTTCAGTCTGAAATTGATCAAACATGCAGTCAAGATGCACTGATAATTACTTGGAATGGAAAGTTGGAAACAAAGAAGAAGTAGTTGGAAAATATAGCCTTGGTGATAGAAAGGAGGTCGTATGATAGAATTTTGCAAGACCAAAGACTTATTATTTGTAAATACTTTTTTTCAACAACATAAATGGCAATGATAAATGTGGACCATGCCAGATGGAATACACAGGAATAAAATTGACCACATCTGTGGAAAGAGATGATGGGAAAGCTCAATATCATCAGTCAGAGCAAGACGAAGGGCCGACTGCCAGACAGACCATCAATTGCTTATATGCAAATTCAAGTTGAAGCTGAAGAATATTAGAACAAGTCCACGAGAGCCAAAGGATGACCTTGAGTATATCTCACATGAATTTAGAGACCATCTGTCATGGATTGAATTGTGTCCCCCAAAAATATTTGTATCAATTTGGCTGGGCCATGATTCCCAGTATTGTGTGATTGTCCACCATTTTGTCATCTGATGTGATTTTCATATGTGTTGTAAATCCTGCCTCTATGATGTTAATGAGGGGGGATGGGCGGTAGTTGGGTTGATGAGGCAGGACTCAATCTACAGGATTGGATTGTGGCTTGAGCTGGTTTCCTTTGGAATATAAAAGAGAGAGGCAAACGGAGAGACAGGGGCCTCATACCACCAAGAAAGCAGTCCCATGAGCAGAATACGTCCTTCGGACCCAGGGTTCCCGTGTGGAGAAGCTCTTAGTCCAGGGGAAGATTGATGAGAGGGACCTTCCTCCAGAGCCAACAGACAGAGAGTAAGCCTTCCCCTGGAGCTGATGCCCTGAATTTGGACTTTTATCCTACTTTACTGTAAGGAAATAAATTTCTCTTTGTTAAAGCTATGCACTTGTGGTATTTCTGTTATAGCAGCACTAGATAACTAAGACACCATCTCAAGAATAGATTTGTTGCATTGAACACTAATGACCAGAAGTGTTAAAAGGAAAGATGTCACTTTAAGGACTAAGGGGCGCCTGACCCAAACTGTGGTGTTCTCAACTACCTCATATGCATGTGAAAGCTGGACAATGAATAAGGAAGACCAAAGAAGAATTGGTGCCTTTTAATTATGGTATTGGCAAAGAATATTGAATATAACACAGACTGCCAGAAGAGTGAACAGATTTGTCTTGGAAAAAGTACAGCCAGAATGCTCATTAGAAGGCAGGATGGCCAAGATTTTGTCTCATGTATGTTGGATATGTTATCAGGAGGGACCAGTCCCTGGAGAAGAACATTATGGTTGGTAAAGTAGAGGGTCAGTGAAAAAAGAGGAAGAGCCTTAAAGAGATAGATTGACACAGTGGCTGCAGGATTGGGCTCAAGCATAACAATGATTGTGAGGATGGCGCAGGACTGGGCAGTGTTTCATTCTGTTGTACATATAGGGTTGCTGTGAGTCGATACTGACTCAAAAGCACCTGGCAACAACAACAACAATGACCAAACACCAGACAAGTTGTGAGATGATATCAAGGACGTCATACATGAGGAAAACAAAAGGTCATTAAAAAGACAGGAAAGAAAGAAAAGACCAAAATGGATGTCAAAAGAGACTCAGAAACTTGCTCTTGAATGTAGAGCACCTAAAGAGAATGCAAGAAATGTTGAAGTAAAAGAGCTGAACATAAGATTGCCAAGGGTGGCTCGAGAAGACAAAATAAAGTATTATAACGAAACTTGCAAAGACTTGGAGTTAGAAAACCAAAAGGGAAAAACATGCTCAGCATTTCTCAAGCTGAAAGAACTGAGGAAAAATTCAAGCCTCAAGTTGCAATTTTAAAGGATTCTGCAGACAAAATATTGAATGGTGCAGAAAGCATCAAAAGAAGATGGAAAGAATACACAGAGCCACTGTACCAAAAAGAACTGTTTGACATTCAGACAGTTCAGGAGGTAGCATATGACCAAGAACCAATAGTATTGAAGGAAGATGTCCAAGCTGCACTGAAGGCATTGTTAAAAAAACAAGGCTCCAGGAATTGACAGAATACCAACTGAAATATTTCAGCAAATGGATGCAGCACTGAAAGCGATCACTTGTCTATGCCAAGATATTTGGAAGACAGCTACCTGGCCAACCAACTCAAAGAGATCCATATTTATGCCCATTCCAAAGAAAGGTGATCCAACAGAATGCGGAAACTGTCAAACAATATCATCAGTATCACACACAAGTAAAATTTTGGTGAAGATAATTAAAAAAAAAAACTGTTGTAGCAGCACATCAACAAGGAACTGCCAGAAGTTCAAGTCAGATTCAGAAGAGGATGTTTAATGAGAGGTATCATTGCTGATGTCAGATGGATCATGGCTGAAAGTAGACAATACCAGAAAGAAGCTTACCTGTGTTTTGTGGACTATGCAAAGGCATTTGACTGTGTGGATCATAACAAATTATGAATAACATTGCAAAGAATGGGAATTCCAGAACACTTAATTATGCTCATGAGGAACCTGTACATAGACCAAGAGGCAGCTGTTCGAATAGAACAAGGGGATACTGCATGTTTTAAAGTCAGGAAAGGTGTGCATCAGGGTTGTATCCTTTTACCATACTTATTCAATCTGTATGCTAACCAAATAATCCGAGAAGCTGGACTATATGAAGAAGAATGGAGCATCAGGATTGGAGGGAGACTAATTAACAACCCATGTTATACAGATGACACAACCTTGCTTGCTAAAAGTGAAGAGTACTTGAAGCACTTACTGTTGAAGATCAAAGACTACAGCCTTCAGTATGATTACACTTCAACATAAAGAAAACAAAAATTCTCACAACTTAGCCAATAAACAATATAATGATAAATGAAGAGAATATTGAAATTGTCAAGGATTTCATTTTACTTGGATCCACAGTCAACATCCATGGAAGCAGCAGTCAACAAATCAAATGAAAGGAGACTTCCAGGCAACATGACGCTATAGAGAGAAGCACCACACCGTCCCTCCGCAGCAAAGATCCGAAAAACTAAGTCAAACAGAGACAAATGTCAGTCCTGAAACCCTAAGTGTCAAATGAAGAGATAAAGAACTTAGCCTAAGCACCAAATGGAATAAGAAACTGACAGAGAACAGAGAATGAGAAGAGATACATGCAGAGGTCCCCTATCAGTGAATGCAGCATGGATCCACCATCTTGGACTCCTGTTGGAGTTCAGCAAACAGGGAGTACGGGAAAGCAGCTTCATGGAGCTCCCAGAAGGAGATAGAACAATGGGTAACCAGAAATATATGCTTTCCCAACCTCTACCCTTCTTCACCCCCACTGAGCCTCTTCTGCTTCTTGTGGTCACAGTCTCTTGGCTGGGAAGCACTGGCTTCGCCCCTGTGCCACTTGGATTCCACCCACTCACACTGGCTGACTCTCTGAGTGCCATTTGTTGGTTGCTAGTGTTGCTTTTTTCCACTTCTTTTGGTTTCTTCCATACCTCTCACCACCTCCCCCTCCTTTCTCTCAAATGCCTGGCTCCTTGTACCACCTTTGCTTCTCCTGGAAAGGCTCTGAAATGCCAGTCAACTATGAAGCTGCTTCCTGGCCTGTGCCGCCATGCTGGTGGGATCCCCAGGTTTTTTTTTTTTTTTTATTTGCTTGTTTTCTTTTTCTTTTCTCATCTTGGGAGCCCCTTCTAGCCAGGCGGTATTGCGTGGCTTGGGAGCTAGTCCCTCAGTCGGTGCACCTGCACAGTGGGATCCCTGTGGGTATTTCTTTTTTTGTTGTTTTTGTTTTCTTTTCTCTTTTTCCCTTTATGTCTTCCTTCATTTCTCAGTTTCTCATCTCTCTATACTTACCTTCTCTTCCTGTCTCCTGAATACCTGGCGATGTGTGACAGCTCTACCCCTTCTAGCCATGCTATACTTCATGGTCCGGGTACAACTTCCCCAGTCCTCGCAGCTGCACTGGTGGGATCCCTGGGGACTTTTCTTCTCCTTTTTTCCCCTAATTTTTATTTATTCATTTGTTTTCTTTTACGCTTTTTCTTTTTGTTTTTCTCCATTTCTCAGTCTCTCCTCTCTACTCCGATGGCAAGCTCTCTTAGCACTCTTTTTTGTTTGTATGTTTTTGGCTTCCGTTCCTCTCTTCTCTCTCTCCTCTTTTCCATACTCATCTTAGCTCTACACATCACAATATCCCCCCTCCTTCTTGCCTACCTGTACTGTACGCTGAACATCCCACCCCCAAGAGCACAGGCACGGCCTACTGGAACCTGCCCTTCACTGATTCCCGGCCCACCCTTTGGCCCTAGTATATGCCACAAACAACTTATCCCAGCAACCCCCTTCAGCTGGATCAGCCATGCTGTACCATCCCTCAACTGACCCTGCCCATTGGAGAAGGAAGCAAAAAGTATTGTGCTCACAGACAAACAACAAAGAACGCACAGCCCGCCTGCTCAGACATAACCAAATAAAACAGCAGGATGAAACAAACAAATTTACAATCAATAAACTAGGAAAATAACTACTGAATGTCCCAAAGCAGCAGACAATATCAACACATATAAAAAGACAAGACAAGATGGTTCCAGTAGGCATCCAAAATAAAACACTAGATGACTTTCCAGTAGAAGAAAAGGCACTAGAACTACCCGATAGGGAATTCAAATCTCTAATATTCAGAGCTATCCCAGAGTTGAAGCAAAAAGCAGACAAAGGTGAAGAAAAAATAGACAAATTCATTGAAAAGACAGTAATTTTCATGGAAAACATAGAAAAAAAATGGAAGAATTCAGGAAAATAATACAGGAACAAAATGCCAAAATAAATTCACAACTAGAAATCATACAGAAACAAGTTAGAAGTCCAAAAGATAAACAACAAGATTTCAGAAATGGACAGTGTCATACATAGGAGGGCCAAGGAGCAGGTTTGAAACGATGGAAGACAGGATCAGCGAAATTGAAGACAAACAATTAGATACAACTCTATTTGAGAAAAAATCAAAAAAAGAATGAAGAAAAATGAAGAAACCCTGAGAATTATGTGGGATACAATCAAAAGCAAAAATTTTCGAGTGATTGGAGTTCTGCCTCTGTTGGAGAAAACAGAAAACACAGAGAGGATCATTGAAGAATTACTGACAGAAAACTTCCCCAATATCATGAAAGATGAAAAGCTGACCATCCAAGAAGCTCTACAAACCCAATATAGGATAGACCTCAAAAGAAAATCTCCAAGGCATATCATAATCACACTTACTAAAACCAAAGACAAACAAAGAATCCTAAGAGCAGCTCGAGAAAAACAAAAGTCACATACAGAGGAGAAACAATAAGAGTAAGCTTGGATTATTCAGCAGAAGCCATGCAGGCAAGAAGGCAATGGGATGACATATATAAAACCTTGAAACAAACAAAAATATTCCCATCCAAGAATAATATATCTTGCAAAACTCTCGTTCAAATATGATGATGAAATTAGGACATTTCCAGATAAACAGAAATTAAGGGACTACATAAAAACCAAACCAAACTTACAAGAATTATTAAAGGGAGTCCTTCGATCTGAGAACAAACATCAGACTACAGGCTGAATCTAGGACGCAGGATCATACCAGCCAGATACCAACCTAGTAAATGAATTTGCAAAGACTATCCAAAACAAAAAAAAATTACAACAGGAAACCAGAGAGGCTAATATGTAAATGACAACAACATCAGAACAATAAAAGAGGGAATAAATGGTGTAGGTATAGAACTTTCTAATGGAGAGGAAGGCAAGGCGATACCAAGTAATAATAGACTGGTTCAAACCTAGGAAGATTAGGATAAGTTTCAAGGTAACCCCAAAGAAAGTTAACAAACCAACTCATCAAAATAAAGAAGAAAAACATAAAATCTTAGTAAAAGCAAAACCTAGAAAAACAAAAGAAATGAAAAAAAAAAAACAAACAAACAAACAAAAAAAAAACAACCAGAAACAAAAGGAATTCAGCACAGGAGATTTAAAAGGAACAAAGAAAATGTTAGTACCACAAAAAAAAAAAGCACTACAAAATGACAGCAATAAACTCACACCTATCAATAATTACACTGAATGTAAATGGCCTAAATGCACCCATAAAGAGATGGAGAGTGACAGAATGGATAAAAAAAAAAACGGATCCATCAGTATGCTGTCTACAAGAGACACACCTTATAAACAAAGATGTAAATTTATTAAAAATTAAAGAATGGAAAAATATGTATCAAGCAAACAGCTACCAAAAAATAGTAGGAGTGGCAATACTCATCTCAGATAAAATAGACTTTAAAACAAAATCCACCATAAAAAACAAAGAAGGACAGTATTTAATGATTAAGGGGATGATCCATCATGAAGACATAACCATAATAAACATCTACGTACCCACTGATAGGGCTCCAAAATACATAAAACAAACTAACAGCACTGAAAAGAGAAATTGATAGTTCCACAATAATAGTAGGAGACTTCAACACACCACTCTCAGTAAAAGACAGAACATCTAGAAAGAAACTCAGCAAAGATACAGAAGACCTAAAGGGCACAAGCAGGCAACTTGACCTCATAGACATATATAGAACAATCCACCCAACAGCTGCAAAGTTCACATTCTTTTCCAATGCACATGGAATGTTCTCCAGAATAGACCCCATCTTAGGCAACAGAGCAACCCTCAACAAGATCCAAAACGTTGAGATAATACAAAGTATCTTCTCTGACCACAATGCCACCAAGGTAGAAATTAACAACAGGAAGAGCAAGGAAAAAAAATCAATTACATGGAAACTGAATAACACCCTGCTTACAAACCACTAGGTAATAGAAGAAATCAGAGATGGAATAAAAAAATTCCTAGAATCAAATGAGAATGAAAACACATCATACCAAAGCCTTGGAACACAGCAAAGGCAGTCATCAGAGGACAATTTATAGCAATAGATGCACACATCAAAAAAGAAGAAAGGGACAAAATAAAAACATTAAGTACACAACTTGAACAAATAGAAAGAGAACAACAACAACAAAAAAAAAAAAAAAGCCCACAGACATCAGAAGAAAGGAAATAAAAAGATCAGAGGAGAAATAAATGAAATAGAGAATTGAAAAACAATAGAAAGAATCAACCAAACGAAAAGTTTTTTCTTTAAAAGGATCAACAAAATTGACAAACCACTAGCCAGACTGCTAAAAGAAGAACAGGAGAGGATGCAGATAACCCAAATAAGAAATGAAATGGGGGCATTACAACTGATCCAACTGAAATAAAAAGGATCATAACAGAGTATTATGAAAAACTATACTCCAACAAATTTGAAAACCTAGAGGGAATAGATAAATTTCTAGAAACACACTACCTACCCAAACTAACGCAAAGTGATGTGGAAAATTGGAAGAGACCCATAAGAAGAGAAAATATTGAAAAGGTAATTAAAAAAAAAAAAACAAAAAACAAAAATCCCAACAACAACAACACCAACAAAAAAAACCTGGCCCAGATGCTTCACTGGAGAATTCTACCAAACATTCAGAGAAGAGCTTATACCAGTACTACTCAAACAATTTCAGAACATAGAAAAGGAAGTGACACTTCTGAATTCATTCTGTGAAGCCCACATAACCCTGATACCAAAACCTGGCAAAGACACCACAAAAAAAAAATTACAGACCAGTGTTCTCTCATGAATATACATGCAAAAATTCTCAACAAAATTCTAGCCAATAGAATTCAACATCATATCAAAAAAATAATACACCACAACCAAGTAGGATTCATACCAGTTATGCAAGGATGGTTCAATGTTAGAAAATAAATGAACGTAATCCACCACATAAATAGAAGAAAAAAATCACATGATCATCTCAATCGACACAGAAAAGGCATTCAACAAAGTCCAACACCCACTCCTGGTAAAAACTCTCAATAAAATAGGTATAGAAGGGAAATTTCTCAACATAATAAAGGGCATCTATGCAAAACCAACAGCCAACATCATTCTTAATGGAGGAGGCTGAAAACATTCCTGCTGAGAACAGGAACAAGACAAGGATGCCCTTTATCACCACTCCTATTTAACACTGTGCTGGAAGTTCTAGCTAGAGCAATAAGGCAAGAAAAAGAAATAAAGGGCATCCAAATTGGTAATGAAGAAGTTAAATTGTCCCTGTTTGCAGATGATACGATACTATCTATAGAAAACCCTAAAGACTCCACGAAAAATCTACTGGAACTAATAGAAAGATTCAGTAGAGTTGCAGGATATAAGATAAACATACAAAAATCAGTTGAATTCCTATACACAAAGAGAAGGATGAAAAGGAAATCAGGAAAACAATACCATTTATAATAGCCCCTAAAAAAGTAAAATACTTACGAATAAATCCAACCAGGGATGTAAAAGACCTTTACAAAGAAAACTACAAAACACTACTGCAGGAAACTCAAAGGGATCTACATAAAACGAAAAACATACCATGCTCATGGATAGGTAGACTCAACATTGTGAAAATGAGAATTCTTCCCAAAGCAATTTACAAATACAATGCAATCACAATCCAAATAGCAACATCATTCTTTAAATAGATGGAAAAACTAATGATTAACTTTATACGGAAAGGGAAGAAGCCCGGATAAGTAAAGCGCTATTGAAGAAGAAAAATAAAGTAGGAGAACTCACATTACCTGACCTCAGAACCTACTATACAGTTACGGTAGTCAAAACAGCCTGGTACTGGTACAACGACAGATACATTGACCAATGGAACAGAATGTAAATCCATCCACCTACAGTCATCTGATCTTCAACAAGGGCCCAAAGTCCATCAAATGGGGAAAAGACAGTCTTTTTAACCAATGGTGCTGGCAAAACTGGATGTCCATCTGCAAAAATATGAAACAGGACCCATACCTCACACCATATAGAAAAACTAATTCAAATAGATCAAAGACCTAAATATAAAGCCAAGAACTATAAAATTCATAGAAGAAGAAATAGGATCAATGCTAGAGGGCCTAATACACGGCATTAACAGGATACAAGCCATAACCAACAACACACAAACTCTAGAAGATAAGCTAGATAACTGGGATCTTCTAAAAATTAAACAAGCTCATCAAAAGATTTCACCAAAAGAGTAAAAAGAGAACCTACAGACTGGGAAAACATTTTTGGACATTACAAGTCAGACAAAGGTCTAATCTCTAAAATCTACAAGAAAATCCAACACCTCTGCAAGAAAAAGACAAATAATCCAATTAAAAAATGGGCAAGGGAAATGAACAGACACTTCACCAAAGAAGACATTCAAGTGGCCAACAGACACATGAGGAAATGCTCACAATCACTAGCCATTAGAGAAATGCAAATTAAAACCACAATGAGATACCATCTCACCCAGGCATTACTGGCACGAATCAAAAACACTGGAAATAACAAATGTTGGAGAAGCTGTGGGGAGACCGGAACTCTTATGTACTGCTGGTGGGAATGCAAAATGATACAACCATTTTGGAAAATGATACGGCGCTTCCTCAGAAAGCTAGAAATAGACATACCATTTGATCCAGTAATCCCACTCCTAGGAATATATCCTAGAGAAATAAGAGTCATCACTCAAATAGACATATGCACACCTATGTTCATGGCAGCATTGTTCATAATAGCAAAACGATGGAAACAACCTATATGCCCATCAGCAGATGAATGGATAAACAAACTATGGTACATGCAGACAATGGAGTACTATGCAACGATAAGGACCAATGATGAATCTGTGAAGCATCTCATAACATGGATGAAAGTGGAGGACATTATGCTGAGTGAAATAAGTCAATCACAAAAGGACAAATATTGGATGAGACCACTACTGTAAAAACTCATGAAAAAATTTACACACAAAAGGAAACAATCTTTGTTGGTTGCAAGGGATGGAAGGGGTGGGGGAGTGAAATACTAAATAGACAATAGGTAAGTGGTAACTTTGGTGAAGAGTAAGACAGTACACAATACTGGGGAAGCCAGCACAACTTGTACAAGGAAAGGTCATGGAAGCTCCATAGACACTTCCATACTCCCTGAGGGACTAAATCGCTGGGCAGAGGGCTGTGGGGACCATGGTCTCAGAGAACATCTAGCTCAATTGGCATAACACAGTTTATAAAGACAGTGTTCTACGTTATACCTTGGTGAGTATTGTCTGGGGCCTTAAAAGCCTGTGAGCAGCTATCTGAGATACTCCACTGGTCTCACCCCTTCGGGAGCAAGGGAGAACGTAAAGAACAAGATACAAGGAAAAGATTAGTTCAATGGACTAATGGACCACAGCTACCAAGGCCTCCACTAGACTGAGTCCAGTACAGCTAGATGGTGCCCGGCTACCACCACTGACTACTGTGACCGGGATCACAATAGAGGGTCCTGGACAGAGCTGGAAAAGGATGTAGAACAGAATTTTAACTTACAAGAAAAAGACCAGATTTACTGGCTTGACAGATTGGAGAAACCCCAAGAGTATGGCCCCCAGACACCCTTTTAGCTCAGTGGTGAAGCCCCTCCTGAAGTTCAGCGTTCAGCCGAGGATTGGACAGCCTCATAAAACAAAACAGGACTAATGAGGTGCAGCAGGCCAGGGACAAGAACTAGAAGGCAGGAGGGGACAGGAAAGCTGGTGATAGAGAACCCAAGGTTGAGAAGGGACAGTATTGACCTGTCATGGGGTTGTTAACCATTGTCTTAGGGCAATATGTGTACTAACTGTTTAATGAGAAACTATTTTGGTCTGCAGACCTTCATCTAAGGTACAAAAAGAAAGAATTAGCTATGTGAGATCAAATCGACAACAGCAACTCTAAGGTTTGATGGGAAGCCTAGGAGACAGTGAGTTGAAGATAATGGTGATGGTATAATTTGGAAAAGGATAGTGAGAATAGCAGCACAGCTGGAAGAATGTAATCGATGTCACTGAATTGTAGATATAGAAACTTTCGAAAAGGTGTAACTTTGGCTATGTATATTTTCACCAAAAAAAAGGTCCTCAAGTTCGAGAAAGGAGAGTGTTGACAGGTTGTGGGGTTCTTAACCAATGTCAGAAAACAATATGTGTACTGACTGTTTAATGAGAACAATTTGTTCTATAAACCTTCATCTAAAATACAGTAAAAAAATTAAAAAAAAAAAAAGATTAGTCCAAAAGGCTAATGAACCGCAACTACCACAGCCCCCACCAGACTACCCGGCTACCACTAGTGACTGCTGTGACAGGGATCACAACAGAGGGTCCTGGACAGAGCTGAAGAAAATTGTAAAACAAAATTCTAACTCACAAAGAAAAGACCAGACTTACTGGCCTGACAGCGACTGGGGAAGCCTTGAGAGTATGGCCTCTGGATGCCCTTCTGGCTCAGTAATGAAGTCACTCCTGAAGTGCACCGTTAAGCCAAAGATTGGACAGCCCCCTAAAACAAAATGACACTAATGGGCACAACAGTTCAGGGACAGGGACTAGAAGGCAGGAGGGGACAGGAAAGCTGGTGGTGGGGAACCCAAGGTTGAGAAGGGACAGTGTTGACAAGCCTGGGAGTTGTTGACTATTGTCATAGAGTGATATGTGTACTGTTTAATCAGAAACTATTTGTTCTGTAAACCTTCATCTAAAGTACAATTAAAAAAGAAATCAAACAACATATTGCATTGGGCAAATCTGCTGCAAAAGATTATAGTGTTAAAAGGCAAAGATTTCACTTTGAGTACTAAGGTGCTCTTGACCCAAGACATGGTACTTTCAATTTCCTCATATGCATGGGAAATCTGAACAGTGAATAAGGAAGACCGAAGAAGGATAGATGCCTTTGAATTATGGTGTTGGTGAAGAGTATTGAATGTACCACTGACTGCCAGAAGAATGAACAAGTCTGTCTTGGAAGAAGTACAGCCAGAATGCTCCTTAGAAGCAAGGATGGTGAGACTATGCCTCACGTACTCTGGACATGTTACCAGGAGAGACCAGTCCCTGGAGAAGGACATCATGCTTGGTAAAGAAGAGGGTCAGCAAAAGAAAGGAAGACCCTCAGCAAGATTGACTGACACAGTGGCTACAATTATGAGGATGGTGCAGGACCGGGAAGTATTTTGTTCTGTAGTACGTAGGGTCGCTATGAGTGGAACCCAGCTTGATGGCACCTAACAAGAACAATAACATACTTTATTTTATTTTTAAAATGTCTTTTCAAATGAACACAGCTTTATATAAATAAACTTAGTCTTAACATTTTGGGGGCCATTTCAGAACTGGAGAAAGCAAAATGAAAAGAACAAAACAATTTCACTCTAAAAGGATAGCATAGTTCTTGGGTCTGAATGGTGCTTCTGACCTCCCTCCTGACCTTTCACAATTTCAGTTTTCAGCTTGGTCTAACAGGATGACAAGATTTAAGTGAGGACCTGGGCTCCTATCTGGGCCCCTTGATAACTGAATGACAAAGGGCAGCTCATGCCTCCTTTCTGTGCTTTAAAACAGTGAGGGGTTGGATTTGCTCAGTGGTTCTCAAAGTTGGATTCACCTTAGGTCACCTGGAGAGCTTTTTAAAAATACCAGGGTCCTCATGCTTTCAGGGATCATCTAGGTCAATCGGCATAACAGAGTTTATCAAGAAAATGTTCTGCATCCTACTTTGGTGAGTGGCATCTGGGGTCTTAAAAGCTTGCAAGCTGCCATCTAAGATGCATCAATTGGTCCCAACCCACCTGGAGTAAAGGAGAATGAAGAACACCAAAGTCACAAGGAAAGTGTTAGCCCAAGAGACAGAAAGGGCCACATAAATCAGAGACTGCATCAGCCTGAGACCAGAAGTAGATGGTGCCTGGCTACCACTGATGACTGCCCTGACAGGGAACACAACAGAGAATCCTGATGGAGCAGGAGAAAAGTAGGATGCAGAACTCAAATTCATGTAAAAAGACCAGACTTAATGGTCTGACTGAGACTGGAGGAACCCCAGAAAGCATGGCCCCCAGACTCTCTGTCAACCCAGAACTAAAACCATTCCCAAGGCCAACTCTTCAAACATTAGACTGGACTATGGGACATAAAATGATACTTGTGAAGAATGTGCTTCTTAGCTCAAGTAGATACATGAGACTACCTGGGCAGCTCCTGTCCGGAAGTGAGATGAGAAGGCAGAGAGGGTTATGAGCTGGTTGAATGGACACGGGAAGTCAGAGGTGGAAAGGAGGAGTGTGCTGTCACAGTATAGGGAGAGCAATTAGGGTCACATAACAATATGTATAAATTTTGTATGAGAGACTAACTTGAATTGTGAACTTTCACTTAAAGTACAACAATAAAATTTAAAAAAATAAAAAAAATCAAGGTCCTAACCCTAGAAATTCCTAGAAATTCCAATTTAATTGTTTGGCGTGAGCCCCAGGCACTTGTGTAAAACTCTCCAGGTGATTCTCTTGTGCAACCCGAGTAGAGATCATTGGTCTCCCTAAGGTCTCTTCCGACACTGATATCCTGTGATTGGGTAAATTAATTTAGGTCTCCTGCAGCAGGTTTGGTTTGGTTTGGTTTAACTCTATAGAGGATTCCTTGGGTGATACAAACAGTTAACTTGCTCGATTGCTAACCGAAAGGTTGGAGGTTTGAATCTACCCAGAGGCTCCTCGAAAGAAAAGCCTGGCAATCTGCTTCAGGAAAACCAGCCACTGAAAACCTTATGGAGCACAGTTCAACTCTGACACAAATGGGGTCACCCTGAGTCGGAATCGACTAAATGGCAGCTGGTTTACTTAAGTCTATAGAAAAAGTCATAAACTCTAGTGATTCCATTGATAATCTCTCAGAGGTTTTATTACATGCAACCACTAGATGGCGCAGGTAATTCTTGGGATGGAGGAGATTCTGGTTATTTGGGATTTTTTCCTGCGCAACATACTTGAGACACCTAGCTTAGGAAGCTTTGTGAGGATATGACACTTTAGTTCCCTTTCCTGAGCTAGAGGCCCAGAAGGTGCAGCTGTTTTGCTTGACAAGCTGATAGAGACTCATTAAATAAACGGTCTGTTGTCTGAAGGGAGAGAGTGAACTTCTGCATAAATATTAGCTCACATTTTTCTTCTTATAATTTTCAGCAGGTGTGTGCTCCTTCCCTCTTCTCTGTATCTTTCTCTTCTTCTCTCTTGTTCGCCTCTCTTTTCTTTTCTCTCCTCCTTTTCTTGGTTTTGGCCTTTTAACTACTTCTTAAAATCTGGTTATAATAAAGCAATGGTAGGTTAAATTTTATTTTGCTACCTTCGTGGATGACAAAAATTTCAGGACTCCAAACATGATTCCAAAACAACATTCTTAGAAGGCTGTGCATATTCAGGTTATGACAGGAAAATTCTTATTCAGGGGACTTCCTGTGCAATGTTATGTTTGTTCTTAACAGCTGCGGCAACACCAGCCAAATCCAGAAAGGAAGGAAGAATTTTATGCCCTCTCAGGGGAAAACAGTCAAAATCCTCTCCTCTTCACAGCACAATTTGGGTGAGGGCCAAAGCTCTGGGTGTACACGTTAATACAGGTTTTGCACAATAATAGGGTGTGCTTCTCCGATGCTTTTCATTGGAAGATCTCAAAGCGCACTTGCTACTTCATTCTATAAAGCTGCCTCTTTCGCCTTCACTGTCAAAATAGGAAGATGTGTTGTGATTTTTTTTTTTTTTCCAAAGAGATTGCATTCCTCCCCGGCTTTGTTCCAGCACAGCTGTTTGTAGTTCAGGGAGATGCTGTGCTGTTGGTGCCAGGATATACCACTGTGCTTTTTTCTTCCATGAGTGACATGTACTGATGGGTCACTGCCTGGAACAGGAGAGCAAAGCCTAGTGTGTGTCCATCTGTGAAGATCCCTTGTTTACTCTTCTCTGTTTTCCATCTGGCAGCATCAGCTTCCACTCTTCATTGAAACGCAAAACAATCAGCCAAACCAAAAAAACTCAAAACAATGCAAGAAACACAAGAAAACATCTTTTTCCAGAGTAATAGCTAACCTTGATTGTATGCTTTCTGTGTGCCAGATACTGCTTTAAATACTTGGCATGTATCATGTCATTTAATCCTCACTTCAAGGCAATGAGCTAGATCCTATTATTATCCCCATTATATAGATGAGGAAACTGAGTAAAAGCAGGGTTAAGCAAATTGCTCAGGGTTATACAGTTGATAAGTAGCAGACTCAAGTTTTGGGCACGAGCCACACGACACCAGAACCCAAGTTCTCTTAACCTTGCATCCAGATTCTAAAGGGTTAGGTAGCGTTGTGTATGAAATAAAGAGTACATTTCCTTAGTTGGATAGTCATTAGGAAAGAGTGTATTCCCTGTTAATGTGGCTCTATTTCCTTTGGTAATAGATTGAACAGATGCTCCAAACTTAGTCTTCCTTATTTAGGAGGACCTAAGTGCATTCTGATTTACCTACTTCTTATTGGTCAGACAATCAAGAGGCGGGAAACTTACTTCTTAGTTGTTGTTGTTAGTTGCCATCGAGCTGATTCCAACTCATGGCAACCCCGTGTGTGCAGAGTAGAACTGCTCCATAAGGTTTTCAAGGCTGTGACCTTTCAGAAGCAGATTGCTAGGCCTATCTTCCTAGGCACCTCTGGCTGGATTCAAACTGCCAACCTTTCAGCTAGTAGTTGAGTACTTAACCATTTGGGCCACCCAAGGAGTGTAGTTCTACTCTAACACACATGGAATAGATTGGCATTGTGCAGTCGTGTCAGCACAGTTCTAAATATGTTTATGAAATCAGTAATTAGTAGGATGATCCTGACCAAAGTATATGAAACAGATGGCATTTTGGAGCTCTTCTCCGCTAAGCTATACACTAACTTCAGGAGAAATCTAGGGGAAAGAGGCAATCACTCACCTCTGCCCAGGAGAGTGTGTTCTTAGTGTAATGCATGGGATGCTGGGCATGAAGAAATCAGAAAGTATTAGTTTTCTGAATGAGCTCTTTCAGGGGAGTATAATAACATTGCAAATGGGGAATCTAGAAGGAAGAGACTCATACCATCGTTGTTGTTGTTAGGTGTTGAGTTGATTTCGACTCACAGTGACCCCATGTGACAGAGTAGAAGCCATAGAGTTTTCTAGGCTGATATCTTTATGGAAGAAGATTGCCAGGTCTTTCTCGTTGGGAGCCGCTGGCTATGTTCCAACTTAAATTTTTGTTTAGCAGCCAGGCACTTAACCCTTGCACCACCAGGGCTCCTGAGGGGTTTGAAATCCCTTCCATCAACTTAATCACAAGGAGACTACAGCCTCTATATTGTTATCATTTAAATATTGTTGTTGCAATAATTCTCAATAAATCTATTCAAGTCTATATAATAACTCTAGTTAGAAGCTATCCCCAGGTTTTATTCTATGTGAGTTATTGCAACAAGAGTTATGCTGAGTTTCAGGTTCACCCACCCATCAACTGCCTCTGGGTGTCTCCTGATGATCCATAAAAAAACAAAAATCCATTGCTATCAAGTTGATTCCGACTTATAGTGACCCTATAGGACAGAGTAAAATTGTCCCATAGGGTTCCAAGGCTGTAATCTTCATGGAAGCTGACTGCCACATCTTTCTCCCATGGAGCAGTTGGTGGGTTGGAACTACTAACCTTTTGGTTAGCACCCAAATGCTTAACCACTGTGCCACCAGGGCTTCTTTGATGACCCATGTTGTTCTTAGGTGCCGTCAAGTTGGTTCTGACTCATAGTGATCCTGTGTACAACAGAATGAAACACTGCCCAGTCCTGTACCATCCTCACAGTCGTTGCCATGCTTGAGCCCATTGTTGCAGCAACTGTGGCAATCCATCTTGTTGAGGATCTTCCTCTTTTTCGTTGACCCTCTACTCTACCAAGCATGATGTCTTTCTCAAGGGACTGGTCCCTCCTGATAACATGTCCAAAGTATGTGAGACAGTCTTGCCATCCTTGCTTCTAAGGAGCATTTTGGTTGTACTTCTTGCAAGACAGATTTGTTCATTCTTTTGGCAGTCCATGGTATATTCAATATTCTTTGCCAGCACCACAATTCAAAGGCGTCAGTTCTTCTTAGGTCTTCTTTATTCATTGTCCTGCTTTCATATGCATATGAGGTGACTGAAAACACCACAGCTTTGGTCAGGTGCACCTTAGTCTCTGCATATCTTTGCAGAGATGTCACTTTGATGATCCATAGGCAGCTCAAATTGAACATTTTCAGAACTGAACTTAACATCTTTTCCCCAGACCTCTTCCTCCTCTTATAAACCATATTTCAGTGAATGGCAAATCTAGCTACCTGGTTACTCAAACCTGAAAAATGGATGGTATCATCTTAAACTTCTGCCTATCCCTCATTGCCTCATCCAATCAATCTACAAGTCCCACAGTTTCTATTTTCTTTTGTATTGTACTTTAGGTGAAGGTTTACAGAATAGTTTCTCATTGAACAGTCAGTACACATGTTGTTTTATGACATTAGTTAACAACCCCACGACATGTCAACACTCTCCCTTCTTGAACTTGGAGGACCTTTGTTTTTTTTTCTTGGTGGAAACATACATAGCCATTTCAAAAATTTCTACATGTACAATTCAGTGACATCGATTACGTTCTTCCAGGTGTGCTGCTATTCTCATTTTACTGTCCAAAAATTTTTTCCCAGTCTGTAGGTTCTCTTTTTACTCTTTTGGTGAAGTCTTTTGAAGAGCATAGGTGTTTGATTTTTAGAAGATCCCAGTTATCTAGCTTATCTATTGGGGTTTGTGCATTGATGGTTATGGTTTGTATCCTGTTAACGCCGCATATTAAGGCCTGAAGTGTTGCTCCTATTTTTTCTTCTATGAACTTTATCGTTTTAGGCTTTATATTCAGGTCTTTGATCCATTTTGAAGTAGTTTTTGTATACGGTGGGAGGTATGGGTTCTGTTTCATTTTTTTGCAGATGGATATCCAGTTTTGCCAGCACCATTTGTTAAAAAGACTGTCTTTTCCCCATTTGATGGACTTTGGGCCCTTGTCGAAGATCAGGTGACCATAGGTGGATGGATTTACATCTGGGTTTTCAATTCTATTCCTTTGGTCAGTGTAGCTGTCGTTGTACCAGTGCTAGTCTGTTTTGACTACTGTAGCTGTATAGTAGGTCCTGAAGTCAGGTAGTGTGAGTCCACCAACTTTATTCTTCTTCTTCAGTACTGCTTTACTTATTCGGGGCTTCTTCCCTTTCCATATAAAGTTAATGATTAGTTTTTCCCATCTCTTTGAAGAACGTTGTTGGTATTTGGATCGGGATTGGGTTGTATTTGTAAATTGCTTTGGGTAGAATTGCCATTTTCACAATGTTGAGTCTGCCTGTCCATGAGCATGGTATGTTTTTCCATTTATGTAGATCCCTTTGGGTTTCATGCAGTAGTGTTTTATAGTTTTCTTTGTATAGGTCTTTTACATCCCTGGTCAGATTTATTCCTAAGTATTTTATCTTTTTAGGGGCTATTGAAAATGGTATTGTTTTCCTGATTTCCTTTTCATTGTTCTCCTTACTGGTGTATAGGAATCCAACTGATTTTTGAATGTTTATCTTGTATCCTGCTACTCTGCTGAATCTTTCTATTAGTTCCAGTAGATTTCTCGTGGAGTCTTTAGGGTTTTCTGTGTATAGTATCATATCATCTGCAAACAGGGACAGTTTAACTTCTTCATTACCAATTTGGATGCTCTTTATTTCTTTTTCTTGCCTTATTGCTCTAGCTAGAACTTCCAGCACAATGTTAAATAGGAGTGGTGATGAAGGGCATCCTTGTCTTGTTGCTGTTTTCAAGGGGAATTTTTTCAGCCTCTCTCCATTAAGAATGATGTTGGCCATTGGTTTTTCATAGATGCCCTTTACTATGTTGAGAAATTTCCCTTCTATACCTATTTGATTGAGAGTTTTTATCAGGAATGGGTGTTGGACTTTGTCAAATGCCTTTTCTGCATCAATTGAGATGATTATGTGATTCTTTTCTTTCCTTTTATTTATGTGGTGCATTACTTTGATTGATTTTCTAATGTTGAACCATCCTTGCATACCTGGTATGAATCCTACTTGGTCGTGGTGTATTATTTTTTTGATATGATGCTGAATTCTATTGGCTAGAATTTTGTTCAGAAGTTTTGCATCTATATTCATGAGAGATATTGGTCTGTAATTTTCTTTTTTTGTGGCATCTTTGCCTGGTTTTGGTATCAGCGTTATGCTGGCTTCATAGAATGAATTTGGAAGTGTTACTTTCTCTTCTATGCTCTGAAATAGCTTGAGTAGTACTGGTACAAGCTCTTCTTAAGTGTTTTGTAGAATTCTCCAGTGAAGCCATCTGGGCCAGGGCTTTTTTTGGTTGGGAGTTTTTTTTATTACCTTTTCAATCTCTTCTCTTGTTATGGGTCTGTTCAGATTTTCAACATCACTTTGTTGTAGTTTGGGTAGGCTGTGTGTTTCTAGAAATTTAACCATTTCCACTAGGTTTTCAAATTTGTTGGAGTATAGTTTTTCATAATATTCTTTTATAATCCTTTTTATTTTGGTTGGGTCTGTTGTAATGTCCCCCCATTTCATTTCTTATTTGGGTTATTTGTGTCCTCTCCTGTTTTTCTTTTGTCAGTCTGGCCAGTGGTTTGTCGATTTTGTTGATTCTTTCAAAGAACCAACTTTTGGTTTTGTTGATTCTATTGTTTTTCTGTTCTCTATTTCATTTATTTCTGCTCTGATCTTCACTATTTCCTTTCTTCCGGTGGTTGTGGGCTTTCTTTGCTGTTCTATTTCTATTTGTTTGAGTTCTGTAGTTAATGTTTTGATTTTGTCCCTTTCTTCTATTTTGATATGTGCATCTATTGCTATAAATTGTCCTCTGAGGACTGCCTTTGCTGTGCCCCAAAGGTTTTGGTATGATGTGTTTTCATTCTCATTTGATTCTAGGAATTTTTTGATTCCCACTCTGATTTCTTGTGTTACCCACTGATGTGTAAGCAGGGTATCATTCAGTTTCTATGTAGTTGATTTTTTTTCCTTGCTCTTTCTATTGTTAATTTCTACCTTGATGGCATTGTGATCAGAGAAGATACTTTGAATTATCTCAACGTTTTGGATCTTGTTGAGGATTGCTCTGTGGCCTAAGATGTGGTCTATTCTGGAGAACGTTCCATGTGCATTGGAGAAGAATGTGTACTTTGCAGCGTTTGGATGGAGTGTTCTATATATGTCTATGAGGTCAAATTGGCTGATTGTGCCCTTTAGGTCTTCTGTAGCTTTCCGGAGTTTCTTCTTAGTTGTTCTGTCTTTTACTGAGAGTTGTGTGTTGAAGTCTCCTACTATTATTGTGGAACTGTCAATTTCTCTTTTCAGTGCTGTTAGAGTTTGTTTTATGTATTTGGGAGCCCTGTCATTGGGTGTGTAGATGTTTATTATGGTTATGTCTTCATGATGGATCGTCCCTTTGATCATTATATAGTGTCCTTCTTTGTCTTTTATGGTAGATTTCGTTTTAAAGTCTATTTTATCTGAGATTAGAATTGCCACTCCTGCTCTTTTTTGGTAGTTGTTAGCTTGATATATTTTTTTCCAACCTTTGACTTTTAATAAAGTCACATCTTTGTTTCTAAGGTGTGTCTCCTGTAGACAGCGTATTGATGGATCCTGTTTTCTTATCCATTCTGTCACTCTCCGTCTCTTTATGGGTGCATTGAGTCCATTTACATTCAGTGTAATTATTGATAGATGTGGGTTTGTTGCAGTCATTTTTTAGTGCTTTTTTTGTGGTACTGATGTTTTCTTTGTTCTTCTTACTGTCTTGTGCTGAGTTACTTTTGTTTGTGGATTTTTTTTCATTTCTTTTGTTGTTGTAGGTTTTGTTTTTGTTGAGACTTTATGTTTTTCCTCTTTTTTTTTTTATGAGTAAGTTTGTTAACTTTCTTTGTGGTTACCATGGAATCTCGCTTATCTTTCTAAGTTTGAAGCAGTCTATTATTACTTGGTATCTCCTTGCCTTCCTCTCCATTAGAAGGTTCTATACCCACACTGTTTATTCCCTCTTTTATTGTTCTGATGGTGTTGTCATTTACAGCTTAACTGCTGATTCCCTGTTGTATTTCTTTTGGTTTTGGATAGTCCTTGAGAGTTCAATTCCTAGATTAGTATCTGGCTGGTACGATCCTGCGTCCTAGATTCAGCCTGTGAGCTGAAGTTGTTTGTTCTCAGATCGAAGAACTCCCTTTAATAATTCTTGTAAGTTTGGTTTGGTTTTTACATATTCCCTTAATTTCTGTTTATCTGGAAATGTCCTAATCTCACCATCATATTTGAATGAGAGTTTTGCAGGTTATTTTATTCTTGGCTGGCAATCTTTTTCTTTCAAGATTTTATGTATGTCATCCCATTGCCTTCTTGCCTACATGGTTACTGCCGAATAATCTGAGCTTAGTCTTATTGTTTCTTCTCTGTATGTGACTTCTTGTTTTTCACGAGCTGCTCTCAGGATTCTTTGTTTGTCTTTGGTTTTGGCGAGTGTGAATATGATATGCCTTGGTGATTTTCTTTTGGGGTCTCTTCTATATGGGATTCGTTGAGCTTCTTGGATGGCCAGCTTTTCATATTTCATGATATTGGGGAGGTTTTCTGTCAGAAGTTCCTCAATGATCCTCTCTGTGTTTCCTGTTTTCTCCCCCGTTCTGGAATTCCAATCACTCGTATATTTTTGCTTTTGATTGTGTCCCACATAACTCTCAGGGTCTCTTCATTTTTCTTTGTTCTTTTTTCTGAGTTTTCCTGAAACAGAGTTGTATCCAAGTGTTTGTCTTCAGTTCCACTGATCCTGTCTTCCACCCTTTCAAATCTGCTTCTCAGCCCTTCTATGACATCGTCCATTTCTGAAATCTTGTTGTTTGTCTTTTGTATTTCTAACTGATTGCTTTTTGATTTTTTTTTTTATTGCACTTCAGGTGAAGGCTTACAGAACAAATAGTTTCTCATGAAACAGAAGTACACATGATGTTTTATGACATTGGTTAATAACCCCACAACATATCAACCCTCTAACTTCTCAACCTTTTTTTTTTGGTGAAAATACACAGCCAAAGATACATCATTTCAGAAATTTCTACATGCACAGTTCAGTGACATTGACTGCGCTCTTTGAATTGTGCTGTTATTCTCACTTAAGATGAAGGCTTACAGAACAAAATAGTTTCTCATTTAACAGTTACTACAAATGTTGCCCTATGACAATGGTTAACAATCTCACAACACATCAACAATATCCTTACTCAACCTTGGGTTCCCTGTCACCAGCTTCCTTGTCCCCTTCTGCTTTCTGGCCCTTGTCACTGGACTCTTGTATCTTGTTAGTCTCATTTGGTTTTATGGGGCTGTCCCCTCCCAGGTTGAACAGTGAACCTTGAAGGTAACTTCCACCACTGAGCTAAAAGGGTGTCTGTGGCCATACTCTCGGGGTTTCTCCAGTCTCCTTTAGGCCAGTAAATCTGGTCTTTTTTTTTGTGGGTTAGAATTATGCTGTACATCCTTCTCCAGCTCTGTCCAGAACCCTCTGTTGTGATCCTGGTCAGAGCAGTCAGTGGTGGTAGCCGGGCACCATCTAGCTGCACTGGACTCAGTCTGGTGGAGGCCTTGGTAGCTGTGAACAATTAGTCCTTCGGACTAATCTTTTCCTTGCATTCTGTTCTCTTCATTCTCCCTTGCTCCCGAAGGGATGAGACCAGTGGAGTATCTTAGATGGCTGCTAACAGGCTTTTAAGACCCGAGACACTACTCACCAAGATAGAATGCAGAGCATTGTCTTTATAAGCTGTGTCATGCCAATTGAGCTAGACATTCCCTGAGACCATGGTCCCCACAGCCATCTGCCCAGCACTTCAGTCCCTCAGGGAGTTTGGATGTGTCTATGGGGCATCCATGACCTTTCCTTGTACAAGTTGTGCTAGTTTCCCCTGTATTGTGTACTGTCTCACCCTTCTCCCAAGATACCACTTTTATATTGTCTATTTAATGCTCACCCCCCCCATCACTGGTAACCAACAAAGATTGTTACATTTTGTGTGTGAACTTTTTCATGGGTTTTTACAATAGAGGTCTCATACAATATTTGTCCTTTTGTGATTGACTTATTTCACTCAGCATAATGTCCTCCAGTTTCATCCATGTTATGAGATGGTTCAAAGATTCATTGTTTTTCTTTCTCGTTGCATAGTACTCCATTGTGTGTATGTACCATAGTTTGTTTATCTATTCATCTGTTGATGGGCGTCTAGCTTGTTTCCATCGTTTTGCTATTGTGAACACTAATTGTTGTTTTTGTATGATTTATAGTTGTGAATTTATTTTGGCATTTTGTTCCTGTATTATTTTCCTGAATTCTTTCATATTTTTATCTGTATTTTCCACGAATGTCTATTTTTTCCTCATTTTTGTCTGCTTTTTGCTTCAACTCTTGGATAGCTCTGAATATTAGACTTGAATTCTCTATCAGGTAGTACCTTCTCTTCTACTGGTAAGTCATCTGGTGTTTTATTTTGGATGCCTACTGGAACCATCCTGGCTTGTTTTTGTACATGTTTTGATATTGTTTGCTGTCTTCAGGGCATTCGGTAGTTATTTTTCTCATTTATTGATAGTAGATTTGTTTGTTTCATCCTTTTTTTTGGTTTTATTTGGCATGTCTGAGCAGGCGGGCTGTGTGTTCTTTGTTGTTTGCTCGTCTGTGGGCACAATACTTTTCACCTCCTTCTTCAACTGGCAGGGTCAGTCACTCAGATATGGTACGGCAGGGCAGTTCTAGCTGAAGAGGAGTCACTGGGACGGGTTGTTTGTGGCACTTACTACAGCCACCAGGGTGGGTCGGTAATAAGTGCAAGGCAGGTTCCAGTAGGCCATGCCTGTGCTGCTTGGTGGTGCGATGTCAAGTGCACGGTGCAGGTAGGCAGGATGCAGCGGGGAGATTGTTATGTGTGGAGCTAAGATGGATATGGGAGAGAGGAGAGAGGAACAGGAGCCAAAAACATACAAACAAACAAAAAAGAATGCTAGGGGAGCTTGCCTTTGGAGTGGAGAGATGAGAGACTATGAAATGGAGAAAAACAGAAAGGGGAGGAGGAAGAAAAGAAAAGAATGACTAAATAAGAATCAGAAAGGTTAAAGAACCACAAAGTCCCCAGGGATCCCACCGGTGCAGCTATGAGGTCTGGGGAAGTGGCTCTCAGGTGTTGCAGTATAGCCTGGCTAGAAGGCGTAGAGGTATACAATGCCAGGTATTCAGGGAACAGAAAGAGAAGGAAGTTATACGGAGATGAGAAACTGAGCAATGAAGAAAGACTAAAAGGGAAAAAGAGGAAAAAGAAAACAAGACAAATTAAAAAAAGAAAAAACAAGAAAGGCCCCCAGAGAAACAGAAAAAAAAAACAACAAAAAACCCAATGTAAAAAGAAATGCCCTCAGAGATCCCTCTGCACGTCTGTGGAAGCCGAAAGGGAGTCTCCCTGGCACGCAGCTCAGCCTGGCCAGAAAGGGCTCCCAACTCAAGAAAAGGAAAAGAAAACAAACAAGCAATTCAAAACAAACAAATAAAGCCCCGGGATCCCACCAGTGCGGCAGCCCAAACTGGGAAGCAGCTGCACACTCGAACAGAGCTCTGCAGCCCCTCAGGAAGAAGCAAAGATGCTGCACGGAGCCAGGTACTTGAGCGAAGGGAGGGGAGGTGGCGAGAGGCAAGTAAGAAATCAAAAGAAGCAGAAAAAAAAAAGCAACACTAGCAGCCAACAAATGGCACTCAGAGAGCTGGCCCATTTGGGTGTGTGGAATCCAAGCAGCCGGTGTTTCCCGGCCAAGAGATTGTGGCCATGGGAAGCAGAGGAGGCCGAGTGGAAGTGAAGAATGGTGGGGGGGTGGGAAAGCGTATATCGCAAATTACCGGTTGTTTTATCTCCCGCTGGACACTCGGTGAGGCTGCTTTCTCGTACCCCCTGTTTGCTGGTCTCCGATAGGAGTCCAAGACGGTGGATCCACGCTGCATTAGCTAGTAGGGGACCTCTGCATGAATCTCTCCTCGCTCTCCGTTCTCTGTCAGTTTTCTTACTCCATTTGGGGCTTGGCTGAGTTCTTTATCTCTTCTTTTGATGTTTTAGGGTTTCAGGATTGTTGTATTCTCTGTTCGGCGTTGTTTTTCGGATCTTCGCTGTGGAGGGATGGCGTGGTGCTTCTGCCTAGAGCGCCATTTTGCTGGAACCTGCTATTCTCACTTTAGATGAAGGTTTATAGAAGAAAATAGTTTCTCATTAAACAGTTAGTACACATGTTGCCCTATGACAATGGTTAACAACCTCACTACATGTCTGCACTGTCCTTACTCAACCTTGGGTTCCCTATCACCAGCTTTCCTGTTCCCTTCTGCCTTCTAGTCCTTGTCCCTGGACTGCTATGCCTCATTAGTCCTGTTTTGTTTTATGGGGCTGTCCAATCCTCGGCTGAACGCTGAACTTCAGGAGGGGCTTCACCACTGAGCTAAAAGGGTGTCTGGGGGCCATACTCTTGGCCATTCTCCTATCTGTCAAGCCAGTAAATCTGGTCTTTTTCTTGTAAGTTAAAATTCTGTTCTACATCCTTTTCCAGCTCTGTCCAGAACCCTCTGTTGTGATCCCGGTCAGAGCAGTCAGTGGTGGTAACTGGGCACCATCTAGCTGTAGTGGACTCAGTCTGGTGGAGGCCTTGGTAGTTGTAGCCCATTAGTCCTTTGGACTAATCTTTCCCTTGTATCCTCTTCTCTTCATTCTGCCTTGCTCCCGAAGGGGTGAGACCAGTGGAGTATCTTAGATGGCTGCTCACAGGCTTTTAAGACCTCAGACGCTACTCACCAAGGTAGAATGTAGAACATTGTCTTTATAAACTGTGTTATGCCAATTGAGCTGGATGTTCCCCGAGACCATGGTCCCCATAGCCCTTCACCCAGCAATTCAGTCCCTCAGGGAGTTTGGAAGAGTCTGTGGAGCTTCCATGACCTTTCCTTGTACAAGTTGTGCTGGTTTCCCCAGTATTGTGTACTGTCTTACCCTTCACCAAAGTTATCACTTATGTATTGTCTGTTTAGTGTTTTCCCCCACCCCTCCCATCCCTCGTAACCAACAAAGATTGTTACTTTTTTTGTGTAACTTTTTCATGAGGTTTTACAATAGAGGTCTCATACAATATTTGTCCTTTTGTGATTGACTTATTTCACTCAGCATAATGTCCTCCAGTTTCATCCATGTTATGAGATGCTTCACAGATTCATCATTGTTCTTTATCGTTGCATAATACTCCATTGTGTGTATGTACCATAGTTTGTTTATCCCTTCGTCTGTTGATGGTCATCTAGGTTGTTTCCATCTTTTTGCTATTGTGAAAAATGCTGCCATGAACACAGGTGTGCATATGTGTTTTCGTGTGATGGCTCTTATTTCTCTAGGATATATTTCTAGGAGTGGGATTGCTGGATCGTATGGTATTTCTATTTCTAGCTTTCTAAGGAAGTCCGATATCATTTTCCATAATGGTTGTATCATTATGCATTCCCATTAGCAGTGCATAAGAGTTCCGATCTCCCCACAGCCTCTCCAGCATTTGTTATTTCCAGTGTTTTTGATTCCTGCTGGTAATGCCTGGGTGAGATGGTATCTCATTGTGGATTTAATTTGCATTTCTCTAATGGCTAGTGATTGTGAGCATTTCCTCATGTGTCTGTTGGCCACTTGAATGTCTTCTTTGGTGAAGTGTCTGTTCATTTCCTTTGCCTATTTTTTAATAGAATTATTTGTCTTTTTGTTGTAGAGGTGTTGGATTTTCTTGTAGATTTTAGAGATTAAACCTTTGTCTGCCTTGTAATGCTCCCAAATTTTTCCCAGTCTGTAGGTTCTCTTTTTACTCTTTTGGTGAAGTCTTTTGAAGAGCATAAGTGTTTGACTTTTAGAAGATCCCAGTTATCTAGATTATCTTCTGGAGTTTGTGCATTGAGGATTATGGTTTGTATCCTGTTAATGCCATGCATTAGGGACTCTAGCATTGATCCTATTTTTAATTCTATGAACGCTATAGTTTTTGGCTTTATGTTTAGGTCTTTGATAGATTTTGAATTAGTTTTTGTATATGGTGTGAGGTATGGATTCTGTTTCATTTTTTGCAGATGGATATCCAGTTTTACCAGCACCATTTGTTAAGAAGACTGTCTTTCCCCCACGTGATGGACTTTGGGCCCTTGTGGAAGATAAAGTGACCATAGGTGGATTGGTTTACTTCTGGGTTCTCAGTTCTGTTCCATTGGTCAATGTATCTGTTGTTGTACCAGTACCAGGCTATTTTGACTACCGTAGCTGTGTAATAGGTTCTGAGGTCAGGTAGTGTGAGTTCTCCTACTTTATTCTTCTTCTTCAACAGTGCTTTACTTATTCGGGGCCTATTCCTTTTCCTTGTAAAGTTAATGATTAGTTTTTCCATCTCTTTAAAAAATGTTGTTGGTATTTGGATCGAGATTGCATTGTATTTGTAAATTGGTTTGGGTAGAATTGTCATTTTCATAATGTTGAGACTACATATCCATGAGCATGGTATGTTTTTCGTTTTGTGTAGATCCCTTTGGGTTTCTTGCAGTAGTGTTTTGTATTTTTCTTTGTATAGGTCTTTTACATCCCTGGTTAGATTTACTCGTAAGTATTTTATTTTTTTAGGGGCTATTATAAATGGTATTGTTTTCCTGATTTCCTTTTCATCCTTCTCTTTATTTGTGTATAGGAATTCAACTGATTTTTGTATGTTTATCTTATATCCTGCTACTCTGCTGAATCTTTCTATTAGTTCCAGCAGATTTCTCATAGAGTCTTTAGGGTTTTCTCTGTATAGTATCATATCATCCGCAAACAGGGACTGTTTAACTTCTTCATTACCAATTTGGATGCCCTTTATTTCTTTTTCTTGCCTTATTGCTCTAACTTCCAGAACAATGTTGAATAGGAGTGGTGATAAAGGGCATCCTTGTCTTGTTCCTGTTCTCAGCAGGAATGTTTTCAGCCTCTCTCCGTTAAGAATGATGTTGGCCGTTGGTTTTGCATAGATGCCCTTTATTATGTTGAGAAATTTCCCTTCTATACCTATTTTATTGAGAGTTTTTATCAGGAATGGGTGTTTGAGTTTGTCGAATCCCTCTTCTGTATCAACTGAGATGATCATGTGATTCTCTATTTTCCTTTTATTTATGTGGTGGATTACTTTGATTAATTTTCTAATGTTGAACCATCCTTGCATACCTGGTATGAATCCTACTTGGTCTTGGTGTATTATTTTTCTGATATGATGTTGAATTCTATTGGCTAGAATTTTGTTGAGAATTTTTGCATCTGTATTCATGAGAGACATTGGTGTAATTTTCTTTTTTTGTGGCGTTTTTGGTTTTGGTATCGGGATTATGCTGGCTTCATAGAATGAATTCAGAAGTGTTGCTTCCTTTTCTATGTTTTGAAATAGTTTGAGTAGTACTGGTACAAGCTCTTCTCTGAATGTTTTGTAGAATTCTCCAGTGAAGCCATCTGGGTCAGGGCTTTTTTTTTGTTGTTGTTTTTTGTTTTTTTTTTAAATTACCTTTTCAATCTCTTATTTTAATATGGGTCTGTTCAGATTTTCAACATCACTTTGTGATAGTTTGGGTAGGTATTGTGTTTCTAGAAACTTATCCATTTCCTCTAGGTTTTCAAATTTGTTGGAGTATAGTTTTTCACAATACTCTGTTATGATCCTTTTTATTTCCGTTGGGTCTGTTGTAATGTCCCCCATTTCATTTCTTATTTAGGTTATTTGTGTCCTCTCCTGTTTTTCCTTTGTCAGTCTGGCCAGTGGTTTGTCATGTTTGTTGATTCTTTCAAAGAATGAAGTTTTGGTTTTGTTGATTCTTTCTGTTGTTTTTCTATTCTCTATTTTGTTTATTTCTGCTCTGATCTTTATTATTTCCTTTCTTCTGATGGGTGTGGGCTTTTTTTACTGTTCTCTTTCTGTTTGTTTGTGTTGTGCAGTTAATGTTTTGTTTTTGTCCTTTTCTTCTTTTTTGATGTGTGCATCTATTGCTATAAATTGACCTCTGATGACTGCCTTTGCTGTGTCCCAAAGTTTTGTTATATTTTCTCTTCAGCTTCTGCTTCCTGTGGGCTCTTGGCCCTCAGGACTCAAGCCCGCATCTGCCCTTCTGGGGCAAGTGTTCCAAAGCTGGGTGGCTCCACCAATAAGTGCCCGGAAGCGGTCCGTTCCACCAGGAAGCCTCCTGCACACAGACACTCAGCTCCCTCACTCTGTGGGTCAGCAAGCCTAGCTCCACCAATAAGTGCCTGGAGGCACTCCACTCCGCCAGGAAGCCTTTGGTACACAGGCACTCGGCTCTCTTGCTCTGTGTGTTGGCAAGCCTAGCTCCACCGATAAGTACTCGGAGGCACCCCACTCCACCAGGAAGCCTCCTGCGCACAGGCACTCAGCTCTCTCGCTCCATGGGTCGGCTCCAGTGCCATCTTGCACTGATCTCCTGGTTCTGCTGCTGTTCTCTGCCACTTCCGGTTCTCTACTGTTGTTGGTCCTCTACCACTGTCTCTCCTCTACCCATTCACAGTTTCAAAACTCCTTCCACATTTTAGGTATCTGTTAGAACAGCACCCTACTCCAGGTACCAAATGTCTTAGGCTGAGTTCTCTAGAGAAGCAAAACCAGTAAAGCGTATAAATATATATATATAGAGATTTATATCAAGGAAACAGCTCATGCAGTTGTAGAGGCTAAAATGTCCCAAGTCCGTGGATCAAGGTAGAGGCCTCTCCCAATTCATGGAGCTGCAGAAGCTGGTGAACCTAAGATTGGCAGGTTGCATTGGGATTTCTGCTGACAGGCTGTGAAGGTCAATGAATTCCAAGATCAGCAGACAAGACTGCAAGGTTTCTCCTGATTCACGTAGCTGCAGGGGCTGGCGAACTCAAGATCAGCAAGCTGGGCAACCGGACTCTTGCTTGCAGGCTGAAAAGACTGACGAATTGCAGGATCAATAGGTAAGCTGCTGGCTCAAGTCCCAAGAACCGGAGGTGAGACAACAAGAGGCAGCTGCTGAGTCTAGAACAAGCCAAAAATCTTGACAAGGCGATCAGAAAGTAACTGGTAGAAGGCAGAGAGATGAAACTGAGGGGGTGGTGAGCTGCCACAGGCCCCGCCTCTGCCAGTACCACCCAGCAGATTCCATTATAGGGGTGATCACATATCAGATTTCAACAGGGAAGTGATCACAACATTATACAACTGCTAAATTACTGAGAATAATGGCCTAGCAAAGTTGACATACAATCTTAACCATCACAGTATGTTTGCTGAGTTTCTCTTTAGATGTTCTGTCCTTTAGCAAGAGCAGTGTGTTGAAGTCTTCTACTATTATTGTGGAACTGTCAATTTCTCTTTTCAGTGCTGTTAGTTTCTTTAATGTATTTTGGAGCCCTGTCATTGGGTACGTAGATGTTTATTATGATTATGTCTTCATGATGGATTGTCTCCTTAATCATTATATAGTGTCCTTTGTTTTTTATGGTGGATTTTGTTTTAAAGTCTTTTTTATCTGAGATTAGTATTGCCACTCCTGCTCTTTTTTGGTAGTTGTTTGCTTAATATATTTTTTTCCATTCTTTGTTTTTAATAAATTTATGTCTTAGTTTCTAAGGTGTGTCTCTTGTAGACAGCATACTGATGGATCCTGTT
This sequence comes from Dugong dugon, assembly GCA_030035585.1. Classification (NCBI taxonomy): domain Eukaryota; kingdom Metazoa; phylum Chordata; class Mammalia; order Sirenia; family Dugongidae; genus Dugong; species Dugong dugon. The sequence continues at coordinate 172,930,096 of CM057461.1, forward strand.
TTATTATCCATTCTGTCACTCTCCGTCTCTTTATGGGTGCATCGAGGACGTTTACATTCAGTGTAATTATTGATAGGTGTGAGTTTATTGCTGTCATTTTGTAGTGCTTTTTTTTGTGGTGCTGACGTTTTCTTTATTCCTCTTACTCTCCTGTGCTGAATTCCTTTTGTTTGTGGATTTTTTAAAATTTCTTTTGTTTTTGTAGGTTTTGTTTTTACTGAGACTTTATGTTTTTCCTCTTTATTTTTATGAGTATGTTAACTTTCTTTGTGGTTACCATGAAATCAACCTTATGTTTCTAAGTTTGAAGCAGTCTATTATTACTTGGTATCGCCTTGCCTTCCTCTCCATGAGAAGGTTCTATACCCACACTGTTTATTCCCTCTTTTATTGTTCTGATGGTGTTGTCATTTACAGATTAACTGCTGATTCCCTGTTGTATTTCTTTTGGTTTTGGATAGTCCTTGAGAGTTCATTTCCTAGATTAGTATCTGGCTGGTACGATCCTGCATCCTAGATTCAGCCTGTGAGCTGAAGTTGTTTGTTCTCAGATCGAAGAACTCCCTTTAATAATTCTTGTAAGTTTGGTTTGGTTTTTACATATTCCCTTAATTTCTGTTTATCTGGAAATGTCCTAATCTCACCATCATATTTGAATGAGAGTTTTGCAGGGTATATTATTCTTGGCTGGCAATCTTTTTCTTTCAAGATTTTATATATGTCATCCCATTGCCTTCTTGCCTATATGGTTTCTGCCAAATAATCTGAGCTTAGTCTTATTGTTTCTTCTCTGTATGTGACTTCTTGTTTTTCACGAGCTGCTCTCAGGATTCTTTGTTTGTCTTTGGTTTTGGCGAGTGTGAATATAATATGCCTTGGTGATTTTCTTTTGGGGTCTCTTCTATATGGGGTTCGTTGAGCTTCTTGGATGGCCAGCTTTTCATCTTTCATGATATTGGGGAAGTTTTCTGTTAGCAGTTCCTCAGTGATCGTCTCTGTGTTTTCTGTTTTCTCCCCCTGTTCTGGAATTCCAATCACTTGAAAATTTTTGCTTTTGATTGTGTCCCACATAACTCTCAGGATCTCTTCATTTTTCTTCTTTTTTCTGAGTTTTCCTGAAACAGAGTTGTATCCAAGTATTTGTCTTCAATTCCACTGATCCTGTCTTCCACCGTTTCAAATCTGCTTCTCAGCCCTTCTATGACATCGTCCATTTCTGAAATCTTGTTGTTTATCTTTTGGATTTCTAATCGTTGTTTTTGTATGATTTCTAGTTGTGAATTTATTTTGGCATTTTGTTCCTGTATTATTTTCCTGAATTCTTTCATATTTTTATCTGTATTTTCTGTGAATGTCTATTTTTCCCTCATTTTTGTCTGCTTTTTGCTTCAACTCTTGGATAGCTCTGAATATTAGACTTGAATTTTCTATCAGGTAGTTCTAGTGCCTTCTCTTCTACTGGAAAGTCATCTGGTGCTTTATTGCGGATGCCTACTGGAACCATCCTGCCTTCTTGTTGTACATGTTTTGATATTGTTTGCTGTCTTCAGGGCATTTGGTAGTCATTTTTCTTATTTATTGATTGTAGATTTGTTTGTTTCATCCTTTTTTTTGGTTTTATTTGGCATTGTCTGAGCAGGTGGTCTGTGTGTTCTTTGTTGTTTCCTCGTCTGTGGGCGTGATACTTTTTGCCTCCTTCTCCAATTAGCAGGGTCAGTCACTCAGATATGGTACAGCAGGGCAGGTCTAGCTCAAGATGTGTTGCTGGGATGGGTTGTTTGTGACACTTACTACAGCCACCAGGGCGGGCTGGTAATCAGCGCAGGGCAGGTTCCGGTAGGCCATGCCTTGGCTGCTTGGTGGTATGATGTTAAGTGCACGGTGCGGTTAGGCAGGATGGAGGGGGGAGATTGTGATGTGTGGATCTAAGATGTGTCTGGGAGAGAGGAGAGAGGAACAGAAGCCAAAAACATACAAACAAAAAAGAGTGCTAGGGGAGCTTGCCATTGGAGTGGAGAGATGAGAGACTATGAAATGGAAAAAAACAAAAAGGAGAAGAAGAAGAAAAAAAAAGAAAAGAGAAGAAATGAAATGAATAAATAAAAATTAGAAAGAAAAAAGAAAAAGCTCCCAGGGATCCCACTGGTGTGGCTATGAGGTCTGGGGAGGTTGCTCCCAGGCTATGAAGTACAGCCTGGCTAGAATGTGTAGAGGTGTCACTCAGCACCAGGTATTCAGGAGATAGGAAGAGAAGGAAAGTATAGAGGGACGAGAAACTGAGTAATGAAGAAAGACAAAAAGAGAAAAAGAGGGAAAATAAAAGAAAACAAATTAAAAAAAGAACAAGAACCCCCCCCCCAAAAAAAAACAGAAAAAAAAAAAAAACCCAAAAAAAACCAAGAAAAAAGAAATGCCCTCAGGGATCCCTCCAGGCATCTCTGCAAACTAAGGAGGCAGGTCCCAAGCCACGCAGTACTGTCTTGCTAGAATGGGTTCCCAATTTGAGAAAAGAAAACAAATAAATAAACAGTTCAAAACAAACAAACAAAAGCCTTAGGATCTCACCAGCGTGGCAGCACTGGCTGGGAAGCAGTCTCAGATTCGAGTGACCTTTTAGAGCCTTTCAGGAAGAAGCAAAGATGGTGCATGGAGCCAGGTATTTGAAAGAAAGGAGGGGGAGATGGTGAGAGGTAAGGAAGAAATCTAAAGAGCAGAAAAAAGCAACACCAGCAGCCGACAAATGGCACTCAGGGAGCCAGTCAGTGAGGGCGGGTGGAATCTAAGCAACACTGGGGTGAAGCTGATGCTTCCCAGCCAAGAGAGTGTAGCCACAGGAAGAAGAGGAGGCCAAGTGTGGGTGAAGAAGGGGGGGGGGCGGGAAAGTGTATGTCACTGGTTACTGGTTGTTCTGTCTCCGTGAAGCTGGTTCTTGTACCCCCTGTTCATTGGTCTCTGATAGGAGTCCAAGATGGCGGATCCTTGCTTCATTAGCTGATAGGCGACCTCTGCATGTATCTCTCCTCGTTCTCTGTTCTCTCTCAGTTTCTTATTCCTTTCGGTGCTTGGCTGAATTCTTTATCTCTTCATTTGATGCTTAGGGTTTCAGGATTGCCGTTTTCTCTGTTTGGCTTAGATTTTTGGATCTTTGCTGTGGAGGGATGGCGTGGTGCTTCTGCCTATAGTGCCATGTTGCCCAGAAGTCCAGTTTCTATCTTCTAATACTTCTCCCATTTATTTTCTTTTCCTCTGTCTTTATTTAAATTCAAGATATTTTCATTTCTCACCTGCATTATTGTCTTTGTCGTTTCTAACTCTACTCCTGTGTATCTTTCACTTTGGTTCGGTGATTTTTCTAAAATGAGTATCTGATCATGTTACTCTTCTGCCTTAATTCCTTCAGCAGTTCCATAGTGCTTTCAGAATAAAGTTAAATTCTGCCTTAGTGCACGGAGCCCTAGTGGTGCAGTGGTTAAGAGATCGGCTGCTAACCAAAAGGTTGGCAGTTCGAATCCACCAGTTACTCCTTGGAAACACTATGGGGTAGTTCTACTCTGTTGTATAGGGTTGCTATGAGTCAGCATTGACTTGATGGCAGTAAATTTGTTTTGTAGTGCACAAAGCCCTTGATGATTTGAATTCTGGCCATCTCTCTACCTTCCGATGCCTACCCCCACTCTTTGTATGTAATTTCCAGGTGGGTTGCTGTTACATTTTTGTTTCATCATCTATGCTGTTCTCTCTGCTATCTCCTACTCATCCTTCAAAACTCATGCCACCTTCTCTGGAAAGCCTTCCCTGACACCTTGGTCTTATTTAAATAGCCTCCCTGCCTTCCGGCCTTGCTCCAGGCTTCCGTAATACGCTGTACACTTCTTTATGGCAATATCGATAAGTGATACTGTATTGCTTATCTGTCTCTACTACTTGACTATACTTTTTTTTATCTGATTTGACTCTTATTCCCAGCATGTAGTAGAGTGCTTAGCACATAGGAAGCATTAAATTGTTCTTTGTTGAATGGATAAATGAAAGAATGAATAGATTATTACAGGAAAAGATTGTGTTGTAAATGAGATACATGCTGCCTGTAGGTCATCCGAGTGAATGTTCTGTCTTTTGGGCAATTTTAATTAACACTTGAAGTTATGATTCAGGGTTGTTTTATTTTTATTTATTTATATTTTGGTCTTGCATTTTTCTAGCTTCTGGATCTTTCTGGAGTGATCTCTTTAATCACTTATGCTCTTCTCAATAGGCACCCTTCTCTTTTGGGGCTCTTTACGGTTGTTTCCATTCTACTATTTTGGAATATTGTCACATTCTGTGTTATGTCATTGTGCTTTTGCCTTCAAGAATTGCATTGTAGATGGGATTACTGTTTTCTTATTTGACTATAATTTCAGTACATTATACTCTGTTTCCCTACATCTGACATACAGTCTAAGACTGCTTATCTCAGGTACTATCATGTACACTTTTCTAAAAACTGGCTGATCAATCTTCAGTGCTGTACAATATGGAAACCTTTGTAGAACAAAACAGTCCCTTGACTTAGGTACCATATATTTTTTTTAATGTATACTATCTTGTTCTAGGTTTATTCATGGTTATGAATTAAATAATTTTTGGACAAAATTGTTTAATTCTATGATTTAAATTAATTTGGGCTGGCAATTTTGTCATGAAGATTATTGAAAATAGTAAACTAATTTTTCAAATCAGATATATTTAAAAAATAATACACCTCAGCAATACAGTTAAGATTCCAATTTGTCTGTTTAAATATTTCTCCAATTCCTTTCTATACTATGTCTTTGATGTCAGGTTTTTCCTCTTTATCAGTAGTTTATTAAAATATTAGCTTTATGTATTTCTAGTAATCTTTCCCCCATTTCTATTCTTTACCTTTGTGTATAGACAAAGATTAATATGCATCTATTGAAATCAAGTTTTGGTCTACTCTTTTCTATACCCATACTTGATTTCTCTGCATATTTTCCCCATAATGTTTTGTGGAAGAGGAAATATTTCATAAAAGATCTTTAGTCCAACTCTATTAATGAAATTAACGTAAGGAAAATCCAGGAAAAAACACACTGAACTTCTCTAGCTAATTCTTTTAGCTTAGTTTTCTTGCTGTAATAATACTATTCTCAGAGGTTAAAGGTTTGGCTGTATCAACTATTTATTATTTGTGCATAATCTTCAAAGAGAGTTTTAAGGTCTCTAAAACAGAGATCTAGCACAGGAATGGGTCAGAAGTCCAGGGTGTGCTCAGTTTATGACTTATTGTAAGGTAAAGGTTTATATCTGTCAGTGATAAGACAGGTAGGCCAGGAGCAGTGCCATTCATAAATTTGGTCTGGGTCAGATCTAATTCACAGTTATTCAACCAGTAGAATTGTGAGTTGCAATTGTTAGTGGCCTTGAACTGCCCTACCTTGGATCCTTGCAAATCAATGAGGCTTTGTTCAGCAGTGACTGCCTGTAAGGACCATAAATCAGGAGCTTGCATATTAAGCTTTTATTGTCAAGTTAATGGCAAAGGAAATTGATAGCAGTTATTCTATTTACACAGTTTAGCCTTTTTTCTTCCTCATCGATGTTTCTTCCAATTTTCTTTCCTTTGCTTTTTGTACCTGACTAATAGGAAGATATGTCTTTTGAGGTTTTTTTAGAGGAATACATGATACAAAACAGCATTCAGTTCTTAGTCAGAAGAATGTTTTAAATAATTTTATTTGTTGAAACACATTTTGGCTAGGCTATATTTTAAATTAGTCAAACAAGTGATCATCCAAAAGGAGTTTTGTATTTTTGATAGCAGCAAGTCACCTTTTATGATTTTGTATCATGATTATATATCAGACCCAGGACATTGTAGATGATATATACGTGACTGTGATTTGTTCATTTGTTCCTATAAAGGATAGATCTCAGACAGTTATGTGATGACAGTTTAATTGCCATTGATCTGGCTTAGGCACTTGTGATGCTTTGACGCGTTGCTACATTGTGATTTGTTATGATGCAAGTAATTTGTTACTAATATTTGTTAAGGTACCAAAGATTGTGAATGATTTGCTGTTTCATAAATTATACTGCGTTCGCAGAGATCTCTTTGATGATGTCGTTGCTACCACTTACTTTCATTAGTGGGAGAGACAGTACCACTAGAGCCATTTGGCCTAGGTGTTTGTGCTAAATGCTAATGATTTCCCAGTATTGGTTTTCTCTGTTTTCCTTAGTAAAAGAAGTTGTGATGGTTTTAGCTGGATCTAAAATAGTCATAATCTAAAATAGTCCTAATATATTTCATAATCTTTTTATTCAATTCTGAGAATAAAACTGTATAACCCATCTCTTTAGCATCACTTATCATTAAATTAAAAGAATATATTATATCTAAAGTTTCAAGTGTTGAAGTTTACAAACCTTCCTCTCTTAGAAAGTGATGTTTAAGGAAATGTTAGTGCATTGGCTTGGGCTTGCTCTGATTAATGATTGTAGTAGGCATTCGTTGTATTTGTAGCTGCCTCTTATCTTCTGAATGTCCTTTCTATATATGGACAAACTAATACATCATGAGTATTTCCTGTTCTGCTGGGATTCTGAATCTAAATTCCATGCCTTGCCTGCAGCTAAGAAACAGGTATGTGACACAGGCCCCATCAATCAGATGAAACTGATTCAGTTCAAAAATGGGCAACATGAGGCATCAGTGAAGTTTTCATTTTTCTGATGCAAGTGTTGGCTGAGGTATTTGGCTTTAGAGAGGGGCAGTGATTTATTGAAAATCTTCTTATGAAAAAGTGACACTGGTTCTAGTGATTGTAGTGATAGCAGCAAAAATGAGTTCAAGCATGTAGTGCTTAGAAGCGGCAGTGGCAGCTGTGGTTTCTTTATCAGCCCATGTCTATGTCATGTTCCTGGAAGCTTACCCATGTGCTTATTTCTTTTGCAATTTTTATTGTGGTAAAATACAAATAAAAAAACATTTGCATTTCAACCATTTTTATGTGTACAATTTAATGGCATTAATTATATTCACAATGTTGTGCATCTATCACCATTATTCGTTTCCAATTTTTTTCATCACCCCAAAAAGAAACTCAGTACCAGTCAAGCAATAACTCCCTATCCCCCCTCCTCCCAGCCCCTGGTAACCACTAATCTACTGCATTTGCTTATTCTAGACATTGTATATAAGTGGGATCATGCAGTATTATCCTTTTTTGACTTATTTAACTTAGTATAATGTTTTCAAGGTTCATCCATTTTGTAGCTTGTATTAGAACCTCATTTCTCTTTATGAATAATATTCCATTGTAGGTACATCCACGTTTTGTTTATCCATTTACTTTGTTTGTCCATAGACCCATCCAGTGCATGTTTAATATCAGACATTGATGTTTTCATCTCCAGAAGTTCATTTTATCTTTTTTGTATCTTCCATGTATCTATTTAACTTTTTGAACATATGAAATAGAGTTATAACTGCTTTAATTTCCTTGTCAGCTAATTCTCACATCTTTGTCAGTTTTGATTGATTCATTTTTCTCCTTATAATGGCCATATTTTTCTGCTTCTTTGCATGCCTGGTAATTTTTTATTGGATTCAAGACATTGCAATTTTTTTTTTCTTTTTGAGTACTTGTGTTTTTTGTATTTCTATAGATATTCCTGAGTTTCATTCTGGGGCAAAGTTACTTGGTAAGAGTTTCATCCCTTTGGATCTTCCTTTTATGATTTCTTAGATGAAAAAAGAGCTATGTTTACTCTAGGGCTAATTAGTTCTCACTCTTGAGGCAAGATCTTTCTGACTCTACCCAATACCCCATGAATTATGAGGTTTTTTTTAGGTGGTTCGTTTCCTGGGGATTTGGGTCATTTCCTCATGTGTAAAAGCTATTGAACACTCTGCTGAATAGTCAAAGGAAACTTCTGCAGATATCCAAAGTTCTCTCTATGTGCAAATCTCTCCTTTCTGATACTCTATCCTGAGAACTCCAGCTGCCTTTATCTCCCCAGGCTCTCAGCTTTATATCCTCAACTCATGAAATCTGCTGGACTCCACTTCATTCCCCTCCTCTCTGAGTCACAGCCTGGAAAATCTTCAAAACAGTTAGCTGGGGCAATCATAGGGCTTACTTCATTTGTATCCAGTCTATCTGGGACTACTGTCCTTGCATGCCTGATGCCCTGAGTCTTGAAAATAATTGTTTCATATATGCTGTGTATTTTTTGTTGTTTCATGCTGAGGGTGTATTTAGTTCCTCTTATACCACCTTAACCAAAAGTGGAGGTGTTATCACTTTATTTAAAGAATATTGTTATAGTTTAAAGAACATAAAATTCACCAATTGTTCAATCCAATGATTTGCAGTAAGTTCACAAAGTTGAGCAACCATCACCACAATCCAGTTTTAGAACATTTCCATCAATCCCAAAATATCTCACACCCACTGGCAATCAATCTTTGCTTTTACCCCTAGCCCAGACAACTATTAATCTGCTTTACTTTCTTGACATTTCATGTCAATGAAATCATACAGTATGTGATCTTCTGCATCTGGAAAAAGGACAGGATAATATTCTTGAGGTTTGTCCACGTGGCAACATTTTTCAGCAGTTTGTTCCTTTTTATGACTGAATGCTATCCCTTTGTATAGATATACCACATTTAGTTTATGCATTCACCAGTCGATGGACATTTGTATTGTTTTCATGTTTTGGTTATTACAAATATTGCTTCTATGAATACTTGTGTACAAATACTTGTGTGGAGGATATATGTTTTTATTTTATTTCTCTTGAGTAGATACTAGGAATAAAATTCTTGAGTCATGTGGTTAATTTGTGTTTAACTTTTTAAGAAACTGCAAAACTGATTTTAAAGCAGCTGTACCATTTTATATTCCCACCAGCAATATATGAAGTTTTTTAGTTTCTCTATGTTCTCATCAACATTTGTTATTGTCTGTCTTTTTGCTTATAGCTTTTCTAGTGGGCATCAAGTGGTATCTAATTTTGGTTTTAATTTGCATGTCCCTACTGACTAAAGGGTCGCTATGAGTCGGAGTCGACACGATGGCAACAGGTTTGGCTTGGTACTGACTAAATATGTTGAACACCTTTTCATTTGCTCATGGGCAATTTTTACATCTTGTTTGGTGAAATGTCTGTTCAAATATTTTGTTCATTTTTGGATGGGTTGTCTTATTATTGAGTTTCAACAGTTCTCGATATATTCTGAATACTAATCTTTTATCAGCAATATGATTTTCAAATATTTTCTCCTAGTCTGTGTCTAATCTTTTCACGTTCTTAGTGATGCCTTTTGAAGCATAAACATTTTAAATTTTGATGAAGTCCAATTCATCATTTTAAAATTTAATGAGTCATGTTTTCATGTAGCTAAGGGTCTTATCATTTAAAAATTTTTGTTTTTCTATTTAAAGTAGCCAGAATGAATTTTGCTGTTTGCAACTAAGAAACGTGACTGTTATGATAATTGAGAAAGAAGAACAGAAAAGTTATATTTCTACTCAAAAGATTTGAATCCAAAATGAGTGGAAGGTATTCTGGAATCGTGATAGTTTATTTAGGACCATTATAGTTTTTATTGCTTGCCTTTGCTGCTGTCAACCAGAGGGTGCTATTGGCTTAGCTACCAAGGGCCATTCTTATCTGGATGATTGATCTAAGACACTCCAGAGATAATAGTGGACATTAGAAGTTGCTCTTGAGTCCAAGGACCTCATCGAATCTCAGATAATTAGAAAAAAAGAGCAGATCATTATACTATACAGGCCTCAAATAGAAAAAGAGTACCCCAAATTAAAACCTGTTATGATAAACCTAGGATTTTAGTCTGTAGTGTTCTGAAGAGAAGCTAAAAGTGCTCTGTTTTATTGGGCATCATTTTTTGGATTGGGGAGAAAACAGTCCTGAGAGATATAGGTGAATATTCAATTAAGTGAAAACAATACAATTTAATGTATAATTAAGGTTGTTAATCTACTACTTATAATAAACAACCTGAAGCTACCATGGAATCTCACTACCTGAGCAAACTGGTGAAATAGTAAGAGAACTAATGCAGGATCAAGTCCTGGGCCTAAGACTAACCAATTGTGAGATATTGGGCAACTCAGTTTTCTTATCTGAGCTTCTGCTTTGTCATCTGTAAAATAAGCATGGACTGGATATTGTAGTGGCCTTTAGACTTTTTCTAGATCTGTCAATATAGAGGGCTACCTGGAAACATCTTTTCTATCTCAAACCAGCAGTCTTTATTTTAGGACAGACTGAGCTGAATTCTCTCCATTTCAAGGCTGGAGGAGAAAGACACTTTTAAAAAGGTGAGCTGTCTGTGTTTAAGGAGATAGTGCTTATGTAGTCATGTATAAAGTATTTGGCATTAATTCCTACAGTGGGTGTGTTTGAGAGTGGGGCAGAGATGAGCTAGAAAGATTGTTGTTCCTCTGACCAGTGATGTTGACCCTTTGCTCTTTACCAGTGCCAAGGGCCCCATTGTGCAAAACAAATGTGTGCTCAGTGGAGGGTACCTCCGGCCAAGGGCCAGCACTACATACATTTATGGAGTAAATGAAGTCTGAATTTTGCGGTAGTCTTGGATATTCCCCAAAGTTTTGGTGCACCATATTCAGTGAGACAGCATATGTGAAAGTTCCTGTCAAACAGCTGTGAGAAAGTAGACACTCAATAAACATTACTTTTCTTTCCCATCCATTGCCCCCAACATGTGCTATGTCATTGATCTTTCGTAAGTATATGGGACCTTCATATGATCCTCTGCTCAGTCAGGGCTCTCAATTAGTCTGCCTGTGGTTTTGATTCTTGTCTAAATGTTTGCTCTTACTCAAAATTTACTTGCTGTATATATTTCTCTTTTTTGGCCCTACTAATGACTAGCTAGTAGAACTAAAGGGCAATTTATTTAGAGACAATGTATTAAATTAACTAATATTTATTGAATGTTTACCATATGCTAGATACCATTCTAGTAATGAGGATACAGTGGGGAACAACACATATAAAACTTCCTGTCCCCATGGAGTTTATATTCTAAATAGTAAAAAGTAGGGGTATGAATCAGTAAGGGATATCTGTTGCTTTTGATGTCACAAAATCCATTTATCCATTTCCTCATTTCCTGGCAACTTTACACAATATTTCTATGGGTATGGAAATATATCTTTCATCTTTGATCAGAGTCTTGGTAGGACTATCCCTTAAATTACTCCAGTCTCTGTTAGCCAATTTGTGGACACATGACTACTCTGGACCAAGCAAATGCCCTGTCAGATTGAGTAACAAAAGGAATGAAAATGGCTGGAGCGAATACAGTTCAAAGAAGACAAAAGCCATTAATTCCCCTTACCTAGAATCCCAGGGCTTCACTAGTTCCTATTGGTTCCAAAGACCTTATTCTTTGTTCCTTCTGTGCAAATCCTCCACTGTTGTTTTTTGTTTAAGTAACGAAGTGTAATTTTGTGTTGCTTGGATCCTGGTAATCCTAACTGAATTAAACTTGGAAAAGTAAGAAATATCACATTTCTTTATTTCTGTTAACTCTTAGTTCCCATCCACTGGGCTGTCATGAAATCAATCCCAGTTTTTATTGGGGTTCTCCTTCTCTGTGGGATATAGAAACTAAGGAGGCTCCTGTCATCATCAGTCATTTGTCCACATGGGTCACTGTTGAAATACCTACTATCCCAGTTTCTCTGCCACACCAAAAAAAACAAAATCAAACCAGTTGCCTTTGAGTCAATTCTGACTCATGGCAACCCCATGTGTTTCAGAGTAGGATTGCCCTCCGTAGAGTTTTTATAGCTGTGTCATTTTGGGAGCAGATCTCCAGACCCTTCTTCTAAGGCACCTCTGGGTGGGTTCGAAAAGCCAACCTCTCAGTTAGTAGCCAAGTGCTTAACTATTTGTTCTACGCAAGGACTCTGTACCACACCATGGTAGGATTGGACACACTGTGTTAGGGTTCAGCTTCTATAGGTGTACCATGTAAAATTTAGTATGTATAAGTATATATAATTTCTCTGAAACTTTGTACTCTCTAGCTAATTATTCTGATGCAAAACCTCCCTCAGACAGTTAACTTGTCAGAGAGTCTGTGCTGTCTTCTAAGAACAGGGGGCAGACTATCATGTTTATTTTTCTTGTTCATTCACCTAACTTGTCTAAGTGACACTGGATTTGTGTACTGAACACTAGGGAGCAATCCATTTATTTATTCATTTGGCATGCATTTATTAAGCTTCTGCTCTGTCCCAGGTCTTATATGAGGCTCTGGAACTACAAAAAAGAATGTATTACAGTGACAAAGACTCACAGTCGGGGTGGGAGTAGGGTTCAGTGGGGTGATGGCTAAGTAATCACATAATTATGACAATAATAGAGGTATAAAAAATAGAAAAAAAGCCACAATGGGAGCACTGAAGAGCTCTTGAGTCTGCAGATGCCATGCCAGGGATGACTTCCATAAGGAGAAAATGACTGGGTTGAGTGTTAGGGAGCAAATCGGAGCAAATAAGTGAAGTTGTATATTCTAAACAAAGATGGAGGGGAAGGGGAAGGGGGGATTTATTTATTTATTTATTGATTGATTGAGTGAGTGAGTGAGAGAAAAATGGCCTGTACTAGAAAATGCATGTAGTCTAATATGATGGTATGGCTGGAGTGAATTGTCCATTGGGGGACTCATAGGAGAGGAGCATGGAAAGGTAGACAGCGGACAAAGGTAGATAGTGGAAAAAGGGTGGGTTTTATGATTAGACTGTCCTGTGCAAAAATTCAAGCTCTGCCCCTTTGGTGCTGTGAACTCAAGGAAATTACTTAACCCAGCTTCCTTATCTGTAAAAGAGAGAATGTAGCAATACCTCCATTTTAACCCTATTGTAAGGATTAAATGGGTTTATGAATGTAAAGCACCTAGCACGGTGACTACCACATTGCAGAATTCAAGAAATCTTTTTTTTTTTCCCTTGGTCCCCAGCCCCTCACACCTTCAAATCTATCACAAAAGCCATAAAGCTGCTGGTTACTGATAAAAAGTGCTTGGTGCATGCATTTGGAGAGTAGTGGAAAATTGATTGCAGAGAGAGGATGAAGCTGGATTAAAGAAAGTCTGAACCTGGGTAGAAAAGTCTATATTTAAACTACAAAAAGTGTAAACATTACATTATTGCTAACACAGAATTGAAATGGAAACAGATACCCAAGACACAAATTGTTACAATCTTGTCACCTAATCAATCAGTATTTTTATTTGTTCATGATACCTTCTAGCTGGTAAAGACCAAAATCTTTACTATTTTTAGTTTTTACAGATTTTCAGAGATAGTACAGATGGGACTTTTATATTCAAATTTGTACTTAATATTAAATCATGTTATTTTTTAGTTATACCTTAGCCATTTTTTTCTTCCTTGTTTCTTCCTACCCTCTTTCTTCCTGTTATGAAATCATTGTTAATAGTTTGTGTTTTCCTCCACATCTTTCTTCATGTTTATAAAATCCAATACAAAGAGAAACACTTGTACAGTTTTTGCTGTTCAATTTTCTAAAAATGGTGTAAGTTGTGTAATTTTTTTGCAATTACTTTTTTTACATGAAAACATACCAGCCCCCCCCCCCCCCGCCTTTTAGGTAAATAAATACAGATCTAGCTAATTGTGAAATGTTATGCACATACTAAAAATAATCATAGAGTTTTTAAATTTATAAGGGACATTAGGGGTCAACTAGCTTAGTGGTTCCCAAAGATAAATCTCCAATTTAACTATTTTCCTAGTAGATAAAGATTTTAAACAGAGGAAAAGTATTGAAAGCTGTATTAAAGATTAGTCTGGCAGTGGTGAGAAGAAAGGTTTGAAGGGAAGAATCTGGAGCCATCTTTCAGGTCTCAGCATTAATCTAATTTCCTCAGGGAAACAGTCCCTGATAATCCTGCCCCCCAACTGCAGTGGATAAGTCTTCTGTTATCGGTCCTAATAGAATCTTCTGTTTCTTCTCTGTTGCATTCATTAATTAAATAAATTCTTGGGGATGTGGAGACAACATGGCACCCTAAACAGAGGCACCATGACTTCTCTCTGTTGCAAAGACCCCAAAAAACTAAATAAAATAAGTAAAAATGTCAATCTTGGAACCCTGAGCATCAAATGAAGGGATAAAGAACTAGATCAAACACCAAATGGAAGAAGAAACTTACAGAAAACAGAAAATGAGGAGAGATACGGAGTGGAGTTCCCCTGCCAACTAACATGGTACAGCGTGGCCATCTTGAAACAGAGCCAACAAAGACCCCAGTCAGGGAGTATGGGAAGGCAACTTCACAGAGCTCCCAGGGAGAGACAGAGCACCCAGTAACCAGAAAAATATGCTTTCCCATCCCTCACCCTCCTGCTAAGTAGAAGCAAGAATCCCCCTCTACATCCTGGCCGCCCCCACCACCAGGGTCCACAATATGAAGTCCCCCCACCCTGGCCCAACCCTCCCCCTCCCTTTGCCCAGTTTTTTCTTTTCTTTTTTCTTTCTTCCTTTTCTTTCTCTCTCCCACTTCACTCTGTACTTTACTCCCCCGCTCTTGCCAGTTCCCATTGTGCTGCTATATATTTTTTTCCTTTTTCTTTTTTGTCTTTCACCCTCCAACCTAGCTCTGTACACCACCTCCCCTGCTTTCCCACTGTCACCTGGTTCTGCCCTGCCCCCACTTGCTGGCCCCCATTGCACTACCATTTTTTCTCTCTCTTCGTTTTCTTTTTCCCTCCCACCTAGCCCTACACACCAACTTCCCATCCTTCCCACCAGCCCCTGCCCCAACATCATGGCTAGAGAGCCATTGGCACACTGGCCTGCAATCCCAGGTCCACCTCGCCACCACCTGCCAGCTCCCACTGCACTGCCATTTTTTTCTTTTTTTTCCTCCTTTTCTTCCTCCTTCCCACCTAAACCCATAAGCCACCTCCCCACTTCCCACTGGCCCCTGCCATGCCGCTGCAGATAGAGTGCTAATGGCTCACTGGCCCACCGTTGTCCCGGGTCTGCCCTGCCACCACCCAATGGCCCCCACTGCACCATCATTTTCTTTTTCTTTTCTCTTTCTTTCTCCTTCCCACCTAGCCCTGAACATCGCTTCCCCCTTCCCGCTGGCCCTTGGGACTGCTGTGCCCCAACCTGCCAGCTACCACCACACCACCCTTTTTTTTCTTTCTCCCACCCACCTAGCCCCATACACCACCTCCCCCCCACCATGTCTGCTGGTCCCAGCTGAACTGCTGCAGCTAGAGTGCCCCACACTGCCTCTCCCCTCCCCTCCTACCACTTTACCAGCAGCTGAATGGTAGGAAGTAAGCCCGTACCAATCCCCGTCTGACACCCCCACCCATCTGACAAGGGGCTGTGAATGCTCCCACACCCCTGGACCAACATCAGGGGGCAGACAGCGCCTGCCTGGTCCACCCTCAGCCATGTCACCAAACCAGTGTACAGCAAAGCTAACTTATCCTGACTGCTGCTGCTCTGCCGCCCAGACAAGGTGGTGAGAGCTTTCAGACGAGCAAGCACTAAAGCACGTCTAGCTCACCCTCCCTAACATAACAAAACAAAAAAGCAGATGGAAACAAATGAACATACAATCAAGAAATAAAGAAAATAATACCTTAATATCTCAGAGACAGCAGGCAATATCAAAAACGTATAAAAAATCAGGACAAAATGGTTTTAGCAAGTGACCAAAATAAAAAATCAGTTAACCTTCTAGTAGAAGGACAGGTAATGGAACTACCAGATATGAAATTCAAAAGATTAATATTTATGGCTCTCCAAGAAATTAGGAAGGAGATCAAGGAAAACACAAACACAATCAAGGAAAAAATAAGCAAAATCATGAAAAACACAGACAAAACCAAAAACATAGCCTAAAGGAAAACACAGATAAAGTAATAGAAGAATTCAGGAAAATAATACAAGAACAAAACATCAAAATAAATAAACAATTGGAAATCATACAAAAACAGCAATTAGAAATCAAAAGGTAAACAACAGAATTCCAGAAATAGACAAGTTAATAGAAGATTTTAGGAGCAAATTTGAAACAATGGAAGATAGAATCAGCAAGATTGAAGACAAATCCATGGATGCCACTTTGAAGAAAAATTAGAGAAAAGAATGAAGAAAAATGAAGAAAACCTAAGAATTACGTGGGACACAAGAGCAAAAATTTGCGTGTGATTGTAGTTCCAGAACAGGGGGAGAAAATGGAAAACACAGAGAAGATTGTTGAATATTTGGTGGCAGAAAACTTCCCAAATATCATGAAAAGCTGACCGTCCAAGAAGCTCAATGAACAGCATATAGGATAGACTCCAAAAGAAAGTCACCAAGACATCATAATCACACTTGCCAAAACCAAAGACAAAGAAAGAATCCTGAGATGAGTTTGAGAAAAATGAAAAGTGACTTACAAAGGAAAAACAATAAGACTAAACTCTGATTACTTGGCAGAAAGTATGTAGTCAAGAAGGCAATGGGATGACATATATAAAATCTTGAAAGAATAAACTTCCAACCAAGAATAATATATCTTGCAAAACTCACTCTCTCAAATATGATAATGAAATTAGGACATTTCCAGATAAACAAATTAAGGGAATTTGTAAAAACCAAACCAAACTTACAAGAAATATTAAAAGTAGTCCTTTGGTTAGAGAACCAACAACATCAGACAACAACTGGAGTCTAGGACACAGGACAGCATCAGACAGATACCAACATAGGTAAAGAACTCTCAATAGTAAAACAAAACTAAAAGACTTCAAACAGAAATGGAGACGTCAATATGTAAATGACAACAATGTCAAAACAATAAAAGGGGGAATAAATGGCATAAGTATAGAACTTTCAAATGAAGAGGAAGTCCAGATTATATCAAGTAATAAAAGACTCATTTAAATTTAGAAAGATAATGGTAAATTTCAAGGTAACCACAAAGAAAGTTAACAAACCTACTCATCAAAATAAAAAATAAAAACATAAAGACTCAGTAAATACAAAATCTGTAATTATGAAAAAATGAAAAAAAATCCACAAACAAAAGAAACTTAGCACAGGAAAGTAAGAGGAACAAAGAAAATGTCAGCACCACACAAAAAAGTACAGCAATAAACTCATACCTATTGATAATCACACTGAACGTAAATGGCTTAAATGCATCCATAAAGAGACAGAGAATAGCAAAATGGATAAAAAAAAATGATCTATTTAATATACTGTCTAAAAGAGACACACCATAGACGTTGTTGTTGTTAGGTGCTGTCAAGTCAGTTCCAACTCACAGCGACCCTATATACAACCGAATGGAACACTGCCTGGTCCTGCACCATCCTCGCAATCCTTGCTATGCTTGACCTATTGTTGCAGCCACTGTGTCAATCTATCCGCTTGAGGGTCTTCCTCGTTTTTTGCTGGCCTGCTACTTTACCAAGCATGATGTCCTTCTACAGGGACTGATCCTTCCTGATAACATGTCCAAAGTATGTGAAACGTAGTCTCACTATCCTTTCTTATAAGGAGCATTCTGGTTGTACTTCTTCCAAGACAGATTTGTTCGTTCTTTTGGCATTCCATGGTATATTCAATATTCTTCGCCAACACCACAATTCAAAGGTGTTAATTCTTCTTCAGGCTTCCTTATTCATTGCCCAGCTTTCACATGAATATGAGGCAATTGAAAACATCATGGCTTGGGTCAGGCGCACCTTAGTCTTCAAGGTGATATCTTTGCTTTTCAACACTTTAAAGAGGTCTTTTGCAGCAGATTTGCCAAGTGCAATGTGTCTTTTGATTTCTTGACTACCCCTTCCATAGGTGTTGATTGTGGATCCAAGTAAAATGAAATCCTTGACAACTTCAATCTTTTCTCTGTTTATCATAATGTTGCTTATTGGTCCAGTTGTGAGGATTTTTGTTTTCTTTATGTTAAGGTGTAATCCATATTGAAGGCTGTGGTCTTTGATCTTCATCAGTAAGTGCTTCAAGTCCTCTTCACTTCCAGCAAGCAAGGTTGTGTTGTCTGCATATTGCAGGTTATTAATGAGTCTTCCTCTAATCCTGATACCCCCTTCTTCTTCATATAGTCCAGCTTCTCAGATTATTTGTTCAGTATACAGACTGAATAAGTATGGTGAAAGGATCCAACCCTGATGCACACCTTTCCTGACTTTAAACCATGCAGTATCCCCTTGTTCTGTTAAAATGACTGCCTCTTAGTCTAAGTACAGATTCCTCATGAGCACAAGTAAGTATTCTGGAATTCCCATTCTTCGCAATGTTATCCATAATTTGTTATGATCCACACAGTCGAATGCCTTTGCATAGTCAATAAAACACAGGTAAACATCTTTCTGGTATTCTCTGCTTTCAGCCAGGATCCATCTGACATCAGCAATGATGTCCCTTGTTCCACATACTCTTCTGAATCTGGCTTGAATTTCTGGCAGTTCCCTGTCAATATACTGCTGCAGCTGCTTTTGAATGATCTTCAGCAAAATTTTACTTTCATGTGATATTAATGATATTGTTTGATAATTTCCACATTCAGTTGAATCACCTTTCTTGAGAATACGGATTTCTTCTAGTCAGTTGGCCAGGTAGCTGTCTCCCAAATTTCTTGGTATAGACAAGTGAGCACTTCCAGTGCTGCATCCGTTACACCACAGATACAAAGACATAAATATATTAAAAATCAGAGGATGGAAAAAATATATCAAGCAAATAGTAACCAAAAAAGAGCAGAAGTGTCAATACTAATCTCAGATAAAACAGACTTTAAGGCAAAATCAACCATAAAAGACAAGGAAGGACATTATATAACGATCAAAGGGGCAATCCACCAAGAAGAGATAACCTTAATAAATATCTATACACCAACTACAGGGCTCAAAAATACATAAAAGAAACTCTGGTAGCACTGAAAAGAGAAATAGGTAGTTCCATGATAATAGTAGGAGACTTCAACATACCACTCTCGGTAAAGGACAGAACATCTAAAAAGAAACTCAGCAAAGACACAGAAGATCAAAAGACCACAATCAAGCAACTTGGCCTCAGAGACATATAGAACACTGCACCCATCAGCAGCAAAATGTACATTCTTTTCCATTGCACAGGGAACATTCTCTAGTATAGACCACATTTTAGGCCTCAAAGTAACCCTCAATAAAATCCCAAACACTGAAATATTGCAAAGCATTCTCTCTGATCGCAATGCTATAAAAGTAGAGATCAATAACAGGAAGAGCAAGGGAAAAAAAATCAAATACATGGAAACTGAATAACATCTTGGTTAAAAACAACTGGGTAATAGAAGAAGTCTAGGAGAGAATCAAAAAATTCCTAGAATCAAATGAGAAGGAAAACACATTATACCAAAACCTCTGGTACATAGCAAAGGCAGTGCTCAGAGGTCAATTTATAGCAATAAACACACACATCAAAAAAGAAAAATTGGTCAAAATTAAAATGTTAGCCTTACAACTCAAACAAACAGAAAGAGAACAGCAAAAGAAACCGCAGACACCAAAAGGAAGGGAATAATAAAGATTAGAGCAGAAGTAAATGGAATAGAGAAAAGAAAAACAATAGAAAGAATCAATAAGACCAAAAGTTGATTCTTCAAAAACATCAACAAAATTGACCAATCATTGGCCAAACCAATAAAAGAAAAACAGGAGAGGGAGCAAATAACCCAAATAAGAAATGCGATGAGGAATATTAAAACAGACTCAACTGAAATAAAAAAGATTATAGCAGAATACTATGAAAAATTGTACTTCTACAAATATTAGAACCTAGAGGAGATGGACAAATTTCTGCCTACCTAAACTAACACAAACTGAGATAGAAAACCTGAACAGACCTATGACAACAGAAGAGATTGAAGAGGTATTAAAAAACTCTCAACAACAACAAAAAAAAAAACCCTGGCCAGGACACTTCCCTGGAGAATTCTACCAAACATTCATAGAATAGCTCACATTAGTACTATCAAATTACTTCTGAGCATAGAAAAGGAAGGAATATTCCCAAATTCTTTCTATGAAGCCTGCATAAACCTGATACCAAAGTCAGGTAAAGACACCACCAAAAACAAAACAAAAAAAAATTACAGACCAATATCTCTCAAGAATATAGATACAAAAATTCTCAACAAAACTCTAGCCAATAGACTACAGCATCATTTCAAAAAAATAATACACCACGATCAAGTGGGATTCATACCTGTTATGCAAGGATGGTTCAAACATTAGAAAATCAATCAACGTAATCCACCACATAAATAGAACCAAAGAAAAGAATCACATGGTTATCTCAATCGATACAGAAAAGATGTTTGATAAATTCCGAAACCCATTCTTGATAAAAACTCTCAGTAAAATAAGAATAGAAGGGAAATTCTCAACATAATGGAGTGCATTTACACAAATCTTGTGGCACAATGGTTAAGCATTTGACTGCTAACCAAAAAGTCAGCAGTTCAAATCCACCAGCTGCTCCCTGGAAACCCTAAGAGGCAGTTCTACTCTGTCCTATAGGATCACTATGAGTCAGAATCGTCTCGATGGCAACAAGTATAAAAAGCAACAGCTAACATCATTCTCAAGGGAGAGAGGCGGAAAGTATTCTCCCTGAGAACAAGAAGAATACAAGGGTGCCCTTTATCTCCACTCTTATTTAACCTTGTGCTGGAAGTTCTAGCTAGAGTAATAAGGCAAGAAAAAGAAATAAAGGACATCCAAATTGGAAGAGAAGAAGTAGAACTATCCCTATTCACAGATGATATGATACTATACAGAGAGAACCCCAAAGATTCCACAAGAAAACTGCTGGAACTAATAGAATGATTCAGCAGAGTAGCAGGATACAAGATCAACATACAAAAATCCCTTGGATTCCTATACAGCAACAAAGAGACCTTTGAAATGGAAATCAGGAAAATACCATTTATAATCGCCTCTAAAAAGATAAAATATTAGGTATAACTCTAACCAGGAACATAAAAGACCTACACAAAGAAAACTACAAAATGCTACTGCAAGAAACTAAAAGAGACCTACATAAATGGAAAAGCCATGCTCTTTGATAGAAGGAGTCAACATTGTGAAAATGACTATTCTACCCAAAGCAATCTACAGATATAATGCAATCTCAATCCAAATACCAATGGCATTCTTTAATGAGATGTAATAACTAATTACCAACTTTATATGGAAAGGAAAGAGGCCCCAGATAAGCAAAGCATTATTGAAGGAAAAGAGCAAAGCAGCAGTACATTGACATGCAACTGCCAGAAATTCAAGCCAGATTCGGAAGAGTACTTGGAACCAGGGATATCATTTGCTGATGTCAGATGGGTCTTGGCTGAAAGCAGGGAATACCAGAAAGATGTTTAGCTGTGTTTTATTGACTATGCAAAGGCATTCGACTGTGTGGATCATAACAAAGTATGGATAATATTGCAAAGAAAGAGAATTCTAGGATACTTAATTGTGTTCCTGAGGAACCTGTACACAAATCAAGAGGCAGTTGTTCGAAAAGAACAAAAGGGATACTGCGTGGTTTAAAGTCAGGAAAGGTGTGTGTCAGGGTTGTATACTTATTCAATCTGTATACTGAGCAAATAATCTGAGAAGCTGGACTGTATGAAGAAGAAGGGGGCATCAGGATTGGAGGAAGACTCCTTAAACAACCTACGATATGCATTTGACAAAACCTTCCTTGATGAAATTGAAGAGGACTTGAAGCACTTAAAGACCACGGCCTTCAGTATGGATTACACCTCAACATAAAGAAAACAAAAATCCTCACAAGTGGGCCAATAAGCAACACTCATGATAAACAGAGAAAAGATTGAAGTTGTCAAGGATTTCATTTTACCTGGATCCACAATCAACACCTATAGACGGAGCAGTCAAGAAATCAAAAGACACATTGCACTTGGAAAATCTGCTGCAAAAGACCTCTTTAAAGTGTTGAAAAGCAAATATGTCATCTTGAAGACTAAGGTGTGCCTGACCCAAGCCATGGTACTTTCAGTTGCCTCATATGCATGCGAAAGCTGGGCACTGAATAAGGAAGACTGAAGAAGAATTAACACCTTTGAATTGTGGTGTTGGTGAAGAATATTGAATATACCATGGAATGCCAAAAGAACGAACAAATCTGTCTTGGAAGAAGTACAACCAGAATGCTCCTTATAAGAAAGGATAGTGAGACTACGTTTCACATACTTTGGACATGTTATCAGGAAGGATCAGTCCCTGTAGAAGGACATCATGCTTGGTAAAGTAGAGGGTCAGCAAAAAGAGGAAGACACTCAATGGGATGGATTGACACAGTGGCTGTGACAATGGGCTCAAGCATAACAATTGTGATGATGGTGCAGGACTGGGCAGTGTTTCGTTCTGTTGTACATAGGGTCGCTGTGAGTTGGAACTGACTGGATGGCACCTAACAACAACAACACCAGGAAGTCTCACACTACCTAGTCTCAGAACCTATTATACAGCCATGGTAGTCAGAACAGCCTGGTATTAGCACAACAATAGACACATAGACCAATGGAACAGAATCAAGAACCCAGATGGAAATCCATCCACCTATGGTCAGCTGATCTTCAACAGAGAATAAAAGTCCATTAAATGGGGAAAAGACAGTCTTTTTAACAAACGGTACTGGCAAAGCTGGATGTCCATCTGTAAAAATAAAAAAGGAGAAAAACAGGACCCATACCTCACACCATACACAAAAACTAACTCAAAATGGATCAAAGACCTAAATATAAAACCTAAAAGAATAAAGATCATTGAAGAAAAAATAGGGACAAGGCTAGGGGCAATAATAATGGCATAAATACAATGCAAATCATAACTAACAATGCACAAACACCAGAAGAGAAACTAGATAACTGAGAGATAACTAGATAACTTATGCTCATCAAAAGTCTTCACCAAAAGAGTAAAAAGAGAACCTACATACTGGGAAAATTTTTTGGCTACGACATATTCGATGAGGGTCTAATTTCTAAAATCCTTCAACACCCTAACAACAAAAGACGAATACTCTGATCAAAAAATGGGCAAAGGATATGAACAGACACTTCACCAAAGAAGACATTGAGGCAGCTAATGGACACATGAGACACAAATGCTCACGGTAACTAGCCAGTGGAGAAATGCAAATCAAAACTACACTGAGATACCATCTCACCCCAACATTACTGATGCAAATCAAAAAAACATAAAATAATAAATGTTGGAGAGGCTGCAGGGATATTGGAACTCTTATGCATTGCTGGTGGGAATACAAAATGGTACAGCCATTTTAGAAAATGATATGGCACTTCCTTAAAAATCTAGAAACAGAAATACCATATGATCCAGCAATCCCACTCCTAGGAATGTATCCTGGAGAAATAAGAGCCATCACACAAATAGACATATGCACACACATGCTCATTGCAGCATTATTCACAATAGCAAAAAGATGGAAACAACGTAAGCGCCCATCAACAGATGAGTGGATAAACAAATTATGGTACATATACACAGTGGAATACTACACAATGATAAAGAACAATGATGAATCTGTGAAACATCTCACAACATGGATGAATCTAGAGGACATTATACTGAGTGAAATAAGTCAATCAGAAAAGGACAAATATTGTATGAGAACACTATTATAAAAACTCAAGGTTTACATACAAAAAAAAAAAAACAATGCTTGATGGTAACTAGGGAGGGGAGGGATAGGAAGGAGAAATCACTTCCTAGATAGTAGATAAGGGTTAACTTTGATAAAGTGAAAGACAACACATGATATAGAGGAAGGCACAACTTGACCAAGAAAAAGTCATAGAAGCTTCCTAGACACATCCAAACACCTTGAGGGACTGAGTTACTGGGGGTTAGGGTTGGGGACCATTGTCTCAGGGGACGTCTAGGTCAATTGGCATAACATAGTCCATAAAGAAAATGTGCTACATCCTGCTTTGGTGAGTATCGTCTGGGATCTTAAAAGCTTCCCAATGGACACCTAAGATACAGCTATTGGTCCCAACCTGTACAGACCAAGAAGAATGAAGAAAACCAAAGACACAAGGAAAATATTAGTCTAAAGGACTAATGGACCACATGAACCACAGCCTCCACCAGCCTGAGCCCAGAAGAACTAGATGGTGCCCGGCTACCACCACCGATTACTCTGAGAGGGATCACAATAGAGGGTCTTGCACAGAGCAGGAGAAAAAAATGTAGAATAAAAATTCAAATTCACAAAAAAAGGCTAGACTTATTGCTCTCACATAGACTGGAGAAACCCCTGAGATTATGGCCCCCAGAAACCCTACTAACTCAGAATTGAAGCCACTTCTGAAGTCTACCTTTAAGCCAAAATTAGACAGGCCTATAAAACAAACACTAACACATGGGAGTCGCATGCTTCTTAGTTCAATCTAGTATACAAGAGCAAATGGGCAACACTTGCCCAAAAACAAAGATGAAAAGGCAGGAAGAGACAGGAAAATTGGACAAATGGACAGGGGGAACCCTGGGTGGAAAGAAGGAAAGTGCTGTCACATTGTGGGGATTGCAGCCAATGTCACAAAACAATTTGTGTATAAATTTTTGAATGAGAAACTAATTTGTGCTGTTAACTTTCATCTAAAGCACACTAAAAATTTTAAAAAATTAATAAATTCTTAGTTATTAATAAAGCAGTTGTTATTTATCTTTTCTGCCCAGTATAACTTCATTATTGTTAAGTATAGTGCTTGACAGATAATAAAGGCTCAAGAATATTTGGTGAATGGATACGGGATTTTTTTCAAGGGAGGACAATTACATAGATGTTGAAATTTGATGCAGGGGAATGGAGGTGGAGGATGAAAGGCAGGGCAAGAAGGACTCATAGCGACCTTATAGGACAGAGTAGAACTGCCGCATAGGGTTTCCAGGGAGTGACTGGTGGATTTGAACTGCCAACCTTTTGGTTAGCAGCCAAGCTCTTGAGCACTGTGCCACTAGGGCTCCATCAAGGGCTCAGAGACTGATATTTTCCTTGTGAATTCATCGCAGTTAAGTGTATAGTTCTTATTCTTTTAGGTAACCAAGGCACGGTAATGTTAATTTGCTCAAAGAGGTCATGTGATTAATATTTAAATTCATGTGGTTTAACTCCAGAACCTACTTTTTAAACCACTACTGCCTTCCATTTGTAAGATAGCATGTACAAGTTTGGTATATACACGGAAGTCATAGGACTAAAAAAAACTTAAAAATCACAGTTCCTGAAGGAAGGATTATTTATTCTGGCCTACCATGAGTGGTCCTGAATAACAAGGCTGCTGAATTATAGTAGCTGTAGGACAAAGTTATGGCTTGACCACGCCATAACTGTAAGACAACCCTGTATGTCTGTGTGGTCCTCACAGGTTGTACCCGATTTCTAGATAGCTAGGAGGCCATTAGAAAAAGGGCACCAATAACTGATATGAATTGTTCCATAAACATCACGTCCTTCCAATCAGAGCCTGAAGAAACGTTAGCACATGGAAAGTAGCTTTTATTACTTACAAGAATCAGACAGCATATAACTGGAAACGTTTCATAATGAGCAGTCTCCCTTCAAAAGCTGTTTGGACAGAGATAGCTACTCTTCCATGTTCACCCCACTTTGTGCCATGAGTGAGGGGCTTAACTGGGACCCTACCTACTGTCGGTCTCCCTCTGGCCAGGTAGGTTCACTTAGGTGGGCTGTAAGCTCATGCTGTGTGTGTCCCACCTGCACCACAGCTGAGGAGACCATGAAAACTTCCTTCTCGCAGGTATTTTATACCCCCAGCCTAGGTGACTAATTGTATCTTTTTAACACTGACAAATATCCTACTGCATCATGCTCCTGACTTCTTGAGGAGGAGAGATTGTTATCCCAGTACTGTATCTTTTAAGTGTTGCTAAAAAACACAAGGCCTCAGTGGGGGTGGTGGTTTGTTCTGAGGCCTAAAGGTGCCAGCAGGGAGAGGAACAGAGAAAACCATGCTTGTGTGAAAAATGTGTTCCCGACAGTAGCTATCATCTATCTATTGAGTGTTATGGTACTGTGGTAGGCATTTCTGTATATTATCACCTATCCTTAATACAAGTAATACTGTATAAGTGTGTGCATTTTTGAAAAATAAGCAGTAATAATGTCAAAAATTCCTCCATGTCACTAGCTGAATAAGGCTGCAAGGTTTGAAAACTCTCCAGGACATGACTTAAAATTTCTGGTTTCTGATCCAGGAAAAATGATGACAGAAGGAGCAACTTGTATGCAAGTTGAAAGATCATGGCCTTGGGGCTGAAAGCCCTGGGGAATCAATTTTAACCATAGCAGGCAAAGATAGGGAGAGGAAAAAGTCTGAACTCTGCAGAACAGATAATTCTCTGTTAAGTTTGTAATTTTG
The DNA here is from genome assembly GCA_030035585.1 of Dugong dugon. Taxonomy (NCBI): domain Eukaryota; kingdom Metazoa; phylum Chordata; class Mammalia; order Sirenia; family Dugongidae; genus Dugong; species Dugong dugon. The sequence continues at coordinate 172,956,644 of CM057461.1, forward strand.
AACAGTGCTTCTCTGCCAGCCATTAGCTCCTGTGGTTTCTATTTAGCATTGTGTAATAGTCCCTCAGTTGTCAAGTGATTTACTAGTTATTTTAGGATTTCTATTTCTTTGATACTTATCATTCCATGCCTACAAAAAGTGAACAATAAAAGTAATCGATTGGGAACATTTTAATGAGGCAATCCAACCCAAAGCTTTGCATTCAAGTATTTGTTCAAATTTGAGGAGGTTATGCCTACAAGCTCAGTTTTACTTGGCCCAGTGAATGAGAAAAGACAAAAAAAGATTAGAGAATTTCTGGTAACTTTGAGCTATAGGACAAAAGATCGTTTATGGGGAGGAGTTTTTAGTGGAATGCTCTTTGAACAGATGGCTTGCTCAAGTTGTTTACAGTCCACCACCAAAAAGGATTTGGGAACAAGATTATAATTTGGCTTTCATATAAGGTGAAATTTTAGCCATGTTGTAGGGTGTCCTGAATGTTAAAATTAAAGCACAAATGGATAGTTATAACCCTATTTTTCTGGTCCTTTGTGTGACAGATGGCTTTCTAGACTGCATTGTTCTTGTGAGGTAGAGATTCCAAATATAATTTTTCTCTTTTTAATTGCTGGGAAAATGTACTCTCCAGCATTAAGTTTGTGGCTCAAGGTCCTTAGGTCAGTGAGGCAAATAAGGCTTTCTGGTTGGTTCACATGACATTCTCAACCCAGGAGGCAGAGTTTTGTTATTACTGAAAATCCCAGCATTCTCTGGTAATCTTATTTAGTTAGGTCTCTGAGTAACACCACATTTCTTTTTTTTTTTTAATTGTACTTTAGATGAAGGTTTACAGAACAAATAGTTTCTCGTTAAACAGTACACATATTGTTCTGTGACAATGGTTAACAACCCCATGACATGTCAATGCTGTCCCTTCTCAACCTTGGGTTCTTTATTACCAGCTTTCCTGTCCCCTCCTGCCTTCTAGTCCTTGTCCCTGGACTGTTGTGCCCCATTAGTCTCATTTTGTTTTATGGGGCTGTCCAATCTTTGGCTGAATGGTAAATCTCAGGAGTGACTTCATTACTGAGCTAAAAGGGTGTCCGGAGACCATACTCTTGGGGTTTCTCCAGTTTCTGTCAGGCCAATAAGCCTGGTCTTTTTTTGTGAGTTAGAATTTCATTCTACATTTTTCTCCAGCTCTGTCTGAGACCTTCTGTTGTGATCCCTGTCAGAGAAATCAGTGGTGGTAGCCGGGCACCATCTAGTTGTACTGGACTCAGTCTGGTGGAGGCTGTGGTAGTCGTGGTCCATTAGTCCTTTGGACTAATCTTTTCTTTGTATCTTGTTTTCTTCATTCTCCGTTGCTGCCGAAGGAGTGAGACCAGTGGAGTATCTTAGATGGCTGCTCACAGTCTTTTAAGACCCCAGACACTACTCACCAAAGTAGAATGTAGAACATTTTCTTTATAAACTGTGTTATGCCACTTGAGCTAGATGTTCCCCAAGACCATGGTCCCCACAACTCTCTGCCCAGCAGTTTAGACCCTCAGGGAGTTTGGATGTGTCTATGGAACTTCCATGACCTTTCCTTGTACAAGTTGTGCTGGCTTCCCCAGTATCGTAACACTACGTTTCTGCCTCGTGGTTTTCATTTAGGGATCCTGGGATGAAAGTTCAAGCATTTCATTAGTCTTGACTAGATCACAAAGAACTATGAGGTATTTTAGAGAGTGTTTAATTAATTTTGGACAAAACTAATTTTGTCTTAATTTATAAGACAGCTGCAAACTTTAAAATGAGGTAACAAGGTTTGTATCATTGCCAGATTTAAAGAGGAAAGGTTAATTAGTCTTTGACCTTGGAGCTATTTGGAAAGGGAATATGTTCTTTGGAAAGTATTAGATAAAAAAAATTATTCTGAAGAATGAAGAGAAAACCTGCTAAAATGCTAAATGGATGGCTTTATATTTAGCAGTCCTAAATTCTGAATAACTCTCTTGTTTTTGAAATAGATATATAACAGAGGTAGATGTAAGTTTTTCTGTCTTTCTCCGCTGTTTCCTGTTAGGGCTTGGGTGTTGACTTGAAAGAGAAACTTGGCACAGTTAATAACTAATAACTTATGCCTGGTTTTCAAATTGAAGATTGTGGGTCAAGAAAGATAACCAAATTGCTTAGATTTTCATGTTGTGGTACATATTCTGATGCTCAGAATTCTGAATTATTTTATTAAATTGCTTAAGTTGAATTTGAAATTATTTACTTAAGACTTTAGGAGACAGCTATTTCTAAATAAAAACATGTGTATAGCAATGAGTTTAATGCTAATAAAAAGATTCCTATTCAGGCTACATTATTCTTGGTTAGCTGTTCTACCAACCTGACTGAAGGCCTTACCCACAGTCCAACTGTGAAGGTTTTTAATTTTTATTTTTTTCATAGAGCACAGTACTTAATCTTAGAGATCACAGTCTGTGGTTGAGCAAGTCTTCAAAGTTAAACAGATCTCCAAGAAGATGGCCCTGCAAGACCTAATCTCAGTTATTATCAAGCTAAAGTGGTGTGATGGTTAAGATTGTATGTCAACTTGGCTGGGCCATGATTCTCAGTGTTTTAATGTGGTCACTCCCATGATTGAATGTACTGTGACTAGCAAATCAGATGAAAGGGAGTCTCCTTGGGGGTGTGGCCTGCACCTGAATATAAGCAGACATTCTGGCTTTTTGCTCACTCTGGATCCTGTGGCTGCCTCCTGTCATCTCATCTCCAGTTTTTGGGACTTGAACTGTCAGCTTATCTGCTGAACTTGGGATTTGTCGATCTTCACATTCTGTGAGTGGAGCCCTGCTCTCTGACCTGCCAATCTTGGGTTTGCCAGCCCCTGCAGCTACGTGAATCAGAGAAAGTTTGTGGTCTTTCCTGCCAATCTTGGAATTCATCAACCTTCACAGCCTGTGAGTGGGAGCCCTGCTCTCTGTCCTGCCGATCTTGGGCTCACCAACTTCTGTGGCTGCGTGACTTGGGAGAGGCCTCTATCCTGATCCACAGACTCATTCTAGCCTCTACAATTGCATGAGCTGTTTCCTTGATCTAAATCTCTCTCTCTATATATATGTATACGCATTATTGGTTTTGCTTCTCTAGAGAACCCAGCCTAAGGAATTTAATACCAAGAGTGGTTCTAGAGTAACAAAATTATAAGTATTAGTTTTCTAAATTGGTTCTCAAGTCTGGTTAGTCTTAAAGATGTTGATGACTCTGCTTGCAGCAGTAGAGAGGCCACTGCTAGTCCATGGAGTGAGGTGGTGATACAAATATTCAAAATATCACCACCAGTAGATCAGGTATTGGTGAAAGGTGAGGCTCAGGGTGAACACATGTGTGATATCTTTCTACAGCTTTGTCAGAATGAGAAGTATAAGGAAGCTGGTTGGTTTGTTCTACTTCCACTAGACAAACTGATGAAAGAGAGATGTGCTCAGGACTTCAGAGTAAAAGCTCAAGTGCCGCATACATGACCTCAAGGCTTCCAATTGTGCTTTGAAAGAAAGCCTTATTTCTTGTAGTAACAGAGCTGAAATTGCCAAAAACCAAACCCAGAGTCTTATTGTAAGAGTCTCTCAATTACAATGCCAGATGAATTGCCAACCTTGAGAGGTGTCTGAAGTTAAAGTAAGGGTGTTGATTGGGAAGAAATGGGATTGAAACTTGGGGATGGGGACATATGGGCAGATAATCAGGAAGCTGGGGACACTGAGCCCGTAAATTCTGTTGAATCACTCCTGCCAGCAGAACCAGTCCTATCTGAAGAGATTACTTCATGTTTGTCTGCTAAACCACCCTGCCCAGAAAAACCATCAGCCCCTCCACTCCCATCTAATGAGATTAGCCCTAGCCCGGCTGCCTCTAAAGAGCTGTGCCTGAGTCATTGCCTGGGGCGTCATCTGAGGCAGATGCTTTAGAAGACAATGCTGAATGTTCTCAAAACAATTCCATACTACTGATTCTGTCTTCTAGACCTATAACTAGGCTTAAGTCCCAGTGAGCCCGAAAAGGTGAAGTACAAAGTGTGACACAGGAGGAGGTATGCTACACTCCAAAAGAGCTACTTGACTTTTCTAATATGTACAAACAGAAACCTGGGGAATATGTGTGGGAATTGCTATTAAGGGTGTGGGATAATGGTGCAAGTAACATAAAGATGGATCAGTTTGAGTTTATTGATATGGGTCCTCTAAGCACAGATTGTTCATTCAATGTTTCAGCTAGAGAAGTTAGGAAAGGATCTAATTGTTTATTTGGTTGGGTTGCTGAAGCTTGGATTATGAGGTGACCCACACCTGGTATACTGTAGAAGATATCCAAAGACTTAAGGAAATTAGCATGCTAGAGTGGATTTATCAAGTTAGACCCACAGACCCATACATGGAGTGCCCAGAGGACACACCTTTTAACACAACTATGAGGAACAAATTTGTGAAGGGAGCTCCAGTATGCTTGAAGACTGCTGTGATTGCTATTTTATGTAAGTCAGATTTGACTTTGGGAACTGCCCTAACTGAATTAACATACCTAACTACAATGGGGCTGACTGGACCCTGTGGTAGCAGGGGTCAAGTGGCTGCACTCAATTGATAAAGACAAGGTGGGCATGGACAGAGGAGTCAAAGCAGTAATCAGAATAGTGTGACTCATATGGACTTATTGCGTTGGTTACTTAGTCATGGTGTCCCTAGGAGTGAAATAGATAGGAAATCTACTAAATGTTTACTTGATCTATACAAACAGATGAATTCTAGGTCAGGTGAACAGCAGTCTAACTCGAATCGCCAGAATAGAGGGTCTCAGTCCCTCAATCAATTTCCAGATTTGAGTGAGTTTGAAGACCCACAACCCCTTGAATGAAGGGGAGACCAGCTCCCCTTGAGGAAGGACTCCAATATGCTGCCAAAAATTTTTACTGTTAATCTTTCTCCCAGCCTTCCCCAGAGGGATCTACGGCTTTTATGAGAGTGACTGTTCATTGGGGAAAAGGAAATAATCAGACTTTTTGGGGGATTACTGGATACTGGCTCCAAACTGACACTAATTCCAGGAGACCCAAAACATTACTGTGGCCCCAATCAGAGTGGGGGCATATAGAGGTCAGGTTATTTATGGAAGTCTTGGCTCATGTTCGTCTCACAGTAGGTCCAGTGGGTCCCTGAACCCATCCTGTAGTGATTTCCCCAGTTCCAGAATGCGTAATTGGAACAGATATACTCAGAAACTGGCAGAACCCCCACACTGGATCCATGACAAATAGAGTAAGGGCTATTATGGTAGGAAAAGCCAAGTGGAAGCCATTAGAACTGCCCCTATCTAGGAAAATAGTAAACCAAAAGCAATACCACATTACTGGAGGGATTGCAGAGATTACTGCCAACACCAAGCACTTGAAGGATGCAGGGGTGGTGATTCCCACCACATCCCCATTCAACTCACCTATTTGGCCTGTGCAAAAAACAGATGGATCTTGGAAAATGACAGTAGATTATCGAAAACTTAACCAGGTGGTGACTCAAATTGCAGCTGCTGTTCCAGATGTAATTTCACTGCTTGAGCAAATTAATACATCTCCTGGTATCTGGTATGCAGCTATTGATCTGGCTAATGCCTTTTTCTCCATACCTGTTTCAAAGGACCACCAGAAGCACTTTGCCTTCAGCTGGCAAGGCCAGCAATCCATCTTCACTTGCCAACCTCAGGGCTACATCAACTCTCCAGCCCTATGCCATAATTTAGTCTGCAGGGACCTTAATCGCTTTTCCCTTCCAGAAGACGTCACACTCGTCCATTATATTGATGACATTATGCTGATTGGACCTAGTAAGGAAGAAGTGTCAATGACTCTGGACTTCTTTGTAAAAGATTTGCGTGCTAGAGGATGGGAAATTAATCCCACAGAAATTCAAGCACCTTCCACTTCAGTGAAAATTCTTGGGGTCCAGTGGTGTGGGGCATGTCAAGACATTCTTTCTAAAGTGAAGGATAAGTTATTGCATCTGGCTGCTCCCACAACTGAAAAGAAGGCACAACACCTAGTGGGCCTCTTTGGATTTTGGAGACAACATATTCCTCATCTGGGTGTGCTACTCTGGCCTATTTATCAAGTGACTCGAAAAGCTGCTAGTTTTGAGTGGAAACCAGAACAAGAGGAGGCTCTGCAACAGGTTCAGGCTGCTGTGCAAGCCACTCTGCCACTCAGACCATATGATCCAGCTGATCCAATGGTGCTTGAAGTGTCAGTGGCAGATAGAGATGCTGTTTGGAGTCTTTGGCAGGCCCTTATTGGTGAATCACAGTGTAGACCCTTAGGATTTTGGAGCAAAGCTCTGCCATCCTCTACAGATAACTACTCTCTTTTTGAGAAATGACTTTTGGCTTGTTACTGGGCCTTAGTAGAGACTGAATGCTTAACCATGGGACACCAAGTCACCATGCAGCCTGAGCTTCCCATCATGAACTGGGTGTTGTTTGACCCACAGAGTCATAAAGTTAGATGTGCACAGGAGCACTCCATCATTAAATGGAGGTGGTATATTCGAGATTGGGCCTGAGCAGGACCTGAAGGCACAAGTAAGTTGCATGAGGAAGTGGCCCAAATGCCCATGGTCTCCACTCTTGTCACATTACCTTCCATCTCCCAGTCTGCACCTATGGCCTCATGGGGAGTTCCTTATGATCAGTTGACTGAAGAAGAGAAAACTTGTGCCTGGTTTACAGACGGTTCTGCACGATATGCAGGCGTCACTCGAAAGTGGACTGCAGCAGCACTACAGTCCCTTTCTGGGACCTCCCTGAAGGGCAGTGGTGAAGGGAAATCCTCTCAATGGGCAGAACTTTGAGCAGTGTACCTGGTTGTTCACTTTGCTTGGAAGGAGAAATGGCCAGATGTGTGATTATATACTGATCCATGGGCTGTGGCCAATGGTTTGGCTGGATGGTCAGGGACTTGGAAGGAACATGATTGGAAAATTGGAGACAAGCATTTATGGGGAAGAGGTATGTGGATAGACCTCTCTGAATGGGCCAAAGAAGTGAAGATATTTGTGTCTCATGTGAATGCTCACCAAAGGGTGACCTCAGCAGAGGATGATTTTAACAATCAAGTGGATAGGATGACGCGTTCTGTGGAAACCAGTCATCCTCTTTCCCCAGCTACTCCTGTTATTGCTCAATGTGCTCGTGAACAAAGTGGCCATGGTGTCAGGGATGGAGTTTATGCATGGGCCCAGCAGCATGGACTTCCACTCACCAAGACTGACTTGGCTACAGCCACTGCTGAATGCCCAATCTGCCAGCAGCAAAGACCAACACTGAGTCCCCGATATGGCACCATCCCTCGAGGTGATCAGCCAGCAACCTGGTGGCAAGTTGATTACATTGTACCACTTCCATCATGGAAAAGGCAGCATTTTGTCCTTACTGGAATAGACACTTACTCTGGATATGGATTTGCCTTCCCTGCATGCAATGCTTCTGCCAAAACTACCATCCGTGGACTTACAGAATGCCTTATCCACCATCCTGGTATCCCACACAGCATTACCTCAGATCAAGGGACTCACTTCACAGCAAACAAAGTGCGGCAGTGGGCCCATACTCATGGAATTTACTGGTCTTACCATGTTCCCCATCATCCTGAAGTAGCTGGCTTGAGAGAACAATGGAAGGGCCTTTTAAAGATGCAATTATGGCACCAGCTGGGTGGCAATACCTTGCAGGGTTGGGGCAATGTTTTCCAGGAGGCTGTATATGCTCTAAACCATTGTCCAATATATGGTGCCGTTTTTCCCATAGCCAGAATTCACAGATCCAGGAATCAAGGCGTGGAAATGGGAGTGCCACAACTCACTATTACCCCTAGTGATCCACTGGCAAGATTTTTGCTTCCTGTCCCCTTGACCTTATGCTCTGCAGGCCTAGAAGTCTTAGTTCCAAAGGGAGGAATGCTCCCACCTGGAGACACATCACTGATTCCATTGAACTGGAAGTTAAGAATGCCACCTGGCCACTTTGGGCTCCTTATGCCTCTGGATCAACAGGCAAAGAAGGGAGTTACTATACTGGCTGGTGTGATTGATACTGATTACCAAGAGGAAATCGGATTGATATTACATAATGGAGGTAAAGAAGAGTATATCTGGAATGCAGGAGATCCCTTAGGGCATCTCTTAGTACTACCATGCCCTGTGATTAAAGTCAATTGAAAACTACAGCAACCTAATTCTGACATGACTACTAATGACCCAGACCCTTCAGGAAGGAAGGTTTGGGTCATCCTACCAGGCAAAGAACCACAACCAGCCGAGGTGCTTGCTGAGGGCAAAGGGAGTACGGAGTGGGTGGTGGGAGAAGGTAGTTCTAAATACCAGTTACAGCCATGTGACCAGTTGCAGAAACGGGGACTATAATTGTTATGAGTATTTCTGCTCTGTGTCCATCAAATATTTTTGTTTCCTTCACTTATAAAATATAAGATGTAAACGAGGCTAGTGCGTTTTCAGTTGTACGCATGTTGTATCATGTTAGGCACAAGTATGACCTTCTAATTGTCTTTATTCAGAGATTATGTATGGTTTAAGGAGATGTGTACGTGTGCCAAGTTGACAAGGGGTGGACTGTGATGGTTAAGATTCTACGTCAACTTGGCTGGGCCATGATTCTCAGTGTTTTAATGTGATCACTCCCATGATTGAATGTACTGTGAGTAGCCAGTCAGATGAAAGAGAATATCCTTGGGGGTGTGGCCTGCATCTGTATATAAGCAGATGTTCTAGCTTTTTGCTCTCTCTGGATCCTGTGGCTGCCTCCTGTCGTCTCATCTCCGGTTCTTGGGACTTGAACTGTCAGCTTATTTGCCGAATTTGGGATTTGTCGATCTTCACAGCCTGTGAGTGGAGCCCTGCTCTCCGACCTGCCAGTCTTGAGTTCACCAGCACCTGCAGCTACATGAATCAGAAGGAACCTGTGGTCTTACCTGCCAGTCTTGGAACTTGTCAACCTTCACATCCTGTGAGCGGGAGCCCTGCTCTCTGACCTGCCAATCTTGGGCTCACCAGCTTCTGTGGCTGCATGACTTGGGAGAGGCCTCTACGCTGATGCATGGACTTGGGACGTTCTAGCCTCTGCAATCACGTGAGCTATTTCCTTGATATGTATATGTATTTATATGCTTTACTGGTTTTGCTTCTCTAGAGAACCTAGCTGAAGACAGTGAGCAACACTTTGAGACTGAGGGGCCAATTAAGTTGAGAAAGATAGATAAGAGCAATGCCAGAGAGGAAGAAAGTAACTTTTCTGGTTTAAAAATTTCCAGGAGAGGAACATAATCAGGAAGCACAGAGAACTAGCATCTGGTGGGGCTTGCCGTCATTACCCCCATACTATCTCAAGGGGATGGAGTCTTATGGACTCAAAGAAGACTCTAAGGGTTTCCAGTTTTCTGAAGGATTCAGTTTAGGTTAGAATTTTGGAAAACTGAAGACTTCTCATGAGTAGAGGGTTTTGAGATTTTGAAAATAATAGCAACAACAATAAAAAATAGCTAACGTATTTATGGCACTTAATATATACTAGCCACTGTTGTAGCATTCTATGTTTAATTCACTTACTTAATCTTTGCTACCACCACCTGTCTGTCAGTTTGTCATACTGTGGCAGCTTGTGTGTTGCTATGATTCTGGAAGCTATGCCACCTGGATTTCAAATACTAGCAGGATCACCCATGGTGGACAGGTTTCAGTGATGTTTCTAGAGTAAGAAACTGGGATGTAAGGCCTGGTCATCTACTTCTGAAAATTAGCCAATGAAACCCTATATATCACAACAGAATATTGTCTGTTATAGTGCTGGAAGATGAACCCCCTGAGCTGGAAGGCACTGAAAATGCACAGTGGCTGCAACAATGGACTTGAGCATACCAATGAGTTGTGAAGATGGCACAGGATCAGGCAGCGTTTCATTCTGTTGTACATGGGGTCACCATGAGTTGGAGCTGACTTGATGGCAACTAGCAACAATAAACCAAAAAAAACCCACTGCCGTCGAGTTGATTCTGACTGATAGCAACCCTATAGGACAGAGTAGAACTGCCCCATAGGGTTTCCAAGGAGCACCTGGTGTATTCAAACTGCTGACCTTTTGATTAGCGGCAAAACTTAACCACTACATCACCAGGGTTTCCTCATTACAACTCTGTGAGATTGGTAATACCATTATCACAATTATGCAAATGGAAAAATGAGGAACAGAGAGAAGGTTGTTGCTGTTAGGTTCCATTGAATCTTAGAAGAAATATAGAGAGAAGGTAAGTAATTTTTCCAAGTTCACAATTTAGCAAGTGGAGGAGCCAGGATCTGAACCAGGCAAGCAGGCTTCTGAGTCCATATTCTCTGTTACAACCTACATAAGGAAATGAGATTCCTTAGATATATATGTACCCAAGTTGTACACATCTAGATTCAGTGGCTCTCCAAAACCAAAAAAACTCAGAATTTTCTGGGAAGAAATCAGTTATTTGTGTATTTCTTAGCTCTGCAATTTAGGGGCTTCTGGGAGGTCTCTAAATTTATTTTTGGAGGAAAACCTGAAAGATCACACACCAGATTGTGGCCCACCAAGGGGTATCAATTAGATGATCGTTAATAAACACTGTGGCAACAAGTTCATTTCAGAGTAATCAAAGATGTTCTTTTGTTCCTTTTTCTCTTCAAAGAAAAGCCATTGAAAAACAGAGGAGCCAACCTCTAGAACTCTTTCTCTGCCTGGTTTAATCAGAGTTCACTGTTGAATTGAGCTGGTGTCCTTCGCTGCCCTTTTCTGGCTACTTCATGATTAGTCAAAGTATAATTTGAGTGATAGAGCCATGTTGGACGTTCCTGCCACATGTTCTGTTGAGTTAGCACTCTGCTGCTACTGTCACACAGCTTCGTAAAAACAGTGTTAGGATATCCTGTGGGGAAATAAGCAATGTTTCAATGGCAAAAAGAGGTCTTGTGTAAGGCTGCCCGTGGAGGCACATGTTGCTTAGGCACACAGCCAGCCCTGCAGTGATTGATAGGCACTATACTCCCTTCAGGTGTATTTTCAGTTGTGCTAGGAAAGGGATGAAGGGCACCTTTGAAGAAGGAGGGACCACACGTAATTACTTCATCTTTCTTCTGCTTCATGCAGACTCATTCTGGAAAGATAAATAACTGTCCACTCTTATAACATCTGTCAAAAACTATTAATACCTATTGCTGTGGAAGGGATTTGTACATTTCTAGTATTGTTCCACTGTGGAAGTGATTGACTTCAGTATGAGGCATTGATTGCAGGTTTTTGTTAACTTCGAAGTTTCTTAGGAGGAATAGGAAGTACATTTCCAAAAGATCTCAGTGGTTCTGCTTTACATGGAAACATATAATTAATAAGGAGTCCTGGTGGCACAGTGTTTAAGTGCTTGGCTGCTAACCAAAAAGTTGGCTGTTCGAATCCACCAGCCACTCCATGGGAGAAAGATGTGACAGTCTGCTTCCATAAAAATTAGTCTTGGAAACTCTATGGGGCAGTTCTACTCTGTTCTACAGGATTGCTGTCTTAGTTGTCTAGTGCTACTATGACAGAAATACCACAAGTGGATGGCTTTATCAAAGAGAAATTTATTCTCTCATGGTCTAGTAGGCTACAAGTCCAAATTCAGGGCGCCATCCCCAGGGGAACGCTTTCTCTCTCTGTTGGCTCTGTGGGAATGTCCTTGTCATCAATCTTCCCCTGGTCTAGGAGCTTCTCAGGCACAGGGACCCTGGGCCCAAAGGACGTCCTCTGCTCCTGGCACTGCATTCTTGGTGGTATGAGATCCCCAAGTCTCTCTGCTCACTTCTCTCTTTTATATCTCAAAAGAGATCAGTTTAAGACACAATCTAGTCTTGTGGATTGAGTCCTGCCTCATTAGCATAACTGTCACTAATCCCATCTCATTAACATCGTAGAGATAGGATTTACAACACAGAGGAAAATCACATCAGTTGGCAAAATGGTGGACAATTACACAGTACTGGGAATCATGGCCTAGCCAAATTGATACACATATTTTTTTGGGGACACAGTTCAATCCATAACATTTGCTATGAGTCAGAATGGACTTTTGGTTTTGGTGGTGCAATAGTTAAGCACTTGGCTGCTGACTGAAAGGTTGGCAGTTTGAATCTACCCCGTGGCTCTGTGTGAGAAAGACTTGGTAATCTGCTTCCATAAAGATTACGGCTTCACAAACCCTATGGGACCTTTCTACTCAGTCATGTGGGGTTGCTATGAGTCAAAATAAACTTGATAGCACTTAACAACAACAACAACATATAATTAATAAGACATTATAGAAGATTTAAAATATGCAGTCATAACTTACATAAACAGAAATGAAGCTATTTATTTTGTAATTACTGAACCTAATTTTACTCTCAAGCCCCTTTTTGCTCAATTGGCTAAAAACATTTTCTCATGCTATTTAACTTAGTTACTTCCACTTTATTCAGGTAAATTCAGAGTTCTTTCCCTGTCTCTTTCTCTGATTATCTCCAGAGAGGATCTAAGTTGCTGGACGGCTTATAGGTCATCGTGGCTTTGGAAGGGGAAAGCCTTGTTTCTTGGGGCTCTCTGGACCTTGCTGGCTTTCAGTGAAGTTAGCAGGTCTCTTCTAGCCCTTGGGCCTAATGTGGAGCATCTAGTGCTGATGTACTTGGGTCTGGCTAGGCCTCCGATCTGGAGGTTCAGACTCTACATGCTATATCCTGACCCCAGCTCTCTTTAGGCTACAGACCCTCTGAGCACCTCCCCATTCTTCCTAAGGGAATATTCAAGAACTCATGGCTGCTTTCTGTGAAAAACTGAACTCTGCGGAACTCTCTTAGAGGGCTTTCCTCTGACCCATCTGTCTAGAATCTTCCACAACCGTTGTGGTGGCCCTTCAGCTATGTTGCTTTGGTGCCATGCTGAGCGAGGGATTTTCCTAAGAGCTTGTAGTGTTCCCTGGATATGCTTTGACAGATGAAGCATTAGCATCCTTGCTCTAGGTGTTTTCATTGCTCTTTTATTCTGGGGTTTGGACCACAGTGGGGTAGGTGATTGGGTAGGAGCAGGTTAGGCATCCACCCATATCAATATGCTACGATATGCCCAACTTCTATAAGATTGTCTCCTGGCTCACCCCCTTCCCCTCCCCTCGCCTGCAAGTCCAGGAAAGACTTTTATTTACCTTTTAGTGTTAGAAAAACTGTATGTATTCATTCCAGTTCTAAGGTTTATACTATAAATACTATGCTGAATCATTTCTCTTTGGCTCATTGGGACCTATAAATCCATTTTTTCACAATAGCACCTGGTGCTTACGAATGAAAGCCTTGCTTTCCAGACTGTTGTGTCAGCTACTGGCTTTGAAAACAGCCAGATTTGAAAATCAAAGCTGAGGAATGACTTTTTGGTTCTCTGCTGTATTTATCCTGTCCTGGATGTAAGGAGGGGCTTTGGTGGCACAGTGGTTAAGAGCTTCACTGCTAACCAAAAGGTCCGCAGTTCAAATCCATCAGCTGGTCCTTGGAAACCTTTGGGACAGGACATTTCTACTCTGTCCTGTAGCATCACTATGAGTCAGAGTCGATTCAATGGCAACAGGTTTGGTTTTATTTTGGTTTGAATGTAAGGAATGCTGTTGTTTGATTCAGTGAGTGGGGTAGGAAATTTGAGAGGTTCCTGGGAAAGAAAATACATCAGATAGTATTTAAAAAAATATTATCCCAGCTGTAACACTTTTACTTTTTACTGCATGTCCTTACAGGGAAAAAAGAAGCACAATCTCTCCTCCCTTCTCCATTATTTGATAAAGGAATTGACACTTAATCATGTTGGGGTAAAGTTGTATGTAACCACAGCTTCACTCCTGCTCCCCCAAATCAAGTTGTTACTCTGAATATAGACCACCTACAGTGGGCACTGACTGTGAGGAAGGTGCTATTATGATCTTCATTTTACAGATGAGAAGCAGATTTGGACAGATCACATCCAGCTACACCCAGCTAGTAAGTGACAAAGTTGATGTTCTAACCCAGGTCTATAACTTCTTAGCTAAAATTTCTAAACTTCACGTTATACTGCCATTTCCTATGAGTTCATTCATATTTGTCATGCACAAATTAAGCTAAATCCACCTGAATCGACTACATGCAGATTAAGTTCCTGCAAAAGGATTTTATATGCATTCAATTAAAAAAACATAATTTTTAATTTTGAAAGAAAATTAGTTCTCTAGTTAGTAGCAAACCCAGTTTTTCGTTTTATTTATCTATTAATACACTCTGATTTAAATAGTTCTTAGGTACCTCACATTGATAAGATTTCTTTAGATATAAAACCAGTGGATTGGCAATCTGAAATAAACCAGTGGTCTTCAAAAACACTGGAACTAAAAATGCCATCTGTGAGTAGCTACTGTCCTAAACCTTTGTAGAAAAGAGTTTAATTTGTCTGATAGATCTTATATCCTTTAAGAGGGAAATAAAACAAGGGAGAAAGAACATGTGAATTATTCGTGGAAATAATGAATAATTTTTAGATTACTTCTTTTTTTAAAATTAATTTTGTTGGGGTTGTTGAGAATATACACAAGCAAAACATACACCAATTCCGCCATTTCTACATGTATAATACAGTGACATTGATTACATTCTTCGAGTTGTGCAACCATTCTCACTTTCGTTTTCTGAGTTTTTTCTCCCCCATTAATATAAACTCACTACCCCCGAAAGATTCCTATCTAATCTTTGGAGTTACTGTTGTCACTTTGATCCCATATAGACAGTTCTTAACCCTTTCATGACTCGTGGAACATACGATATCCCTCCCACTTTTTATGCCTCTGGTGTTCTTTGGGAATATATTTTTCCCACTGAAAGTACTTTCTTCCCACCAGTGGGGACTTGTGTAATGGAGAAATGTGAAAGAAGTGTTAGTTGAAGCAAAATACCTGGGATAGTAAGGAAAATCAGAGGTGCCCCATGTACCCGAAAGGAAGGCGCCCTGCCATAAAGCCTGCTACCCAAGACAGGTGGGACAGATGGGCACCCAGAAATCATGTATTTTCATATACTAGTTCTCAAAATCTATATTACCAACCAAAAATTTAAACACACTCAATGACTCAGCATACATTCCACTGCTGAAAACACATGGTATCAACAAAAAATTCAAAGCAGAAAATAATTGAATCTTGAAAGAACATAAGGCTCAAGGCTTAAGAAGACTTCAAGGGATATTTCTGGTTTAAGTTTTAAAGATTATTGCAGGGCAGTAGTTTCAGGGGTTTCAATTATTTCCTAAACTAAAGTTAAATAGTACCAGATAAATAAACATGGGGAGAAAAAAGCCCACATAGTATTAACAAATGATTGCACTGTTCGTTAAGTCGTTGAAATATTAGCAGTTGAAAGTCCGTGATAGATTTATATAGTATTCACGTACCTACCAGAAACCCGGAAAGATATAAAATTCACCATTCCCTTCCTTAATGATACCAGATGCATTTTAATAAGAATTTCTTAAACTGTTGTACTTTGAAGTGCTGATAAGCTGCAGAGTCATATCATATATTATCTAAAGCTGAATTATGGGTTTTAGATTTCTGTTTCCTCAAATCACCACCAGATTCAGTTACAGTATATTGCTAAGGGGTTAATTTTCAAACCAATGAGTAGGAAGAAGGGTTAGTGGTAAGGAAGGAGGCAGGAAGCACTTAGAATTGGTAAAATTCTTACCATGTGAATAATTTTTATTTTCCATTTGCTGTGTATTCTGGAAGTAAGGACAATTGCCTAATTCAGTCTGGTAGGAGTGACAGGTGTGGGATTAGTAAAGATTTTATATACAGGATGGCAAGTTCACTCTAGCATGGAACTGCCATCCTGCTCCAGTGTGATGTGTCTGCTACACATAAATAACATAAATAACACCTGCCAAAACAGCCCTCTGAGGTGTTGAGGACTGACAAACCTGAGTGTTCTCTAGGTGTTGGAGCAGTAGTCCACTGCTGTTCAATTGTGGTCTTAATCAAAATGATGCCCTGATTCCAGGATGGACGTTCTTATACAATTGATTTTCAGTAAGCTACCATGTTTCCCTGAACAGTGTGTCATTTTATGTGAAAATTATAAAACAGCAATGATTCTTTTAGGATAAGTGGTGATGTGATTCTTTGGGTACTGTCAACAGATGATGCACTTGTGTTTAGTCTGGCCTTGCAAAGAAGCTAAAGCAGTCTGTTATCCTATGAAACATGTGCTGTTTCTTTTCCCACATGCCCCAGAACTACAAATCTTTTCAGGCTGAAGAAGAACAATAATGTATTAGAAGTGTAGGCTATTTACAATGTTATATAAAGACCAGGAATGAGAGGTAAAACTTAAATGTTTAACTTTTATTTAACTATATTTTTCTGGTAATGAGCAGTGGGTTTTCTTCCCATGGAATATGGGCGCTTTGATCCTCTGGCCTTGGGGAGGGTGACATAGTTTATTTTTTTGTCTATTGTATTCATTTTTGTTTGTTTGAGGCAGGATTTGAAATAATAATACAGATTATATAATTACATAATGAAATTATCTTCAAGTTTAATAAGGTGCCATTTTCAGATTTTCTATCTTATCTCAATATATTATTCAAGCTTTAAAGGCCATTGTAGATTTTATAGGGGTCTATATCCCTATTGGAGCCCTGGTGGTGCAGTGAATAAGAGCTACAGCTGCTAACCAAAGGTCAGTAGTTTGAATCCACCAGCTGCTCCTTGGAAACCCTAGGGGTTGTTCTACTCTGTCCTATAGGCTCACTCTGAGTCAGAATCAACTCATTGGCAATGCGTTTGATTTTTTGGTTTTATATCCCTATTATAATAAAGCCTGTATATAATTTCAAATTCTCATGGACTCCAGACTTTCTGGAGCCAACAGGACTGGAAGAAGGCCTGAAACTATTGCCCTGAAATAATCTTTAAACCTTAAACTAAAAATACCCCCTGAAGTGTTCTTAAAACCAAACAATAGTTTAGCTTAACTAGTAAAAAAGATCTGCCTTGAGCATTATGCTGTTTTAAGAACTACCTATATGGGATCAAAGTGACAACGGCAACTCAAAAGATTAGATAGAAACCTTAGGAGCCCTTGGTGAGGTGGTTAAGAGTTTGGCTGCTAACTGAAAGGACAGCAGTTTGAATCTGCCAGCTGCTCCTTGGAAACCCTATGGGGCAGTTCTACTCTGTCCTATAGGTCCTTATGAATTGGAATTGACTCAATGGCAACAGTTTGGTTTAGGGGACAGTGAGTTTATGTTAATGGGGAAGGAACAACTCAGAAAAGGAGGCTAAAAATGGTTGTACAACATGAAGAATGTAGTCAGTGTCACTGAATTGGACATGTAGAAAGAGTTGAATTAGTGGATGTTTTGCTGTGTATATTCTCAACAACAACAACAAAAGAAATTTAAAAATAAATTAATAAAGCCTGTATCCTTATCCCCCCCCCCCCATTTAGGCATATATGTCCATATAATGATGCCACTCAGGATTGGAGGAAGACTCATTAACAACCTGTGATATGCAGATGACACAACCTTGCTTAGGAAAGTGAAGAGGACTTGAAGCACTTACTGATGAAGATCAAAGACTACAGCCTTCAGGATGGACAGCACACAATACAGGGGAAGTCAGCACAACTGGACTAAACCAAAAGCTAAGAAAGTTTCCTGAATACAACCAAATACTTCAAGGGATAGAGTAGCAGTGGCAGGGTTCTGGGGACCATGTTTCAGGGGACATCTAGGTCAATTGGCATAACAAAGTCTGTTAAGAAAATGTTCTGCCTCCCACTTTGGTGAGTGGCGTCTGGGGTCTTAAAAGCTAGCGAGTGGCCATCTAAGATGCATCAATTGGTCCCAACCCACCTGGAGCAAAGGAGAATGAAGAACACCAAAGACACAAGGAAAACAGTAGCCCAAGAGACAGAAAGGGCCATATAAACCAGAGACTTCATCAGCCTGAGACCAGAAGAACTAGATGGTGCTGGCTACCACCAGTGACCACCCTGACAGGGAACACTACGGTGTGTCCCTGACAGAGCAGGAGAAAAGTGGGGTGCAGAACACAAATTCTAGTAAAAAGACCAGAGTTAGTGGTCTGACTGAGACTGGAGAGACCCCGGAAGACATGGCCCCCAGACTCTCTGTTAGCCCCAAACTAAAACCATTCCCGAAGCTAACTCTTCAGACAAAGATTAGACTGGACTATAAGACATAAAATGATATTTGTGAGGAGGGTGCTTCTTAGATCAAGTAGATACATGAGACTAAATGGGTGGCACCTGTCCAGAGGTGAGCTGCGAAGGCAGAAAGGGACAGGAGGTGGTTGAATGGACACAGGAAATCCAGGGTGGAAAGGAGAAGTGTGCTGTCACACTGTAGGGAGAGCAACTAGGGTCACATAACAATGTGTGTATAAATTTTTGTATGAGAAACTGACTTGAACTGTAAACTTTCACTTAAAGCACAACAAAACAAACAAACAAAAAAGACTACAGCCTTCAGTATGGATTACACTTCAACACAAAGAAAACAAAAATCCTCACAACTGGACCAATAAGCAGTATCATGACAAATGGAGAAAAGATTGAAGTTGTCAAGGATTTTGTTTTAGTTGGATCCACTATCAATGCCTGTGGAAGCAGCAGTCAAGAAATCAAATGACGTATTGCATTGGGCAATTCTACTGCAAAAGACGTCTTTAAAGTGTTAAAAAGCAAAGATGTCACTTTGAGGACTATGGTGAACCTGACCCAAGCCATGGTATTTTCCATCGCCTCATATGCATGTGAAAGCTGTACAATGAATAAGGAAGACTGAAGAAGAATTGATGCCTTTGAATTATGGTGTTGGAGAAAAACATTAAATATACCATGGACTGCCAGAAGAACAAACAAATCTGTCTTGAAGGAAGTACAGCTGGCATGCTTCTTAGAAGCAAGGATGGTGAGATTTCATCTCACCTACTTTGGACATGTTGTTAAGAGGGACCAGTCCCTGAAGAAAGAGGTCATGCTTGGTAAAGTAGAGCGTCAACAAAAGAGAGGAAGACCTTCAACAAGATGGATTGACACAGTGGCTGCAATGATGGGCTCGAGCATGATAATGATTGTGAGGATGGCACAGAACTGGGCAGTGTTTCATTCTGTTGTATGTAGGGTTCTATGAGTCTGAACCAACTTGACGACACCTAACAACAAATATGATGCCACATTTGAAATGTTTTACTTTTGTATATTGAAGACTGTACAATGTAGCCCAGAGTGAGGATTCAGATGACCTTTGAAAGAAATCAGGAAAATGGAATTTTATACTGGCTAAACTTATTCAATATATTAAGATGAGATATTCTCATGCATTTTAGCAAAGACACACATTTTTATTTTAATAATTTATGCCCCATTCTCTTATTTTAAATAGAAATGATCTTGTCTACAGTACCTATTTTTGTTTATATTAGTGTTCTTGAAAGAATGTTATGGATCTCTATTTAATTACTATCGCAGGATTTAAAATTTGTCCATCGACATCCTGTGGGGATAGTAGGGCAAACAGTGTACACTTAATAACTTTCATATGTCCAATACATTTACTTGTATTTTCTTATAATTTTCTGTAATGTAAGAATACTGCAGATAAAGTAGAAAATAAAAAATATTGCAAATCGCCACGCTCTCAGACTACCATTTTCAGCATATTTTATCAATGCTTAGAAACATCAGTAGTACATGGCTACATTCTCAATGTAAAAAAAATAAAACATCACAGATGAGGCTAAAATCTTCTTTGACAACATTTCTCCCTAATAAAAACCCCTTTCTCATACCAGAGGAAAACCATATTACCAATTTTATGATATCCTTTCAGATATTTTTCTAGTCATTTAGAGACAAAAATTATATAATATTGATTTGTGTGCATGTGTTTTAGTAATGTTAAACTGTGCCTATTGATCTGCAGCTTGCTTTTCTCACTCACCAGCATGCCTTAGAGCTCTTTCTATCCAGGCTTATCACTAACTAGTAGGGGAGCCATGAGTAGACAACTTTCTGTGCCTCAGTTTCCCCATACATAAAGTGGGAATATCGACAGAACCTCCCTCACAGGATTGTTTGGAGGGTGAAATGGTTTAACACACATAACACATTTAGAACAGAGCCTGACAGCCTGAAAGTGCTGTCAGTGTTTGTTCTCACCCTTAGTGTGTAGAGATCTACCTTTTCGTTTATTCTACTGCAAAACAGTCCACAAAATGGGTGCACTGGTTTATTTAGTCATATCTCTAATGTTTATTTTGTACCAAGGTTTGAAATTACCCACAGCAGGCTCAGATGTGCAAAGAAAATGTGACTTATTTATCTTCCTATTACTGATCTGATCTATTTCCCCTACTAAGAACTATAATTTAGCCGAACCGGATAAACTTTGTCTTGAGTCCAATGCGGCAATTCAAACACTTGCTTTAGGTAACTCTGAACCTATTCGGGTGATTTGGGTAAATGCACACTTTTTCCAAGCCCCATTTGCTCACCCTATTCCTCTTCATGATGGCATCTGAGTTTCTGACTGACATGATTTGGTGGTAGAGAAGGGAAGGTGTCTTGGTTATTTAGTGTTGATGTAACAAAAATCCCACAAGCGGGTGGCTTTAAAAAACACAAATTTATTTTCTCACAATTCTAGAGGCTAAAATTCTAAATCAGGGTTTCGGCTGTGTTGATTACTTCTGAGAGCCTTTCTCCTAGTTTATGTTGTCTGCAGTGAACCTTGGTGTTCTTTTGCTTATAGACAGTCCTCACATGCCATCTGTCTTCCTGTGTGTGTTTGTCTTTTCTGGTCTTTTTATAACATAATCTGAAGTGATTAGATTTAGGATCCACCCTACACTGGTATGACTTCAACTGATCAACTGATTACATGAGATTAAATTTTGGGCAGTAATCTGCTGTACCCGAGGCCAACTGATTTAATCACATGTAACTACTCCATGACAGCAACTAAACTAGTGTTTGGCTGAACAGCTGGGAACCATAAACCTAGCCAAGTTAACACATAAACTTAACGATCTCAGAAGAGTACCCAGATTGATGTAGTGTCCTCCAGCTGCTCATTGGTACCTGATGCAGAGAGGCTGAACTGGTCTGCAATCTGAGCTGTTACCGGCTATGCTGTTACGTTCCATTTTGTTTTTGGGGTGATACCAGCTCTGGCCATTTGTCTCTTGTCTCTTCATCTTAATGTCAGGCCTCTCATTTCTCTGATACTCTCATAACCTGTGTATTGTCTCACTGAGGACCTGGGCAATTCTGGGTCCTTAGTCTCCTAAGTGGAGCTGTGGTGGTGCAGTGGTTAAGAGCTCGGCTGCTAACCAAAAGGTCAGCAGTCCTAATCCACCAGTAGCTCCTTGGAAACCCTATGGGGCAGTTCTACTCAGTTCTTAGGGTCACTATGAGTTGGAATTGACTCGATGGCAATGGGTTTGGTTGTTTTTTGGTTTTGTCTCCTAAGTAAGGAGCCTTGGTGGTACAGTGGTTAAAGCACTCAGCAGCTAACCAAAAGGTCAGCAGTTCAAACCCACCAGCCACTTCGTAGGAGAAAGATGTGACAGTCTGCGTCCTTTAAGATTTAAAGACTTGGGAACCCTATCGGGGCAGTTCAGCTCTGCCCTATAGGGTTGCTATGAGTCAGGATCAATTCGACTGCAGTGGCTTTGGTTTTTCCGTTAGCCTCCTAAGTAGAAGCCTTAGAGAGCAATGAGTTCTGTCTCAGGCTCATGTATCTACCAGCTGGTTCCTCTCATTTCTGCTAACAACAACAACTCATTTACTTCCTTGAGTAGTGGATTCTGGATGGGGATGGGGATGGGGAGTGAGAAATGGGAAAAAAGGACCCTGGTACCTCACCTCCTTGCTCCTCCTATGTTTCCATTCTTTTTTCCACCACACCTCAGCCTAAAAGTGCTGGGCTTAGTGCTGTCTGCTCTTCTATGTCACATTCACCTTCTACTTCAGGGCAGGAAGACTCAGTGCCCAGTGATCCTAACAGAAAGCGTTGGCCTCTTTGTAATACGAAAGAAAACAATATGGTCTGAGTCCTCTATGCTGGGTCGGGTAAGTTAATAGTAGTTTAAGGATTTTAAAAATCTTTTTCTCTCTGAAAAAATCTTACATTTTTAGGACTATTGTCTTGCTGCAAAATCCCATTGTATACTAAAAGGTGAATATTAGCTTCTTTCTCTGCATTCCTGCTGTAATAATTCTAAACCACCCTAATGAAAAAGGGAGTGTGTGTGGAGAAGGTCAATAAAAAGAATCTCAAAAGAGAAAAGGACATTATTATATTTAAAATATTATTTCCACTGGTTCATTTGTTCTGCAATGAATACCTATCGTGTATCTAGCAATAATCTATCATCTATTTGTGCACGTTTTAGTATTTCTGTAAAGTATATATAAAGAAATTTAATTGTCACAGTGTATGCACATTTTACATTTTACTATATTATGCCAAATTGGGCTAAAAAGTGACTAGACCAAATTATACTCCCACTATGAGGAACTGAGAGTATCCTTTGCTCACCTATAACAGACATTTTACATAACTTATTCCATTTAAATTTTCTCAACAAATCTCCATAGCAGCTATTATCGTTCCCATTTTAGACATGAAGAAACGGAGGTTTAAAGAGTTAAAACAACTTGCTCAAGGTCACACAGATGTAGCTAATCTGAGCACCTTTTCAAACCAAGCATAAAAAGCCTGCTATTTTATCATTCCATTCCAGAAATATGCCTCTATTTTGAGTTAAAGTTTCTAATTGACTACTAGTGTTTTTCTCAAGTGCTGGTTACCGATCTAGGACAAAATAGAAAATGCTAATGGACAAATGGTATTTCCCCAGTTATCTCAGTTTAAACCCCTATTATTGGTCAAGGACAAATAGTTTACCTCACATATTTTTGACTCACAATCATTAGCTACACAGGAAAACAGGACTAAAACTCAAGGTTGAATGAAAGGCTGAGCATGGAAGCAGCTCAGCACCAGGAATTGTGAGGCTTGAGGCGTAGCCCCGAGACTCTAGTCATCAGGGGTGCACTGTGTCCAGCGGGTCCCACATGTTCAGAGTCTCATCGCCTACTGTCACAGGCATTTTTATTGAGACTGACAGAAGTGAATTCCTCTGGTCAGAAACAGAAGAACTCTTTCAGCTGAGTCGTGATATTTAAAAATCTCCCTTTTTGAGTCTCTTGCCTGGCCCATCTAACTGTCCTCACAGAACAAACTATTGGATAATGAAACACACATACTGTAGCTGGAGAGTGCTGTCCTATTTACAGAACCAGCTTCAGCCCCAGGCACATCTCTGCTGCTTTGCTTCTATCTATAAGTTAAAGCAATGGCCTCGGCAAGCAGTACACTCTGTACAGCAGCTGCAACTCGTTATCGTCTTTGTCCAGAATAACAAGCAGAACAAACACATTTTGCAAGGGTTTTCTCCCCCTCCTCTGCAGAGGAGGAGGAATTAAGCAATCAGTGAAATGCTGATTGATCAGTTGTGCTGACTTAGAGAAGTCCAAGGCCACATTAGTACTATTAACCTCTGAAAAGCAAAGAGGTTTTAGAACTTTATTTAAACCAATATTTCTGTGATGTGAAGTTGTTAAGTCTCGCCAAAGGGAAGAACAGGAACATACTTGTGTTCACTAAGTGCAGTTTACTCATCCAGATTGCTTTATAATGTAATGATGGCTAATTAATTTTGTAGAGAGGATTCATGTTATTTGGCAGATGTTAGCTGACCACAGAGTACCAGAGTTACATGAACCAATGATATAATGCAAAACAATTTTGGTAATCCATTCCACTCCCATGTTTTAACTTTGACTTTAATCACCAACTCCTGTGGCTACATCTACACTTCTCCTTACCAGAAACTGGACCACTTCCAACATTCAAAATCCCTATTTCCATCTAACCCCTCCCTTATTCTTTGATCTCATATACTCAACTATTGCCACTCTAACAGTTCTTTGGGCATCCTTTCTTATCTAGCTTAGACTCTAGGATCTACCATTATAATCATTCTTTGCAGATACACACAACATGTACACTCTTATTTCTCCCTAACTGGGCTGGTAAAACCCAAATCGTTGCTGAGCAATTCTTCTCTATGCCTGCACCCATGTAGTTGAGGATGCCTAGATGAAATCACATACATGAGCATTTTGGTGTCACTATAAATTCATGATCGCCAATCTCAGATAACTGTATTGCTATGGTTCTCTATTGAGAATCTTTACAGGAATTATTTTAAACCTTTTAACTCCAACCTCAGCTGAAAACTTTGCTTCCTACTTCATTATAAAGTGTTGTTGTTAAGTGCTGTTGAGTCAGTTCCGACTCATAGCGACCCTAGGTACAACAGAACGAAACACTTCCCGGTCCTGCACCATCCTCACAATCACTGCTATGCTTGAGCTCATCGTTCCAGCCAGTGTGCCTTGTTGAAGGTCTTCATCTCTTTCGCTGATCTTCTACTTTACCAAGCATGATGTCCTTCTCCGGGGGTACTGGTCACCCAATAACGTGCAGAGTAGGTGAGACGAAGTCTTGCCATCCTTGCTTCTAGGGAGCCTTCTGGCTGTACTTCTTCCAAGACAGATTTGTTTGTTCTGGCAGTCCATAGTATATTCAATATTCTTCACTAGTACTGTAATTCAAAGGCATCCATTCTTTTTTTTTTTCTTCTTTTTTAAAAATTGAATCGTGTTTTAGGTGAAAGTTTACAGTGCAAATTAATTTTTCGTTCAAAAATTTATACATAAATTGTTTTGTGACATTGATTGCAATCCCTGCAATGTGTCAGCACTCTCCCCCTTTCCCTTCCCTTCCTGGGCTTTCCGTGTCCAGTTTTCCTGTCCCTTCCTGCCTTCTTGTCTTTGTTTTTAAGCAAGTGTTAGCCATTTGATCTCATAAAGGCATCAATTCTTCTTTAGTCTTCCTTATTCATTGTCCAGCTTTTGCATGGTTATGAGGTGATTGAAAATACCATAGCTTGGGTCAAGTGCACCTTAGTCCTCAAAATGATGTCTTTGATTTATAACACTTTAAAGAAGTCTTTTGCAGCAGATTTGCCCAATGTAATATGTCGTTTGATTTCTTGGCTACTGCTTCCGTGAGTATTGATTGTAGATCCAAGTAAAATGAAATCCTTGACAATCTTTTCTCCGTTTATCATGATATTTCTTATTGGTCCAGTTGTGAGGATTTTTGTTTTCTTTATGTTGAGGTGTAATCCATACTGAAGGCTGTAGTCTTTAACCTTTATCAGTGAGTGCTTCAAGTTTTCTTTGCTTTCAGCAAGGTTGTGTCATCTGCATATCGCAGGTTGTTAATGAGTCTTTACTCCAGTCCTGATACCATGTTCTTCATAGTCCAGCTTCTCAGATTATTTGCTCAGTGTACAGATTGCATAGGTATGGTGAAAGGATACAACCCTGACACACACCTTTCCTGACTTTAAACCACCCAGTAGCCCCTTGTTCTGTTTGAATGACTGCCTCTTGGTCTAACTACAGGTTCCTCATGAGCACAATTAACCGTTCTGGAATTCCTATTCTTTGCAATGTTATTCATAATTTGTTATGATCCACACAGTCGAATGCCTTTGCATAGTCAATAAAACACAAGTAGACATCTTTCTGGTATTCTCTGCTTTCAGCCAAAATCTACCTGACATCAGCAATGATATCCCTTGTTCCACGTCCTCTTCTGAATCTGGCTTGAATTTCTGGCAATTCCCTGTTGATATACTGCTGCAACTGCTTTTGAATGATCTTCAGCAAAATTTTACTTGCATGTGATATTAATGACATTGTTTGACAATTTCCACATTCTGTTGGATCACCTTTCTTTGGACTGAGCACAAATATGAATCTCTTCAATCATTTGGCCAGGTAGCTGTCTTCCAAATTTCTTGGCATAGATGAGTGAGCACCTCCATCATGTGGCCATACTCTCATCTTCACACTACCAAGTCAATAAACCTTCAGCAGGAGAAGGGATATTTGTCTCCCCTACTATCAAAAGCCATGTTCTCTAGATCCCATCTGGCCTCTACTTCTCAAAGTCTTTACTTGTTGGTTATATTCTTTTCTTTCATATAAATGTATCCCTCCCTTTCAAGTGAGTTAATCTCATCAGCATAGAAATATGCCCTGGTCACTCTCCATCTACAAGACAACAGCAACATAATACAATTTTCTCTTGCTCCATACTCTCATTCAGCTTTTATTCTTTTTCTCTGCTTTCTTCTCATGTTGTCTCTACTTCTTTGCCTCCTATTCACTGTATGACCCACTTCAAGCTAACTTCTGCTGCCATCACTTAACGAATGTTGCTTTTGGTGGGGACTCCAAAGTCTTTAATTTTGCTAAATCCAATGGACATTTTTTAGGCATTATCTTACTATACCTATTAGCAGCATTCTTGTAACGTTTTTTCTCTTGGTTTTGGTGACTGTACCCCCTACTAATTTTCTTCTTGTCCTTTGCTGGCTAGTTCCTTTCTACCCAATCTTTAAATGTTGGCTTTCTCTTCTCTTTCCTCTATGTTCTTTCCCTTGAGATCTCATTAATCCCCATGGTTATAAATATTTACTTCAACAACTTTTTAATTTATATTCTCAGTCTTGATCTTTCTTGTAATGTCAGATTCTCCTGAAGCTTATTTTATATCTCCACTTGGATACTCACAGGCATTTAACATTTAAATGTCTGAAAGTGTTTATCTTTTCTCCCACACTCCTCCATCTTCTCCTTCTGGGTCTGTCCCATCTTATTAAATGATGCTCCCGTCCACTTCTTTCCTTCATCCAGGAACACATGATTTACACTTAATTAAAAAGAAAATTCTTTGAACTTTATTGATACACTGTATAATCTCAACCACCTTGGATTCATCCTGAATTAGAAAAAGTTACAACTACAATGTAGCACGCACAAAATTCAAGTAGTATACCAACTCTTTGTATAATTATTGATAAAAATTAAATCCATTGTGGTTTTTTTCGAGTGTGTTAGGTTTTTTTTGTTGTTATTGTTGTTGAGAATATACGCAACAAAACATATAAAAATTCAACAGTTTCTACATGTAAAATTTAGTGATTTGTACAATCATTCTCACCCTCCTTTCTGAGTTGTTCCTTCCTTATTAATACAAACTCACTGCTCCCTAAGGTTCCTATCTAATCTTTTGAGTTGCTGTTGTCAATTTTATCCCATATAGATTGTTCTTAAAAGAGCGTAATGCTCAAGGTAGACTTTTTTTTTTTTTTTTTTTACTAGTTAAGCTAAACTATTGTTCGGTTTTAAGAAGACTTTAGGGGATTTTTTTGGTTTAAGGTCTAAAGATTATTCTAGGGCAATAATTTCAGAGGTTCACCCAGCCTCCAAGCTTCTCTGAAGACATTGGCAAAAAGCAAGTTTCCAGGAGTTGAGAGAATACCAACTGAGATGTTTCAACAAATGGATGCAGCACTGGATGTGCTCGCTCGTCTATGCCAAGAAATTTGGAAGACAGATACCTGGCCAACCAACTCAAAGAGATCCATATTTATGTCTATTCCCAAGAAAGGTGATCCAACCCAATATGGAAATTATTGAACAATATTAATATCATATGCAAGTAATTTTGCTGAAGATCATTCAAAAGCGGTTGCAGCAGTACATTGACAGAGAACTGCCATAAATTCAAGCTGGATGCAGAAGAGAATGTGGAACTGGGGATATCATTGTAGATGCCGGATGGATCCTGGCTGAAAGCAGAGAATACCAGAAAGATGTTTACCTGTCTTTTATTGATTATGCAAGACATTTGACTGTGCGGATCATAACAAATTATGGATAACATTGCGAAAAATGGGAATTCCAGAACACTTAATTGTGCTCATGAGGAAACTGTACACAGATCAAGAGGCAGTTGTTTGAACAGAACAAGGGGATACTGTGTTTTAAAGTCAGGAAAGGTATGTATCAGGGTTGTACCCTTTCACCATAATTATTCAATCTGTAGGCTGAGCAAATGATCTGAGAAGCTGGACTGTATGAAGAAGAACGGGGCATCAGGATTAGAGGAAGACTCATTAACAACCTTTTTTATGCAGATGACACAACCTTGCTTGCTGAAAGTGAAAAGGACTTGAAGCACTTACTGTTGAAGATCAAAGACCGCAGCCTTCAGTATGGATTACACCTCAACATAAAGAAGGAAAAATTCTCGCAACTGGACCAATAAGCAACATCATGATAAATGGAGAAAGGATTGAAGTTGTCAAGGATTTCATTTTACTTGGATTCACATTCAACACCCATGGAAGCAGCAGTCAAGAAAACAAAAGATGCATTGCAGTGGGCAAATCTTCTGCAAAAGACTTCTTTAAAGTGTTGAAAAGCAAAGATGTCACCTTGAAGACTAAGGTGTGCCTGATCCAGGCCATGGTGTTTTCAATCGCCTCATATGCATGTGAAAGCTGGACGAAGAATAAGGAAGACCGAGAATTGAGACCTTTGAATAGTGGTGTTGGCGATGAATATTGAATATACCATGGACTGCCAAAAGAATGACCAAATCTGTCTTAGAAGAAGTACAACCAGAATGCCCCTTAGAGACAAGGATGATGAGACTATGTCTCACATACTTTGGACATGTTATCAGGAAGGATCAGTCCCTAGAGAAGGACATCAAGCTTGGGATTAGTGAGAAAGAGGAAGACCCTCAATGAGATATATTGACACAGTGGCTGTAACAATGGGTTCAAGCATAACAAGGATTGTGAGAAAGGCACGTGTTTCATTCTGTTGTACATAGGGTCACTATGAGTTGGAACCAACTGGACGGCACCTTACAACAGCAACATCCAACTTCTGTGGCTTCAGAAAGTCTGGAGTCCATGAGAATTGGAAATCCATTGTTTTTTAGAGTAAAAAATAAGAAAGAAAAATAAAAAAAAAATTCTAGAAGGCTGACAAAGTTTTGTATCATGTAATAAAATTTTAAAGCATTTTAACATAGATTTATTTTAAGGATCGTTTTGAAAATGGGAACATCTATCATCTGACATTGCTAGGACAGCACCATTGATAAGTCATAGAGATTTTTTGTTTTTAAATCTACAGGATTCTGAACTTGATACACACATTTTTGTACAACCAAGACTTATTCTTTGTATCCCCTTTCTTCTCGTTTTTCCCACCAAGTCCTGATGATTCTACGTCTTAGGTATATTTTAACACTATCAGCTTTTCTCCATCTCCATTCGTCATTATAGCTCAAGTCTCCATCAGGTCTCATCTAGATTACTGCAACAGGTAGTGTCTTTTCTCAGTTTTTCTAGAAGCAAGCCTGAAACAGAAATTTGGGTGAAAATGATTTATTGAGGGAAAACTCTTCAGGAAAAATCTTTAAGGAAGGGAGTGAAAAGAATGAGGAGTTGGAAAGAGTCAAGCAAGTATGTGGTCTCAGGTAAATTCTAGTCTTGGTCTTATCCCACAGGGGGGTCTCAGGGGTACAAACCATATGGCAGAGTTGTTCCCTCTTGAGGTAAAGGTGTTTGACCTTTTATGTACCTGCAAGTGAAACAAGGCAGCACTCATTAGCTGGGACAATGCTCCAGAGAAGGTGTCAGATATGCATGATTAGCAGCCAGCACTCACAGTGGCTGGGAGATGGGTGCACGTGTCCAGAAAATGGGATCTTGGCAGGGCACCCAAACAGCTCTACCACTGTTGGCTTCTCACATGGATATACCTTGCATGAAATGCATTCTCTATACAGCAGTCGGGTTAATCTTTTTATAACATAAATAAAATAATTTCACTTTCTATGTTAAAATCTTCAGTGACTTCTAATTACGTTATGAATAACATATCAGTTTCTTAATATGTCCTACCAAGTATATTAGTTTCTTAATATGTCCTACCAAGTCATACAGGATCTGAGGTCTGACTCCCTCTGGGATCTCTCCTGGAGGTACTCCTCCCTTGCTCACTATCCTCCCTATCCCACCATTTAGTTTCTGGAAGGTCTCATCAGTTCCCAAAACAAAGCCTTCACACATGGAATTTCTTCTGGCTGGAATGCTTTTCCTCCCACTTTACCCACTCAATAAATATTTATCATTCACATCTCAGCTTAAATATCATGTCCTTAGAGAGACTGTTGCTAGCCACCCAATCTAAATTTTGTTCCCCACTATTATTTTCTAGTGATGCATCCTGCTTTTTTCCCTGCAAAGTTTGTGACTATACATTGTAATACACTTGTAATGTATATTGTGTTGTTGACTTCTTATGTATCTTAATACACTAAAATCTTGATTTGTTCATATTTATTGAGCATCTACTGTGAGCTATCATGAGGTTTGGGATGATGTCAGTTTGTTTTACTGTTGCCTACTGTCATATTTGGTACATAGTAGAAGGTACTCAATTTGTTGAGTGAATAAATAAGAGAATAAATAAATGACGAATAAATTAGACATACATAATTGGTGAATTAGGAAATGTTAGTTTTTTACCCCTAGTTATTTCTTAACATTTGTACTAAGACCATCAATGTAGGCCATTTGATGTTTAATCAAACTGGTGTTCCTATGGTGCTCTCTTTAGAGATCATAGTTTGATAGATATTATCTCATTAACTCTTACACATCCCTGCTACTTATGTGGCATTGGTTTGCCCAGTTTTTAGGGAAATTGGGATTTAGGGAGGTTGATTGACTTGGCTAAAGATAGAATTTATGACAGAACCAGGGATAGAATTTGCCTCTAGTTCCGAACTAGTCAAGCATGCTGCATACTTGTTAGTAATTAAAGATAATGTATTAAGAATAAATCCACATCAATAGGCATGTAGTACTAGAAACTTCCTTCTGAAATGTATTACTGGAAATATTCCTCCTCTGCGCATAGCATGTATGATGGGATAGACCTTTAAGCCAAGAACACTTTTTTCATGATCATTTATCTTTCTCAATTTCCTTATGAGAAAATGATGCACACAAATGTTAAGTAACAGCCACTGTACAGAATGAATTCTTGTCAAGGCTCTGCCATAGGACCCAGTTCTGTGGTTTCTAGTTGGCTTGTATAAACCCACAGCTATGTTTTTTTTTCTTCTCATTTGAAGACCATTTAATGCATTTAATGCTAAAAATCCTGATTCTGATGATTGCTAAAATTTAAATATACCTAATGAAGAGTAATAAGAACCAGATGCTTTGAGCTCTTCCCAGGAAAGATTTTATATAACAATTTACTTAACTCTTTATAAAAGCCATGAATTATTTTTAACTGGATTTAATTAGATTTTCCTTCATGGTAGTTTGAATGTGTAGATGTTCTTTGAAGAAAGAATTATGTCAAGCCTGAAATAGAATCACAAATAAAATTTAGAGTATAATTCTGCTAGTTAATTCAAAGTTTGGTGTGCCATAGTATAATGTAACTAATTAAGTGTATAAAGAAACTGTTGTCATATTTAATCTTGGAACTTATTAAGATACTTAGAGCATGTATCTAGTGAGAAAATATGCTAATTTAGAGATTTAAAAAATTTCGTTGAACTGTCTAGTACTTTTTTTTTCACCTGTATTAATTCTAAGTCAGGTGATAGGGCAAGGCCTCTAATCCTATTGGTATTAGAGAATGTCTTATCTCCTGGACTTTGAAGCCATGTCTTTTCTTCAGAGGAGATAAGGAAAAGTGGCTTATCTTAGATTTGGAAGAAACACGGAGTCCAGTATCAAGGTAGTGGAGTATTTTCCCAAACATAGCACAGGGTTTTCAAGCTTGAAGAAAAAGATTAATCTCCTTAAAAAGGATTTTGCTAACTTGGGACTGGACATGGCATTCCTGGTTCCAGCTATCCTGTGTATAAGCTTTAACAGTCAAAAGTCTATTTGTTTTGAATTTGATGTGGCTCATCTTTTCTTAACTACTCATATTCAAGATTTGGAAAAGAAGGAACAGTGGTGAGCTGAGTAATTCATTGAATTCTGATGAGGAGTTCTTGAGAAATTTTATTATTCCTGAGTTTTAAAAACCTTGTTACTTTAATTTTGATATAAACCTTTTTCTTTTCTCTCTTTGCTTTAGTCATTGTATTTTGATATTGCTATTGGATGTAATAGTAGCTGTAGACTTATAATTTCTTAGGTATTTTGGTGTATTTTGGGTTTTATTTTAAGATTTACTCTTTTTTATATTATGCTTTATATACTTGAAACATTCAATATTGATCTTAATTCATTTTAAAATGTATTTTATCATGAATTATTTCATCTTTCATGTGTTTTCAGATAGTGTTTGTTTTTAGTAGAGAAATTGTGAGATTTCATGATTTATGCCTTGTCTTTGTAGCTATGTATGTAGTAGATGCTTCAATTTTGTTGCAGTTAATTTGTTCAGTGTTGATGACTAGACGTCTTAGCTTGAATTGGCTCATGAGAAAGTATGATTCTTTTTGTTCCCTGAGAAGTTGTTGTATCTGAAGTGGCTCCTTGGACATGGGTCAACTCCTCTGGGGTATGAAAGATGAGTTGGGGGCGTTTTACTTGGTAACATGCATCAGCAGGTGATCACATTTGATTCTGGAAGAGCTGTGGAGAGGAGTATTGATTTGGCCTGTCATGCTTGAGTGTTGTGGGTCTTGAGCTTCTTTAGATTTTCAGTTCTTTTTGTCATTCTTTATTGTTCAATCTTGAAAGTACAAATCATATGTTGTGTCTGTTTCTAAGAATAATCTTGAAAGGTTTCAAACAGTGAGGTTCTGGGAGGCAAAACTGTGAGTCTTATTTGTATTTTCAGGATTTAGTACCATACTTGGCACTTAAAAGGCCTTCAATAAAAGTTGAAAGAAGGAATTAGAACAGTAATTACCACTTACGGCCTATAAGAGATGAGAGTTGCTATTATTCCCAATTTGTTGATAGAAAACCTAGACAGTGAAGAGACTAATTTAGGGTTATACAACATGAGTGGGGCATAAAAGAACCTAAATCTTTGGAAAAGTGTAGATATTGTATTTTTGCTTTTGCATTGTAGTCTGTGAACAGTGTGGATTTATTTAATTATTTTAACCAGGAGAGTATCAATATATGAAATAAGAATATGTGTACTAGGGCGTTAGCTGTATAGTACAAACAAGACGTACATAAAGTTCATAAAGAAAGTATTTCACATGGCCTTGAAGGATTGATAAGTTATAGATAAATTGAAAAAAATTAACCTAACAAATGTTCAGCTTCAGATTTCTTCATCAGTTAAAACAATGTATCATTTTATGTTGGCTAAATGATTCACAATCTGTTTTATTAATTATTGTCACAGTTTTATCAACCGTACTTTGTAAATAGAAAACGGTGGTCTGTGACACTATTGGCAGTGTGTCAAGCCACTGTGAGATTGATTCATTTCCTTATTTAAAATGTATTGTTTTATAATCACACATTCCTCCTTTGTCTCTTATCTTGTTCCATGTACCCCTTTTATCCTGTCCTAAGCGTTTTATCTGGAAGAATTTGTGTGACAGGGTAAGGAAGAAGAGAAAAAGTAGTCTTAGACGGGGAGTAATAAGATGCTCAGGATTCTAGCCAGCTGCTGTAGTGAAGGATAGTGAAAGAACATTATAGTAGAGCTGGGCTGTCCCACTGGGTGGGCCTTAGTCCCTGCCAGAGGGCAAGCTTGACCTTCAGTGTTCAAGAGCCGTCTCTGCCCCAAACCACTGTGTCTGCCTGGAGCTGACAATTCTACTTATAGAGCCCAAGGACTGAAAATAACAGTTAAAAAAATAATGGAGCTTATTAGATGTATTTGCTGACTTTTTATCAAACGTCATAAACTTAACTTTTATTTTAATGTAAATATTCCTGAAAAAAGCACTTCCTCTTTAAAAGACTGATTTTCATTGAAATCGATTCTGGCCTCTAAGCAGAGAGAGTTAATTGCAAGGGCAATTTACAAAATTGTGAACAATTCAGGACCTTAATTTTGTGTTATTAAAGAAAAGTTTATTCCCATATTTGAGATCTCTGTTTTCCCACTTCAGTATTTCAATTTACTTCTTAATATGATCAAGACAAGTATTGGGATACCTTCGTAATAAAGAAATGTCCCATTTTTCTTACTGTGTATATTAAAAAGGAAAGAGTTATATAGTCCTGTGGATAGCAATTTTCATATAGTGTTCACAGAGTGATCATTAGAGGTGCTCCGATCCAACTGTGAATGGACAAATTAAACTACATGTCCAAAAAGACTCTCAGTTGAAGATATAGATAACTTTCATTAGGTTTTAAGACTTCAGACCTTACCATGAATAGAAAAATAACGGAAAAAATATGTCTAATAAAAGGCCTTGTCTTTCATTTAAAGATTTATCACACAATCAGTTTATCAAGAGAACGTGCAATTCTATCTATCTGCAAATTTGGAGAAGCACTAGACATATTTTTGAGAAAATCTGTAGTTTGTGTTGGGAGTGGCAATATTTTATAATTGGGTCTTCAGATTCATATATTACAGTCTAGTTCCCTGAAAACCCTGCATTTACCTTTGATTTGAATCTATGTGAATTATAATAAGGAAATGTTCACTAATTAATCAAGTACTAAATAATCTTATGAACTAATGCTAGAAAAACAAACATTTATGTGTGAGTGACTTTTTGGGCCAGGGTTTTTAATAATTTGAGAAATGCAGTCATCATTTTTAGTCCAACTCGTATTCTAACCTGAGAAACTTTCCTTTTTGCAAGTTAGCCATTGGTGTACCATCTAGAGTAAGTGGCGTAGTACTAATACTTCTTCCATCATGCAGGTTGATTTGTTTCGTTTGTCTCACTTTTGACAATATGGCTAATCATTCTTTTCCTAGAGTTTTTATTATTGCTGTTTGACTTCAACTTCTATTCCCAGCCAATTAACTGAAAATTTTTAAAAAAATTTCTGTTGTTGTTGAGAATATAACAGCCAATTAACTTTTAAAAATAAGTTTTTGAAATAAATTTGACAGTTTTCAACTCTTGTGGTATTCAGTCTTTTACTTTTTTAGTTCAGAAAGTTTCATAAGTGTCCTCTTGAAATAATCAATTTCCTAATCCGAGTGCAATTAGCAACAATGTTACATATTTTTCTCTTCCTATCTGCTGAGGAAGATCTAAAGGAGAGCAAGTATAGGTTAAAAATAAATTATAACAAATAAACAAAGCCAGAATAAAACATTTAATTCTCTAGCACCCAGAGGAATATTAGGAGTTGAAATCCAAATAGGCACTTTTGACTAATTGTTAACAGCAGAGTTCAAGGCTTGGAATTCTTTCTCTTTCCTCTTCCTCTTCCTTCCCTTCTCAGTCTCCTTCTTGTTTTTCTGCTTCTTTTCCCTCCAAAGCATTACAATTTCTCCAAAAAAAACCTTTAATCTCTATAAAATAAAAAAAAGGCACCCCTATATTGCAGTAATACAACTCCAAATTGACAGATTTGGAGGGAAACATAGCTGTGTGGTCCGTTCATGGATATTCACAATAAAATTATAGAAGATTGGGACTTAATGTTTGTTAGGGTGGTGACCTTATTGCCAGGAGAGCTGAAGACATCGTCCTGGACCAAATTCCCCTAAGAATAGGAGCCCATGGAAGAAGTCAGATTTAAAATAACAAGTGTACATAAAAGAGGAGTAGTAGGAATGGAGTAGGAATGTGCGTAGTGACCTGTTTTTAGGGTAAAAAAAAAAAAAAGCTCTCTACGTCATTCCAGTGTAACCTGCTGTCCCTGACTGCACCAGATCAGTAACTTCAAGACATGTTGCACAACGTGTAATCCTCAAATATGTTTAATTGAAAGAGAGTCCGGTACTCTCTTGGCGTATGACCTGGATTACCATAGATAACCCCTCCTCATGGCCAGGGTCCCTCTTTAGAGGCTTGCAAAATCATTTGCGTTGACTCTCAGCAACAGCCAAGATCACAAGTCCATGAGAGCTGTTTGTTCTGTTTTGCACATTAGAGTGGTTTTGTTGCAGTGATGATCACGGTGCGAAAAAGGCTGATGACAAATTAATTTTTTTTTTTTTTTTTAGAAATAATTTACTATTTAGAATGAACAATTGCCCAATGATTTAGTCACTCTATTTTGTGAAATTGCTGTAGGAATGTTTAGGCCAAATCTTAAGAAAATGCTTAAGCCAACGTTAAGTGTAGAGTTTGATTTATGTAATGTTAGTTTCTTTCACTAATTGTCCCATCATTTACAAAATTATTTCTATTTGAACTGTAGTTATTGTTCAGAACTTATGTTTCTAGGCTGATTTCTACTAAAGGCTTTAGATATAGTATTAAATAACTCAAGAATAATGAGATGAGTTTGGCTCATTTAGATATTCTAGGT
This sequence comes from Dugong dugon, assembly GCA_030035585.1. Lineage (NCBI taxonomy): Eukaryota > Metazoa > Chordata > Mammalia > Sirenia > Dugongidae > Dugong > Dugong dugon. The sequence continues at coordinate 172,993,215 of CM057461.1, forward strand.
TTTTTTTAATATCTATAAAACAAAGGAGCTGGAAAAGATGATTCCCAGCTATATAAAACTATCTTTTTTTTCTGTATTCTCTATTTATCTGCTGAGAATTTAGGCAATACATTTAAAAGTTTGTCAATTTCCTACAACTCATCTTTCAGCAGAAAACAATTGTGTTTCCTGATACATAGTGCCTGATATATGGAAGGTACTCAATAAATAGTTCTGAATTCATTACTCTTTTAGCTATCCTAGATTTTATTTCTGAGAAATCATGAACATGCAGTGATATTGAATTAGTCAGATTCCATAGTCCTGGAATAAGTAACTTCAAGCAATAGGATGGAAGATAGGAAAATATAAAATACCCTGTGCTATTTCAGGTAAGTCCAGCTTAATCAAGTTAGTTAGCTGTCTCCAAGCAATTATTTCTACTAGGTAGATTGCTGGAGAAATTGATAGCTTTATTTCTATATTGCTTTCCTAATTTCATGTATTATTTTTATTTTAACCTAATAATAAGTCAGAAAAGTTATAAGTACTTTCTTCTCTCGTAGTTTTAGTTTTACTGCTGTTACTTTTTACTCATTTTCGGGTAATGTCAGATATGTTTCAGAGCATCAGAAATCCAGCCTTTGTTAACTACAATCATATATTCTACCTATCAGATCAGATATTAAGCAGCCCACTCTTCCAAGTAATTTCATGTTGTTGCCTCTGTTCCTCAGATATAATTGACATTCTGGAAAGAAGATGGGCGTTGAATAAGAGTTGAGTTCTGATCATGGCTTTGCAAGTTATTGGCTGTGTGATCTTGGGGAAATTACTTAGCCATCTGGGACTCACTGTCCTTATCTGTGAAATAAGGGTATCATTAGCTACTTTTGGACATCGTTAGCTACTTTTGGCAGTTGTTTTTAAAATTAGGAAATAAAGCATGCCAAGTGCCCAGCTGAGGGGCTCGCACTTAGTAGGTGGACAACCAAGGCCAAGTATCTTAACTTTCAGACAGGCTTATAACTTACTGTTGGAACCATTAAAATTGATCTATTTAAATACCTATTTGCATTTACCGACACAATAGCAAGTGGTATTATATGTGTCTATACAGAGATAGATTTATAGAGATAATATGCTAATGTATTGTGGTAATAAGTTCTAATGTTCTAGTTTCTGTTGTAGGATCTTTTTTTATTTCTCATCCAAGAGTTTCTTTCCTTTATGACCTTCAAAAAGATTGAAAGGCTGTGATTAGGAATCCTATATGACATGATTTCAAATTAAATACTCATCTCCATCATCAAAACTCCATTTTTAAAATTTTCAATTATTCTGTATTTCTAGTGTACTTTGAGTTTATTTCCTTAAATTTCTTTCTCCATCCTACTTTTGACGTGTTACTTTTATAATTACAGCTTGCTATGACCGATTTTGGGCAGCTTGCTCTACCTTACGATTATTACATAAGTTTTTGGTCTATTTATATATAACCAATCCTCGGCAATTGATATTTATAGCTTGTTTTTCTTCCTTTTTGTGGAGTAACTTATGGTTAACCTCACTTTGAGTACATTTTGCTCTGCGTTTGACTACGTCTTCAATTTTGCCAAGGTCACTGTGAATTCTAAACCAGCTTTTTAAGGTACTGTCCACTTTGTTCTTCTCATCCCACTAACACATAAAAAGCTTGGTTAACTCACTATGTCCTTTTACATTCACAGTAATTCATTTGCACATACATTCCACAAAATGTGTATACAACTAATTTTGGTCTAGAATATATACTCAGTGCTCTTGAATTAAGGCAAATTGCACTTAACATTTCCACTTGGCCTAGCGGTAATGATTTTTTTTTTTTTTTAAGGCAAAAATTAGTACGACAATATCTATTCTTTACAAATACATCCCGCTTGTACTGACTAGCCTGTTCTCTTTAAGGTATTTTCAGATAGGATCTTATAAATGATAACCATTTTATTATCCTAGGGCATAAATCACATGTACCTTAGGTTTAAACGTATGAAACCATTTTTACAAGATCTCTTCTCCAGCTTAATTTTTCAAGTTCCTTTGTATTGCTTCAATCTTTATGTTATCAAATGTTAGTTTGATAAGCACATCCATCATAATTGGTTCCTTACTTTCTACCCCTCAAAATGCCAATTGGATGTTTATGAATGTGTCTTACTTGATTGGATTTCCAAAGACATCTGGTTATTTAAATACCCCATCATTCAACAATCTAATTCCTGTCTATGTTCATTATTGATCCTGGACATATTGGTAAGGTTGTCAAACAACTTCAAGTCTTCTCCCTGGCAAAAAAAAAAAAATTAATTTTGAGGAATCCTTCTTCCAGCTTGTCATGGATTCTGTGATAGAAGAAAGTATTTATGCCTTTTATGTGGATACAAATCCACACCACATTTCTGTCAAGAGTAACCTTCTTTATCTATATCCTCATTTTGTGACAGTGTTCTTTGTTATATTACTTAGGCTAATAAAAACCATAGAATTGAACCATAATAAACACTTCTACCTTTTATATTCTATTTTTACACATCAGTGCTCAAACACAAAATAGTATGAGGGCTTGTTGCTTTTCTTTGTCTTTTGAATTCATTTGTTCTCCAAGCATACCTTGCTTCTTGCTATAACATTGTTTCTTTAAAATAACCTTTGTAGAATTTTTAATTGATGATTGATTTTTCCTCTTCCTAGGCATCTTTACGTTCCCTTATATTCATCTGACGTAATTTCATTTGTTCCTGCTTAACTAAACACCACTGATCAGGCATTGAGTTACACAGGAATCCATTTATTCATTCACTCATTTTTCCAGAAGCATTTCTTGCATGTTTGCTATAGTAAAGACATTCTGATAGATTCATCACTTTCTTAGAGTTGTTTTGATTCATTATCTAGCAAGACACACTTTTAGAGGACAGTTGGAAGTTTCTGTACCTTTTAAGAAGGTATTACTAACAAGTACAATTATTTTCTCTTCATTCCAGAACCTGAGGCCTTTCTTCACTAGAATGAATTGGTCTCATTTTTTCCTAATTTATAGCAGGCAAGACTTTTCTTAGTTATATCGCTGGACCTTCCAAGTAAAGAAGATACTTGAAATTAGTTAGAACACAGGCTGTCTATCAGGGTTTCTTTCTGTTTCCTTTGGAGAAGTTTTTGTAGTCATTCATGTGAGTCAATCAATGGAAACAAAAGGATGTAAATAGCAATGGATAAAAAAAGAGATAGAACTAATTAAAAACATATGGAACAACCTCACTAGTCATATAAAATTTAAATGAAGGCAAAATACTATTTTCTCCTCAAATTTCTGTTCAAATAAAGAAATAAATACAAGATAATATCTAATGTTGGTGAGGATATATATATTGAAAGAAGTTTGGCAATATTGATCAGAATTGGCAATATTGATAGGCATTTTAGCAACATCAACAAAAATAATGAAAATGGAATATTTTGCAGCATTTCAATTAAGATTTTTAACAATATTATAATATGTAACGTGCTTTTAATATATTACCTGACAAAAGTATAATACAAACTGATCACAGTTTTCAAAACTATGACCTGTGCATAGAAATAAATGCTAGAAGAAAATACACTAAATTATTAACAGAGGTTATGTTTGCAGAATGGGCTATTGGTGATTATTTTTCTGTATCTGTTTTTCTATTTTTTACAAATTTCTTTAAGTATCAAATTAAAATAAATCCACTTAGTACTTGACATATCACCATTTTCAATATCCGATATCCCAGTGACAAATTTATCATATGAAGTGCTCTGATGGACTGGAAGGCTGAATCTTCTATTTTTAAGAAATCCTAAAAAATTGCCTAATTTAAGAATATTTCTCTCCTTCTTTCTCTCTTTACATATGTGTATATACGTATGCATGTACCATTTCCCATTAATGGAGGAATTAAAATATTTTCTCAGCATTACATAAAAAAAATACTAGAATGTTTCTCACTCTACCAGAATTGAAAAGTGTTTAGTTTTTAATTTTCTATATGGGATTGTACAGAGGAAAATACCTCAGTGTCATAAGCAGTGATGACTATGAAAAATATATCTTAATGAAAAAGAAGTACTAATTCCATATAAAAATTTGGTTTTATTTAGTGAGTGTCTTATAGGATTAGCAGACCTTTAACGACCAATTCTTACAAAATACATTTTCAAATTTACAGATTCCCCCAACCCTGTGTGTGCGTGCATGTATGCCTGTCACTTCTCAGTTGTGTGCAGACAGCTTATGTGAGGAGTTGTTAGTTGCTGTCGAGTTGGCTCTGACTCATGACAACCTAATGTATAACAATGAAGCGTTGCCTAGTCCTGTGCCATCTTCATGATCGTTCGTATGCTTGTGTCCATTTGTGTGGCTATTTTGTCAGTCCATCTCATTGAGGGCTCCCCTCTATTTTGCCGACCCTCTAGTTTACCAAACATGATGTCCTTTTCTAGAGATTGGTCTTTCCTGATAACGTGTCCAAAGTGAGTGAGCCAAAGTCTTGTCATCCTTGCTTCTAAGGAGCAATGTGAGGGGAGAAAAAAAAAATCATTCCAAACTGAAAAATACTTTCTTTTAAAATGTTTTGAAAACAAAATGCCTTTCATAAAAGTGTAGCATTTCCAGTAAACTTTTCACGTCTGGCTTTAATGTTTCCTACCAATTATTTCTTATCACCTTTCCCCTTTGATTTATCTTAATGTAAACTCCCTCACTAATGCAACTTTTATTTTATTTTATTTTACAGTTTGGTTGTAGATTTCAGTCTATCTTGAGCATGCAACTCTGAAACTACTCATCATTTTATTTTTTGGGCTTTCCAATCTTCGGGATGATTGTGTAATTGCAACAAATGAATTTTCTAGTGGTTAAGAACTATGGCTGCTAACCAAAAGGTTGGCAGTTCAAATCTACCAGGCGCTCCTTGGAAACCCTATGAGGCAGTTCTACTCTGTCCTGTAGGGTTGCTATGAGTTGAATCGACTCAACTGCAATGGGTTTGATTTGGTTTTAAATCAGAGTATTCAACTGAATTTCTCAAATCTTCTGTTCCTCTCCCCTCATTCTGGTGACTAGAAACATGGACCAGAGCCTCCATCCACGATGTTTTACTAATAAAAATAAAAGCCCATTACAACTGTCATGCCACATGTCTCTTTCAGCTTTATGTACATGGAATTATATCCTAGAGTTGTTGACATCTCTTTGGAAAACCATATTTAACTCATCATGCTCTTTGAACAACTTCTATAAATGATTATGAAGCCACTTACTAATGGCTTTTCTTGTTCACACTCTGGACTCCTCAGTACCCCAATTGTCATACTTAATTAAAACCCAAGGAATGAAAGGAGGAAATATACTACAATATTCACTGCTTGGGTACCTCTGGATAATGGGACTGTGACTGATTTAAATTTATTTTGCATCTTAAAATTTTTCCATAATGAGTAAATGTCTTTTTATAATTAGGGAAAGATAGCCCCCACTATATACTTACATTCTATCTACCTACCTACCTATCTACCAATCCACATATCTACCCACCCACCCTCCCATCCATGCATCCATCCATCCATCCATCCACCCAAGTCCTCAGTTGGGAATTTTCCTCCCTTTAGGTTTATCCTCCTCTATTTCATTTTCCATGATCTTTCTTTAACACAAATTTCATCTTTATTTCTTGTTCAGAACCCCTCTATGACTACCATGAATATTATTCATAATTAAGGCCAACATTTTTAAGGCACACAAGATCTTCCATGATATAGTTCTTGCTCAATTCCTCACCTAGTACCCTGCATTCTAGGCTTTATCAGACTGTTTCAGCTTTTTAAAAATATATGCTATATTATTTCATGCCTCTATTCTCTTGAACTAGCTAGAAAAGGACACCATGTTTGGTAAAGTTGAAAATGAGAGAAACCCTCAACTGGATGAGATGGATTGACACAATAACCACAACAATGGACTCAAACATACCAACTCTCAGGAAGATGGTACAGGACTGGGAAATGTTTTGTTATGTTATGCATAAGATCACCATGAGTCAGAGCCGACTCAACAACAGCAGCATGCTCTTGTGCATGCTGTTGCTCCTGTGTAGAGTGACTTTTTTCCCCCCTCCATCTATCTGGTGAACTCTTCTGCATCCTTCAGTATGACAGGGTTCAACATAATCCTGTACTTTACTGGACATGCACAGGTGGAGGTTATCTTTTCTTCTTTCTTTTTTTTTAATTTGGAAGGAAATATATCTACATAATGTTAATATTTGCAGGTCTTTTCTCCTTTTCTCTTATTCATTCATTCATTCATTCTGCCATTGTATTTGGATGTACTACCATGACATTACTTATTTTATTAATTATGTACACTAGATTGAGGCTATGTTTTGTTCAGTTTTCCATCACCAGCAGCAGTGAGGTAGTTTGACCTTAGAAAATGTTTATACATGAATACATTAAGTAAGACAGGTAAAGATTCAGCTTAAGCTTTGTCCCTTTTTAAAAAGCCTCCTCCCTCCCTACTCCCACACAGCACTGGTTCTCATAGGTCATAGAAGTTTACAATCTCTATGTCATTTGATGTCACCGTTCCTGTTATGGGTAGCCCTAGAAGTGAACCTTTATTTCTAGGTCTCCTTTGCAAGGGTATCAAAGGGTAATACTGCAGAGCTTCCTGTTCTACATAGACACATGACTTAAGTGAGTTTCCACCAGCCAATGAGACCCTCTGGCTACTTGATGAAACATGTGATTGAAGGGTAAAGTGAATCAATTTCAACTCACATTAAAACACCAATGCTCAAATGTAGAGAATTTGATATGTAGCATTTACTATCTAAAGAAAACGTGACATTTCTTATATTAAAGTCAGTGTTTTCCATTGTTCCTGTACTTCTTACACAATTAAGAGACTAAGTAGGATGTAATAGGCTGCTTTGCTCCAGTTGTGTTTTACTTGGTATTACTGATTCTTTACAATCTGGAATGAAGAACAATGCACTATAGAGTAAGCACGTAACATATTAACCCAGAAAACAATGTAGATAGGTTTACTCAATATTTGTGGAGAAAAGTTTATTCTGATGAGCTTTATTCTATGTGTGGTTTCCAATGTCTTTTTCCAAGCACAAAATGGCAAGACTTCAGGCTTCTTTGGAAATTCCAAAATCTCCTTTGAGGCAAATTAGGCATTGTATCTAACACAAGTACAGGCCTTTGATCCTTAGCATTATTAGAAAGTTGCTACTTTTAATAGCTACTAAGGTTTTGTAGCTACTAAGCTTGTCCACTGTTTCTAGGTCATTCTAATCAGCTACATAAGCAGTTCCTTTGATGGATGACTGGTTTTCTACAACACTAGCATTATTTCAGCAGGAGAAGGTAGTATTTGATGTGTTGCAATTTGTATTACATGTCCATGGAACATCTCCAGATGTTACCTTAGGAGGGGCTAAAGAGAAGGAGGAGCTATGACTAAAGATATTTAATGACAGAATGAATGGAAATTCAAAGACCACTGTGCAGTCAGCCTTAAACACTCAACTGCTCCCCAGCTTTCTTTCACATTAGTTAAAAATCTTATAACAAAAAATCACTTAAATATATGTATTGTATTTAATTTTAGTCGAAAATCAACATCTTCAAAATGACGAGGATTTTGACAGCTTGCAAAGTGGTGAAGACACTGAAGACTGGTTTTTGCTTTCCCAATGTGACTGCACACCATCAATGGAAATTTTCAAGACCTGGCATCAGGCTCCTTTCTGTCAAGGTAATATTCCCGTATTCAATAGTTTCCTATAAAATCATATTGGTGTAGTTTAGCAGTGTAGCAAAGGTGTCACTTACAAAGCAAATACAGATTTAAACTCAGCCCCTGAGTGCTAAATGATTAATATTTGCTTTACTAAAGAACCAGCTGATTCAGCAAACACTCTTTTTTTTCTGCTCTGAGTTTAAATGGCAGTAATTTTCAACCAGCGTAAGGAAGATTCATGATTCCTGTGAACATGTAAAATTTAAGTGTACTCTTTAGAAAACAAACATTGTTTACAGCTATCAGAGCTCTGTCTTTGCCTAGACACTATTGGTTATAGTTTGGGTTCAAAACATGGAGTTGCTTATATGCATGTGAGTCACATCATGGTATACAGTGTGTTAAGCTCTTATTCCATATTGGTTCTCTGGAAAATTTTCTCTTTTGAAATGTCTTTTTTTTTGGAAGAAAATATAACTACATAGTATTGCTATTTGTAGGTTATTTTACAGATACTACCTTTCTTTTTCTTTCACACTCTTAGTCTTTCTTTTAGAGGGCCAACTTTATTATTTTCATTTTATAGATTAAGACATTGTGGCAAATAGCTGATAATTGAGTTCTTCCAAGTCTATCTGTAACTGAGGGGCAGACTCAAGAACAGAAAATTAACTCCCTTCCCCACCACTGAATTATGAAATTCCAATTGGAACCTCTTGTCCTTTCTAGAACTTTATGAAGACATTTATTACCAGAGAAGTCTGAAATTACTTCATGGGAACTTTGCCAAAGAAAATCATCTTTACTGAACATAAAGATTAACTAATCACAGTAGCTTTAATTATACTGCCTCTTCAGTAGTAGGAGCTGTAAAAAGTGAAGTGAAATAGGAAGAAAAAAAAAAAAAAGCCCTCTATCTGTTGATGTAAAAATAGGTTCTAATAGTTTTGAGTATTCTGTTTACACTTTGTATGCTTACTGGGCTGACTGTAAATCCTCTATATGCTTCTGTAGCTTCTATGGGTTAGATTGCTCAGGTCAGGATTCAATGGGATTTTAGTCCTGAGTGACACCTGCAGGGCTAATCAATATCCCTAGATTCTTTTTTTTTTTTTAATTGTTGTAGTTTAAGTGAAAGTTTACAATCCAAGTTAGTCTCTCACACAAAAATTTATACATACATTGTTATGTGACCCTAGTTGCTCTCCCTATACTGTGACAGCACATTCTTCCTTTCCACCCCTGATTTCCCATGTCCATTCAACCAGCAACTAACCCTCTCTGCCTTCTCATCTCACCTCTGGACAGAAGCTGCCCATTTAGTCTCATGTAGCTATTTGAGCTAAGAAGCACACTCTTCACGAGTATCATTTTATATACCACAGTCCAGTCCAATCTTTATCTGAAGAGTTGGTCTTGGGAATTGTTTTAGTTCTGCCCCTAGATTCTTGTGACCTCCACTGATATGAGTGGGAAATGAATGGGGAGTAAAAGGAAGGGAAAAGAGAGGGAGAGATAGGGAGACAAAGAGAGAGAGATGGAAGGAGGAGGGGGAAGGGAGATAAGAGACAGAGAGAACTAGGTTAAGCTCCCAAGATAAACATTAGTGGTGTGTTACCAATTTCAGCAGTTCACGCTGAAAAGATTCTAACAGAAGTGTCAGAAATACCATTTTAAATTAAAAAACCCAGGAACAGCTTTTTTTTTTTTTTAATTTTGTTTAATTGTAAAATAGCTCAAAAGGAAATATTTTCTAAACTATCGTCAAAGATACAGCTGCTAGATATAAACTATTAGGGTGAATAGTTGGATTAAGTTTAGTGTTAGTAATCCCTCTGGGTAGTCCTTGGGTGGTACAAATGGTTTATGCTTGGCTACTAAAATAAATGTTCGTAGTTCAAACTCACCCAGCGGTGCCATGAAAGAAAGGCCTGGTGATCTGTTTCTGTAAAGATTACAGCCAAGAACACCCTATGGAGCAGTTCTACTCCAGAACACATGGGGTAGTTATGAGTTGGAATCAACTCGACAGCAACAGGTTTGGTTTTGATTTAGTCATATATCACCTCAAAGAGAATAAAAAAGAGTAATGAAAATAGTATTATCTAGGGTTATATATGTTTTCTAAGACTTCAAAGTTGTGTCACTGAAATAGCCTTCTTTTCACAAAAGTCTTGTGAAGTAGGCAGGGGGTAGGCATATCTTCCTTAGACACCAGAGAGAAATTAAGTAACTATTTAAGGTTGCATAGATGTGACTGAGATTAGAAGCCAGGTCTCCAAGATCATCATCAGGGTTCTGTATAACGACAGCAACAGCACCAGCTACCACAGCCACCACAACAAAATGGTGTAGTTACGTGGATGGACTACTGTGAAAACAGTTCTTCTAGCTCATGGTAGCAGATCTGTTTTAAGTGTCTGCCACAGTTCATAACTAAGAATGACAAATTTCTAGGAGGAATAAGCCATCACTGCAGGGTGTAAAAGCCATTACTCACTCTCAGTCATTACTGGCCAGAATTTTGGAGGCATTCCAGGCATGAAAAATGGAAGTTCTTGAATTTCGCCATAGTGAATTTAAACTCTACACAGCAGTCTCGTGTTATTATTCACTTATTCAGAAATAGTCCTCTACCTACTTTCCTTCCTGCCTTCATTTTTAAAACTTAACTCTCTTAGAAAGATATATCCAACTTTACTTTTTTAAAGAAGAGTATCATATTTAAAAAGTAGTTAAAATTATTAGGATATAGTTATATGATGGGCAGTGAAGGATGTGCGAACTGACTCACTAAAGGTCAGCATCATAGCTAGTTATGTGCAGTGGAGTCACTAGGGTGGTGTGCAGGGGAGGGGGAGTGGATTGCACTGGGTGACACTGTCAGAGGGAGTGACACCAAAATGAATGTCTATAAAATTTATGTGCAGTGTTTCAGCAGAAATTTATTATTTTTTAATGAAAATATCTTTGTAGATAGTTATAACGACAAAAAAATTTTTCGTAAGCCCAGCTTTCGTGTATCAATATACCTACAAGGCTAAAACTCTATGCTAATTTACTTTTTAAACCTTCTAATGCACTCTGGTTGGAGCTGTCATTATTACCTAATTACAATGACACTTCAAATCGCATGGTTTCATCTGTACATCTTAACAGGCATGTACTATTTTCATTGCTGCTGGTGTTTTTATAATCACTGATTTTGTCAAATTTTCTGATATTTTAGCTACAGTATCGTGGTAATTAGCATGGGAGGGGTGACACCATGAGTTACCACACTGGGTGACCCCAACTCTAGTGATGCCACTGGTTATATAGTAAATGGATTGTGAAAGATACTCTGTGATCAATCTGTAAGCATTGTCCTGTAAACAAGGTTACTTTTTCAAAGTAGTTGGAGGTCACTCTTCCTCTCTCTGTGGCAACAGACAGAGAGGGGAGGGTGGGTTTGACGATAGCAGTGACACGCTCATAATTTTATGTGGCCCTTTCTTGCATAGTTGTTTGTGGCTGGTGTTTATGGCGCATGCCTTGGCGATAGACAAAATTGTATTTCACTTTTAGTGAGGGAAGAGGAAAGAATGTCAAGGTGTATATTTTTGAAGAGGTTGATATCAAGGATGTAAATGATCAACAACCATAAAATAGAGTTTTAGAGACCATAATCTTTTTCTATGAGTATTGAAATTGCTCAGTGTTCACTATTACACTCAGCCAATTGTAACTATATAGTGGAAAATACTCTGGATCAAGAATAAAAAGATCTGGATTCTAACCTTAGTTATGCATTTATTGGAAACCTTGGTGGCATAGTGTAAGTGCTATGGCTGCTAACCAAAAGGTCGACAGTTCAAATCCACCAGGCACTCTTTGGAAACTCTATGGGGCAGTTGTACTCTGTTCTATGGGGTCGCTATGAGTTGAAAACGATTCGACGGCAACGGGTTTGGTTTTTTTTTATGCATTTATTAATGCTGTCACCTTGGGCAAGTCACCTCTCTGAACTTAAATTTTGTTATTGATAGAGTAGAAATGATTTCTGATTTACTTAAAGTATTGTGGTGATCATCACATACGACTGATGCTTAGAAAACAGAAAATACTTAAAAAGCACAAATTAGATACTTTTAAAATATCTGTTCTATACATTTTAGTAGAAAGACTTAGGAGAAGGGTTAGATCAGAGTTTCTTTATGTTTTTCATGGACTACAAATTAATTATTACAATGACAAAATATCTGATAAAAATTCTCAAATATTTATAACGATAATTCTCTTCCCTTTGTCTTATATTAAACCTATCTCTTGGAAGATATTCCTTATATTGAATTAGACTCAAGGCCTATAAAACAAATGATCTTTTTTCATTATGGTGAATTCAGTTCTAAAAGTCAGAATGTACACCATAATATCCTATTTCATTGATTCATGCATTCATTTATTAGTTCATTCAACAAATAAACCTTGGTCCTCTACCATGGGATTATTCAGGAAGAATAATCAGTGGAGACAAGTGAGTAATAAGTGGATAGTCTATGACGTTAAGAAACTTATACGTTTAAAAATTCTGTGCTCACAAGACTTGGAAAGTCACCAAGACTAAATAGTTTTATTTTTACTTCCAAATGAATTTGGAAATCAAAGAGATTAAATTGAAAAGGTTAGGTTCTCTATGAATAGGAAAACATTCAGTAAGTACTGCTTCTGATATTAATCTACTCATTTTAAAAAATGGTGACATGTGTTACAATTAAATCAGGAACCTAACAGTCCAAGTGCCCTTATCTCTGGTACTTCAGATAGGAATGAGTCCCAGGAGCCATTATTCCCTTTGCAAGGTTTTTCTTTTATAAGATTTTATATTTGGATTCTAACACAGCAGCATCTATATAGATGAAACTTGAGGAGTTATTGTCATTTGATTAGAAATTGGGAACTATAAAAACTCCCAGCATTAGAATCATTTAGTTATATTGTAGTAGTTTTAAAGACATTCACAGGAAATAGTATTCATTATTACAGTGGGGCCTCTTTGTATGTACCGGAGGTGGGGTTGTGGATAAGGTCATCACACATCTTTAAAAATAACTACTGTTTTAGGCTTACTATGTGTGGATACGTTTTAAGGTTAGATTTCATCCATAATAATCCACATTTTTGAAATAATAGATTATGTTCCAATCTCAAATAAACGGATGCAGAATTCTTTTGGATGATTGACAGCTTTACACATTTTTGGTGGACAGTATTTCTCTAACCGGGAGGTGGCATCTCTTTTGAACATTTGTATGTTCTCCACTTCTTATATCCTCCCTTTCTAAAGGTAGACTCACCTGTTGGTCATTAACACTGCCTTGAGATTTTGAGCTTCTTGACATAAAACCCTTCAAAAAGGGTTGATGAAGGGTAGGATGAAGCAAGTGAAATGCCTAGGGTGCTGTATTTAAGGAGATAATTACTCTTAGGGTCGTGGTATGCTTCCTTAAATTTTGCACCCTAGGAGCCTCACTGCTTCCCTTTAGTTTCTTCCCTGGATCAGAAGAATTCTGGCAGGGCAAGTGCCTGAAGAACTGGCCCTGGTCTTGGACTCTTGCTCCTCTCTCCATCTGATGGCACCTTGAGTCCCAATTTGCCCAGGTATAGCTAGGCTTTCTGTGGTTTAGAGGTGAAATTAGGTCCTGCTACTGTGGAAACGGAGAATATTCTTTTGCCCTCACATCTTCATTAGACTTTTTTTGCCTTTCAGAATTGTACCGAAAGAGAGAGAGTATAGTAGAGAGTTTTCAGTATCTCCTAAGCCATGTTTGAAAACAATGGTCACACTAGAGCTCACTTCAAGGCTTTGGGAGGAATTTTCTAGCAAGGCTGACTGCCTTTGACGTGACTAGAATTTCCTAGGGGTCTCCATGAGTCTGAATCGACTTGCAGGCAACTTTTTTTTTTTTTTTTTTTAAGTTACAATGACTGAGAATTGAAGAAAGCTGCATAGGACAATGTCAAACTGTGCTTTGAACTCCTCACCACCAGTGATCTCTAGCTTATATATGATTTTCTTCATCTGGTCTGAAATGTTCAACTCATGGAAATATTTTCAAGACTATTTTTCTTTTTTAACTCACTAAATGCCATACATTGATCTTTTAAATTTCATAGGGAGATTATTGGCTAATGTGAAGGTCTTACAAATGAGTCAACAGGGTTGCTATACCATTAAAGAATTTTACTGAACAAATTTCTTCTAAGATCATATTAATTTATTACCATACAGTAATGCTGAGCTTACTAGACTGTAGCTCTCTCTCAGACTCAGAATGATTTGTCACACAAAGCAGATACTCAGTAAGTGCTTGTTAATAAACCTACACTTTATGGATATATTTTGTTATAAAAATTTTTAAATGCTATATTTAATTTATAATGAGACAAATAGCTGGAATAAATATTACTCATAAATCAGACTCTTTTGTTTCTGAAAGTCCAGAATATAGAGTATTTATGTAAATTAACCTTGTGATTTTTTTTCCCTCCAAGATTGGTTCATGTTTAACCAAAGGCTGATGACTTAATATTAACTTAGGATGTCGTAAGGTTTAATTGATTATTGCTGTGACAATACTTTGAAATCCTGAAGTGTTCAGCGTTTAACTACAGGGAAGTCTCATTAAGTATTCTAAAGACATACCAAATTGTGCTGTAATTCTGAATTTTGAATATCCATATTTTGATAGTATAACTCCAAGAATGAAAAACAAGATTTCATATACCAATAAAAAGCACTTCAAGATTTTAACTTTTTAACCAAGTCATTTATACAATCATTATCTGAAAAAAAGTCTGGCTTTAAGCTTCCTAGTTTTCAAAGCTTTGTTCAGATTTATTTTATTTCTTTAGAGGATGAGTACTAGGGTGAACTAATAGCTAAGAAGCACCCGGTAGGCCGGAAATCAAATATGTTACAGAGCTTTAGGCCATGATGAAAATAAAAATAAACACTTCTTCTGATTTACAAATAATTTACATAGATAAATGATTCAAGAGCAATACAGTCAGATTCCCAGAGTAAATCATTTTCATTTCCACTACTAGCTTAAGGGGATTATTACAGCTGTAATTTTTTTTCTTTATATATATGTATTTTTTATTGTACTTTAGATGAAGGTTTACAGAACAAATAGTTTCTCATTAAACAGTCAGTACAGATATTGTTTTACGACATTGGTTAACAACCCCACGACGTGTCAACACTCTCTGCTCAACCTTGGAGGACGTTTTTTTTGGTGAAAATATACATAGCCCAAATTACACCATTTCAAAAGTTTCTACATGTACAGTTCAGTGACATCGATTACATTCTTCCAGTTGTGCTGCTATTCTCACTATCCTTTTCCACATTATTCCATCACCATTATCTTCAACTCACTGCCTCCTAGGCATCCCATCAAACGTTTTGAGTTGCTGTTGTCACTTTGATCTCACATAGATAATTCTTTTTTCTTTTTTTTTTTTTGTACCTTAGATGAAGGTTTGCAAAACAAATAGTTTCTCATTAAACAGTACACATATTGCCCTATGACAATGGTTAACAACCCCATGACATGTCAACACTGTCCTTTCTCAACCTATCACCAGCTTTCTTGTTCCCTCCTGCCTTCTAGTCCTTGTCCCTGGACTGTCGTGCCTTGTTAGTCCCGTTTTGTTTTATGAGGCTGTCCAATCACTGTCTGAACGGTGAACTTTGGGAGTGACTTCACCACTGAGCTAAAAGGGTGTCCGGGGACGATAATCTCGGGGTTTCTCCAATCTGTCTGGCCAGTAAATCTGGCCTTTTTTTATGTGTGAGTTAGAATTTTGTTTACATCCTTTTCCAGCTCTGTCCATCCTTTTCCATCTCTGTCCAGGATCCTCTACTGTGATCCTAGTGAGAGCAGTCTGTGGTGGTAGCCGGGTACCATCTAGCTGTATTGGACTCAGTCTGGTGGAGGGCGTGGTATACAGCTGTAATTTTTTTATATTCAAATCTTTTATGGAATTTATTGCTAAATTAGCTTGAGTCTTTACATCTAGAACATTTTACTGGTGAATTCTCCCACCTAGGAGAAGTAATAATGCTGTTCTTCCCATTTGGCAGATGTAAATTCTGCAGCAAACATAAGGACACGTGGATGTTTGTTTTGTACACAAAGTGAAATAGCAAATGTGATTAGAATTTTAATTAGGCCTCAAACACCAGACAGATATTTTTAATTCAACATTTTGTTGTTTTGCATGTAAACCTGATGCCAACCATTGGTCCTAGCTTCAGAATGTTCTAGATTGTGTCTCCTACTGTAATTTTATTGTTTACTCAAAGGCCCATTTACGCGTTGCACTTTATCACGATTTAAAAAAAAAAATCTGTTGCCATCAAGTTGATTCCGACTCCTTTTTTTTCTGTTGCATTTTGAGAACAGGCTCCTTAAATCAAATAATTCACAAGGGTTCATGTTTTATAAGACAGCTAATAATTCTACAAATAGGATATTTGGGGGCAAATCTTGCTTAGAGTTGACATATTTCTTCCACCTCAACAAAATATTGTCATGTATTTGTAACAAAACAAGTTCAATTTTGAATTTGTTTTCTTTTCTCTTCTAGTCCTGTAAGATCCAAGTATGCAAAAATCTAACATGTTAGGTGTTCACCGTAATCCATTTTAGACTGCAAGAGAAGTCTCATTTTGACTTGTTTTCGGTGTCTTGAAATAAAGGATCCAAAGAAAACAGGCTCACAGTGAAGTATCAATACCCTCTAAGTTAGCACAGAATGACGCTGGGATGCGGAAATGGTAAACAATGAACCCACGACTTTTAAGAACATGATACTAAACACAAAGGGAAAGCCTAACAATAATAAATACTAGGCTGTTTCAAACACTTTTATAAGTTAAATTATAAACTATGTTTGAATTTTAACTGTGAATCCCTAAGTCTAAGCCCTCTAAGTCAGTTTAGTGTAGCACCAAGGACATATTTGCAAAGCTTTCTTGAAGGGAAAATTAGCTGTGTGACACCCATTAGCAGTTGTTGCATTGTTCTTAGCCTGGAAAATGCTTTGAAACATCTATCCTTTTAAACTTGATCTCAGACTGAGAGTATTAGAGTGGAAAATTCTGGTCATTTATTTGTGGTTCCATAAAGCTAATCAATCATCTTACTAGAAATGAAAATAGACTCATAAATGTAAGTACACAATAAATTTTAATTTTTAAGAAAAACAAAAAGCCCTAAATAGATGAGATGTTTGGGAACAATACCGGATCTACTTGCAGTACCATATTTTTGTAATGATATTAAAAGGAAAAATAAAATATTTTATGATAGGACAAAACAACATCAATGTCCACAGCAGACAAATCAATAAATAACAATTGCGAAATTATTGGAATTTCTATTTGTATGCAAAACCTTCTCACAAAAATGTATTTTCATCAGATTACTTACAATTTGTGAAATAATTCTAGGTTTTACAAATATTAGAAAGCAAAATATCCAATGATTGCCCAATTTATTAAAGTCAGTTTAAAATGCCCATTTTTAAAAATAATGTAAGAATGGGGAGAGAGAGATGTTTATATAATTCAATTCAATTTAATTTTAAAAGAGAAGTATTGAAATTGAAAAGTAAAAGATTGAAAAATGGACTAATTATGTATATAAATATAGGAAAATTCAGATCTGGCTCATTTAATCCTTGTTTTGTATAGAGATTAAAGCTTGTAGAAAAATCTACATCTTACTGATGTTCCTCCTATAAGTCTTCATGTAAAAGTAACATTTAGCAATCCTGGGCTATTTTTGTCATTGCCGTTAGGTGCCATAAGAGTCAGTTCTGACTCCTAGTGACCCTGTATAAGATAGAACGAAACACTGCCCAGTCCTGCATCATCCTCACAATTGTTGCTATGTTTGAGCTTGTTGTTGTAGCTACTGTGTCAATCCATCTTGTTGAGGATCTTCCTGTTTTTTGCTGACCCTCAGCTTTACCAAGCATGATGTCCTTCTCTAGGGACTGGTTCATCCTGATAACATGTCCAAAGTACATGAAATGAATTCTCGCCATCCTTGCTTCTAAGGAGCGTTCTGGTTGTACTTTTTCCAAGGCAGGTTTGTTCATTCTTCTGGCAGTCCATGGTGTATTCAATATTCTTTACCAACACCATAATTCAAAGGCATCAATTCTTCTTTGGTCTTCCTTATTAATTGTCCAGCTTTCACATGCATATGAGGCGATTGAAAAATACCATGGCTTGGGTCAGGTGCACCTTAGCCCTCCAAGTGACATCTTTGCTTTTCAACACGTTAAAGAGGTCTTTACAGCAGATTTGCCCCATGCAAATTTATTGACTGCTGCTCCCATGGCTGTGGAGACTACTAATTTCAATCTTTAATCTTCAGAATCGTATAAAGTAACAAGGAACAAAAAATTTTTGACTTCTTATTTCATAATCTGACTCCCAGATTCTTAATGCCTATCTATTCCAGGGCTAAAAGAAGTCAAACTATGAGTACGAACTAACTTTAATACATTTTGCTTGATATTCATATTGGCTACAAACCCTTGGCCTTTTTTTTTTTTCCTTTTGGTAGTTTGTTTGCATCTTTTGCAGACATAATTATGTGGGTGGAAGAAGACCATGTAATTTTAAATAGATAGGGATAATACTATTAATTGCAGATACAATTTAAACATTGGCTCAACGTCAATCGAGATTTTTAGAAGGCATAGAGAAATCCATGTGCGTGTGAATTTTATTTTAGGCAGTTGCTTGCTAAAGTGGTGCTTAGTGTTCCAAATATAGTGAATGGCCACACGTGGCCTTCACTCTTGAATATAGGGCAATTTGAGGGGCTAGCATTAGCTTTGGCTAAGGACCTTGACTAACCTTCAGCTGCTGTGTCAAATTTACCTGGAGTCTAGGCTAATTCTTACATTATAGGTGTTTCTGAAGAAAGGAAACTATTTAAGTGTCCTCCAGTGTTCTGTTTGCATCTGGTAGTTTCTAATTGAATTAAGACCCCCCATAAATAGCGGAACCTCATTTCCTGAGGTTTTTGGATTCTTATCCAGACTCATTTGGGATACATGTCTGTCATAAGTTGGATTCTATGGGAATAGACACTGAGATGATGTTTGGGGAGCAAGATGTTTATTGGGGATCAGCTTGTGTGAAGGGAAGTTTCAGGAAGCAGGACTGGGCAGAGAAGAAGTAAACTGCGATACAGGTTTGATAAAACCTCAGTCAACCTGACAGGAAAATCTTGCCCACCAGTGTCCTGTATTGGGCCCAGATGGCTGGGCCTTTCTATCCCTGCCTGGCTCAGTCTCTAGGTGTGAGCTACGCCAGGAATGGATGGGCCAAGGTGTGAAGCTGAGGCAGGCTCTGAGAGTTGATAGCGGGACATCATTCCCTGACCTCACTCCTTGCGGCTGGATGGCAAGTCCTTTCTGGAGGGGAACAGAGAGGTGCATCTTTGGGTCTACTACACCATCCATTGGTCCTAACATTCTTCAGAACTTGAGTATTCAATGACCTGGAATCAGTGTGATTAGTTCTCAAAAATTGCTGGTTATCCTGAGATTATAAGGTGTGATTAATGACTTGATATTTTGCTCTGACAGTTTATAGATAAGTAATTCTTGATGCCCCCGGGCATATTGAGTCTTATCCATGCCAAGTTTTGAATTAAAGTTCTTATAAATAAATTTAAGGAGAATTCACGATTGGATTCTCATCCCCACTTAAAAAAAAAAAAGGAAAGTAAAAATATAAGGAAGCTTAGAAAAAAGGCTAATATTTAACCCAGTTTAAGTTGGAATATTGCACATGTTGTGTCCAAGGTAAGTAATGGTAGAATGGGGAAGGATTGTGAGTTCTGAGTCAGACTACTTGTGTTCCCAAACCACTGCTTCTGCATTTACTGGTGGAATGACCTTAAGTTCTCTAGGGCTCAGTTGGCTTACCTGCAAGATGAATATCTGAATATCATCTACTTCATTGTTTTTTGGTGAGGATTGGTAAGAAAATCTCTTAGTGGCTTTAGAGACAGTACCTAGGACATACATGCTAACTATTATTAATGATGTCTAAAGGAGGGGACCAGGATGGAGTTCTCAGTGAGGACAATATGCTCCCAAATCATATTTTTCCAACATAGCTTCTTTCAGAACAGCAGAAATTTATTATTCAAATCTAAATACTCATTTTTTTTTTGTGCAACTCTGTGTAGACGTTAGCACACATAGGTAACTGTATAAGCAACCTGGTTTATGTCTATTATGCTTTAACAGGGTCTCATTAAAGTCAAAGGGTAGAAATTAGACAGTGGCAGGTCAATCTACTCCTATAAGATATGCTTAAGAAATCACTTAATGCTTCACTTTTTCAAATATAAGGATTGTGTTAGTCATCTAGCACTGCTCTAACAGAAGTACCATGAGTGGATGGCTTTAACAAAGAGAAGTTTATTTCTTCATAGTCCGGTAGGCTACAAGTCCAAATTCAGGGCATCAGCTCCAGGGGAACCCTTTCTCTGTTGGCTCTGCAGGAAGGTCCATGTCATCAATCTTCCCTTGGTCTGGGAGCTTCTCTGTGCAGGAACCTCAGGTCCAAAGGGCACGCTCTGCTGCTGGCACTGCTTTCTTGGTGGTATGAGGTTCCCCTGTGTCTCTGTTCGCTTCTCTCTTTTATATCTCAAAAGAGATTGGATTAAGACACTATCTAATCTTGTAAACCTCATCAGTATAACCTCATCACAGTGAAAGAATTTACAACACATAAGGAGATCACATATAACCTCATCATAGTGACAGAGCTTACAACACATAAGGAAATCACATCAGTTTACACAATCATACAATACTGGGAATTATGACCCAGTGAAGTTGACAGATGTTTTTGGGGGACACAGTTCAATCCATGATGGGGATTATCATAGAATTAAAAAACAACAACAGCAGGAGGTGCTTTAATGTATGGCCTCAAAACTTGAGGAAAATTATATATGTTATCTTTAGTTACTATTTTCAAAATTAATTCTCCAAGTATTTATTGAGTACCAAGTATGTACCAGCACTATACATAAACAATATATAATGTAAAAATAATAATAAAAATGTAATAGCTTCAGATTTTTTTGGCTAGGATAAAAATATATTAATTTTTAGTTATAAAATATTTGGGAATTTGATATAAAATATAGTATTGTAAATACAAGACTGCGTTAGTGAATGAAAACAAATTGACAGCTGACATAAAGTAAAATTTAGCAAGCATTTTAGATAAAAAGTAAAGGGAGAAAAGATCATGATCCAGTATGTATGCTGAATCCAGTTTTGTTTCTATTCCCAAGGGGCAGAGAGAGAGATTTCTGTTCATATAATTATTGATATTAATGATGGAAAAGAAAAATCTCATGAGAAAAACCAAAGAATAAAGATGCAAAACCATCTTCTAGACTCTTCTTCTGAAGGCATTAGCTATATGATACCAAGTAGGTATGGAAAGCCTAGAAGTACCTAGTAGGCAATAGTCACCACCCAGCCTCAAGTCATTCTTTAGTTTTATCTTGCATCCTGTAGCATGAACCATACTCTTAGTCTAGAAGCTCCGCTGAAACCTGTTCAGCATCGTAAAAAACAAAACAAACAAATAAAAAAACCAAACCAATTGCTACTGAGTTTATTCCAACTCATGCTGATTCTATGTGTGTGGAGTAAAACTGCACTGCATGGGATTTTTATTATTGTTTTTAATTGTACTTCAGGTGAAGGTTTACATAACAAATAGTTTCTCATTAAACAGTAGTACACATATTGTTTTATGACATTGGTTAACAACCCTGTGCCATGTCAACCCTCTCCCTTCTCGACCTTTTTATTTTTTTTTGTGAAAATATACATAGCCAAAGATACACCATTTCAAAAATTTCTACATGCACAGTTCAGTGACATCGACTACGCTCTTCCAATTGTGCTGCTATTCTCACTTTAGATGAAGGTTTACAGAACAAAATAGTTTCTCGTTAAACAGTTAGTACACATGTTGCCCTATGACAATGGTTAACAACCTCACAACACATCAACACTATCCTTACTCAACCTTGGGTTCCCTATCACCAGCTTTCCTGTCCCCTTCTGCCTTCTAGCCCTTGTCACTGGACTGCTGTGCCTCATTAGTCCCATTTGGTTTTATGGGGCTGCCCACTCTCCATGGGATTTTTAAGGCTGAGACCTTTTGGAAGCAGATCTCCAGGCCTTTCTTCCAAGGTGCCTCTGGGTGGGTTCAAGCTGCCAACCTTTTGGTTAGTAGTTGAGCACATAACTGATTGTGCCACCTGGGGAAGTTAATCATTATAGCCACATACAATCCACCACTGATAGACTGATGTAAGGTATATTGGCTGGGAGTTGAACCCAGGTCCCCCTCATGGAAGGCTAGAATTCTACCACTGAACCACCAATGTCCCAAAGAAAATAGATCACTATTATTAGTTACTAATAATAATTATTAATTTTAGACACTGTGTGAAGTGAAAATATTTCTAATGTGAGGAATAATTATTTAAGTAAATTTATTATCTAGCCTTTAGGACCAGATGTGATTTGAAAGTCCAAGAGATGGTAGGGAAAGATGCCAAAAAAGAAACTGAAACTCCAAGGAACTGAGTATCTTTGGGTTTGAAATATTTTTAAAATTTACCACTACTAGTGAAATTTTGAGTTAGATATTTATATTTTAGAAAACAGTTCAACCAAAAATAAGGCAAATAAATTAAGAATTTGAAATGTTTAATAATAACAATTATATTAAGTATGAAATGAAAATAAATCCTTGATACCCATTGCTATTGAGTCAATTCCAACTCGTAGTGACCCTATAGAACAGAGTAGAACTGCCCCACAGAGATTCCAATCAGCTGCAGGTGGATTCGAACTGCCGACCTTTTGGGTAGCAGCCGAGCTCTTAAGCACTATGCCACCACAGCTACTTAATCCTTAATACATTTCATTATTCAAATAAATATTAGGGTGATGAGTGTGGAGTAGAATAGTGTATGCTTGTATTTTTATGCCTTGTAACTTCCTCTTCTGCTGAATTCATTATTTTATCATTTAGCAGTACTATGCTAGACAGTAGATTATCTGACTGAAATAATTTCACTGAAGTGTGAATAAAGCTTGCTTATTATGTAATGGCTTTAAAAATAGGAATTGCCTAAGCCACCATCTCTACCTGGTGGAATACAGAAGAGAAAATACTATTGAAGCAGTTGTTCTTTATTCTCTTACCCAGTCTCCTAGGAAAGAAATCACAGGGAATTAGATTTGTAGCTGTTGATTACCCACTGCTCCTCACCTTTGTGAGCAGAGCCTCAGAGGATCCATTAAAACAGTGACTGGGAGCAAAACAGGATTAGGATTTGCAATCCTGTTTGTTATGTTCTAGAGAAACGTAAGTAGAATTATTCAGCATCTTTATCACCTGATAGTCATTCATTCAACCAGTATTTGCTAGGTATCTACTCAAAAACAAACAAACAAAAAAACCATTGCTGTTGAGTCGATTCCAACTCATAGCAACCCTATAGGGCAGATTAGAACTGCTCCATAGGGTTTCTGAGGAGCAGATGGTGGATTTGAACTGCCAACCTTTTGGTGAACAACCATAGCTCTTAACCACTGCGCCAGCAGGGCTGCTAGGTATCTAATACTGGTAGGATTTTAGGGTAATAAACAAACCTTCTCCCCAACCTGTAAATTAGAATCAATTGAGAAATAAGACATAGAAGTCAAACACATAGAGATCTAAATATCAGCTTTATTACTGTTAAAGCTGTTTAGAGAACAGGGCCTAAATCTCTACCCACATAAGCTCCTTGTATCATCCTCAGCCACCCACCTCTATCAAACATATCCACCCAAGACTGCAGCTCCCTCATCCAGATGTACAACTTAGAAAAAGTTTCTCTGAAAAAAGAGTCAAGAAGAGCTGAGCCAGCCTTGCTCAAGTCCACTTCCCAAAGTCACCAGTCATTTAGTCACTTCTCCCTTGTGGATCAGTGGTTATGTCTCCGAAGGTTAACTTCATGGAGCAAGTGTGAATTCAGAAAGGTGCAAAAATGGTTTCCACAGTCACCCACTATGTGTCAGACACTGGTATGTGCTAGCGATATCATGTTGAACAGAGAAGACAGGATCTCTGTCCTTGACATTGTCTGCTGTGGTTTATAACCTAATTGGAGAAATTAGTCATGTATTTGGATATAGGACAGTAAAGTGTAAGTGTTAATTTTTGTTTAGCCTTGATTTTGGAAGGGAGAAGTCCTTCATTGCTTGTTTTGTCAATGTATCAAGATAATCAGCTTGGGTTTCTAACAAGAGGTAGAATTTGGATTGTGGAGAGAAGAGAGGGCAGGAATGAGGATAAGAACGTGGACACACCTGAGTCATTACACCTAGTGGCTCTTCAAAACCTATTTTTCTGACAGTCTTTAATACGTGACAACTGAGCAAGTGTATAAAACCAAAATCAAAACTATTCAAACAAACAAATTAAGTAAAATCTATATTTCACCAGGGAGAGGATGGGAGGGAATGGTCAAACTTGCTCTCTCTCCAGCCCAACCTCATTTGTACTTTCTCTTCTTTCCCTCTGCACAGCATGATTTCAAACAGTCAGCAATGGATAGGGCTATGCATGGATTGAAATGGATGGGAGCAGAGTGAGGGGAGTGAGAGGCTGCAATCTGTGAAGTCTCATCTTTCCCTAAAGCATCTGCACTTCTCACTGCTTTTCTGCAGAAGTTTGTCCTCTCTATACTTAAAATGTTTCCTCTACTGGTTGGATAGGAAATTACACTCTACTCTGATTCTGAAATGTTTTTCTACACTGGTTTGCAATTTAGATTATGGTTATATAAACAAATTTGAGAAATAGTTATTTAGGGTATAGTGTAACATATAATTTTCTTTTTCCGTTGGATAATTATTTTGCCTTTTAAAATCTGTTATCTGAGCATTTGCCTAGCCCCATGCTTTTGACCTTATTGAAATGAGGTTTCTACTGCCCCTCGTGGTAAGGTTCCTCCCCACCTTAGCTTTAGTAGGCTATGTATGTTTGGGTTGACAAATAACATTGAGTGGAGGAAAAAGCATTGATTTACAACACTTGATTAATAAATTCAGTTTAAATATCTCTTAACTGCTAATCTTAAAACAGCACAGATACAATCCAGAACTTCTTTGTTATGTTTCAGCATCTTATTGTCAATTGGATTGAATCAATATGAATAGAAGGTAATAATAACAACAAAAATCTAGTCCTTTGAACTTTGAGGCTCTTAAATGTAAATGTAAGTTAGATAATGAATTAAAAGTTAAAAGATTTTTATTGACTATGGTGTCAAGATTTGAAGAATATTCTCATAATTTCTTATGCATTTAACTAATAATGAAGAATTATATTATAATGAAAATGAGTACTCAATTAAAATTAAATCACTAGGTGGATCTTATCACACATGGAATTTAATTTACATGAAGGTTTTACTAAGAAAAGTTATTGGAATATTAGTAAAAGACCCAGAGGACAAAAAGTAAAATGAAGAGCTATAAGGAAATATTAAAATAATTGAGTTTTTACTCCAGATCAAGAAAAAGAACACAGTGATTAACTGGCCATCTGCAAATAATGCTCATATAGTATTTATCATTTGAAAGGAGAACAGTTGTTCTCCATGTCTAGTGAGAATAAATCAAACTAAAATTCTTCTCAATTTCAGCAAAAGGGAGTCAGATTAGACTCACCTTAGAATTTATTGCTTCCTGATATTTCTCTGTAATGACTGACTAAGAGACAGGCAGCAGCAAGTTAGACTCAAATTTCAAATCCAGCAAGGTGATTGGTAAACGTTTATTTGACCAATTTTGGTGATTGAGAAATGAGTAGCTTCCAGTGTTCAAAGCAATTTCTGATCTTTTTGAATTCCACTTAGTCCTTTTTGTTGAACTTGCTGTGACAAAAATATGTCAGAACAATATGAGAAATGTAAAATAATTATTCTCCACGATTCATTTGTGGAAGTTATTTTAAAACTAAATAGACTACAGTATTTTATTCCCAGATTCCCATACTTGAGAATACATAAGGTAAGAAGAGCTTCCTCATACTTTGTCTATATATGCAAAGTGAAATAGGGAATGAGACAGTTTGCTATCTAATTCAAGCACTCTCAGCCCCCTTGCATGTGAAATATCTAGTAAATTGATACAAATGAGCATTTTGTTATGAATTACTTGATACCTGTTTTCACTCTGCACAATATGTATTTGGACACTCTCATGCAGCATACTCAGTATGCATATCCTAGTGTAACCATCCATCAACCCTTCCTTTCTTTACCCCTTTCTTCCTTAATGCCCAGTGCCACTCTCAACATAATATCTTCACATTGGAGACTACATTTAAGGTATTATGAAAAGGCAACTCACAAAACGTATTGCTGATTTTTAAATTCATTCTTGGAGCAACCTAAAAACAGAAAGTATAATAATGCTGTAAAGTATTTCTTTGTTATAAGTTATTTCCTTTAAATTGAAGCTCAATGTATTCATTTATTCATCCAACAAAAATTGTATGATTTCTGGGAGTTCCGGCAAAATAGCACTCTAGGCAGAGACACCACGCTGTCCCTCCACAGCAAAGATCCAAAAAACTAAGCCGAACAGAGAGTATAACAATCCTGAAACCCTAAAACATCAAATGAAGAGATAAAGAACTCAGCCAAGCCCCAGATGGAGTGAGAAAACTGACAGAGAACAGAGAATGAGGAGAGATTCATGCAGAGGTCCTCTACCAGCTAACACAGCGCAGATACGCCATCTTGGACTCCTATCGGAGACCAGTAAACAGGGGGTACGAGAAAGCAGTCTCACGGAGCTTCCAGCGGGAAACAAAACAATGGGTAATTGGCGATATATGCTTTCCCACCCCCTACCCTTCTTCACCCAGACTTGGCCTCCTCTGCTTCCCGCGGCCACAGTCTCTTGACCGGAAAACTGCAGCTGCTTGGATTCCACACACCCGAACGAGTGGCTCTCTGAGTGCCATTTATTGGCTGCTGGTGTTGCTTTTTTTCTGCTTCTTTTTATTTCTTCCTTGCCTCTCCCCACTTCCCCCTCCTTTCGCTCGAGTACCTCGTTCTGTGAGCCATCTTTGCTTCTTCCTGAGGGGCTGCAGAGCTCTGGTAATGTGTGATATACGCTTTCCCACTCTCTACCCTTCTTCACCCACACTCAGACCTTTCTGCTTCCCACGGACGCAGTCTCTTGTCCAGAAACACCAGCCCACACTAGCTGACTCTCTGAGTGCCATTTGTTGGCTGTTAGTGTTGCTTTTTTTTTCCCGCTTCTTTTGATTTCTTACTTGCCTCTCGCCACCTCCCCCTCCCTTCGCTCAAGTACCTGGCTCCGTGCGCCATCTTTGCTTCTTCCTGAGGGGCTGCGGAGCTCTGTTCGAGTGTGGAGCTGCTTCCCGGTTTGGGCTGCCATGCTGGTGGGATCCCAGAGCTTTTGTTCGTTTGTTTGTTTGGAATTGTTTGTTTGTTTTCTTTTCCATTTCTTGATTTGGGAGCCCTTTCTGGCCAGGCTGAGCTGCGTGCCAGGGAGACTCCCCTTCAGCTTCCAGAGACATGCAGAGGGATCCCTAAGGGCATTTCTTTTTTATGTTGGTTTTTTTTTTTTTTCCTGTTTCTTTGGGGGCCTTTCTTTTTTTTTTTTTTTTAAATTTGTTTTGTTTTCTTTTTCCTCTTTTTCCCTTTTTGTCTTTCTTTATTGCTCCATTCCTCATCTCTCTATATCTTCCTTCTCTTTCTGTTCCCTGAATACCTGGCATTGTATACTTCTACGCCTTCTAGCGAGGCTGTACTGCAACACCTGAGAGCGACTTCCCCAGACCTCATAGCTGCACCGGTGGGATCCCTGGGAACTTTGCAGTTCTTTAACCTTTCTGATTCTTATTTATTCATTCTTTTCTTTTCTTCCTCCTCCCCTTTCTGTTTTTCTCCATTTCATAGTCTCTCATCTCTCCACTCCAAAGGCAAGCTCCCCTAGCATTCTTTTTTGTTTGTTTGTATGTTTTTGGCTCCTGTTCCTCTCTCCTCTCTCCCATATCCATCTTATCTCCACACATAACAATCTCCCTGCCGCATCCTGCCTACCTGCACCGTGTGCTTGACATCACACCATCAAGCAGCACAGGCACGGCCTACTGGAACCTGCCCTGCACTGATTACCGACCCGCTCTGGTGGCTGTAGTAAGTGCCACAAACAACCCATCCCAGTAAGTCCTCTTCGGCTAGACCTGCCCTGCCGTACCATATCTGAGTGACTGACCCTGCCAGTTGAAGAACGAGATGAAAAGCATTGTGCCCACCAATGCGCAAACAACAAAGAACACACAGTCTGACTGCTCAGACATAGTCAAATTTTTTTTAAAAAAGGGATGAAACAAAAAAATCTACAATCAATAAACTAGAAAAATAACTACTGAATGCCCCGAAGACAGCAGATAATAACAAAACATTTACGAAAACAGGACAGGATGGTTCCAGTAGGCGTCCAAAATAAAACACCAGATGACTCTTCTCTGGAAGAAAATGCACTAGAACTACTTGATAGGGAATTCAAATTTCTAATACTCAGAATTCTCCAATAACTGAGGCAAAAAGCTGACAAACATGAGGAAAAAATAGAAAAATTCATGAAACATACAGACAAAAAATTGGAAGAATTCAGGAAAATAATACAGGAACAAAATGCCAAGATAAATTCACAACTAGAAATTATACAAAGAAAACAATTGGAAATCCAAAAGATAAAAAACAAAATTTCAGAAATGAACGATGTCATAGAAGGGCTGAGAAGCAGATTTGAAATGGTGGAAGACAGGATCAGTGGAATTGAAGACAAACACTTGGATACAACTCTGTTTCAGGAAAACTCATAAAAAAGAAGAAAAATGAAGAGACCCTGAGAGTTATGTGGGACACAATCAACAGCAAAAATCTGCGAGTGATTGGAATTCCAGAACAGGGGGAGAAAACAGAAAACACAGAGACGATCACTGAGGAACTTCTGACAGAAAACTTCCCCAATATCATGAAAGATGAAAAGCTGGCCATCCAAGAAGCTCAACGAACCCCATATAGAAGAGACCCCAAAAGAAAATCACCAAGGCATGTCATATTCACACTTGCCAAAACCAAAGACAAACAAAGAATCCTGAGAGCAGCTCGTGAAAAACAAGAAGTCACATATAGAGGAGAAACAGTAAGACTAAGCTCAGATTATTTGGCAGACACCATGCAGGCAAGAAGGCAATGGGATGTCATATATAAAATCTTGAAAGAAAAAAATTGCCAGCCAAGAATGATATATCCTGCAAAACTCTCATTCAAATTTGATGGTGAAATTAGGTTATTACCAGATAAACAGAAATTAAGGGAATATGTAAAAGTCAAACCAAACCTACAAGAATTATTAAAGGGAGTTATTCGATCTGAGGACAAACAGCTTCAGCTCATAGGCAGAACCTTGGACACAGGATTGTACCAGCCAGATACCAATCTAGGAAATGAACTCTTGAGGACTATCCAAAACCAAAGGAAATACAACAGGTAATCAGAGCAGTTAATCTGTAAATGACAACACCATCAGAACAATAAAAGAGGGAATAAACGGGGTAGGTATAGAACCTTCTAATGGAGAGGAAGGCAAGGAGATACCAAGTAATAATAGACTGCTTCAAACTTAGAAAGATAAGGGTAGATTTCGTGGTAACCACAAAGGAAGTTAACAAACTTACTCATAAAAAAAAAAAAGAGGAAAAACATAAAGTCTCAGCAAAAACAAAACCTACAAAAACAAAAGAAATGAAAAAAAAAATCCACAAACAAAAGTAACTCAGCACAAGACAGTAAGAAGAACAAAGAAACATCAGTACCACAAAAAAAAAAGCACTAAAAAATGACGGCAAAAAACCCACATCTATCAATAATTACACTGAATGTAAATGGACTCAATGCACCCATAAAGAGACAGAGAGTGACAGAATGGATAAGAAAACAGGATTCATCAATATGCTGTCTACAGGAGACACACCTTAGAAACAAAGATGTGACTTTATTAAAAGTCAAAGGTTGGAAAAAAATATATCAAGCTAACAACTACCAAAAAAGAGCAGGAGTGGCAATTCTAATCTCAGATAAAATAGACTTTAAAACGAAATCTACCATAAAAGACAAAGAAGGACACTATATAATGATTAAGGGGACGATCCATCATGAAGACATAACCATAATAAAGATCTACGCACCCAATGACAGGGCTCCCAAATACATAAAACAAACTCTAACAACACTGAAAAGAGAAATTGACAGTTCCACAATAAGAGGAGACTTCAACACAGCACTCTCAGTAAAGGACAGAACAACTAAGAAGAAACTCTGCAAAGATACAGAAGACCTAAAGGCCACAATCAGCCAACTTGACCTCACAGACATATATAGAACACTCCATCCAACCGCTGCAAAGTACACATCCTTTTCCAATGCACATGGAACGTTCTCCAGAATAGACCACATCTTAGGCCACAGAGCCATCCTCAATAAGATCCAAAACGTTGAGATAATTCAAAGTATCTTCTCTGACCACAATGCCATCAAGGTAGAAATTAACAACAGAAAGAGCAAGGAAAAAAAATCAACTACATAGAAACTGAATGATACCCTGCTTACACATCAGTGGGTAACACAAGAAATCAGAGAGGGAATCAAAAAATTCCTAGAATCAAATGAGAATGAAAACACATCATACCAAAACCTTTGGGACACAGCAAAGGCAGTCCTCAGAGGACAATTTATAGTAATAGATGCACATATCAAAATAGAAGAAAGGGACAAAGTCAAAACATTAACTACAGAACTCAAACAAATAGAAATAGAACAGCAAAGAAAGCCCACAACCACCGGAAGAAAGGAAATAGTGAAGATCAGAGCAGAAATAAATGAAATAGAGAACAGAAAAACAATAGAATCAACAAAACCAAAAGTTGGTTCTTTGAAAGAATCAACAAAATCGACAAACCACTGGCCAGACTGACAAAAGAAAAACAGGAGAGGACACAAATAACCCAAATAAGAAACGAAATGGGGGACATTACAACAGACCCAACCTAAATAAAAAGGATTATAACAGAATATTATGAAAAACTATACTCCAACAAATTTGAAAACCTAGAGGAAATGGATAAATTTCTAGAAACACACAGCCTACCCAAACTACAACAAAGTGATGTTGAAAATCTGAACAGACCCATAACAAGAGAAGAGACTGAAAGGTAATAAAAAAGACTCCCAACCAAAAAAAGCCCTGGCCCAGATGGCTTCACTGGAGAATTATACAAAAAATTTACAGAAGAGCCTGTACCAGTACTACTCACGCTATTTCAGAGCATAGAAGAAGAAGCAACACTTCCAAATTCATTCTATGAAGCCACCATAACGCTGATACCGAAACCAGGCAAAGACATCACAAAAAAAGAAAATTACAGATCAATATCTCTCATGAATATAGATGCAAAAATTCTGAACAAAATTCTAGCCAATAGAATTCAGCATCATATCAAAAAAATAATACACCATGACCAAGTAGGATTCATACCCCGTATGCAAGGATGGTTTAACATTAGAAAATCAATCAACGTAATCCACCACATAAATAAAAGGAAAGAAAAGAATCACATGATCATCTCAATTGACACAGAAAAGGCATTTGACAAAGTCCAACACCCATTCCTGATAAAAGATCTCAATCAAATAGGTATAGAAGGGAAATCTGTCAACATAATAAAGGGCGCCTATGCAAAACCAATGGCCAACATCATTCTTAATGGAGAGAGGCTGAAAACATTCCCCTTGAAAACAGGAACAAGACAAGGATACCCTTTATCACCACTCCTATTTAACATTGTGCTGGAAGTTCTAGCTAGAGCAATAAGGCAAGAAAAAGAAATCAAGGGCATCCAAATTGGTAATGAAGAAGGTAAACTGTCCCTGTTTGCAGATGATATGATACTATCCACAGAAAACCCTAAAGACTCCACAAGAAATCTACTGGAACTAATAGAAAGATTCAGCAGAGTAGCAGGATACAAGATAAACATTCAAAAATCAGTTGGATTCCTATACACCAGTAAGGAGAACAATGAAAAGGAAATCAGGAAAACAATACCATTTTCAATAGCCCCTAAAAAGATAAAATACTTAGGAATAAATCTGACCAGGGATGTAAAAGACCTATACAAAGAAAACTATAAAACACTACTGCATGAAACCCAAAGGGATCTACATAAATGGAAAAACATACCATGCTCATGGACAGGCAGACTCAACATTGTGAAAATGGCAATTCTACCCAAAGCAATTTACAAATACAACCCAATCCCGATCCAAATACCAACAACGTTCTTCAAAGAGATGGGAAAAACTAATCATTAACTTTATATGGAAAGGGAAGAAGCCCCGAATAAGTAAAGCAGTACTGAAGAAGAAGAATAAAGTTGGTGGACTCACACTACCTGACTTCAGGACCTACTATACAGCTACAGTAGTCAAAACAGACTAGCACTGGTACAACGACAGCTACACTGACCAAAGGAATAGAATTGAAAACCCAGATGTAAATCCATCCACCTATGGTCACCTGATCTTCGACAAGGGCCCAAAGTCCATCCAATAGGGAAAAGACAGTCTTTTTAACAAATGGTGCTGGCAAAACTGGATATCCATCTGCAAAAAAATGAAACAGAACCCATACCTCCCACCGTATACAAAAACTACTTCAAAATGGATCAAAGACCTGAATATAAAGCCTAAAACGATAAAGTTCATAGAAGAAAAAATAGGAGCAACACTTCAGGCCTTAATATGCGGCGTTAACAGGATACAAACCATAACCATCAATGCACAAACCCCAATAGATAAGCTAGATAACTGGTATCTTCTAAAAATCAAACACCTATGCTCTTCAAAAGACTTCACCAAAAGAGTAAAAAGAGAACCTACAGACTGGGAAAAAAATTTTGGACAGTACAAGTCAGGCAAAGGTCTAATCTCCATAATCTACAAGAAAATCCAACACCTCTACAACAAAAAGACAAATAATCCTATTAAAAAATGGGCAAAGGAAATGAACAGACACTTCACCAAAGAAGACATTCAAATGGCCAACAGACACATGAGGAAATGCTCCCGATCACTAGCCATTAGGGAAATGCAAATTAAAACCACAATGAGATACCATCTCACCCTTGCATTACTGGCAGGAATCAAAAACACTGGAAATAACAAATGTTGGAGGGGCTGTGGGGAGATCAGAACACTTATGCACTGCTGGTGGGAATGCAAAATGATACAACCATTTTGGAAAATGATATGGCGCTTCCTCAGAAAGCTAGAAATAGACATAGCATTCGATCCAGCAATCCCACTCCTAGGAATATATCCTAGAGAAATAAGAGTCATCACTCGAATAGACATATGCAGACCTGTGTTCATGGCAGCATTGTTCACAATAGCAAAACGATGGAAACAACCTAGATGCCCATCAACAGATGAATGGATAAACGAACTATGGTCCATACACACAATGGAGTACTATGCAATGAGAAAGAACAACAATGAATCTGTGAAGCATCTCATAACATGGATGAAACTGGAGGACATTCTGCTGAGTGAAATAAGTCAATCACTAAAGGACAAATATTGTATGAGACCTCTATTTAAAAAGCCATGAAAAAGTTCACACACAAAATGTAACAATCTTTGTTGGTTACCAGGGATGGGAGGGATGGGGGGGAATACTAAATAGACAATAGATAAGTGGTATCTTGGGTGAAGGGTGAGACAGTACACAATACAGGGGAAACTTAGCACAACTTGTACAAAGAAAGGTCATGGAAGCCGCGTAGACACATCCAAACTCCCTGAGGGACTTAATTGCTGGGCGGAGGGCTGTGGGGACCATGGTCTCGGGGAACATCTAGCTCAATTGGCATGACACAGCTTATAAAGACAATGCTCTATATAGTATCTGGGGTCTTAAAAGCCTGTTAGCGGCCATCTAAGATACTCCACTGGTCTCATCCCTTCGGGAGCAAGGGAGAATGAAGAGAACAGGATACAAGGAAAAGATTAGTCCGAAGGACTAATTGTCCACAGCTACCAATGCCTCCACCGGACTTAGTCCAGTACAGCTACATGGTGCCCGGCTACCACCACTGACTGCTCTGACCAGGATCACAACAGAGGGTTCTGGACAGAGCTGGAGAAGGATGCAGATCATAATTCTGACTCACAAAAAGAAGACCAGATTTACTGGCCTAAAGGAGACTGGAGAAATCCTGAGAGTATGGCCCCCAGAGACCCTTTTAGCTCAGTGGCGAGGTTACCTCTGAGGTTCACCATTCAACCTGGGAGTGGACAGCCCCGTAAAACCAAATGAGACTAATGAGGTACAGCAGTCCAGTGACAAGGGCCAGAAGGCAGAAGGGGACAAGGAAGCTGGTGATAGGGAACCCAAGGTTGAGTAAGGATATTGTTGATGTGTTGTGAGATTGTTAACCATTGTCATAGGGCAACATTTGTAGTAACTGTTCAATGAGAAACTATTTTGTTCTGTAAGCCTTCATCTTAAGTGAGAATAACAGCACAATTGGAAGAGCGTAGTCAATGTCACTTAACTGTGCATGTAGACATTTTTGAAATGGTGTATCTGTGGCTATGTGTATTTTCACCAAAAAAAAAAAAAAAGAGTTTGAGAAGTTAGAGGGTTGATACGTTGTGGGGTTGTTAACCAATGTCATAAAACAACATGTGTACTTCTGTTTCATGAGAAACTATTTGTTCTGTAAGCCTTCACCTGAAGTACAATAAAAAATAAATAAAATAAAATAAAAAAATGGTATGATTTCCTACTCTGTGCACTGTTCTAGGCAATAGGAACAAAAGAGACCCAATTCTCTATACACATGAAGTTCACTTTCCAGTGGGGTAAGATAGATAATAAATAAGAGATTACATACTATGTGTCTTAAGCATCTAGTACTGCTATAACAGAAATACCACAAATGGATGGCTTTAACAAAGAGAAGTTTATTCTCTCATAGTCTAGTAGGCTAGCAATCCAGATTCAGGGCGTCAGCTCCAGGGGAAGGCTTTCTTCCTCTGTCAGCTCTGGAGGAAGGTCCTTTTGATGCATCAGTCTTCCCTTGGTCTGGGAGCTTCTCCGCACAGGAACCTTAGGTCCAAAGGATGTGCTCTGCTGCTGGCACTGCTTTCTTGGTGGTATGAGCTCCCCCCATCTCTCAGCCCGCCTCTCTCTTTTATATCTTAAAAGAGATTGGCTAAGACACTATTCAATCCTGTAGATCTCATCAATTTAACTGCCACTAATCCATCTTATTAATTACGTCATAGTGATAGAATATACAACACATAGGGAAATCCTATGAGATGACAAAATGTAGACGATTATACAATAGCAGGAATCATGATCTAACCCAGTTGACAGACATCTTCGGGGGACACAATTCAACCCATGACCCTATGTTAGAAGGCAATGAGTGCTATGAAGAAAGATAGAGCAGACTAAGAAGGTGGGCGTGCTGGGAGATGTCTTGCAATTTTAAGTAGGGCTATCAGCATAGGCCTTGCGGAGAAGATGACATTTGAGCAAAGACTTGAAGGAATCTTTAAATTTTGGACTTTAAGTTCAAAATTTGATGTGAGTTTTCTTTTTAATTTTTATTGCTTAAGGCATGAATGGAAAAGAAAGGGTGGATTCTTTTTATTAAAGAGAAAATTCCCAAAGGAAAGGATGGTATTTTATATATCCTTGTGTCTCCAGGGTATTTCAGTGATACTCTTCTCAAGGTTTCCTGTGTTTTAGAATACATGCACGTATCTAATTCCTTTACTAAACAGGGGGACTGGAGACATCAGTCTTTGTGTCTCCAGAGCCTGGCAAGGTTCTTGCCACATGGTAGGAGCTCACTGATGCCTGTAACTTGAATGCCTAAACTATCCTATTGGTATATGCATTTTTATTAAACATATTTGTCATGAAAGAGGTGGTATAGTGGTTAAGAGTTCAGCTGCTAACCAAAAGGTCAGCAGTTCGAATCCACCAGGTGCTCCTCGGAAACTCTATAGGGCAGTTCTACTCTGTTCTATAGGGTCACTATGAATCGGAATCGACTTGACGGCAATGAGGTTTTTTAGACGTCCTTTATTTTATAGAATGTATGTTTATAAAATCCTTTGGTTACTTTTTCTGACATTCTACAAATTGTACATACTTTTCTTCATTAAAGCTTCCTTTGTACTTTCAGCTTTCAAAGTACCAAAGTACTCTGACAGTAGGTACCTAAATTATAACTTAATATTATAATCTAATTCCTAGGCTATGGACCTCTTTCTAGTAGGACTGAAGCTACTAAAATATCTGACGGTAATAACAAGGTGATTTCTTTTTGACTCTTTGGAATGAAATAGCATTTGGGGAACTGTTAGCTAGAAAAAGAGATTCCAAATAATGGCTTTTTGTTCAGAATTCCTCCCTCAATTCATAGATAAGTCAATTGGCAGTCATCATTTTAAACTCATTGGAGGCCAGTGTAGTTAAGAGGAGTATAATGGGTAGTATAGGCAATAAACAGAAGCCTTGTAACAATATAATATGTAGTGGAAAAGAGGATTGGAAGATCTATGAAAGCTATCAAAAAGAACAGAAAAGTATAATTAAAGGAGCAAAAAGACATATTGAACACAATCTCAGGGACTATTTCAGGCAACAGTAAATGTCTCTCCAAATATATCTTTTGAAGCAGGAAAGCAGAGTACAAAACTAGTCCCATGGAGAGAGGGAAAAAAAAAACAAAACAAAAAAACAAATAGAATTGTAGGAACAGACTAACAACAGTTGGGTTTGTTTTTGTTAACTTCTACCTTTCTTTAAAATAATTAGATGGTGTCTGACCCAGAGATCAGATAATTTGAAATTCTTAGATGAGAAGAGGATAGAGAAAAGCAAGAGAAGAACAAAAACAAAGGTGATATTTTAGGGAGTTATGGTTCAGAGTAGTGTAGGTAAACTGGTATGTAGACGACAAATGAAATTCACAGCTCATATCCAAACTTTGCCAACTAAGTGCAGCTATTTTAGTTCCATCAAAGTTACATATTATTTAAGAAAATGTTTCCTTCCTTCCTTCCGTCTTGTGAAAGCAAGAAGGTTACACATGACTTCCTTAAAAACAGAAAATAATACTTCCAGTAAAATATATTTTTTGACAGTGAATTTTTATTACTTGATCAAAGATTTTCAACTAGTGAGACATGTCAGACTTATCTGGGGTGTTGTACCAACAGACACACACCTACTGAGAACCACCACCACAGCCATTTGAATAGCTTATGAAAGTTTGGGAAATACACTAAATATTATCACTCTTATTTCCTAAAGTCATCAATCCCTGTCTTGAATTATAAGTAGACAAATAACAATTAACAAAATAAAATATAGAATAAGAATATCATGCTATTAGACAAAGTGACATGCAATGGTGGCAATTCTAAATACAGAAGGTGAATTCAGAACTTGTGTGTTAAGCTGATCTCTGCCAGGGAAGTTTTCTCTTCCCTCATATTCAGTTATTAGTTACTGTGATTTTCTTTGTGCTGAGTTAATTCCAAAAGCTTTTTCAGTTTAATGGCTAGAAGACAAACAGTAACTATTTAAAGATAAAATGTCAAACTTGAGATCTCAAATACTGACTCCAAGATCCTTGAGATCTCAAATACTGTGGATAAAACAAAACCTTGCCTCAACAGCAAATTTGAATAGCTGTTTTTTTGTAGTGAACCTTTATAGAAGCTAGGGAATATCATTAAAATGTAGCTTGAAGAAGGCATTTCTGTAGGGGTTAAATTAATGGTACATATAAGGAGGAATTTTCTAGAGATCCAACTTGTTTCCTTATTAATTTTTTATTTCAAACAGATTCTAATATATACAAAATTTGAGAGAATAGTACAATAATCTTTCTTGCTTCATCAAGTTCAACTCATGGCCAAACTTGTCTCATCTATATCCCTACCCACCTTTCCTCCCAGATTATTTTGAAGCAAATCTCAGACATTATATTATTTTATACTTAAATATTCCAATGTATATCTTTAAAAAAATAAGGACTCTTAAAAGTAGAACCACAATACTAATATCATCAAATATCAATTTATTATTCAAATTTTTTCAGTTATCTCAAAGATATTTTTCTTAATAGTTTTTTTTTTTTTAAATTGTTTTTCATTTAAGGCCTGTATGTTGCAATTGGTTTATATGTTGGTTCCCTCTCTGTTTCTTCTTGTTGCGTGCTGTCAAGTTGATTCCAACTCATAGCAGCCATATATAAGAGAGTAGAACTGCCCCCTAGGGTTTCCTAGGCTGTAATCTTTACATGTCTTGTAATCTTTATAGGGTTGCTATGAGTCAGAATTGACTTGACAGGAGTGCGTTTAATCTTTACAGGAAGGAGCCTTGGTGGCACAGTGGTTAAGTGCTTGGCTGCTAACCGGAAGGTCAGTGGTTCAAACCCACCAGTGGCTCCATGGTAGAAAAGACCTGGAGATCTGCTCCTATAAAGATTACAGCCTAGGAATCCCAAGGGGCAGTTCTCCTCTATCCTATAAGGCTGCTATGAGTCGGAACCCACTGAACTACACACAACAACAACAACGTTTACCGGAGCAGATCACCAGGTCTTTACTCCTGAGGAGCCACTGGTGGGTTCAAACCAGCATTACTGACCTTTTGGTTAGCAGCTTAGCATTTAACCATTGTGTCACCAGGGCTTCTTTCTCTATCTCTAGTTCTTTTATTTTTCTTGAGATTAATTTGTTGAAGAAACAAAATAGTTTGTCCTATAGAATTTCCTTAAGTGTCTAGATTTTGTACCCAAAGATTTAATACATTTCTCTGTCTCCTGAATTTTATGAAAATTGAGAGTTATATCTGTGTTGTTTTCACAGCAGAATTTCAAGTATTTATGCTGAAAAGATGATGCCTGCTTCTTAGGTAAATTTCTCTAATTGTCCCTCTTCTCAGCCAAGACTTTTATAGAATCTGGTTCAAAGATTACTATGGCGAAGTAATCAAACTCAGCAAGCCTATAATCTAAAGCAGGAACAAAACATGGATACAATTAACTATGTAATAAAGAGCAAAACAGGATATACTTCTAGAATGTTACATAGTGCACTCTACGTACAAGCTTTTGTATCAGTATTACTACAGTAATAAAGTTTTGACTTCTTCATGAACATAAAGCAGTTGTGGAGAGGGCAGCCTGTGGGACAGCTCCATCAAGCATACAGCTCTCTGGAACACAATTTGATAGGGAAATCTTGGATATTCCTTCTATCTCTGAACCTCAGATTGATATAAGCTGTGTGCTACAATTCACAGTGTTTTCGCAAACTCATGAGCTTCCCTTAAAGCTGTGCTTGAGCAAAGCTAAGGATTAAGGAGGCAAAGATATACACACAGCATTTCAGCTAAAATGAAGTTATTTCTGGCTTGTCAATAACTCTACAAACACGCTTAAAATAGATGATGTATCGACATGCCTCAGTTTCTTTCTCAAGCAAAACCAAACCAAACACTTGCCAGTGACAAAAGACATTAATTGGAAGAGAAGTAACATGTATTAGGAGAGTAACTCCAGATCTGGGCAGTATGGTTTTGATAAATATACTATGCACTTATTTAAGGAGCCCCGGTGGCACAGTAGTTAAAGCATTCAGGTGCTAACCAAAAGTCAGCAGTTTGAACCCACCAGCCACTCTGTGGCAGAAAGATGTGGTAGTCTGCTTCCATAAAGTTTTATAGCCTTGGAAACCCTATGGGGCAGTTCTGCTCTGTCCTATAGGGTTACTATGAGTCAGAATCAACTCAACAGCAGTGAGTGGGTTATGCACTTATTTAATATGCTTGAATGTTATACATTTGGAATTTTTTTCAACTAGTTGAGCTTTGTGTTTTGTATTCTGGTAAGATTTATGAAACTGTTTCTTTAGGCACAGACAGCACACATTATCCTGGAAGATGGAACTAAGATGAAAGGTTACTCCTTTGGCCATCCGTCCTCAGTTGCTGGTGAAGTGGTTTTCAATACTGGCCTGGGAGGGTGAGTAATGCTTCTATTCCAAGATTCTTTTCTTCCTCTATGTAAAGAAATAACTGGATGAGCTTACTCATGATGGGAACTTGAAATCACCCCACAATAATAAGACTACATATTGTCCTGACATTACATGGTGCCTTGTGCATAGCCTACTGCAGCCATCCCTGAGAGGAGTATAGACACAAACTCCCCACTGCTGTAAATGAAAGAGAACATGGTCACTCTGCTGATCCACTGAAAAAAAGAACAACATTAATTCTAGCAATTTATGTTGAGAGGGCACAGTTTAGTGGGTTCACTGAGTGGCTTCTCAAGTAGCAGTATGGATCTAATTAGGGTGAAAATTGGGCCAGGAGAAAGGATAGGTAGCACTTTCTAGTGCCATTCCATTACTAAAGACAGTTGAGTCAACATTGCACATGTAATTTGAAATATTCTAAGGAGATAAGAATGTCCTTGGGTATATTATGTAATTTTGCACTTTAATAAGAAAAGATCAATAACAGATGCATTTGTTGTCTTAGAATAATCAGTGGGAGAGCAGGTACACTGATACAGTATTTTCAGGATTTATCAATTGTTACTCCATTTAGCATTTAAGACCTGTTATTAGATGTATAGCAACTAAGGCGAGAGTTGCTATAGAAATCATGTAGCTGATCTTACATAGTCAACAAATGTCTGTTCATATGGGAGCCAGAAAGCTGAAGTTTTGGTCTCAGTTCTAATGATAAGTCATTATGTGATACTGAGAAAGTCACTTACTGTAATCTAAGTCCTACATTCCCCATCTAAAAAGTAAGGGAGCTGGATTAGAAAGTAATTTACAGTTGGGGATTCAAAAAATTGAGTCATACAAATAAATAGATTAAATGTTTCAAGAGTTTTCCATTAGATATTCAATAGATGAAACTTTCTATAAAATATTTGATATACTTTTTAGGAAACTTTTGAAGGTAAGGAGGTATTGGGTTAACTGGTACTGAAGATATTGACTGATGAAACTTTCATTATATTATTAATATACATCCCTTTAAACTCTTGGTTCTCTGTGTGAAGTGAAGAATATCAGATGATTTTTTAAATAGTTCCTGGTGAGAGCATTAGATTACAGTGTATGAAACCTGTTTGCAAAGTTTTGCTTCACCAGGCAATTATTTAAGCTTTTCGACAGCACTAATTACTAGCTGTGTTAATATACCTGCCAACAAACAACTGTTTAATATAGATCAGAATGATGGAGGGCACTAGAGTTTTCTTTCTTGTGATAGATTATGGGTAATAAATCTTGTCACATCACAAAAGTCAAACAGGACCTGATGGATTAATTTGCCTCCAACACTGTAGTTCTCTAGGACAAGCTGTATTTATTCATTTACTGGAGAGAGTATTAGGAGCATATGTTTAAAGGGAATGGCCAGTTCTTTTATGTATGAAAAGAAGAAAGGGAAATAAAATTAAATCAATTAGAGATTTTTTTTGATGTAGAAAAAGACCTTCATTTGTAAGATTAGTCCATAGACCCTGTTTCCTACTGAGGAATGCTTTCATTCATTGTGTGTCTCACTCAGTGAGGTGGTTGATAATTAGGGGAGTTATTTTGGTTTTTATCTTCAAGAAATGCGTTTATATTATGTATAAGACTTGGTTAAAAACAAATTAGCTCCTGACAGGAGAGGCATCTGAGAAACTAGCTGATGGAGGCCGTGGATAAATACTACAGCACTTTAGTCACCTTAGGGAGAGCTGAGCCAAAAGACTAAGTATTCTATTGACAAAGTTAGTTCTGGTAGGAGCTAATCTGGATAGGGTTCAAGAATTTATGTTGACCACTGCCTGAGCTGAACTTTACTGGTTTCAAGGTTGTCGATTCTGTCCACCTTAGCACCTAAATTCTCTTTCAGAAGTAATCCACACAAAAGATGCGGTTTAACTCATGCTGCAGAAAGTGAAAATGTAGGGATGGGGAAACTCAATTGAAATGCATTCCAGGGCACAAGGTAAATGTAGATAGGCCCTGGTATTTATGGAAATAATGTTTCTTAAGTTTTATTTTACATATATACATTCAAAACTTTGAAATAAAGCCCTCCTGCATTGCTCCCTAGTTCTACATTATTATTTTAAAATAATTACTCAAAGTCTTTTAACCTAGAAGTCAGAAATGCTTCTGGTGTTTTTTGTGGGACAATTTTTTTTTAATAAGTTGATAATAACTCCCAGACTTATATATTACTTTCTAAAACTAAAAGATTTTTAAAACCAACTTTATTGAGGTATGACCCAAAGCCCACTGCTGTCAAGTCGATTCTGGCTTATAGCGACCCTATAGTATACTTTCATATAATTTAACTCTCTCATTTTAAATGTTCAATAAATTTTAATCAATATACACACCTGTGCAAGCACCACCATAAGAATCAGGATACTCTTCAGTATCCTAAAAGATATTTTAAAAATAACTTCCCAATTTTTGACAGTTAATATTTTGGTGAAAATGGCAGCTCTCAACTGCAAATGTTATTTTGGACTCAGAGATGTCTGGTAGACTAGGGGAATCTTCAGGATATCTGGAGACTTAAAACAGAGAAACTATGGAAGATTTCTTTAAGGAATTAAAAAAGGATAAGAAATCGAGGGAATGAAAATTATATGGGAATATTCTCTAATACTTCTAAGTTTGTTTTCTTTTTCTTATCAGTCATATCATGGGATAAATGTCCATATTCTATCATGAAATTTCCCTAGGTTTGCTAACATCTGGGGATGAGCTTATAGGATTTAACTTTATGTCCTCTAATTTGCAAGGGTCCAATAATTCAGAGCATGCATCTAGATTGTAGTTTTGTGTTTTTATAAATTTTTTGTTAAGTGTTGGCATCTTTACCCAGGTACACTGAAGCTATCACTGACCCTGCATACAAGGGACAGATTCTCACAATGGTCAATCCTATTATTGGGAATGGTGGAGTCCCTGACACTGCTGCCCTGGATGAATTGGGACTGAGCAAATATTTGGAGTCTGATGGCATTAAGGTAGTAACGGAGAAGGCAATTTAATAGTCTCGATTTGGGGATTGTAGAGTTGATTCCTTTTTAAAAATCTAAGAATGGCAAAGTTGCCCACTCAATATTGTAGTACAAGCCATTAGATTCATGTTCTCAACCTCATTTCCTAGATATATGAGAATAATCTTTAACTTGATGTTACTTTGACAGTCATTTATCTGGACACTGTGTTTGTTCTTAAAGCGTTGGATAAAATTTGGCTCAATTTGGAAAAATGTTGTTATAAGTCCTAATAACAACTATGATAAAGGAATTGGTGACGAGTCACCTTTTAAAATCAGTCTGGCAATCAACTCTGTATCAGCAATTTGCCTTTTAATCTAATCTTTTCAGGGGATGAATGAATGATAGCTTGTTTAAAAGTTAACACATTAAATTTTCCTAGTCAAGACAAATTTGGGTAACATCTTAGGAATGTGGACCATATAAACAATTTAAAAAATCTGTACCCCAAATTCCCCACTCTATTTTTTTCTTCTCTGTTTTTCTTTTCCCCACTCTGTTTTGAACTGATCACTTAGCTAAACTCTCGGCATTTCCCACAAGTTTTTGCAAATTGCTCAGCCTTCTGTAAGTGTAGATTTAAAAAAATCTTTTATTCTTCATGTACATTAAACAACTAGTTATTAAGTAAATTACTGATAGATATCATGAAGGAAAAGTACAGTGTGTCAAGGAGGCTACCTTACTTAGCCTGGGGACCCAGCAAACCAGATAAGCCTGGTCCCTCATATGACAATTAAGAGAAAAAAATATATATGAAGAGAAAATTGTTGTTTACCTTTCTTTCTTTAAGCCTCCAAAGTTTTTAGCATTATGTCAGTGGACTTAATAAGGCCTTTAAAAATGCAAATTAACTCTCAATTCAAATCACAAAAGTTGGATAATATTTTGTGATACCCCTTAAAATAACTGTCTTTCTAGGTTGCAGGTTTGCTGGTCCTGAGTTATAGTAATGACTACAACCACTGGCTGGCTACCAAGACTCTGGGGCAATGGCTGCAGGAAGAGAAGGTGAGAAACATGATAAGGCATCTAGCATCACCTAAGGACTGACTGATGGCACCATTGGAAAGTTGGAGAGGTGTATGTAGACTCTGAAGGGCCAAGCAGATGAGGCAGATGGTGCAGTTTTTGATTCACAGTTGATGAATACAGATGCTGTATTTTATTGTTACTATTATTATTATTTCATTTGGAATCTCTCTTTTAGAGAGATATTTCTTCTCCTACTACAGGCAGAGCTATTTGGACTCATCCTTTTCCAAACCCTTAGTACCACATATTCTCTGTTTAACCACTAGGTGACACTCTTACATGCTTGGTGGCATAGCTCATCTGGTAAAGGGGGTAGAGAAAATTTTAGAATTTTCAAGTTATTCCCTTGAGCAATTTAAGGTCCCTCTCTCCTTTATCTGTGATCTATTTATGTAACTTGCTTCATGGGTTCAGTTGTGACTGTGCAGATCATGCAATCATTTCATAAAATACTTTCTTAATCTTTAGTACTTGTGAGTATAAACAGAGTACAAGTAAGTCTCTTTGGGCTAACCATTTGTATGGCGTACAATTAGCTATAACTTCATTTGAAATAATGAACAAAAATTTATAAAACCTTATCTTATACCTTTCTTATTTTAAGTATTATTTTCTAATCAAATAAGAGGATTCGTTAGGTTTGAGTGCCAGAAGTACTTAAAGTCAACTGAGCTGCTATATTTTGCTTCATCCCCAGTGTTGCTATAGCTGCCTTTTGTTGACTTGCTGCTGA
The DNA here is from genome assembly GCA_030035585.1 of Dugong dugon. Taxonomy (NCBI): domain Eukaryota; kingdom Metazoa; phylum Chordata; class Mammalia; order Sirenia; family Dugongidae; genus Dugong; species Dugong dugon. The sequence continues at coordinate 173,038,191 of CM057461.1, forward strand.
GCCTATAATTGACAGGGTGTTATCCTAAGAAAGCTCTACCTCTCCAACAAGTATCTATGTATGGGAGGTAATATGGCCTCTTCCTGGCAAATCAAAAAACCTTGATCGGCTTCCTAGTTCTCATTCTTTCTAAATCTTAATGAGAGAAGAAGGCATCTGTATAATCTCCTGAGCCATTACTATTCTCTGAATCATTATCTGAACTTATCTCCATTACCAAGACAGTAAATTCCTGTAACGGTCATTTAGGGAGACTCTTTATTTTATTGTAGTATTATTTTTAATGTTTCCTTTGTGTTATTTAGGGCACATGAGATTACAGCTGCTCTATGTCAGACCTACTAGTTTGGTATAAGTCTAACCCATGCTTTCCTTATTGGTAAACCTTTTGTTGTCAGCTTATTTTTTAAAATGTACTTTGAATTTTCTTCCACGACCACAGAAGTATAAAGTAGGAAAGGGTCTAAGATATAAACCAGCTCAGCTGCCTCTGTTTACAGATGAGGACAAACACCTTGCTCAAACATCACTCAGATAATTGGTGGCAGAGCAGAAATTAGAACGTGGTTTCCTGATTCTTAACTCATTGCCCTTTCAATATATCACATCTTTCTCTACCTAACCTCTTTAAAGAAACTGAAACAAATAGTACTGTTGTCTTGTTGACAAGTAGGATGGGCAGGCTTTAGTATTGCATGACCGCTCAGTAAGGGCCTTAAGAGATATTTGTTAAGTGTCTACTATAACCCAGGAACATTTGGCTCAACACATTGATTTGCATATGATTTACATATGGTTACTTATGAAGATCACAGATTCCATTATTTCAAATATATATGTATATTGCTGCTTATTTAACATCCTGAATTAAAAGCAACAAAACTGCAGTAGCAGGAGATTGATGTTCAGAATTTCTTATTTTCTATTACTAGCAAGGGCCTTGGTATAAAGAGTCCAGTGCAAAAGTGGAGCAGCGATTTACCGTGTTCTGACAGCACAGCCACCCTGGGTGAGAGGAAAGGAGTGGGGAAATTATTTACTGCTCAAGAAGATAGATGAGGCTAAGTTTGTAACTTGAAAACAATACGCTGAATCTAATTTCCTCCAATTTTACTGTCACTACGATTTTTTTTCTTGTAGGTCCCTGCAATTTATGGAGTGGATACAAGAATGCTAACTAAAATAATTCGGGATAAGGTATGATCACAATCTTTAGCCAAATCTACGCTTCTTCACAGATATTTTCCCCCCCTCAGGGCCTGAGGGATCCGTGAATATGTAAAGGAATGAATCTGGCCAGTTTCTGCTGTGTGGATCTCTGTCATTTTGTTTCACTATTTCCAATGTAATTTTCAAGACTAAATACTTGATTGGTATGTTCATTACTGGATGGTCTTGGGATTAATTCCCCTGGCAGGAGTTTATTGAGTGCCCGCTATGTGCTCACTGCACCAGCCACCTCTAACCCAGGGAAATAGAATACTCGGTGAAGGCATTTATAATTCAGCTCATGTGACAGGACTTAATTTACTGAAACAAGTGGAGAAAGTAACTACATGCATAACACTTTTGTCTAAATTGGATACCTACTTGCTGAAGACTGGAAACCAAAATGTACAGTATTGGTGCTGTTATTTGCTTATTCCTCTAGAAGGTGTTATCTGTGAAATTAGTGAGTTATAGTTCATAAGTGTGCCACATAAACACAGAATGAGTTGCCTTAACGACATTGTTTTTCTTGAGGTTGTACCAATGACCAAGGTGAATAAAAAGAGTTTACTTGTGCTTTCATATCCCATCACTGCAGCATCTGACCCCTCCTCTGAGAATATGTTATCACCATGTGCTTGCTTCTTCTTGTTATGAGATGTTGACACTATTTTTTTCCCCTTACTAGAAGCCTTCATATCCCAAATCAGAAAAAAAAGAACATCTACCTCACAAATGTTATTTCAATTCTCCAAATACACTGAAATTTTTCTCATTGAATTATATTACATAAAAAATAATATACATGGTACAATTTGGAAGTACATATATGGAACAGATTCTTCGAGAAGATCTGTTGTAGATTTCTTGTTTAAATATTATCGATGCAGGATCTCTGTAAAGAGAAAGAAATGGCAGCTTTGAAAATAAGAACAGGGGTGCATAACCATGGCCACCAGGAAAATAGGGAGATTTCATGAAACCATTCTACCCCACCTCTGCTTCATGATTTTCCTGAGAATAGATGCTAGTAAGATTATTTATCCCAAGTAAATTCTTTTATTTTCTTAGCCTAATGATATGATGGATGCAGTAAACAATGATGATGCTACCTGGGTAGGGAGGGGATAAAATTGGAAAATTTGATTAAGGCTGCATGTTTGGCAGGTTGAATAGAATGTAGTCAGACCTAATGATCAGGGAAAACTCTTGACAAGACCACACAGAATCCTTTCATGTGATATGCCAATTTAAGGTGAACACTCCTTTTATCAAAGGCAGTTAGGTTTTCAATATTTGGTTGAATAGTTTAACACATACAAAATAGCTATTATTGTTGCTGTTAGGTGCCATTGAGTTGATTCTGACTCATAGTGACCCTACCCACAACAGAACGAAACACTGCCCGGTCCTGCACCATCCTCACAATTGTTGTTATGCTTAAGCCTATTGTTGCAGCCACTGTGTCAATACATCTTGTTGAGGGTCTTCCTCTGTTTTGGTGACCCTCTACTTTACCAAGCATGATATCCTTCTCTAGGGACCAATCCTTCCTGACAACATGTCCAAAGTATGTGAGATGTAGTCTCGCCATCCTTGCTTCCAAGGAGCATTCTGGTCTTACTTCTTCCAAGGCAGATCCGTTTGTTCTTTTGGCAGTCCATGGTATATTCAATATTCTTTGCCAACACTACAGTTCAAAGGCATCGATTCTCCTTCAGTCTTCCTTATTCATCGTCCAGTTTCATATACATATCAGGCTAGATCAGGCACACCTTAGTCTTCAAGGTGATATCTTTGCCTTTCAACACTTTAAAGAGGTCTTTTGCAGAAGATTTACCCAATGCAATGCATCTTTTAATTTCATGACTGCTGTTGAGTGTTGATTGCAGATCCAAGTAAAATGAAATCCTTGACAACTTCAATCTTTTCTCCATTTATCATGATGTTGCTTATTAGTCCAGTCATGAGGATTTTTTCTTTATGTTGAGGTGTAATCCATACTGAAGGCTGTGGTCTTTCATCTTCATCAGTACGTGCTTCAAGCCCTTTTCACTTGCAGCAAGCAAGGTTGTGTCATCTGCATAACGCAGGTTGTTACATAGTAGTTTTGCCTATTTGATTACGAGTGATGCTGGCTCCTATTTAAAAATGTATAGTGTAGCTTTCACTTCTGTTAGTCTAAAGTTGAAAAGTAAGATTGTATTTCATCCAGCATGCTTTAGGAAAAAGAGAATGAGAACCGAGGACCAAATTCCAAAGTTAGGAATTCATAAATGCAGTCGAAGGGATTCTGTGACTTAGATTATAAAAGTAAGTACAGACCACCAAGAATTCAGGGCTTAAACCAGTTTGTTCCAGTTCAAACCCCTGCTGAGAATTTGCATTTCTAACAAGTTCCCAGGAAGGTATACATAAGAATCCCCTGGGGATCTTGTTAAAATGTAGACTCTGATTCAGTATATCTGGGGTGAAAATATAAATTATCAGTAGGGAACTTGTTAGAAATACAAATTCTCAGCAGGGGTTTGAACTGGCGAACCAGTTTGAAGCCCTACATGAAATTTAGTAATCTACTATGGAGGTGAAAGATGGTTTCAAGTTAGTTTTCCCAGAGTTGGAGACAGTACTTGGTTTTAACAATAGTGCTTAAATAACAGTCATGTCTGAATTGTGTGCTGGCACTTTCTACCCTCACTCACTTGGTCATAACTGATTTTTCTACTAAGGAAAAAGTTTAAGAGAGGAGTAAAGGCTTCCTTCTATGTCCTTTAATGTAATAATTTCCTAGGAGAAAGGCAAATCAATGGATTATTTTAACTTTTTTTCTTAATAAAATCTTGATTACTAAATATATATAGCATACTGTCTTCTTAAATAGATCAAAATAAACTTATTTTTATTTGTTTGTTAGTAAGTTTTATATTTCTTTGTTAATAAGTATATAAATCTCAAAACACAGCTAATAACAAGTAACATTTACCATGTTTAAGCTAGTAAGGCTGATTTGTGAAAACTTCATAAAGGGTTAAATATTCTTTAAAGTTCGTACCCTTAGGGATACCTGGACATTAACATGTCCAAAGCAGTAAATATTTTCAATGTTACACTTCAAAGTTTATGATTTATGTAGGATTTCACCAGGTCTTTGAACCAGTTCAATCTGGTTTGAACTCCTGCTGAGAATTTGCATTTCTAGCAAGTTCCCAGGAAGGTATACATAAGAATCACCTGAGGATCTTGTTAAAATGTAGGTTCTGATTTAGTATATCTGCAGTAGAAATGAACTGGAATGAACTGATTTGAAGACCTGGATTTCACATTCTTTTGTGTGTGTGAATTAATTTTAGTGTCATAATGGAGTTATGTTCCTTTTTTTTTCCTAATTTTCTTCAATTTTTAGATTTCTTTTTTTCTTGTCAACAGATTGTTGTATCCACCTCTCCCATGAAATAGCTTTGTGTCATATGCAGTAAGGAATAGGTACTCTACATGCTCCAATCCAAACCTGCCTGGAATCTGGAGACCCAGATTCTTGTGCCTTTTGACTTTGCCTACCCCAGTCATCTGACACAGCACTAATAATAGTGATTGTATTTCCCAAAATGTACTGTGCAAATTACTTCATCCTTCCAGTTGGAGAAGATGAAAATCTTCTGCTGATGATTATGAATAGTTATTTATAAAGACATCTAAGTCTTGGAGCAGCTGTTTAAGTCCCTGTGAGTTTATCCTGTCAGCACCTTCATTGCAGCTCACTTTTAACTGTCTATTTTTTTAATTTGATAGGGTACCATGCTTGGGAAGATTGAATTTGAAGGTCAGTCTGTTGATTTTGTGGATCCAAATGAGCAGAACTTGATTGCTGAGGTTTCAACCAAGGTGAGAGATTTTCCTTTGTATTTACTATTTTTATTTTACTGCCTTTGGACCTGCGGTACCTTTCATGCAATATCAAAATCTTCATTTAGACAGAGGTAAAAATGGTCTCATAACAAATAAAGTACATATCACAAAATTACTGCATTTAAAGTTAGTAACTTTTACTTACGAGGAAACTTTCATGCCCTGATCTAGAGGCGTTAACTATTATTTGACCTTTTTTTTTCCTTTCTGGTTCCCCAGCTCAAGGCTTTAACAACATCAAATAAAAGAAGCATTGAATTGCTAAAGGTGGGCATAGTAATGATTAGGAGTCAGCTAATAGTCTGCCAGAAAGCCGAAAGACTGAAACTGTATAGAAAGCAGAACCAGTAACCAGTCTGGGGTCATTTTATGCAGGGAAAAGTATACCTACATACTGAAAATTTATACTTCAGTTCAAAAATTAAAGTTCATAATGATGACTGTGTCACCCCAAAGTGACATATGTTAAGTGTATATTTGCAAGAAAGTATAGAATACATTTTAGAAAGAAGTCCATTGGTTTTGACTGAATACTTATTAATGTAGGTGCGAGTCTCTAGAACTGAGGTCTCTCTCCTTGAGGAACATAGATCCTGGTGAGGAAGGAAATAAGTAAATCGCCATGCACTAAATCCTCTGATAAATGCTCTCCTTGGAGTGAGTTCAGGGGAGCCACAAGGCATGCATGGGGCAGCATCAAAATGGAATAGAGTATGAGGGAAGGCTCTGCAGAGGAGGTAGGCTTGTTCTGAGACTTAAAGGAGAGGTGGTAGCTGGAGAACTAGGGGTACTGTGTTTCAGGCAGAAGGAACAGCATGTGTTGTTGAGAAGCATAGGAGTATGAAACAACATGGTGTGTTTTGAAGAGTTATGCGTAGGTTGATATGGCTGAACCAAAGGAATTCCACATATTGATGAGTGGCCAAAGGTGAGTCCGGAGAGATTAACTGGGTCTAGACCTAGAGAATTTAGTATGATTGGCTAATCAACAATACTGGAAACTATTGAGAACTTATTCTGTGTCATTTTGGAGCAAAGTACAGCTGGATGAAAGAACAAGTGACTAGAAGGTTATGCGGTTAACCAGAACAGAAATCATGAGAGCATGAACTGAGCAGTAGCAACAGGAAAAGGGATAGCAAGGTGGATTTGAGAAATGAGAGAAGGAGGTGCTGGATATGACCAGGTAAACAGTCATCCTATTTTCTTAGTTAAGGATTTCAATAATTTGGGTGAGCACAGTGATTATTTCAGTGGGAGTTCGAGATGCCTATGGGATATTGCGATGGAATGTTGTTTAAAGAAAAGTTTTTGGTGCACTTAGAAATTTAAAGGGTGGATTTCTACCCTCTGCATAAAATGGCAGATATAACAGAATTTTATTTTCTTCGGATTCTGTATTTGGCTACCCTAGTGCTTTGTTGTTGATGTTGTTAGTTGCCGTCGAGTCAATTCCAATTCATGGTGATCCCTTAAATGTGGAGAATTCACGCCTTTCTAAACCGATTTGAAGCTGGCTGGCTCCAGCTTGGGATTTCTTTTCACTATAGGAGATATATCTTCAAGCTTCTCTTCCTGTACGAGAGGGGCAATAAAAGGGTCTCATAGAGGAGCTCTGTTTTGTACAAGTGAAAAGTGAATGTTATTTCTACAAAGGTGATTGAAGTCTTTGGAGAGGAAGGATTAGAAAAATAACTTGTAGACATAAAATCTGATTTTTAATAGATTTATTCACCACAAAATTTTGTTCTTAGGTATAACAGTCATACACACGCTCTTGCCTAAGATAGTTCATGGTTACCATGATCCATTCAAAGTGGTCTTAGGGGAAAATAGTAGTAGCTAACATTTTTTGAACAGTCAGTTAATTCTTATAAAAATAACTCCATTTCACAGCTGTAGAAACTGAGGCTTAGCCAATAAGTCTATTTAAAAGTATATGTAACTTGCCCAAGGTTACATAGTTAGCATCAAATTAAACTCAAGTGAATCTAAAATCTCTTTGCTTAACCCAGGGCTTCGAAACAGTTTGTTCTGCTTCTACCCCCTGCTGATAATTTGCATTTCCACCAGAAATATACTGAATCAGAATCTACATTTTAACAAGATCCCCAGATGATTCTAACCTGATGTTATTTGGCCTTCCGTTTTGGTGGTGGTTTGTTTGAAAAGCTTTGAGAAACTCCATTTTTTGGATCCTACTACATCAGTCCAAGAAGTTTCCTCAAGACTCCCTGTGAACGTATTTCCTTTTCTACCCATATTTGGCAGGATCAGATCGTGTTTGCATTGTCTGTTCCTCTGCCTGGGATGCCTCTCCTTCTCTCCTTCCCCTTCTTACCTTCAAGTAGTCAGCTTCAAGCATCAGCTCATTGTTCCTCTGTGAAGCCTTCTCCGCCTACTCAGCCTTTGTATTCCATGTCATTCTATAAATAGCTTTATTATAATAAGGATCAAATTGTATTTAACTGCTCGGAAGGGTAGTGTCTCTTATTAGTCTATGGTTAATTCTTTGCGAGGAGAGGGCATGACTTACTTATCTGCCTCCCCAGCACTTACCATTGTGCTTGTCACATAGTTCATGCTTTAGATATTGCATAAATGAATAAAATGATGGGCAAAGACGGTAACTGGTAGAGCTGATGGGGAAGAAGTTGTAGATTTCTTTTCCCCATCATATTCTATTTTAGTCAATATTTCTGATGGTTATATTATCTCCATTATTAATGTAAAAATCATTATTATTACTAATAGCTGTTATATTAATAAAAATAAAACAAATAAGGCGTATTGAGTCCTTACTATGTACCAGGAATTCCTGTAAACATTTTACATTGATTAACCTATTCAATCCTCATAGAAATCCTATGGGAATAGATAATACTTGTATCTCCATTTTACCAAAGATGAAACTGAGATAGAGAGAGATTAAATAACTTTCTCAGGGTGAACAGCTACCAGGAAACTTACATCTAGGAAGGTTGGCTCCAGTATCTACCTTTTAATCAACATCTCATACTGCCTTCCAACATATTATCAATAATAATTATTATTAACCACAGTCATACTATCACATAGTAATATTCAAATACATCTATAATTGTTTTAGGTCATCCAACTTTTACATTAGTGAAATGTAGATTCGTAACTTTCTAATCAGCATAACGTACGATGAGACACATGAAGAATACACTATGAAATTGAGTCAGGTTGCATGGAGCTTTCTACACCCTACTGTGACAGCACCTGCACATCGAGGGTCTTTAGAAAGGATGATTTCCCCCTTACTGATCCTCTTCATCTGTGAAATGATTCATGTTGTCATTTAGCACCAAACAGAATGAATGTGGAGAACATCAGCTCATCAATAAGAGTTCCAGTTGTGAGAACTTAGGTGCAACAGGGCTTTTTTTTTAGTTGTTTTACTAAAAGTTTATTGAAAGTGAAAATAGCCTAATTACTAGAATAGCAGATGCAAAGAAAACATACACTGATGTTGGAAAAGAGATCAAACTGGCTCTGCTCACATGGAAACAGGGGACGAAGACTTTGAATCTCTGGGAATCAATACCTCGTCTTGATGTTCACGTTGGGTGTGGACATGCATTAGTGACACACCGAAACATATGAAATATGAGTTGTTAAAGAAAGTAAATTTTAAGTTAGAGCTGTGACAACATCTGTATTTGGAATTTGATCCTGCCATATGCAATATCACTTCTGATTTTTAATTGTTAAATTTGTCCAGTCAAATGATGTGGAACACTTTTCCATTTATTTGTTTCTACATATTTTCCTGTGAAGACATGGCATTATAGAGATCTATCATTACTTTCCCTTATTAGAATGATTGAATTTTAGAATTGAGAACTACCTTAGAGATCTAGTCCAGCATTTTTCAAATGTGAGGGATGTTATCCCAGAAAAATTCTGTGATCAAATTACATTGAAAAATGCTGCACAATATGTTCTTCTCTTGGAGAGTCCTAATGCAAATTCATATATTCAAGTGTCTGTGAAGTCTTAATTAACTTCTGTCATGCTTTGTGGAGAGTATATGGTGTATTTGTCTAGACATCAGCACAGTTGAGTGTATATGCGTTTTGATCTGTATCAAATCAAGGGAAAGATTGTAATGGTGAAGACTGGCTCTGTATCTTAATGCCAGTGTGATTAAATGATTTTATTATAACTGTGATAATATGTCTATTTGTATCGGGGCATACATATATTCTGTGAGTTTTGATCAGCTATATTCTTTTGGAACAGTTGATAACTTAATTCATTGTCTTGTTATTGCAATTTGATAGAGCTACAACTAGATGGTAGTATTGCTTTGCTTTATAGCAAAAGCCTAAATTTAAGAATTAATCTATACTTTTTCAAATTATCTGAGGAGAGAGATTACCCGAAGCAGTTCAGCAATAATTCCCCCAAATCATGAAAAGACTGGAGTATTTTTTTTTTCTTCAGAATAGCCAGCAGAAGAAAAAAATATGGCAGACCCTTCTAACATTTTTTTCAAGTACAGTCTAAGGATTATGATTTCTCCACTTTGTGGAGAGATATACATTTCAGTTAAAGTAAAATGCTCTTTCAGATATCCAGATTGTGACTTTCATCCAAACCCTTTGGCAAACTATGAAACCATCCTAAATTCGGAATGTGCTAGCTAACTCTTGAAACAGACACCAGTGTGGATACCCAGCCCCCAGGCTTGCGCTCTCTCTCTTTTTCTTTCTTTCATTTTTATTATTTCTCCTTTTATGACTTTGGGGAACTGCTTCTTGGGTAAATGCCTGTGAAAATGGATCTGCCTCCAAGCAGTGCTTAAGACGTAGGTAACGATTATGATATACTCTGGGATTCTTTTATGAAATCTACCATTTAAATGTAAATGATTGCTCATAACCTAAAGGGGCCAGTAGTCTACACTACCTTAGCAATTCTCATGACTTTTGTACTGATTACGACCCACTGCATAAGCCTAGTACATAGTAATTCAGCTCTACCCTATTTGATCTTTCTTGCAAGTTGAGGATCAAGTGGCATTTAAAGCATGATGTATCTATTACCACATCTGTCTAGTGCTGAATCAGGGAATAATACTTGAAAATTCCATTGCTACTGGTTGTTAATGAGGCAAAACATAGGAAAGATGGTTGTTAACTATGGAAACAACCAATTTCTTAGGGATCATTGTTATTACTGTAATCAACAGTTTATATAAAACAACAAAGTACTTTTTCTCATAAAAAAGATACAGTCTGTGGCACTTACTGTGCCTTTCTTATAAATTGATTGTTAACTGCCAGTCACTCTGTAGTAGTTAGCAATCTGTTACCAATATAAGTGCAAAGTATCTTCAGATGTGTTTATGATATTGGTGTGTTGCTCATAGCTGGAACTTCCCTCTCAGTTTCTGTTTTTTAAAATGGCAGGATGTCAGAGTGTTTGGCAAAGGAAACCCCACCAAAGTGGTGGCTGTAGACTGTGGGATAAAAAACAACGTAATCCGCCTACTAGTAAAGGTAAGGAATTTTTTCTGTCTCAAGGATGAGGGTGTAATATTGTTAGTGTTGAGCTAATTTCTAGTTTCAGAGAAAGCTTGTGCATTCCTCAGAATGTCAGGTTATCTACTCTCTTCTTGTTGCCTTTGATCTACAAAATAATGTATTTATCCCTGTTGAAGTTAGAGTACTATGTTAAAAAAATAAACCCTCAAGGGCCATTGCAATGTGAAAGAAAATGATGCTTGTTCTTTTCACGTGTTCACTGACATTCTGTGACATGCCACATTCACTTTCTTTGGGGTCTAGTTGACCAAAAAGCTAGAGCCAGTCTAATAGCTCTTCCATTTGGGTTACATCCATTATGTACCACGCATTTGCAGGGATCATGTTCTGATACAGCACACCCTTTCACAAGTACTTTATATTAACTCTTAGACAACTGATTAGAATTCAACCTTAAAATTCTTTAAGGACAGCTTAATTACTATAATAATGTTTTCTTAAATATTGTTTTTTGGGTATTTTCCCTTATCCCCTCTCCACCACAATCAGTTGTGAGTTCTCTCTCTCTGTTTCTCTCTCTCTCTCTGACACATACATACACACAGACAGACATATTTTGCCCCAACACCAAATTAGCCTGAGTTTGGAAGAATTCTGTAATTCACCTTCTCTTTGTTAGAGAATATCATCAATATCCAAATCACAATTTCATATTTTTGTCAGTTTTATTAACACTAATTTGCACAGATCCTTCTGTAGAAGGTGCTGTGGATGACCTATCCATATCCCCTTTGGCTTTAAAATTTTAGTCCATGCTACTCAACTTCCTATCGCAAGCATCTACATATCTTTGCCTGAGGGCTTTCTTTGGTTGGCCTGAGCCTTTGGGCCAGCAGGAAATGTCATAGAATTAATGATCCTTGGGAGCAGCCCTCAACAAATGACTAGAGAGAGTCACTGTATATGTACTTCAGCTCCTTTGCCACGCGGGTAGGCTATCTCTAAGGTGAGTATTCTACTCTAACTTTCAGAGTTCCCCAGTGGGCTAAGCTCTAGTAGTCCATAGTGGTAACTGCTTGATAATGCACACTTTATTGGAAAATTTCATGGCATCACTTCCCCTCCATCCTATTGGTATTTCCTAGAAACATCTCTGAAATAAAGTTCTTCCTTTCAAATCCTTGTCTCAAAAAAGTTTCTGGGGAAACCCTAAAAGACTCCTTCCTATCCACTTTTATGTAGAAGAGTTAATATTTTTCTAGCAGAATATCAGTATTTTAGATTATATGAGAAAACCCTAGGGAAGAAGCCTGATTAAAATTTAGGGAGGTAGTACTGATCAGACAAAAAAGGCAAAATTGAAAGAGATGAGAGACGGACAAACTTAAATTTTGCAGAAAATGGATTTATCGTCCTGTGGTAACTCTCTCTCCCATGGCTAGTGAGGATAACCTATACTTCTACGAGTTCACTCATGAAGCCTTTAGGCACTGAAACCGCTCCTGAAATGCAGAAGAGAACATTCTCTATTTTTTCAGGATAAAAATTTAATCGTGTTTTTTCTTTCTTCATTTTCTTTTGACCATTGGCTCCATTTGTATCACACGAAGTACAATGAGCCACCAAAGAACTTTTTGCTCAACATTATTTGAGATGTACTATATTTTCCTTCCCTTTAGACAGTGGTTTGTCAAGAAAAGGTCCAGTAAAATTACACTTTGGCAAAGAAAAGTGTTATTACATTGATCATCCTTGTGGTCCTTTTTCAGCGAGGAGCTGAAGTACATTTAGTTCCCTGGAATCATGATTTCACCAAGATGGAGTATGATGGACTTTTAATTGCTGGAGGACCTGGGAACCCAGCTCTTGCACAACCACTAATTCAGAATGTCAAGAAGGTACAGTGAGCCTGGGGGCAGTGTTGTCTGTGTGTGAGGTAGAGGGGGTCTGCTGTGTACTGCTGAAAGGGCTGTAATATATTTAATTTATTCAGGTATCTTTGACGCTCATATCTGTGACCTCTGAGGCAATGTCAACATAGATATTCCATAGAGAAACCAACAAGGAGAGAGTTCCAGACAAAAAAGAGCCTTTCTTTAGAAAAGTAACTTTGGGATTGTGTCTTTGCGTTAAGAGAGCTGGCGTCAAACCTCCAAATGTATCTTTCCCTACGACTTTAAAATGACAATAGGTGTTACTTAACATGACCCTGGTACCTATCAGCCCATCACATTTCTAAAGAAATATTGAATTCTATTTAGTTTATTCTGAATGTTAAGTATATTTCATTGAATTCTAATGCTATGAACTTGCCAATCATGTGAAGCCCTAGTGGCACAGTGGTTAAACACTCAGATGCCGACCAAAAAGTCAGTGGTTCTAACCCACCAGCCCCTCCGCAGAAGAAATATGTGGCAGTCTGCTCCCATAAAGATTTAGTCTTAGAAACCCTATGGGGCAGTTCTACTCTGTCCTATAGGGTCAGTATAAGTTGGAATCGATTCAACAGAAACAGGTTTGGTTTTGGTACATATGCATAGGCTAACTTTTTATTCAGTTGCTATTCTCTTTACCATGTTGATTAAGGAAAAAACAAAGATGCTTCATTGTCATTCCTTCAGAGGCAGCAGTTTTCATACCTCTGTAGGGTTGCTATGAGTCAGAATTGACTCTATAACAATGGGTTTTCAATGGGATCTTAACTGTACCACTGGATTAATAAAAGTTCTCCTTCTCCCTGATTTAGATCTTGGAGAGTGATCGCAAAGAACCATTGTTTGGAATCAGTACAGGAAGTCTAATAACAGGACTAGCTGCTGGTGGCAAATCCTACAAGATGCCCATGGCCAACAGGTAAGACAGTTATGCCTTTTGTTTATAGGTCACACTAACTCTGAAATACTGTTAGTAACTAAACACAGTGGACTTAGAGAATTACAAGTCATTTTTTTCAGGATAAATAGATAGCCATACTATTTGATGGTATCACAAGATACCACTTTAATTGCATTTTTGAAAGGCAGCCTTTTCTAATAATGACTTTGGTATGGTTTAAAGTTATTTACCTTCCCTTGGCATAAACTGAGGTTATAATACTCAATGGAATGATAGTGTTCTGATTTTAAGCTTGATTTCAGAGCATTGATAACATCTTAAGAATTTACTGTCACTTAAGAACTAAGAAACCATTAGAACCTTTCAGTTTCACTTCTTTGCTTCAAATGATGTTACTTTAGTCAACATTGAGTTTTCCTCACAGCCCACCATTCCACTTCAAGTATTATTCAAAATGATTTAAGACTGAGCAGTCATCCTTTATTATCTCCCAAAAAATGTCCTCTGGCTTTGAAATTACTGTATCTCCCGTAAAGTAAGTTGCTATATTTGTCAGTTTCTGTGAAGCTAGTGAATAACTCTTATAACTTTTTGTTATGACTGCAAACTTCCCTTTGCTAAAACTGATCATGGACGTTTAATAGACCCTAGATTTAATGCACAACAAAGCTCCCTGAATTGATTTTTGTTGCTAAAATTATTGTGATTAACAATCTGTGACTTTTCTTACAGAGTGATTTTCACTAAGCAGTTGAAACTTGCAGATTTTTATAGTCTTTTCTCATTCGCTATTTTATAACAAATTCATTTATATTCTTCTCTTCCCTTTTCCTTTCCCTGTTTCTCTCCTTTTCTCTCCAGAGGGCAGAATCAACCTGTTTTGAATATCACAAATAGACAAGCTTTCATTACGGCTCAGAATCATGGCTATGCTCTGGACAACACCCTCCCTGCCGGCTGGAAACCACTTTTTGTAAATATCAATGATCAAACAAATGAGGTAAGCATTCTCCATAAACCTGTTCAGTGGATGATGAGAAATGCAGGACTTTTAATACTCTATCATACACTCACCTTTCCTTTGCTTAAGTGGGATTTTGTGTGTGTGGAGGTAGGAAGGGGATAATACTCTTTTATAGGTAATTTCCACAACCCCCTGCTCTTTACTGTCTGTCTTATTCTCTCATCAGTTGACTCATTAAGACCCATTATTTGAGTTTTTAAACAATGACTGTCTTACACTCTTAACATGTTCTTTGTTAACGAGTGAGTGGTCCAGATGTGTTTGGGCATTTGAAGTAGCAGATACCAGTCAAGGGGTCTCTAGTACTCATTTAGGACTAGCATAGTCCTTGAGAAGACTCTTGGAGAAGTAATTTAGGAGTGAGAGATGATATAAGGATTTGAATTTATTCTGAACAGAGCCTAGAGAGGTCCCAAAGGCTGAAGTCCAAATCAGATGCTTTTTATTAAGGTGACTACATTCTGCTGAGACTTCATTGGCTTATTTTCTGTTCTTACCAAAATGGTCACATGCCAGTCTTTAAGATTTCCAATCCTATCACTTAACAGTATTGTTGGCTTCTGGAGTATTTTTAAGCATTTAACTCAGTTTTTTATTTGAACTTTATTGTCTGCCAAATAATACATAGCTGCACTTGACATTCTTTGTTACGGAAAGAATTTCTTTTTGTTTCTTGTTCCTTTAGGGGATTATGCATGAGAGCAAACCCTTCTTCGGTGTGCAGTTCCACCCAGAGGTCAGCCCAGGGCCAACAGACACTGAGGTATGTCAGAAAGATGAGGCCTATTAGGTGCTTTTTTTTGGTTATCAGAAATATATGTATGTGAAAACTAAGAAATGAAAATAATCACCCCAGATGATCTTGGTACACAACATTTTCAAGAAGAGTGGTTTGGTAACATACATTTTGTCTTAAAATTGCCCCATGAATATCATAGCAGAAATTTTCTATCTTTTTTAAAATTTAAAGTGGGAAAGCCCTTGAGAAACCCGATGTGATGCTATTTTTATTTAAATCCATTATCATTCTAATATATTTAGTTCTGAAATTTACAATTGTTGTACTATGCAAATGAATTCCCTCTTGATCTTTCTCATAACTGAAATGAAACTTTAATCCCCCGTCTGTGACTTCACAAAAATCCCTAAGGCAACTGGTTGTGTAGCCGCTAAGGGAGACTAAAGAATAGCAGGAGGAGGAAGAGGAGCAGGGGCATGGGAAGGGAGAGGGCATGCATGCACATACATATGATTCCGGTGGCGTAAGAAAAGAACCACAAGGAATGCTTAGAGGAGTTGTGTTTTCAATTTAAATATTTTTACTCTTTTTGTGAGCTTTTGGTTCAAGCACATCTTTGCAAGCAGAGTTTCCAGTGGTACCCAGAAAAGTCTTATGTGACTCTTCCCCTCCCACACCCTGGGAACCCCTTTTTGTAATGCTGACAATTCATTGTCAGCATATACTCTCAGAAAAGACATCTAGGTAAAACGAGGAGGTGAATAAGCATTTTCCCTTTGTAAACTTCTCTTCCTCATTCCTGAATTACATTTTCAGACATTTGCATTTTGTTCTCGTTTTAGTATTATTAGCAAACATTCTTAACAGACAAAAGCATTATAATATTACCTACCCTTGATGAGGCTTATAAATAAAATTCAGTTCTAATGAATGTATATATATGTGTATATATATATATATATATATATATATATATGTACATATATAACATGTTTGGTATATATATCATCTAATATGTGCTAGGTTTTTTTTTTTTTAATTTAAAAATTTAATTTGTTAGCTTCTATCAGTACTTCAGATTAGGAACATTCCAATTAAGATATGTAATAATATCCACTATCACTTAATCATCTTTTGTCCTGCCAATTAGTTGCAAAATGAATATCCTTGGCTGAAATTTATCATGTCTATAGTGATAAAACAGAAGTCATGATAAAGTTTAAGAATAATCTTTACAGATTTTTTTAGGACTGGTAAAAATTTTACAAATCCAGTTACTTTTAACGTTAAGGTGCATAGATGATATCACTTCAATTTTCTGTGTAGCTAGAGTTTGATTTAAAAGAATAAAATGATACTCAGTTAAGGGGTAGGAAACTTCTTGCCATACTCAGAATGCATTATCTGAAATGCTGATTATCTGTTGAAAATGTTCTTTTTATAGGACTTGACATGAACAGTTAGAAGTGTTTATATGATCTAATTCTTATAGTAGCAGCTACTTAGTTTTGCCAGATTTTGCAAAACAAACAAACAAACAAAAACCCAAAAAACAAATATTGCATGGGAATACTTACACTAAAAACATTACATATTGTTTATCTGAAGTTCTAATTTAACTGGACATCCTATATTTTCTCTGGCAACCTTAGGAGTTTTGAAACTTCTAACTAGTTGATTGTATTTTTTCTAGTACCTGTTTGATTCTTTTTTCTCACTGATAAAGAAGGAGAAAGGTACCACCATTACGTCAGTTCTGCCAAAGCCGGCACTAGTTGCATCTCGAGTTGAGGTTAGTATATGTGAGCCTGGTTTTTGTTCATATACTTTGGATTTTCTCTGTCATGTGATGATTTTTTTTTAAGTGAATGATGTGAACTATATTGATGTCTATGAAAGATGATTGAAATATTGTAATCAACCATCACTTTAGCATGTAATTATCTGTCTTGTTCTTAATGGTCATTGGAATTTTTATATTTTGATTTAAAATTACACTTTTAAATTTTACTTATTCTAGAATATTTGCCATAAAATAATTTAATAAAGATTAGAGTTTAATTTAGTTTAGAATTTGATACATTTCCTGTTACTCAAAAGCCATAGTCCTGTGTATGCCTGAGATACAATTAAGGCTGGAGAATCATTGTAGATGATATAATTCTTTTCTGTTTCAAATATAACAATTATTATTATTCAACATCATGAGCTGAATATATTACTTTACCTCTAAAGAACAAATGAATAAGGATTAATATATCATAAGGCTTGAATTTTGATTTGTTTGAATATGTATGTTAATATGATAAGGTTCTATCCATTTCCTTCATAGTTAAATCATGCATACAAACACCATTATTATGTAGAATTTTAGAAGGATGTATATGTATTTTAAAATATATATATTTACAAATATAAATGTATATTATTGCATATATGTATACATTTATTTTTTAGATAATTTATGCATATTTAAATAAAATATAGACCTTTTCCAAAAATTTTTTGTTAAAAAACTTCAAAAGCTTTGGAAACTGCATTGAAGTTAGAGATGTTTAAATTGTTAGTCTTTTCCCCTAAATACTATAAAAGTTTCAAAACATTGTGTTTTAAATCATTATGTAAACCCAGACAATTTAGTTTTCTTTCCATTGTGGAAAATGTCTTATTTTCACCATCATAAAAATGAAGGCAATGTATTTTTTTTTATTGCTTATAGGTTTCCAAAGTCCTTATCCTAGGATCAGGAGGTCTGTCCATTGGTCAGGCAGGTGAATTTGATTACTCGGGATCTCAAGCTGTAAAAGCCATGAAGGTGAGAGACTATGATTTTTGCTAGAATTAATATGCTACCTTTAATGAGTCTAATTAATATTTTATAATATAGATTTATGACCCCACCTCTTTTGAAAGTCATTATAATTATTTTCCATAACTATTCCTTAACCTGTTGCCATTGAGTCGATTCCAATTCATTGAGACCCTATAGGACAGAGTAGACCTGCTCCATAGGGTTTCCAAGGAGCAGCTGGTGGATTCGAACTGCCAACCTTCTGGTTAGCAGCCAAGCTCTTAACCACTGTGCCACCAGGGCTCCAACTATTCCTTATGCATCTTATGTTAAAAGAAGTTTGATCACAGACAAGATTGTTAACTTTTTTAAATGTGCACACCTGCAAATTAAGGAGGTGTGTTTGATCTCCCAAATTATTTAAGTTATAGCTTATTTATATTGAAAATATATAAAGCCACATTTATAGATGCTACTTATTCCTTTTGAGACAGTAAGCTTTTAAAATATCTTTGTCTTTTGTGTGAAAGAGAAAATTTGGAACATCCTGGATGCAGTAATGTAGTTCAAACATGCTCTACAGGATCATTCTGGCATCTCTTGAGTTGAAATTGGAAACTCCAGTTGGGGAATCTAGGACAACAATGCATTTTGTTCAAGCTTTAGAAGTTCTTACTGTCACTAGGAAACTACGTTCCTGTTAGTGATTAGGACACTAGAATGGTATGGCTGGATTTTCAAGTGGGAAAGAGAATATGAACCCAAGCTGGAAAGGAATCCTCCCTGTTTCTCCAAATTCTCTAGCATTTCTACAATCCTTATTGTATTAAAATAAGCTTTAAGGAAAATTCCACTGTATATTACTATATTGATGACTAGCTAACTTGACTTCTCCTTGGTGTGGTGTCCTATTTCCCTGGATGGTCCCCATCTTGGTGCTAATTGGGCCATCCAGAGGGAATGTGAGTCTTTGGGACCTTACCTTGGGCTGTGCTATTCACCAGACACTCAGCTAGAAGAGAACAGCATAGAGAAGGCAGCAGGAGACTAGGACAGCAAACATGGAAAACAGTTGGCCAATGTTCTTCTTTTTTTCAGTATTTTATATTCAAAGATTTTCATCTGTAAGATATCTATTGAAAAGAGTAGAACATAGCCCACAGTTATATTGCTTTTCTTCCCATTTGTTTTTATTCTTTAATACTCTTCCCTATACATGCATGGGTGTACACACATGTGCACAAATGGTTTTTTGTGAATACTTCCAAATACTTCTTTACTTCATTGTATTATGATTTAATTTCTCTTGAGATAGATAAATTAGTGGATGTCCAAATGATTTAGATGGACAACTGTGTTCAGGGTTTAGAGTGCATTTAACTAGCATACTATTTTTATCCTATGTGGTAGTTTATAAAGAATTTTCATTTTTGTAGTTTGTATTTTTTAGGTGCTTTATGAGTCAGAATTGACTCGATGGCAGTGGGTTTGGTTTTTTGTTTTTTCTGCATTTATTGGGTTAAGCTATATCATTTAACTGAAGAATAGGAATTATTAGATAATTTTTGTGATTGTATGTTGTGTGATTGCAGTTAATTAGGAGATTAATAGAGATGAATTTATGAACTAAGAATGTGAAAAAAAATTAGATGATGCATATTTGTAACCAGAACTATTATTATAAAAAAGATTTAAAGATTTATTAAAATGGTTCAGAATTATTTTTAAGTTTAAAATTAACAGATCCTCGTGACATACATTTATGGGACCTTTTGCTATATAATTTATTTATAAAAATATCCAGTATAGCACATTCTGGAAAATACTTACATGTATACTTAAGTTTGTTGGTATTTTAGCAGTGAGACTTCTTATAACTTCTGTTGTGATGTTTTCTCATTTTGGACTCAAGTATTTAAATTTCAAGCTACATTTTAAATGTATTTGCTTATTTGTATGTATTTTTTTAATATTTCATTAATAATAATACTCTTATTCTAAACGATTTCTAAAAATCTTGAGAGATGACTATTGAGGGAATCATAAAATAATAAAATCATAAAATTTGAATTAGAATCCTAATTTTGCTACTTGTCTGCTACATGAAGTTTGGTGAGTCATTTAATCTTTTTGAATCTCAATTTCTTTATCTGAAGGATTGAAATATCTCTTATAGTCTTTGTATAAAAATCAAATAAATTAATTTAAAAAGTACATTACAAGCCTCAAAGCACTATTTGAATTTAAAGTAGTATTGAAATATATTTATTTCATTCATGTCCTCCCCCAAGGAAATGTAGGGCTTTCAAGGATGATTTCTATACTTTCATCTGAATATTTTGTTGACTTTTACAGGAGTTTAAAATTGACATGCTAACCTGTGAAATAATAAGAACCATCTGGCCATATTGCATAATAATTATTTTGCTAAGTGTCACCCTCATCCTGGTTTATAAAACTGTTATCCTTACTAGCCTACATGAAAAAATATTTTGAAGGTCTCTCCAGATGTTAAGAGTGAGATAGGGCTATGAACCTTTATCTAAATGTGTATCTATATATACCTATATATACTTTTTTGCCATATGGTCACTTTCTTTTTATGTAATATGTGTAAACAGTTGTATAATGCTTTTTCTTAAAGCACTACAGCAGGCATGAAAACCTAGAAAAGTGGAAATCAACACGAGGCTCTCAGTGCTTCCAGGAAGAAGGGAGCACATTATCTTGTCTTTTAAATGTACTCTCTATCTTGTTCTCCAACAAACAATAGAAAGCAGCTTTTATATTATTTCTAGTTCCATTTTCTGCTTCACTCATTTTATAAATTTGGAATATATGATTCTTCTTAGGTAGATTGAGATGTAAAAAAACTAAGTAGTATTTGCAGACCTCTAATCAAATTCTATAGAAATGGTCTCCAGCTAGGCGTGATACCTCCAGTACAAGGAATTTACCATGGGTCTCTGTTTTGGATACTTTACTTTCATATAGTTTCTTTCTTCCTTTGACTAAAAGTTTGTCTCCCTTTGGCTTTCGTTCATTAGTCTTATTACTGAACTCTGCAGCCCACCAAGTAATGTAAATGCTTTGTTATCCAACACATCTTCATTTGAATGTGGTTATTCTCTTCTTAGGGAGCCCTGGTGGCATAGTGGTTAAAGCACTCAGCTGCTAACCCACAAAAGGTTGGTGGTTTGAACCCACCAGCCACTCCACAGGAGAAAGATGTGGCAGTCTGCTTCTGTAGTGATTTACAGCCTTGGAAACCCTATGGGGCAGTGTTACTCTGTCCTGCAGAGTCAGAATTGACTCGACAGCTGTGGTTTTTTTTTTTTTTTTTTGTATTTTCTTCTTATGCCATATATTCAGAGCCTCAATCCTTTTGTTTCTTTCAGGAAGAAAATGTCAAAACTGTCCTGATGAACCCAAACATTGCTTCAGTCCAGACCAATGAGGTGGGCTTAAAGCAAGCAGATACTGTCTACTTCCTTCCCATTACCCCTCAGTTTGTCACAGAGGTCATCAAGGCAGAACGACCAGATGGGTTAATTCTAGGCATGGGTGGCCAGACTGCTCTGAACTGTGGTGAGTTATTTAAAGCTTAATTGCTTATTTTTGACCCATCCACCTGTTTCTTGTTTGAGCCCGTCTAACACTTGTTCTGGTGTGTTCATAAAGGCTTTCTTCTAATGTGTGAGGAAGCAGTTGGCAAACAGCCACCTAAAAATGAGGTATGATGAGTATTATCAGTTTATCTCACAGAATAACTAAGGCGCACAAAGGATTTAGCTTTATTGCCTCAGGGTGGCCAAATAGGTTTCTAGGGTCTCCGTCCTCTACCCCAGGCTATTATTGTTTTTCTCTATTTCTTTACCATTCCTTCATACATCTGCTAAATTCATTGTTGTGTCGTTTTTATCATGCTTTCAGACTCTTCAGATCGTGAATGAGAATCTCGTTAGCTAGTTGGAGTAAACAGTTGGTAATGTAAACTGTATGTTAAATTAAAAAATAAAAATTAGCCAAAGCTATCTGGCAAGCTAGTGGGCACACAAACAATTTTGATGATTCTTAACCCAGATAGGTATTCATATCTCTGGGATTATTTAAATAATAGAGTCTTATTTTCAGAATGGGTCTTAGAAGGAAAGGAGAATATACTGAAATCTCAAGCCTCCATATAATACTGTGATTTTTTATTAATAAAGATAATAAAAATGACTTGCAGAAGGTGGTAATATACCAATAGCACCATCAACAGCATATTTTGTTAAAATATCTTCAGAATTTTTTTTTCAAAGTTGTTTTGCCCTAGGTACTACTCTATTGTGGACTGTGGTGGCTTCTTCAATTTAAATTTAAAGTAAAAAAAACCAAAACAAATCAAGTTGTATTCAGGTATATGTTTGAGAAGAATCAAGAGCTTGCGATTTTAAAAACTGACTGTATTTTGTTCTTCTGTAGGAGTGGAACTGTTCAGGAGAGGTGTGCTCAAGGAGTATGGAGTCAAAGTCCTGGGAACATCAGTTGAATCCATTATGGCCACAGAAGATAGGCAGCTGTTCTCAGACAAACTGAATGAGATTAATGAAAAGATTGCTCCAAGTTTTGCCGTAGAAACGGTAAGGAATCTTTGTTCTGGAGAAACAAGGCCATTATTTGTCTTGGGTTGTGCAGAGAATGATTTGTTATGCCCTATAATAATGATTAAAATTCTTATACTTGAGTACATCTTCTTCCAGAAATGTCTAAGTACCTTTGAGATATTGTGTATTAATTTTAGTATTCAAGGCTGAAATGCTAGGGACGGGTATTAATATTTTATCTTACGAAAAGAGAAACATAAGTCCAAAAATGAAGTGGTTTATCAGTGGTTGAAGTGCCACTAAATCTCAAATCTGTTGAATTGAAAATAAGAACCATATCAACCTGCAGTGCCAAAGTGCTTTTTATCTTCTTCCTGGGATCAGTCACACATCTTGAGTGTGTAAATGCCTGCAAATGGCAACTGATTGGATTAAAAATTTTAGAATGTAATAAACGTTTTAGAATGGAATTATCTAGAAAAAAGCCATTGGATGTAATCCCTAAAACTCATGAGTAGAAACCCGTTGCTTAGATATTTAAAGAGAATAGATTGTTAGCTTTTCTATTACGTATTTTCCATAGTATCCTATGCCTACTGGTATGCTATTACTAGACACCAGGAAAAAGTCAATTTGCTGTACATCTTTTGCCTCTACTTAATTTCTGAATTCAGACGTATAATCGGTGGAGTGGGGGTGCTGGAGGCAGTTGCTAATTCAAATTCCCCATTATAGGAATAGGCAAATCCTTAGGGATAAGGCAAGTACTCCTGGAACAACTAAAAATGGGCTGTGTATTTTTCATAAAAGAATGCTACCAAGTACATTACGTGTTACAAAGCTGCCAGTCAGGGATAATCCCGGGATAGCTCCACTGAACACTTTGGGAAACTCCTGCCATACATTTATTCTTTTATTGCCAGATTTAATTATGTCCTTGCTTCCTCAGGACGAGAAACATGCATACGGGAAAGGTGTAATTACATTCCCATTGGTAGTGTAATATTATTCCATGACAAAAAAATATAGCCACCATATGTTGTATTCTGTAAATTAAAAAAAAGAAAGAAAAAAAAAATCCAAGCTTCTGGGACTACTCTCTGACTGAACTTGAAAAATGAGAACTCTCTTTCTATAAAGTGTTCCTAATGGCTTATTGAAGTAATACCAAGTTAGATTCAGTAGTGAACTTTATTTCATTTGAGATAAAGACTTAAACTGAATTTAGAAATTCAGTATGGTTCTCCTTCTCAGATTAATGATTATTCTTTCTGATTTGGCCATGGTCTTATTTTTAGATGACAAGATAAAAATAAGAAAAATGTATCACAAAAGGCTTGGGGGGAGGGGGAGGTAAGAGCTTTCAGTATATTAAAAACATAAAAGAAAAAGAACAACAATCCTAAAGTTTTAATTAAAATTTGTAAAACTTTTTTTTTTTTTCCCAGAAGGAGATGAGGGAATAGTATTTCCATACTCACTCTTCCCAACGTATTAGTTTACCACTGTTGCCAGACTCTTTTGGTGTGGTCTTTTCTAGTAGGGTAGTCAGTTTTTAAAACTTTGAATCCCTGTTCTTGTTGACAGATAGAGGATGCGCTGAAGGCAGCAGACACCATTGGCTACCCAGTGATGATCCGTTCTGCCTATGCACTGGGCGGGTTAGGCTCAGGCATCTGCCCTAATAAGGAGACCTTACTGGACCTCGGCATAAAGGTATGTATTTTCATGCACGAAGTTCTTACCAACCAGGAAAATTTGATATACACTTTCAGTTAGAGAAAGTTATGTAGATGAGAAATTGTTACCTTTTTCTCTATTTGTTAAATCACTATCATGTTCCCTAAAAGTGTCATCCAAAAGATGATACTCTTAAGATGGAATAAAACCCAAAAAACCAAACCCTTTGGCGTCGAGTTGATTCTGACTCATAGTGACCCTATAGGACAGAGTAGAACTGCCTCCATAGGGTTTCCAAGGAGTGGCTGGTGGATTCGAACTGCTGACCTTGGTTAGCAACTGAGATCTTAATCACTGTGCCATCATGCAGTGCAATTATGTATGCCAGGACACAGGCATTGACCAGGGCTGTCGTGGGTAAACTAATGGTCACTCCACCTAAAACTCTGCCTTTATTGTACCTTCTAATGACTTCAGTGATATAAATTTAATCTAATTCCATCTTCCTTTGCTTCAAAATCTGCTCCAAAATGCTCACAATATTAAAATATATTTTAGTAGTTAAAAAAATAAACAAAATATAATGTTTGATTTTTTCATCATTTTTTGAGATAATGTAAAAGGAATGATATCCAGAAAGTGAAACAAAATAAATCGACTGCTTTAGCTTTACTCAAAACTCAGATGTCTAAAATACATACATATAGACCTCTTAGTATCACAAATGAATGAACTCTTAGCCAACTGCCCTACACACATATAAATGAAGGTCAGATTTGAGTGTTTATAATTTATTTACATTAAAATAACATACTAATCAACAGTTCTTTTCTTAAGGGGTAACATCGTGATAAAATTAAGATATGCTCCAAACAATGAAAGATTAACATGGAAGACATGCTCAATAACTCCTTATTTAGTAAATGGATACATATGCAGCCAAGAGGCCCACATACATGACACCATAGAAGTTCTGACAAAATTACTGTGAGAGCTGTTTTGGGGAGGGCTTAATAAATAGCCCAAGTACAGGCAATATCTTTACGTTACTAATTTTTTGAGTGAAACAAAATGAAGACTTTGAATTACTGACATAGCATTTTGAGAATAGATAAATACAATTAAACTTATTTAAAACTATAATGACAGGCGAGTCAACAACTTGAAGGTAGTTCTTCTAAAGTTGGAAAAAAAGAAGGGAAGCGTATCTAATATAAATAGTTTGTGTTTCCTTTCTGAACTTCTGAATGGTGTGTTTAAAGCAAAAATTATATTTCTAGAGGTATAAAAATTTATTTCCTCTGGCATATTAGATGTTCCAAATGTTTTTAGTATTAGCAATCTTATTTTTACTGCAATAGTGACAATGCATAGATATTCTCTAGTCAAAATATACTTTGAATAATATACTGAATAATATATTCAGTATACTGAATAAAAATATGTTTACTATATTGAATAATATAGTAAACTGCCTGCTAATAGTTCAGATATTTTCAAACTAACCCATTGCCGTTGAGTCAATTACTACTCATAGTGATACTGTAAGACAGAGTAAAACTGCCTCATAGCGTTTCCAAGAGTGTTATCTTTGCAGAAACAGACCTGCCACATCTTTCTCCTGTAGAGTGGCTGGTGGGTTCAAACCCCTAAGCTTTTGATTGTCAGCGGAGTGCTTAAACACTGGGCCACCGGGGCTCCTCCATTTCCTCTATATTTTTTTCACTGTATAAAAATCTGTTCTGAATACTGAGTTTTTAATCTGAAAAAAATTTACTTTTGACACAATGAAGATAATTTTGGGATGTGATAGTTTTCAATTGTTTATATTTCCTAAAATAATCAATTGAACATTGAATAGTTTATCTACTGACAGTAGCTGATGACAACCTAGCTTTACTGTTGTGGTTATTTAGTTGTATTATTATGTCCCAAAGCCCGTCCCTTATCCTCTTGAGATTACATTTAATACCATTAGAAGATACATTAACTCTTTCAGGTCCCTAACTTAACTTTTTCAATAAAATCGGAGACTTAAAAGAAAAAGAATTCTGAGGAAACTTGTAAAGATAATCTCAGTTGTCTTTCTAGATGATCTCAATTTTCCTTCTACCCAAATCTCCATTCTACTCGTTAGAATACAAAAAAGGTTTCCGGAATTCATACCCTTTGTTTTCCAGATTTCTTTTTCTAGCAGGCAATCCTAATGCAAATTAATCATTATTAAATTTTTACCACTGGCTACATAGTTTCCTAACCACTTTGAAAACCTCCTCACAGGCAGCCAGGGAACAAAGGTGCCACATTTTCAGTTGCCTGTGATGGAGCCTCTCAATCTGTAGTGATGACTGAAGTTAAAAAAATAGTGTTGAGACACAATATTAAAAAAAAGGAAGTTTTTATTATACTACCTGCTAATAATTTGAATTTTTTCAAACTACTTTCCCTATTACTTTCTCTTCCTTTCACTGTCATTCCAAATCAAATACATTATGAGACAAAGGGACATTTCTGTCTTGGATTTTTAGACACTAAATGTCCTGAGGTCAGAGACTGCCTGTTTCATATTTTGGGTTCAGTATTCTACCCACCATGGCTACTCAGTAAATATGAAATGATAATTATACTAATTCATATCTGTCTAATCAGGCATACATGCTATATGACTCAGAGTATTTAAGCCCTTAGGTAATGATTAACCACAATAATAGTCGCATATGATTCTTTTAATTCCCAAGTTTCATATGCCATCTCGGCTAACTGTTTACAACTATCATCATCTCCTTTATTCTCCTCATCAACATCAACTAACTTTTATTGTGTGTGTCACTGTACAAAGCAGCTTCAGCTATTTTAGAGAAAGCCAGAGTCTTTAGACTTATTTTTCCGCATTTATTCACACTTATCACATTTTCTGGTTTCAGAGAAGCCTAGCTGCTGAAATAATTTCATTTCCCTCTGCCTGATTGCTCAGTTATTTTCTCTTTTTCCTAAATTAGTTTGATTTAATGTCATATCAGCACTTTGAATGGCAAGCCTCAATAATGTAAATCAAGCATATTCACTGCAGGATGCTATTCCTAGTACCTCACTGATTTACTGACACATTGTGCCTTCTGGAGTGTAGGGGAGGGTGCAGACAGGACTTGAGACTTCAGTGCTGACCAGGATTCACGCCAAATATCCATGTTTCTACCAGTGCCCTTCCTTACTCTTTGATGTCTTTTGTTACCACTTTCTAGGCCTTTGCAGTGACCAACCAGATTCTGGTAGAGAGGTCAGTGACAGGTTGGAAAGAAATAGAATATGAAGTGGTTCGAGATTCTGATGACAATTGTGTCACAGTCTGTAGCATGGAAAATGTTGATGCCATGGGCATTCATACAGGTAGGTAAAGAATCTTCAAGAATGAGAATAACACCTTCAACTCACATCTTTGATGGCCCATAGTAGTCTTTTTAAAGTTTTTTCCTTTAAGTTGCTATTTTTAGCTAACAGATTAGTGACAAAATTTTACACAAACGTAGTATTTTACAGTATTGAAAATACTCTCATAAATATTTAATTTAACTTCACAAAATACCTATAAAGTAAGGCAGATATTTTAATTCTCATCTTATTTGAGGAAAGGAGTCAAATGTAAGTGATATAATGGAAGTAAAATCTGTAAGACTGTAGAAATAGGATTCTTGGGAAGGGAATCTAGTTAGAGGGAGGGGACAAAGATGATGACTTAGTTTTAGAAATGCTAAAGTTGAGGTGTGGGTGGAACTCTCAAGAAGGGACTTAACAAAATGGAACTGGAATTCAAGAAATAGAGGCTAGAGATAAAGATTTGGAAATCATTGGTGCAAAGGAAATAATTGAAGCTGGAGGCATATGCCAGCTATTCAAGAGCAAAGGTATATAAAGAGAAGTGAATAGGGTTGAGGACTGAATCTTGGAAAGCATTTTGATTTATATGCATGATAAAGAAGGAGCTTTAGTATTGAACACAAAGAAGAGAGTGATAGAGAGTTAGGGGGAAAACCACCTTAGTGCAGTGCCAAATGAGCCAATGCAAGAAAATATTTTATAAAGGAGGTTTATTTTGGGCTGTATCAAATACTATAAGAGGTCAAGAATGAGGATTTAACTTGAATTTTTAGATGTCTGAGAGGGAAGCATCAATGCAAGTTGATTATGTGAACCAAATTGAAAGGATTTATGTGGTAATGAGTGATGAGCAGAACTGGCAAACTTTTGAGAAGTTTAGTAATGCAAAGAATGAGAGAGAAGGTTTGTGTGGTTGTCTGGCATTGTTGAGGAGGGACTTCTTGAGCCAGTAGAGGTAAGAACATGTATGTAGGCAGAGGAGATGGAGTAAGAGCTTGGGTATATAAGAGGCTGTGATTGGGGGAAGAGTGAAGGAATGTGAAGGGATGAGACTCAGAGAACAAGTGGATAAGCTGGTCTGGGCCAAGAGGAGATATCATTCTATGGAGGGAAGAACTTGAGAGAGAATTTGAGATGAAGGGAAGGGAAGAGGAAGAAGTACATGTTAATCCAAAAAGTAGATGCCTAAAGCCTTGGTCACTAGATGAATGTGGGAAAGATTAGAGTGGTTACTGTAAGTAATTTGTTAGTATGATAAGGACAAAACAAGGATCAGGGGAAACAATACCTGATGTGCCTCATATATGTTTCCTTAAGATAACACTTTCCCAACAAACCCATGGACTGTTCTGTGTCTTTTTTGTATCATGTAAATAGGTTAAGTCACTGAAGTGGGTTATTGAGCTACGCCATCAAATAACTAGTGTTGCTTGGCTTTATAGGTGATTCAGTTGTCGTGGCCCCTGCCCAGACACTCTCCAATGCGGAGTTTCAGATGTTGAGGCAAAGTTCTATCAATGTTGTTCGTCACTTGGGCATTGTGGGTGAATGCAACATTCAGTTTGCCCTTCATCCTACCTCAATGGAATACTGCATCATTGAAGTGAATGCCAGACTGTCCCGAAGCTCTGCCCTGGCTTCAAAGGCCACCGGGTAAGACCACAAGCTTGATCACGGGTCTGCGGATTCCTTGCAAGTAGAAATGGAAAATTGACAGCTAGTGAAAAACTGTGCTGTATTTATAAATGATATTCCCCACTTCTGTATGCTGGCTCCAAATCATTTGTGGAACCCTAAGGACATGGTTATTAATGAGCTTGCTGCCAGATTTAGGCAAATGATATTGCTAGCTGGCTTTGTTTGCTGGCTAATCATAAACTAACCAAAATATGGGTGGTCAAAGCAGGATGTGAAAAATCTGCTTCTTAATTGCACTTTGCAGATGTTGCTAAAAAGTGAAAATTAATCCTTAATTTTAGTTCCCATCAGGCTTCTTCAGGTGTGTAGCCCTATAAGCAAAAGCTAGACAAATAATAGTTCATTTCAAGCATTCAGTACACATTAGTTTTATTTTAGTAAAACTTTGCAAGACTAAACAATGTAGGACTTTTCTACAGCTAAATGTTGCAACCCAATAAATAAATTTTGCCATCCATTTGAACAACTCCTAGCAAACATTACTGGAGAGAAAATTCATTAATGTACTTCCTTTTATTATATTTAACATCTGGCATTTAAATTACATGGCATTCAAATTAATAAGATATTTACCTCTGTAGATATTTTATGTAGCTACAAAGTGTTTCATGGAGTGGTGGTAGATATGTTGCCCTAGCAGGAGTCAGAAAACCTGAGTCTCATTCTGATTCTTCTACTGACTGTATGACTTTGGGTGAATTACTTACTGTCTCTATCAGTCACCTCATCCGTAGCGTGAGGGAGTTGGATTAAAAAGACTCATATGTGATTCTATAGTTCTATGAATTATTTTCTTAAATACAAGTATTAAAACTGACATTCCAGATGAGAATAGTCAAGTTCCTGGAACCCAAAGATCAAAGATAATTTGGAGACACAGCAAGGAACATATTTGCAATGCCTGTTTTCTAACCATTGCATACCCCACAGTACCAGCTAACTCAACTGTCTTCCTAGGTTCACACATGTATATGTTTTTTCAAAAGAATATTTTGCAGATTCTTAGCTTAGTAAGTAAATAAGTGAGTACTTTATTTATCAGGGCAGTTATTGATTTGTGGTTGAAAGGTGAAGGTTAGGAGTTGTAGCCGTGCATGTCAGGCATAGAGAGTGAATTTTTCTGTGACCTACACCTCTAGAATTTTATCATGACTCACATTATTTTATAAGTGGGTATTAAATATTCATACAGAACAGAGAATCAGGTGTATCTTGTACTGTGAAGTGGAATAATACTAGAAATTCTAAGTAAGACCAATTTATGTTTTGAGCTGTTTCCAATACTGACTGCTCAAAGAAAAAGTTAAAATTTGTCTCCTCCTTTATAGTTACCCATTGGCGTTCATTGCTGCAAAGATTGCCCTAGGAATCCCACTTCCAGAAATCAAGAATGTTGTATCAGGGAAGACATCAGCCTGCTTTGAGCCTAGCCTGGACTATATGGTTACCAAAATTCCTCGCTGGGATCTTGACCGTTTTCATGGAACCTCTAGCCGAATTGGTAGCTCTATGAAAAGCGTAGGAGAGGTGAGTCTGTAATTTACTCTTCTATTTAGTCTTTGTCCTCAGTTTACTTTGTCAAATCCTTAACATCATTGAAAGCCTTAAGGTTGCCTGGACATAGGGTTTATGATTGGAGGATAAATAGTAATTTTTATTTCCTCCCTGGTGTTTCAACATCTATCTATTTGACTATTAATGTTATGTAATCATTTTATTGGATTCTAAGAGCTTCTGCTTAAAAGGAGATGCCATGTATATGGTCATGTAATATATGCACATATATGAAAACACATATTCATATAAATACAGCTCAGTTATAATGTATTTTATAACCAAATCACAAAAGTAAGATAATATAAAATATAATATACCAAAAAGACCACTGAACTAAGAAGCATTCTAGTCCATTCAGGCAAGATTTTGCTTCAACCTCCTTAAACCTCACTTTCCATAAATATTAAAGAAAGGGGCTAGATTAGAAGATCTCTCAGGGCCCTTTCAGCTCTAAATTCTAACTGGAGAAGAACACAGTGGAATTTTAAACTCCCTTTTATTATACTAAAAAACTGTAAGCATTTAGCCCCTTTAGACGATTTTCATACTGTTCTATTTCATACTATATGAAATTAAAATTAGCTTTTGATTATTCAACCTTCAAAGATTCAGTAATTCTCTGTGTGGGAGAAAAGAAAGAAATTCAGATCCTTGCCTCTGAGATTCATTCTCCTACCACCCTCCACCAAGGGGCTTATCTCTCTTTTCACTGAGGAGCTTTGGTGTAATGGAGAAAGCATGAGCTTCAGAACCAGATGAACTTGGGTTTTAATCGGCCTTGCCACATATTAGCTAGAAACTCCTGGGCAACACTGTGAGCCTCAGTTTCCCATCTGCAAAATGAAGATGATAATACTGACCTAGCAGGGTTCTTATAAGGTTTAAGATTAATACATGCAGTGCTTAGTAATGTCTTTAGGTAAATTCACAGTATACCTCCAGTAAATGTAATTCATCATAATTATTGTTAATATATTTATATTCATAAATGTGGTTCAAGTGTAGAGTTTTTTTTTTTGGAGAGAATTTGTGTTTTATATATATATATATATATATATATATATATATTTAATTGTACTTCAGGTGAAGGTTTACAGAACAAATAGTTTCTCATGAAACAATAGTACACATATTGTTTTATAACATTGGTTAACAACCCCACTACGTGTCAACCCTCTCCCTTCCTGACCTTTTTTTTTTCTTTTTGTGATAATATACATAGCCAAAGATACACCATTTCAAAAATCTCTACATGCACAGTTCAGTGACATCGACTATGCTCTTCCAATTGTGCTGCTATTCGTACTTTAGATGAAGGCTTACAGAACAAAATAGTTTCTCATTTAATAGTTAGTACACATGTTACCCTATGACAATGGTTAACAACCTCACAACACATCAACACTATCCTTACTCAACCTTGGGTTCCCTATCACCAGCTTTCCTGTCCCTTTCTGCCCTCTAGTCCTTGTCCCTGGACTGCTGTGCCTCATTAGTACCATTTGGTTTTGTGGGGCTGTCTACTCCCTGTCTGAACAGTGAACCTCGAAAGTGACTTTACCACTGAGCTAAAAGGGTGTCTGGGGGCCATACTCTTGGGGTTTTTCCAGTCTCCTTTAGACCAGTAAATCTGGTCCTTTTTTTGTGAGTTAGAATTTTGTTCTACATCCTTCTCCAGCTCTGTCCAGAACCCTCTGTTGTGATACTGGTCAGAGCAGTCAGTGGTGGTAGCTGAGCACCATCTAGCTGTACTGGACTCAGTCTGGTGAAGGCCCTGGTAGATGTGGTCCATTAGTCCTTCGGACTGATCTTTCCCTTGTATCCTGTTCTCTTCACACTCCCTTGCTCTGGAAGGGATGAGACCAGTGGAGTATCTTAGATGGCTGCTCACAGGCTTTTAATACCCCAGACGCTACTCACCAAGGTAGAATGTAGAACATTACCTTTATAAACTGTGTTATGCCAATTGAGCTAGATGTTCCCGGAGACCATGGTCCCCACAGCCCTCCGCCCAGCAATTCAGTCCCTCAGGGAGTTTGGATGTGTCTATGGAGCTTCCATGACCTTTCCTTGTACAAGTTGTGCTCGTTTCCCCAGTATTGTGTACTGTCTCACCCTTTACCCAAGATACCACTTATCTATTGCCTACTTAGTATTCCCCCCCCCCACCCCTCCCATCCCTGGTAACCAACAAAGATTGTTACATTTTGTGTGTGAACTTTTTCATGGGTTTTTACAATAGAGGTCTCATACAATATTTGTCCTTTTGTGATTGACTTATTTCACTCAGCATAATGTCCTCCAGTTTCATCCATGTTATGAGATGGTTCACAGATTCATTGTTTTTCTTTCTCGTTGCATAGTACTCCATTGTGTGTATGTACCATAGTTTGTTTATCCATTCATCTGTTGATGGGCATCTAGGTTGTTTCCATCATTTTGCTATTGTGAACAATGCTGCAATGAACATAGGGGTGCATATGCCTATTCGAGTGATGACTCTTATTTCTCTAGGATATATTTCTAGGAGTGGGATTGCTGGATCGAATGCTATGTCTATTTCTAGCTTTCTGAGGAAGTGTCATATCATTTTCCAAAATGGTTGTATCATTTTGCATTCCCACTAGTAGTGCATAAGTGTTCTGATCTCCCGCAGCCCCTCCAACATTTGTTATTTCCAGTGTTTTTGATTCATGCCAGTAATGCCAGGGTGAGATGGTATCTCATTGTGGTTTTAACTTGCATTTCTCTAATGGCTAGTGATTGCAAGCATTTCCTCATGTGTCTGTTGGCCATTTGAATGTCTTCTTTGGTGAAGTGTCTGTTCATTTCCTTTGCCCATTTTTTAATAGGATTATTTGTCTGTTTGTTGTAGAGGTGTTGGATTTTCTTGTAGATTATGGAGATTAGATTATGGAGATTAGAACTTTGCCTGATTTGTACTGTCCAAAATTTTTTTCCCAGTCTGTATGTTCTCTTTTTACTCTTTTGGTGAAGTCTTTTGAAGAGCATAGGTGTTTGATTTTTAGAAGATCCCAGTTATCTAGCTTATCTATTGGGTTTTGTGCATTGATGGTTATGGTTTGTATCCTGTTAATGCCATGTATTAAGGCCTGAAGTGTTGGTCCTACTTTGTCTTCTATGAAGTTTATAGTTTTAGGCTTTATAATCAGGTCTTTGATCGATTTTGAAGTAGTTTTTGTATACAGTGTGAGGTATGGGTCCTGTTTCATTTTTTTGCAGATGGATATCCAGTTTTGCCAGCACCATTTGTTAAAAAGACTGTCTTTTCCCTATTGGATGGACTTTGGGCCCTTGTGGAAGATCAGGTGACCGTAGGTGGATGGATTTACATCTGGGTTCTCAATTCTGTTCCATTGGTCAATGTAGCTGTCGTTGTACCAGTAGCAGGCTGTTTTGACTATTGTAGCTGTATAGTAGGTTCTGAAGTCAGGTAGTGTGAGTCCTCCAACTTTATTCTTCTTTTTCAGTAGTGCTTTACTTATTCGGGGCTTCTTCCCTTCCCATATAAAGTTAATGATCAGTTTTTCCATCTCTTTGAAGAATGTTGTTGGTATTTGGATTGGGATTGCGTTGTATTTGTAAGTTGCTTTGGGTAGAATTGTCATTTTCACAATGTGAGCATGGTATGTTTTTCTATTTATGTAGATCCCTTTGGGTTTCTTGCAGTAGTGTTTTGTGGTTTTCTTTGTATACGTCTTTTACATCCCTGGTTAGATTTGTGCCTAAGTATTTTATTTTTTTAGGGGCTATTATAAATGGTATTGTTTTCCTGATTTCCTTTTCATCGTTCTCCTTATTGGTGTATAGGAATCCAACTGATTTTTGTATGTTTACCTTTTATCCTGCTACTCTGCTGAATCTTTCTATTAGTTCCAGTAGAATTCTCGTGGAGTCTTTAGGGTTTTCTGTGTATAGTATCATATCATCTGCAAACAGGGACAGTTTAACTTCTTCATTACCAATTTGGATGCCCTTTATTTCTTTTTCTTGCCTTATTGCTCTAGCTAGAACTTCCAGCACAATGTTAAATAGGAGTGGTGATAAAGGGTATCCTTGTCTTGTTTCAGTTCTCAAGGGGAATGTTTTCAGCCTCTTTCCTTTAAGAATAATGTTGACCATTGGTTTTGCATAGATGCCCTTTATTATTTTGAGAAATTTTGCTTCTATACCTATTTTATTGAGAGTTTTTATCAGGAATGGGTGTTGGACTTTGTCGAATGCCTTTTCTGCATCAATTGAGATGATCATGTGATTCTTTTCTTTCCTTTTATTTATGTGGTGGATTACGTTGATTGATTTTCTAATGTTGAACCATCCTTGCATACCTGGTATGAATCCTACTTGGTCGTGGTGTATTACATTTTTGATACGATGCTGAATTCTATTGGCTAGAATTTTGTTCAGAATTTTTGCATCTATATTCATGAGAAATATTGGCCTGTAATTTTCTTTTTTTGTGGCATCTTTGCCTGGTTTTGGAATTAGGGATATGCTGGCTTCATAGAATGAATTTGGAAGTGTTGCTTCCTTTTCTATGCTCTGAAATAGCTTGAGTAGTACTGGTACAAGCTCTTCTGTGAATGTTTTATTGAATTCTCCAGTGAAGCCATCTGGGCCAGGGTTTTTTTTTTTTGTTAAGAGTTTTTTTAGTTACCTTTTCAATCTCTTCTCTTGTTATGGGTCTGTTCAGATTTTCAACATCACTTTGTTGTAGTTTGGATAGGTAGTGTGATTCTAGAATTTTATCTATTTCCTCTAGGTTTTCAAATTTGTTGGAGTATAGTTTTTCATAATATTCTGTTATGATCCTTTTTATTTCATTTGGGTCTGTTGTAATGTCCCCCATTTCATTTCTTATTTGGGTTATGTGTCCTCTCCTGTTTTTCTTTTGTCAGTCTGGCCAGTGGTTTGTCAATTTTGTTGATTCTCTCAAAGAACCAACTTTTGGTTTTGTTATTTCTTTCTATTGTTTTTCTGTTCTCTATCTCATTTATTTCTGCTCTGATCTTTATGATTTCCTTTCTTCTGGTTGCTGTGGGCTTTTTTTACTGTTCTCTTTCTATTTGTTTGAGTTGTGTGGTTAATGCTTTGATTTTGTCCGTTTCTTCTTTTTTGATGTGTGCATCTATTGCTATAAATTTTCCTCTGAGGACTGCCTTTGCCGTGTCCCAAAGGTTTTGGTATGATGTATTTTCATTCTCATTTGATTCTAGGAATTTTTTGATTCCCTCTCTGATTTCTTGTGTTACCCACTGATGTGTAAGCAGGCTATCATTCAGTTTCTATGTAGCTGATTTTTTTCCCTTGCTCTTTCTATTGTTAATTTCTACCTTGATGGCATTGTGGTCAGAGAAGATACTTTGAATTATCTCAACGTTTTGGATCTTGTTTAGGATTGCTCTGTGGCCTAAGATGTGGTCTATTCTGGAGAACATTCCATGTGCATTGGAGAAGAATGTGTACTTTGCAGCGGTTGGATGGAGTGTTCTATATATGTCTATGAGGTCAAGTTGGCTGATTGTGCCCTTTAGGTCTTCTGTATCTTTGCAGAGTTTCTTCTTAGTTGTTCTGTCCTTTAGTGAGAGTGGTGTGTTGAAGTCTCCTACTATTATTGTGGAACTGTCAATTTCTCTTTTTAGTGTTGTTAGAGTTTGTTTTATGTATTTGGGAGCCCTGTCATTGGGTGCGTAGATGTTTATTATGGTTATGTCTTCATGATGGATCGTCCCCTTAATCATTATATAGAGTCCTTTGTCTTTTATGGTGGATTTCATTTTAAGTCTATTTTATTTGAGATTAGTTTTGCCACTCCTGCTCTTTTTTGGTAGTTGTTAGCTTGATATATTTTTTTCCAAGCTTTTACTTTTAATAAATTCACATCCTTGTTTCTAAGGTGTGTCTCTTGTAGACAGTATATTGATGGATCCTGTTTTCTTATCCATTCTGTCACTCTCCATCTCTTTATGGGTCCTTTTACATTCAGTGTAATTATTGATAGATGTGAGTTTGTTGCAGTCATTTTGTAGTGCTTTTTTTTTTGTGGTGGTGACGTTTTCTTTGTTCTTCTTACTGTTTTGTGCTGAGTTACTTTTGTTTGTGGATTTTTTCTTCATTTCTTTTGTTTTTGTAGGTTTTGTTTTTGCTGAGACTTTATGTTTTTTCTCTTTATTTTTATGAGTATGTTTATTAAGTTTCTTTTTGGGTTACCATGAAATTTACCCTTATCTTTCTAAGTTTGAAGCAGTCTATTATTACTTGGTATCGCCTTGCCTTCCTCTCCATTAGAAGGTTGTATACCTATGCGGTTTATTCCCTCTTTTATTGTTCTGATGTTGTTGCCATTTACTGATTAACTCCTCTGATTCCCTGTTGTATTTCTTTTGGTTTTGGATAATCCTCGAGAGTTCATTTCCTAGATTGGTATCTGGCTGGTACGATCCTGCGTCCTAGATTCTGCCTGTGAGCTGAAGTTGTTTGTTTTCAGATGAAAGGACTCCCTTTAATAATTCTTGTAAGTTTGGTTTGGTTTTTACATATTACCTTAATTTCTGTTTATCTGGAAATATCCTAATTTCACCATCATATTTGAATGAGAGTTTTGCAGGATGTATTATTCTTGGCTAGCAAGTTTTTCCTTTCAGGGTTTTATATATGTCATCCCATTGCCTTCTTGCCTGCATGGTTTCTGCCGAATAGTCTGAGCCTAGTCTTATTGTTTCTCCTCTGTATGTGACTTCTTGTTTTTCACAAGCTGCTCTCAGAATTCTTTGTCTTTTGTTTTGGCGAGTGTGATTATGTTATGCCTTGGTGATTTGTTTTTGGGGTCTATCCTATATGGGGTTCGCTGAGCTTCTTGGATGGCCAACTTTTCATCTTTCATGATACTGGGGATGTTTTCTGTCAGTAGTTCTTCAATGATCCTTTCTGTGTTTTCTGTTTTCTCCCCCTGTTCTGGAACTCCAATCACTCGAAAATTTTTGCTTTTGATTGTATCCCACATAACTCTCAGAGTCTCTTCATTTTCCTTTGTTCTTTTTTCTGAGTTTTCCTCAAACAGAGTTGTATGCAAGTGTTTGTCTTCAATTCCACTGATCCTGTCTTCCAGTGTTTCAGATCTGCTCCTCAGCCCTTCTATGACACCATTCATTTCTGAAATCTTGTTGTTTATCTTTTGGATTTCTAATTGTTGTTTTTGTGTAATTTCTAGTTGTGAAATTATTTTGGCATTTTGTTCCTGCATTATTTTCCTGAATTCTTCCAATTTATTTTCCACGATTTTGTCTATTTTTTCCTCATTTTTGTCTGCTTTTTGCTTCAACTCTTGGAGAATTCTGAGTATTAGAGATTTGAATTCCCTATCAGGTAGTTCTAGTACCTTTTCTTCCTCTGGAAAGTCATCTGGTGTTTTATTTTGGATGCCTACTGGAACTATCTTGTCCTGTTTTTGTAAATGTTTTGGTATTGTCTGCTGTCTTCGGGGCATTCAGTAGTTATTTTTCTCATTTTTTGATTGTAGATTTATTTGTTTCATCCTTTTTTTTTTTATTTGGCTATGTCTGAGCAGGTGGGCTGTGTGTTGTTTGTTGTTTGCTCATCTTCTCCAATTGGCAGGGTTGGTCACTCAGATATGGTACAGCAGCGGAGGTTTAGCTGAAGAGGAGTTACTGGGATGGGTTGTTTGTGGCACTTACTGCAGCCACCATGGCGGGTCAGTAATCAGAGCAGGGCAGGTTCCAGTAAGCCATGCCTGTGCTGGTTGATGGTGTGATGTTAAGCGCACAGTGCAGGTAGGCAGGATGCTGCAGGGAGGTTGTTATGTGTGGAGCTAAGATGGATATGGGAGAGAGGAGAGAGGAACAGGAGCCAAAAACATACAAACAAACAAAAAAGAGTGCTAGGGGGAGCGTGCTGTTGGAGTGGGGAGATAAGAGACTATGAAATGGAGAAAAACAAAAAGGGGAAGAAGAAGAAAAAAACAAAGAAAAGAATGTATAAATAAAAATCAGAAAGGAAAAAGAACAGAAAAGCTCTCAGGGAGCCCAGTAGTGTAGCTATGAGGTTTGGGGAAGTTGTTCTCAGGTGTTGCAGTACAGCCTGGCTAGAAAGCATAGAGGTATTCAGCACCAGGTATTCAGGGAAAAGAAAGAGAAAGAAGGTATATATAGATGAGAAAGTGAGTAATGAAGAAAGACAAAAAGGGAAAAAGAGGGAATATAAAAGAAAACAAATTAAAAAAAAAAATAACAAGAAAAGTCCCCCAAAAAACAGAAAAGAAAAAAAAACCCACGAAAAAAGAAATACCTTCAGGGATCCCTCTGGGCGTTTGCGCATGCCGAGGGGGTAGGCTCTGAGCCACGCAGCACCGCCCAGCCAGAACGTGCTCCCAACTCAAGAAAAGGAAAAGAAAACACACAAACAATTCAAAACAAAGAAACAAACAAAAGCTCCGGGATCCCACCAGTGTAGCAGTCCAGATCGGGAAGCAGCTCCACACTCGAACAGAGCTCCGCAACCCCTCAGGAAGAAGCAAAGGTGGCACACGGAGCCACGTATTTGAGCAAAAGGAGGAGGAGGTGGTGAGAGGTAAGGAAGAAATCAAAAGAAGTGGAAAAAAAGCAACAACAAATGGCACTCAGAGAGCCAGCCAGTGCGGGCGGATGGAATCCAAGCGGCTGGTGCTTCCTGGACAAGAGACTGTGGCTGCGGGAAGCGGAGGGGGCTGAGTTGGGGTGAAGAAGGGTGGAGGGTGGGGAAGCATATATTGCAAATTACTGGAGCTCCGCAGCCCCTCAGGAAGAAGTAAAGATGGCACCTGGAGCCAGGTATTTGAGCCAAAGGAGTGGGAGGTAGTGAAAGGTAAGGAAGAAATCAAAGAAGTGGAAAAAAAGCCACACCAGCAGCCAACAAATGGCACTCAGAGAGCTGGCCAGTGTGGGCAGGTGGAATCCAAGCAGCTGGTGCTTCCTGGGCAAGAGACTGTGGCTGCGGGAAGCAGAGGAGGCTGAGTGGGGGTGACGAAGGGTGGGGGGTGGGAAAGCGTATATCACAAATTACCAGTTGTTCTGTCTCCCGCTGGAAGCTCTGTGAAGCTGCTTTCTCTACTCCGTTTGCTAGTCTTTGATAGGAGACCAAGATGGCGGATCCACACTGCGTCAGCTGGGAGGGGACCTCTGCATGAATCTCTCCTCGCTCTCCATTCTCTGTCAGTTTTCTGACTCCATTGGTGCTTGGCTGAGTTCTTTATCTCTTCATTTCATGTTTTAGGGTTTCAGGATTGCTGTTTTCTCTGTTTGGCTTAGTTTTTTGGATCTTTGCTGTGGAGGGACCGCGTGGTGCTTCTGCCTAGAGTGCCATTTTGCCCAAATGCTCAAATGTAGAGTTTTCGAGTACCAGTATGCATGAACCTCTCTCTCTATATCTATCTATCATCTATCTATCCATCTATCATCTATCTTATCTTATCTCTGTCTCATCTCTATCTCTGATGGCCAATATAGGAGCTCTTAGTCTATGTCTAGGTATCTAAAGTGGTTAGAGCACAGAACAAGAGACTATTTATGGATTCAGTTTTAATTTTGGCCTTCATTTGCCCTATGACACAGACTACAGACTAAACTCAGACCAGTCATTACAGAAATCTATGCCACTAATCACAGAAAATACACAGGGAAAAAGAAAAAAGATATTTTACTGGTCAATCGTAGTCCCACATAAAAGGCAGAATTATTATTATTATTATTATTATTATATTGATTTCCTGAAGTTTCCAAGGTATTAATGGAAGATTTTAAAGTAATGACAGATAAGGAACAACTTGACCTTTTAAATTAAAATGTCTTACCAGTTGCAAAACACCAAGTACTATTTTTCCCTCCTTCATAGTTGTTTTAAACCTTAATTTTTTCTATCATTCCTTTTTATGCATAATAGAATGGAAACTCAACTGCTATAGAAAGCTGTGTTAGTAGGGTTTCAACCAGGTAAAGAACTGTTATTTGGTTTACATTTCATAGGAAATGTCCCTTTTTATAATGTTCACAGTAAAATTTATAGGCCAAAGAAAATGGGAGATTTTTATAATGTTTTCATTTGTGGATTATTATCTGAGGGGTTTTTGTCATCAGTGAATATTTAATACCTTGCATTTAGTTCAAATCTAGTTAGCAAACATTTCCCGAGTTCTTACTATGTGCAAGACCCTGGGGATGATAAAACAGAGCTAGTTGTAATATAATGTGAATTAAACTGTGGTAAAAGTTAAAATACCACATTTTACATGTAGATACTATGAGAATGTAGTAAGTAGAGTAGGTTTAGGGAAGGCCATAATAGTTACTCCACTGAAAAATGATAAAATTTTCACTTAAGGAATGTGAAATTAAATAACATAAAAGTACCAAAAACACAAATTTTGGGCACTTAAAGTTATGCATTTTTTTGTTATCATATATCATTATCATATTATCTTTTATTAAATCGATCATTATATACTGTGTGCTTAAAATTAATAAACATTTATGGTGAGCTACTTGTAGAACTAGTTACTTTGGGACCAAAGTTCAAAGATAATTTGGAGACAGAATAAGGACCACATGCAAATTTTATTATATATCCCATAAATATTTTCTTAATTGTGTAGCACCATAACCTGTATTATTTCTGGCAGTCTCTCCCAGCCTAGGCTAGAAAATCTGTAAACATATTGTCTGACTTTTCAAGATGCCACTATGACTGTCAAATTACATATCTGAATTTGACTAACATTTTATCTCTGCTTTTGTGACTCTTTCCTTATTTCTGATGAAATTTGGAACAACATGAAAAGGTTATCTGTTTGGGTTTAGTGATCTTTGAATACATATCATGTCACACAGTTGACATGAAGATTTCCTAAACTGACACTAACGGAAACTCAAGTCTATTTGAGGAATCCTGGAAGTTTATCGAAGGCAACATTATGACTGTTATTACTTTGAATTGGAGACCAAAAATGTATAGCAATCTATTATTTTGTGGAAAGATTCAAAGATAATGTTTATCCAGCGAAAATAACTGGGTAGACTGCAAGGCCAGTCCTAGTTCTGACTTGTGCCTTGTCTAAACTAAATCACCATGTGATTTTTTCTAATTGATTAGTGTACAATCAGCTGTAAAGATTGTGGGAAGACACATTGAATTTGTCACGGACAGTTTAGTCTCCGCATATATTCAGAATCTCAATCTGTCAGTACTTGTTATGATTCTCAAGGTTCTATTAATATTAATGCTTAGCTATAAAAGAAATCCAACCTGACT
Organism: Dugong dugon; assembly: GCA_030035585.1. Lineage (NCBI taxonomy): Eukaryota > Metazoa > Chordata > Mammalia > Sirenia > Dugongidae > Dugong > Dugong dugon. The sequence continues at coordinate 173,080,429 of CM057461.1, forward strand.
TGAATACCAACTGATACTCATTTAGAAATAGTTCTGATTTTGTGTTAATATATCTCTTCTTTCTCTTCATTTGCTTTCTTTTCTAAAGGACATCTACATAAAAGCATAAAAGCAAGATCTTTCTGTAGAAGGTTTATATGTGCCGGCCACACATTCCTTATTTTAATACTATGGTGCATAGCAGATACAGGTGATTTCCTCATAAATCTCAGTAAATACAGCTGAATTCCGTAAGTGTTTAAAAAACGGATCCAACATTAATGACTCTGATTATGCCAAAACCATGGAGAGGAGAAAGGGACAAAAAAGAATTATTGAGTAGACTTCTTCTATTTTTTGTTCTGAAGTTTTTCTGAAAAAAAAAATTCACTCCCATTCTGCTACAGATTAAAAATATATGTAAGCTCTTTCTTTAAATATGAGATCCTAAATGTATGTTACAGGTCATGGCTATTGGTCGTACTTTTGAGGAGAGTTTCCAGAAGGCTTTACGAATGTGCCACCCGTCTGTGGATGGTTTCACTCCCTGTCTGCCCATGAACAAAGAATGGCCGTCCAACCTAGATCTCAGAAGAGAGCTGGCTGAACCATCCAGCACCCGGATCTATGCCATTGCCAAGGTAATATTCGACAAGAGGCCCAGGGCTACTACTTTTTCCAGAATAGTCAGCCTGGACTTTTAAGTAAAACTGAATTTCAAAACTCTCTTCAATTCAGAAAATTTTGGAAGTTTTTAAATACCCTTCAATAGTGATAAACTAAAGACTTCTAAGGATTTCATCAAATAATTCTGTATTTAGTGAAAAATTATCCTATTTTTATTTGACTTTTGGCCTAGCCTTAAGGACACATGGCAGTTTTAAAAGATAATCACATGCATAAAATGTCCCTTCCCTTTTTGTAAAATAGTATCAATACTGCCAAGTAGAATTTGATTACCTTGACCTGTCATTTCCTATCACCTTCATTACTTGCTCCTTGAAAATGTGTGAAATCGTGTTTTAGAAGGGAAGATGCATAAAATAGTATTAGTACTTAAGACTCCAGAACAATTTTTATTTGCTTGTTTCTCTGTGCTAAACAACAACAGACTATAAAGAACCTCTGTGATTATAAGCCTTTTCATGTAATTATTCTATTCGTCTTACTTTTAGAATAAAAAAGCCCAAATTTCTCACTTCCACCCACTAGTTCCTTTTTATGCAAATTAATGCCATATTAATCTCCTTTCATGTTTACTGTGCTTAGAGTTTTGAAGCTTCGGCTCATCTGATTGTATAAAAGGTGACTTGGGCATCTGGGATCTGTCTGGCCAGAAATCCCTGAATGGCTTTTTGACATTTAAGAATGTGCAGGAGTTAATCCTCCAACAGTATCAAGCCATGCTGGGGCTACAAAGTCCCGCTGGCCATTTTATGTGTTTGCATGTACATATGGGATGAGTTGATGAAAATATAAATTTTATCTTAAAAGGCAGAGGCCGTCTTTGTAATTTGCCTTTGTAGCAACAGAAAAAGGCCATTAGTGATTTCGAACGCATTGAAACTTTTCTGCCCATGTATCGAGAGTCCTGGAGAGAGGGGAAGGAGGGAAGGGATTGCATATAATTTATACTCTCCTCAAAATAACAGTCTCTAAATGCAGAATATTTAAGTCCCATTGAAATTACGGGAGATACTAGTATGTTTTGATGGACATTTCTAAATGCTGAGTTTCAAGGTAATAGAGAATTAACATTTTTAGTGGGAAGGGAGGGAGAGAGTAGTGATGAGCAACTATTCTAGGAAATCATGTCACCACCTTCTTTACTTAGTGTTTCTATTTTCAGTTTTTTATATAAAAAGCAATCCACATCATATATATATATATGTTGTTGGTGTTACATGCCGTTGAGTCCGTTCCGACTCATAGTGACCCTATAGAGCGAAACACTGCCCGGTCCTGCGCCATCCTCTCTATTGTTGTTATGCTTGAGCCCATTGTTGCAGCCACTGTGTCAGTTCATCTTGTTGAGGGTCTTCCTGTTTTTTGCTGACCCTCTACTTTACCAAGTATGATATCCTTCTCCAGGGACTGGTCCCTCCTGATAACATGTCCAAAGCATGTGAGACAAAGTCTCACCATCCTTTCCTCTAAGGAGCATTGCAGCTATACTTCTTCCAAGACAGATTTGTTTGTTCTTTTGGCAGTCCATGGTGTAGTCAATATTCTTCCCAACACTACAATTCAAATGCATCAATTCTGCTTATTCATTGCCCAGCTTTCCCATGCATATGAGGTGATTGAAAACACCATGGCTTGGGTCAGGCACTCCTTAGTCTTTAAAGTGAAATCTTTGCTTTTTAACATTTTAAAGAGGTCTTTTGCAGCAGATTTGTCCAATGCAATACATTCTTTGATTTCTTGACCACTGCTTCCATGGACGTTGATTGTGGATCCAAGTAAAATGAAATCCTTGACAACTTCAGTCTTTTCTCCATTTATCGTGATGTTGCTTATTGGTCCAGTAGTGAGGATTTTCGTTTTCTTTATGTTGAGGTGTAATCCATACTGAAGGCTGTGGTCTTTGATCTTCATCAGTAAGTGCTTCAAGTCCTCTTCGTTCAGGAAGGAAGGTTGTGTCATCTGCATGACACAGGTTGTCAATGAGTCTTCCTCCAATCTTGATGTCACATTCTTTTTCATACAGTCCAGCTTCTTGGATTATTTGCTTAGCATACAGATTGAATAAGTGTGGTGAAAGGACACAACCCTGATGCATACCTTTCTTAACTTTAAACCACTCAGTATCCCCTTGTTCTGTTCAAATGACTGCCTCTTGGTCTATGTACAGGTTCCTCATGAACACAATTAAGTGTTCTGGAATTCCCATTCTTCACAATGTTATCCGTAATTTGTTCTGACCCACACAGTAGAATGCCTTTGTATAGTCAATAAAACACAGGTAAACATCTTTCTGGTATTCTCTGCTTTCAGCCAAGATCCATCTGACATTAGCAATAATACCCCTTGTTCCACATCCTCTTCTGAATCCAGCTTGAAATTCTGGCAGTTCCCTGTTGATGTACTGCTGTAACTGCTTTTGAATGATTTTCAGCAAAATTTTACTTGCATGTGATATTAATGATATTGTTTGATAATTTCTGTGTTCTGCTGGATCACCTTTCTTTGCAATGGGTACAAATATGGATGTCTTCCAGTCAGTTTGTGAGGCAGCTGTCTTCCAAATTTCTTGGCATAGATAAGTGAACACCTCCAGCACTGCATCCGTTTGTGGAAACATCTCAATTGGTATTCCGTCAATTCCTGGAGCCTTGTTTTTTTGCCAATCCCTTCAGTGCAGCTTGAATTTCTTCTTTCAGTGCCATCAGTTCTTGATTGTGTGCTACCTCCTGAAATGAGTGAACATCAACCATTCTTTTTGGTACAGTGACTCTGTATATTCCTTCCATCTTCTTTTGATGCTTCCTGCACCATTTAATATTTTCCTTACAGAGTCCTTTGATATTGGAACTTGAGGCTTGAATTTTTTCTTCAGTTCTTTCAGCTTGAGAAATGTCGAGCCTGTTCTTCGCTTTTGGTTTTCTAACTCCAGGTCTTTGCACATTTCATTGTAATACTTTATTTTGTCTTCTGGAACCGCCCTTTTAAATCTTGTGTTCAGCTCTTTTACTTCATCATTTCTTCCTTTCACTTTAGCTTCTCTACATTCAAGAGCAAGTTTCAGAGCCTCTTCTGACATGCATTTTAGTCTTTTCTGTCTTTTTAGTGACCTCTTGTTTTCTTCATTTATGATCTTCTTGATGTCATTCCACAGATGGTCAGGTCTTCGGTTATTAGTATTCAATTTGTGAAATCTGTTCTTGAGATGGTCTCTAAATTCAGATGGAACATACTCAAGGTCATACTTTGGCTCTCATGGACTTATTTTAACTTTCTTCAACTTCAGCTTAAACTTGGCATATGAGAAATTGATGGTCTGTTCCACAGTTGGCCCCTTGTTCTGATAATATTGAGCTTTTCCATTGTCTCTTTCCACAGATGTAATCAATTTGATTCCTATGTATTCCATCTGGCAAGGTCCTTGTATATAAATACATGTGTTGTTGTTGTTAGGTGCCGTCAAGTTGGTGCTGAGTCATAGTGACCCTATAGGACAGAGCAGAATTGCCGCATGAGGTTTCCCAGGATCAGCTGGTGGATTTGAACTGCTGACCTTTCGGTTAGCAGCTGAGCTTTTAACCACTGCGCCACCACGACTACATACATATATATGTATGTATATATATGTATATATATATATATATATATATATATATGTATGTATGTATGTATATATGTATATATATACACACACACACATACACATATATATTTCTCCACCCATCTGTCAAATATATTTATATCCCCTCCCCAGGCAAAAGGCAGTAAATGGATTTTTTTTCTTACGTCTAGCAATCATGCTTTTGCCATTTTGAGGAGGATGAAAAAGGGAAACATTTCTAATTTCCCAGCTACGCTGTAAAACTCAAGCAAATCTCTCATTCTTTTCTAACACACTTGTAAAGGATGAGAATTCAGGGAAAATGTGTGGAGGTTCTTTCTCACACAGAGTACCCTATGTAGAAACAGGAAGTGCCGAGTCTGAGGTATAAATTACAGTCTGCCAGAGTGCTGGGAGAAGGAACTGATTTCTGTTTGTTAGAGGTCATCATTACTGTTCATTTCCACAGCAACCAGAAACTTGGTGATTTTGACAAACAGTGTAAAACTGTGGAAGGCTGAAGGGGAAAAAGAATGAAGGGACTGTAAATCTTCACTTGCTTTCATGATTCTTAGAAAAGGGCAACTTGCTCTGAAGTCTGATTTTTGCAGCAGTCTTATTTCAGAATGACTGGATCATCACCTCTTTTGATTTGGGGAGAATGCAGGGCATTATATTTTTGATTTGGGGTGAATTAAATTAATCTCACACTTGTTTGGGGTCATTATGAACTTCATGACAATATTGTGAAATGGCAAAGCTGCAGCGATGATGAGGTCCTAAGATTCTGGCAGGATCTTGCTTTTTATTAGAAACTGTGGATGTGATTGTAGTTGCCCTTCATTACATTGGAAGGACTACAGGATTCTAGTCATCCCCCCTCCACCTCAATTGCAGGGTGATTAGTGTGTGTGATTGTGTGAAAACGTCATTCGATCTGTCAAAAGAGTCACTAACTCAACATTCTATCCACCACGCAGTATTGATAGCCAACATATAATTCTACCTTTAATCACTTGGAAAATAGAACAGAATATTAAGTCCTTGGAAATCTGACTATAATTACAGGGAGAATTAAATAAAAGAAACATTAGTAGATTTATGAAATGAACATGGCTTTGAGTATTCTTGTTAGATGTCATCTTACTCTTGTCAACAAAATTATTAGCTATGGTATATCTCAACACTCATTTTCTTGGTGTCTCTAATATTAGATAAGTGAAATAAAATTGTAAATGGATATTTGTGTGAATGTGGAATGGAGTGATAAAATATGCTGTTTTCTGAAGGATAATTATATTATCCAAAATATGAGCCAAATGATCATTACATTGATTCTAATTTTCTTACCAATTTTGCTTAAGCATAATTTTAAGAGATTCTCTTTAATTTCTCAAAGATGTACTGAATTTAGGATAGAAATGGTTAACTCAGTCATGTACAGACCAGGGAGACAGACCCTGTTAGGGAAATTTTTCTGAGCACACCTCTGTCTGATGAACTCAATGCAACTTTGTATGCCATTTGGGGGTGTGTTTGGATGCATCTTTAGGTTTATTGGAAGGAACCTCAATGATATCAGTTTTTTATTTCATGTTTCACACCTCAGTCTATAACCTTAAACCAAAACCAAAGCTGTTGCCATTGAGTCAATTCCAACTCATAGTTGTTGACCCTATAGGACAGAGTAAAACTGCCCCATAGGGTCTCCAAGGAGTGGCTGGTGGAGTCGAACTGCTGACCTTTTGGTTAGTAGCTGAGCTCTTAACCATTGCTCCACCAGAGCTCTAAATAACATGGAGAGGAAAGACTGCTATATGTTTTCAGCCAAATAAGACATTTATAAAATGTTTGTAAGAGAAAGTATGTCTTCTCCTTTGGCAGGCCATAGAAAACAACATTTCCCTTGATGAGATTGAGAAGCTCACATCCATTGATAAGTGGTTTTTGTACAAGATGCGTGACATTTTAAGCATGGAAAAGACACTTAAAGGGCTCAACAGGTAAGGCAATATTGCCTGATTAACTCCAGATGTCTTCTGTGCAACTTTCCCTCTTACCCTTAAGCATTTGATCAAAGTTCTGCTTCAATGAGATAAATAGTGTGAAGGTTGGAAAACAGTAGTCATGGTCACAAGACAAATGGTAGTTTTTAGATGTTTATTTTATGAAAGGAATTTATTAATATTTCTAATCCTTTTCTGCCATTATCCTTACCATCAAACATAAGATGATTTTATTAGAACTGTCTTTTGAATTTACAAAAATAAGTTTACATTTATGAATATATGTATTATTTTATTATCAAACATTACCTGGATTTTAATTTTATGCACCAATAATTAAATGAATAAGATTCTTGTTTCCACAAATTTTCTCCGAAGTTCTGAAACCTCTTTTTCTTTTATACTATCAGCTTACGCATTTCCGTATATTGATGAGCAAAGGCATTCCTCTTGCATTCTACTGATATTTTTTAACATTGGCACTTCCAGTTCTGCATGCAAATAAGCCACATTCAGGTTTTTGCTAATAGACTCTTTACCTCTCAGTCATTTACATTTTTATCTCCTTCATGGCCAATTATTTTTAAAATTTCATTTCATGTTCAGAATAGTCCGATAATGTCAGTGCTTTAACATCTACCTTTTTATTTTTCATGGGAAGACCATTTGTTGGGGCACCTCAGGCTTGTGAAGTTACAGATAGCTTTAAAAGAGGTATCTTTGATAACAGGAGCATTTATTAGTAATTTGAGGAAGACAGTATAGTCCTCTTTTGCTTCTCCCTCTCAAAGAGGCTCTGAAATACACTATCATTGAAAGATGTCTCTCTTAAAAGTTTACGGATGTGTTTAAAGAGGGAAATGATTTTGTTTGTATAAACTGTTCTCAAATGGTTTGAGAAGATGTAGAAAAATCACTTCAAATGTTGTTGAGGACAGTAGAAGGACTTCAAAGCCTGGACTTGTCAATTGTTTGAGAACTCTAGTGTATAGTCGAGGTGCTATATTTGCCGAATCAAGATGTACACAAACCGGGCGATAAAAACACCTGACTTTCTTTTTAACCAAAATTAGATTCTTTTTAATCTGTTTGATAACTTCCCAAGAGAAATGCTTAGTTTTAAAAATTGAGGATTCCTTTCTGCCCAGGATGAAACTAGCCATAGTTATCTATAACTCATCCTTCTTAGTGATCACATAAAATGAACAGTAGATAGTGGTGAGTTAGGAATGGAGCCTATACATTTATCTTAGAATTTTGCTGACTTAAGATTTTCTTTCTTGGTTTATGATGCCAGCAGAACTTCTATGTTGAATTATAGTCTGTTCCACTGTTTTTTTTTTCAGTTTTAGGCAAGTGATTTCGAATGCCAAGGAAACCACACCAATTAAACCACATGAGGGTGCTAGAAACTTGCAGTATGTCAACTATAGTAGCAGTGAAAGAGACCTGGGGTGAAAAATACCAGATAGCATTGGGATTTAAATTTCCACTTGATATACATTCTGCTTTTTGGGTGAATTTGATGATTTAATTGAATAGTTTTTGCTACAACAGAAAGCAGGTTTTGAGGTGCTAATTAAGCAGAGATATATTGATATTTTGTATATTGATAGTGAAAAAAGTCCCTGGAGGATTAGGACAACTCACTGTTATAGATCACTTATAATATCTTTCTGACTTCCACATTCTATTGAATTTATTTACTGATTATTTGATATTTTCAGTCACCATCTTCTGGGAAAACGTATTTGTAAATAGAGATATTTTCCATTGTTCATAATGATCTACATTACAAAACTATATAAAGCTTTTAATATCTTTAAAGAGTCTAAAAAATATAGTTCCAACTATATATCTTCCTTATAGTTTTTTTTTTTTTTTTTTTTTTAATCCAGGGAGGTTAAAGTACCTATTACAGAGTGGAAGCTAAAGTAAGCTCAGAATGAAACTCTTAATGGATGATCCAAGACATTAGTAAACCTGAACCCTGAACTCATTTTATTTTCTGAGTGATGCTTAACTGTTTTATTCATTTCTTTTTGAATGTCATAGATGCACGTGCAGCAATTCAATAATAATTGTTATTTAGAGATGTTATATACATACAATAACAATAGATGGTACTAAAGCTACCCATATTAGTCATTCTGTAGCACATGGGGGTCTGAAGTGGAAAGAATATCCTAGCTGAAGGGGTGTCAGTGTGTAGGAGTGTGGAAAAATCCAATCCCCACTTCTCTGCCCCTTCTGTCCTGACACCAGCTGCACAGGCCGCACTTCTTCCTCTGACCCTAACCACCCAGAGCTAGGTCAGACCTCATATGTTAAAGGACACAGTCCTCTAGACTGCCATGTCTTCCCAAGACCTCAGATGCCAGCCCAAGCTTGGGAGGCCCCACCACATCCTTACTTCTGACTTGTAGGCTACGAATTTGGTGTTTTCCCATTACCCCTTCAGGATGCCAGCCATAAACTCAGGAGTCCCCAGGGCTTCCCTCACTTTGGTCCTGTTGGATACAAATTTAGGGGTTTCCTCTACCCTTTAAGGATTCCAGTCATAAGCTCAGGGGTCCCTAGGGCACTTCCACTTCTGACCTGTTGTCTCCCACTACTCCTTCTTCGGACTTAATAATTCACTAGAATGACTCACAGAACTCATGGAAAGCGCTGTACTGTATTTAAGATTACAGTTTTATTATAGCAAAAAGGATACAAATGAGATGCATAGGGCAAGATCTGGGATGCTTCCCAATGTGAGGGTTCCAAGTTCCAAAAAGGGATGCACTAACTTCCTACATACATCATGTCTTTCACCAACCAGAAATCTCATGGAGCTTCCAAGTCCAGAGCCTTTATTGGGGCCTTATTATGTAGACATGATTAATGATACATTGAATCATGCCTGATTCCCCTTCCCGATGGACCTCCCCCCAGGTGGTCTTTCTGGCCAACCCCCTACCTGAATTACCTCATTAGCATAAACCCTTGAGTATTAATCACTGGGGAAGTTCCAAGGTTTTAGAGGTTATCTCTCAGGAACCAGTAACAAAGACCAAATTCTTTGGGTAAAGTTAATTGTAAACCCCACAGTAGGACTTGAATTTCCTTGCAGTGTTTTGGTTTTCTCATTATTAGCCTAAACTATGAAGTCTGCTTTTTCTAAGCCTCTAAATATCCAGGGAGGAGCCCTGGTGACACCGCCGTTAAAGTGCTTGACTGTTAACCAGATGGTCTGCGATTTGAACCCACCAGCCGCTCCGCAGGAGAAAGATGTGGCAGTCTGCTTCTGTAAAGATTTCAGCCTTGGAAACCCTATGAGGCAGTTCTACTCTGTCCTATAGGGTTGCTATGAATTGAGATCGACTTAGTGGTAATGGGTTAAATATCCAGGGAGGCTTAGTCATCAAGGTATCTAGATCAACTGCTCAAGAGTAATAGTACCTCCCTACTAACTGCTGACATTTATATAGCTGAATAATGTATTGCAGGTTTGGAGAAAGTTAAGAAAATAAGTTTTTCTTTTTCATTTGTATTTATTTGTGGTTCACTTTGTTTCAAGATTTCAACTACTGCAGTGTTGGAAAGGCTGGCTTTTGAGGTAGGCTAAAGAAGTAGCTATTTGTTGTGATTTGAGATGATCCCCAAATTTTCCTACCTTAGCATATTTCTGGCTCAAGAGGCCCCTTTTTCCTGGGGAAAAAAGCAGTGGTTACTTCACTTGGAAGAAGAGGAGAAACTTAAAGAGAGAATAAGATATGGAACGTTAGGAATAGGTTAAATTCACCTGATTTCTTCATTGTGCACTGGAAGAAACATAGGCGATAGAGCTAAGTAGACTGGCATGCCCGTCTTACCCACCATGGAATCATGGGCACACTCTCTCCCTCACTTTTCTAGCCTCATATTCTTCCTGATAATGTCTACTTCATAGCTTTGTTATGATATGAAACTTAAACGATACAAGTATAAAGGACACCTGGCACCTGGTGGGTGCCCAAGAAAGTCTGCTCTCTTTTCCCCTGAAAGTAAAAATATCATCTGTTTTAATAAAGGCTATTTCATAATTCTAGATATATACACATGGAGACTCAGTTTCAGAGTCACAGTTTGCATTTGCTTATGTATTTTGCAATGCATCATTTCTTAATTTTCTCTATGATGCATTGTCACTTATTTTAATAGAAGACCTATTTTTTTAAAGGAAGCAATGATAGCTAGTATGCAAATTCTATTCTTATCAAAAGATCAATAGTACACCATTATGATAATGAATAAAAATTCCCACTCCTACGGTTGTTAATCATGTTAAAATTCTTCTAAAATCCGATAAATACACTCACTAGCAAAAAATGTGAATATCATTCAAACTGATGGCCAGTTTGTGACTTGTATTTACATATACGTAGTCATCAGAAATAAAGTCCAAAATTTGACTCTCAAATGGAATATACCCACGTATTTAGTATATGTGTGAGTGTCTACAGAGTGGGATGGTGGCGCGGAGATTGTAACAAGGCATTATGAAATAACTGATAAGTGTTCCATGCCTGTGAGAAAGTGGAAATTATAATAAGAAACAATTTCCCTCAAGGGTGGAGATAACCAAGTATCATGCTCAGTATGATTGATGAAATCCCAGGCTTCTGCAGGGTGATGAGGCAAGGTAGACAGGTCTTAGAATAGTAATTAACCCAGCATCCCAGCTCTGAGTGCTTGCTCCCATCAAAGCTCAGTTTGCAGTCTCCGGTACATGAGTATAGTAATGGCAACCCTCACGATACTTCCAGAACAATATCCAATTTTACCAGCTGAAGTGATAACCATTATTCAGACAGCTTTGGCAAAAAATCTCTCTTTCCCACTTGAGTCCACCAATTTTCTCCTTTTTCTCTTAAATTGTTTATTGCTACTCAAGGGCATGCTAGGGAGTTAGCCTTTATGGCAGCTCCCCAAATTTATAAGCTAGTGTAGGGGCATTAATTGATCTAGAGTGATAGCATATTTCTTTAGGTTTTGAAAAGTTTCTCTTTACTCAATGTGATGGAGTTGGATCCTGTAGGATTCCGATGCTTATTTTACATATGCATTGGAGATTAGGTGTTTGAGAGTCACCAAAGATCTATTAACTTCAGATCACACTGATCAAGTAGTTTGAGAAAAGCTAAGTCAGTTAGAATTTTTAGTGGAACTGAAAAATTTGTATAAACTTTATCCATTGACTTTTACTACTGAGCTACCCAGATTTTAGTATGTGGATTTTTCCCACACTCACTTATCCTACCAATACTGACTTTTTCACATGTTATACTCCTCCCATGTAGCATTTTCCTGAATGCTTACTAACAGAAAGTCATACTTTTTTTTTTTTTTTTTTTAATTGAAAATTACAAAATTCTCACCCCTTGTCCTTTCTTCCATTGGTACATGGAAAAAATTCAGTCTTGGTCATTCAAAGAAATCTGACCTGGAGGCTGGAAGTATAAGAACTGTAAATCAAATAGATAAGCATGTCAAATGTCTTCATCAATTAGGTCTTCCTAATACAGCTGATTCCCCTAAAGTAACAAAAGAGTGGATTTAGAAGTCTATCACTTAATACAGAGATTTGAATTTTGTTTGAATTCAATAGTACTGAGTCCCTCAGATGTCTGTGTTTAAAGGTGTGGAAATGTGAATAAGATAACATCTGGAGGAAATAAAATTACATATAATAGATATTTTCATTATAGTTGTTGTTTTTGCTAGGTGTCCTTGAGTCAATTGCAGTAGCCAATGAGGGGGTGATAGGCCTATTCCCCTAGAACAAGCACAGATAATAAAGATTTCAACTATATTAGGAATTAATAGACAAGCACTGGTACAAGAATCCACAGTTGAACTCCTTTTGTTATAAGTAAAGAAGGAAGTCAGCTATAATAAGGCTTGTTTGTGATCAGGAACTATTTCAGAACATTATACCACAACCGTTTTTATTTATAATATCAATTTTAATTAGAAATTTTAGATTGAAAGACAACCATGATACATCGGTGTTGGGAGGGAACTACAAGCAAGAAGAAATGTGAGAGTACTAATTACTATCTTTGAACATCTGCTTATCCTCTTTTCAAATATTTTATTCACTTATTTTGGTTTTTGGTTCTTTAGCTGTTTCTGACTGACATATTCAGCTCCAGGACTTTATTAAACTTGCCTAAATTATAAAAATCTGTTCTTTTAATGGCTAAAACTAAGCTGAATTAAGTTTAGAATCCTCCCTTCAAGTGATAAGTTTAAAGAAGACAGTCAGCCTTCACTTGTGTTATATATATCATGCTAAAGTACTGCAAAGCAGGTTTTCCGCCACTTATGATGATTGCCTTTTCTTTTGCATTTCATCCAATGTGGACAATTTTCCTTGAATAGTCCATTTTGCTTTTCAGTTTTTTTGCACAATGCTGCTGTTTACATTAGCAACATTGTCGAGTACTATTTAAAAAGAATTGGCTTCATCGATTTTAGATGTCCAAAAGTAGAAGATATGACCATTGTGATACAGTTTATAGCACATATAATACAGGAAGCTAAGGATTGGATCCATTTCTCTATTAATTATTGACATAAACTTAATTTACTGTGGATCTATGTACACATTATCCGGAAACTTTTTTTTCGTCCAGTATTCTATGGGCTTAATGTACTTTTTTGCCATCCTAATTCCGATAATATCAATATTCTCTTCCTCTTTCCTTGCCACTTACTGCTACAGTATAGTTAAAAAAAAAAAAGCACTTCTCACAGGCCCAGTTTCCATCTGAACATCACTATGTTCAATGTGATAAACTATGCCCACTGGTGAGTGCTGAAAATCATAGGTGTCCCTGTTGCATACAAAAACAATCTAGGGCAAGCCTGGTGAGTTCCACTTGGGTATTCAAGTGCTAAATTGAGCTCAATAAAGTTGGCCATTTCCCTGCAGCCACAAACTTCTGGCAGACGTAATAATGCAGGTGTCACCTTAGCTGGAACACTCCGTTTGAATGTCCTCTCCTACACATGTTAGTTTCTATTGACTTCTTATTTAACTTGCCCATGATGCGTGAAAAAACTAGAGAAAATGTTTTGTGCTTATATTTAACTAAAATTTTCTAGAGAAAACTGTCACCTCAAAGTTGTTAAAAGTTAAATATAAGAAAGACAAAGGTCAGCACTTTATCTTTTAATGATAATCTATATTTTCTGCTAGGAAAAAATAGCAACTTTAGCCTTAAAATATTAAATAGAGAAGTAATTTAGGGAAAGGCATGTATGATTTTAACATATAACATACGTTATAATATTTATGATACTTTACAATGGTGTATATTTGTGATACCATTAATTATTTTGATGCAGAATGAGAATAGAGATGGATGGACACTTTAGAGGAACCCATTGATTTGATTTGCAGGAAATGGTCTTAGGTTCTCAGTCATTACTATTAAATCACACTGAGTTTCTGAGTCCCGGTTTCACGCTAGTTGAAAAAAGAAAGTTTTCTTTTTTTTAACTACGCAGCCATGCAGCTAAATAAATATATATTATATGTCAAGTGGAAAATAATTTTACAAGTTACTACATATTGCCATTCAATTGTTTTAGTCTTCATACCCCAAACCGTTCATCTAATAAATATTTTCATAAATACTAAACATTGAGGCTTACATGAAAAGTTTCCTTTTTTTCTCTGTAAAAGGGGAGTATTACTGTGAGAATTTCTATGCCTCTGTGAATTAATGTAGAAAATACATTTGATTTTTAATTTACCTTTAGGTTCCATGTGATAAGATAGAGATTTTTAGTAGATGTTGTAGTTTTGATATGATACCATCAACTTTTTTTAAACTAATGAGATGGCATTTTCATCATTTTGAAAATAATTATGCATCTTGGAAAGTGTGAGGTAGCACTTATGACTTTGGCATGGACAAGATGAATATTTTACTTAAAGGGTTTTCAGAAGTGATTTTCAGACCCCTCATAAAGTAAACATTAGTATTTTCTGTATATTAATTCTAATATGTTTGATAATTCTAAAAATCTGAAATAGATTTAAAATAACATGCAGACAGAATTTCTATGTATACCTCTATTAATAGTCAAGAATTAATAGATTATCCCTGTGTCAATATCTCTGTTCTCAGCATGATGAGTTATGTATTTACTTGATGGCATTTCTCTTTAATAGGGCTGTTATTAGACCAGATGGTATTTGTTCACCTATTCAGTCATTAAATATTTATTGCATACCTACTATGCTCGAGGCATTATGCTAGCTCCAACGCCATTTGTTGATGAATAATTATTAGTCATTAAACTGCCTTCAGTGAGTTTGTAATCTGTTGTTGGAGATGAAATATGTACAAATAGCCATACAAAAGAAAGGATGCTTAAGGGCTTTATGAGAGGCAGATACGCAAGGCCATGAAAGTTCAAAAGATGTTAAAAACAAAAGCTCTAAGACCTTTGCACAAGTTATCTAATATAAGTCTCAATATAATAGTTTCTAGGAGGTAGGTAGCCCTGACGAATACTTTAAAGAAGAAACTATGGCTCATAATGTTTAAGTAAATGTTCCAGGGTTTCACAGCTAGTACATGTTGGAGGCAGGATTTGAGTTCAAGACTTTCCGGGTCCAAGGACAACATTCTTTTCCCTCAATATATTCCAATGTCACTGGAGCTAAGGAAAGGGAGAATTTAAAACAGAAAAACAGGAAGACACTTTCAGCAGTTTTTCATGGCTAAAGGAGAGCAGAGAGGAAGAGAACTGAGCAAATCCACCAAGTTTAATGATATGGTAGCAGGAGTGGAAGCTAGACTGTAAGGACCCAACGCACAGTGAGGAAGAGGAAGTGAGTAAATATATGAATTCCCAGGAAGTGACAAATTGTGTTTGCTCTTAGTTTGTCATATTTATACTTTGTTTATAAAGTAAGAATCTTACTATGAAGGAATTAAGACAATCTAAGAACATAAATTGGAACCCTGATGCTGCAGTGGTTAAGAGCTCAGCTGCTAACCAAAACGTCGGCAGTTCGAATCCACCAACTGCTCCTTGGAAACCCTATGGGGCAAGTTCGACTCTGTCCTATAGGGTTGCTATGAGTTGAAGAACATAAATTAAGGTGGATGTGAGTTACCTATTTGCTCATTGTGTATAATAGTTGGAGCCATACAATTTCACTTCATTGTTCTGTAATTATTACACATATGCTAGCATCATCCCCCAATTAAACTGTAAATACCATTAGGGCAAATACCAATACCATAATGTCTTAATATGCTTTTAATATAGAACTCTCTTAGTAAGAGCTTTTGTTGATTTGTGTCTGTGCGGAATAGAGTTCACCATCCTAAGGAATACAATCGATTCTGAAACAAATAAAAGTGGCTTCCAATTCTTTGTTTACCACATATTTTCTTGGGAATTGACATACAGTGCCTTGCATGGAGTAAACACTCAACAAAATTTGAATGATAATATACAAATTAAATAAAGAGATGTTCCTGGTAAGAAATGATAATCAGAATTTCTCAGTCATGGGAAAGAGGGGGAAAGGGAGTGGAGGAAAACGAATTGTTTCTTGGTTGCTCAAAGGGACCCACAGCATTGTTAATTGAAAAAAATATATAGTTCAAGATATAAATCTACTCTGTGTTGGGATACATTGTATATCAGCATCCGCAGTACTTTTTGTTTTTACTAACTGGCTGTATTTCTACTAATTGTTAGGAAGGCTCTGAATAAACTATTTCATAATAAATGGAGATTTTTCTAATTGTTTTGTATTCTCAAATACAGATTTTATATGCTATGGTATTGTAATACTTATGTGGGCATCATAACATCTCTATAGCCTGTTGAGAACAAGCCAGATTTATATACTTTTGATAAAAAATTTATCCAGGTTTTGAAAACTGAATTTTCTGAAACGTTTTCATGAGAAATATTCATCAATATTTACAACTGTAGTGAAAGATGTAATTTAATTAACCAGCTGAGAAGGTTAAGGCAAAAAATATATATATTTCAAGTATTTTTAATACAGGTGTCTATATTTTCTGGTGACCTTAAGGTGCATTTCTATTATAAATACAGGTGGAAAATATCATTACTTTTATGGATAGTGAAACTGGGTCACACTGAGGTGTGTGTCATACTTTATGTCACACCAGTCAGAGGAAAACGGGGAATCTAGCCCAGGGCTTCTGACTTCGATTCTAGTCACTAACCCTTTTCAAAAGCTTCTTTTTAGAGATATGACTTTTAAATCAGACAGCTGGAGATCAGTTCCTCCTTAGCTGTCAAGTTGTGAGCTGTGTGTTTTTCCTGCCTGAGTTGTTGACCCCACTAAGAGTGGAAGCATTGTAAGGAAAGTGCCCTTACCCAGAACCCTTTTGGGGAGAACACCAAAGTCTGCTGGGAGGAAATCCCAGGCAAGTCACCTTTAGAGAGGTAAACAGAATTTTCAAGGATGCAGAGAACTAGGATAAAGATTTTCTTTCAAAAATTTGCATTATTTATAAAAAAAGTCTTTATATACATGCATGTATATGTGTGTATATGTATATATTTAAGATAAATGCCTTATCTTCTATGTCAATGCAGCTGTGAGTAAAACTTAACTCTTGAGTGTAGAATAGAGATTAAATCTGAAAAAAAAAAAAAAAAAAAAAAAAGCGTGACCATGCTGTAATTACGGCTGGAGATAATTAGTTGCTTACCCTAGAATTTTTTCACCTGCTAATTCATACCTGAGATGACTTTAAAGGGGGATAAAGCAGCTGGATCTGCCCTTGGAGGTGAAATATGTTGTGTCTATCCAGATGACAGTAAGACAGTGGCCATACCTCTTGACCACAGTGTAAGTACCTGAGAGCACATTCTTTCCAGGAGATCAGTTTTGACTGGCAGGGAGTAAAAAGTATTGTTGCCCCCACCATTCAAGGTGTGGATGCAAGAATGCCACAGAGAAAAGGGAAGAGTTTGATAACCGCTGAGTTTCTGGAGCCAAATGTAGGTGACTGGCGAGTTTCATTCTGCTTAATTCCTCCGCTTGCCCCTTCTCTTCTCCCTCTTCCTTGTCTTCTTCTCCTGGTCCTGCTTCTCCCCTTCTTCCTTTTCCTCTGGTATTTTCATTTATGAAACATTTCATTTCATCCGACTGATGAGTTGTTTTTCCAAGATAGTTGGAGCCTGATTCTGGATTTTGTCCAGTGATATTTGCCTACCTAAACTGATGAACTGTTTTAATTGCTCATCTTTTGATCTAGGTAGCTTGAAGAGTGAGCTACTCAATTTGTCCTTCGAGCATATAGTCACCAGTGTCAAATAGATGAGAATTCTTGCCATCACGGTCATTAATGTGCATTTATATGTATTCTTTGAAAAACCTCAGGTAATTGAGAAATTTGTTGGTGTGAAACTCGGGGGTGGGGTGGGTTGTAAGGCAGAGAAATGCTTCTTACTCAGTCCTCTTATAAAAAGCAGGTGTCATGACTGAACATCAGACCTAGTGTTTTTCTCAGCCTCTGCCTTTTGGGGGATTTTTTTTTTTTTTAAAAACAGGATAATAATAAACTTGCAAGCCCATCCATAATTGTAGGCCAAGTGGAGTGTTCATTTTCATATTAGAGCTTGTGCAATCTGGAGGGAAATTTGTTTAATATTACTGGTGAGTTGGTGGATCAGATAAAAGTCAGAAAAGTGGAAGAAAGGACTGTGAGACGTGAGCTGGCTCCCCTGGTAACTGCGATGCTGCAGGCGTTCCTAGATTTTCCCAGCTCCTCTGTGCCAGGTGAAAATTTCCTCATTAAAAGGACTTTATTCCACTTCCTTTTATCATTTATTATTGAAGACTAAGTGTGAGCGGAGGAAGTTGCATAGATGACAAGGTAGAATTTTAAACAAAACAACAACAAAATCTGCATTGGAAGTCAAGGAGACAGGTGAGAAAGGCTTGCATTGTTTATAAACCAGAGAACACATGAGAGCCTGTCTGCCGTAGAAGCCGAGCAATGCTGTCTAACCATTAAAAGATTATGGCAGGGTGTGTAAATGTCTGATTGTCTGGTTTTAAGATGTTTTCCCCCTCTCAGGCTTCAAACAGTCATTTTGTGCTGCTAAGCAGAGAGAAATTAAAAATTCTGAAAAGGCCAGTATCACAGCCTTTTGGTGTTTCTTTGTTTTCTTGTTTAGATTCTGTTACGGAGTGATGAAGTATAAGCTTTGAAGTTTGCCCTTGAACTCTGAAAGCAAGGAAAGCTGGTAGGGGAAAGAAAAGTGGTATATATAGCATAGTTTAGAGGGCATAGTCATAAAGTATGTATTTAATGTGTACATGTTCAAACGAGTAGAGATAGGCATACGAGTACACATAAGTACATATTAAATTACAGCCGGATATCTTATAATACATATTTCAAAACTGTGTGCTTTAGTGCAATATGCTGCAGTCAGATGATCACATTTAAGGCTTGAGATAATGTTCCCTTGATTTACAATATAATATAAATAGAGGTTTCCCTATTGAGACTTCAAAAAGCATTTCTGAATTACAAATTAAGCATTTATATTTCTTTTAGTAATGATTCTGTTTGAATTTGTTCCAAATTAAGGCTTTCATTTTCCTTTACAGAAGTAGAAATATTACAGTCTGTTTTTAAAATGAGCTTTTACCTAGCTTGATTTTTGAAAAACTCACTATGATAGAAATTCTTTTTTAGCAGACAAAATGGAGGGTGGCCCAATATGAGCAGGTAAAGATCAGGAGGATGTATCTGAATCTCCACATTGTTAAATTAACTCACGTATGCTTACTTAAGATTATTCATCTTATATTTGACTCTGAAGAGATTTAACCTTAGCTAAGTCACTGGCCCAAAACTAATTGTGTATTCAAACTGTCTCTGCTTTTATTTTATTATAATGGGACACAAAATAAAATTTTGTATCAGAGCGAGTTGGGAATAAAGTCAATTTGCTTCCTCTATATGTAATGACATGCCCAGCCAGCCCTGTGTTATCAGAAGCAAGGAGAGAGCAAGCGAGGGAAATATACAGTGAGGTAGTCTGCTCCCTGTCTTGGGGTAGGGTACCCTCGAGAATTCGGCAAAACTGAATATATGAAGGGATCTAATTTGTCTGTGTCTTTGCTAATTGCTATGGTGGGTCAGCATCAGCATCTGTTTTTCCAGTAAGGAAGATTATAAAGTGCTTTGTACTATTTCATGAACATGTCTAAAGATTAGAATTTAATAATCAAAGAGGCCATGAAAGAAATAGTAGAGATGTCACTTTCAACTTTATATAAACACCAAAAACAAACAAATAACAAAAAGTCCAGCTGCCGTCCAATTAACTCTGACTCATGGCTACCCCATGTGTGTCAGAGTAGAACTGTGCTCCATAGGGTTTTCAGTGGCTTGATTTTTTAGGAAGTAGATCACCAGGCCTTTCTTCTGAGGTGCCTCAGGGTGGATTTGAACTGCCAGCCTTTCAGTTAGCAGCCAAGTGTATTAACTGTTTGTTCAACCCAGGGACTCAAATATGCCCAATATTAGCATTCAAACAAAGGTGAATGAACATGGATGTATTCATATGCCATTCCAATTTAATATGACTTCATTTTTCAAGACATTTCAAATATCATAACATGTTATTGATCTAATTATTTGAATAGTGAGCAAACATTAAAGAGATTTCTGGTTGACCAGCAAGATGTTCCAGAACGAGCTAGTGAGCTTTAAGCATACACTCTGCAGGTCTAGCTTGAAGCACCTGTTTCAGAACTCTCGCCTGGTATGGTTTGAGGTGGAGCCTATGTAGAAATAGCTTTCACTCTCACTCTGAAATCCTATCATTCATGATTCCCTGTTTTTTGTTACTGTTGCTGTTCTCAGACATCCCTTTAAATAATAAAATCTCTCTGGGGTGGCGGAATGCTATAAGGGAGCAGTAACAATTGAATTAGTCTTAGTGATGGATATCAATTTTTTTTTCCACCAGAACCCAGAACAAATTTAACTCGCTACTTTTTCATGCACAGGAGCCCTGGTGGTGCAGTGGTTAAAGTGATTGACTGCTAACCTAAAGGTTGGTGGTTCAAAATTGCCAGCGGCTCCATGGGAGAAAGATGTGGCAGTCTACTTCCTAGAGATTTACACAGCCTTGGAAACCCTATAGTGTCGCTGTGAGTGGGTTTTTTGTGCACAAGGCCAATTGTATCAATCAGCCTTTATTTTTTTCTTACTTATTTCATTTATTTTTTGTTAGTAAGAGTTCAGTTTTATTTGGGAAAGGAAGAGGGATACTTCATATATTTGCTGGAGGTGTCTAAATATACTCTATTGGGACTCTTTTGGTGGAAAAGAAAAAATTTGCATATTCCAGCAAAAGACTGCAGTACTGAATGTGGACAAGACAAATGCAAACTTACTACATTCCTAAGAGAAATATGAGGAATCTAAGTGGTTTCTTTTTTGTTCGTTAGTTTAAACCATTATTTATAATTTTCATTTAAAGCAACATATGAGTCTTTGAAGAATTGACTGGTATTCCATATGAGAAGAAGTAAAAAATAAATCATTCAAGGCCAAAAAACAAATTAAAAAGCCTAACCCAAATAGCTAAAGATAAATATATGGCTTTCACTTAGTTTTGCACTTAAATAACTTGCATTTATGGTGCTCTAGTCCATATTCAAGGAGTCCTTGTGTGGCACAAATTGTTAACAGCTTGGCTACTAACCCAAACACTGATGGTTTAAACTCACCTAGAGGCACCTCAGAAGAAAGGCCTGGTGATCTGCTTCCAGAAAGTCACAGCCATGAAAACCCTATAGAGTTCAGTTCTACTCTGCACACTTGGAGTCACCATGAGTCAGAATAGACTCCACAACAACTGGTTTATTTTTTGTTGGTACTAATCTAAAGGTTGGTGGTTCAAACCTACTCAGTGATTCCTCTAAAGAAAGCCCTGGCAATCTACTTCAGAAAGATCACATCTATTGAAAACTCTATGGAACTCAGTTCTACTCAGAAACATGTGGATTTCCACGAGTCAGAATTGACTCAATGACATCTGTTCTGGTTTTTTGGTTTTATACCATATTCCTAGTTATAGATGTGATGGTTCTTTTTGAGGCATATTTCTCAACTGTGCCTGGGTACTGTTATTTTAAGTTTATTTTAGTTATTTTAAGTTAATATGGTTGTTCATTCAATACTGTAGTATGGGTTTTGCCTCAGTTTTTGCACATTAAGAAATATCTTATCGAAGATTTATTCTTTGATTGTATTTTCTTTTACTGTTATGATGATAGGGAAATGTTCTAGCAAGCAGCATTTTTCCATAGATAAGAATATTATATATACAGTATTTCTCCACCTAACTCAAGCTTCATACCAGTGTTTTTAATAAAATTACAGATCACAGGGAAAATATGTTGCCATTCCCCAAGCACTGAAATGTTAACATGATTTCAGATATTCTACAAAACTCACTGTTAGAGATATTTATTTTAAAAGAGCATCATCCAAAGTTCTAATTTAGAAAAGCAGCTTGTTTGTCAAGCACCTCCACTTTGAGGCTGAGTGCACACTTGCACTTAGACAAATGAGCAATTGCTTAGAAGCATTTTCTTGGCAAGCAAAGTGGAAACATACATTTCCAAAACAAATAGCAACAACAAAAAATCCTTCCTCTATTTTTTTCAAATTTTTTTTTGTCTGCAAAATTAAAGAAAACCACAAACTTAGGTGTTTCAAAGTCCCTCACAAGCTCAGCAGTCACCTCTTAGGTAAAACCTTTCCAGGCATCCCAGTGGGAGCTGGGAGCCTCTTCTCTAAGCCACCGGCTCAAGCCTTGTGTGCATCTCTCAGCACTTCTCGCAGTGCAGACGCGTCAGTGGATATTTGTTTGCATCCCGCTATACTCTAACCTCCTGGAATGCGGGGAGTTGATACTGCATCTCTCCATCATTAATACGGGTAGCACAGGGCCTAATACACAGCACTAGTTAAAGACCAGTGAAAGTATGACAATAGCTATTGCTCCAACCACACCACCTGTTTTCCTATTAACTCTTTCCAACCACAGATCCTCAGCATGTTTCCCATATATGCAACATCTGTTGCTGCTCTAAACTATTGCAAATGCAGTTGCCTTGAATATAGTACATGCTTCAACTCTTTCATCTATATAAAGCTGAACTTTCTTTATGGTTTTGTTCTTGTCCCTCCACTTTCGTAGTATTTCTTAACTATGGCCACTCACACTGTTACCTCTCCTCTGACCTCACATTGCACTCTTCATTACTACCACATAGTTTATCCCGCCATAAACTGTTTTGAATCACTCTCTATCATTCCATGAGTATGTCTTGACTCAAATATTATTTTTTATCTTTTGGAGTAGCACTGTCCAGTAGAATTTCTGCAGCGATGGAAATATTCTATAATCTGCACTGCACGTGTGGTTACTGAACACTTGAAATATGGTTAGTGTGACTGGAGATCTAAATAATTTTTTTACAATTTGAATTAATTAGCATTTCAATTTAAACAGACACATGTGGCTAGTGACTATCATATTGATGAGTGCAATTCTAGAGCATGTGCCACAGTACTTGGCACACATAATAAGTAAGTAATATTTGATAATCAGGTTGTATATGACAATTTGACAGGGAAATGTGTTGCTTTGAAGCACAACTTATAGAATACTTGGGAAGATTAAAAATTCAAAATGGGAATAAAATAGAAGAAATTGAATTCATTGGGAGAAATAGCACACTGATTTGGGAGACAGAGAGGAATTTAGGTGCAATAGAAAAGTGATTTGACTAAGGAGCTGTAGCTGCAAAAATCCAAACTAATAGTGATATCAGAAAGCTGGAGGAGGCCATTGTATACCTCAGCTCGAGTCTCTTTTCCCCAAACTCAGAATATGAATTAACTAAATAAAGAAGATTGAAGATTACCAAAAAACAAAACAAAACAAAAAACAACCAAACTTGTTGCTGTCAAGTGGATTCCAACTCTTGGCGACCCTATAGATTGAAGATTGAAGATTAGGATGAACAAAATGCAGAAGTAATTCAGTTGCATTCTATTAGGATTTTGATGAAAATGTTTTACTTTGTATAAATTAGACCTTCTGACAGCACACTGTTATATTTTAGTTTCATCGTATTGACTATCAAACTATTACAATTAAATTTTATTATACTGGCTATTACTTGAAGTAGCAGGCCCACAGAGATTTGGTTAGAGTTGCTTTTACAGTAGCATTTTATTCTTCTGTACCTTAGTTCTTTACAAATCATTTTTGTGTGCATTTTAAATTCTAGTTACAGTCTGATTTCAAGAACTATTTAAAGAGAACCTAGGGAGGTATAGTCTTGTTCATTCACATAATGAGTATTTATTGAGTGCTGTCTGAGGAATGGACACTGTGCTAGGCTTTGCGAATAGCCTGGTCAGTGAGTCAAGTATCTTCTCTGACCTCGTGGAATTTAAGCCTAGCAGGGGAAAAGTCTGATTGGTGAATGAAAGCTATGAAACATTAAAAATATCAAGCAATAGTGACATGCTCAACTGTATGGTTCCAATTTGACCACAGCTCCAAGCAAAAGAGGAAGTATGAGAATGGGAAGATTAGTGTGAGAGCTGACTGAGCCAGCTTCATGGATAAGGCTTGGCTTTAGTTGACCTTTTAGGAGTGGCTAGGAGTTGGAAAAAACTTGGGTGGGTAAAAGGAATAGCAGAGGCATTACAGGTGAGAAGAACAGCATAAACAACATCTGTGCTGTGGAAATGAGCATAGGGAAACTGAGGAGGCAAGTCTAACTTGAGTGGAAAATAATAACAAAACTATCTTCTCAACATCAATAGGTATATGGTCTTAGGAAATAGAGGCATTTTATGGAGGGGATACCCAGTCTGATGCAATGTAGGGACTCCTAGGTGGAGATAATTCTCAAAGCTTGTAGACGTAGAGGTCTACAGCACAGGCCAGACATTGGAGAAGGGGCCACAGATTTGGGAATCATCAACTAATTAAGAAGCTTGAGCCCATGAGAGAGTGAATTAAGAGAGGTTGAGAAAGTAGGCAGACCAAAGCAGATAATAGAGGGTAGAGCTTTTGGAAAACAAACAAACAAACAAACAGTAAATGGTTGTAGTGAGTAATAAAGTAGGGCCAGAAACAGTTTATTGGAAGTCAGAAGAAGACACTACTTAAAGAACAGACCATCAAAAGGTTTCATATGCTGATGACATAAGTTATGAGGTCATATTCCTCATATATTGAGGAAGATGAAAATGGAGAAAAGCCTTCTACATTTAGTAAGAAGGAGGTCCCTGATTATTTTTGAAAGAGCAAATTCATTAGAACAGTCAATGCAGAAGCCATTTATCAGGAAATAAGAAGAGGAGAGGATGTATAGGGTGTGAAAGTAGCAGACCACAGGTTTGAGAAGCTCAGCATTACAAAAGGTAGAATACTTCATAAAGGCTGGAGGATTTAGTGGGCTACTTATTCGTATATTTTTTAAAAGGTAAGGAGACCTAAATGTGTTTGAAGATGGGATATAAGGAGCCTTTGGTGTTTTTGAAATGGAACAGTCCCCTCCTTCTTTTTGTGTTTGATATAACCTTGAATCTCTTTTTTCCATTAAATTCTAGTGAGTCCATTACAGAAGAAACCCTGAAAAAGGCAAAGGAGATTGGGTTCTCAGACAAGCAGGTTTCAAAATGCCTCGGGCTGACTGAGGCCCAGACAAGGGAGCTGAGGTTGAAGAAAAACATCCACCCTTGGGTTAAACAGGTGAAGAAGTTTCCCTTCTTTCCAGGATTCCTCTGGGGAAATGTAGCCACTAACTTAAAAAGCCATTGCTAATAAAAAGAGAGGTGGAATTAGAAAGTGACTACTTGTCCAGTTGATGCTATGATGTCACCAATTTTATTCAGCACAGGATTGGTTTATGCTTAAAAGGGAGAGGAAGCAGGGGCTCTGTGAGGTAGATATCAGAGTGAGTACCTGCTTTTCTGGACCTAAGTGAAAATAAAAAATCAGAATGATCTCTCCTCTCTTTTTGACCTGTGTCCAAATATAGCTATAGCAAGAGAAATCCTTAGTGTAACAGAGAGGCTTGAAATACCCTGGCATGGTGGCTGACCCTCTTGAAACGAAGTTATCTCCTTTGGCACTAACTTTTTTACAGGGTAATACTTATTTTAAGTGCCTCATCATTATGGTTCATTTGGTATTCATTGTGATAGGGCTGGGCATAACAAGCTCATCTAGTATTCAGGACCACCATACGTGCACTTCCATGTGTGCCTTTGTAATCTTTTTCTTTCTTCGGCCTTTAGTGTAAGAGATACCTTAGCTTTAAGTACCACCAGATGGTTTTCATCCTTTAAAATCATTGACTTTTCCCTGTGTGCTTAGGGGGCAAATGCATACCTTTAGGTCCCAGGCTTGATGCTGAATAGTTTCTACTCGGCAATTATTATCTTTCTTCCTTTTCATCTGACTTGCGCTAGCTTGCCCTGTCGGCCTCACATTCTTGCTCGCTAAGCTAAGCTCCTGGCCCTGGAGAGCTGAATTGATTTACTTTTCTCAAATACGTTCAATGAGTTCCTGCTTCCCAGCCCCCCCTCCCGTGCTTTATGATGTTTGTGTCATCTCATTGTTCAGTGCCATAGGTAACTTAACATTTGCAAACCAAAGACGCCCTTATGTAGGTTATTTTATTCCAATTTTATATGAAGCTGCTTTATTTAGACATCTGGCTGGGTTATCCTTCCTGGTAACCAATTGACTACATGACCACCTGTGGTATTCATGAAGGATACAGTGTAGCAATCCAATGATGCCCTGGAGTGTATGTGGCCACTTATTGCTCAGGTGATAACTAGATAATATCATTGTTTGTTTGTTTGTTTTTCCCTTTGCATTCTCAGAATTAGAAAGCAGATGGGTTGTACATACCTTTTTCCTGTCTTTCTATTTGACAGTAAGAGGTGTTAAAGGAGTGTAAGTGCGGTACAAAAGATGCGCAATCAGTCTTGAACAATGTTACAATAGGGAGTAACATTCCTACATATTTACTTGTTTATTTTTTCTTACAGATTGATACACTGGCTGCAGAATACCCATCAGTAACTAACTATCTCTATGTTACCTACAATGGTCAGGTAGGACCTGTCAAACTGACATATGCAGAAAGCTCTAGATTTAGTACATGGTGCAACTGGGGAAATACATACATACATATATATATATATATATATATATATATATATATATACACACACATATATATATGTATACACACATACGTGTGTGTGTGTGTGTGTGTGTGTGTGTGTGTGTGTGTGTGTGTGTATATGGAGCCCTGGTGGTGCAGTGGTTAAGAACTTGTCTGCTAACCAAAAGGTCAGCAATTCGAATCTACCCACTGCCCCTATAGGGCACAGTTCTACTCTGTCTTAAACGGTCGCTGTGAGTTGGAATCGACTCAACGGCCACGGGTTTGGTTTGGTTTTTGGATATGTATTTGTGATTTTGGTTATCTAGTGATCTTTGATAATAAAAATGGCCTTATGTGGGTCAGATGTGATAACGTGTTTCTGTACTCACTCCTTTAAGAACTGCCTTTAGATGAAATCAAAAAAGTAAAAAGATGATAAGGACAATGGTTACATGAACATACAATTTTCTCATGGCTATTTAATTTAAAAAAATACTGAACTAGATCTGTTTTTTCCAAATAAGCAGAGCTTGTGTAACATGTTATACTTAGGGGTTCCCAGAGTCTAAAAGAGGATGAATGCCAACAAGAAGAAGAATGAGAAAGACACATTCAAAGACAGGACAAATAGAAGGAAGAATAACACACAGTAATTTCCACATCTTTTCTTTTTCTCCCTCAGGAGCATGATATCACATTTGATGACCATGGAATGATGGTGCTGGGCTGTGGTCCATATCATATTGGTAAAGTGATAACTTATATTACAGAGTACTTTAGAGTTTATATAGTACTTTTCACATAGGTTAATTCTATTATTCCAAGAACTGTGCAAAGTAGGTGTTGTTATATTAAATGTTGGGCAAATCAGGAAACTGAGGTTGAGAGAGAGAAAGCTAAAATTCACATAGCTATTAAGTGGTGGAAGTTAGACTCAGATTCGGCTTTCAAATACAAATTCCATCTCCTTTCATTTCATCATGTCATCCCTTTATATTTACATCCTCATGAACTGAATTGAGCCTTTTGCTGAGGTTGGAGAATAAATTGGATTTTAACTTTTTTTCTTCTACTATATTTTTCACAAAGATCTACATTTACTCATGGACTTTTTACATCAGCCAGAAATTGCATTTAGAGATACAATCTCTGACCTCACACAGTGACTTCTGCTTACAACAAATGCAAAGAGCTCATCTCGGTAATGCAGGCAAAGGCAAAACTTTATATAATCTAATTGAAACATACCGAAAATTATAATGACACTTAAAAATTTGATATTTAATAGTGAATTAAGATCTACTACAGTTATAAGTTATATATTTAAGTGGACAATGATATAAGTCAACAAGTATATGTAATATTTCGTTTCTGTAAGGTATTCTAATATGGAAATATTAAAATATATTATTTAAATGTATGTAGTCTTTGTTGCTTTGAAGCAAAGTTTATTTTAGTTTTTACAATTAAGTAAGCGCTTCAGGATATGCTAGTTTACCAATCTTTGGCCAGATCTTGAAATGCGCCAAAAGTATTTCTATTTTTACCACCTACCACCATAGTTATCTCATGGCTAAATGCCTGAACACCGTCACCAGCGGTGACCTTTCTTCTTATCTCTTCAAATTTTACCTAATTTATGACACAAATCTGCATTACTTTAGGGCCCAGGGAGGGCTAGCTGAGCTGATATGATAATCAAGCATATGCGCACTTGATAATAGAAATCAACATGCTACTGTATTTGGGTAACACATTATTTTGACATGAACTTTTAGGAGACAATGTCTTGATGTACAGGATTCGTGTAAGTCCCGGGATTTTCAGTTATGATGGCATCCCTATAGGGGTGATATTTTAAGGCATTTAGGTTGTTATTGTTCTTCAGATTACTCCATAGAAGGTCACTCACTCTGAATGGGGTGGCCTTGCCAAGCTTAGAAGGATATGCTTGGAAAGAATAGGCCCTTCCAATCAATCAGGATATGTCAGAGCTGCAAGGCACCTCAGGTGTCATTCGTTTTAGCCCTCATACAGCAGAGTAAGTGGAGGGACTGAACAAGAACTCAAGTATTGTGATCACTGGCTTTAACTATTTCTGCATACAGAGGTCAATGAGTTCACTCTGAGTTTCTTCTCAGTAAATGAGGGTTATTTTTATCGTTAAAATAATCTCCCATTAACTTTGAGGTTCTCAGTGCTTCAAAAATGGAGATTCCCTATTGCATAGCATCCAAAAGATGCCAACTTGTGACCATTGTTTAATTAGTCCCTGTTTTTCCCGCTCTTAATATAGTGTGCATCATGAGTCTGAAATTTATAGTTTGGTGTTTTTCAAATTGAATTGAAGAGGGATTAACTTCCTCAGCCTTGCCTGACAGGTGATGTGTTTCTGCTTTCCTTTGCATTGTAACCTCATGCTTCTCCTACCACTTTTTCCAATCTCACTGTCTCTGCAGGCAGCAGTGTGGAATTTGATTGGTGTGCTGTCTCCAGTATTCGCACACTGCGTCAGCTTGGCAAGAAGACTGTGGTGGTGAATTGCAACCCTGAGACTGTAAGCACCGACTTTGATGAGTGTGACAAACTATACTTTGAAGAGTTGTCTTTGGAGCGAATCCTAGACATCTACCATCAGGAGGTAAGGGAGAGAAAAAAAGAAGAAAAATAATATGCAGTGCACACTTTATGTATGTATATACATGCATGTAGATTTATATTGTAATTGCCCTTAGGAGAAAGAGCCACCAGTGTCTTCCATTGTCGAATTTTGTAGTGAAACTAAAAATCTCCCCAGCCTTACATTTTTGAGGCCCTGGCACAGAGTGATCAATTTTTATATGCAACTCATTGTTTCTTTCTAAGTGTTCCAGCTTTACTGAAAACCCTACTTGGTAACATGAGCTGGACACTTATTAACTAGTATAAGATGGCCCTTCATAAATTTTTTGCAGAATGATTTAATTGGCCATTTAAACATACAATAAATAGCCTCTTTCTAGTTACCATGATATTGCTGTTTAAAGAAGAACATTTCCCAGAGGAGAGAAGTCAATTGTTCAAAAGGACCAGTTAATTCTCTGTTCCATCAGATGAAGCCATTAGTCTTCACTTTAAAATCAATGAGTTCATTCTGCATGATTTTGGTTCCTTTATAGCTTTCTCTTACAGTTGCTCCTCTTCCCCCACTCTGATATTGTTGATTCATATTGTCATAGATTACCCCAAATCTGTAGAACAAGTTAAATTATCTTACGAATTTTAGAGTAATGTCCAGTAGTGGTGCCTTTTGATGTCTTACAATTAATCCCCTATCATAAAGAATCATCCTTATATACGAAATATGGCCATTTAGAGAAAAAAAAATATTGACTTGGAGCCACAATGCTTAGATTCTAGTTTTGACTTGACAACTCATTGACTTAAGCAAGTTACTTAAATTCTCTGTGTTTTATTTATTTAATGAATCATGTGAGTGTTATAGCACCCTACACACAAGTACTGTGAAGGTAAAATGAGATTTGTGGTTGAAATTACATTGTAAAGTATATAGCATCAGAACAATATGATGATTATATTGTTGTTAAGAAAGAGTAGACAGATTTAGGATGGCCATATAAATCAGTTGTCTATTTAGGCCTAACCTACTAATCTTTCAATATAATGAAATTTATCCATCAGGTAGAATTCACACATTTTTTAAGCTCTTGCTCTGGTGTGATTTTTCCAATCACCCTCCTTAATATTCATTTCAGATAGTTGGAAATCAAAACAAATACATGCTATAAATATTTCTTGAGCACCTTGTAAATGCCTGGCTCAGCAGGCTAAAGAGTTATAAAACCAGGTCCTTACCTCCAAGACACTAACAACAGAACTGGGATCTATAACAAATATGTGAAACACAAAAAATTATTTAAAACATCTTAACTGGCATTACAAGCAATAGCAGCACAGGTGCTTTACACATAATTAATTATTTTCCCCTGAAATAGTTTAAGGAAAGATTAAAAACTTCTATGGCTGCCTTTAGATGAAGTTGTCCATGGATATTAATGAGATTCTTTTACTATAATTGAATTCAGTATTATCAAAATCAATATTTTAAAAATAGCTCTTCTCTTATCCTTTAACACTAACCACCTTTGAAGCCAGTCAGGATAATACAGAGTTAGCTTAAGATTGTAATGTTTGTACATTAGTTAATAATAACTGCTTTAAAATCTGTAGATTTGAATTCAAATACTGGCTCTGCATTTTCTAGATAAGTGGTATGGGAAAGTCACTTCATTTTCACTGAGCCTCAGTTTCCTTCACTGTAAAATGGGGATAGTAAGGACCACCTCATAGGGATACTGTGAAGGTCAAACCAGATAGTCCAGGATATATAGTAAAGTCCTCTATAAAATGTAACAGCTATTATATTATTATTGTTTTGAAAATTGTTAGTCTTAAAAAAATAGGAATCAGTTTCATAAAGCTATTTTGAAAAACATTGATGTATTTATTAAAGTCCTTTTTATTCACCTTTAAACTCCTATTTAATGCAATTGACTTCAGCTTTTTCTCATAAGTTGCTACTTCTCCCTTAATTTTTAAAAATTATTTTGAAGTGTTTCACATAAGAGAATTTTGTATACATTTAATTACAGAATTTGTTTTCAAGCCTCTAAAATATAAACAACACTGGTAATAAAATAAAAAAATTATCAGCAAATAGAAAGATTATTATAGTAATGAGAATAATTCTTTTTAAAGGTTTTGGAGAAAATGTGTATTGAACACATTTTAAAATGCTGATAAAAGTAGCATAAGTGTACTTATAAAAATGCAGAACTGTGAATTATTTTCAGTACTGTTTACAATACATTTAAATATTCAATTGCAGGGTGTTTTTTTAGGCAGTACTATAATTCTCTCTCATCAGAGACAAATTTTTGTCCCTTAAAGAGTGTTTCAGATTGATTTCAAATAATGATAAAATACATTTGGCACGTTAACAGTCACTTCAGCTATTATACTAAAATTCGTTAGTGGATCTTTCTGGCAAACACAAATTATGTCAAGATACATATCAGACTTTATATTTCCTGATAATAATGTGAAATTTGTATAGTATACAGGACCTTTAATATTTTTATCTTATTTAATCTACTTAGTGACCTTGTGAAAAAACCAAACCCATTGCTGTCGGGTCAATTCCAACTCACAGTGACCTTACAGGACAGAGTAGAGCTTCCCCATAGAGTTTCCAAGGAGCAGCTGGTGGGTTTGAATGGCCGACCTTCTCGTTAGCAGCCTGAGCTCTTAACCACTGCACTACCAGGGCTTCAACCTTGTGAAGCAGGCAGGTATTATTATCCTGAGTTTACAGACAAGAAAACAGAACCTCAGGGAGGTTCACAGAGGGAACCAAGATGGGGAAGGAATTCTACCTTGAAATCCAAATCCCCAGTATTCCACACTGGCTCACCCACACTACTATCACAAGTTTGAAGAGATTTGATAGGTCTTTTTTTTTTTTTTTTTTTAATCTTAGCCAATAATACCCGTTGCCATCGAGTTGATTCCAACTCATAGCAACTCTATAGGACAGAGTAGAACTGCCCCTTAGCGGTTGGTGGATTTGAACTGCTGACCTTTTGGTTAGCAGCTGAGCTCTTAGCCACTATGTCACCAGG
This sequence comes from Dugong dugon, assembly GCA_030035585.1. NCBI lineage: Eukaryota > Metazoa > Chordata > Mammalia > Sirenia > Dugongidae > Dugong > Dugong dugon. Next base: position 173,112,664 of record CM057461.1, read on the forward strand.
GCTCCTAACCAATAATAGGAGATTCAGTTTTGAGTAAGGAATTATTATACTGATCTAACATCCAAAGTTAGGCTAAATATCCAGGGACTGCTTTTAAAGCAAGTAGTAAGATAATAGACAGTAAAATCAGTTATTGGGTGCTACAGACAAGTGCTGAGGTAGCAGTAAAGGAAAGAGGACTGTGAATTAGATTATCAGAATGCAAGGTGGAGTATAAACTCGAGTGGTTAGAGTTTAGATAAGGGAGAGGAGAGAAGAAGAAAGCAAACAGTAATGAGGGAAGGTTAAGAAGGGTGTATAGTAGTGGCCCCTGGTGGCACAATGTTTGAGCTCTGGGCTGCTAACTAAAAGGTTGGCAGTTCAGATCCATCCAGTGGCTCCATAGGAGCAAGTCCTGGCAATCTTCTTCTTTAGAGATTACAGCCAAGAAGACCCTATGGAGCAGTTCTACACTGTAACACATGGATTTTCCGTGAATCGAAGATAGACTTAAAGGCACGCAACAACAAGAGCAGAAAGCTTGCTAGTGGGAATGTATGTAGTTGGAGACAGTAAGTAGAGTGGTCTTCCCAGGGCTGAGAGAAGTGATGACAGATAAGACTGGAAAGTCTTAATTTTCCAGAGGTCTTTATTTCAGAATAAATAGTTTATATTTTATCCTTTAGATGATGGAAGCCTTTGGAAAACTCAGTGTAGGAGTAATTTGGTGAAGAAATTTGTAGATTGATTAATCTGAACAGGAAGTGCTAGGGTAGAGGGGGACAGGAGAAGTGAGTGTTGGAAGAAGAGATTTGTATCCATTTAGAAGATTACAACAGTCATCCAGAAATTAATTGATTATAGTGTACAGTGCATGGTAAAAAGATTAATTGGCTTTATTGGCTTTTTCTATTGGCCACATCTGCAAATGTCACAAATGCTGTTTGTGTGTAGTTGTACGGAAGCCTTGCATATATTTTA